>ML058368.1:6297557-7588736 GCA_003013855.2 Liriodendron chinense
GACCAGCCATCGAGCTTTGAGAGGGGGAAGGTGGGTTAGGGTTAGGGTTTGAAAAGGGGGGCACTCGGGTGGGTAAAAAAAAAAAAAAAAAACTTATATATACAATAGCTCAGAGCCGATTTCGAGTTATAAACGAGTTGAGTCGAAACAAGCATGACCCTGATCGAAGCTCGCTCGAACACATTTGAGCACCAGAAATTTGATTCAGCTCGGCTCAAACTCATTTTCGATCTAAGTCGAGTCGAGTATTTTTTGAGCGAGTCGAGTGAGTTTTTCGAGCTTACTCGACTCATGCATAGCTCTAGTTGTCACTCACCGAGTCAAGTTTCCATCCAGTTTTTGAGCTTGAGTTGAGTTTTCGACCAAGAGACCTGGGTTAAGTTTTCCTCCAGTCATGGTGGAATTTGGTCGATTTCGGTAAAATGGGGCAATCCAGTTGGGTTTTTCAAATGTGGTCTGGAGATCTGAAGCGTCCGTGTGATGGGCTAATAATGGTTATGTGTCATAGTCTGGGAAACGTGCTGACACTGACCATCCGATATGTCGGTGAAATTCAAAACAGCAGTAGCGTTATCCATCCATAATCAGGCATGGGACATTGATTGATGGTTCCAATCATCCGACAATCCGTCCATGTGGGCCCCAGGAGCTGGCTGGATGAGCTTGGGTCATGCAAAAAAACACCAAAAGAAAGAAAGAAAGAAAGATAATTGGCATTATAGTTGCGTAGAGAAGGCAACTACCTTTAAGTCACATTGAGGTGACACGTGGACTTTAAGACCAGTTCTCGTGGTTAAAAATCAAGATGCATGCATAGACTGTCCCGTCAATTTAATTTCAAGCCATGTAGGCCAATTTTTTCCCGGCCTGGGAATTTCAATTTCTGGACGCGAATTGCGTCCTTCTTCGTTACGGACGCAAAGAGTCAAATCTGATAGGTAGAGGGGCCGACGGTGATGTATTTGTTTGTCCACACTACCCATTCTTTTTCTAAGGTCATTTTAATGCATGAGAGCAAGGATGAGGCAAATACAACGCCCAAGCAAACCACATCAAATATTACACAGACTACTCTTGCATTTAATGAAACCCAAGCTTACTATTTGGTGTGGTCCTCTTGAGTGTTGGATTTTCCTCATTCTTGATCTTATGCCTTGAAATGATCTTAAAAATGAATGGACGACGTGGATAAACAAATACATCATGGTATGTGGGCCCTTCCATAGGCTAACATGTACGCTTTGCATTGCATCCATACTGAGGAAGGACACAATTTGTGTTCGGAATTTCTATTATTGAGGTACCTACATGTAAGGAGATATTTTGAATAAAGAGGTTCCTACATGAGCTTAACATGAAGCAGGATAAGCACATGATCTATTGTGATAGCTAGAGTACAGAGTGTGATATACTTGAGCAAGAATCCAAGCTAGTATTTCAATTCGAAATATATAGAAGTTCCGTATCACTAAATCAGGAATATGTTGGAGAACAAGGTGTTACAGCTTGAGAAGATTCATACAAATGACAATGGGTCAGACATGATGACTAAGGCATTGGCCAAGGGCAAGTTTGAGACTTGTAGAAGCTTAGCAGACTTGAAGATGGTGAAGCATTTTTCCTAAGTCGAAATGAGAAGATTTGACGGGGTGTTCCTCCTTAGGAACAGAGGAGAAAGTTCAGCTCAGGGATCGTTGGGTGCCTAACTAGACTCGGTCGAGTGACCAAAACTACCTCAGATGAGGCAGTTGGTTGTTGGACTATTTCAAAAAAGTTTGAGCAACCGACAGTTTGGTGATCGGACGGCTGAGGCCTAGATCAAGTGACTAAAGGAGGAGTTCAGGAGACCAAAACTTGGGAGGTTTTCTCAATTTCTCTTTGGACTGATCGGGCGGCTGAGGCCCAGATCAAATGACTGCATGGAAAAAAAAAAAAAAAAAAGAATATTTGGGGACGCTTTGATTTACTTGCATCCTGCACAAGTGCAAATGCGTCGCACATGTGTGGAATCCACACCATCCGATTGAATGGTATGTCACATTCCAGTGGACCCGGCGCGTATTTTCGAGCCATTTGGACAAAAATGAATTGGAATGGTTTTGGAATAACCCAAAGTGCAAATGAATCCAAGAAAACAAAAGAGCAGGAGATAGGGCATGAGCCGGCTGGGCTTGCCCACCATGGGCCGGACTCGAGCCATTTGTTTAGGCCCGTGGTCGACCTGGGTTTGATATTTGAGTCCACAAAATGAATAAGCTAGATTATGAGAACTTTTTCTCTCAGGCCCTGTTCAAATGCTCCAGTGCTTTTAGGTATTCCAAGCACGGATAGGCGATGGTCCACCTTAGGTGGAAAAAATCTACGGTTAAGAGGATTTGGGCCAGGGTAAGCCCAAGCACGAAAGCTTTACCATTTTGGGGCCTGTACTAAGAGGCCCACTATGCTGTGTAAACCTTGGGCTTGACCGAGCCGTAGAAACTCTAATGGGCCTAAATATGGGATCGATCAAGGTCTCGGTAAAAATTAGGCCAGCCATTTTATTTGTTGGGCCTGAAAACAGGTGAAGCTGGCCCACCATCCTTTCTTACCCAGCGTTTTGCTATGGATGGCTAGTCCCGGTAGTAGAACGGACCAGCCCTTTGGCATTCGTAGCTCGACTCCATCTCCGCAGTGAAACGTACTTTTGGATAAATCCAGACCATCCAAATCATGGGTTCCAATTTGGATGGTGAAGGGCCACACAGTTTTGCCGATCAGACTGCTCCAGCGGTTCATCTGGGACCATCAAAATGGCTTGGAAAGGAAAATGGTCAACTGGAATAAATGAATGATTAGGATAGGTTTAAACTTGATATGTTTTTCTTTCTTACACAATGCCCCATCCACAATTTGGACGGCCTGGAGTGTTCTGTGGACACCCAGCAAGAATTTGGTATCATTAATAGATCTTCTTCAAGTTTCAATATCAGCCGTCCGTTTTCATCTTTAGCCCAAGAACTTGGTGAACCATTGCTTGTCAGTTTATTTCATGATCAAGTCCACCAAAAATCATTTATGAATGTGCTCATTGATTTGAACCATCCATTTGAAAAGCCATCTTTTGGATAAGCCACTTTCAAAAACTTCACTAATTAATTGGATGGCCATTATAAGTTTGGACCAAGAAAAAAGTTGCAATAATGGCCAGTAATTGGATGGTTAACACTCGATAGGATCTTGGACAATATACATATATACTCATTTTGACTGGAATATCATTGACGGTTAGGATCATCTAATGAATCCGGATTTTGGTAAGTAGTCTCTATCCAAGAGGCGTCCATTATAATGGATGGTTCAGATCAAAACAACACCTTCACTGATAAGTTTTGGCGAAGGTTTACACATTTCACACTACGTGAAAAAGCGCTAAATTCGACTCCGTCATTCGACGGTCCATGACCGTCGAATATAACGCGCGAAAAAATTCGACGGTCCAGAACCGTCGAATTAAGGACCTGAAATTCGACTGTTAGTGACAGTCGAATTAGCTCAGTCGAAATTAACGCTAGAAAAATTCGACGGTCCAAAGACGTCGAATTAGGACCTTAAATTCGACTGTTAGTGACAGTCGAATTAGCTCAGTCGAATTAACGCGTGAAAAAATTCGACGGTCCAGAATCGTCGAATTTACGACCTAAAATTCGACTGGTACTGACAGTCGAATTATCTCAGTCGAATTTAACACGCGAAAAAATTCGACGGTCCAAAGACGTCGAATTTAGGGCATTAAATTCGACGGTTAAGGACCGTCGAATTAGCACAGCCGGAAATTAGTGCGCGAAAAAATTTGTTTACGCGCGAAAATTTTCGTTTACGCGCGAAAAAAATCGACGGTCTAAAGCCGTCAATTATAGCGTCTTTAAAGCGTCGACGGCCTAGAACCGTCGAATTATTGAAAATCCAACATTTAAAAAAATTATGATTTAAAAAAAAAATAGCTAACGTTTTATAAAGAAAACTAGGATTTTGAAAAAAGAAAATGGGCGATATTTGAGAAAAATTGAGATTTAAAAAATCACTGGGGTTTTGACAGAAAAATTAATATTTTGAATAAGAAAATTAAATATTTTAAAAAATTTTGATTTCAAGAAAAGAAAAAGTTTAAAAGTTTGGAAATTATTTGGCAATGTTTGGAAAAAAAAATAGATTTTGAAAAAAACAATTGAAATTAAAAAAAAAAACATTTTAAAAAATTACATCTTGAAAAAATTGATATGTTTGAATAGAATTGATAAATTTGAAAAAAATGTTTTATGATAAGTTTGGAAAAAAAAAACAATTTGGATTTTAAAAAAGATTGAGATTTTGAAAAAAAAAATTGAGCTTTTTAGCAAAATTAAAATGTTTGAAAAAAAATATTTAAAAATATTTTTTTGAGATTGAAAAAAATTAAGAAATTTGAAATGAGTGAACAAAATTTACTAGTGGACATTTATTGAATGGTTGAAAGTAAAAAATTACAGTCATTGAGTTTATCATATTGGTTTATGCATACCCACAAGTTAATTCACTTCTACAAAAAATGAGGGCCTAAGTATAATGATGTGTAATTACAAGAATAACTTATAATGATGAGATTGATTAAATTCTATAATCAGGTAATCGTAAAGTTGATCTGAACGGTCAAATATATTTGGAACATGCTGAATAGGTTATAGAACAAAATTCAGCCCAATCTGACATGAAACAAATTAGATCCGTCCAAAACACTCTTTAAATGGGCACGATTAGTTTGTCTAGATCTAGACAGATTTTGGACAATCTGATCGGTCAAGATTGAATAGTAAATGACTTCAGACGTTTAGATTAAATTTTAGTCAAATCTAACTGTTGGATTGCAAGATATGACCCATCATATTGTTGATCAATTTTGTCCGCCTAATATCTTTCTCATTCGAAATCCGATCAAGGTGAGTAGTGACTAGTCAAATCGAAGATATTGATGAGTAGAATAAAGTAATTACTGGATGAAAATTCTAAATTGATCCAAATGTTTTGTTCAAAATTGCATTGGGACTTGCTGACCTCATGAAAATCTAAGAAATGTGCAGTCATTGGACCTTAAACTCTAATTTAGTTGTTGAGATTTAGATTTTAAGCCTTGAGATTTGGTATGGCATCATAAAATGATATTTAAGAATAGATGAACGGGATATATAATATACATAAAATATTTCAACTTGGTACTCACACGGTTAAAGTAGAGTGTATGGATTGGCTAGTGACCCTGACTAGCTACTAGTTAGTACTGATCGGTGCTTTATGGGCCCTACCATGATGTATGTGTTTTATCCACACCATCCATACATTTTTTCAAATTATTTTATGGTATGAGCCCAAAATTTCCTATAATTGCAATAATGGTGTTAAATATTTTAAAAAATTGTGATTGTGAGAAAAGAAAAAGTTTAAAAGTTTGGAATTTTTTTTGTAATGTTTGAAAAAAATAGATTTTGAAAAAAACAATTGAAATTTGGAAAAAAAAAACATTTAAAAAAATTACATCTTGAAAAAATTGATATGTTTGAATAAAATTGATTATTTTGAAAAAAAACGTTTTATGATAAGTTTGAAAAAGTTCAAAAGTTCGGAAAAAAAAAAAAACAATTGGGATTTTAAAAAAGACTGAGATTTTAAAAAAAAAATTAAGCTTTTTAAAAAAATTGAAATGTTTGAAAAAAAATATTTAAAATTATTTTTTTGAGATTGAAAAAAATTGAGAAATTCAGCCCAATCTGACATGAAACAAATTAGATCCATCCAAAACACTATTTAAATGAGCATGATCAATTTGTCTAGATCTAGACAGATTTTGGACAATCTGATCTGTCAACATTGAAGAGTAAATGACTTCAGATGTTGAGACTAAATTTTACCCAAATCTAACTGTTGGATTGCAAGATATGACCCATCATATTGTTGATGATCAATTTTGTCCACCCAATATCTTTCTCATTCGAAATCCAATCGAGGTAAGTGACCAATCAAATCAAAGATATTAATGAGTAGAATAAAGTAACTAAATCAGAATTCTAAATTGAGCCAAATGTTTTGTTCAAAATTGCACTGCGACTCACTGACCTCATGAAAATCCAAGAAATGTGTCATACAATCAATCTCCAATCAACGATCGAATAATATAAACCGCCATATATCATGTCATCAAGTCCTCGATCGATGATCGAATGGTGCACATCAACGACGATCACCCCGATCGACCTCCCAATCAACGATCGGACGACAAAAAGTGCTATCGACCATCCGATCAACCTCCAATCCTCCAGCGAATGGTAAAAAGCATCGTACATCGCTTCATCAAGACCCCGATCGACGATTGAACAATGCACATCACTGACAATTGCCCAATCGACCTCTCAATCAATGATGAGACGACACAAAGTGTTGTCGACCATTCGATCAACCTCCGCTCAACGATCGAATGGTACGAACCAACATAGATCATTTCATTAAGTTCTCCATTGACAACCGAACAATGTGCATTACCAATGATCACTCGATCGACCTCCCAATCAATCATCGGACGACACAAAGTGATGTCAGCCATTTGATCAACCTCTAATCAACGATCGAACGGTATAGACCACCATAGGTCGTGTCATCAAGTCCCCAATCGACGATCGAATGGTGTACATCACTGACGATCGCCCGATCGACCTCCTAACCAACGATCGGACGACATAAAGTATTGTTAACCATCCAATCAACATCCAATCTTCTATTGAACGATGAAAACCATCGTAGATCATTTCAACAAGTCCCCGATCGACGATCGAATAGTGCACATCACTGATGGTTACCCGATTGACCTCTTAATCAATGATCAGACAATGCAAAGTATTGTCGACCATCTGAGCAACATCCAATCAACGATTGAACTATACAAACCAATGTAAATCGTTTCATTAAGTTCTCGATCGATGATTGAATAGTCTGCATTACTGATGATCGCTCGATTTGAGCCAATGATGCACCTTCCTAATCCCTTACCTTGCGACCACCTTAATGATTTGATGTTTATCCATGTGGTTTATCCATTTTTCTAGCCCATTTTAGGATGTGGTCCAAAAAATTAGGTAGATCCAAATCTCAGGTGGACCACATGATAGGAAACGGTGTTTGTGGGCCCCACCATGATGTATGTGGTGTAGCCACACCGTCCATCCATTTGGGGAGATCAATTTGGAGCATGCACCAAAGAATGAGGTAGATCTAAAGCACGAGTGAACCCACCACAGGAAACAATGGGGAGAGTGACGCCCACCACTGAAACCTTCTTAGGGTCCACCATGATTGTTAATTTGAGATCCAATTTGTTCATAAGTTAACACAAACATTAACGAAGGGAAAACACAAATATCAGCTTGGCTGAAGACTTCTATGGCCCTTGGAAGTTTTTAATGGTAGGCGTTCAATCTTCACCAATTTTTGTGGTGGGGTCCACTCCTAATTTGGATCTGACTCATTCTTTGGCACATGCCATAAAATGATCTCTCCAAATGGATGGACGGTGTGGATACAACACATGCATCATGGTGGGGCCCACAAAATATTGGATGTGAAGTGTGACCTAATTAATAGGTTGGATGTGAAGTAAACATTACAGTGGGCCCTAGGACGTGGTTTTTAATGGTAGACATTTAAATCACTACTGTTTGACCTTGTTGTGGTCCACCTGAGATTTAGAACTGCCTCGTTTTATGGATGAAGTACTAAAATGATCTGTAAAAATGGCTGGGCGGCATGGATAAAATACATATATCTTGGTGGGGCCCATAGAGCACCGACCACTAGCCCCTGGATAGTGGCAGTATGTCCCTACCCAAATCTCTGAAAACCCTACTCCCGGGACGTAGATTAAATACTGACAGGTTGAGTAGCGAATCTCGCTACTAAAGTGACGTCACCATGTTCTGTGGGCCTGAGCATGATGTATGTGTTGTATTCACACCGTCCATCCATTTGGAGAGACCATTTTAGGGTATGACTCAAAGAATGAGGCAGATCCAAATCTCAAGTGGACCTCACCACATAAAACAGTGGGGACAGTGACATCCACCATTGAAAACTTCCTAGGCCCACCATGATGTTTATTCGAGATCCAACCTGTTTATATGTTCACACGGACATGGAGGAAGGTAAAACACAAATATCAGCTTGATCGAAAACTTAATCGGTCCCTAAGAAGTTTTCAACGGCGGATGTCACTTCCCCACTGTTTTCTGTGGTGGGGTCCACTTAAGGTTTGGATCTGCCTCGTTCTTTGATTCATGCCTTGAAATGATTTCTCCCAATGAATGGACGGTTTGGATACAACACATACATCATGCTGAAGCCCACAAAACATGATGACATCACTTAAGTAGCTAAAATCGCTACTCCAACCTGCCAGTAGCTAATCCGCGTCCCTACTCCCGCCAGAAATAAAATCCCCAAATCCCAACCCCGCCCGAAACCCCAAATTCCAGCCCTGCCTTCATCTCTCTCTCTCTCTCTCTCTCTCTCTCTCTCACCACCCAAACGGCAATAGATCTCCTTTGTTGATCCTTTTGACAACGGCTCTCTACCGGCGATTTGTCTTCATCGACTCTCTACCAACAATCTCTATCCACCAGCGAGGTATGTAGTCGTTTCCTTCTCCTCTTTTCTTTTTCTTTTTCTTTTTTCTTTTGCCTTAAGTTTCTGATGATAGGTGTGCTTTGTAGGTAGGCGGCAGTACTCCAAGCTCTCTGCTAGAGGCCGTTGGAGGCCAGCTGAAGATGCCGAGCTCAAAGAGCTTGTTGCCCAATATGGTACTCAGAGCTAGAATCTCATTACTGAGAAACTTAAAGGAAGATCAGGTGAAAAAAACCCTATTCATTCTATACATTCTCGAATACTCAAGACCATACTCGAAACTGCTCTCTTCCTTCCAACAGCTTGGCCAACATGTACTGCAAATGCAGATACGTCCAGGGTGCCCACCGTGTGTTTGGTGAAATGTCCCAACCAGATGTTATCTCTTTGAATACCATGATTGTTGGGATGGTGGGAAAGGATTCATGAAGCTGACCCCAATTAGTTGGTATAAGGCTTACCATGATTGATGTTCCCAATTAGTTAGGATGGTGGAAAGGGATTCATGAAGCTGACCCCAATTAGTTAGAACAGATTTTCAGTTTTCATGTTGTGCAGAAATTGGCCGGGCCCATTTTTGGGTCTGATTCACGATCACATGGGGTCCACTTTGGGCGAGAGGATGTGACATTTTGATAGCCCTATGTATGGGCATCAAAACCCCTAAGGTGGGGCCTGCTGAAAGTGTGCCTAGAATTTATGGTGCAAGGCCCAATATGGGTACTTGGAATTTCTGCACAGTTTCTGCACAACTATTGCTGGACCCATTTTGGGCGTTGTTCACCGATCACATGGGACCCACTTTGGGGGTGTAGGAGGTCATTTATACTCTCACTTATGAGGGCTACAAAACCTCAGTGGTGGTTAACCAAATGGGTATTTGTAGGGTCCGCCACAGGGGTCTAAAATCTGATTTTTGCACAATCTGATTTTTGTGCAAACAAATTTCTGTGCAATCTGCAAACCAACTTTTGTGCAATCTAAATTCTGCACAATCTGATTTTTAAAAATTATTATATTGATGATAGAACTCCACAATCCAAACTTGGTTCGCTTGTGCAGATTTTCAGTTTTGGTTTCTACCATTGCTCATGTGCAGCAACTGCACAATATGATTTTTGTGCAAACCAATTTCACTGCAATCTGAATTCTGCACAATCTGATTTTTGAAAATTATTATATTGATGCTAGAACTCCACAATCCGAACTTGGTTTGCTTGTGCAGATATTCAGTTTTGGTTTCTACGATTGCTCATGTGCAGCAACTGCACAATCTGATTTTTGTGCAATCCAATTTTTGTGCAATCTGAATTCTGTACAATCTGATTTTTGTGCAATCCAATTTTTGTGCAATCTGAATTCTGTACAATCTGATTTTTGTGCATTTTTGTGCAATTCGAACTCATACAAGCTGAACTCTGTGCAAATCTAAACTCTGTGTAATCGGAGTTTTGTGCAATCTGATCTATGTGTAATCTGAACTTTATTCGTGCGAGCAAGATTTCGGATTTACTTCCAACAACTGCACAATATAAACCTTAATTGTGCATGCAGCTTTGAAGTTTGCTTTTGTAGTTTCTCATGTACACCAAGTGCAATCTGAACTTTACTTTCTGTGTGCAGAAATTTAGATTTGTTTCTGTACTTCCCATTGTACAAAGATTTAGATTTAATCCGATAGCTATATTTGTGCAGAAAATTGTACAACCTGAATTGTATTTTTGTTGTGCAAAAAATTGCACGGCCTGAGTTATTTTACATAGAAAAAAAGCAGATTTGACTTCTGTTGAACTTTCACAAGAGGATATTGGATGCACATTTATCTGATTTAATTTGTTGGCCAAGGATCATAAAATGAAATTTGATGTGTTTAAGAACCTTTTTGCACACCATTGAATTTGATTAGACAATGATAAGATTCACTTTGGCTATTAGTGTTTCATGATTGGTTGATTTCCATTTATACAATTGCTCTTTATCTTTCATTCTAATTATCAAAATGAGAAATGTTTGTCATATATTGACATCAAAGCTGAGCCTTAATTTGAGATAGTATATATTTACCTTTTTCCCCTATTGTTAGTAATGGGATGTATGTCCAAGTTAATGGTCAGTTGAAAGGGTCTTAGGAGGAAAAGCAAGTTGTTGCCTTCTCTGTTAGGTATGAGTTTGACATATCCGAAATCTCCTATGCTTTTTAGTTGTTCTAAAAACTGAGCCTCAATTCTAAATTTTGCAGCTTAAAGGTTTCCTGAGGGTGAAATTCAAGATGTTCAGGTACCAAATGACCTCATTTTTATAAATCCTAGAGTTTAATAGCAGCTCATTTTTATATCAACTTCAATTTTTTAAATTTCATTTTTTATTGTTTTTTTTTAATTATATCAACTTCAGACCGCCATTGGAAGTCATAGCATTTTCCTGCTCAAGAGAATCTTCTTGCATTAGAAACCAATGTGACCCATTCTCAACCAGTTGGACATGTGAACCGTGGGTCCCACTTGTACAAAACTGCAAAGCTGATCAAAGTGTAGATATTTGGAGCATGTCATTGTATGATACCTCATTTGGAGACTTGGGAATGATCACATTAAAGGAATTCACTGCTACAATTCAATAAACGGATCTCACTACATTTAAATTGATTAAAAAAATGTCTTCTTTGTATTTCGAAGGAAAATTCCAATGATTATTTCTAGGTCATAAGATCATGGGCCAACAATATGCATTGTATACTTGGGTTTCAGTCCGTACACTTACATTTCATAGTTCAGTGATCAAGATGATTAGCCTCATTTCAGTTCACTTTTGCTGGATTCCTGTTACTAATTATCAAATTTCAGGCTACAAATTGAAAGGTTAAGATGTTCTATCAAGGAGACTTTTCAACCATGGTCCACCAACGTTGGAACTCAATGAATCAGTGATATGGATCACTCCTTTCCTTGTAGATGGACTGAAAAAATCAGGCCATCCACTCGTGGTAGCCCACACATGCAGCTGGCAATCTTATTCAATTTTGGAGTCAAGGTAAGCTCGAAATCTTTTTTTCTGCCATGCTTGCTTAAATTCTAATTAGATTTTTTGGGACTGTACACAGAGCATTGGTGTATGTATGAGTTTTCTGACATGGAATATTTCAGGGTATATGAAGTGGCATGATCGGTGGGACTCTCATCCAAACGTTGATATTAGCCATCATCACAGTCCGGTGTAATTGGGATATGGAGGTAATTTCATTTATTCTAATTAGATTGTAATCTCATCACAATCTAGTATGCTACATTCAAATCGGATATGTCGCATAATGGTCCATGATCCAAACCATTCATCTGTTGAGACTTCACTGTAAAGTTGACAGAACCAAATCGGAGAAGGTGAGAGAATTTGATATGTAAAGCTTGACGCAATCAAATCTAAAAAAAGGAGAATTTTTTATTTGGATGCAGGTACATGCCTTCTTCTTGAAAATCAAACCACCTGTCATGCTACTAATTACAATGTTTCCCTGCTCTTCTTCCTTCTAACGTAGGCAACCCATACAAAAAGAAGAAGAAGAAAGAAAAAGAGGCAACACTTGCTAAGCCAATGAAATCATTTTTATTTACTTATTAATGCCAATACAACTATTACTGAAGTCTTTGCATGCATATATACTTCTTAAGCAAGGGACACTTTAATGTAGTTCTAACCATGCATATCATCTAATCCTAACCGTGTATTTTAAGAGAAAACTGTTCAGATTGAAAATGTGGTGGATGAGTCACCAACCTGGATGTCATGTAGGATAAAATCAGGCCAGTCAACTTAGGTGGACCACACATGCCATTAGCAGGTCTGGGTTAAAATCATTTTCTGCCTATTTGCTAATTTTATTGCTGTTAACTTTGTGTCAATTCAACAATTTTGTTAGGTGGACCTTTTGGCAGAACAAATCAGCTTCCTTACTAATAGCAAGGATTGCAATGCGTAGGTGCATAACACGGGCCCTAAGGGACTTTTCGTTTTCCAATTACAATGGTAAATGGCTGTAAATGGGTAAATGATTATTTACTTCTGTAATTGTATTTTACTATAATGAAGATTTTGCTACATTGTTTGTTTCACCCACTTATAATGTGAAAAATGTAATGATTGCTTTGAGCAATGAAGTAGACAGCCCTAGGAAATACTATCTCATTGGCTTTTCAGGCTATAGGTGTATTTGACTCTTGATTTACGGGCCATTTTTTTTCTAGTTTTAAACAAACAGCTGGAAGTAACAATGACTCGTTGCATTTCATAGGAAATTGGAAAATCAAATAGGCTTGGAAGATTGTTAAGGAGTTCAAAACTTAAAAACTATGAGATAATGCATGTAATTTATCCATAGTTTGAAAAGAAATGGAAGATAAAAGAGGGTTTTTTTATTTTTTAATTTTTAATTTTTAATTTTATCCATAAATTATATGGCAAGTATATAGTTCCAAACTCTAATGTCTAAGTTATCAGCCACTGATGTGGTGCACATACTTGAATTGTGTCATTCATCCATTGGCCTTATGCTAGATGCATGTTGCACGGGTAATCCTAGCCACTATTGTGTTAGTAATTGTTGTAGTTTTCTAAATTATTTATGAATTATAGGTTTACAGGATGTATTGGGGCACAATCCTCGTTAAATCAGGTCATTTTGTTTCATGCAGACATAAATTCGATTGGTTGATGGTATATTGTAAGTTGATTGTACTCTTTTGTACTTGTGGAGAATGTGGTTGTGGATTGTTTGTACTTGAGGAGGATTGTGGTTGTGGAGGATTGTGGTTGCGGAGGTTTGTGGTTGTGGAGGATTGTGGTTGTATTGTGTTGGTTATGTAATGTGATTGTGGAGGATTGTGGATGTATTGTGTTATGTATGTGGAGGATTGTGGATGTTTTGTGTTATGTATGTGGAGGATTGTCTTTGTACATTGTGTTAGTAAATGTTGCAGTTTTCTAAATTATTTACGAATAACAGGATGTATTGGGGCACAACCCCTACCAAAATACAGGTTATTTTTTTTCCCGTGCAGAAAAAAATTCGACGGTCCTAAACCGTCGACTTTATTTTTCGACGGTCCACGACCGTCGAAATTTCCCATAAATTTTCGAAGAAACGGCGGGTTAGGACCGTCGAATTTATTTCTCGACTGTCCAGGACAGTCGAAATTTCCTATAATTTTTCCCAGAAACGGCGGGTTAAGACCGTCGAATTTTTTCCGAAGGCTAGCAGCCGTCGAAATATTCTATGATATTCGAACCGTAAACGACGGTTACGGACCGTCGAAATTTTTTCGACGGTTCACAACCGCCGATTATGCAAATACGAGTTCGACGGGTGTGGACCGTCGAAATTTTTCGAGCGTCACGGACCGTCGAAAATTTTCGACTGTCATAAACCGTCGAATATTAACCGACGGGTAAGAACCGTCGAATATTAACCGACTGACCGTCGAATTTTAACTGACGGTTAGGGACCGTCGAATTTTAATCGACGGTTACGGACCGTTGAATTTTTTTCTACACTGGCTGATCTACGACGGTTTTTTTCGACGGCGCGGACCGTCGAATTTAGCGCTTTTTCACGTAGTGATCATGTCCTAATTATTATTATTATTTTTTAATCTATTAATTACAATTCCAATGCATTGTTCACATGAATAGGCTAGTAAATCAATCTCGAACATCCACTTATTGGGCCCACCTTGTATTTTCCTTAACTTAATTGGAGGCCATCACTACCTGATCAATGGATGTGGACCATTACAATTTTTCTAATCGTCCATTTGCACGTTCTTGACAGATGGTTTGGATTTTTTAACATGGTGGGCCCATATTTTCTATAACATTTTTTTCTTTCTTTTTTGCTATTGTTCAATGTTAAAACCATAGTTCCAAAACCCCTTGATGTCCAATCATCTCTGATGACTCAAACTTGAACCGGGTGGACTCAGAAACCGAGTTGGGCCTTTATTTGGCTCAACTCAACATTTAATTATCAAATTATAAATATTTAAAATAGTAATAATATTAAAGGGCGCGTTTGGTTGTACCAAATATCATGAAATTTCATAATTAATCTGTCTAATTTAGTCCAATTTCCATGAAAATTTTCTGGTTTTCCCTGTTCAGCCTGTCCTATAACAGAGACCGGATGTCCCGGTTTCAGCCGGCTGGTGTGGGCGGTAGCCCCCATTCACACCAGCAGATCATTGTATTCATCTTGGATCATTGAAGCAGCGGGCAGCATTTTGTCGTTGGATATTGCAGCCTCTTGTGGTAGGGTGTGGTATTGAGCTGAGTAGCAGAAGCAGTAGCATGTGTGCATAGTGGTCTTGGCAGTGAGCTATTCTGTATGGTGAATGCTTCTACATTTTTGGGAAGGTGGTTTTTTGTTTAGCACTTTTGGGGGAGGGGGGAATGCTTCTACATTTTTATTTTTTTGGCCTTTAAGCATAGTGGATTGGTGTAAATCCATAAACAGATCGAAAGGAAACCACGTAAATTAATGAATTATAGTTTGGATCTTTTTTATACTTTCTTTTGATTCTAATATTGCTATGCATGTGAACGAGAATGGATTTTTATCTTAATAACTGATATCATAACTCTTGGTTTGAGTGGGAGCAATGTTAAAATAAGGAAATGTGTGGATTGAATAATTCATATGGTTTGAACTTCGGATTGTGTCACACCCAAAAGGCTAACCTTCTAGGTGGAGTGACCCCAGGATATATGGAGCTCATTTCATCGATGGAGCTCATGTCATCGTCCAACCTAGCCGATGTGGGACAAACCCAATAGCCCCCCTCCCACCGTGGATATGAGCCCTAAGGTTCTCAGAACTTGATCTCAGAGTTCGTTCTTTTGATCTTATCAACATCACCAGAAAATTGTTGGGACAATTTTGTGGTGGCCGTGGGTCTAACACCCTGACCCTCCAATACTTGGGTATTGAATGTCCTCAGGCGTTACCCATAAATAAATCCAAAACACACGAACCCTAATAACACTTCATGCACGGCCTTCCAGGTTAGGACAAATGGTAGAAACCACAAACCAACCCTTAGGACTCTTTGCAAAATAGGAAAACACATTGTTGGGTCGACTGACAATCCATCAGTCCTTGTCGGTCCAACCAACAATGTCGTTGCTTCGACCAACAAGTCGTATAAGTCACTTAAACTCCATACGATTTGGGAGAAATTTTGGGTATAATACCCTTGTCGTTCTATTAGTGCAATATTCCACCACCTTCTTAGGGTTCTTGAGAGAAAGAAAAAGAAAGGAAGAGAGAGAGAGAGAGAGGGAGAGAGAGGGAGAAGAAACAAGAGTGTGTGCGTCGTGTTGGGGGGGGGGGGAGATCTCACCCAATTAAGTTACTCATCTCCAAGATTGAGATGTGTGGGCTCCTTGGTGTCTCTCCCTTGGCCAAAATCACTTCCCTTAGGTATGAGGTTTTTAGCCTTGTACTTGTGGTTTTTCGCAACCTCCCAGTCATTTTGAGCTATTAAGGTTGGAAACCCTTTGTATTCTTCCGTATTTCAAAAATCCTAACATTATGATTTGTGTATCTTAGGGTTTGCAGTCCTGATAGCTGATTGGGTCGGTGCCTTATCTTGAGGGAACCCTATTTGGGCACGATATTGAAGGGGTGTTGGTTGTGCACCGCCTCTATGATGTAGAGGAAGAACCCCATGATCGAGGGTGTGGATCACACACCTTCCTGCGGGAGATGGACAGGAAGAAAAACAAGAAGAAACTAAGGAATTTCCTATTTTGGAGTTTTAACCAAAACAGGAAATTGTTATTTCCGTTTTTGAATTTTGGCCCAACTCGTGGGGCCCATCTTGATCATTTGTGATGATCCACTCCATCCATTTCATAGAGCTGCTCGACGCCGAGAAAATCCAACAAGTTTCACGTCGATCCGAGTTACGGATTGATCGTGGCGTCCAAAATGGTACGAACTGTCCAGAAAGTTGCGAATTCCGCCCACTAAAACTGGAGATGGTCCAGGTGGCCCATTACTACTGGTATGGAGAATCTGAGCCGACCATCTTGAAGAGTACGTCGATGTCAGTAAAAGCACAAAGTTTTGTGGCAATCAGACATGTGGATTGCTCGTATCAGTAGAAGGAAGGCGGCACCCGACGGGCATTATACAGTTTGCGCAGATTTTTCTATTTCTTTCCTAATTGTATTAGAATTCTTTTCTTCCTTTGCACGTTAGAGTTAAGTACGAATTTAGAATTTAGTTTATTATTTAAAGCAAAGTAATTATGTTTTTTAATGATTCATTCAATCATCAATAAAACAATTATTCGGAATTTATTTCCTCTTTTTATCTTTTATTTCTTCTCGTGGATTCGAGAAACTATCGGTTAGGGAGACGGTGATCGACCTACCACGTCCTCTTTGCATCACTCTAGGCCCCGATTCATGGAATCGAGTTGGGCATTGTCCAAATAGTGGTAGGTGTGCCTCTAATACTTTGTCGGATGTTCGATTATGATTAATTTTAAGTCATCGACATAGGTTTGTCTTCCAAATTAGGGTATGGAACATTTTTCCCCAAATATCTGACACATCGGCCGCATCCGAGTCGAGGGCTTTCTACTCTAAGGTGAAGATCTATCACCATTCAAGCTTTCCTACAACATTTTTAGTCTTGCGATAGTCTCAACACTTGAATAACTACGTTAAGCAACTTATGAATCATGTGGTAATTCTTATAATATATCTCACATGTAATGAATTAGGGATAATATGCTAAATCTATAACATGCTTAGCCCCTTTCTAAAACTTATAACATGCTTAGAATCATGTATACGCACGTACGACATGCTTAGTACCATGCTTAGGTTAATTCACACGGATATGTGGTTTGTACGATTGGAACACATATATGAGTGGTATTGTGAACTATTGGTCGCCTTCTTTGGATTAAATGGAGATTCAGTTAAAAACTTTTCATGTTTGTGAATTATTATGCCTTGTTTGCTTGCTTTGTTGGCTTTTGTTAGGAGAAACCCTTGTATGGACACACACACACACACACACACACACACACACAGAGGGAGAGAGGGAGAGAGAGAGAGAGAGAGAGAGAGAGAGAGAGAGAGAGAGAGGAATGCTCACATTCGCACTTCTCTCACGAGAACTCGTGAGAACTTTTTCATGGCTCATCGCACATGATGTGAACCTAAAATCTGAACCCTCCACGTGATGCAGCACCCAAAAAAACCCTAGGGCCCATCTTTCAAATTGTTCCCAGAACTTTGGTTGAGATTTGTGGGCTCCCTAGTGTCTCTCCCTTGTTCGAAATCACTTCCCTTAGGTAAGAGGTTTTTAGCCTCGTACTTGTGATTTTTCACAACCTCCCAGTCATTTTGAGCTATTAAGGTTGGAAACCCTTTGTATTTTTTTGTATTTCGAAAATCCTAACGTTAGGATTTGTGTATCTTAGGGTTGGCGGTCCCGATAGCTGATTGGGTCAGTCCCTTATCTTGAGGGAACCCTATTTGGGCACGATATCGAAAGGGTGTTGGTTGTGTGCCGCCTTTGGGCCCGATTTGTGGAATCGAGTTGGGCATTGTCTAAATTAAGGTAGGTGTGCCTCTAATACTTTGTCGAATGTTCGATTAGGATTAATTTTAAGTCATTGACATAGGTTTGTCTTCCAAATTAGGGTATTGGACATTTTTTCCCAAATATCCGCACATAAGCTGCATCCGAGTCGAGGGCTTTCTACTCTAAGGTGAAGATCTAGTACCATTCAAGCTTTCCTACAACAATTTTAGTCTTGCGATAGTCTCAACACTTGAATAACTACGTTAAGCAACTTATGAATCATGTGATAATTCTTGATATATCTCACATATAATGAATTAGGGATAATATGCTAAATCTATAACACCCCTTTCTAAAATGTATAACATGCTTAGAATCCTATATACGCACATACGACATGCTTAGTACCATGCTTAGGTTGATTCATACGGATATGTGGTTTGTACGATTGAGACACATATATGAGTGGTACCTTGAACTATTGGTCGCCTTCTTTGGATTAAATGGAGATTTGGTTATAAACTTTTTCATCTTTGTGAATTACTATGCCTTGTTTGCTTGCTTTGTTGGCTTTTGTTAGGAGAAACCCTTGTGTGGATATATATATATATATATATATATATATATATATATATATATATATATATAGAGAGAGAGAGAGAGAGAGAGAGAGAGAGAGAGAGAGAGAGAGAGAGAGGAATGCTCACCTTAGCACTTCTCTCACGAGAACTCGTGAGCACTTTTTCATGGCCCATCGCACATGACGTGAGCCTAAAATCTAAGCCGTCCACGTGATGCAGCACCCCAAAAAACCCCTAGAGCCCATCTTTCAACTTGTTCCCAGAACTTTGGGCTGGCCACTAGTTGTAAATGTTTATTAAATGATTGTTTGCAAATTGGACTAATAAAGGTTAGTTTAATCATGCATCCATTGCATGTGGGCATTATCGGGTGGCTAATATGGATGTTATGGTAGTACATACTGCTTCTTGGGGTATTTTCGTTGTCTCCTAGACTACTGTAGAATGGTCCTTTTTATTGTAAGATGGGTCAACTATTTGGAAAGACCCAGTCTTTTGTATTTGGTCCAGTTGGATGTGCATCACTAGTGCAATGAGCATTTACATACATCTATATATTTAAAAAAGATGCATTGTGAACTGTGATTGTTTGTATGATTTTCTTGAAACTATACATGATTAATATGTCATGCATATAATCTTGAGGAGATTTCTCATTGAGTTCGTTACTCATGCTTCAATATTCAACCATACAGACGATGTAGGAATAGATGAAGGTGGCAACCTTCAAGAGCACTCCGTTAGAAAGCAATGAGAAGTTTGTCGAAGAGGAGAAGGTCGTTAGCGTGACTGAGCAATATGAGCTCAACTAATAAGGCTCTAGCTATTCTTTTGGACAATTTTTTAGATATCTTTGACATTTGGTTTATTGGTAGATTATACAACCCCTACAAAGGGTATTATTTTGGATTGTATATATTTTAGATGTTAGCCCTTTTGTTCAATTGCATTGTTACTTTACGTAGCGTTGATACCCACCATACGAATGAATGCTACTCTAATTTATGTGACACTAATCTGACTACGTGGATGCGGGGGAGGTATTCACACATGTGGCTTTTATAGTGTGACACTCCGGTTTTCGCTGCAAGGGCATGGTACTCGAGTGCTGAAAATCAGGGTGTTATAGTGAGCAATTCTTCTAGATTAGTAAAGTTAAAGTATGATGATGATATTGTAAGCCTCATTATAAGTGAGGAATTTTGGAGGAAAGCTTTAAGATCTTTAAGTAAAACATTGGGGAATGGTTTTAATGCTAAAAAATGAAAAAAAAAACTAAATAGAGGAGACAAAAATCATAGTCGATCGAGATCGAAGAAGAACATATTATTCAAGCCCCCGAAGAGAAAGGGTGATGGTTGCTGAAATTGCGGTAAAAATGGGCATATATAGTAAGACTATAAAGCTCCAAAGAAATAATAAGAAAACAATAATTAAGAAGGTAAAGATTCTATAAACATCTTTGAAGAAAGTATTTCTAATGCCTTATTATGTTGTTAGATACTCGTAATGAATCTTGGGTAATAAATTCTAGTGCCTCATTTCATACTACTTCGAGTAAGGATGTTCTTCATAACTATATGCAGAGTAATATTGAAAAAGTCTACTTGGGAGATGATGAACTTTGTTGTATCATTGGAAATGGAGATGTTTAGATAAACCAGTTGAATGGGACAATGCTAAAGCTAAAATATGTCAAGCATGTTCCGAATCTGAAAATGAATTTGATTTTAGTTGTCTAGCTTACATGTTCCAAACACATGACAACCTTTACTAGTGATTTGTGGAAGATCACAAACGGGGCTATGGTAATTTATCAGGGTAAGAAGGAAGGTATTCTTTACATGACTTCCGGATCTAATAGTTCCATTATAGTGGCATCATCAAGGGTGGACACAAGTATATGGCATCACAGACTTGGGCACATGAGTGAAAAGGGGATGAAGGTTCTACTTTCGAAAGGAAGCTACCGGGACTGGAATCTATTGATCGTTTTTTTGTGAAGATTGCATCTATAGTAAACAAAGGTGAGCTTCTCGAAGGTTATGGATTCCAAAGTTGGAGCGGTTGGAATTGGTTCACATTAATGTATGTGGATCGATTAAGATATCCTCTCTTGGTAGCTCTATTTATTTTGTTACCTTTATAAATGATACTAGTACTATAAAATTGTGAGTTTATATTTTAAAGTATAAATTGAAAGAATTTAATGTGTTCAAGAAACAAAAATCTTTAGTTAAAAATAAAACAAGTCTGAAGCTTAAGTGTCTTAGATAATATAATGGGGGAGAGTATTACGATAACAAGTTTGAGGAGTATTAAAAGATAAAAAATAACTGAGTGCATGAACAAAATGGTATAACTGAGTGCATGAACAAAACCATTTTGGAGTGTGCAAGGATCATGAGAATCCATGCTTGCCCAAATTGTTTTGAGCAGATGCTATAAGTGCTGTGGCTTACTTGATTAATAGATGACGATGTTGGATTGTCAGAAGAAACATGGATTGAAAAAGAGGTAAACATGTCTTATTTAAAGGTTGTATATTTTATATCCATTCAATTTTGAAAATAGGAGAAAGATTGATCCTAAGCTCAGAAGATGGACATTCATTGGATATAGCCTTAATAATTTTAGTTAATGATCTTAAGATGTTGAAAATTGAAAAATCATTAAGAGCAAAGATGCGGTATTCAGCGAAACTATCATGCATAAGCATAAGTTAGAATAACAAGAAGAGAAAATTGAACATCTTGCGTTTGCAGAACTTAATAAGATACCTGACAATGATGCTCTTGTTGAGATGTGGAGCCATTCACATCTGGGATGGTCGGGCTCCCGAACGGTTAGTGGACTGGGTGCCTAATATTCAGGAATTTGAGGCAGAATGTCTCTGGACTGTTCTGGTAACAGTTGGGTGCCCAGACGGTCTGTGGTCGAGCGCTCGATATTCGGGAGTTCTTTTGTGTTTTGCCGCCGGAGGTTTTTCTGTTTGGGTGGGCGCCTAACCCAGTCTGACCGAGCGCTCAACCGGCCGCAAACTTATGTGCGGGGTTTCCTATTTTTTTTGTTTTATTTTCGGGGTTTACTGTATAAAGAGGTGTAAATCGGGATTAGGCTATGGGATTAGGGTTTCTATACGTCCAAGGTGAGAAAGAGGCGAGAGGTTAGCAAAAAGGGCCATCTCTGTGCATAGGAGCATCGGAGAAGGTAAGTGTATTGCTTGTGACTTTGTCTTCTTTATAGTGGAAGTTAGCACCGTGGTTTTTTACTCTTGTTTAGGGTTTTTTCCACGTAAAATTTGTCTTGTGGATTGTTGGTTTACTTAGATTCTACTTCTAGTTATTATTTCTTTCTGTTTATTGTTTGTAGGTGAGACCGGAGATTGGATCTCGGTTCACTGACGTTGTTGGCGTGCTGCGCAACAACTAGTATCAGAACTATTAGTTTAGTTCAGGTGAGAGTGATAATGGAAGAAGGGAAAACTAGAATTGAGAAGTTTGATGGTTCAAACTTTGCCTTCTGGAAGATGTAGATAGAGGATTATCTATATTCCTCTAGAAGGAAAAGAGAAGAAACTAGAGAAGATGATAGATGATGAATGGGCTTTAGTGGATTGGAAGGCTTTAGGAACGATCCGACTCTCTTTGTCTAAGAGCGTCGCCTTCAATATATCTAAAGTAAAGACTACAAAAGAATTAATGCAAGCTTTGGCTACGATGTATGAGAAATCCTCGGCATCCAACAAGATTCATCTTATGAAACAGCTATTCAACATGAAGATGTCAGATAGTGGGGGCGTGGTTGAACATCTACGGGAGAAGCTGAAGCTCTGTTCAGCTTTGATTGGTCTTCAAGCTTAAATACGGGGAGGTGGTGTACTTCGGATGTAGAAGACGAAGGACGATGGTGATGTGTCTCCAAGTGGGAGACTGTTGAGATGTGGAGCCATTCACATCTGGGATGGTCGGGCACCCGAACGGTTAGTGGACCGGGCACCCGATATTCAGGAATTTGAGATAGAATGTCTCTGGACTATTCTAGGAACAGTCGAGCGCTCGGATGGTATGTGACCGGACGCCCGATATTCGGGAGTTCTTTTGTGTTTTGCCGCTGGGCGTTTCTCTGTTTGGGTGGGCGCCCAACCCAGTCTGACCAGGTGCCCGACCGGCCGCGAACTTAAGTGCGGGGTTTCTTATTTTTTTGTTCTATTTTCGGAGTTTACTATATAAAGGGGTGTAAACCGGGATTAGGCTATGGGATTAGGGTTTCTATACGTCCAAGGTGAGAAAGAGGTGAGAGGTTAGCAAAAAGGGTCATCTCTGTGCATGGAAGCATCAGAGAAGGTAATGTGTATTGCTTGTAACTTTATCTTCTTGATAGTGAAAGTTTACACTGTAGTTTTTGAAAGTTCGGTTTTACCGCTTATAGAGAAACTCAGAGATATGTCTAATGACCTAGAAGGGGGTGATTAGGACATTTTCAAAATCTTTTCGCCTACTAACATATTTTATCAAACAAAACAAAGTAAGCAATAACACTTAGGCTTCCAAGCCAAAGTGGGTCCAATCACAAGAGTAGCATATGGTTAATCAATAAGCAATCCTAGCCTAAAGCATGCATAGGGAAATAAATGATTCAACTAATCAAGATCCTAACCTATGCAACTTGTGTAGACTTATGAGAGTGGATCAATGAGCTCAAGTCTACACAACTAGTGAAGGTACATCTTGTGTGTGGATGAGCCTAGTACGTGCCTAGCATACATTCCTATCAAGCATTCATAATTAAACAAGTAAACTAACAATGCTAAGATATAAATGTGCTCAATTCAATCACAAACACAAGCATGTATAGTGGTTCGACTTTGGTTCTACTCCACTCCCGGTTCAAGTACTCAACTCCTTTGAACACACCGACATTCACTATCGGAGGTTTTAAATGAGGTTCACCTCTCAACCTTTACACGGAGGTTTTACCGGTTCACCTCTCAACTATTACCGGAGTTTTAGACATAGGCTAACTCTCAACCCAACGCACGTTTACTCCCGTGTCGGAGGCTCCCCCTTGGAGACTTAGTTTAGGCCCGGCTAACGTCCCTAGGTCGAGTTTGACAAACAAACTCTAAATGGACTCTCAAAAAGGACAACCTTACTTGTCGGATGAGCCCCTTGTATAGCGTCGATTCGAGTTGCTTGATCTTCGCTCTCCCGTGCTTCAACCAGCTTCCCTTACTCCCATGATCGTGTCGTCGTTGCGTCGCCAATGCCTCAGCCACACTCAATCAAACACCTTGCATGTGATGCCTTTGAGATGCCCAAGGTGCTAGGAGTATAGGTTTGAGAACTCTACAACTAATAGGAATGGGTTGCCTAGAGTCTTTCTCCTACAACGATTTCATCTTAGAGTTTTGGACAAGAATTTGCCAATCAAGAAGGTTCCAAACTCTAGAGATCAAGAGGGGATGAAGGTCATTTTCTTTATGAGCTTGGAATGCTCTAATCTTGTGTTAAAGCACAAGGAAGATGCCTTGTATAGGTTGGGAATGAGCCTCAAATGGTCTCCAACAATGGTGGCTTCACTCCTCTCCAAAATCCCCTTTTCAATGCCCAAAAAACCGAGCTCCATATATAGGAAAAGTGAGCTCTAACAGTCATAAAATGGGCAAAAAATGGCTCTGCCGACCTGTCCCGCCCGGTCCCGACTGGTCCGCCAAAAGCCAAAAAAAGACAAGGAGTACACTGTCTGAATGAGGGTCTATCCGACCGGTCGGTCCACCTGAAGCCTGCAAACACAGCAGCTTGCTGTTTGGTCTGGCCGACCGGTCTTGATCGGTCAGACCAGCCCAGCCGACCGATCACGACCGGTCGGTCCACCCGAAGCCTGCAAACACAGCAGCTTGCTATTTGGTCTGGTCCGACCGGTCCCGACCTGTCAGACAGGCCTGGTTCAGCTCAGCAGTTTGCTGAACTTCTTACATTCCAACCCACTCACTTTAGGCCATGTTTTAGGTGATGTTCAGGGACACCTAGGGCCATTCTAAGATGACAAAGGGTTTTTCAAAGATGGTCAAGGTCATCAAAGAGGTTACGGGTTGCGTTTTGGTCAAGGTTAAGGGTACCAAGGCATCACTTTTACCTGATTCTTCTTTCTTAATGCAGCAGGGTCATCTGAGTCTTCGGTCTTCGTCTTCATTGGGCTCAACCGACACTGGACTCACTGACGTAAGTGATTGACAAACAAGGTGCACTAGTATGCCACAGAAAAGTACACTAACAATCTCCCCCTTTGTCAATTACTTACAAAAACCTAACCTACCAAAACAAAATACATGTTCAAGATATTACATAGATAATGAATTAAATACAGGACTCTTGACATGCCTAATCTAAGCTGCTCCTCTTCAGTTTGCTCCCCCATAACCTGTCAATCCATGCATCATAAAACATAGCAAACTAGTTTTGGTGGGACTTGATCTTTCTCCCCCTTTTTGTTGGCAATTGACAAACTATTCTCTCCCCCTTAATGATATATCAATAAGGCTAAGGTAAGAGTAGATAGAATGTCGCAATTATAACTATAAGCACATGCTAACAAGGAAAGTATAGGATGCATGAATCATAAATACATGGAGTAAGCTAAGGAACATGATTAACAAGAAATGTAACTATCTAGGCATAGTTAATCATGCAACATTGGTCAAGGATATACATTTGCAATACAAGCACAAAGGGCTTATAGCCCAATCAACCAACCTCCCTTATTGGTATATCAAGACCAATACAAAGCAAAGATTAGCATATAATGCAGCATAAAACTCAAGATGATTAGCTAATCTAAGCTGGATGATAGTCTAGTAAGAAAATATTCAAATTAAAGCTAAACTACCGAATTTAGGCTAATGAGGCTTGAATCCTCTGATTTGCCCATAAGTTCAAACATGAGGCTAAAATCCTCAGATTTTCTTATAGATCCAAAGAGGCTAAATTCCTCAAGTTCATCAATTTGCTCAAAATGAGGCTTGATCCTCAGATATTCATTTGAGCTCAATATGGTCTCCTAAGGTCACCTAACCCAGATCACAACCCCCTTGGGTATGATTAATAGGACCCAACATGCTTGTTTGGGAGGGAATTCATCTATCCTAGAATTTTCTCCCTTAGATTCATTCCAAGTTGGAGAGCAATGATCGGTAGGGGATATGACAATAGTTCCTACCCTAGATATTGTTGACCTCAACTAATCATTTTATTTATAGTTCAACATGAGGCAACATAGATTCCCCTTTTTAGGTAGTCATGATGCTAGTGCTCCGGTACCGGATCTTACTCTAGACGGTTACGTCCTTGAAGAGCAACCCGCTCTGATACCAATTGAAAGTTCGGTTTTACCGCTTATAGAGAAACTCGGAGATATGTCTAATGACCTAGAAGGGGGTGATTAGGACCTTTTCAAAATCTTTTCGCCTACTAACATATTTTATCAAACAAAACAAAGTAAGCAATAACACTTAGGCTTCCAAGCCAAAGTGGGTCCAATCACAAGACTAGCATATGGTTAATCAATAAGCAATCCTAGCCTAAAGCATGCATAGGGAAATAAATGATTCAACTAATCAAGATCGAGGTTCACCTCTCAACCTTTACACGGAGGTTTTACCTGTTCACCTCTCAACCATTACCGGAGTTTTAGACATAGGCTAACTCTCAACCCAACGCACGTTTACTCCCGTGTCGGAGGCTCCCCCTTGGAGACTTAGTTTAGGCCCGGCTAACGGGCCAAGGAACGGCTAACGTCCTTAGGTCGAGTTTGACAAACAAACTCTAAATGGACTCTAAAAAAGGACAACCTTACTTGTCGGATGAGCCCCTTGTATAGCGCCGATTCGGGTTGCTTGATCTCCGCTCTCCCGTGCTTCAACCAGCTTCCCTTGCTCCCATGATCGTGTCGTCGTTGCGTCGCCAATGCCTCAGCCACACTCAATCAAACACCTTGCAATGTGATGCCTTTGAGATGCCCAAGGTGCTAGGAGTATAGGTTTGAGAACTCTACAACTAATGGGAATAGGTTGCCTAGAGTCTTTCTCCTACAACGATTTCATCTTAGAGTTTTGGACAAGAATTTGCCAATCAAGAAGGTTCCAAACTCTAGAGATCAAGAGGGGATGAAGGTCATCTTCTTCATGAGCTTGGAATGCTCTAATCTTGTGTTAAAGCACAAGGAAGATGCCTTGCATAGGTTGGGAATGAGCCTCAAATGGTCTCCAACAATGGTGGCTTCACTCCTCTCCAAAATCCCCTTTTCAATGCCCAAAAATCGAGCTCCATATATAGGAAAAGTGAGCTCCAACGGTCATAAAATGGGCAAAAAATGGCTCTGCCGACCTGTCCCGACCGGTCGGCCAAAAGCCAAGAGAAGACAGGGAGTACACTGTCTGAATGGGGGACTGTCCGACCGGTCGTGACCAGTCGGACCAGCCCAGCCGACCGGTCACGACCGGTCGGTCCACCTGAAGCCTGCAAACACAGCAGCTTGCTGTTTGGTCTGGCCGACCGGTCTTGACCGGTCAGACCAGCCCAGCCGACCGGTCACGACCGATCGGTCCACCTGAAGCCTGCAAACACAACAGCTTGCTGTTTGGTTTGGCCGACCGGTCTTGACCGGTCGGACCAGTCCAGCCGACCGGTCCCGACCGGTCGGACAGGCCTGGTTCAACTCAGCAGTTTGCTAAACTTCATACATTCCAACCCACTCACTTTAGGCCATGTTTTGGGTGATGTTCAGGGACACCTAGGGCCATTCTAAGATGACAAAGGGTTTTCCAAAGATGGTCAAGGTCATCAAAGAGGTTACGAGTTGGGTTTTGGTCAAGGTTAAGGGCACCAAGGCATCACTTTTACCTGATTCTTCTTTCTTGATGCAGCAGGGTCATCTGAGTCTTCGGTCTTCGTCTTCATTGGGCTCAACCGACATTGGACTCACTGACGTAAGTGATTGACAAACAAGGTGCACTAGTATGCCACAAAAAAGTGCATTAACAATTTTTTACCCTTATTTGGGATTTTTTCCACAGTAAAATCTGTCTTGTAGATTGCTGGTTTGCTTAGATTCTACTTCTAGTTATTATTTATTCCTGTTTATCGTTTATAAGTGAGACCGGAGATTGGATCTCAGTTCACCAGTGTTGTTGGCGTGCTGCGCAACAGCTCTAAGGCCCCAAGATGGAAATTTACAAGTAGAACCTCAAACCCATGTTCCTGTAAGAAGATCATCTAGGGTTATTAAACTCACAGTCTATTATTCTCTTTCTCTGCATTATATGTTGTTGATTGATAATAGTGAACCAGAATGTCATGAAGAAGTTTTACAGGTTGAGACTAAGAACAAGTGGGAGCAATATATGGATGATTAGATAGATCCTCTTAGATCAAACTAGACATGGGAAT
This sequence comes from Liriodendron chinense, assembly GCA_003013855.2. NCBI lineage: Eukaryota > Viridiplantae > Streptophyta > Magnoliopsida > Magnoliales > Magnoliaceae > Liriodendron > Liriodendron chinense. Next base: position 6,325,853 of record ML058368.1, read on the forward strand.
TGGTCCAGTTACCTGTGAAAATGCAACTTTGCATAAGAAGTGGGTTTACAGATTGAAAGAAGAGCATAATGGTACTAAGCAACTCAAGGCCAGGTTGGTTGTGAAAGGCATAAGGCAAGTATAAGTTATACTAAAATCTTCTCTCATGCATTAAAATTTCTACTATTAGGCCAATTCTAAGCATTGTGGTTGTAGAGAATTTGTATTTAGAGCTAGCAGCTAGATGTAAAAACAACTTTTCTTTATAGTTTCTTGAAGAAGACATTTATATACATCAGCCATAGGGATATGTTGCATTTAGCAAGGATGACATGGTTTGCAAACTCAAGAAGAGTTTATATGATTTGAAACAAGCTCTAAGACAGTGGTACAAGAAGTATGATAGTTTTATATCCACTAATAACTTTAGGAGATGTTATGTTGATCACCATTGTTATTTCAAGAAAATTTTAAGAAACTTTAAGAGATGTCATACTGATCACTATTGTTATTTCAAGAAACTTAAAAATTCGTATCTCACATTTCTTTTGTATATAGATGATATGCTTGATAGATAGTCAAGCATGCATGAGACTTCAAATATCAAGAAACAATTTTCTAAAGAGTTTGCAATGAAGGATTTGGGTGTTGCAAAATAAATCATTGGTATGAGATAACCGATGACAGAAGAAACAAAAAGTTCAAATAATCACAGGCTAAATATATTACAAAAATACTCAAGCAATTCAACATAGAAGGTGTAAAGCCAATTAATATTCCCTTGGCAAGCCACTTTAGACTCTCAAAGGAATATGGTATAGCAATGCAGGAAGAACGTGACTACATAGCTAAGATTTTATATGCCTCAGCCATTGACAGCTAAATGTATGCCATGGTTTGCAAAAGACCAGTTATTGCTCGTGCAATAAGAGTTGTCAGTAGGTTTATAAACAATCCAGGAAAGGAATATCAGAAAGCTATCAAATAGATTCTCAAATACTTGAGAGGTACTACTGATGCATCATTGTATTATAGAGGAGAGAAATAGGTTTGCAGGGATATATTGATTCAGATCTAGCTAGGGATATTGATAGTAGAAAAATACTACATGGCAAGTGTTTACTTTGGGCAGTGTAATAGTCAATTTGGTCTCATAGTTATAAAAGATTGTTACTATCTCGATGACAAAAGTATATATAGTATGTTACTGCAACAGAAGCTTATAAGAAAATGGTATGGTTACAGCGTCTCATGGAAGAGTTGAGTAAGAAGTAAGAAAAATTGTAAGTTGCATAGTGACAGTGAAAGTGTAATTCATTTAGTAAATAACTCAACATTCCATTCAAGAACTAAGTAAATATAATTTCATACGATCTCTTTTAGTTGATGGACAAATTACTTTTGAAAAGATTCATATAAATTAGAATCCTACAGATACGTTAACTAAGGTGGTCACTAGAGAGAAACCGAAGTCATCTTCAGTTTTTATTGATCTTCAACTTAAAGATTAGAAGGATATTTACACCAAGCTTTATATGAAGGCATGGCTTTTTTCGCAAATGCAGTAGATTCAGTGAGAGTTACCTGCGATCAGTCTCCTAGTGGGAGTTTGTTAAGATTCATAGAGCCTAATCATCAAAGGTGTACTATTCATGTAGCCAACACTTTCATTTTTCAGGCATGAGAGAGAGAGAGAGAGGGAGAGAGAGAGAGTTGATTATATTGAGAGATACTTCTTCATTTTTTTATTTTTATTTTAGCGTAGTGAATTGGCATGAATCTATGGATGTGCCAAAAGAGAACCATGTAAATATTTATATTGTGGTTTGCATTTTTTCTACTTTCTTTTGATTTTGATATTGTTGTGCATGTAGTTGAGAAGGGATCTTTCTCCCAACATATTGTTCTTTGGCTTTGGCTCTGTTTGGTTCTGTTTATATGATAGGTATGGCCCATTTCTTTTTGTACCGTGGCACACCTGAATGATTGTAAACCTCTTCTATATCAACACAAGGCAACATGAAAACTCAACTTGTCTCAAAACCAAGTTGAGTCGAGTCATCTCAAAAACTCAGCTGAGTATCAAAACTAGTTTAGGTTTCTTTCCAAAAAAAAATTCAATATTAAATAATGTCTGAGCCTAATTTTATTGAACTTTGATTGAGTTATGACCAAATTAATTATTGCTGGAGTCTTGGTGAAATCTGGTTCAACTATGATTTAAAGTAGTTATTCTCATTTGAAATATAAAAATAGCTGCAATAAGGAATCACTTCATGCCAAGTCAAGGCAAATGACTGGACTCAAGTTGGCATGACTTGAGTCGAGCTTCGATTGACCTGATGAGCCCTGTCGAACCCACAACCAAGGCCTCCAAGTGAGTCAGCTCGTAATCTCATCTAACCTAGTCAACTCAAACGAGTTCGAGTCAACTCACTGGGTTTTAGTACCATAGTTCAAACAACCAAAAAGGAGGGAAGAAGAATTAGAGAATCCATGCACCAAAAACTAATATAAGAAACCCAAACTTATCTATTTAGCATTTTAAATTCATCTAAGAAAGATTAATCCCTAATGATCAAACCCAGCGGATAATCATTACAAATCAACTGTAGAACACAAATTGAATCTTAAAGCCTGTCCAAACACGCTAATACAAACCAAGAAACATCTCATTCTGATTTTTTTATTGCCAAACACAAACAAGATTTATTGCGATTGGAGTATGGACCTTTTCTTAATTCACCCTCCTACAGCTCCTCCTGACCTCTCCGTTGGAGCCCGTGAGTGGCCTGATGTCGCCCATCTTGATCATGGATGCGGTGAAGTCGGCATTGAATGTTCTAGGGTTGGTACTGTACAATCTCACCTGCGAATTGGTAGATCCACCTTTGAATAGCTGTTGATCAGAGTGGAGTAAGCCACGCCGGTTGATGAGGTTCTTGTAGTAGTTGTTGTCAAAGGCGGTTGGTGTTTGCAGATCGAGCGGTGCCAGGTTGTTGTCGCCTGAGCCCATGGCCCTTGGGCAGTTCGACTGTCGTGATCTAGCGAATGAGCTATCGATGTTGGTCTCATTGTATATGCGGGCACGGAAGTTGGTGCACCGTGCTTGGCCGATGGTATGTGAACCTGTTTCCATCCAGCCGTGAGTGTTGTGATGGCCATCGTTGTTTTTTTTTTTTTTTTTAGCAAAGAGAGGAACAGGTCCTCTCGAATTTATTGGAAGAAATGAATATACAGGGACTGTATTTGGATGGGCTCCACAAAATAACGGGCCTCACCTATCATATGGCTAAGATCAAAGAAAACAAAAACTCTAGAATCCCCCAACGGAAGCATAGAGTGCAAGGAAAATGCTAGAACAGAAGGTTGGAGGGGGGGGGGGGGGGGGGGGGGGGGGGGTTGTTTATCACCTCTGAGAGATCCAATCCCAGCACCGTCCAGAGCAACCAGCCTCCTGACATGTCTCGGGAGATCCGACCGGGAGGAGAAATATGAACCCGGCCGGCCTTGTTATGATGACCATCATAACATTTCAGCAGTCATGATCACAAACCATCCATCAAGTGGACAAGCTCTGGTAAGAAATTGATACTGAGTGGAGGACCCGACCATATGATCATAGCATCATGACTGCTGTAATATTATGATGGCCATCGTAACATTACAGCAGTCATGATCACAAACCGTCCATCAAGTGGACAGGCTCTAGTAAGAAATTGATACTGAGTGGAGGACCCGACCATATGATCATAGCATCAAGTGAATTTTCAATATTGAAAACGTTCATCCATCAACATTCAACATGGAAAGTGCAACAATCGAATGGAAAGATTGTCCCTGATCAACGTGATTGTTGTATTGTGGACCACTGATCATGCTCATTAAATGGTGATATGGATCCTGGGGCCATTAATATGATTCTTGTATTGTCGCCATCTATGATCATGGCCACTAAATGATGGTTTAAATCCTGGGGCCCATAACATATTCGATATGATTTTGTACTGTGGGCCGCCCATGATCATGCCTGCTAAAAAGGTCGTTTGGACACTGAGGTCGTTAACACGATCGTTGTGATTCTTGTATTGAGGGCCACCCATGATCATGCCCACTAAATGGGGGTCTGTATTCTGGGGCCATTAACACAATCAATTTTATGCTTGTATTGTAGGCCACCCATGATCATGCCACTAAATGGTGATTTGGACCCTGGGTTCATTAACATAGATGCAATAACATGAGAGATCTAGAGAGAGAGAGAGAGAGAGAGAGAGAGAGAGAGAGATTTCATACCAGCTAAGGCAACCATGTCCTTAGTAGAGAGCCCTTGCGCTTGGAAGCTAGAGATGAGGTTGTTAAGGTCAGAAGTTGGTGGGGGAATGCTTCTATTGGCAGCTGCCTGGCTGGCTGTCCTTGCATCCCTTCTTCCTACCTTCACATTCCAAGATGGCCCACCCAGCTGCATCAAATCTCCCATGAGTCACATTTCTTATAAAACTCATTAGTACAACAGAACCCAAATCACAAATTGTAACACAAAGTGCCCATTTGGTAACACTATCAAATCAAATTTCATTAACCAAATCGTAATCTCCATGCAATTGATAATGATGCTTCTATTCCAAATTGAAATTTATTTCTATTTGGACTCCAAAGAATCATAACTGAGATTTGATGGCTACTTCTTCACTAGGAATACTAGGGAAAATGATCGCGATTGATCAACTCACTTGTGCATCCAAACGTGGGCTAAGTGTAACATTATACTTGAAGCTGATCAATGCAGTCTAAATATAACAGTTAGACATGCAGAATCAGTACTTACTGTGACCACAGAGTCCCGTGCCGCAATCGCCAGAATGTCAGCACATGAAACCACCCCGGGGCACTTGCTCTCTACGGCAGATTTTATATCATCAACCACATTGAATCCCCGGGCTGAATTCCGATTGGGGACTGCATTCTTCTCCCCGGTGAAATTCGAGGTGTCGTCGAGGAGGATTGACCCATCACAGCCCTAGATCAGGAAGGATCACAAAACATGAAACAGTGAGACAAGGGAATATATATATATATATATATATATATATATATATATATATATATATATATATATATATATATATATATATATATATATATATATATATATGAGGCTGGATCCACTACAAACCTTAACCTACAAATGCAACGTGCGGGGCCCACCATGATGTGTGGGTGACCTCCAATCAGTCCGCCGCTTGCGCCTCTCATGTTCTCCTTGGCACCCAAAAAGGTGTGTGTGTGTGTGTGTGTGTGTGTGTGTGTGTGTGTGTGTGTGTGTGTGTGTGTGTGTGTGTGTGTGTGTGTTCTGCAGTGTTTTGCATATGCCATTCATTCCACCAAGAAGATGCCCCCTAACATTTCAAAACTCAGGTGGGCCACACAATACGACTTCATCCCGTGGCCTGCCTGAGTTTTGGATCCACCTGATCTTTTGCACCAAGTAGACCATCACCGTGAGGGGTTGCACGTGATGGACGGATTGCATGCCATGAGCAAATCATGGTGAGCCCCACATTTCGCATTGTATGTTAAGCTTGAACTGCATATAGTGCATGAGCATAAGAAAAATTACATTGACAAAGCAATCATGGAAGTGGAGGCGCAGGAGGGAGGCGCCCATCCGACGCTCTTTCAAGATTGCGGATTGGACAGTGGATTTCACCGTGCTGAAAACGGAGGGACACGATTGCAAGTAGTAGTTAGTGGAGAGCTGGGCCATGGAACTGCAAAGGAGGAACAAAAGAAAGGACAAGTTGGCAAAGGCCAGGGACAAAGAAGCAGCCATTGCTAGTGTTAGTAGTAGGAGTAGATCGTGTAAGGAATGGTTGTGTATATAGGGTTTTGGAGGCTTATCACATGTGGGGCTCACCATAGTCGAAATTGTTTGGCAACGGCAGCTCACCTACTCCATACGACCCAATTGCATGGGATGTAAGGTGCATGGTAAGGTGTTCGCATCTATCTTTCGACAATGAGATTGATAGATAGAAATAAATAAAATGCACGCGCGTTCCTGTTTGTTTTGAAAGGGTCCCACTTCGAAAAGAATTCGCGTGACGTGTTCGGTGTAGGTTTGTCAAAGGTAGGGCCCACCTAATGGGGTTCTGCTTTTCTAAAAGAATCCAGATCGTCTGCTCGTATTCAATAGGATTTTCCTGGTTGTGGAGGCCTGATTGGTCCAGCTCAGCTTTTCCTGGACCAACCAGGTGGTCGGAAAAATCAAGTAAATGATCCGTACTCTTTCTTAAAGATATTGTCAGGATCTTAAATACGTGTGCCTACATTGACAGTGTGCCTCAAAGGTAATTTAAAAAAGGGACAAAAGAAAAATGTAAAAAAGCTAGACTGTAAAAGCTGTACGTGATCGTTTACCATCTAAGGCGAAGTAAACTTTTTTTAACTTAGGAATCAAGAGTCTCAAAAACCCATGGCTTCACGTGTTAGACATTAGTTTGAACTAACCTAAGTATATATAGCCCATATCCATCGTAGGATTGGCGCACTCATCAATCCAAACTGTCCAAATTGATTGTGCCCCATTGGATGGACCATGGCCCAAAAATTAAGTAATCCTAACAATCCGAACAACGGATTGACCATTGCAGATACTTCCATCCACCTTTACAACTAAATCTACTTGATTAAATGAGCCTAATCATCGATTTTAGAAGGGTACGGGTTGGTTCTTCTAAATGGATTCTTTTTCTTTACATTAAGGACTTTTCTTTCTCTTTACATTAAGGACTTTTCTTTCAACTATAATTGTAGGCCTCGTATTTCTCAATAGAGCAATGATGAATGAAAAGAATAAAAGAAAAGGCTAATAACGCAGATTTTATTAGTTTGTATTTGGGATTCAATACAATTTGTAGAAAAAAATAAACAGAGAAATAAAGATAAATACTTTTGATTGCCTATATGGAAAAACAATCGAGGCGGATGGTCAGTAGAATGTGATAAAAATGATTGATCGTCTCGATAAGTACTCAGTATTATAGCAATAATGCTGGACAGTAGTGATCTACGTTAAGGCTAGGCAATGCTAGGACAAACATGAAGATAAATGTAAAAGAACATTGATTGTATTTAACGTGGGCCTTAAGCTTTTCATCGATTGTTGCTTTTATAAGCTTTTGAGAGGCAGTAGTCACGCATAGTTTTTCAGGTCATGAGAGAATTGAATAGTTATTCATGCAAATCTCCTTGATCCTCTATGTAAGTGTAGCCTATCACATACGACCACGTGTATAAGAAAGACTTAGTTATTCGGATCATTGTGCGTTAGCTAGAGTCTTCATGTCACTGTAACTCCTATATTGGAAAGTTGTTATAAAGTTGTTTTTGGAAATACTCTAACATTTAATGCTAGATAAAGATCTGATAAAAGTACTCTAGCATTTAATGCTCTCACGTGTGCACATCTCTAATTCCCTCATCTTGAAGTTGATATACACCATATGTGGCACAGCTGTCACTTGGTACCTTCTGAATCATTCAATTTAGTTGCATTAGGTTGGGTGTAAACAATGCCCCGGCGTATCCTCAGGGCGAAGATTTCGTTCATTATTTAGCGCGTAGTACCGACACGTGGCGATATCTCACATAGAGTAAAAAACAGGTGTAAACAACATCCAACCTATCTAGCAGTGCCTATTGTGCAAGTGAGGAATCCAACCATCATGTAGGCTACTTCATGAATTTAAATGTTGTTTATCTTTTCTATGGTACTGGCTTGCTTAGTGATTTATAAAGTACCTCGCAGTGCATGAGTTCATATTACGTGCTCGATAAATAGCCATAAGATAAAAGAGAGGGAGATGCCACTGGCCCAACTTGGATTTTTTCTATTTCATGGCAAAAAAAACTTCCCCCATATCCCTAAAATCCAGGTGCATGATACGGAGCTAGATACTTATCCAATCTATTGCTCTTGAATTTACCTTCAGAAGAGTTTCTAATTGTAACGACCTGAGATTTTTTACTCTCGTGTATAACACGACGGCCGAATTCGCAGGTAACTTATGGAATAACTAATTTGTCAAATAATGAAATATAACATTCAAGCACAATGGCGGAAATAATTGTCATCTTATTCTATCAAACTCACTACGTCATCATCAATGTTTAAATAAGGAAACCAACCAATATCTTCACTAATTAACTAAAATACCAATCTATGTCTTCTCTTGAAGACTTATTACAATTCCATAAATGTATAAACTACTTTAAAGAAACATTTAATAAATAAAAATATCAACTAAATTTCTTCAACATCGTCATCCGCCATGTGATCGTACGAACCATCGAACTCTTCTCCTTGAAAATCGGGTTTAATACCTGGATCTTCATCTGCATCATCTAAATTGTGTTTAGGTAGCGTTAAACACAATCATAGTGAGAAATATTTCCTCCAAGAAAATCAAGAATAATAATAATGGTATAGAGTAAACGCAAGCAGAATATTATCATTTAATCAAATCAAAACAATAAAGTAAAAAAATCTTTGTTAATGCGATGCATGGAATGCATGACGCACGAGCCCATAGTTTTGCCCGACCACTTGAGAAACGGGATGCTCATTGCCCAAATCTAAACGTGACAGTGTACGGAAGAAGTAGGACGCTCTAGCCTATTCTCAATTCCGTACACCCACATAGAGCCAAGTGAATGGATGACTTTAGTTTCACATTTATTTAAGTAATTTCATATCCAGCCGTATTGAAAGAACTTAATGGTCACTATGGGGAGTTGTAAACAATCCAGCATAGGCCAACAGCTCGAGCTTAGTATCCATGGCACTAACCCCGGCTCACGAAAATTTATATACCATTAGTGTCCATTCGTTGCCCCGTTTTATGATTCCATTGTGTTCTAAGAAGCCAATGTTGTACATCATAGCCAAAATCATTAAAACACTCATGTAATGTATATGGATCCAACCAAGTATCATATATATGTAAAGATCCCTTGGCAAACATTTATTGCATTCTCTTAGTCAAGTCGAGACTTATCTTTCCATCATAGACACCCCTCACGGGTTCCATCTCTTTACGTCAAGTGATTTTACCAACTTAAAGACAATGGTGTACATTAATAAAATATCCACATGATGATCTTACACACATATTGCATATAACAACATGAAAGCCAATATCGCTTATAGAATACAAATCAAGAGAATTAGTGCATAGCTTTCACAAAAATAAATAACAAAAATACACATGCTTCTTAGTAAAAAATCCAAACATGGAATCGCATCATTATTTAATGATTATCATTGCAAATCCTACGTTAATATTCATGTTATATAAATCAACAATTCAAAACAAAATAACGTCATATGTCACAAAAGGAACTTAGGATAATCGTACCATTATTAATAAAAGGCTTGAAGGAAAATTCTCACCTCACGAACCGGACGCGATAGAAGGTCGTAGGGGCTAAGCACATCACTGGAACAACCAAATAAACTCTCTCTCTCTCTCTCTCTCTCTCTCTCTCTCTCTCTCTCTTCTCTCTCTTCTCAAATTTGTGTATGAAGGTTATTGTTGCTAGGAGAGGCTTTGTTTTGGTTAGGAGGGTCAGATTTTAGGGTTAGAAGAGGGTATGCACGGCTGCATATGCACGGTTGCGATAGAAAGTGGTTAAAAGCGAGATTTCAGGCCGGATTTGAAAAGCGTATACAAAACGAATAGAAATGAGGTTTTGGACATGAGTCATGATGGGTATGGGACACAAAATGGATTTGGTAGATTTTGGAATAAAGTCCACTCGCGATCGAACGGTTGGCGTGAAGTTTTAAGGAAAGAGATGGGATGAAAATAGAAATTTGCAAACGGACGATTTATCTGTCAATCTGACACCTAGGATGCGTTTAATAGTCCATTTAGGTAGGTGAGGTCCACAAATCGAAGCTCCACAGCCGTTTGATAGGTCTTTTGTATATGAGAAGATTCTAGAGAAAAATCTTCAAAAATTTAAAAAGCTCGATTTTAGAGGGGATTCTCCACGTTTGTTAGCTTGGAGGGATCCTAAGCATCATCTAAAAGTTTACCTAGCTTTTCATGAAGAAAAATCTTTAGATTGAAAGATCTAAGATTCTAATGATAGATTTGGAAGGAGAGATCGGGCCGAATACAGGATGGAATGAAGAGATTTTTTATAGGAGGGTGTTTTGGATGATTAAGAAGAGGATGAATGGTTTGGATCGATGAAATGGGCCCACATGGAGGCCAATAGATGGGCAGCAGTGGCCAACGGTACACGTTAGGAGACGGTTTCCGTCTTGGGCTCGTGGGTGCACGGTCAAATGTGGTTTGACCATGCACTAAACGTACATGCGACTCACGTGGGCCCCACCATGATGTATATATTAAATCCACTCCATCCAGCAGGTGAGCCACGCGATTTTAGGCGTTGACACAAAAATTGGGACAGATCCGAGATCAGGTGGCCCACTTATGATCCATTTTCTGATTATGGCATTTGTAGAATGATCGGATGGCTGAAATTCGACGTGTACAGCTAAAATATGCCCAAAAGCTTAAGTTTAAGATTTTGTGTCATTATGATTGCTGGAAGTTAGTATACTTAAAAATGGCAGTTTAACTTAAGTTATCCAATGGTATTTTCGTAATTATCATAAATCTTTGAGTTTAGCGGAATCTAACTCTTCTATATTGTTAATGGGGTTATTCTAAGCAACTTTAATAAAGGGTACCCTATCGGATCTCATACGGATGGTCCGTTATTCTTAAAATAAGGGTAAATATATGATAATTAATTAAAATAAAATAAAAATAAATTTCAAAAATCTGGGGCGTTACAAACTACCCCCATTAAAAACAAACTTCGTCTCCGAAGTTTCCTAAATGTCGTCGATAAAAGATTGAGGGCAATCTCACTTCATGACTTCTCGTCTAACTATCTGAACTATTGCGGGTCAGACGCGATCACAATCCACCCTCCTTAAAAATAAGATCTCCGTCCTCAAGATTGGTTGGCATGATCGAATGGTCAAGTGAAGGAGTGGATAACAAGCAAATCACCAAGCGAAATGATCCTTTAATGACTAAAGGTGCGACGGGAAGTTAAGATTAGGGGTTCCATATTCTAGCTCTTTATAGGATTTAAGCATCTAAGCTTCTACATCCTAAGGTCGTCTATACATCTATCTTATTCTAGTCATCTAGAGAAAATAATCACACAAATTCTAAGAGAATGCACATAAGCCCTCCAATTAGAACAAAGATGTAATTTTTATAGTATTGACATCACTGGCGAACTATTCAAGTAGATTCAGATCTGACTTCTACTCGCATTTGAGCATTGAGTTCATTAGTATCCATTCGAAATTTCAAATGTCGACCCTCAAAATTTGAACGAGGATCCAATAATTTATACAATATATTAGGTCTGGTTCTGCCCTCCTGTGCGACAATTTAGTCTAACATTGTGGGGACCTTCATGTATTATCCAGCAAAGAAAACATCAACAAAGATCACGTAAATTAAAATCCAATAATACAAAATATTAAAACCTTACGAGATCTTATTTACTTTCGTCGTTAGACATGGTCGAAAATCTATGTGAGAGATTGGTAAATGGCATTTTATGGTTACGATAATCTACCCAAAGTAACAGAGTTGGGCCCAAAATTCGTAGAAATATATGAGCATATGCTAGGGAATATTTCTAAGGGTGTCATCTTACAATAACTAAGCTTAAATAAGGGGTTCAGAGGTTTTCAAAGCTTAAGGAACTAAGGTAGTGTCGAATCTGGAACACAAGATTTATAAGCGCTCTCAAAATTTTATCTCCTAAACCGAATGTCCTTTTCACCTGAAATTTGGAGGGTAATCTAAGGGTTAGGTGAAGAATTACCCTAATTTTTCTTAAAATGAAATTCCTATGGTACGATATGATTATGATCTCTACAATTCTGAAAAACGTAACAATCTATCAATTTTCAGAGCAAGAATTTCTCTACTGACAGAATTTTCATGATTTCCCTAGATGTTGGATTGATCTAAAATTTTATGGGAGTGTTGGGTTATGAGTTAGAAATATGTATAAAAAATTTTAAAAATTTATCAATTTCAAAAATATGATTCTTAGTGGTGATATTGTCAAAGGGTCAGGAAATTTGTCCTAACAAAAATAATTCAAAATAAAATAGTTATCATTAAAATTTGAGGCAAATAAATCCCACAACTCAGCGTAACGCTGATCTAAATATGAAAAATTGATGAGAGCCCTAAAAATTCTAGAAAAAGTGAGAATCCACTTCCCAAAAATTCTAAAATTTCATATTTTTATATTCATCAGCTACCCTAATGATTTCAGGGGACCTATGTTTGGGTCTCTAGATTCATAATATCTCATGCAGTAAATGGGGGTTAAACCTAAGTGTTTTTGTTTCTATTTCTTGGGAACCTAAGCCCTAAGGAGTATTGCTTATGATAAGGGTTGGGCTTCTCACCCAGAGGTCCCGATTGTGCTCTGATACCAATTGTAATTAATGACCCGAGATTTTCGACTCTCGTGTATAACATGACGGCTGAATTCCTAGGTAACTTATGGAATAACTAATTTGTCAAATAATGAAATATAACATTCAAGTACAATGGCGGAAATAATTGTCATCGTATTCTATCAAACTCACTACGTCATCATCAATGTTTAAATAAGGAAACCAACCAATATCTTCATTAATTAACTAAAATACTAATTTATGTTTTGTCTTGAAGATTTATTACAATTTCATAAATATCAATTACTTAAAAGAAACATTTAATAAATGAAAATATTGACTAAGTTTCTCCAACATCGTCATCCACCATGTGATCGTACGAACCATCGAACTCTTCTCCTTGAAAATCGAGTTTAATACCTGGATCTTTACCTGCATCATCTAAATTTTGTTTGGGATAGCGTTAAACGCTATCAAAGTGAAGAATATTTCCTCCAAGACAATCAAGAATATTAATAACGGTACATAGTAAACGCAAGCAGGATATTATCATTTAATCAAATTAAAACAATAAAGTAAAAATCTTTGTCAATGCGATGCATGGAATGCATGCTCTGGCTAAGACACCTTGGCTAGAATCACAATACATGAAGTGAGAGACTCCCTGTTACAACTTCACGCTAGCAACTAGTCACCGAAGGTTCATGGGACGTACGAGCCCATAGTTTTGCCCGACCACGTGAAAAACAAGATGCTCATAACCCAAATCGACACGTGACAGTATATGGGAGAAGTAGGACGCTCTAGCTTATTCTCAATTCCGTACACCCACATGGAGTCAAGTGAATGGATGACTTTAGTTTCACGTTTATTTAAGTAATTTCATATCCAGTCGTATTGAAAGAACTTAATGGTCATTATGGGGAGTTGTAAACTACCTAGCATAGGCCAACAGCTCGGGCTTAGTGTCCATGGCACTAACCCCGGCTCATGAGAATTTATATACTATTAGTGTCCACTCGTTGTCCCATTTTATGATTCCATCATGTTCCAAGAAGCCAATGTTGTACATCATAGCCAAAATCATTAAAACACTCATGTAATGTATATGGATCCAACCAAGTATCATGTACATGTAAAGATCCCTTGGTAAACATTTATTGCATTCTCTTAGTCAAGTCGAGACATATCTTTCCATCATGGACACCCCTCACGGGTTCCATCTCTCTACATCAAGTGATTTTACCAACTTAGGGACAATGGTGTACATTAATGAAATATCTACATAATGATCGTACACACATATTGCATATAACAACATGAAAGCCAATATCGTTTGTAGAACATAAATCAAGAGAATTAATACATAGCTTTCATAAAAATAAATGACAAAAATACACATGCTTCTTAGTAAAAAAAATCCAAACATGGAATCGCATCATTATTTAATGATTATCATTGTAAATCCTACGTTAATCTTTATGTTATATGAATCAATAATTCAAAATAAAATAACCTCATATGTCACAAAAGGAACTTAGGATAATCGTATTATTATTAATAAAAGGCTTCAAGGAAAATCTTCACCTCACGGATTAGACAAGATAGAAGGTCGTAGGGGCTAAGCACATCACTGGAACAACCAAACAAACTCTCTCTCTCTCTCTCTATCTCTCTCTCTCTCTCTCCTTCTCTCCTTCTCTCCTCAAATTCATGTATGAAGGTTATTATTGCTGGGAGAGGCTTCATTTTGGTTAGGAGGGTCGGATTTTAGGGTTAGAAGAGGGTATGCACGGCTACATATGCGCGGTTGAGATAGAAAGTGGTTAAAAGTGAGATTTCAGGCCGGATTTGGAAAGCGTATACACAACGAATGGAAATGAGGTTTTGGACATGAGCCATGTTGGGTATGGGACACAAAATGAATGTGGTAGATTTTGGAATGGGTCCACACGCGATCGAACGGTTGACGTGAAATTTTAAGGAAAGAGAGGGGATGAAAATAGAAATTTGCAAACGGATGGTATATCTGTCAATTTGACATTAATAGTCCATTTAGGTAGGTGGGGTCCACAAATCGAAGCTCCACAGCCGTTTGATAGGTCTTTTGTATATGAGAAGATTTTGGAGAAAAATCTTCAAAATTTAGAAAGCTCGGTTTGAGAGGAGATTCTCCACGTTAGTTAGCTTGGAGGGATCCTAAGGATCATCTACAAGTTTACCTAGCTTTAAATGGAAGAAAAATCTTTAGATTGAAAGATCTAAGATTCTAACGGTAGATTTGGAAGGAGAGATCGGGCCGGATACGAGATGAAATGAAGATATTTTTGGTAGGAGGGGGTTTTAGATGATGAAGAAGAGGATGAACGGTTTGGATCGATAAAATGGGGCCGAGATGGAGGCCAGTGGAGGGGCAGCAGCAGCCAATGGCACACGCTAGGAGACGGTTTCCGTCTTGGTTTGACCGTGCACTAAACGTGCATGCGACGCATGTGGGCCCCACCATAATGTATATATTAAATTCACTCCATCCAGCAATATGTGAGCCACGCTATTTTAGGCGTTGACACAAAAATTGGGACAGATCCGAGATCAGGTGGCCCACTTATGATTCATGTTCTAATTAGGGCATTTGTAGAATGATCGGAGGGTTGAAATTTGACGTGTATGGCTAAAATGTACCCAAAAGCTTAAGTTTAAGGTTTTATGTCATTATGATTGCTAAAAGTTAGCATACTTAAAAATTATAGTTTAACTTAAGTTTTCCAATGACATTTTCGTAATTATCATAAATCTTCGAGTTTAGCAAAATCTAACCCTTTTACACTGTTAATGGGGTTATTCTAATCAACTTTAATGAAGGGTACCCTATCAGATCTGCTACGGATGGTCCGTTATTCTTGAAACAAGGTGTGGACCCTCGCCGATTTTCCGCGCTCCCACACGACGTTCTTCTCCCTTCCCCTTTCCTTTCGGAAAAGAAGGAGATGAGGATGCGTGAGTGCGAAATCGCCATTTGTGCCACTGGCTTGCCTCGTTCTTAAGGGCTTCGTTTGGTTGTCGTGTTAAGCTGGATGTGTTTAAATGTGTTTATATAAGACTAGAGTCGCCACTAGCCAGTTACTTCGAATCTATAGTCGGCTAGACCCTGTAGAAACGTTAGAGAAGGGAATCTGAAGATTCCTTCCTCTAAAATGACTCCTGTTGATCTGCGGTCAGAGATTCGAGGTAAGGGATCACGGTTACAGGGTGGGAAGAGGTTAAGCACCCCACACACTGCCTGTACCGAAGTACGGTCTCTACTTCACAGAATCAATCGGATACTTGAAAGTCTAGTTTAATCCTCGTATATTCTCATGGATGACATGATGCATGAATGCGGGTCTGAACAGTAAGAGTTTCTGATGGGCAGGTTCCAACAACGGGCAAGCCCAGAGCATACGCTCGAACTGACAGGTGCTTTATGCGAGATGATGCATGCTGTGTGCTTGAATATTCAAAGTGCTTATAGTGATATGTACGTGAATGCAGGTCTGAACAGTAAGAGTTTCTGATGGGCAGGTTCCAACAACGGGCAAGCCCAGAGCATACGCTCGAACTGACAAGTGCTTAATTTAAGACATATGCGGTGTGCTTGAATAATCAAGGTGCTTGTAGTGAAGCAGGGTGGTTGGAAGAAAAGTAAATATTGCACTTATGCTAGATGCAAATGAGATGATGCTGGAAAAGTGATAGCTGGATGGACGGAGGTATCGCAAGGATTGGCTTCGAGTGGCTGGATCAAGACTTGGGTGACTTGAGAGGCTTGGACCAGTGGTCAGGCTGGGCTGGACCAGGGCTAGACTCTCCTCACTCGGGCTCTCCTTGGTGGAAAATGGGCTAAGGGGTGGAGAAGGGCACTCGAACGGACAGGCTTTCTTTGGACTCGAAGGGATGCTGTTATGAGAAGAGGCTAGGGGTATTTATAGCGTTGGAGAGTGGCAGCTCTCGTAATTTTTTTCGGGCGGCCTGCTATGGGCCGCCCGTACGGCCGCTCCTCGGTTTCCAGCGAGTACGGTCGCTCCCTCGGGGCTGCTGTTTGACTCGCTGGTCGACTCAGTGAGTTGACTCAGCAGGTCGACTCGGTGGTTTGACTCGACGGGTTGACTCGACGGGTTGACTCGGTGTTTTGACTCGACGGGTTGACTTGACGGATTGACTCAGCGGGTTAACTCAGCAGGTCAACTCAGCGAGTTGACTCAGTGATTTTGACTTTTTAGGATTTTTTAACTGGCCTTTTTTATGGGGGGTTTTTCAGGCTGATGTTTAAGACTGGGTGGACTGGGTTCAGGCTTGATCTGGGCTATGGAATAGGGCTTACAAGGGTGAGTATGGCTGAGTTTGGACTTGGGATTTGGGGGAACGGTCCTCCACTCAACCAGCTATCTCTACCAACAGTGTAACCGAAGGTGGGGTGTCTACAGATGCCCCTCTTTGGCAAAGGTTGCGTGCAACCGAATGCCAAAGCGAGTGGACACCCCACTTCTGACCCGGTCATTCATAGATCATGTTCTGAAATCTTTTCTTGCTTTTGCATCTGTGTCAGTTGATCGTTTGGAAACTGATCACTCGCACATACCGCGGGAGTTTGGAGAAAACGTTGCGATTGTCCCTGCATGCGCTGCAACCTGGGTACCCAATCGCAACCCTTCCATTCCCGACCGATACTAACATCGAAAAGGTACAGCAGAGCCTCTGCATCGACAGTCTTACGAGGTTACTGACCCTGAGACTGATTGTGTGATGTTTGATGTTTTCCCAGATCACTCCAGGAGTACTTGTTTCGCTTGACTGTCAAAGTGGTTAGACGCCCTGCGTCAGATAGTCTTACGGGATTCTACTACGCCGACTTGGACTCAGTCAAGGTACTTCAGGCATCCACGCCTAGGTATGTGCGGGTGGGCTTTTTCCACCCAATCTGTTGGTTTCGATGCTTGGTTTGCAATTCATTCTTTCCTTGATTGTGGTCTGGAATCTTTGTTATCCTTTGTATCTGAGTCAGTTGATTGTCTGGAAGTTGATAACTCGCACATACCGCGAGAGTTTGGAGAAAACGTTGCGATTGTCCCTGCAGTTTGCTGCAACCTGGGTACCCAATCGCAACCCTTCCATTCCCGATCGGTACTAACATCGGAAAGGTACAGCAGAGCCTCTGCGTCGACAGTCTTACGAGGTTGCTGACCCTGAGACTGTTTGTGTGATGTTTGATGTTTTCCCAGATCACTCCAGGAGTACTTGTTTCGCTTGACTGTCAAAGTGGTTAGACGCCCTGCGTCAGATAGTCTTACGGGATTCTACTACGCCGACTTGGACTCAGTCAAGGTACTTCAGGCATCCACGCCTAGGTATGTGCGGGTGAACTCTTTCCACCCAATCTGCTGATTTTGATACTTGGGTTACAATTCATCGTTTCCACCTGTTCAAATGGTTTCTGTGACCGAGCCTTTTGGCTTTCATCTTTTTGTATCTTGGCATGTGGTACGACCGCACTGACACTGGAGTTCAGTTCGATCGTACTTTGAGTGCATTGGATCCGATGGTCTCCGGGGAAACCGCGAGACATCGGATCTTATTTGATTTTTGTGTCGGCTCCTACCTAGAGATATGAAAGATCTCCTGGTGTTTTGGAGGCAGAACGCTCTACTGGAAAATATTTTTGGATTTTTGAAAAGGCACCCACTCTGGGGAGTGATACTCCGTGGGGTTTTTATTTGCAAATAGAAATATTTTTTGTCTTTTTGAAATGAAAATCTGGTTTGCATGTGCCTCCACTAGGATGCCTGTGGGGTCTTTAGCTAACTGACTTTTATTTTGAAAGCAGGTAAACATGATGATTGATGCGATGGATGCTGATGCATGGAGATGCATGATGAATGCATGGCTTGGTTCATTCTCTTTTCGTTTGATGATTTTGCTTTTGCTGGAGATGCAGAGAATTTTGAGCTTATTGCTTGCAGGGTTGTGCTTCCCTGGGGATTTTTCTTTTTAATGCGGATGTTTGGTCAGCGGGTTGGTCAAGATCCCGACCCGTGGTCGATCAGGTCCATCGTCCCAAGATGCTGTTTCTTTGCTAATGAGAATGTACGAGGATATCATTCGACTTCAAGATGTTCTTCTGGGCATACATGTGATTGAGATGGTGTTTGGTTGCCCGTTTTGGTCAAGATTCCAATTTGCGGGCGATTGGATCCGTCATCCCAAACTGTGAAGTGAGCGGAGTTTAAGACTCCTGAAGTGTAGTGCTGGGGATACTGACAATTTTTGTGATTTTTGCAGATATTTGGATCCGAATCTTTACCTGAGCAGTCAGGATAGAGATCGGTTATTGAAAGCAAAGGAAATATTTTGTGATTTTTTGAAAATTTTCTTGAAAGCAAGGAAATCATTTTTTGTGATTTTTGACAATATTTTGATTGAAAGGAAGGAAAATATTTTTGTGATTTTTGCAAATTTTTTGATTGAAAGCAAGGGAAATATTTTTTGATTTTTGAAGAGGTGATTTTACAATGTTTTTGTATTTTGTGATTTTTCTGAAATGCAGGGAAGAGTATGGAATTTTCATCCACTTCCAGCTTGTACTGCTGGTAAGGCACACGATCCATTTTACGTCAGCGAGCAAGACGAGTCTCACACAGTTAAGTGCCGTAGTTTTACATCTTCGGATGAGGGGATTTTGAGGGTTTTCAGTCAACACACCCACAAAGTTGCCTGTTCTTCATGTGCAATGCACATAGACCACGTATCGTCCGACGGACTCCTTCGGCCACAAAATGAGCCACATCCTCACATTTCCTTTAGTCAATCCAGTTTGGGGTCTTACGTTGCTCACAATTCCGTGAGGGTGCGCTCCACCTCCCAACAGCCTTAATCCCCTTCATGAGTTTTAGGAACAGGGAACATCCGTTAGATTCAACAGCGACTTCCAAATCAAGGTTGTCTATCACGGTGCGTTCAACATGAACAGGGTTGCGGAGTTCTGCCCACCTCAGCCCTTACCTGTTTAGAAGATTCCGGACACCCGTACGATCAAGTGTCAGCCATGTCCGGGACAGGTTAGGAAAGAAAGCCCCCGAGAAGTTAATCCCAGTGTATTTTTAGGTCTTCGGACCACTGAGGATGAATTTGTGCAGTTGAAATTTTTGGTGAATCATTTTTCTTCTTTTTTTTGTGTTTTTTGGAAAAAGTTTCAGATTTTAACTCGGGCGATCGAGATTGATGCTGGTTTTTATGGAAAACTTGAAATCTTTTGGGTATTTTTGGAAATGTTCCGGGTTATCAGATCCTGGCTTGAATGGCTGGGATTGATGCCGGTTTTTGTTAAAAGCGAGAAAGGTCCCCCGAGAAACTAATCCCAGTGTAGTTTAAGGTCTTCGGACCGTAAATATGTACCTGCTGAAAATACATTCTTTTTTGTGATTTTTGAAAGTATCCGGGGTCGTCAAATCTTGTTTTGAGCAATCAAGACTGATACCGGCTTTTATTGAAGATCTCTCGGGATATTGATCCCGACGTAGTTTAAGGTCTTCGGACCATGAAACTGTACAAAAAGGGGCAGATATATATATATATTTCGAAATGATCCAGATCATCAGATCTTGGCCTGAAAGGCTGGGATCGATGCTGGTTTTTATTAAAAATCCCTCGGGATCTCGATCCCGACGTAGTTTAAGGTCTTCGGACCAGAAACTGTACATGTGATGTATATATTTTTTGGTTTTCTGAAAATGTCCGAGATCGTCAGGTCTTGATTCGATCCAAACCGATGTCGGCTTTATTGAAAATCCCTCGGGATCCCGATCCCGACGTAGTTTAAGGTCTTCGGACCAAAATCTATACAAGTAAACAGTAATCAAGGGCGGAGATTCTTGGGATTCTTCTTGGAATGGTTTGGATCATCTGGTCATGCCTTTGGATGGTTGAGATCATTGTTTGACCAAGTCAAATTCTTCTTTCTTTTCTTTGAAAATTCCATGGAACTTTTCCACATCATCAACCCAATTTCTCACCTCATTTCTCATGGGATGAGATTTTGGTGAGATTTCTTCCTTTTTTCTCACCATTCTCTTCCATCATTTCATTCTTACATGAAGGTACAAGATTCACTTGCAACCACCCTTCCCAAGGAGGAGTTCCTCCCAAGGAGAGGAGGTGAGAAGTCACCTCACCTAGGTAGGGGCTAGGACGGCCTCCCATGGGCCGCCCGACCGGTCTCTGCCTCCTGGTTTCTTCAGTGGGCTGGGTAAAAGGGTGCCTTCCCCTTTTCTATATAACATGGGGCACCCTTGCCCCCTCCATCGTGCAATCTCTCTCTTCTCTCTCTCATACTCTTTTTTTTTTCAAGTTTTCTCTCTCTTCTTTGGTGGTCTTTTGCTTCTCTTAAGTGGTGGCCCTTAGAGACATTTTGGGACAGCAAGGTGGTCCCTCTTTGGTGAGTGGTAAAGGTATGAACCACCCCCTTTCTCTTTCTTGTCCTTTTCCTTCTTCATTGTCTCTTCTCATGACTTTTTCTTTTTCCATGTAGTTATTCCAAGAAGAGTGAGGGTGGGCCCAAGTGTTTTTGGCCACTTTCTAGATCTCAAGTCCTTTTCAAAGGTGGTGCATGGAGAAGGACATTGCAAGCTTTCCACTTCATTTTTTCTTTCTTCTTTTCACACTCCCCTCATGTGTATGTAAAGGGTGATTTTGCCATGTCATCAAGTGTGCATGGCAAAATACTCTATCTTTTTCATGGGAGTTGGGCCTCTCTTCATATGTATCAAATGGGCTCAAAGTGAAGTCATGGCCCTTGGTATATTTGATGGGCCCAATGCTTCATTTTGGGCTCCCTCATGCTTTCTTGCCCTCGTCATTTTTCCTTAATGCTCTTCCTTTCTTTTCCATCTTCTTTTCAAGGTTTGGGCCCATGGGCATGGTAGGGCCCATCTCAAGTTTTGGGCTCATGGGGCTCACTTTAGGTGACCCCATCTTTTTTCACACATGTATGGATCAAGGTGGCTAGCCCATTTTTCATTTGGATCTCAAGTGGGCTAGATTTTCTAGTTGGGCTTATATGAACAAGTAGCCCAACTCTTCCATCATTTCTCGATTATGATGTACATCCTTGTACAAGGTGTAGTGGGCTCCTTGGAGTTTTTCATGTGGATGGGCTTTTGGGCCTTCATTGAAACTTGGGCACTTCTTTGAACCATGTGTGCCCCACTACACTTTGTTCATGTAGGATTTTTCTTTTCATGCTTTTTCTTTGATGGATGGAGGACTTGAGCTACTTGACCATCTACAAGTCCCATGAGTGAGTTGTTCCCACAATCTCACTAAGTTCAAATGGTTTTCTTTGTGGTAGGAATGTGGTTATCAAGAGTTTCCCTCTAATGTTATCAATCTCGAATGGATGATCCTCAAGTGAGCTATCCATACAACCATAGCTCCTTGATCCTTTCTTTGGGGCTTGGTGGGTCATTCCACCATCATTTTAAATATGAGTGGTTTTTCTTTGAATTTGTGGGAAAGAATGATACCCATAAGTTGCCCATTTTTGTCCCATGCCTTGGGACATTTCGAATTTTGATCTTCAAGTGGGCTATGTGTACCATTCTTATCCATTTTCATGATGGTTGGGTGACTTATCAAGCCATGCCCTCTTGTGCTCAAATGGTCTCCCTTTTTGGTAAAGAAATTGGTGCACATAAGTTGCCCAAACTTGCCTTTACATGGGCATTTCCAACTTTGACTCCTCATGTGGGCTATGTGCATCAAAATTTTTACCATTGGCCTCTTTGATTCCATATGTTTGTGGGTGGACCGCCATGTTGTATTCTCATGGTCAAAACTTTCATCAAGATGAGGCACATAAGGTTGCCCATGGTTAACCCATGAATGGGTCCTCATGTTCTTCAAAGTGGGCGATGTGCTCTCTCCAATTCATTGAGATGAGGCATTTGGGTTGCTCTTGGGGGCCCACTTCCTTTCTATTCCCCACTTGTCCATGCACATGTGTAAAAAAAAATGGAAACATCTTAAGTGATAATCATGACCTTGGCATAAAAGTGGATCAATCCTTGGCCTTTGAAGAGGGATTTCTCATGTGAAGTAGGATTCTCATCCTTTGTTGATCTCATGGCACTTGAGTGCATGTGTTGTCCAAAATGTGTCCTTGGATGATGGACTTTTCTTGCCTAAGGCATGCCATGCCACCTTCTTTAAGGTGGGCCTTACTTTTTCCAATGGGCCCAACACATATCCTAAGTGACACATGGAGTTGGACTTTAGATTTTGCATTTGAATGTGAGTCCAATCCCATGGGTTTCTTGGATGATAATTTGGATTTTAATGGGTAAAGGGATAGGGACTTACCTTGTCGAGCTTGTAGGATTCAATGGCGGATGGTACCAGAGGTCACCGAGTAATTGACGAAGATGATCCCACCTTCATCGTCCGCCAAGGGGACCACATGTGTTCCTTAGCTATGGAGCATCAACCTCTTCCCGCTATCAAGGGTCGAGGTACCAGGGATCACTGGGATGACTGGATGAAGGATCCACAGCCCTTGCTTGAACGAGTACTAGATGGTACTCCTTTTGCTAGCCTCCTCACCCTACGTTTCCACAATAATAATGCTAACCGCATGATGCTTGCGGCCCTTTGCGAGCGGTGGCGAGATGAGACCCACACCTTTCAGCTCCCTTGTGGAGAATGGGGGATAACCCCCTTGGACATTTATATGCAGATAGGCTTCCCGTTTCATGGGACAATTGTTCCTCAAGTTAGCTCCCTAGCTCCTCTCACTTCCACCGACTGGCTACGGCTTGTTGGTGATGTCCCACCCGAGGGTGAATTCCAAGGCCATCAAGTGAAGATGCGATGGTTCTACAACAGTTTTGCTTCTGTCATCCCTACCACCGAGCGAGAGGCCCTCCACAAAGCACGGGCCATGATTACTTATGCTTTTGGATCCTTTCTTTTCTGCCATGCGAATGAGAGAGTTGACCCCAAATTTCTTCGTTTAGTCGAGGATCTTCATCACCCCTATAACTGGAATGGAGCTATCTTGACCCGTATCTTTCAGGGTCTGGACAAGACCTGTCGGCATAGCCGGTCCTTCACAGGCTTCTGGCCTGTTGTTGAGGTACATTTTCTTTCATCTTCCCTGGAGTCATTTGCCTTCTTTCTCTCTCTGATCATTAGATGTGCTTTTGTCCAGACCTGCTTTTATGACCATTTTCCCCATCTTGCGCCGAGGATGAGGGATGATATTGAGCCCTCTCAGTATCGCCACATGTACTGGCATCAACAAAACCGTCAGCGGAACTCCAGAGTTCCTGGAGACAATTGGCGTGCTAACATAGACGGGCTGACTGTCGAGGACGTAAGTATCTTGCTTTCCCTACCCCTCGTGCTGTATTGTAACTGATCGTGGTAACCTCATCTGCTGCAGCTCGCTCGGATGCCATATGCCAGTTTCCCTCTCTATTATACCCCTCAGCGTGTGGAGGCATACGATGCTTCATGTCTCCGTATCATGCTTTCCAACGCTGAATCCTTTCAGTGGTACCTGGGGGAGAGGTTGCTTCGGCAAGTCACTAGGGTGGCTCGGGTCCCTTGTTCTGCACCTCCTCCAGCTGCTCGGATGCCAGTTGATAAGAAAGTTGAGGCTCTCGTGGGCCAGCCTGGATTTCGTTTCACGATCCCGGATCGTGATTATGACGAGTGGTATTTGCTGTTCAGCCAGGGGCCTCTGCTTCCTTCGCTTTATGTTCCAGGTGGCCGTCGCAGATATGCTGGAGGCTCTGTGACTGCTCCTTTGATGGATCTTTATCGTCGGGAGCGGGACACGAGGAGGGACGATGATGATTATGTTGGCGACTTGTAGCCTGCTCGGGTGCTCTGCTTTATATGGCCTTGTACTTTTGCTTTTATCTTCTTTTGTATCAAGCTCTTTTTGAATGAATATACAGTCTTTGACTTGTCTCAAATTCTTTGATGATGTCTGGACGCTTTGACTTTTGACTTGTTCCTTCATGATTTGAGACTTCTTAGCTGTATGGATGATGACTTGAACGGTCCAGATTGCTTGTTTAGGCCTTGTGGGCCCACTTGATGATTAGATCTTGGATTCTGGCACTTCTTTTGATGATCTAACCTTTGATCTTGCTGCTCCATGACTTGAGTAAGCTTTCCAACGGTTTGGATCCTGATGATCTAGTCCTTGTATGGTTCAGATTGATAGATTCGGCCTTGTGGGCCCACTTGAGACCTTAGCTTTACTTTGGGGCACCACTTTTGATGATTTGTGACACTAAGAATGCTTCTCATGGTGTGGATGATGGCTTGAACGTCTCAGATCGCTTGATTTGGCTTTGTGGGCCCACTTGATGATTAGATTTTGGATTCTGGCCCTTCTTTTGATGATCCGCCCTTTGATCTTGTTGTTTGGTGGCTCATGTAGGTCCCTCAATGGTTTAGATCATGATGATCTGATCTTGGAATGGCTTGGATTGCTTGTGGCCCCCACTTGATCACCTTTCCTTCTCTTTGACTTGATTAGCCATGCTCTGGCTGCATTGCTTTGTGATTGGACCGGTGGAGCACCTTTTATATGATCTTGATCAGCTTTAGTCGAAATCTGGAGTGGACCGGAGCCTTGGGCGGCCCATGGAGCGCCATCTGCTGACGTGGACTGTCAGCCTCACCTACCAAGAATCCTGGAGCCAATCCCGCGGAGAGAGGAAATCTGCGTCCGTACGGGCGGCCCAGGGCAGGCCGCCCAAGGCTCGCCTCTTGAGCGGCCTGGGCTGGCTCTGGTTCGGACACTCTCCTCTGTCCACTGTCCCTGTCTCCTCATTCCCTGCACGTCCGGGTTCGATTGCAGCCATGAATATTCCTTTTGTCCCTTCTTTCCTTCTCTTTTTGTCTTTTTCTTTATTAATCCTCTCTTGGGCAGCCATTGATGATGGCTTGGGGGCCATTGTGGGAGAGATTGGTGGGTCCCATGTTGCAGCAATTGATGAAGGCTTTAAAGATGATGAGGTGCCTTTGATTGATGGTGGGGATGGAGCATTGAATAGGTGTATTGATGATGAATTAGGGGTGGTTGTTGGGAGAGCTTTGAATGGCTCTATTAATGGTGGAATGGCTGTAATTCCAGATTTGGGTAGGCCTTTGATTGTGGGAGAAATGGATGGTATGGATAGGATGATAAGATGGGACATGGGTGAAGCTATGCATCCCTTGAATGTGGGCCCCATGGATGATGTGATGGATGGCGATGATGGGACCATGAGGGACATAGATGGGCTGATCTCATGCTTGGATGGGATAGATGGTTCAGATGGTATTTTTGACGGTTTGGATGCTCTGGATGAGGGCCAGAATGTGCGGTATACTTCTTTGGGTGGACTTGATGTGATCATTGATGATGTTCCCCTGATGATGGACGGTGTGGATGCCTCGATGATCCCTTTGATCGGCCAGGATGATGACTGGATTCATGATTTCCTACTGGAGAGTGCCGCAGGTCCGGATCTGGCCGTTGATTCTTCGATCGAGGTAGCCGGGACCCTTTTGGATGGTTCAGATGCTTTCTTTGACGGTCAGATTAGCCAGGGTGCCACGATGTGCGGTGTGATCTTTACTGGTAGCCCTTTTGATGGAGAGCATTGTCCTCCTCTTGGTCATCGGTCCTTTGCGCACTCTGTTCATGAGGTGGGCGAGTCTTCCCGTGCGGCTGAGGTTGTGACAGTTTCCGACAGTGATGCGACTATATCAGACATAGCCGTTACTAGGGACAGGTCAGGGGCTGTCGAGTCTGCAGAGGTTCCAGCTTTTCCTTCTCCTTCGCCCGTTGACCTTCCGATCCTTGATGAGCTGTCATTGATTTCTGGGCCTTTTGTGCTGGAGGGGGTACCAGTGAGGACTTGTCAGCTGCTTCCTCGTCCTTCTTGCTCGCCACGACTGCTTGCTTGGCTTGACAGTTTGTCAGCTTATGAGATTCGGGAGTTAGAGTCCTACGGCTTCGGCAGTCTGATCCATATGGCCAGAGTTGATATTGACTGGAGGATGCTCGGAGCTGCCTTGATTGACTGGGTCCCTTCGTTGAACTTGTTTGCGTTCAACGATATGGAGATGGGGCCTTCTTTGGAGGAGCTTGCACAATTGACATGCTTGACAGGCTTACCCTTGGATTATACTTAGTACTTCTCGCCGAAGACATCGCCGAAGACTGCTACACCGCAGAACTAGTTCGGGATTTCTTATCTTGTTCATCCTACAGCTGCCGGCCAGGATGCTGTAGTGTTCTCCTTGGACTTACTGTATGATCTTTTTTGGGGTCCTTGGGGTGTGGCCGGTTCTACCTTTGCTCGGAACGCACTGATGTTCTGCTTGATAGCTGAGGTGCTGTTCTCAGGATGGCGCAGATCCCAGACTCCTTTGCTTTTTGAGGTGATGAGTCGAGCTATCCGACGGCAGGGGATCATTTCTCTTATCTTGGCCGAGCTGTTTAATGGGCTGACTGACTGCGCCCTGGGCCGCACTCGTGTTCTTCGCGGCTGTTGTGCCTTTCTTCAGGTATCTTTTCTGCACCCTTTTTCTTCTTGCTTTGTTAGGGATTGCTTTGCTTTAGCTGAACTTCTTTTCCTTTTTTGTGATCAGGTTTGGCTATGGGAGTGTCTTTCGCTGACTGTTCCTGTACCTTTTCCTGACACTCGTCGCCCAGACCTTATGCGACACATTATGGAGTTTCTTCCTCATACAGCTAGGATGAGCGAGCCCTTGTATCGCAGGATGTTTGCTGAACTGCGTGACTGGAACGTTCGTTGGGAGTCATCTTGGCTTCCACTTCCTCCAGTGCTTTGCGATGCACATCGCCATCCTCTGATGTTGGTAGGCTTTTGATCCTACTTTTCTTACCATCCCATCAGGTTCCTGCGGCAGTTTGGTTATGAGCAGGATGTTCCTCTTTTCGCTTTCACGGGTATCGGGCGTCGAGCACTTCCCTCTAGATCTTCTGACTTCAGGACCCGGATTGATTGTTCTTGGGCGAGTTACCTGACTGCTGATTTGCTAGGTTTTGAGCTGCGGACTTTTCCGATGGTGACCGCCCCATATCAGTACTGGGTTGCTGAGCAGTCTTTGTATTGACGTATCCCTTGCTGGCACCAGACTTTTGATGAGGATGAGCAGGGTATCCTTGGAGATGCAGGCTCTTCATCTGGTTCATATGAACCTTTTGAGGAGCGCCCGTTTATCGATCCTAGCTTCCTTTTGGCCACTCATGGCCATCTGCTGTCTGAGATCTCTGCACTTCGGTATCATTGTGAGATGATGTCGAGGAGATTGGCTGCCGATCAGAGGTTGTCTGATGAGGAGACAGCGATCCGTACCCTTGAGCGCGATGAGGCGCATTACCTGCGTATGGAGGTGAGCAGGTTGAGAGCGAGGCTATCTTTTTATGAGTCAGAGGACTTACCCTGATGTGGTCGAAGAGGAGGGTAGAGATTGATTGTGTTGGCCACCTGCACATTCCTTTTTTGCATATATGTTTGATGATGATGCATTTTTTTGTATTTTTTGAAAAAGATGATATGATATGTGTAAAAGAAATATGATACTTTTAATGAAAAAGAAGAAAACTTTTTGAAAATCTATTGTGCCATGAGTTGTCTTGTGAGTGTGTCTGGATTTTGTGTCGGGATATAGGAATCAGAACTGGGGCTCGGCCAATGATTTGACCGATGTCTCGAGATTTGACTTGCTTGATCCTTTGGTTCCCTAGAGATGTAGGCAATGGAAACTCTTGCTTCCTGAGATTGTCAGAGTTTGTAGAGCTCTTCGCTCCTGACTGCACTTCTTGTTCTTGAACTGTAACTGCTTGAACCGATCTGAACCATCTGATTTCTTGGTACCTGCACTTTTATTTTTTCTTTATTTTTTTTTTCAAGCCATTTTTGCCTGCAGTGCTCTTTCGAGTTTTCACCACAGCCGGCTTTTTCCCGTCATTTTTGCCCATGGCGCCCTTTCGGGTTTTCACCACGTCCCGGGTGTTTGATCTTGCCTGCCCCTTGGCAGCTATGCTGTTTTTACCCTCGGCGCCCTTTCGGGTTTTCACCAAGTCCACTGTATGCCCACTGTTTTTACTCGGAGTGCCCTTTCGGGTTTTCACTCCGCCCTCTTTGTTTAGGCACACATTTTCTTTTCTTTTTTTCTTTTTTTTTCTTTTTTGGATCTCTGAATAATTGCGGCGGCTAGAGGTCGGGAATCCGTCGTTGCCGGCCGATGGCAGTCTTTCAGCCCTTATCCTGAGTTACGATAATAGAGCTGTCGGTCTTTGCTAAAGACCCTTCTGAGGTGGATGGATGGATGGATGTGTTTCTTCTTGGACTGATTTTTTTTTTCTCTTGGGTGCCTTGCTTTGGCTTCCCTTTTTCTTTCTCTTTTCTTCTCTTTTTTTTTCTTTTATATTCTTTTTCTCTCCTTTTTTTTTGTCTTTTCCTTTTGAATTCCCCCCTTTTTTTGTATTTTCCTCTTTTTGAATCCCCTTATTTGAAACACTTGTTGGTGGACGGAATTAATTTCTCAGAGGTCTTAGCTTCGACCTCTTGACTTCAGCTCTATTAAAGTAACCTTTGATAAGGTCAGAATAACTTACCCGTGAAAGATCTTCACGTTGTCGGCGTTGGTTGGCTCAGGAAGATCCACCCCTCTCATGCTGCTGAGTCTGAGGGCGCCTCCGGGAAGTACTTCTCTAATGATCAGTGGCCCGTCCCATGAGGGTTTGAATTTTCCTCTGGGGTCCGGAAGGTGCGACGGTAGAATCTTCTTCATGACCATGTCGCCTACCTTGAAACTTCTTTTTCGAACTCTCTTGTTGTAAGCCCTAGCGATCCTTTTCTGGTAGCATTGTGAATGACTTAACGCACGCATTCGCTTTTCATCTGCTAGCTGCAACTGATCGAACCTGGCCCGTTGCCATTCTCCTTCTTCGATTCCGCTTTCGAGTAACACTGGTAGTGATGGTATTTCCACCTCGACTAGCAAAACTGCCTCCATTCCATAGGTAAGCTCAAAAGGAGTAACGCCCGTAGCAGACCGTACAGACGTTCGATAGGCCCAAAGTGCATATGGGAGCATATCTGACCAATCTCGATAGGTCACGTCCATCTTCTCGAGTATCCTGACGATTGTCTTGTTTGCGGCTTCTACCCCACCATTCATCTGGGGACGGTAGGGGCTTGATCGACGACGTTGGATCTTGAACTTGCTGAGGAAGTCATCCATCTTCTTGTTGACGAACGGGGTCCCATTATCTGTGATGATGGCATTAGGGATTCCATACCGGCATATGATGTTGTTCTTCATGAATTTGATCACCTGAGATGCTGCAATTGTGGTGTAGGAGGCTGCCTCTACCCACTTGGTGAAGTAGTCGACTGCCACAAGTATGTACTCATGACCATTTGATGCTTTGGGACTGATTTTGCCGATGATGTCGAGTCCCCACATGGAGAAGGGCCAGGGGGTGGTCAGGTTGTATAACTCTGATGATGGGGCATGGATTTGATTCGCATGTTCCTGACACTTGAAGCATTTTCTGACGTGCTGGCAACAGTCTGTCTCCATGGTGAGCCAATAATAGCCGAGTCGTAGAATCTTTTTTGCCATCATGTGTCCGTTCATGTGTGGGCCACAGATTCCTTCGTGTATTTCTTTCATGATCTTTGCAGCTTCTGTTTCATCGACGCATTGAAGGAGGATGTGATTATAGGATCGCTTGTAAAGAACTTCGCCACTGATGGTGAACTGGCCGGCCAAACGCTGAATGGTTCGGCGATCTATTGCTGTTGCTGATTCTGGATACTCCTGGGTTTCGAGGTATTGCTTGATGTCGCATACCAGGGTTTGTCAGGGACAGCTTCGGCTTCTTCTATTTGCAGGCAAAAAGCAGGCTCTTCTTGAATTTCGACTGTGAGCTCCCATTCCGAAGCTCCTTTTGGTATCTCGAGCATTGATGCAAGTGTGGCGAGAGCATCTGCAAACTGGTTCTTAGCTCTGGGCATGTATGAGAAGGTGATTTCTTCGAATTCTTCGATCAGATTTTCGAGATACACATGATATGGTATCAACTTCTCGTCCTTGGTTTTCCATTCGCCATTGGTCTGATTGATGATAAGCTGTGAGTCTCCGAACACTCGTAGCTTCTTGACGCCCAAGATTATGGCTTCCCTTAAGCCAGCGATGCATGCTTCATACTCTGCCATGTTGTTGGTGCACTCGAATGCTATACGCCTTGAGATAGGAATAGGGACATCATCTGGAGAGTAGAGGATTGCTCCAATACCGCTCCCTTTAGAATTTGCTGCGCCGTCGAAGAATAACGTCCACTCATCTTTTTTCTTCTTTTCTTCCTCTTCAATGAGCAAGAGATCTTCATCAGGGAATAACGTCTTGAGCGGTTGATAATCCAAGAGGGAGTGGGTCGCAAGATGATCGGCGAGGGCCTGTCCCTTGATTGCCTTCTAAGTGACATAGGTGATGTCGAACTCAGACAGGAGTAGCTGCCATTTAGCTATCCTTCCAGTGAGTGCCGGTTTCTCGAACAGGTACTTGAGCGGATCCATGTGAGCGAGGAGGAGAATAGGGAATGCAATCATGTATTGACAGAGTCGCTGAGTTGCCCGGACTAGGGCGAGGCAAGTCTTCTCGATCGGGGAATACCTGGTCTCGTAGTCGGTGAACTTTCGGCTCAAATAGTATATTGCTTGTTCCTTCTTCCCGGTCTCGTCGTGTTGGCCGAGGACACAGCCAATGGCTTCTGCTGCTACTGAGATGTATAACAATAGTGGTCGTCCGGGAGCGGGCGGCACTAATACTGGAGGATTCATGAGATACTTCTTGATGCGGTCGAAAGCGACTTGGCAATCATCATTCCATTCTTTTGGGACGTTCTTCCGAAGGAGCTTGAATATGGGCTCACAGATAGGTGTGAGCTGTGCGATGAAGCGACTGATGTATTGAATTCTGCCGAGGAAGCCACGAATTTCTTTCTCTGTTCTAGGAGGGGGCATCTCGATGATTGCTCTGGTTTTGGTCTCGTCGACCCTGATGCCATCCTCGCTCACCATAAAGCCGAGGAGCTTACCTCCCATTGCACCGAAGACACATTTCTGAGGGTTGAGGCGGAGCTTGTACTTTTCTAATCTGTTGAATAACTTCTTCAGATCTTCAAAATGTCCTTCAATTGTGCGAGATTTGATGATCATGTCGTCCACATATACTTCAAGTTCTTTGTTCATCATATCGTGGAATAATGCTGTCATTGCTCGCTGATATGTTGCTCCTGCGTTCTTCAGACCGAATGGCATTACCCTGTAACAGAAGGTTCCCCAGGGAGTGATGAACGATGTCTTCTCGCGATCTTCGACGGCCATCTTGATCTGATTGTAACCTGAGAACCTGTCCATGAATGAGAAGATCTTGTATCCAGCAGTGTTGTCGACCAGAGTGTCGATATGTGGCAAAGGGAAGTCATCTTTAGGACTGGCCTTGTTGAGATCTCGGAAGTCGATGCACATTCGAACCTTGCCGTCCTTCTTTGGTACTGGTACGATGTTGGCGAGCCATTCAGGGTAGTTGGAGACTACCAAGAATCCCGCATTGTACTTCTTGATGACTTCATCTCGGACTTTCAGAGCCCATTCTGGCTTCATTCTTCGAAGTTTCTGCTTCACTGGCTTCATGTCTGCCTTGGTTGGCAGATGGTGTACAACGAGCTCTTCATCGAGCCCCGGCATGTCTTCATATGAGAACGCGAAGTTGGACAATCTTGGAGCTAGGAACTCTATCATTTTCTGTTTCATCTCAGGTGTCAATGATTTTCCAATGCGTACTTCCCTAGGGATCTCAGGCGTCCCCAAGTTTACTATCTCGAAATCATCGGCTACAACACTGGCTTTAGATTCGAACTTTTTGAGGAGATCCTCTAGTTCGGGAGCCGGATCATCATCTTCCTCATCCCGAGCTTCGTCCAGACCCATGAGCTCGAAGTCTAATTCGATGTCGAAATCATATGATTCGACTTCAAACTCATGCGACTCTTTAGACGAACTTGGCACACTATTGAATGCAGGAAAAGAAATATTTTTTTGTTTTTGAGATTTTTCTGAAATGGAAATGCTAGATGTTTTTGGATTTTGAAAGTTTTTGATTTTTTTGGATTTTCGAAGTTCGTGGACTTTGAACAAGCAGGCATTGCGGACCATGATTGGGCCCAACTTGTTCCAAAGTTCCGGTCGCTGCTTAAACAGGCGTTTTTTTTTTTTTTTGGAAGCCAGAGCCCTTAGATGGCTCTTTGGCTGATTCATAAGTTAGGGGAACAGATGACCATTTAGGACCCCACATCTCCTCCCCTGAAGAGGTGGGGGTTGATGATTTGAGCGAAGAATCATGGCCTGGCCCAACGACCATGATTTCTCGCTGGTCGGGTTCGAGATCTGAGTCGCACTCAGTCCCTCCCGGGTCACTTACTTCGCATTGCAGTTCGTCTGGTTCCACAGCTAGACACAAGTTTGGAATCTGGACATCGGACCAATCTAGGGCTGGCCACTTCCCTTTCTTGGTCCAATGGATGGGCTGCTTCTGCCCCTGGCTGATGATTGATGATGTTGACTTTGCAGAGATGGGCAAGTCGTGCCCCTTGCTAATTGGTGCTAAGATGGGCGAGTTGTGCCCTTTGCTGATTGAAGTGGGCAGGTTGTGCCTCTGGCTGATTGAAGTGGGCAGGTCGTGCCCCTAGTTGAGAGAAGTGGGCAAGTTGTGCCCCTGGTTGGGAGAAGGTGTCAGAGTAACCTGGTCCTGAAGCTGCTGTATTTGACTTCCTTCTTCGTCTTCATCATTTCCTTCTTCTTCTGGAGGTTTAGATGGTTCGAGAATCTGATCCCATCGAATGGGGGGCCATGTGGCCCAAACTAGGCTCATCGGGAGGCCTTTGTGTAGTGCAGTCGGTTGATTCCCTCCTGGATCCTTGCAAGGTTCTCCTAGCTTGACGAACTGGATGGGTGAGCACCGAAATTTCTTCTTCCTTTTGTCCATGAAGGTTGCCCTGTATCCGAGTCCCCATTTGCGTTGGTTATATACCAGCGGTACCTTTCTGGACTTGAAGTGATTCTTCATTCGGTATTTGAGGCTCAGACGCTCTGCCGGTGAAAAGACACGGTCCACCCTTATCGGTTCTGGATTAGCGATAGAGTTCACAGTCTCGAATTCAAAACTGTGAAACGGGATGTCTTCTTCAGAGTGCTGGATATCGATGACCGGGATTCTGGTTCAGTGGTAGCAGCATTGGAAGGAATGATGAGCTCCTTCTCTGCATGGATAGAGATCACTTGATTTCCACAGATGTATTTCACTCGTTGATGCAGGGTTGATGGCACAGCTCCAACCTTGTGCAGCCAAGGTCGTCCGAGCAGTATGTTGAAAGAGGCTGATATATCCAGGATTTGGAATGTGATAGTGGAGACTTCCGGACCTATTTGTACCTCTATGTCGACCTCCCCTTCCACTGATCGGCGGGTGTTGTCGAATGCTCTGACGCATATGATGCTGGGTCGGAATGAAGAAGGACTGATTCCCAGACGTTCTGCAGTCTTGAGTGGGCAAACATTTAGGCTTGAGCCATTATCGATAAGGACCAGCGGAACACAGAGGTCTTTGTATCGTAAGGCTATGTTAAGGGATCGCCCGTGATCACGTCCTTCTGGTGGCAACTCATTATCTGTGAAGGTGATAGCGCGCGGAGCCAGGAGTTGTCCAATCATCAAAGCTATCATTTCTGGTGCCGTATCAGAGGAGACGTGAGCATCGTTCAAGGCCTTGGCAAACATTTCTCGGTGTATGCGAGATGTGCAGAGTAACTCCCATACTGAGATTTGTGCAGGGATTGACTTGAGCTGAGTCGCCACATCGTATGCGGCTTCATTTTTGTTGCCGAGGCCTGAGAGGGCGCCTTTGGGATCTCCTCTGTTCTGATTATCTCTTCGGATGCAACGCCCATTGGGATTCATGTTCCCCACTTCCGCACACTCTGGATAGTGCCATGGAACCTCTTTGTAGTTTTCCTCCCTTTTGCCTTCTAGGACCACCGGTTCTTGCAACGGTGTTGGTGTGGGTACCAGATCTTCCTCGTATGGAGCTTTTGCCTTGAGGACTACATTGTTGCCTGTGCTGAAGGGATAATATCGAGGCTTGTCTTCATAGACCTCATAAGGTCGTGGTCCTGGCTTGATTGTTCCTGGAGCAGGAGGCTCCCATGGAATGAATACTGGTCCTCTTGATATGGCAGGAGGTTTCTCTGTTCGTCCCAGCTGCCGTAGTGTGATTGACACGCCTCCGGGGTTTGCCCCTTACAATACGACTGGCTCGACTGGAGGAGC
Organism: Liriodendron chinense; assembly: GCA_003013855.2. Taxonomy (NCBI): domain Eukaryota; kingdom Viridiplantae; phylum Streptophyta; class Magnoliopsida; order Magnoliales; family Magnoliaceae; genus Liriodendron; species Liriodendron chinense. Next base: position 6,360,812 of record ML058368.1, read on the forward strand.
TCCTTCCAAGACAACGGGCTCTTGCTGTTGATGAGTATAATCCTTCCATTGCGGATTGGATTGTTCTGGAGTTGCCCCTTGCAAGATGACAGGTTCGTATGTGGGCTCGATGTATGATTGTGCTCCTTTCAGGACGACTGGTTCCCAACATGAGGGGCCGTAAGATGCCCCTTGCACAACTGGCACATCGTATGGAAGTGCTCCTTCGAGTACTACTGGCTCGAGGACTGGAGGAGGAAAGGGACTTGCCCCTTGCAGGATCGGAGGAGGACTTGTCGGCCCATAAGTGTAAGCATGAATGGACTGGATAGGGGAGAAGAAGCGATCGAGATGGTCCCCTTCTTCTATACTATTGACTGCAGGGCCACGAGACGAACTGGGGTCCGTCGGAACTGGGGTCCGTCGGATGTTGAGGCAGAGGATTCTGAAGAATGTTGGTGGAAGCTACTGCAGGAGTTCCAGGGACCGAGATGACGATCTTGCGATCATCAATCAGGTCTTGTATGGCATTCTTCAAAGTATAGCATCGATCAGTGGCGTGGCCACATCCTTGATGATAGGCGCAATACTCATTTTCTCGGTAGTTTGGTGGCAAAGGATGAGGATGAGGCCTAGGTGTCATCAGAGTGAGTAACTGCTTTTGTACCAGCGTAGTCATGATTTGACTAAGTGGTTGACTGAGTGGAGTGAACTTCCTGGACTCCCTGTAATTCTGCCTGTTCTGGTATGAGTATTGGCCGTTTCCTCTGAACTGCTGCTGTTGTCGAGGTGGTTGTGGCTGAGGATTCGGTTGTGGCTGATACCGCTGAGGCTGGTGCTGAACTTGATTCTGCTGATACTGTTGACGTCCCTGTGGGGGAGCATGTTGATTTCCTTGAGCAGTGGTGTTGATGTTGTTTACCTCTGTTGGGCGGGGAGGAGAACCACTGCGGTTTCCATTCCCGTGCCCGATAGGTCTTCCTTCCACTTTGTTCCTTTTGATTGGAGTGGCTTGATGAGGCCATGGGGAGATTGTCCCGGCCCGGATTCCTGCTTCGACTTGCTCTCCAGCACGGATCAATTGTGAGAAATTCGCATATAGATGCGAGATGAGATATCCGGATATGCCTGGATATGTTGAATGAACAATCATGGAGATTTGTTCTTCGTCGTCAATGGGTATCCGCATTCTGGCTGCCATAGCTCACCAACGTCCCACATAAGCTGATAGTGTTTCATCACTCCTTTGTCTGAGAGCCGCAAGGTCGGCTCTTCTGGGTGCCATGTTGAGATTGTACGCGAATCTGTCGACGAAAGCCTGGGAAAGCTGTTCCCACGTCCTGATGCGGTGGCAGTCCAGTGAAGTGTACCAATCTAGGGCATCGCCCTTCAGAGATTTTTGGAACAAGCGAATAAGGGCCCTTCATTTCCTGAGATTGCACTCAGTTCTCTACAGAAGGCCTTGAGATGTGCTGTGGGACAACCGCTGCCGTCGTATCTTTTGAATTTTGGAACCTTAAAGTTTTGAGGTACTTGAGCATCTGGGAAAGGACACAAGTCTCTGAACTTGGTCGAAGGTAGATCGATTCCTTACTGTCGCTGAAGCTGATTTTGCAAGATCTGGAACTGCTCCCGCAACTCGTCCAGTCCTGAGTGATCTATTCGAGCGACTGGTGCCTCCTGGAGTAAGGCACGTTCTTCTTCGGCATAGTGGTTGATGTCTTCGACCCTATGTGCTTGCTGAAAAGCAACCACGGGCTACTGAAGCTGATTTGATGACTGAACTGGATTCTGATGAATTTGTGCTTGAAAGGATTGCAGCTGAACTGGAGATTGTACTGAAGGTTGAACTGGAACTTGCTGGAAATTTACTGGAGATTGCTGAACTGAAGATTGCTGGAAATTAACTGGATTTTGCTGAATTGAAGATTGCTGGAAATTGACTGGAATCCCATCGGCGAGGATGTGCTGGAATTGAAAAGTGCTCCTGTTTGCAGGAGGCTGAGATGCTGGGAAGTGACCCCCTTGTTGGGTATTCGCCATTGTCCGCTGATTGATGTGGGCCTGACACTGACCCCCATTGTGGGCATTCGCCAGTGCTGTCCCTGTTGTTGGAAATTGAATTGAAATCCCATCGGCGGGGATGTGCTGGAATTGAAAAGGTGTCCCATCGGCGGGGACATGCTGAGATCTACTGAGATTGTTGTTTGCAAGATTGACTGGAAGCTGACTGGATGTTCCTGCAACGGAAGTGCTCTGAGATGGCCTTGTCGTCGCAAGAAGATATTGAGAAGGATGCCCCATAGCGAAGGGCTGAGATGGCTGCTGTCGGTAGTCTTGGGCAGACTCCGATGGTTGTGCTTGATTTGAACTAGAGGCCGGGAGGACCCGGCATGGTTGCTGAGATTGCTGAACTGGGCCAACCTGATTGTTAGCTGCTGCGGTGGTTTGTGCTTGCATGAATTGCAAGAGCATTTCTTGCATTGCTCTCATTCCTTGTGCCAATTCTTGTATGATTGGCGTATTGTCAACAGGCTGTTGCGCTGGAGGTTGCGCTTCGGTCATTTCAAGAGCAGGGAAGTGATGAGTTTCTTCTTCGTGGTCTGACATGGCTTACTGAGCTCGAGTGCGGATTATGCTGCGGAAGGGAAGCTGTCTCCGAACACGTTGAGCCCAAGGTGGCGCAATGGTGAGGACTATACTCTACTCTTTTTGGGTTTTGGGATTTTCTATTTTTTTTGTTTTGGAATTTTTTATTTTTTTTTGTTTGGGTTTGGGTAGAATGCTATGCAGATGAGATTGTATGAGGATTAATGACTTTCAAGTACGGGAAGGATTCTGTTTTCAAGTCGGATCACGACTAGTGGGACTAGCTTATCCCCAGCAGAGTCGCCATTCTGTGGACCCTCGCCGATTTTCCGCGCTCCCACACGACGTTCTTCTCCCTTCCCCTTTCCTTTCGGAAAAGAAGGAGATGAGGATGCGTGAGTGCGAAATCGCCGTTTGTGCCACTGGCTTACCTCGTTCTTGAGGGCTTCGTTTGGTTGTCGTATTAAGCTGGATGTGTTTAAATGTGTTTATATAAGACTAGAGTAGCCACTAGCCAGTTACTTCGAATCTACAGTCGGCTAGACCCTGTAGAAACGTTAGAGAAGGGAATCCGAAGATTCCTTCCTCTAAAATGACTCCTGTTGATCTGCGGTCAGAGATTCGAGATAAGGGATCACGGTTACAGGGTGGGAAGAGGTTAAGCATCCCACACACTGCCTGTACTGAAGTACGGTCTCTACTTCACAGAATCGATCAGATACTTGAAAGTCTAGTTTAATCCTCGTATATTCTCATGGATGACATGATGCATGAATGCGGGTCTGAACAGTAAGAGTTTCTGATGGGCAGGTTCCAACAACGGGCAAGCCCAAAGCATACGCTCGAATTGACAGGTGCTTTATGCGAGATGATGCATGCTGTGTGCTTGAATATTCAAAGTGCTTATAGTGATATGTACGTGAATGCAGGTCTGAATAGTAAGAGTTTCTGATGGGCAGGTTCCAACAACGGGCAAGCCCAGAGCATACGCTCGAACTGACAGGTGCTTAATTTAAGACATATGCGGTGTGCTTGAATAATCAAGGTGCTTGTAGTGAAGCAGGGGGGTTGGAAGAAAAGTAAATGTTGCACTTATGCTAGATGCAAATGAGATGATGCTGGAAAAGTGATAGCTGGATGGACGGAGGTATCGCAAGGATTGGCTTCGAGTGGCTGGATCAAGACTTGGGTGACTTGAGAGGCTTGGACCAGTGGTCAGGCTGGGCTGGACCAGGGCTAGACTCTCCTCACTCGGGCTCTCCTTGGTGGAAAATGGGCTAAGGGGTGGAGAAGGGCACTCGAACGGACAGGCTTTCTTTGGACTCGAAGGGATGCTGTTATGAGAAGAGGCTAGGGGTATTTATAGCGTTGGAGAGTGGCAGCTCTCGTAATTTTTTCCGGGCGGCCTGCTATGGGCCGCCCGTACGGCCGCTCCTCGGTTTCCAGCGAGTACGGTCGCTCCCTCGGGGCTGCTGTTTGACTCACTGGTCGACTCAGTGAGTTGACTCAGCGGGTCGACTCGGTGGTTTGACTCGACGGGTTGACTCGGTGTTTTGACTCGACGGGTTGACTTGACGGGTTGACTCAGCGGGTTAACTCAGCAGGTCAACTCAGCGAGTTGACTCAGTGATTTTGACTTTTTAGGATTTTTTGACTGGCCTTTTTTATGGGGGGTTTTCAGGCTGATGTTTAAGACTGAGTGGACTGGGTTCAGGCTTGATCTGGGCTATGGAATGGGGCTTACAAGGGTGAGTTTGGCTGAGTTTGGACTTGGGATTTGGGGGAACGGTCCTCCACTCAACCAGCTATCTCTACCAACAGTGTAGCCGAAGGTGGGGTGTCTACACAAGGGTAAATGTATAATAATTAATTAAAATAAAATAAAAATAAATTTTCAAATAAATCTCAAAAATCTGAGGTGTTACACTAATACCATATTGGCTACACCTGTGCATGTACACATACCAATAATTTGATGGGCATGGATTAGGTGAGGCAAGGGTAATAGCTTAGTGGGTGAGGCATTGATTGTGGGGCTATATTGATGTATGTGTTTTGTATCTACACTGTCCATCCATTTTGCCAACTCATTTTAGGGCGTGGTTCAAAAAATAGATCCAAATCTCAGGTAGACTAAACAATAAGGATTGAATTCACACCACTAGAAATTTCTTAGGGGCCACAAAAGTGTTAGTTCAAGCTGCTAGCTATTTGTGTTTTGCCTTCATCGCAAATAATCATTACAGTGGCCATTAGGAAGATTTTAATGATGGGCGTTCAATCACCACTATTTTCCTGTAGTGTGGTCTACCTTACATTTGGATCTACTTCATTTTTTTTACCACATACAGTAAAATGAGCTACCAAAATGGATGGATGGTTGATATACAGTACATACATTGAGGTGGGCTCCACAGTCAGGGCATCATCCACTAAGTTGTTACCCTTGCCTCACTTGCCCCAATTGGATTGGCTGATATCCTATCATCACAGTGGGCCTCACTTATAGAGTAAGCTTATCTTACAACATTTGTAGAGGATCCACACTCCTCTTTGTTTGTTGCTCAGAAAAAATGAAAATAAATTCTACTAACACCAAAGATTTCTTACAGATCACCCCAATTGATTAGTCTAACAACATTTTTTACATTATCAGGCAAGGTTGGGCACCATGACACACTATAGCTAAAAATTGAGCTGATCGAGTAATCCTAACCATAGGATCAGTGAATCAGCCACTACGTACATTTTTTGTTGACCATTATGACTAAATCAAGCTAATCAACCGGTCCTAGTTGTTATTTTTCACTACTTTTTTTTTTTTTTTTTTTGGTCAGTCATGCAACCCACCCACTGGTGTCAGTAGTGGGAATTTCACCCTGATGGGTTTCAAGACCGAGACCCCTTGTTGAAGCTTCGGAGATTCTACGAACGAGGCAAGGCCCCGAACCCAAGTTATTTTTCACTACCTAGAGCAATAGCTATTTGCTTGCAAGAATCTCATTGTTTTCTCTAGAAAATCACTAAAATAAAAATGGATTACGACGGATGATAATGGCCGACGGACCCTGTTGATTAATCAAAGACCATTTTCTTACTTCTCATTATCAATTGGCAGGTCATGTGGGGCCCGTGGTTGACTGTTACTTACCAACTGCCACGTTGAGAGGATTAGAACCGTAGTCTAAGAACATTTATTTAGGACCTAATTTGGGTTGTTTTTGTCAAGACCAGATTGTAAGTATACGGCGATTGGACCTTTTTTTTAGGTAAATTGTAGTTGAGGTAGGTTACACAACGACTTTTCAGTTTTCAGAAGTGTGCCTCTGTCAATTTTCAGGATATGGTTACATGGTCTGATATGCATAGTTTCAAAACACTAAAACTCATTGAGTTGACTCAAAAACTGGTATAAATTTTCTGAGGTTTTCTAGTATATTTAATATTAAAGAGTATAATTAATCTATATATATTATATATAACACAAGTGTCATTTAGACATTTTTTCTCTTATAATAAGTTTTTTACATCATAAAACTTAGAATATTCAATGGGTATGAGAAGACATTTTAAATGGGGTCTGGCATATTTGAAATGAGAACGTTTGAAATACCACTCGTTGGACAATAAGTTATGATCCACTGGATAACTTCTAACCTTTTGTATAGCCACATCCAACTCACCTAGTATATATAGGCCCTGTCAAAAGGATCACCTTATGCAAAAATCATAGATATCCACTCATTGACTGAACGATGCTTTATTTTATTATTTATCAATGGCCAATACACATACACGGTTAGTCACACGATGCACCCACCTACCAATCGGGTTAGTGTGTCTCCTTAGCACAGGAACTTTGAGACCTGCTGTTGAAACGCCTATTATTAAGTGAATCATAGATATTGACTTTATTTTTTCACTGGATGATCCTCATGGAGTGTTAGAAGAGCCTTCAAACTGAGTTCTTTGGACTGTCCACGGCCGGTCATGATCGGTCGGACAATGGGGGTCGATCGGTCATGACCGGTCGAGTGTGTTGAGGCAGACGTGAATCCGTGATGTATTTCTCCTTGGACTATCTTTCGGGTCGGTCCGACTGGTCATGTACATTGTAACTTACGTACGCAGTTACGCGATTTCTTACGCTGTTACGCGGATTTGTGTAAGATGTTTCTATTTTTAGGTTAGTTGCTATATATATGGCATGAATCTGGACTTAGACGATATCCTAAGGTGTTCAAGGTTTCCAAAGTGTGTTTGGAAGAGGGGAGAGTGTTTTGAGAGAGAGAGATTGCTTGGGTTTTCTCTGTTTTTTCTTTACTTGTGGGCTGTCAATCTTTATAATCTTCTAGAATCATAGTGGATCGCTTTATGCCGTGGTTTTTTACCCGTTGAGGGGTTTTTCCATGTAAAATCGGATTGTCTCTTGTGGTTGAATGCTTGTGTGGTGTGATTGCATTGTGTTTCTCGTTTGATCATATATTCTGCTGTGGGTGTTGTTCGGCTTTCGCTTCCGCAACCGGCATCCTTATTCCTAACAAGTAGTATCAAAGCTAAAGTTGGGGTGGAGTAGAATTCGAATCTTAGACGAGAAGATGGGATCAAGCACAAGATTTGATGTAGAGAATTTCTCCGGCAAAAATAACTTCGAACTATGGAAGGTGAATGTGGAATCTCTCCTAGCTCAGCATGGGCTTGACAAAGCTCTTAGAAAGCAACTTGAGGCTATGAAAGAGGATGAGTGGACGAAGCTCAACAAGAAGGCTAGAACCTCGATCCTGTTGTGCCTTACGGATGATGTCCTCTATCACGTCACGAAGAAGAAGACAACGACTGATACAATGACTAAAATAGAGAAATAGTATGCTAAGAAATCTCTAGAGAATCGAATGTATATGTTGATGCAGTTGTTCACCTTGAGGATAGCGAAGGGGCTAGGGCGGATGTGGAGGGCCACTTATGCACGTTCAATCGGCTAGTTTGCAAGTTTGTGGAGATAGATAAGCCGATCAAGGATGAATATCAAGCATGCATCCTACTGAATTCTCTTCCAGATTCATATGAGTCATTCAGGGACTCTATGTGCGCAGAGAGGGAAATCATTAACATTGAGATCTAAAGCCAAGGGTAAAGGGAAAGACAAGGTGCGGTGCTGGAATTATGATCAGGAAGGCTACATGAGAGGGGATTCTCAAAATCTCAAGCTGAAGTAAGAGAAGTATGAAAATTCTTCTGGAGAGGGAGCTAATATCGTAGAGGACGGTGGCGATCTTTGTGAAGTTTTAACTGTATCCGATAAGGGATCTCACGATAGAGAGTGGATCCTGAATTTAGGTGCTTCATGTTATGTTTGTCTTGACCGGAGTTCATTCACGACATACAGGGAGCCAGTATGGTGGTGAATCGGTATTTCTAGGCGATGGCTACGCTCTAAGGTGGTGGGTATTGGTACAGTGCACATCAGGATGTTCGATGGGATCGAACGAGTCCTGGAGGATGTGAAGCATGTCCCCAAGATGAAGATGAATATGATCTCTCTTGGTGCACACGAAGCGAAAGGGTGCGTGTTCATCGGCCGTGATCATTGTTGTAAACTGATGAAGGGGGCACTAGTGTGGATGAAGGTACGAAGGTGTGGCCATCTTTATAAGTTGATCCGGAGCAAAATTCACGATGGAGCTGCGGGATCAGCAGCAAGATCTACGGTTGCTCATATGTGGCAAGTGCCCAAGGGCCATATGAGAAGAGCGGAAAAGGGTGTGAAAGTGCAAGGTTAGGGTTGATGGAGGCATGAGAAATGGTGGAATTATAATGAAGATGAGATGACGAAGAAAGCGATGATACTCTGATTCGACGTTTAAAGCCTCGGTGAAGTTTGTTAGAAGAGCCTTCAAACTGGGCTCCCTGGACTGTCCACGACCAATCATGGCCGGTCGAACAATAGGGACCGACCGGTCATGGCCGGTCGGGTGTGTTGAGACAGACGTGAATCTAGTGGTGTATTTCTCCTTGGACTATCTTTTGAGTCGATCCGACCGGTCGACCATGGGGTCTGACCGGTCATGACTGATCGGTCGTATACACAGTAACTTACGCAGTTACGCGGTTTCTTACGCTGTTACATGGATTTTGCGTAAGATATTTCTATTCTCAAGTTAGTTGCTATATATATGGCATGAATCCGGACTTAAATGGTATCATAAGGTGACAAAGGTTTCCAAAGTGTGTTTGGAAGAGGGGAAAGTGTTTTGAGAGAGTGAGAGAGAGAGCACTTGAGTTTTCTCTATTTTTTCTTTACTTGTGGGCTGTCAATCTCTGTAATCTTCTGGAATCATAGTGGATCGCTTTATGTTGTAGTTTTTTTACCCGTTGAGGGGTTTTTCCACATAAAATCAGATTGTCTCTTGTGGTTGAATGCTTGTGTTGTGTGATTGCAGTGTGTTTCTCGTTTGATTATATATTTTGTAGTGGGTGTTGTTCGGCTTTCGCTTTCGTTGCCAGTGTCCTTATTCCTAATAGAGACAACCTATTATTAAAAAAGTTGTCCATCGCGTGCATGTAATAGACTAGAGTTTATGACCTACCTTGTGATCCAACTGGTTGGAATTGAGTTCTCTTTTGAAAATTGAAAGATGTAGTTACCGTCTAATCAAATTTCAACCACAAAATGCTCATTGGAACTTCTCCTCCATTTTGCATATTGCTTCTATTGAGTGGAGCGGCCATCCAATAAACCCCTATGTGAGGCCCACTATGGTGACCATATAAAATTCATAGTGTACATCTGTTGCACTAGATCATGTTAAAACTTCTTACCAAAATGAGTTAGATCTATAGCTCAAATGGGACACGTTACAGTAAAGTCTGGATATGGGTTTCCTATAATCGAAGCAGATACATTCTTTTCTCTCTGTGGCCCGCACCTTAGCTTCAATTTCTTTCCTTATTACTCTCTTTTTTCTTCTTCTGCTTTTCTTTTCTTCCATCCTTTGAACGTGCCACTTCTGTCTGGTAAAAATGACGCCTAGTTGCGATTCATTGAGTCAATTAGTTTTCTTCTAGTTGAGTTTCGAGCTTAAGTCGAGTTTTTCTCATAGTCATGGTGAAATTTGGCCAACTTGGGTTAAGGTGGGCAATCCTAGTTGAGTTTTTAAACAGTGGAGATCTGAAGCGTTATGAGTCATGGTGTGGGAAATGAGCCTACGCTGACCATCCGATATGTTGGTGATATTCAAAACAATGGTAGTGTTATCCATCCACAGTTAGGTATGGGAAATTGATTGATGGCTTGAATCATGCCAGAGAAAAAGGAAAAGATAATTGATGTTATAGTCACGTAGAGAAGCCAACTTCCTTTATGTCACATTGAGGTGCCACGTCACATTTAAGACCTGTTCTGCTTGTGATTAAAAATCAATTAAGATTTTCCTTTATGTCACATTTAAGACCTGTTCTAATGATTCAAAATCAAGATTTTCCTTTATGTCACATTGAGGTGCCACGTCGCATTTAAGACCTGTTCTTGTGATTAAAAATCAAAATTTATGCATGGACCGTCAAGTCAATTTAATTTCAAGTAACAGTTTTGACGTGGCGAGGTGACCAATCTATTTCCCCGCTTGGGAATCTCTCTGAGATTTTTAGATTTCGACGTTTTTTTCCTGATATCATTAGTAATATAAAAAAAAGATTGAAAATTACTAAATAATTTAAATAATGATTATAAAGAGCACGAATTGAATTATTTTAAATACTAAAATTTTCCCCTAAAATCGTGGAAAATAAAGGTGGCAAGATTTTAAATATGGGTAAAAGGTTAATGTAAACTTTTGATGTTTATTTTATGGAAGCAAAATAATTTTGCAAAAAAGTTGCAAAAATAAAAATAAAAAAGAAAATCTACTAAAAATTTGAAAATCTCCTACATTCTCATGATAATATCGATGAGGAATTTTACTCGGCAATATTGTTAATTTTCAAAATCTCAACAATACTTGTTGCGATTTTATTATTATTATTATTATTATTATTATTATTATTATTCTTTTTTTTTTCTTTTTTTTTGGCAGAAAGATGGGATACGAGTGCACCACCTGTAACTTTTGTTGATAATTCAAAAGAAATGCACAGGCATTCAGATGGGCCCCACCTATCGCATAAGCCAACTACACAACATTAGCAAAAAATAAAACCATTGCGAATTTGGTAATCAAGGACTAGGTTTGATGTCAATTGAAATTATGGGTTATCTTAAATCACAGTGATAAAGAAATCGTAACCATTCATTTAGGGCCCGTGTGGATTGTAAGTTACTTAAGATAAGCTACTTATCTTGATTTCTACTTTATTAGCAAATAAGTATGTTTTGTAAACAACATGCTTATCAACCTAAAAGGAGAAAAGCATGTTTCTTTCCAACATCATTCCTTAAGTTTGTTTGGTCCCTGCACATCCATCATTGATCATTTGGGGCCAACCTTTGGTGTGGATTGTTCATTGTGTGGGCCTGGCCTTTGATGTGGGCAGTACATCATGTGGGGGCCACCTTCGATGTGGGCCATTTGCACCATTATTTATGTAGGGCCCACCTTTGATGTTGGTCATCCATCAAGTGGGCTCACCATCAATATCCATTGCCCATCATGTGGAGCCACCTTTAATGTGGATCATCCCAAATGTGGGGCCCACCTCTGATGTGGGTCGTCTATCATGCAGGGCTGCCTTGGATATGGGCCACTCGTCAATAGGGCCGACCAATGGTGGGCGTCAATGGCCACTGTTTCCTGAGGTACAGGTCTATTTGAGATTGGATTCTTTTTCATTTTTGGGATGGTCCAGCAAGGGTGGACGGTATGGATTTCATGTTCACAACATGTGGCCCCACTATCCAGTGGTTGGAAAAATAGATGAATGGCATGAGTAAAACACATCACGCTGGCCCAGGGAAGGTTTCAATAGTGTCATCATTATCATGGTTCCTTCCTGATGTGGGGTCCACCTGAGGTTTAGATCTGCCTCACATGCTAGCCCCATGCACTCACATTCAAACTAGATGGACGGCGTGGATCAAATATATTGCAATAGGTTGGGCGGTTGCCACGAAAATCAGCACTTTTACGGTCATGGACGAGTACCTCTTATTTTAGTTGGTGGTGAAAAAGTAGAAAAGCAAAATAAAAATGTTGCAATGCTTAATTGATTTTCAGCACATAAGTAATGATCAATATTATTTATTAACCAAACTTATCTCAAATAAGTTACTTAACCGCCGCCATCAGCAAGAAAAGCAACTTATTTGGTGGTATCAAATGGGCCCTTAATGATTATCAAATGTATGTGGTTAAAACTAAAACGGTAAGGGGTCCAAAAACTGTATTCACGGTTCAATCTTTTCAACAATGTTTCAACCACGGGTGGCTAGAATGGTCTAAATTGCCTTACAAGTATGCCATGCGTATGTTTGAAGAGTTAGCACCATTTGTAAAAGGTGCATGACAAACATGAGATTCAGTGGTGCAAAGCTCCACATGACAAGCTTGAGAAACGTCAACTAGAAATTAAAATAAAAACCTAAGAGTCTATTTGGTAGGATGAGGATTGCCTACCAATGCTGCGGGTAGCGAGGTGGCTACTGGACAGTGATGATATATGGGACCCACCATGATATGTGTTAATTTTATGCACGCTGTCCTTCTACTTTTTCAGATCATTTTATTACATTAACTAAAATTAAATAGATCCAAATCTCAACTGGACCACACCATAAGGAAACTCGATGATGATTGAACACCCACCATTGAAAACCTTCTTAGGGCCCACTGTAATGTTGATTAGGTCAGAAAGACCTTTTGGGACGGGCTCACCCGAATGGTTGTAAAGCCTCTTTTTTATGAATAAAATTGAGGTGGTATGCTACCACCTTTCCTTTAAAAAAAATAACAAAAAAAAAAAAAAGTAAAAAGATCTGGATTAAAGGAAAACCCAAACATCAGCTTCATCCAAAACTTTTTGCCCCAAGTTTTTTATGGTGAACGTTCAATCACCACAGCTTTCCTATAGTATGGTCCACGTGAGATTTGGATCTGCCTCATTTTTGGGCTCATGCCCTAAAATGATTTGAACAAATGGATGGACAGCATGGATAAAACACATATATCACAGTAGGGCCCACAGAGCATTCCAGTAGCTACCCAGCCAATCCGCGTCCCTATTTGGCATCCACTCTTAAAAGAAATAATTTAAAACAAAGTCCTATGGATTGCAATTTTTAAATAGTTAGCTTTAGAGATATAATTTTATATGCAAATGATGTTTGAATGACTCTTATCCTATTTTTCTCATAATGCTGTTGGGATGTTGTCATTAAGAAAAATTATTTAATGACTATCAAATATGTATGTGGTGAAAAGTAAAACAGTAAGTGGTCAAAAAACCATCTTCACAGTGCAAATTTTTCAATAATGTTTCATCCGCGGTCTAATCAGTGACTAGAACGGTCCAAATTGCCTTACAGGGAAGGTAAATTTTAAATACTTAGTTCTAGAAACATAATTTTATATGCAAATGATGTTTGAATGGGGGCTACTTACTTTTCTTGTAATGTTGTTTGGATGTTGTGATCAATAGAAAATTATTTTATAAAACAATATAACATAATGTATTAATTAACATAAATTACTCTTACAGCATCGCATGTCTTTAAAGGTGGACTCCACTATGTCTCACCTTGCTAGCACAGCTGGAAGACACCTAGGTATTTCAATAGCAGGTCTCAGGTTGGAATGCTAAGGAGACACACTAACCACTCTGGTGGGTGGGTGCATCATGTGACTAATTGTGTGGGTGCGTTGCATGACTAATAAAAAGGTGAACTTAACTTCTCGGACAAGTCAAATCTATGACTGGACGTTTATTATAATCAATGTGAGTCGTTCGTTTTTTGTGGCTATCAATTATTGGATGACTAAAATCATACAAGTAAAAGAGATGGACAACCGAAGGTGGAGCCCACGTTTGATGTGGGTCGTCTATCATGTGGGGCCCACCTTTGATGCCTATCATCCATCACCTATCTCTAATGTGGACCATCCATCATGTGGGCCCACCTTTGATGTGGGCCCCATCTCAGATGTCCAATGTTCATCATGTGTGCCCCACTTTGATGTCCATATCCATTTTCTATTTCTACTGTGGATCATCCATCATGTGGGCCCACCTTTGATGTGGGCCATCCATCATGTGGACCCCATCTTAGATGTCTTCTGTCCATAGTGTGGAGGCTGACCTTTGGTATGGACCACCCATCATGTGGGACCATCCCACCTTTAATGTGGATTGTCCATCATTTGAGGTCCACCTTCATTGTCAATCGTCCACCATGAGGTGCCCTCGTATGCCATCCATCTCGCAGGGCACACCTTGGATGTGGGTCTTCCATTAGGAGGGGTCTATCAATGATGTGGACCGTCCATCATGCAAGGCACTAACTTTACTGTGGGTCATCCATCATGCGAGGCCCACATTTGATGTGGAACGCCCATTATGCGAGACCCGCCTTGATGCGGACCATCCATCATGTGTGCTTCACCTTCAATGTGGGTGGTCCATCATGTGGGGTCCACCTATGTCAACCATCCAGCATGTGGGGCCCACCTTCGATGTGAATCGGCCATCTTATGGGGCCCACCAACAAGGTGGGCCATCCATCATGTTGGGCTGACCATTGACATGAACTAGTTATCATGTCCAGCCCACCTTGGATATGGACTGTTCATAATGTGGGGTCCACTTTTGATGTTAACCGTTCATCATGTGAGGCCCACCTTCAATATTAGAGGGGATAATGACATCCATAGTTGAAAACTTCCTAAGGCCGATAGTGATGTTTATTTATCATCCAACCTGATCATAAGGTCACAAAGATATGGATGAAGGGAAACCAAAAGTATTAGCTTCATCCAAAACTCCTATGGACCCCTATAAGTTTTCAACGGTAGCCATTTGACTCACAATATTTCTTGTGGTGTACTCCACTTAAGCTTTATATCTGCTTCAATTTTGGGCCTATGCCCTAAAATGACCCACAAAAATATATGGACGACGTGGATGAGTTGAGTGAAATTTATGTAATGGCAAGAGATCAGGTACTCAAAGATAATCGGATTAACCAATTGAACAATTATTGAAATAGGTTCCTCGCCTTTAATGAGGGTTCTTATTCTAGCAACCATGGCCCGCCAGCGACTAATATTAGCAGACAATGTTTCATTACTTCTTTGTTTCAGGAGAGCCGCATTTGCTCTCCTGGATGTTATATTTAGATTGTACGCAAATCGATCAATGAAGGCTCGAGAAAGTTGTTCATAACAAGGTCTTGAACTAGTAAAAATTAAAGGATGTATATCAATCCAAAGCATCACCTTTCAAAGTTTTTTTGGAGTGGGCAGATGAGAGGTCCATCATTTTCTACAACAGCATTGAGTTTCCTACAAAATGTTTTTAAGTGTGTGGTGAGGAGGCCACTGCCACCGTATCTCTTGAATTTGGATACCTCAAAGTTCAAAGGCACATGTGCATCTGGAAATAGACATAAGTCATTGATGTAGAGGAGGTCACTGATGATTACATGAAGAGGATGGACCATCAGAAAGAAGTCAGGCGGGGCGACAAAACACTCGCCAAAATTTAGAAAATTCAGCCCCGTCGGGCGCCCAACCATAGGCCAGAGTAGTCCAAGGAGTTTTCGGCCCGATTTCATAATGTCGGGCGCCCGACCAACAGTTCATTGGGCGCCCAAAATTCGTCCAAATTGTGCTCAAACCCTCTGGACAGTTTTATCCTTCATCGGGCGCCCAACCACCCTTGATCAGGTGCCCGATATTCATTTGGGTTTTATGTTTAGGTTGTTGAACTATTTTTTCGTTTGGCGGGTGCCGAACGACGCGTGATCAGTTGCACAGTTTTTACGCGAACTTTCTATTTTGAATGCTTTTCTTTCCTAGTTCGTTTAGGACTTTTATTTTACGCACTTTAGGGTTTCTATTACGCAATCTAAGTTATAAATATTTGTTTTGATTCGTTGTTAAGCATTCTTATTCAGGTTTTAATAAAATCTCTTGAGGTTATATTCTTTTGCTCGTGGATTCGAGAGTGTTCCTTCGTGGATTCAAAGAAGATCGGTTGAGGATTCCCGATAGTTCCGTAGATTCGGAATAGTTATCCATGAGGAGAGATGGTGTTCGATCCCACACCCCGTCTATGCTGCGTCAGTCCTTGAACTTGGTGGCTGGGAGGTCGATTCCCTACTGCCTCTACAACTTGTTCTAGAGCTACTCTCGTAATTCCTCTATTTATGATTGGCTTGTTTAAGGGTCCTTTGCCCCTAGCAACAAGGACTGGTCTACTTCTTCGATATAGTGGTCGGCTTCTTCGACCCTATAGCTCTTGTAAGGGAGAGCTCCTGGAATGAAATTGGATTTTCGAATGCAAAAAGTTGTGAAATAGACCAATGCTCCCGTTAGGGGGAGGTTGAGAGACCGGGAAGTGGCCCCCATTGTGGGTATCCACCCAATGCATGCTACTTGCTCCCGTTAGGAAAGTATATTGGGCTTGAAACTAACCTCGTTGAGGGCATCCACTAGAAGCTACCCCTGACTTCTATTAAGAGAAGCTATTACTGTTGTGAATTGACTGGGAATAGTGGCCGCGGTATGTGATTGAAATTGGCTCTCGTTCATAAGAAGATATAGGAAGAAATGCCCTGATGTTGCGGGCTTTGCTGGATAGCGTCATATATCATGTGTAGACTTCAATGGTTGATGTTGGACTGAACTAGAGGCTGAAAGAAAAGCAAGAGATGGTAGTTGTTGTTGTTGAGCTAGATCAACCGAGATGATGGCTATCGAGACTTGCGTATTTCTGTCTTAGCACAAGTCGTAAGAGTAGTTCTTACATGATCTTCATGTTCTATGTCAACTCTTGGAAGCAAGAAATTGGCACAAACTCTATTGAATGTGATTGTGGGGGAAGAACTTCCTGTATATCGAGAGCAAGGAAGGGGAGAGCTCATTCTTCATGGTTGGCCATGGCAATTCTAAATTTGGTGTGAATTGGTCTACGGTAGAAGATGTTTGCTCTAGAGCACCTAGCTTGAATTGGAGATTGGAATGGATGCAAGATGTAAATGATTGCACAAGAACTAGAATAATTGAAATCTCGTGAAGTCCTATTTTTTGAGTCGGGTCACAACAAGCGGAAGTAGAATGTCCCCAATAGAGTCCCCATTTTGTGACTACAAGCGAATCACTCTCACAGGGCCTTCACAGGCTTTCTTATATAGTTGTGACTCGAGGTTTTGTATGTTTGATTTGGTGTGGATTATATCATTTTAAGATAAGAAATCCTCTGATCACCTAACCAATTACTCAAATTTCTACAATCGACTAGACCCTCAAGAAACCTTAAGCTAGAGAATCAGAGGATTTTCTATATTAAAATGACTTGTGATCTGCAACTTAAGATTCTAGGTAAGGGACCATGGTGACAAAGAAGGAAGGTGTTACGCATCCTCTCTGCACGTATAAATATATGGTCTCTACTTAACAGGATGTGACGAAATACTAAGGATTGGAATAGTTTTTGTTAGCAAATTATGCAAATGTAGTGTAGCGATGCAGTTCCTAGTTTAAGTGATGGAACGGGATATAACTTCTATACCCAAACTCACCCACTTGGAGAAGTGGTTGAAATCTTAGTCGATCCAAGCTTTTAATGGGCAAAATTTGGTATACCGGTAAGTCGCAAAACATACACTTAAACCGACTAGACGAGCAGGTGAGTTGGGAGTAAAGATGATGATGCACAATGCAGATGTAAATGTGGATGGGCTTAATAAAGCTAGGAGAGTAGGTGAACAGGTTTATTGCAAGGGTTGATTGGACTGGGTCAGATTGGTCTTTCTCATGACTAAGGGTTAAGCTCAGCTAGGATGACCTAGGATAAAAAGGGTCTTCTCCTTTCACTCATTTCTTTCCTTAGTGGATGGCCTAGACCCCACTCTCCCTCTCTCACTCTTCTCCCCCTTAAGCCTCTCTTGGCAATGGTAAGTGATAAGAGATAAGAGATTGAAATGGTTTGAAAATGAAATGGGATGGGGTATTTATAGGGTTTTGGAGTGGCATTATTGTGATTTCTGAGAAGTCTAGGGGTTCAAGAAGGTTATAAGGGTTGTGATTAGTTGTTGGAATAGGTGCGCCACATAGCGTAATGTGGATGGTTGGATCGGGTGGTACGAGGCATAATTTCAAGCAAACATAAGGGCAAAGGGGTCGTTTCACACCAAATGAGCTTCCCAAGGTAAGGTTTGCTTTTTGCCCTCCCCACCTAACCTGCAAAAAAATTCATGGGAATCCACGTGTCGGGCATACGCCGCCTACCACATGGATGCGTCCCATTCTTTACAGGGCCCCGGTGTGGTGTTAATTCCCTTCTAGTCCACTCATTTATGCTTTATTATGGGCCTAAAAGCTAATGGGCTTGGGCTTAAACTAGGTTCAAATTGAGCTTGAATTGGACTTTGATTTTTGTTTGATTTTAGGGGTCTCGCTATGATCTGATCAACTTGTCTACCCTGGGTGAGGTGTCTATACACAAATCTCCATTTGTTGGGCCATTTGTCGTATGCACCATCTCATCATAGAAAGTTGCAAACCCACATTGCTTTTTAGACAACCCATGCAATGTGCCTTGTTGTTAGCTTGTTTTTGCATCATACCTATTTTATGGGGCCCACTTCAGCCATTATCATTTCTCTACTGCATTTGTTTGGGTCATATGCTCTGCACGACCAAAATCTGTTAATTTTGTGATTGAGTTGTCCAAATCTAACTGCTAATGTGTTGAGGAACGTTCATTGCTAGCCGTGATTCATATATTGTTAACATCAATTCCAACTTGCAACATTGTCACTTTTTTTCCTTTTCCGACAAGTTCCACTCAATGGATCTAACCGTGATCGTTCTCTATTCCTTTATCATCCTTCTCCAGGTTATATTACATGTGCTCCCTTTCCTTTTCTACTTTATGGCCACTACATATAGTGTGCCAGCCTTTTTATCTTTCTCCTTTCCTAACTCAACTATCCCTTCTCTCCCCACCACTTGGATCATAAACAATGATATCTCTACTCATATGACACCTAATCTATCTTTATTTACAAACTTCACACAAACTTTTGAAACTAAGCCCGTCATATTACCAACTGCAAATGTCACCCATCACTCATGTCAACTTGGTCTCATTATCTCTAAATTTGATTCTACATGACGTTCTTTGTGGTTTCAATTTTCATTTTAATCTTGTCAGTTAGTCAGCTCACCAAAAGCTTAAATTGTGCTATTATATTTTTTCCCACCTTTTGTGTTTTTCAGGACCTATCCTCGAGCAAGCTACTTGGAGTAGGTGAAGTATGAGATAGACTCTATCACTATTGTCCACTCCCAGTCCCCACCCCATTAGCCATGCTCGCTACTTAATGTCCAAGCCCCAACAGTTGACACATGCGCCTTGGTCACCTATCTACACCTCACTTATATGAGATATTCTTTACTTCAAGTGCTACTTTTCCTTCTTCTACTTATGATGTTTGTCAAAGGGCTAAAAAAACTTGTCGTCCTTTTCCATTAAGTTACAATCGGTGCATGCTTCCTTTTTATTTTATTCACTATTACATTTGGGGTAAGTATCCCACACCAATGCATACTATTTTCTCACCATTATCAATGATCATTATTGTTACACTTGGGTTTATCTCATGCGTTTAAATCTAAAAATGTTCACTTCTCGGAAAAATTTATTTTAGTATTATGACTCGGTTCCAATGTATTGTTTATAAAATTTATATTAACAAAGATACTAAGTTTCTTTTTAAGCAAGTTTTTTTTTAGAAAACAGCATACTTTATCAACAAACTTGTATTAAAACCCCATAATAAAATGTGGTTGCTAAACACAAATATCAACATCTTGTTGAGATCGCATGTACTTTGTGCCTTTAAGCTCATTTACATTTATCATTTTGAGGGAATGCATTTTAACTCTTACTTATCTTATCAATTATATACCCACTCCCAATTTGAATGATAAAACTCCAAATGAAATTATTTTTAAAAGTAAACTATCTTATGATCATCTTCAGATTGTTGGATGTTTGTGTTGGGCCCATACTTCTCATTGACACAAATTTGCATAATGTGTTTTTAAATGGATCTTTGTTGATTATCCTTTTGAGTAACGGGGTTATCACGTTCATAATCTTGAAAGGAAAAGGCATTTCCCTTTCAAACTACACATATCATCTCTGATGCTTTGCCTCCTATCATTTCCATGCCAACGCTCGAACCAAATCTTAATAATCACTCATCCCCTGCAACCACTACCTCCCCTGATCTTGTCATATACCCTCTACTATTGCACCACCATCTGGCCTTAGTTGTTCTCATCACACTATTACTCGACTTATACTCGCCTCAACAACTATCTCTCTCCCACCCTTCCACCTACATCATTTCCTACTTCATCCTTCACAACGCTCTGCAAATACTCTCCATCCCTTGTTTAATTTCCTTTCATATCCTTGTTTTTTTACTAACCATGTCACTCTACTCTCCACTATTTCTTCTTATGATGAGTTGACATTATTTTCTCAAGTTGTTAAATTTCTTCATTAGTGTCAAACAACCACTTGCTCTAGAAGCTCAAGCCTTTAAAGGATGGCATATCAATGTATATCAAGGGACTTTAACACCCTCACACACATGCGAGGTGGAATTCCGCATGGGAACATACTAGACAATGGTGGAGACCATAAATAGGTTGGGCTTGATTTCTCGATCCTTAAGACGGACTTAATTTTCTTGGCCCTCCATGGGAGAATATATTACTGAGGCATATTTTCTTCTCTCAGGATTTGAACAAAAGACCTTCCTCTTTGATACCATGTCAAACAACCACTTGCTCTAAAAGCTCGAGCTTTTAAAGGATGGCATATCAATGCATATCAAGGGACTTTAACAATTGGCATAAAATAATGGCTACAAAAATTTAACTATTAGAGTATAATTAAACTTAGACTCTACAAATCTACCCTTAAGCAAAAAAAAAAAAATTATTTGATGTAAATGGGTGTACAAAATCAAATATTAGATAGATAGTACTATCGAGCATTACAAAGTTCGTCTGGTGGCTAAAGGATACACTCAAATTGAGGGTTTGCATTTTTATAAAATTTCTGCACCCGTCACTGAAGTTGTTACATTGCGATGTTTCTTGGTTGTAATTGTTATTCATATTGGTCGATCCATCAATTAGATATCAACAATACTTTTCTCCATAAAGATCTTCAAGAATAAGTCTACATGACAATTCCTCACCGACTTTGCAAAGAAAGAGGAGCACTGTGTTTTTGCCTTAAAAAATCTCTTTATGGTCTCTGACAAGCATAAAAAAATTGATTTGTAAAGTTTTCATCTACACTTAAAGAAGTTCGATATCACCAATCCTTTCTTTTTCACCATTTCCAATAGTACACTAGTATTCACAGTATGTTGATGATACTATCTTAGTAGGAAATAATCTATCCACCATTGTCGCATTGAAGGACTTCCTTCACACTAAGTTTTACATTAAAAACTTGGCCCATTAAAATATTTCTTGAACATTAAGGTAGCTCGTTCCCCTATAAGGATTTTTCTCAATCAATGAAAATATACTCTTGAATTCTCAAGGAAAATAGTAATCTTGGTGCTTGGCCCACTGCTTTTCCTATGGAACAAAATTCGAGTTTGAATAATGATCAAGGTACAACTCTTCCAAACCCCACTATGTATCGGTGACTCATTGGACGCTCATCTACTTAACTGACACTCACCTCAACAATGTTTATGCGGTCAATGTTCTCAGTCACTATATGCACAGTCCTTACCAACCTCGTTATATATAATGCGGCCATTCACGTGCTTTGGTATAGTAAGGGCGTCCTTCTACTTGCATGTAGCTCTCTCCAATTATCATCTTATTATGATTCAAACTGAGCCAGTTTCTCCAAAACCCAACAAAAATATAATCTCAACATTCTCAAGGAGAGTAGTCATCTTGGTGCTTGGCCCACTATTTTTTCTATGAAACAAAATTTGCATTTGACTAATGATCAAGGTATAACTTTTAATCCAAACCTGACTATGTACCGATGACTCATTGGATGCCTCATATACTTAACTGTCATTCGCATCGACAATGTTTATGAGGTCAACTTTCTTAGCTAATATATGCACAGTACTTGCCAACCTCATTATGATGCAACCATTTACATGCTCCAATATCTCAAATATTCTCCTAGTAAGGGAGTTCTCTTGCCTGCCTGTAGCTCTCTCCAGTTATCCTCTTATTGTGATTCAGATTGATTAGCGAGTTACCCTAAGACCTGACGATCTACTATGGGTTATTTTATATGATACTTATACAAAGCCCTATCTCTTTGAAAATAAAAATAAAATATACTATTATTTCATGTTTATTGAGGCCAAGTACCGTGCCATGTCCAATGCTAATTATGAACTCACTTGCCTTAAAAGCTCATTTGAGATCTTGGCATTCAATGTTCCCAATCAATGTAACCTTATTGTGACAATCAATTGACTCTTCACATCGCCAACAATCTCAATTTTCACTAACGAACTAAACATATAGAAATTGATTATCACATTCTTCAATAAAAGACATCATTTGAGTTATTTGCACTTCATATGTGCCTTCCAATCAACAACTTGCGAACATCTTCACCAAACCCCTTAGTTGAGGCCATTTTCATTTTTTGGCCAGTAAGTTGGGCATTACATGTCTCCACACACTAACTTGAGAGAGAGTATTAGGAAAGCTATAATTAACGATATTCTCATTTCATGCATGCTTACTGAGATTTGATATATTCTTTTTTTATTTTTGCTCATTGTATGTTAAAAATTCAAAATCATAATCTCTGATTTTATGTTTTCAAATGTTGAGCGAGTAAATTGGGGTTCTTCCATCCAATTGCTTTAGATTGGTTCTTTTATTATTATTATTATTATTATTATTATTATTATTATTATTTAATTTTTTGTAAAGTAAGTAGAATTTATTACATGACACTAAGCCAAATTACAATAAACCCCAAAAAAAAAAGGGCCTCAGGCTTTTAACCCTTGGCTCAATGGGGCCCACCACGACATCTGTGTTATATCGACTCCTTCCATCGATTCATCAACCCTTGTTAGGAATTGCCTCAAAAGGCATGCAGAGTCAACTGTTAAGTGGGTCACATCAAAAGAAGCAGTGAAGCTTGAATGCCTACCATGGAAACATTCTTGGGGCCACAAAAATTATAGAGTAGGCTGATATTTGTTGTTTTTCCTTCATCCCAGTGGGAATCATCTTATGAACGGGTTTGATGGCACATAAGCATCACAGTGGGCCACAAAATGGTTTCAACGCTGGACATTTCCTCAAGTCTAGCCCACTTGAGTTTTGGGAGCTGCCTCATGTCCTAACACAAACGTTATGGTCACCCCTCAGGATCTTAGGGTTACAGCCTATTCCTCTAACACTAGCCAGCTAGGCCAAAGCTAGAGTTCCTTCCATCCTGTAAAAGTGCAAATGCGTCGCACATGTGTGGGATCCAGACCGTCCAATTGAATCATAGGTCGAAATTCCAATGGACCCTGGCACGTATTTCCACGCCTATTGGACAAAAATGGATTGGAATGGCTTTGGAATAACCCAAAGTCCAAATCAATGAAAGAAAAGGAAGAGTGGGTGATAGGGCATGAACCGCCTAGGGCTTGCCCACCATGGGCTGGACTCGAGCCACATCTTTAGGCCTATGGCCGACCCAGGCTTGATATTTTGGCCCAGGAAATGAAAGGCTGGATTATGAGAACTTTTTATGTTAAGCTCCAGTTCAAATGCATGGCCCCCTTTAGGTGTTCCAAACATCGATAGGCGATGGTCCACCTTAGGGGGCAAAACTCTACAGTTAAGAGGATTTGGGCCAAGGTCAGCCCAAGCACAGATCCTTTACCTTTTTTGTACCTGTACTAAAAGGCCCACTTTGATGTCTGAAGTTTGGGCTTAGCCGAGCCATAGAAGCTCTAATGGGCCTCGATATGGTCTCGATCAAGGCCTCGGTAAAAATCGTGGTCATAGCCATTTTATTTGTTCGGCCTGAGAAGCAGGCTGAAGCCAGGCCCACTATCCTTTCTCGCCGATCATTTGCTATGGACGGCTAGGCCCAGTAGTTGATTGGACCAGGCCTTTTGCATTTGTAGCCCAACTGCATCTCAGCAGTCGGACACACTTTGGATGGGGAAGGGCCCCACAGTTATGCCAATCAGATTTTTCTAGCGGTCCATCTGCGACCATCAAAATGGTTTGGAAAGTAAAATGGTTAACTGGAATAGATGGATGATTTTTCTTCCTTACACAATGCCCCATCCACAATATGGCCCATAATTTGGACGGCTTGGAGTGTTTTGTGGACACATAGTTGAGTGTTCCGTTTTCATCTTTAGCCCAAGTTGAGGTGTATGAATGGGTAAGGCTTCACGGCATCATGGGCCGAATCAGGCCCATGTTTTAAGCACAATGAATAGACAGGTAAAACCTGGAGAGGCCATGGCCTGACCCAACCCCAAAACTACGATCGTCATCCTTAAAATGCATGATCGTTGGAGCATAGGGCCAGAAACTGGGCAGGCCTAGGGTTGGTTCAGGCCCAGATTGTGAACTAGTCGGGCCATGCATATTCGAGATGTTGAATTTTCTCGTGGCGTGGGTCCAGGCTATTTCCAGCCTACCAGTCGGCTTGATGGGCTTTCATGATCATACTCCTAAGGGTGGGTTTCATCTTTAATGTGCCTTATTGGTAAGGCCTGGGCTTTCACAGCCCATGCCTCCCCCAACTGAATATGATTTCAACCCCTAAAATAAGGGCGATGATTTTAATTACTGATAAGTGTGGCCCATGGTTCAATTATCAAGAATCCAAACCATTGTCTTCCCACCTTGAACGGTCTATGCCCCAATACTTTCTTGACGATATTGCTATTCAAATCGGACACATGGCCACACTTGTAACGATTGGTCTAATTTCCATCAAACGTGTATGTATGTTAAGTGTCGGCATGCCAAAGTCATATTCAATTCAAAACAAATTGAACGTCTTGTGATCCCACACGATGAGATATACTAATTAAGATTGGATTTGACCACCGATTTAGGCATTGATTGGTAAGGTAATTAGGCAATTTGTAAAGAGGGGTTAGTCCTTTTGATGGATTTGTTTTATCTCGAAGATAACGACTTTTCTTACAATGGTAATAACTTTATTCGTACTCATCAACAAAATCAATAAATTAAAAAAATAAAAAAAATAAAAAAGCTTAGTTGCCAATTTTATTAATGTAAAAGTAGATAAAGTATGATTAACAAAAGAAACTAAGCAAAAAAAATTTCCAACAACGATTTGTGCTGACGAAACAGTTGTGATATTGATGGTACTTCAAACCTAAGAAGTCATAAAACAGCTGTAAGAAATACAAGACAGTCATGATAGACTCATGATGTACGGTCAGAAGATCATGACCAAAGAATTACTAAATAAGAATTTAGCAATTTCGAGATCTATCAACAAACGTCATGGTTATTTATACTAAACTTGCTGGCCACCTGCAATGATGAGCTGCAGAGAAGCAAAAGACTAAATAAATATTAAATTAAAGACTCTAAGCTTGATGGAGCATGGTGCTGGAGAGACATAGAGGAAATTAGAATTAAATTAATTGGAATACGTGTATATAAGGAACGAGATATAGGATAAGCAACGTAGAGCTGAAAGATTATGTGGTTGTGTTAGGTCTGAGGTTTTGAACTCTTCTTTTTGTGTTGCTTTTATAGATTTGGATAACCAATGGCCTGCATGGCGTTTAGTAGCATAAGCTCATGTTTACAACAAGGATCTCATTTTGCTATTTCGGATGTAATGTGTATAGGAAACTTTGTAGAGCGCTTTTATGTAGCAGGACTTCTTACTTTTTCAAATAGTTGTTCTTGCTAAAACTCTAACATTTAATGCTTGTTATAGAGTTGCTTTTGTGAGGAAGTAAATTACATCCAACCAAATTTACATAGGGGCTCACCAGTGATATATCTCTTTATCCACGCCATCCATCCCATTTCTAAGATCATGCAAGGGTAAATCAGACAAATACAACACTCTAGTGGACCACACCAAATAGTAAGCTTAAATGCTTTGTGCATTTAATGCAACTAAGCTTACTATTTGGTGTGGTCCACTAGAGTGTTGGAACTGCCTCATTTTTTAGACCATGCCCTAGCATGATCTAAGAAAATGGATGGCCTGCATGGATAAACAGATACATCACGGTGGGTCTCCACATAGATCTGGTCGATGTTTAAAAGTTCTACCAGGGTCGGACGCGGCTGCCCTTTTGTGGGACTCTAGCATTAATGCTTTCCAACACAAACATGCTTTTAATCTTTGGTTTTGACATCCATCATTGTCATGCAGTGTGTGGTATCTTTTGGGCCGTCTAATTTCACTACATTAAGCCTGGTGAAAACTAGATCTACCATAACCCTTAAATTTGTGGCCTGTTGATAGTGGCCCATATACGCAGGATTGGTTGCTATGATATATAATCTTAGTTGCCAACATGCTACCGTGAGAACAATTGATGTGGCCCCCTATTGAATGGATCAACCTGATTTTAGGTAAGGCCGATTTTCACGTGGGCCCCACCTATTTATAGCCCTAATTTATCAAAAGATGGTACTTAACGACAGCTTGTCAGTTTATTCACAATCAAGTCCACCAATAATCATTTATGAACGTGCTTATTGATTGGGCCTCCACTAGATATTAAAAGCCATCTTTTGGATAAGCCCCTTTCAAAAGCTTGACTAATTGGACGGCCAACATAAGTTTGGATCAAGCAAAAACTTACAGTAATGTCCACTAATTGGATCCATAGGATCATCTAATGAATCTGGCTAATCATTGACGGTCAGGATCATCTAATGTATCTGGATTTTGGGAAGTGGTCTATCCATGAGGCGTCCATTATGATGGACGGTTCAGATCAAAACAGCACCTTCGCTGATATGTTTTGGCGAAGGCTTACACATTTCATGATCCTTTTTTTTTCCTATTAATTACAATGCCAATGCATTGGCCACACGAATGGGCCAGTTAATCAATCTGGACCATCCAACTATTCGGTCCACCTTGTATTTGCCGTAACTTAATTGGAGGCAATCACTCCCTGATCAATGGATGTGGACCATTACATTTTTCTAATCATCCATTTGCAGGTTCTTGATAAATGGCTTGGATTTTTTAAGATGGTGGGCCCCCCTTTTTTAGAATTTTTTTTTCTTCTTCTTTTTCGCTATTGCTCATTGTTAAAACCATAGTTCCAAAATCCCTTGAATGTCCAATCAGCTCTGATAACTCGAACTTGAGCCGGGTGGACTCAGAACCTGAGTTGGGTCTTTATTTGACTCACGTCATATTTAATTATCAAATTATAAATATTTAAAATTAGTAATAAATATTAAAGGTGGCGTTTGGTTGCACCAAATATCATGAAATTTCATGATTAATGGATCAATTTTAGAGCCATTTTTCATGGAAATTTTCTTATTGCCTCTGTTCAGCCTGTCCTGTAACACAGACCGGACGTCGCTGTTTCAGCCGGCTGACGCAGGCAGTAGTTTTTAGTTGAATCGAGTCGACTTGAAAACTCGGCTGCGGATCAAAACTCATTTTAGTTTTTTTTTCAATATTATTTAACATTTAAAAAGTATAAATAATGTCGAGTTGAGCCTATTTTTATCGAGTTTCGACTGAGCTATGACCAAATCAAGTTTTTCTCTCAAGTCTTGGTGAAATCTGGTTGATCGAGTTGAGTTGGGCAAGTCAATTTGAGATTTTTCTGAGTATTTAAATTATTATTTAAAGTAATTATTCACATTTGAAATATAAAAATAGCTGCAATAAATAATCACTTCATGCTGAGTCAAGGCGAATGACTGGACTCAAGTTGGCATGACCCGAGTCGAGCGACTCAATGAGCCTTGTCGAGCCCACAACCAACGTCTCCTAGTGACTCAGCTCATAATCTCGTCTAACTGAGTCAACTCACCGGGTTTTAGTACCAATGTTCAAATCCATGCACAAAAAACTGAAAAAAAAAACCCAAACTTGTCTATTTAGCATTCTAAGTTCATCTAAGAAAGATTAATCCCTCATAATCAAACGCAGCTGATAATCATTATTGAATCTTAAACAACCTTCCAAACACGCTAATACAAACCAAGAAACATCTCAATCTGATTTTTTTGCTAGCCAAACTCAAGCAAGATTTATTGCGATTGGAGAATGGAACTTTTCTTAATTCACCCTCCTACAGTTCCTCCTGACCTCTCCGTTGGAGCCCGTGAGTGGCTTGATGTCGCCCATCTTGATCATGGCTGCGGCGAAGTCGGAATTGAATGTGCTAGGGCTGGTAGTGTATGATCTCACCTGCGAGTCGGTTGATCCACCGTTGAATAGCTGTTGATCAGAGTGAAGTAGGCCACGCTGGTTGATGAGGTTCTTGTAGTAGTTGTTGTCGAAGGTGGTTGGTGTTTGGAGATCGAGCGGTGCCAGGTTGTTGTCGCCTGAGCCAGTGGCCCTTGGGCAGCTCGACTGCCTTGTTCTAGCGAATGAGCTGTCGATATTGGTCTCATTGTATATGCGGGCTCGGAAGGTGGTGCACCGTGCTTGGCCAATGGTATGGCTACCTGTTTCGATCGATTCCATGAGTGTTATATTGGCCATCATAACATTACAGTAGTCATTATCACAAACCATCCATCAAGTGGAATCATTTAGTGGACAAGCTCTGGTAAGAAATTGATACTTAGTGGAGGATCCCGACCATGTGATCATAGGCTCAAGTGAATTTTCAATGTTGAAAACGTCCATCCATCGACATTCAAACATTGATAGAATGAGAGGATTGTCCCTGATCTTCATGATTGTTGTATTGTGGGCCCACTAAATGGTGATCTGGATCCTGTGGCCAGTAACATATTCGATGTGATTCTTGTATTGTGGTCATCTATCATCAGGGCCACTAAATGGTGGTTTGAATCCTGGGGTCATTAAGGTATTCAATATGATTTTGTGTTATGGGCCATCAATGATCGTGACCGCGAAAATGGTGGTTTCGATACTGGGGCCATTAACACAATCGTTGTGATACTTGTATTGTGGGCCACCCATGATCATGCCCACTAAATGGTGGTTTTGATCATGGGTTAATTAACACAATCAATGGGATTCTTGTATTGTGGACCACCCATGATCATGCCCATTAAATGGGTTTGGATTCTGGGGCCGTTAACACAGATGCAATGGAGAGAGAGAAGAGACAGAGAGATTTCATACCAGATAAGGCAACCATCTCCCTAGTAGAGAGCCCATGAGCTTGGAAGCTAGAGATGAGCTTGTTAAGGTTAGAAGTGGGTGGGGGAATGCTTCTATTGGCCGCTGCCTGGCTGGCTGTCCTTGAATCCCTTCTGCCCAACTTCACATTCCAAGATGGCCCACCTAGCTGCATCACATCCCCCATGAGTCACATTTCCATAAAATGCTCATCAGTGTACACAACAGAACCCAAATCACAAATTGTAACACAAAGCCCCCGATTGGACACACTATCGAATCAAATTTCATTAACCAAATTGTAATTTCCATTTAATCTTGTTGGACTCAAAAGAATTGTAACTGCAATTTGATGGGCTACTTCTTCACTATGAATACTAGGGAAAACGATCACAATTCAACTCGCTTGTGCATCCAAAACGTGGCCTAAGTGTAACATTTTACTTGAAGCTGATCAATGCAACAGTACTTAGGTATGCAGAATCAGTACTCACCGCGACCACAGAGTCCCGTGCTGCGATCGCCAGAATGTCGGCGCATGACACCACCCCGGGGCACCTACTCTCTACAGCAGATTTTATATTATCAACCACATCGAATCCCCGGACTGAATTCCGATTCGGGGCTGCGTTCTTCTCCCCGGTAAAGCTCGACGTGTCATCAAGGAGGATCGACCCATCACAGCCCTATATCAGGAAGGATCACAAAACATGAAATAGTGAGACAAGGGAATACATGCAGTGGAGGATGGATCCACTACAAAGCTTAAATTACAATGCAATATTGTGTGGGGCCCAATGTGATGTGTGGATAACCTCCAATCAGTCCATTGGTTGCACCTATCATGTTCTCCTTGGCACCCAATAATCAGGTCAATCCAAAAGTCAGGTGGGCCACACCACAAGGAACAGTTGGGATGTAATCGTCCACCATTAAAAACCTTCCAGTGGGCGCCACACTTCACATTGTATATTAAGCTTGACCTACATACAGTGTATGAGCGTATAGATTGAGAAAAATTACATTGACAAAGCAATCATGGAAGTGCAGGCGCAGGAGGGAGGCACCCATCCGACGCTCTTTGGAGACTGCGGATTGGACGGTGGATTTCACTGAGCTGAAAACGGAGGGACACGATTGCGAGTAGTAGTTAGTGGAGAGCTGGGCCATGGAACTGCCCAAGAGGAACAAAAGAAAGGACAAGTTGGCAAAGGCCATAGACAAAGAAGCTGCCATTGCTAGTGTTAGTAATAGTAGTAGGAGTAGTTGATGTTGAGGAACTGCTGTGATGGTACCTATATATAAGGTTTTGGAGAGTCATCACTTGTGGGGCCCACCATGGGGGCGAAATTGTTTGGCAATGGCAGTTCACCTACTCCATGCGACCCAATTGCATGGGATCTAAGTTGCATGGCAAGGTGTTCACATCTACGTTTTGACATTGAGATTGATAGGAATAATACAAAACACGTTCTGATCGTTTTGAAAGGGTCCACTTCCAAAAGAAGACGCGTAAGGTGTTCGGTGTAGGCTTGTCTAAGGTGGGGCCCACCTAAAATGGGGTTCTGATATTATAAAAATGGAAGGAAATTGTACAAATCCTTGCCAATATGAAAAAGCAATCCGCTTTTAATTAACGCGTAGACTATATATCCACCGCATTAATACCGAGTGGGACAAGTGGCAAGATCCTGGCCATTCTTTTGTGATCATGCAGTAAGGGGCCGAAATTGGGTTGGTCCCCTCATCGTGTCGGTTACAGGTGTTTGAGTAAAATGGACGGTTTGAAAAATGTCCAATGATTCATGCTCAAGCTACAAGTATGGCCCAGCTAGCTGATGAGTAGACCATCGTTTGAAAAGAAGAAAACTCGATGAGAATCTAGTTGAGTTTAGTTGACTCAAAAACTCGGACATGCTTCGTGAAAACTGGTACAATTGTTCCTTTTTTGAGTTTTTTTTTCAATATTATTAAATATTTAAAAGTATAAATAATTAATATATAAATAATGTCCCAGTTATGCTAAGTTGAGTTGAATTTTGCAGAGTATTATGTTTGGTTAAGCCGGGGTTTTCTTGAATTTTGACCGAGTCATGATCAGATCTGTTTCTCTCATAGTCTTGATGAAATATGATTTTTTCGAGTTAACTCAATGAGTCAATGTTAATTTTTCCATGTTTTTAAATTATGGAGTGGACTAATCTGATTTTTGGGCCGTGATGTGTTTCTGGTTGGCAAGAGTCAAGACTTGAGAATTGTCAGGACGTCGAACAATGTGTGCCTGCATTGACATGTGTACCTGAAAGGTAACTGAAAAAAGGAAATAAGAAACTGGAAAAGCGCGTAGGCTTTGGGCCATGATGTGATCATTTACCAACTAAGACAGCTAAGCTCTTTTCTTTCTTTTTTTCATTTAAATAACGCTAGGAATGAAGATTCTAAAAAAATACATGGTTTCACATGTTAGACGTTAGGTACTGTTCGATTTTTCAAATACATGGTAAGCACAAGTGCAAATGTGTAGTGATTATTTCAGTAGGAAATCACCCCACCATTCTCTATGCGTGATTTCACGCCATACTTTTTCATTGTTAAAATTGAGGAGAGTATAAAATATAGGTGGGGGCCATTGTGATATACGTGGATTATCCATACCGTCCATCTATTTTGCCAAATGAATACAAGGCATGATCTAAAAAATGAGGCAGATCCAAAGTTCAAGTGCACCACACCACAGAAAAAGGGAATTGAATACCTATCATTAAAAACTTCCTCAGTCCACTGTTTCAATTGGCGCATCTGCCTCATTTTTTTTAGCTCGTGACTCGAAATGGTATGGTAAAATTGATAAATGGTGCCCATATATCATGTATATCACTGTCGGGCCCATAATTTAAAACCACTTCTTTTAGACCATTTATTGACGCAGAAATTGATTAGTTTGAAAAACGGGAAAGAAGTAACAATTGCTTATTTTCCACTGTAGGATTGGCATACTCATCAATCCAGACCGTCCAAATTGATTGTGGCCTTTGGATGCCATGGCCCAAAAATTAAGCAACTTGTGTAACCTAACAATCCGATCAACGAATCTATCATTGATAACACTTCCATCCACCATTAAAACCAGACCTACCTGATCAAATGAGCTTAATTATTGATTTTTATTTACTACGTACAGCTAATAAACAGGTGATTAATTGGGCATTGGGTACATAACAGCTTAGTGGGTGAGGCATGACTGTTGGGCCACGTCAATGTATGTGTTGTATATCCATATCATCCATCCATTTTGCCTGCTCATTTTAGGGCTTGGTCCCAAAAATGAGGCTAGACCCAAATCTCAAGTAGACCGAAACAATAGGGATTGAATTCCCACAATTAAAAACTTCTCGGGGTTCACTAAAGTCTTAGATCAAGCGGCTATTTGTTTTTTCCCTTCATCCAAGTCTATGTGACCTTATCAATAGGTTAAATGGTAAATAATCATTAAAATGGCCATTAAGAAGTTTTTAATGCCGGGCGTTCAATCACAACTATTTTCATATAGTATGGTCCACCGGGGATTTGGATCTTGTTCATTTTTTAGACCATGACGTAAAGTGAACTGGAAATATGGATAGACGGCGTGGATATACAACACATTTTGTCAAGGTGAGCTCCACGGTCAGGACTTCATTAACTAAGATGTTACCCTTGCCTCACCTAATCCATCCCCCCATTGGATAGGTTAAAATTCTATCACCATAGTAGGGCTCACTTGATGTGTAGATTGGACGGCATACACATATAACATAGTCAGATAAGAATGAAATTGAATGACTTTTAGACGTTGGAAAACAAGTTTCTCTCACAAGTAACTTTCAATGAGCCTAATCATTGATTTTTATTTAATACAACTAATAAGCATATATGAATTAATTGGGCATTAAGTGGACAGTCAATTCATGTAAGAATCTCTTTGCTGAGGCCAAATCCTCTACGACACTTGCAGAATAAAGATTATTATGAGAACGTTTTATGGGGCCCGACAACATGTGTATATGGCATCCAACCATCTAGCAGCGCCGCCCCATGATGAAAGTGGGGCGCCCCAAAATCAAGTTGATCATGTTGTGAAGGCCTCAAATATGCAAAGATAAAGTCCACCGACCGGTCAGTCTAGAGTGGTGCAGTTTGAAGCCCAAACTCTCTAAATGTTTTTCACCCTTTTAAGACCGGTCGCCAAACCGGTCGCAGGGTGCTCAGACCAGTCGTCAGACAAGTCTGAGTTAAGTCAATGGGCAGGCTAACTCTCTGGACAATTCATGACCGGTCGTCCGACCGGTTTGCGGTCATGCGGGATTTGATTGTGTTGGGTAGTTTCGCGCTATAAGTTTTCCAATTCTGAGTTTCCTCTTATATATTTGTTTTCTAATCGTGTTTGGAGTCATGCTAAGCAATACCTAGGTAATCTAAACGAGATTAGGGTTATTGTGAGAGAGGATTGAGAGCTTTGTGTGCTTTGTTCATCTTTGGAATCTACTCGGGTAGTTTTAGCTCTGTAATCATCTGAATTCATAGTGGAAGGTGTCGCTTTGTGTCGTGGTTTTTTCCGCAAAGGTTTTCCACGTAAAATTCATGTGCTTTTGCGTCGTGTACTTGTATAGTTGATTGTTGATTGTTTGATCTTCTTCGGTGCTTCCACTGCCCAGATTTCCAACAAGTGACATCAGAGCTATCGTTGGAAGGTTGAAGAAAAAGTTTTCTGAAACGATCTCATGGCTTCAAGTACGAAGTTCGATGTTGAGAAGTTCTCGTGCAAAAACAACTTTGAGTTGTGGAAGGTGAAGATGCGTGCCGTCCTAACTCAGTAAGGGGTCGTAAATGCCCTTGGAAAGCGACCTGCCGAGATAAAAGATGAGGAGTGGACGAAGATGGATGAGAAGGCTATGGCCTCAATCCAATTGTGCCTTGTTGATGACGTCCTCTATAATGTAATGAAGGAGAAGATAGCTGTAGAGACATGGAGAACTATCTATGCGAAGAAGTCTCTAGAAAATCGTATGTATCTAATGATGCAACTCTTCACTTTGAAGATGGCGGAGGGGACAGATGTGGAGGACCACATTAGCACGTTCAACAAACTGATTTACAAGTTGCTCGATTTTGGTGAGCAGATGAAAGACGAGTATCAAGCCTTAATCTTTTTGAACTCGCTTCCTAGTTCATATGAGTTACTCAGGGACTCGTTGTGCGCAGGGTAGGGACACTATTAGTGTCGAGACCATTATCTCAGCCCTTCAATCGAATGCCGATGAGACTAGAAAAGTAGTGATACTAACTCCTCCTCTGAAGCATTGTTTATGAGAAGAATGAATTCTGAGCAAAGTAAAGAATCGTCGCGTTCTCGATCCAAATCGAAGGGACAAGGGCAAAGGCAAGTTGAAGTGTTGGGGATATGGCCAAGTTAGGCACATGAAGAAGGACTGCAAGAGTCCTAAAAAAAGGAGAAGTCAAGTGATTCTTCTAAGGAAGTCAATACCGCTAAAGCTGAGGAAGGTGGTAGTGATGTGTGCGAGGTCTTGACGATGTTAAAGTTAGATCTCTCTGCGATGAGTGGATCATGGACTCCGGGGCTTCGTATCACATGTTCTCAAATAAGAGCGTATTTACTTCCTACAGGGAGTATGAAGGAGGCTCAGTATTTCTAGGCAATGATTACGCCTACAAGGTTGTGAGAATTGGTATTGTGGACATCAAGATGTTCGTTGGGATTGAACGGACCTTGACAGAAGTAAGGACATGTTCCTAGGTTGAGGAAGAATCTGATCTCTCTCGGTGCACTCAAAGCATTGGGGTGCAAGTTCACCGATTTTGACCGGTTCTACAAAGTTTCAAAGGGAGCCCTTGTAATTATGAAAGGACAGAGGCAGAGTAACATTTACAGGCTGATTGAGAGCACTTTAGTAGGTGGAGCTGCAGCGACTATAGCAGATTCCACGTCTGCACGTATATGGCATGCACGCTTAGGCCACATGAACGAGCGGAACATGAATGTACTCTCTGAACGATCTTTGATTCCTTCTTTTAAATCTATAGACTTTAGTATATGTGAACATTATTTAAAAGTATAAATAATTAATATATAAATAATGTTCCAGTTATGTTAAGTTGAGTAGAATTTTGCTGAGTCTTATGTTTGGTTGACCCAGGGTTTTCTTGAATTTTGACCAAGTCATGACCTAGATCGATTTCTCTCAGAGTCTTGATGAAATACGATTTTTTTGAGTTAACTCAGCGAGTTAAGTTGATTTTTCCATGTTTTTAAATTATGAGTGGACCAATCTGATTTTTGGGCCATGATGTGTTCCTGGTTGGCAAGACTTGAGAATTATCAGGACCTCAAACACGTGTGCCTACATTGACATGTGTACTTGAAAGGTAACTTAAAAAAAGGTAAAATAAGAAAATGGAAAAGCGCGTAGACTTTGGGCTATGATGTGATCATTTACCATCTAAGACAGCTAAGCTCTTTTTTTTTTTTTCTTTTTTTTAAACGTAGGAATGAAGATTCTAAAAAAATCCATGGTTTCACGTATAATTAGACATAAGTTTGAACTAAACTAAGTATTTGGCGTACTCATCAATCCAGACCGTCCAAATTGATTGTGGCCCTTGGATGCCATGGCCCAAAAATTAAGCCACTTGTGTAACCTAACAATCCGATCAACAAATCGACCATTGCATATACTTACATTCACCATTAAAACCAAGCCTACCTGATCAAATGAGCTTAATTATTGATTTTTATTTACTACGTACAGCTAATAAACAGGTGATTAATTGGGCATTGGGTACGTAACAGCTTAGTGGGTGAGGCATGACTGTTGGGCCACGTCAATGTATGTGTTGTATATCCATACCATCCATCCATTTTGCCTGCTCATTTTAGGGCTTGGTCCCAAAATGAGGCAGATCCAAATCTCAAGTGGACCAAACAATAGGGATTGAATTCCCACAATTAAAAACTTCTTGGGGCCACTAAAGTTTTGGATTTGGCTGCTATTTGTGTTTACCTTTCATCCAAGTCTCTCTGACCTTATCAATAGGTAAAATGGCAAATAATCATTAAAATGGCCATTAAGAAGTTTTTAATGATGGGCGTTTAATCACCAATATTTTCCTGTAGTATGTTCCACTGGAGATTTGAATCTTCTTCATTTTTAGACCATGACCTAAAGTGAGTTGAAATATGGATTGACGGCGTGGATATACAACACACTTATCAAGTTGAGTTCCACGGTCAGGACCTCATTAACTAAGATGTTACCCTTGCCTCACCTAATCCATCCCCCAATTGTATAGACTAAAATTCTATCACTAGTGGGGCTTACTTATGCGTAGATTGGACGGCATACACATATAACATAGTCAGATAAGAATGACATTGAATGACTTTTAGACGTAGGAAAGCAAGTTTTTCTCATGGGTAACTTTCAATGAGCCTAATCATTGATTTTTATTTAATACAGCTAATAAACATATATGATTAGTTGGGCATTAAGCAGATAGTCAATTCATGTAAGAATCTCTTTGCTGAGGCCAAATCATCTACGACACTTGCAGAATAAAGATTATTATGAGAGCATTTTGTGAGGCCCAACAACATCTGTATATGGCATCCAACCGTCTAGCAACGCCGCCCCACGATGAAAGTGGGGCGCCCCAAAATCAGGTCGATTAACCATCACGTAGGCTACTTCATGAGTTGTAGGATTTTGAGTGGTT
Organism: Liriodendron chinense; assembly: GCA_003013855.2. Classification (NCBI taxonomy): domain Eukaryota; kingdom Viridiplantae; phylum Streptophyta; class Magnoliopsida; order Magnoliales; family Magnoliaceae; genus Liriodendron; species Liriodendron chinense. Next base: position 6,397,694 of record ML058368.1, read on the forward strand.
GTCTATTTTTTTTCAAGAGTATGGCTTGCTTGGTAATTGAGGAAGTACTTTGCAACGTGTGAGTTCCTATCAAGTGCTCAACCAATTGCCATATGGATGAGGGAAAGGGAGATGCCGTTAGGCTATAATTCCAATCTGATACTCTCGGAATGGGAAATTACTTTTGGAAAAGCTTCTAATACTATATTGGGCGCCACATGTATGCATGTACACGTACCAGCAATTTGGATGGGCACAGATAAGGTGAAGCACGGGTAACAGGATAAGGCCTAACTATGGGGTCCACTTCCATGTATGTGTTGTATATACACATTATCCATCTGTTTTGCCAACTCATTTTAGAAAATTGTTCCAAAATGAGGCAGATCCAAATCTTGCGGGGACTACACAGTAGGGCTTGAATTCTCACTATTAAAAACTTCTTGGTAGTCACAAAAGTATTGGATTAAGCTGCCGTGTGACCTTGTCAACAGGATGTGGCAGATAAACATTACAGCATGCCCTAGGAAGTTTTTAATTGTGGGCATTCAAACACCACTATGTTCCTATGGTATGATCCACCTGAGATTTGGATCTACCTCATTTTTTGAACCATGCCCTAAAATGACCTAGCAAAATGGATGGACAGCATGAATATACAACATACATCAAGGTAGGCCCCATGGTCAAGGCCACACCCACTAAGCTATTACCCCCTCACTCAATATGCACCCCAATTGGATAGATTTAAATCCTATCATCATGGTGGGGCTCACTTGATAGATGAATGAAATGGCATGCACACAATAACATCAACCAAGCATACAGTTAAATAACTTTTAGACATAGGAGAACAAGCTCACAGTTTAGTGTCAGACTAATAACATTGTTGTCATTGTCAGGTAAGGGTCACCCATGACTCACTATAGCCCCATTATCTAACAACATTGTTGTCATTGTCAGGGAAGACAGGTCACCCATGACGCATTATAGCTAAAAAATTGAGCTGATCAAGTAATCCTAACCATAGGATCACTGAATCAGCCATTACATACATTTTCGGTTGACCGTTATGACCAAATCAAGCTAATCAACCAGTCCTAGTTGATATTTTTATGACCAAATCAACCGGTCCCAGTTGATATTTTTCACTACCTAGAGCAATAGTCATATGGCTTACTTGGGCACTACGAAGGCATAGTCAATTCATGCAAGAATTTCACTGTTTTCTCTCAAAAGTCACTAAAATAAAAATAGGATTTGTTGCTACGGCCCATCATGGCCGACTGTCCCCTGTTGATTAGTCAAACACCATTTTCTTCTTTCTCATTATCCATTGGCAGGTGATCAGGTGGGGCCCAAAGTCGACCATTACTTCCCAACTGCAACATTGAGATGATTGGAACCATAGTCTAAGAACATTTATTTGCTACCTAATTTTGGATTTTTTTTGTCAATGAAAATGTAGTCTATTAGACCAGATTGTACGTGTGAGGGGATTGGACGTATTTTATTTTGGTAAATTGTAGGTGAGATTGGTTACGCAACGACTTTTCAGCTTTCAGAAGTGTGGCTCTGTCAATTTTCTGGATCAACGTTGGATCATATATTCGGTGGGGCCCACATGGCTACATGGTCTGATGCAGAAGCAGATTGTGTACTGAGTAAACTCTGTGGGGCCCATAGAGGATGTGTGTGTGTCTTATCCATGCCGTCCATCCATTTTTTCATATCATTTTATGGAAGAAAACCAAACTTGAACCATACCGAAATCTCGACTGGACCATATCACAAGAAACAGTGGGGATAATGACATCCACCATTGAAACCTTCCTAGGGCACATAGTGATGTTTATTTGTCATCTAACCTATTCACAAGGTCATATAGACATAGATAAAGCGAAAACACAAATATAAACATGATTTAAATTTTTTGTGGCCCTCAAAAATATTTTCAACAGTGAACATTCAATCCGCATTGTTTCCTTTAGTATGGTCCACTTGTGCTTTGGATATGCTTCAGTTTTGAGTTTATGCCCTGAACTGAGCAAGTAAAACAGATGGATGGCGTGGATAAGACACATACATAATAATGGCCCCCACAGATATTACTCAGCATGCGTCTACAATCCGCTTCAGTATAGTGCACAGACTAGAAAGACGAAAACTCGTTGAGCCCACTCGGAAACTGGTTTGATTTTTTTTTAGCTCTTCTAGTAATATTAATATTAAAGAGCATAAATAATCCATCTATATTGTATATAACACCACTATCATTCGGACATTTTTATTACTTCCACAATAAATTTTCTCCTGCGCATTAAGCATTGAATATTTAATGGACATGGAAAGATATTTTAAACGTAGTCCGGAGAGATCGCAAGTCCAAATGATTGGAGTATTACTTGTGGTCCACCTTGTGGATAACTTCCAACCTTTCATGTGTGGGCCTCATCCAACTCGTCTAGTTTGTTGGCTCTATCAGAATGATCACCTTGCACAAAAATCATAGATATCCACTCAATCAAGTGAACCACATCTTCTATTTTTGTGGGGCTCATTTGATGAGCATATAAGCTTTATTTTTGCACTTGCTGATCCTCATGGCAGAGACAACGTATTGCTAGAAGGGTTGTATATCACATGCATGTAGTAGATTAGAGTTTATCTTCTGGGTGGACTATACCTTGTAGTCCAACCAGTTGGTATTGAGAGCTTCTCTTTTGAAAATGGAAAGATGTAGTAATTGTCCGTTCGAATTTCAACCCCAAAATTTCATTGGAACTTCTCTTCCTTTTCCATTTAGCCCCTACTGAGTGTAGAGTTGAGCCGTCCTATAAAGCCTTTGTGAGGCCTATTATGATGGCTATGTGAAATTCATACTATATATTTGTTGCACTGGATCATGGTAAAACGTATCACCAAAATGAGGTATAGATCTATAACTCTAGTGATACAAAAGGAGTTTATCTTTGTGTGGTCCACACCTTTACTACAATTTCTCTCATTATTGCTCTCCTCTTTATTTTTTGTCTCTCTTGGCTTTCCTTTCCTTCTACCCCTGACGTGCCACTTCCCTGATTAAGAAAAATAACCCTAGTTGTGACTCATTGAGTCAAGTTTTCATCTAAGTACTCTCTGACTTTTCAAGTTTGAGTTGAGTTTTGACCCAGTGACCAGGTTAAGTTTTTCTCTCAAGTCAGGGTGAAATTTGGTGAACTTGGGTTAAATTGGGTGATCTAGTTGAGTTTTTAAACAGTGGAGATCTGAAGCGTCCGTGTGATGGGCCTAATGCTTATGGGTCATGGTCTGGGAAACGAGCCAATACTGACCATCCGATATTTGGTGATATTCAAAACAGCGGTTGTGTTATCCATCCATAGTTAGGCATGGGACAGTGATTGATGGTTTGAATAATCCGAAAATCCGTCTGTCTGGGCCCCAGGAGCAGGCCGTGAATCATGCCTGAAACGAAAAGAAAAAAAGATGATTGGTGTTATAGTCACGTAGAGAAGCCAATCTTTCTTAATGTCACGTTGACGTGCCACATGGCATTTAAGACCTGTTATCGTGGTTAAAAATCAAGATTCGTGCATGGACTGTCACGTCAATATAATTTCTAAGTTACAGCTTTGATGTGGCCATGGTGACCAATCCATGTCCTAGCCCTCGAATTTCTAAGTTGACGATACAGCTTTGATTTTCATTTAATCCACCATGTAATTACAAGTAAATGGATAATAATTACTTGTCATGTAAGTCATGTATTTTTTCATGATGACAGTTTTGTTTTATGTGCACTAAAATCAAGAAAGGTATAAATTTCTTATGGGGCCGATGTAATACATGTGGTTTGTTCACACCGTTCATCTATTTGTGAAGTGATTTTAGGGCATGAAACCAAAATTGAAGCAAATTCAAAGTTCAAGTGGACCACACCACACAAAATAGCAAGTTGAATATCTACCATTAAAAAATCCTTTTACTACTAGGATTTCTTATGGTGTAGGCCACTTGAGCTTTGAATCCGCCTCATTTTTTTGCTCATATCCTAAGTTATTTTGGTAAAACGGATGGGCAGCATGCATATGTCACAAAGATCACACTAGATCCCACGAATGTATGATGATTCGTTTTTAATGCTTTTCCATGGGGTAGATATTCGTTCATATCAAACAAAAGTAAAATGTACTAATTATGTACTTGCATCAATGTAATAATTACTGACTTGTATTTATTTACCCAGTTTACATGATGGAAATGAAAAAAAAACACCCCCTAAGAAGTATTAGATTTCAATGCTCCTGGTGATATCATCAAGAATACATAAAAATATTTATTAAAAATTACTAATTAATTTTTTAAATGATTATAAAAATTATAAATTAAGTTATTTTAACTACTAAATAATTGTTCCACTAAAATCATAGAAAGTAAAGACGGCAAGATTTTAAACTATGGGAAAAAATTTAATGTAAACTTTTAAATGATTATTTTATGGAAGCATAATAATCTTGCAATAAATTGCAAAAATAAAAAATAAGAATAACCAAAATTTTGAAAATCTTCCTATATTCTCATCGGTTGAGGAATTTTCCTCCACAGTCAAGGGTTAGACGCTACGTCAGTTTTTTCACTGATATAGAGCTGCCGAAACAATTCAAATTGCGGGTCATCCTAGATCACAGTGATTGAGAAATCCTAACCATCCATTTAATGACTATCAAATGTATGGTTAAAAGTAAAACAGTAAGTGGTCCAAAAGCTATAGGAGTCTGTGGTACTGGCAAAGATCCAGATGGCGAGCTTGAGAAAGGTAAACTAAAAATTAAAATGAAACACCTGACGGTATGTTTGGTAGCCACTCTTAAAAAAAGCAATTTGAAGCAAAGTTCTAAGGAGAGTAATTTTAAATACTTTGTTGTAAAAATATAATTTTATATGCAAATGATGTTTGAATGGGGTTTTATATTTCTTGTAATGTTGTTTGGATGTTGTCATTGAGTAAAATTATTTTATAAAATAATGCCAGATAATTTATTAATAATTACTCTTACAGCACATCTCTTTAAAGGGTGGACCTCACTCCATGACTCGATATTTATTATAATTGATGTAAATCATTTGTTTTTCTGGCTTTCAAATGGATGACTAAAATCATACCATTAAGAGAGATGGGCAACTGAAGGTGGAGCCCACGTTTAATCTGGGTTGCCCATTACGTGGGACCCACCTTTGATGTCCATCATCCATCGCCTACTGTTTGACGTGAGCCATATGGGCCCATCTTTGATGTTGGCCATCCATCGTGTGGGTCCCATCTTAGACGCTCACTGTCCATCATGTGGGCCCATCTTTGGTATGGGTTGTCCATCATGTTGGACCACCCCACCTTCAATTTGGACCATCTATCATTTGAGGTCCACCTTCATTGTCGACGGTCCACTATGAGGGGCCCACATAGGCCATCCATCTCACAGACACACATTGGATGTGGGCCGTCCCTTGTGGGGGACCTTGGATTTGGATCGTCCATTAGGAGGGGCCTATCATTGATGTAAACCGTCCATCATGCAATGCACAGCTGGACTGTGGGTCGTCCATCATGTAGGGCCCACGTTTTATATGTAGATCACCCATTATGTGGGGGCCCACCTTGATGTGGACCATTCATCATGTGGGGTACTTCACCTTCAATGTGGGCGGTCCATCATGTGGTGCCCACCATTTATGTCAACCATGCATCCATCATATGTGGCCCACCTCTGATGGGGATCGACCATCCCGTTGGGCCCACCAATAAGGTAGACCATCCATCATTGTTGGACTCACTTTGACATGAACCATCTATCATGTGCGGCCCACCTTTGATATGAATTGTCCATCATGTGGGGCCCACCTTTGATGTAAACCGTTCATCATGTGAGGCCGACCATAAATATAAGAGGGGATAATGACACCCACAATTGAAACCTTCCTAAGGCCTAGGGCCACTCCATTTGTCATCTAACATGTTCATAACGTCGCAAAGACATGGACGGAGGGAAACCATAAATATCAGCTTCATTCCAAAACTTCAGTAGGCCCTAAGAAGTTTTCACCGACAAGCACTTCGATTCATATTGTTTATTGAGGTGTAGTCCACTTTGTTATACCTTATTTTTTTTCACTCCGGGTGGAGCCAATCAAGAGGAGCATGTGTCATGGCACACGTTAATTAAAGGATCAGCTGAGCAAGATTAGAGATATGTTAGTTGAATAAAACGTTGACTTTAGACGTAAAAGCCGAGCGATTGAGGACGTCAACCAGAAGAACAGCGACTGAGTAACGTTTGCAACCAAAGGTATAAAGAGAGCTCTCAATGGGTCGGATTTAGATCGGATTCAGTTGGATCCGACTCCAAGTTCGTATATCTATAGACGGATTCGGATCTAACTCGGATCCAAAAGGTGATATCCATATCCGATTCATTTATAAATTGTTAGATCCATTTCCTATCCAAAATCCATATAACCATCGAATTCGGGTCAGCTCTAGGTCCGAATCCACTCCCACTATAAATCTAAAAAAATATATGATATAAAATATATAATATAATATATTTTATTTAGTAGAAAAATGATGCAAATCCCACTATTTACCATGGTATGGTCGACATGGCCTAAAATAATTTGTAAAATCGGATGGTCAACATGAATATAACATATACAATACGGTGACAATGAGTCGGATCTTAATCGGATTCGGATCAAACTCGGATATGTTCTTGTGAATCCATATCCCGTCCATTTAAGTAATCGGACCTATTTTAAGATCCAAATCCGGTCCATTTAACTAATCGGACCTATTTTAAGATCCAAATCCACATTATATGGATTTGGAGCGAATCAGATCTCGGATCTGACCCGCTCCATTGAGAGCCCTACGTATAACGGTTGAGTGAGGATGTCAACTAGAGGTACTGCGAGCGAGTGAAGTTTACAAACGGTTACCTGATACATGCCAAGGAAAGAGAAGAGACCAAAAGACCAGGGTAGTATTGAATAGCTACTTTAACAGCTGGACACGTAATGTATCTAGATGGTTCTCAACCTCCAGGGAGATTAAGAGACCAAAAGATCAAAGTGGCATTGAATAGCTACCGTAACTGTTAGACACATGACACATCTAGATGATTCTCTACATCCAAGGAAAGGAAGAGACCAAAGACTATCCTAACTGTTGTACACATGTACATATAGATAGTTCTCTGCCTCTAGGAAAGTCTATAAATATCAAAGGAAATTGACAGAGCAAAGGATCTCACACCAAACAAATCAAATCAAATCAAATCTATCTTTCAATTATCATAACATAATATTTACCTTAATAGTGTAATCTTACCTTAAGAGTAGCAGTAATCCTTAACTGTAATTTGAGTTTGTGCTCGTACGTTGGACTTAGTTATCTTAATATAAACAAATTCTTCATTTAGAAGGGTGATCCACAGTCCATTTATTCACACAACAACAAATATTTCCTTTTTACTTGACCTTGTGTATGTTTGAAAAGTCATTTCTTGTAAAAGATAAAGTACAACTCATTTGAGAAGGACAAACCCCACCCTCCAATAATCACTTAACATTATTAAACCAATCTATTACGACCTAAATAGGCAACCATTCTTCTTAAATTTCAATTCAACAAATCGGCTCTGGCATGCCTACGCACATCACCACACATGGTCAAGACTGTACTCCATAAGCTTTAAAATTAAAAAATTAAATAAAAATAAATAAAAAGCTAACACACTTGAGCTTCGAACATGCTTCAATTTTGGGCCCTAAAATATCTGGAAAAGCAGATGGACGCATTCCGCCTCCCTCTCGCACGTCATGTCCTGTTCGAAAAAATTTCTAAAGAGACGTGCCTTCGTTGACTATTTTTAAACATTAAAAACTGCATTTAATTAGAAAAAGAGGTGACGAAAAGTAGTTCAGTTGAATAATTTACTATGCCGGCTAGAAATTTATGTAAGCCTCATGTTTAGGCGTTTGCCAAATGTTAGATAATTCTACCTTTGAATTTTCACAAAAGATCAAAACCATTACAATCATAGTAATCCACATGCAGACACACGTGCCAATTGGCAGACGCATGTGAGATCTGAGCCTTTCATTCGGTTAGGCAGCATGGTCAGAACTTTCGCCTTAAAATTCAAGCTGTTCACACAAAGTATAAATTCGTGGTCACATCAATTTAATTTTCTAGCCGTCCTTTTCTTTTCTTTTCTTTTCAACGACTGACATGGCCTAATTTTTCAGGCCCAGATGATGAAAATCTCTGATCAGTCACACATGCGCTGTTGTGGAACGTGGATATATGGCCTGGATGTGCACAAGCGAGTGGGTTCACACCCCAAGGTACTTTCGCTAAAAGAGAGAGACTAGTTATTGAAACATTCATAGGATCCAGACCGTCCATCAGGTGCATTGCCTCGTGTATTCACCAAGAACCCAAAAATCATGATGAATCATCACTCAGGTGGGCCACGCCATTGGGAACAGTCAGCATGGGACGTCCTTTAATAGCTTTGTGTAGGGCTCACTGTAGCGGTTATATGCCATCCAATCCGTTCTTCTGATTTTGAATCAAATTGATTTTGATTTCAAATACACATCATGGTGGGGCCCACTTGAACTAGACCATACAGTAAATAGCCGTCTGTTGTTCGGGGGGGGGGGGGGGGGGAGAGAGAGAGAGAGAGGAGAGAGAGGGTGACCATCACGATATTCACGGACCAACTGGAATTGGTAGCGACCGTCCAACTAGGGCTGTCAACAGCACGGATCTTGATCTGTATCCAATCCGTATCCGATCCGATTTAATCGGATTCGGATCAATAATCGGATAATCAGGTCGGATACGGATACCCAAAGATGATCCGTTTAATATTCGGGTCGGATTCGGATCAACCTTGATCCGGCCCGTTAACGACCCGACCTGATTAAAAAAAAAAAAAACAGTCGTCTCCTTCGTCTCTACTCTTCACGCACCGGCATCTCTCTCTCTCTCTCTCTCTCTCTCGGATATCAGGTCGGATCATAATCGGATCAAAAACAGATTTCAAAAAATTTAAACGGGTCGGGTTCGGATCATATACTTGTGATCCGAATCGAATTGGGGTCGGATATATCTTTAATCGGGTCGGATACGGATCATCACTAATCCGCCCGTATCCGACCCCGTTGACAGCCCTACCTCCAACTATGGTCGGTTCCTTTTGGTGCTGGAAAAGCTTTGTGGGCCCACATGATTTATGATTTATGTGTGTTAATCGATGCCAGCCATCCATTTTGCTAGATCAATTTAGGGAATGAACTCAAAACTCAGACAGAACCAAACCTCAGGTGAACCACACCACACGAAAGAGTGGCAATTGGACGCCCACCAACAAAAGTTCTGGATCAATTGCTGATATTTCTGCTTTCCCTTCATTCAGGTACGTGTGACCTAATCAAAGGTTGGATGGCAGATAAACATTACAGTGGGCTCTATAAAGTTTTCAATGGTGGGTGTTCAATCACCACAATTCCCTATAGTGTGGTCCACTTGAGCTTTGGATCTAAGCTTAAAAAAATTTTTAAAAAAAATGGATGGACGGAGTCGATACAATACATACATCATGGCGGGCCTACAAAGAATTTCCAGCACCACGTCGATTCTGAAGGGTCCCTCCCGAATCCGAGCCCATCACCATCATACACGCATTGTCAACGTCGTCCTTTGTGTAGAACGTTCATGAATGCGCGAAAGGTGGGCCGGCCATAACAATCACGTAGAAACGTTTTCTTGTGTTATAATGACACATCAAATCTCTTGAGCCATTGGCGTGTCCATGATCATTTTTCTAATAGAATCTAAGTGGGGCCCACCATATACCGACCTACCAAAGGAAAAGTGTCATCCTCGTCGCTTCTTTCCAGAGACCGGTTCCTCTACAACTAATGTAGAATAAGCCTATTCTACACTTGTTGTATGTGGGGTCCACTGTGATGTATACCCCACATCCACTCCGTACATAACGCGCATCCCTTCAGTTTCAAATTGTGCCCCAAAAATCAGGTGGACCCAAAACACAGATGGGTCACACCAAAGGGTGCAGTTGAGTTGAGGATGCCTACTATTAAAACCTTAAAGATTGTTTGTGGGTCCCGCGATGTTTTTTATATGCCATCCAATCCATTCATAATATGTGGACCACATTGATGAATGGACACTCAAAAAATGAGGCCATTCTATAACCACATTGATCATCAAAAATAAAATCAGGGCACTCACATGGACGGAGTGGATGTCATGCATACACCACAGCTGGGCCCACACGATATATTGTAGAATAAGCTTATTATCCAAACGCTGCAGAGGAACCGGCCTCTTCTCATGGCGGAATTCTATGATATGTGGCCCATACCTCTTCTCAGTGTAGACATGTTTTCGATCCCATAGGTGGGCCATGGTTAGTTAATCCAAACCACTTATCTCTTCACTCGCTTGCATGCCTCTGGATGTCCCAAAATTCTCTCCCCATGGACCACCATTACGACCTTTTTCAGTTGAGTGTGGACTGTGCATCTGCCAGACATCGGATGTAGATGTTCGAGGCATTGTCCATTCATTATAGGACAAAACAGTCCAACGGCCAGGAATATCGAACTGTGGTCCCAAAAATTGTCAGAACTAAAAATCCGAGCACACTCTGAAAAGATGAGGTCACATACATCATATGATTCTCTTGTGTTACATAACCTGATTAGTGTTGGTTTTCCATTGATTCCGATGGTTTGGCCCACCAGACAAGTGGCTGAATTTGATTTTTGTGGTATCTTCTGCCTACTGAGGTTACCATTTGAATACCAAAGTCCTACACGCCTGCCATTGAAGTTCATGTACACGCCGCAACATGCACCAACATGGCACGATCGATAGGCCAGAGATCGAATCCACCCATCAGAATTGAACCACTATGTTGAACCCTTAGGTCAACAATCAGTTTTATCCACTGATCATATGGACCACAATTACCAAATCAATTTAATACATCCATCTGTTTAATATTATGGGGCCTACATTCTGAGTGGACTAGATTTAGTTTTGGGTAAATATATAAGGCCGGACCAACCTGGTGGATGGATCGGATCTCAAACTTACATGCCATGTTAGCACATGTGTAGCGTGTACATGAGCTTTATTACACACGCGTGTGCATTTAGCTAACGTAGTCCTTGGGCTCCACCACTCTACTAGGGCCCACTTTTGTTGATCGGAACCGTTAATCTAAATGATCTGTGCTGTAGATGGATCAAGGGCTGAAAATTTCACAGATCATGATCCATTTAAAGGACTTCTGACCTTTTTTACATATTAAAACATATATTTTTCAGGCCATGAAAAGGGCCAAGTGGATCATTCAATCTGTGTGATCTTATCATCAGAGGCAATACGTGGTAGGATTCTAGAAGATGGACGGTTATGATCATGAAGCATGGGAGCCGTGTACGGTGCAGGACCTGGGGGCTGCTGATCTTGTGGGCCATGGCAATAGATATTTTTCCCTTCGAAAAAAGTTAGGTGGGATCTTGTTGAAGGTTAGCCTCCTTTGTATCTTCAACTATTGTCATATCATTTTATTAGGATTGCGTGGCATTGACTATCTCTGCATTTGTGCAGGGCCGGCATTGTTCGCTAAAGACCTCTGCTAAGCCCACGTAGGTGTATAGTCTACTATGCACCTCCACATGCTTGAAAGTGGCACACGTATGTAAGATCCAAGCCACCCATTTGTGGGGTCTCACCATGCACACTCCCTTGAACAAATATCTGCTCCAAACACACACACAAATCCAGAGCTTGAGTGGGAGACTTGGTGAAGATAACCTGGTTGCAACACTCTTGGTATCCATTCCAAGTGGGGGTGGCTAATTGTTGTGTGATTACCAGTAGGGATTGGTGTTGTATGTTTTTTTCTTTTTTTCTTGTTTCTTTTTTAGTTCACACACCGACTGTTAGTACACCCACCTTGATGTATGTGTTGTATCCACTCCTTCCATCCATTTTTCCATATCATTTTAGGGCATGACACAAAAAATGAGGCAGATCTAAAGAACGAGTGGACCCACCAAAGAAAATAGTGGGAATTGAACGTCAACCATTAAAAACTTATTAGGGTCCACTTGAGCTTTGGATCTGCCTCATTTTTTGTTTCATGGCCTAAATTGATCTGGAAAAATGGATGGACGGCGTGGATACAACACACGCATCAAGGTGGGGTCATTGCTACACCCGGTGTAGCTACCGTAGCTAACTCGTGGGTGTAGCAAAATTTTCTCTGTTTCTTAGTGCCACGTGGCATGTACGCCTTTAGACGTGGGTCGTGGTGGGCCGTGGTTATGAGCCTGATTCAATTGACTAAAATGTATTCCCACATTGTGTTGGGCCTCAGCCATCACATAAAGAGTCCTTTTCAATGACCATCAAAGTGGACAGTTATTTAAAACAAATAAAAAGAGAAGAAATGGTGAGACAACTCTTATATTAAGATATCTCAACCTTTTGATTATTCAAAGCTTTGGACAACCGAGTCAAATGATTAAAAGGATAAAATATTTTTATTTACACCCATTCGCCATCATTGAAAGGTAGACAAGGTCCAAAGGCTACAGGAGACCCTTTTTTTTTTTTTTTTTGTGGATTAGTACATATACCCCACTATGTTAGTCACACCGCAATGTTAGCTGCCTCCACGTTCGGAATTGATACCAAGACCTCAGTGTTGAAATAAGGTATCTTCACTCAGTCTACTACTTGAGCTATGTGTTGGGGGTGTTATATTAGCAGACGTTTGGCTAGGAATGTCCTGACTTTAGTGACTTATTGTGATAGGACATGATGGGCCTTAGCGGTCGATTTTGGGCTGTCAGTGGACTGGGCTTGAGTTCTGTCCAAGACCAGCCCACAAACCAGCTCATGCCGGTGAAAGGCCAGATCAAACAGGTCTGACCCTGGCCCAAGATGATTGTGCACATACTAACGGCCGAGTTTTGTGTAAGATCCGCGCTGTTCATTGAGTGTCGAATGTCATACAGGATCTCTGAAGAAAAAAATGCCCTTAAAATCTTACGGCCATTAAATAAAACCCGAGCATGGCCCAATTATTAAACGGTCTTAAATTGTAGGCCCCGGATGGGCTCTCAGGCCCGTTGTGAAGCTAGCCCAGGCCCTAGTTGGACCCATTGGCAGCCCTAGTGGGATTGGCACCTTTTTCAATGACCCATATGGTTGAAAAGAGTAAGGGATATTATCTTCTGAATTTCCACTGTACAAAGAGTGGGGTCTGTATATAAACGGTTTGGATCATCTGAAATGACCCAGGCCTAAAGTCTAAAGTCTTCAATGAATACTTTGTGATGTATTTTATCAAACATCTCTGGACCCACCTGGATGCCTCTTTATATAGGCGTGTGGACGTAGCAAACTTTCCTCAATAAACTAATAAACTACTAAAGATTATTATTCGTTTATTGAAGAAGGTTTGCTACGTCCGCACGCCTATATGAAAGCATGCTTTGTTTAATTGTTTTACACTTTTTTTTTATTCTATGCTTATCATCAATACGTTTAATATTGGGAGAAAAGTCGTCCACCATGACCTTGTCGCCTCATTCCAAAGTCATATTTCGTAGCCCACGTAAGCACGATCCAGGCCGTCCATCAGATGGGCCACAAAATGACACTGACTGCATGGTTGTAACCATCCCATCATTGGCACACAAATGGGACAGAAAACGAACATACCCCACGACTGACGAACAGAAGTGCTCTGATCATATTGTTAAGATCATGTGATTGATGAGCGCAATTGTGATGAACGGTTCAGATCTCATCTGAGTGTACAATGTGACCCAGTTTGGATCAAGGACACATGCGTTTTGTGTTAGTCAATGTCAAAGGTGTAGCTAATTTCTCATAGTTTTATGTCCAACCTCTCCAGCTTGGGGTGGCAAAATTGTCGGGTAGGCCGTGGGTCAACTAGTCTGACTTGTGTTGGTGGCAGGTCGGCCCTAGTTAAATGGGTAGCAGGTCAGGCTCAAGCAATAAAATATGGGTTGACCCAACCTGCCTATGTAAGTTATCAATGTGCTGGGCCATATGATCTGACCTGGCCCAGCCCAATACCCCAAACAGACTAATAGGAGATAGGTATAGACATGGACATGATGCCATTGGATGGATTAGGCATAGCTTTTTCCTAAGGTTGTCAATGGGTAACTAGACTAGAAACCATTTTAAGAGGTCTATATCCATTTTTTTTGTTTCAACCGCATAGTAATTGAATTGGGTTCAGATCTCAAATTTTGGGACCCAGTTAAATTTGGGAGCAGTCAGGTTAGGGTCAGGTTATCAATGGACTGGGTTAGGGTCAGGTCGGGTCCAATAGGTCTTAATGGTGATATTATACATAATAGGGACTATGGCACATGGAATGCACTTGGATGGTGGGTGACCCATGAATACTTTTTTCTGTGCTAGGATCCACTTGAGTTTCAAATCTACCTCATTTTTAGGCCTACATCCTAACATAAGACGGCATGACAAATATTTAGTGTAAATGTTGCAAATTCATCACAATGAAACCCACAAGCCTTTATCACATAGGCTGATCACTAATGCTATCCTTCAAGAGAAGATCACAGAGCCAAACTTCTCTTTCATTCTCCCAAGAAAGAATTGAAAGGATAAAAATGCCCTTGATTGACGGGTTACATGAAGAAAAAACAATGCAAGCAAAATTATCAAAAAGCTGCTCGTGTTATATATAGTACAGATAACAAATATATATGGTCTATTCTAGCAATGGAATTACATTTTCCATGCCCTAGCCATGTAAGGAAGTCCATTTACAGACCACGCATGTGTCAAAGTGGCACATGCATTTGTAATCTAAAGCCATCCATCAAGTTAGCCCAACCATGTAAATGCTCTTAGTTGACCCAAACCAACTAGGAAGATAAATACGAAGACTTGATGGATACCCAAGCCCCACCAGGTCTAGGTCCCGGATTTCGAGAATGGATTTGGACCCAAAGGACTCATGTAGTTCAATATGTTCTCATGTATAAGGATTAGTCAAAGTTGGTACATACATGAGTTGATTTGGACCAATACATTATAGACCTCTAAGTCCATAAACTTGAAGCGATCATCTAATATAAAAATCCAATGGGTCTAGTAACAAGACCCTCATATCAATGGGTACTAATACCTTATATGAGTAGGGCAAATGCACAACTCATGGCTGAGCCTGATGGTGGAGACCTTCCACTTGAATGCATAAGAATAATTACAGGTTGATCTTGGAATCTGTGTGGTGGCTATGGACTAACAATAAACTAAGATCCATAGAAAGCATCTCTATTGGCCAATGACCATTGTGCCAAACTCAAGTTTCCAATTACTTGAAAGAAGAAACCCTATCTTTAACCCATATTCATATACATTTTTATATAGACTCACCTATTCATTATTGTTGTGTCACACCCAAAAGGCTAACCTATTAGGTGGAGTAACCTCAGCATATATAAACACATATCATGCCCCCCTCCCAATCGATGGGGTGTGCAACACGCATGCACGAGGGCTTCCCCCTCCATCCACGTAGGCCTGGGATCACCATGGTCCTAGGTAAACAACTTGGGCTTTGATACCACTGTTATGTCACACCCAAAAGGCTAACCTATTAGGTGGAGAAACCCCATCATATATAAACACATATCCTGCCCCCTCCCAACCGATGTGGGACAAACCAACAATTATGACATTCATAATATAACTACAATGCACCGCACCCACAGTTATCATGATTTACAGACAGGGTCATCAATTTTCCAATGGTCAAGATTATCATATTGGCTTTTCATAGCACACAACACTAATATTAAGATTTTTCAATTTGGAAGATTTTGGAGGAATGGTCCATCATTATCCATGATTTCAGCCCTTGGATCAATGGCTTGGATAGACTAATCATCATCCCCACATTAAAGACTAAGTTTTAAACAAGGAAAATCCCTGTTCAATAGGGAAATCAGATCTCTTGTCTTACAAATTGTTCCTTGGAAAATATGGACATGGTCAACGGAAAAATGCCAATGTGGACCCAATCAAGGCCCATTAATTGTTGGGCATGAAATGAAGAATAAGCCAGACCAATGGGCCTGAAACTTAGGCCCAAGGTTAGTAATAACAGCAAAATACAGACTGGGATTTGGGCTTGAGCTGGGCTCAATAGAAAAGCTGTCAAACCTTGCTGGGTTATGGTCCATCTATCTAATCAGGCCAGATCGGTGCCCAAATTTCGAGCTCGAGCCCATCCACTTGTCTTGATATGCAGCCCAAGTCCGGAGTTCCTTCAAACAGGCTGATGTAGGAGTGGCAATTAAGGCTTAAAAGTCGATTCGGTTGGGTTGGGTTGGGTTGGGTTGGGTTGGGTTGGGCTCAACTCTAACCCAACCCAAGGTTCCTATACCTCAACCCTAATACAACCCAACCCAACCTCAAGTTGGGTGTTTTTTGTACGTATGGCTTTATTAATTATATATGTAGTTATTTATTGTAAAGAACGTCACTTTTCTAACACAAACAAGCTAAAATATAGGATAACTGCTCCTTCAACACTCAAGCATATCAAATTTCAAACATTATAAGTTTACTTACTAAAGTAATATAAACTAATAAGTTTACTTAACTAAAGTATAATAGATTGGGTTCGGTTCGGGTCGGGTCGGGTCGGGTCGGGTTGGGTTGGGTTGGGTCGGGCAACCTGAGACCTCAACCCAAGCCCGACCCAAGCTTTATCAGTTTGGTGTTTGCATAGCCCAAGCTCGAGATCGGATCCGATGCTTACTGCCCAAGCCCAACCCAATGTCGGGTTGGTCATCGATCGGTCGGGTTGAAGCCGCCCGACTTTCAGCCCTAGTGGCAATGGCTGGGAAGCCTGGCCAGGCTTCACCCCACTAGCTTCAGTGTGGTCAGGCCTGGGTCAAGCCCAAATTCACAGGTCCATGATTTTTATCCTAAAAATATCCTTTCAAAATGTTCGTCTGGCCACACATGCATGTTGCATGTATACCGTTGATTTTCATTTTCCTAGATGTCTATTTCTCTACGCATTTGCGGGCGCTCTTGATCAATGGATGGATACGAATATTCACCTTCGGAAGCAAGGGTTTGATCAATTCTCAGTATGGGCCGGGTCAGGCTCAGGCCCAATTATTTTTTGGACTTGGGCTTTGGCATACAGTGCTAGGTCTATGTTGGGCTTGGGCCTGAGCCTTATGTTTGTAGGCCGTGCTCAAACCTGACCTCTTCCCACCCTATACTTCATGCTCAACATGAACTTTGATCTAATGATCCTAACCATTGAATTAGTTGTCAATGACACTGGTAATCCAGATAGGTTATAATGAAAAGTCTTGCTGATTAATGTAGATCGTCGATATAGTGAACCCCACCTTGGAATCCCTACCTCTCAAGAATCACATCAATAAATTCTAACTATCTAATAGAGGGCCACCAAAATGGAAAATCAAAATGAAAAATGTCCAATGATCCATTCAGTCCAATGATCCACTCTCTCTCTCTCTCTCTCTCTCTCTCTCTCACACACACACACACACACATCTCTCACACAAACATGTGTGTGTGTGTGTGTGTGTGGCCCAAAGTAAACTGTCCAACATTGGCATCCCATCTCGGATTACCCACGTCCTAAGAGTTATGTTGACGGGATGACCCTAGCCATTGGATCAGTGGCTAGTAAAAATGAACGGTACAAATTGATTTTAACAAAAAATGGTCAACTTCCCATCATGTGTGCCCTCCTTGGATTGCTTAATCGATGATCAATGAATATATGAACCAAGTTAAGTGGTCCAGGTCCGTCTTTACAGCCAAAAATTGATCGGGCCGTTGATGGCAGGCCCAAGCCCGTCCAGAGCCGGGCCACGCTGGGTCGTCCGACGCCACCCCACCGGAGTTCTATGCGACCCGTCCGAAGCTTGGGGGGGGAGGCTCACCGAGATATCCGTGAGAAATCCACCCTGTACCTCATTTGGGCCAGATTATTGGAAAAACGCTCACCGTGAATACCATTATGGGTACACAGAAGTTCTGGGTCAGGCTAGTATTTAGGTATTCAGTTAATATCATTTAGAATGACCTTATGAACTGTTTAGATGTCAATTAAACATCATGGTGGGCCCAGGACGGTTTCAATGGTGTGCGTTTCCATCCCCACCTTTCCCTGTAGTGTGTTCCACTTAAATTTTGGATCTGTCTCGTTATTCGGGTGATGTCCTCACATCAGATGTAGAAACTGTTGGACGATTTGGATTTCTCACGGACATCGCAGTGGGCCCCACGTAACTTCCTAAAGCAGCAACTTCCAGCGGGCGGGTTGCAGGCAGCCAGAAGTGGATAATTAGCTACTGAATCCGACAGTAGCGAGTCTGGCTACTAAAGTAATGTCGCCATGTGTTGGGAAAAAAACCGGCAGCGAATGCAAATCCGAACACAGCAGCAAATAGAATTAAATGAGCAACACAATGCAATGACACACACATGCAATCAACTGCACAGAGACAATCCGATTTTACGTGGAAAAATCCCTTACAGATAAAAAAAACCACGGCACAAAGCAACACCAATCCACTATAATATCAGAAGTTACAAGAGATGGAACCGAAAACCCCAAATCCCAAGCCCACAAGAGAAATATCAAACTTTCCCAAGAAGGAAACCCTCTTCTCAAACTCTCTCTCACACCTAGAACCTCTCTCAATCCCCTTTCCTGACTAGGATATAACTAATCTCGTAATACACTCATTAAATAGGAGAAAATCGTAGATTAGAAACTCCTTACGTTAAACCGCGCAAGAAACCAACTCCAACAAGGAAACCTGTTGACTAGTCGGAGCACACTGTCAACCGGTCGAGGATCCCCTGCTGACCAGTCAACAATGCCCAGAAACGTCTAGAGAACTCAGCTGTCTTGCGCTCCAAATTTCTGACTGGTCGGTCGTCATCCACGACCGATCGATGGCATCTGTTACACAGATTTGAGTCAATGCCAACAATCTCCACCACAATTCCAATCTTCATACAATACCTTATCACACATTATCCTCCACCTCTACTTCGTCGTCATCATAGTCCAGTCGCTTCTCACTTCCCATCGACTTTATCCTTGCACCTCCACGCGCCTTGTCGCTCTTTTTATGTGGCCATTTAGCTCTTGCCATGTACGAGCAATCGTGGATCTCGCTACCGATCTCGCAGATCCACCATGAATTGTATGCCCGAAGTGAAACATTTCTAACAGCGTGTAAACACTGAAATAGTAGTATTCACGAGGAAAATGGTGAAATATTATGGCTAGTGTCGGCTATTTGGACGTGGGAAAGCGAAGTTTACGTGGTTCTCTATAGTGTAAGAAGAAATAGAGTCCTTGTATGAAGTGTCAAAGTTCCTAAGTAAGCTAGGGTAGCTTGTAGGATTACATGTTATTGGTTATGGGTGGTGGAACGTCCGCATCGGTAGTGGGTGTTCCTAGCTAGGTGGTAGTATGAGGTACATGCAGTACTTACTTGAGGTCAGTCCTGTATGCACTGTACTACATGGACTTAGGTTCTCGGTGAGAAGTGGTACTCTGGTATACGGTCTATGTCAGTTATGTAGTGTTTGTAGTGGTAGTAGGAGATGCCATAATCGAGGGTGGGATTTTCTTAGAGGTCTAAAGAGGACGGAAAAAAGCCCTAAGCTTGTTAAGGATAAGTGTACAGTAAGAAGGGGTGTCAAGGTCCATCTCACATTGCTCTTCTACTTGCTTTTTGATTTACATCTCAATGACGAAGATCCTCCATCCCCGCTCAAAATTCCTCCCCCTCATAGCCAGTGCTTCATCCATAGAGGAACCCACGCTACCACTTTTCTTTCTCATCACCTTCGCCTGAAGGGCTGAGATAACAGTTTCTATGCTAATGGTCTCCCTACCCAGCGCACAACGAGTCCTCAAGCAACTCATATGATTCTGGAAGAGAATTCAACAGGATAAACGCTTGATCCTCGTCCTTCATCAGTTCATCTACATCCATCAACTTGCAAATAAGCCTATTGAAACTGCTGATGTGGCTCTCAATATCATTGCCCCCACCGTCATCCTCAAATTATACAACTGAGGCTTCGAATACATGCAATTTTACAGATATTTTTTCGCGTAGATATTCTCCAACTTCGCTCATGTCTCAGCTACAGTTTTCTCTTTCATGACATTATACAAGACCTCATCTGCCAGACACAATTGGATTAAGGCATTGGCTTCTTCATCGATCTTCTTCCACTCTTCTTCTTTAATAGCCTTCAGTCGCTTTCTAAGGAGTGCATCTCTACAATCCTTGCTGATCTAGAATGCCTTTCATTTTCACTTTCCAAAGTTCAAAATTATTTTTCCTCGAACACTTCTCTATGTCAATCTCATGCTCGATGTCATGCTCTCATCTCATATTCGAATTTTGCTACACTCCAACAATCACTCTGATACCAGTTGTTGGGAAAAGACCGATAACGAAAGCAAATCTGAACACACGGCAGCAAATAGAATCAAATGAGCAATAAAATGCAATCACACACACATGCAATCAACCACACAGAAGCAATCTGATTTTACGTGGAAAAACCCCTCACGAGTAAAAAAACACGGCACAAAGCGACACTAATCCACTATAATATCAGAGGTTACAAGAGATGAAACCCAAAACCCCGGATCACAAGCCCACAAGAGAAATCCAAGCTTTCCCAAGAACCTCTTTAGCAGAAAGAGAGTGGAACTTGGAGAGAGTTAGGGTAAAGGACAGATCCTATGTTGATTAGGGTATTATGTGAGGAATTTATCCTCTTTTAGCTCTAATCTTTGAGGAATGTGTTTTGGCGCGTTCTTTGGTAGAGGTTATTCCTTTGGATAGCTGACCAGCCAGGTGTGGCAGCTGGTCAGCTCCTGGGGACGACTGGCTAGTTGTTACAATCATGTGAAATAAATCAGTTAACAGCACAACCAACCAGCGCAGAACAGCACACTCGGGGTCAACTTCTAAACTTCGAGTTCTGAACTTCTAATACGAAGAAAGTAACGAGTTCGAGTTCGGCTTTGTTCTAGAGTCCATTCAATGTATATCTAGCTGGAATCCTTTGGGTTTTGTAGTTACTTACCGCATTAATGGCTGGATTGGCATCGTGTTCAACTAGTCTGAACATACAGGTACCGTCCACAATTAGCACTAACTTTTGTACAGGTTTGTAACCTGAGGTACGAGGTTAGTGTCTTACCGAGATTATTACTATATCGCAACCCTACAATTGGGGAAGCCTGAACATCCAGCACCCTTGCTGTAATGAAAAAGTCAAGACAGCCGGACCGGTCTTGACTGCCGGTCGGCCTGAAGTGCATTTTCTGCTCCAGCGCTAGGCTTGCTTTTTAAAACCAAGTAGGCAGCCGACCGGTCTTGACCGGTCGGACTGCATGTAGCAGTGAGTCCAGCAAGCTCATCCGACCGGTCTTGACCGGTCGGACAGACCCAAATGGTGTCCAACCTTTTGAAATACGACCGACCTGTCCGACCAGTTAAGGCCTCTCTCTGACGGGTCGATCGTGACCATTTTTTATCCGTTGGGGCCATTATTTGGGGCTCTATAAAGCCATATTTCAAAGGCTTTCTTGGTATGCATCCAACACCCATCAAGAGCCAAGTGAGAGAGTCTTTACTCACATCTTCCTACCCTCCTTGCTCTTAACTCCCTTGAGTTCATCATTCAAACCTACCCATTAATGGCTTGTCATTGAGTATTCAAAGCTCGGTTTGAAGTATGAACTCAAGATATGCATTCATGGCTGACCTACCTTCGAAATATCTTTATGAGGTCGTTTATGGCCATTGAATGTTATAGTTTGGTAGTTCCCTCATAACTATTACATTGAATAGGTAAGAGGAACTTGACCATCTCTCTCCCAACTACCCGGCATAATCATACACACATCATTTGCATTGGTAGCTGATCTTGGGAGCACAAAGAGAAGCTGAAGCACGTGGAGCTGAAGCTACTCATCAAAGGCATTGAATCGGGGCTCAATTGTCTAGGTATGTCTAGTATTTGGGAGTCCATTTATTGAATCACTATTCCTTGGATTGGGAAACTCCGGCGGGAGTGTACTGGCCGTTCTTGGATTAGGATTGGTGAGAGTCTGAGATCCAAACTCGTTAAGTCCCTGGATTGGGTCATCGACGGATGGTAAACGTGGTCCTAGATCAAAGGATGTTAATGTTGATGGTTAACCTGGTTTAAAACCACGACTATGTGAAATCCGGTGTTCTCATAGGTTGAGATCGTAAACCGGGAGTGGAGTATGGAAACCGAACCACTATAAATCGTTGTGCATTGTGAGATTGAATGATTGCTATGTGTTGAATGGTTTAGTCAATAATGAATGCTAACTGTTTGATGAAATGCCTGTGATAGTCTTTTCTTGCAAATTAATCATATAATTGCCTTGAATGTTATTGTGATAATCTTGGTTGGTAAGATTGACTTGATTTAGTTTTACATTGTAATTGAAAATTCAAAAAGTCCTATTCACCCCCCCTCTAGGACATTAGGCATATCTCCGAGTATCTCTACAAGCGGTAAAACCGCAATTTCAATTGGTATCAGAGCCGGTTCCTCCGCTCAGGTTTAAAAATTCGGAGTAAGATCCTAAGAGAACTTGAAAATATGTCTAGAGAGGACTCTACATCCGTTTCTAAACCTCCCTTCTTTGATGGTTCAAACTATCCATATTGGAAAGCCCGAATGCACATCTTTTTAGAATCCATTGATTCGGACGTTATGGACATTGTCGATATTGGATATAAACCCCCAATAGATATTATATGTAAGGAAGGTGAACCGGATGTCCTCATGCCAAGAGAGAAGGCTATGTGGACAGATTATGATAAAGCTCAACGTGTTCATAATGCAAAAAGCCTGAATGCCATTTTTTGTTCAGTGTTTAAAGATGAATTTGGTCGGATTCAAAATTGCATAACCAGTAAGCAGGCATGGGATATTCTTGAAGTTACACATAAAGGAACATGCATTGTCAAACGCTCAAAACTTCAACGCCTCACTACACAATTCGAAAACATAAAATGGAGGAGCATGAAACATTTATGGACTTCTATACCAGACTGAAAAAGATCACAAATGACATGTGGGGCTTGGGGGAACCTGTTCCGGAGAATAGACTGTGTAGGAAAATTCTGAGATCCCTACCGGAACGATTCTCTACCAAAGTTATTACTTTAGAAGAATGTCGGGACCTAGAAACCATGAAACTTGAAGAATTACTAGGGTCCCTTCAAACCCATGAGTTACATTTCAAAACTCCCTCCAAATCCAAAAGTACAGCCCTGAAATCTTCTCACAAGAAACAAGATTCTGAATTTGAAAGTGAAGAAGATCCAGACATAGAAGAAATGACACTTATGGCTAAGAAATTTCAAAAATTCTTCAAAACCAGGGTAAATACTTCTTCAAGGAAACCCTACCAGAAGGGTAAACCTTTTGACTCCAAGAACAACAAAGGAAAATTTTTTAAGTCAAAAGATCCTCAATGTTACAAGTGTAGAGGATTTGGTCACATTGCATCCGAGTGCACCAATAAAAAGACCAAGAAAAAGGCAATGGCGGCTACATGGGATGAAACTGAAGAATCTGAATCAGAATCAAACATACCAAAGTGATGAGGAACAAGGCTCAATCAAAATTTTAATGGCTTCCATCACTGATATTGTGCCTCAAATTGAACCCATTGCAAAGATCACCGGAGACATTGATGATCATGAATCCTCTAACACTGAAAATGATTCCTTAAGTGATGATATGAGGATGAGGATGAAGGTCTTCGGGAGGTTTATAACCAACTATACATTGAAAATATGAATACCATTAAAAAGTTGGGCCAAATGAAGGCTGAAAATGATAAATTGACAAAAAGTCTTAACGAATTGAAAATTGAGAATCAAAAGATGAGTCAAGATCTAGAAGAACTGAAAAGGAAGAATGATGAGCTTGAACAAGAAAAGAAAAAAATTCATGAGTGGTGAATCCCTCGATAAGCATGTTAGACTTGAGAAAGATCTCAAAGAGGCGAACACTGAAATTGATCATCTTAAGTGTCAAGTTGTTGACTCCGGAAGACGTTTCGCCCAAGGAGAAAAAAACCTTGAAAAACTCTTAAGTGTTGTAAGATCACCAATGGACAGAAGAGGTTTAGGCTATGACAGTCACTCTTCAAAAACTACTTCAGTCCATCCGATGGTAAGAAAAGATCACGGTGCATCGGGGAGTAAAACCAAAGCATCTCCTGTTTGCCATGCTTGTGGTGACATTGGCCATCTAAGTTTGAATGCATGGTTTTTAAAAATTCGGTCAGAAACTTGAAAGGAAAATTTGTACCTACCGGGAAAAAATGTGCAAGCCAATTGGAATCCTCCTATGCATACTTCACCAAAAAGAGGAAACATACGAAAGAATTATCCTACACTTCCTAGGAAGGACAAGAGGATGGATGAACTATTGGAGCAAGTCAAAATGTTGAATTTGAAAACTGCTCTTCTCTTGCATGAAAAAGGAAAATCTGCTTCTCCCAAGAAAACTAGAGAATCTCATCATAAGAATACCACTCATAAAAGGACAACAACTAAATGGGTAGTTAAGAACAAGTGTTTGGTCATTCATACTGCCCTAAAAGCTAGGAATACCCCTAGATGGTACTTGGATAGTGGTTGCTCTAGACACATGACAGGTGATAGATCTCAATTTTGTGCATATAATGAATTTGATGGTGGGTCTGTCACATTTGGTGATGGGAGCATGGCTAAAATCATTGGTAAAGGAACCATCACTAGTCATGAAAGGTCTACACACAAGAGACAATTGTTATGTCATTGAAAATCACAACAATCCAAGCTCCTCCACCATGTGACACGTGGCCATTAAGAATGAAACAGAACTGTGGCACTATCAACTCGGTCATGTTCATTATAGAAATCTATTTAAACTGAGTCAGAAAAAATTGGTGAAAGGTCTACCTAAGATGGGTAAAAGACCTAATGTTATGTGCATCGCTTGCCAAAAAGGTAAGCAAATCAAGATTGCACACAAGAGAACCTCTATCCTGGTCACATCAAAACTGCTACACATGGACCTAGTTAGTCCTACCAGGGTACTTAGCCAAGGTGGAAAACGATACTTCTTTGTAGTCGTTGATGATTACTCTAGATTCACATGGGTCCCCTTCCTAAGAGAAAAATCTGACACATTTGAAGAATTCCAAAAACTAGTAAAGCGACTTCACAATGAGAAAAGATACATGGTAGCGAGAATCAGGAGTGATCACAGCGGTGAATTTGAATATCATCGTTTGAAAGAATTGTGTGATGAATTGGGTATTCGTCATGAGTTCTCAGCACCCAAAACACCTCAACAAAATGGGGTTGCTGAAAGAAAAAATCGAGTATTGTTGGATATGGCCACAGCTATGCTTAATAATAAGAATCTTGCGCAAAATCTGTGAGCCGAAGCAGTAAACACTGCCTGCTATATTATAAATTGAGTTTATTTGAGGGCAGGTTTAAACAAAACTGCATATGAAATGTGGTGTGGAAAGACACCAAATGTGAAATGCTTTAAGGTTTTTGGTAGTACATGTTATATTCTAAGAGACCGTGAAAATTTGGAAAAGTTTGACTCCAAAAGTGATGAGGGTATCTTCTTAGGGTACTCATTAAATAGTAGAGCCTTTTCGTGGCTATAACATGTGAACCTCATCAGTTCAAGAGTCAATCAATGTGATTGTAGATGATAACTTGGATAAATCAATGTCTCCAGGTGATGAAGAAGAAGATGAGGGTATATGCGAGATAGGTAAATCTAATAAACAACCCTCATCTCAAAATGCCTTCACTACTCCTGGAGATGTACAAATTGTCAAGGATCACCCCCTCAATCAAATTATTGGGGATCCTAACGCTGGTGTCAAAACCAGAAGACGGTTTGTGGCAGTCAACAGTCACCTGTGTTTCACTTCTAAAATAGAACAAAAAAATGTTGATGAAGCTCTCAACGATGAATTCTGGATCCTTACAATGCAAAAAGAGCTTCAACAATTCATTAGAAATGAGGTTTGGTATCTGGTTGACAGGCCTGAAAGGAAAAATGTTATTGGAACCAAATGGATTTTCAAGAATAAATCTGATGAATCTGGGAATGTAATACGAAATAAGGCTCGGTTAGTTGCTCAGGGATATTCACAAATTGAAGGTATTGATTTTGATGAAACATTTGCCTCTATAGCTAGACTCGAGTATATTAGAATTCTTATGGCTGTTGCTTGTGCTTTAAAGTTTAAACTATATAATGGATGTAAAAAGCGCCTTCTTGAATGGTATTCTTGATGAGGAAGTGTATGTTGAACAAGCAAAAGGATTCATTGATCCTAAATATCCTTATAAAGTATACCGATTGAAAAAGGCCTCTTTACAGACTCAAGCAAGCTCCCCGTGCATGGTATGAACGCTAACTCACTTTCTTATAGACTATGATTTTGTTAGGGGGAGCGTTAACAAAACTCTCTTTATAAGAGAAGCCGAGAATTCCGTATTGATTGCCCAGATTTATGTGGATGACATTGTTTTTGGATCCACATGTGAGAAAATGTCCATCTCCTTTGCTACATTAATGACATCAAAATTTGAAATTAGTATGGTAGGAGAACTTAACATGTTTCTAGGGTTACAAGTAAAACAACTTGCATCAGGTATATTCATTACCCAAGCCAAGTATGCTAAAGATCGTGTTAAGAGATTTGGCTTAGATTCTGGTCAATCATACACTACACCTATGAGCACCACTGTTAAACTATCGAAAAACCTTGCAGGAAAAAGTGTAAATCAACATCTTTATAGAAGCATGATTGGTAGTCTTCTTTATCTCACTGCTAGTAGACCAGATATTGCATTTAGAGTAGGTGCATGTGCTCGGTTTCAGGCTAATCCCAAATAATCTCACCTCACCACTGTTAAGCGTATCATCCAGTTTGGAGGATGCACTACTGAATAGGGTCTTTGGTATCCATTTGATTCATCTACAGATATTGCGGGGTATTCAGATGCCGACTGGGCTGGTAACATGGATTATCGTAAATCAACCAGTGGTGGGTGCTTTTATGTTGGAAATTGCCTTGTGGCGTGGCATAGTAAGAAACAAAACCCCATTTCTTTATCAACAGCAGAGGCAGAATATATTGTTGCCGGCAGTTGTTGTGCTCAATTACTATGGATGAAGCAAACCTTGTCGGATTACGGGATTAATCAAGGCACTATGACCTTATTTTGCGATAATACCAGTGCTATTAACATTTTGAAGAACCCGGTCCAACATTTACGCACAAAGCATATTGATATTAGGCATCACTTTATTCGAGAATTGGTTGAAGATCACATAGTATTTCTCGAACATGTGCCTACCGAGAATCAGCTAGCCGACATCCTAACGAAACCCTTGGATTCAGTTCGCTTTGCGAACCTCCAGAAGTCCATTGGTGTTGGGTGTGTCTAGTTCATCTAACAAGTGTATGTTTTGCAGGTAATATCTGAGGATTAAGCCTCTCTATCTGATCTTTTTAGGTATATCTGAGGACCTTTACCTCTTTTTCTCATTGCTCTCTAAGTATATTCGGGAACATAGTCCCATTTTTTGTCTTGTATCGATAAATCTGGACTCCCTCATTTTGTGTCGGGTAGTTATTTTGGTACATTATGAGCATGGGTGTTGTACCCTCAGTAAGGGTATTCAAATTTAAAAGTTACTGGTCTGACCAAAGGACAGACCTTCTATCCTGTCGAAATCACCTTGTTTCTGCCAAAATTGCTGGCTGACCAGTCAGCCGACCGGTCAAGACCGATCGGGCTACCACGAGACCTGTCTGGACGCCCCACTTTCAAGCCATCCGACCGGTCAAGACCAGTCGAGCTACCAAAAGACTAGTCTGGACGCCCTCTTTCATTACATACGACAGGTCAAGACCGGTCGTGCAACCCTAGACCGGTCAGTACCGCATGACCAGTCCGTCCGTGGAGGCCCTTTATTAGCACCTGGACCTCATTTGAGTCCCTCATTTCTCTATTTCTCACCTCCACTTGATGCTCCAACTTCTCCTCTTGCCCTCTCCTAGCATCCCAAGGTGATTTTTGCTAAGATTGGAGTTTCCAACCTCATCTACATTGCTCTTTTCACTCTCATTCCAGTAGGTAAGGGATTCACTCCCATCCTTCTTTGATAAATCCTTTCCTTTCATATCTAGGAGTGATTTAGGGTGGTTTGTTGTGTCTTCAATGTCTTCCCAAGAGAGTGAAGATGAGCTCCCCTTGAGGCGGAGTGGTCGGTCTAAGGCAAAAGCTAAACCTCCTGCCTGCCCTTTAAAATCAAAGAAAACCCTAACAAAAGGGCAAGGGGCTACCTCATCTTCCATTCCCCCTCCTCAATCTCAATCCTTGGGTCAAAATGTCTCATCCCATCTCACCCATTAGGATGACTTCAAGGATAAAGAGGTGGTATGTGAAAAGTCCGAAAATTTGAATGACTTGACCAAATATAATGTCATTTCTATGTTGAAAGCCATCAATTGGGCTCCCGTACTCCACATGGGGGGCCCTGTCCAGCTTGAGGTAGTTCGGAGGTTCTATTTCTCCTGTGTTCATCTCACCGCCTCTCCCCCCTCTTTTAAAGTTGAGGTTGGTGAACGGGTTTGCATCTTTACTTTGAATTCCATCTCTCAATTCGTTGGAGTTCCGATTGTTGATGAGTCTCCTTTTGATTTTTCCACTCTGGGTCCCAAACCTAATGAAGTCATTGCCAAATTTCTATGTGGTGATGGGACACCCAAATGGGCCGGAGGTGCACTTCGGGTGTCCTCCATGCTATGGGATTACCGTATTCTTCACAACCTATTTTTCGGCAATGTGTATCCCAGAAAGAGGAACAAGGCGGATGTCACTGAAACCATGTTTCGTCTTCTCTATCAAGTTGGTCAAGGTCATCCACTTTGCCTCCCATCCCGGATCATGTCTATCATTCAACAGGTTATCTTGCATGACGATGGAAAATCCTCAATTCTTCCTTTGGGCATCTCATATGCCAATTTGCTAATGCGATTGACATTGTCAGTTCTGATAAAGTTCACAAGCCCATCATTATAAATCGCACTATCATTGCTCGTATGTAGCTTACCCAGGAGGCCATACAGAGTCGTCATTTACAGGATCAGCAGCATAATCCGGCAGAGCCATCCCAGCCTAAGGCTCCCTCTGTCTCCACTGGACCTTCCCAGACTTCATCTTTAGCACTTTCCTCCGATCCTTCCCTTGATCATCGGTCTGCTCCGAGTCGATTCAGTACGCGTCCTCGAGCTTTCTCTCGACGTCGATACCCTTCCGTGGATCCTCCATCATATATTGCTGAGCTTCGCTAGCATCAGGAGCATCTATTTCAGCGACTTGACAGGATTGAGTCAGAGCGAGCAGCAGCTTTTACAGGGACAGGCCACTATTCTTGTACAACAGGAGGCCATTGTGACTCGCCTCGCACAGTTGGAGAGACGGATGGAGATGTGGGAGCGTACGGCACGTGGGGACGTTCCACTTCCCGATTTGGGAGATGGATCGAATTACTAGTCACATATGTCTTGGTCACAGTCTCTTTTTGTATGACCAATGACATCGTCTGGATTTCATGCTCTATTCTTCTATGGGTTTGATTGTATATTTTGCGCACATCGATGCATATCTACATTGGGCTGCTTGCCCATTTTGCTAGTCTGTATGGATGCTACTTTTATTCGCAATAGTTACATCTTTTTCTCTTTTCTATGAGCTTTTGATCCTTTATTGCATATCCTTGGGAGGTTGGATGGTTCGGGCATATTCGCCCTTATTAGCTCGTGATTTGTGTTCTTTATTTGTCTGGATATACATCTGGAGGGGTGGTTGGTTGATTGGGTTATAATGCCCTCTATGCTTTAACGATTACTTGTATATCTAGCCTGTGTAGTTCTTTAAATCTCCTCAGGATTTCAATTTCTATATCTCTTCCCTATTTCATGTGATTGACATATTTTCGGAGCTAGCCTTGCAACTTTCTTAGGCATATCTTTTTGCTAGCTAACCCTTGTCAATTACTAATAAAAGGGGGGAGAATCATCCTACCTAGAACGTCCGATTATATCTTTTTGTAGGACTTTGTAGGTGCAAGCATTGAGGGGGAGATTTTGAAGAAAATCGAGTCTGTACATGATCACTTTGTATATCTGTATAGACATGTAATTAGGGTGTATTGTTTTTCTAGTTTAAGGGTCAATCATGATAAGGAAGTCATGATGTGTATAGGATAGATGTTTTGTCACGTAATTGACAAAGGAGGAGATTGTTAGTACACTTTATTTTGTCAATTGTCGTGTTGGTTGGTCACGTCTTGTCGTGTGAGCCCCGGTCGAAGATTTGAAGCTCAAGACTTGAAGATTATGCTTCTTCCATTGCTCAAGCTCAAGCCGAAATAAGATCTCACGTAAGTTGCATATAGATCGACCTTAAGAAACCCAAAACATTAATGAATGGCGTAATTACCGACCTAACTTATCTCATTCCTTCTCGACCCTAGCACAAGTTGATCAGACTTGTATGTCCATGGCAGGTGCTAATCGTGATTGAAAACATGTCCAAACATTGGACTCCATGCACCAATCACTTCTTATTGAATTCTTGAAGTGATCTGCTAATGAAATGAATATTCAAAGACAGCTGACCGGTCGTGACCGGTCGGTCTGACCTTCTTCATCTTCTTCCAGCCGCTTTGTCATGTTAAGTAGTCTTGCTGTGATAAAATCATCTAGACAGTCGACCGGTCTTGACCGGTCGGTCAGGCATAGCAACCTTGCTGTATTTAAATAGCTGGACAGCTGATCGATCTTGACCGGTCGGCCAGAACTACAAGTATTGTCCAGTGTTGAGCTCTTAATTGTGCATATTCTAACCCCAATTCATCACTCATTATGCTTGTTTTCATGGTTTATAGACTAAACTAATGCATGGATTTGTGATTGTAGGGATGAGAGAAAGGAATCATCAAATGGAGACTTAAGGACGCTATTTAGAAGCAAAGAAGACCAAAGGACCAAGTGGGAAAGGGTGGAAGAAAGAAGCAAAGAAGAGAAGAAAAGAAGGAAGAAGAAGACACCCACGACCGGTCGTCTAAGGCCCAGGACCGGTCTTCCGACCGGTCCGATCACTCAACAGAAGTAACCCTGCGGCCACAGCTCTCTAGACTGTCCACAACCGGTCGTGTGATCGGTCGTCCACTCTACGACCGGTCATGCGATTGGTCCTTGAATTTATTTTCTGGATGGAAAATCCCAAAACTCTTTGGACAGATTTTTCACTTTTGAGACCGGTCGTCCAGTAGCTCAAACCGGTCGTGCGACCGGTCGTCTGCGTAATGAAGTGTGTTTTACAAGCTCCGATTTTCTCTGCGCACTGCGTAAGTTTACGCAATTTCTGGAACATTCTGATGCTGCTTAGCCTCCCGACTATAAAAGGACACCTAGGGATCGTTCCTAGGGTATCTTAGAAGAGTTTGAGCAAGGTGAGAGTCGGCGAAAGTGGATTTCGGAGTTCCACAACTCCTCCTAGTTTGTTTACTATTTTTATGTTTTTCTTAGTTATTTCATGTTTCCTTGGATCATGAACGGCTAAACCTCTTAGCTAGGGCTAAGAGGTGAAGCTTGTAGTGAATCTAAGATGTTTCAATTCGTTTAAAGTTGGTTTTAAGATTGGATTTCATGTTTATGAATGATGGTTTGAAGTTTAATTCAAGTTCTAAGTAGTTTTTCTTAGTCTTATAATGACTCATGGATGTTTAGAAGAAGTACTTGAGTTCTTAATTGTTT
Organism: Liriodendron chinense; assembly: GCA_003013855.2. Taxonomy (NCBI): domain Eukaryota; kingdom Viridiplantae; phylum Streptophyta; class Magnoliopsida; order Magnoliales; family Magnoliaceae; genus Liriodendron; species Liriodendron chinense. The sequence continues at coordinate 6,429,799 of ML058368.1, forward strand.
TGTGTTAGTCTAGACCTGTATGATCCGAGGAATTGGAGTACGCTCTAGTACTATGATCTTCATGTGGGAACTTCCTACCAAAGTTCTTCTTTTATGGAATTCTGTAATATATGAGACTGTGTATATGATTTGAATAAGTTCAAATCATAATCTAGTTTTGTTTTGTGACAGGATTTAATGATGTTTATGATTGTGATCTTAGCCTATTGAAAGTGGGACTGACCTATGCAATTGAGTATGCTCGTCCTAGCTTGCATTGAGTGAATCATACACATGGATCTTATATATGGCAGATTGTTGGTTTAATTGATCTATCATCTGGCTAGATAGATCTTAATTTCGATTCTAGTTGAGCGAATTGAGCATCAAGGATTGCTACAAGTGGATCCTTGAACCCCTAGTGCTTTTTATTAATTGATTACTTCAGTTTAAGTTCAGAATTGCTATACACATCAATCTCCCTTGGAAACTTATTTGTTAGCTTCTTAGTAGAAACTATTGGAAGTGTTTTGTTAATTCCTACATAAGTCCCTATGGATCGACCTCGGTCTTACCGAGATTATTACTACATTGCAACCCTACACTTGGGGAAGCGAACATCCAGCAACCTTGCTGTAATGAAAAGGTCAAGACAGCCGACTGGTCTTGACCGGTCGGCCTGAAGTGCATTTTCTGTCCAGCAGCTGTACTGCTTTAAAACCAAGTAGGCAACCGACCGGTCGGCCTGAAGTAGGCAACCAACCGGTCTTGACCGGTCGGACTGCATGTAGCAGTGAGTCCAGCAAGCTCATCCAACCGGTCTTGACCGGTCGGACAGACCCAAATGGTGTCCAACCTTTTGAAATACGACCGACCTGTCCGACCTATTGAGGCCTCTCTCTGACGGGTCGATTGTGACCATTTTTTATCCGTTGGGGCCATCATTTGTGGCTCTATAAAGCCATATTTCAAAGGCTTTCTTGGTATGCATCCAACACCCATCAAGAGCCAAGTGAGAGAGTCTTTACTCACATCTTCCTACCCTCCTTGCTCTTAACTCCCTTGAGTTCATCATTCAAACCTACCCATTAATGGCTTGTCATTGAGTATTCAAAGCTCGGTTTGAAGTATGAACTCAAGATATGCATTCATAGCTAACCTACCTTCGAAATATCTTTATGAGGTCGTTTATGGCCATTGAATGTTATAATTTGGCAGTTCCCTCATAACCATTGCATTGAATAGGTAAGAGGAACTTGACCATCTCTCTCCCAACTACCCGGCATAATCATACACACATCATTTGCAACGGTAGCTGATCTTGGGAGCACAAAGAGAAGCTGAAGCACATGGAGCTGAAGCTACTCATCAAAGGCATTGAATTGGGGTTCAATCATCTAGGTATGTCTAGTATTTGAGAGTCCATTTATTGAATTAATATTCCCTGGATTGGAAAACTCCGGCGGGAGTGTACGTGGCCGTCCTTGGATTAAGATTGGTGAGAGTTTGAGATCCAAACTCGTCAAGTCCCTGGATTAGGCCATCGGTGGATGGTAAACGCAATTAGATCAAAGGATGTTAAGGCTGATGGTTAACCTGATTTAAAACCACGACTATGTGAAATCCGGTGTTCTCATAGGTTGAGATCGTAAACCGGGAGTGGAGTAGGGAAACCGAACCACTATAAATCATTGTGCATTGTGAGATTGAATGATTGCTATGTGTTGAATGGTTTAGTCAATCACGAATGCTAACTGTTTGATGAAATGCCTGTGATAGTCTTTTCTTGCAAATTAATCATATAATTGCCTTGAATGTTATTGTGATAATCTTGGTTGGTAAGATTGACTTGATTTAGTTTTAAATTGTAATTGGAAATTCAAAAAGTCATATTCACCCCCTATAGAACATTAGGCATATCTCCGAGTATCTCTACAAGCGGTAAAACCGCAATTTCAAATAATGCCCAGAAACGTCCAGAGAACTCGCTGTCTTGGCTCCGAATTTTTTACCAATCAATGGCATTTGTTACACAGATTTGAGTCAATTCCAACACTTTAGACCCCACCATGATGTGTGTTGTATCCTCAATCCATTTGGAGAGATCATTTTAAGGCATGAGACAAAGAATGAGACAAATCAAAAGTTTAAGTAGACCCTACAAGAGAAAAATAGTGGGGATAGTGACACCCACCGTTGAAACCTTCCTAAGGCCCACCATGATGTTTATTTGAAATCCAACCTGTTTATGAGTTAACACAGACATGGAATAATGGAAAACACAAATATCAGCTTGATTGAAAACTTCTGTGGCCCAAAGAAGTTTTTAATAGTAGGGGTTCAATCCCCACTATTTTTTGTGGTAGCCTCGTTCTTTTGCTCATTCACTAAAATGATCTCCCCAAATGAATGAATGGTGTGGATACAACACATAAATCATAGTGGGGCCCACAGAATGTAGTGACATCACTTCAGTCGAGTTCAATAGCTAATCCACGTCCCAGGTAACAGGCCTCCCCCCCCCATTATGGATAAAAAAATGAGAAATTTCCTGCTGTAAACCTCACTTTTGACCCAGCAGTCAAAATAAATCCCCTAAAACTTTAGTTTTCATTTCTAAACTTATGGGCTTTTTTCGGACAAAAATGCCCCTAGTTTTTTTGTTCTATTCCTTTCCAACCCAAAACCCCATTTTGTATTCATTCTTCTCTTCAGTGACACAAAAAAAACCTTAAAAAAAACCTCATCTGTTTTATGTTTTTCTCTTCGGCTAAACCTAAAAATCCATCTTCTCTTAGTTTTTCTCTTCGACTAAACCCAAAAAACCCACCTCCTTGCATTTCTTCTTGAAAAAAAACTCTTGTTTGTTTTTTTCCAAAAAAATCTTCTTCTTCATTTTTCTTTTTGAACAATGAATCGTGAAACCTCTCAATAAAGGATGTAATCTGGGAAAAAATGGGAAATTTCACCATATAGTGAAATTGACCAAATTCTCCACAAAACGACGAACTTTGGCCATCGTTTTGTTGCTTATCCGGTATATTTGATTGAATATTTGGTCAAATTATAACGTGTATGAAAAATTTCACCGAACACAGTTTTTTTTACCGAATGTTCGGTCAAATTTACAATGTGCTTGATGACATTTACCTACTTCATTCAAATTCGTAGATTTGTCGTTTTGCGACAGACTTTCGTCATCATTTTTCTTTTTTTTCAGCATAATTGATTGAATATTCAGTCAAATTACAACGTGTTCAGTTAATTCCACTGAACACTTTGGTTAATTTTACAACGTGCTAGGTGAAATTGATTGATTTCATTGAATTTCATAGATTTGTCGTTTTGCGACGGACATTGGCCGTCGTTTTTCGCTTTTTCAACGTATTTGACCGAATATTCGATCAAATTATAATGTGTTTGGTGAATTTCACCGAACGTAGTTATTTGACCAAACATTCTGTCAAATTTACAACATGTTCTATGTATTTTTCAGAAAAATGAAGAAGAAGATTAGATTTTTCATAAAGAAAAAGAAAAAAAAAAAAAGGATTTTTCAGAAAAATGAAGAAAAAGATGGGATTTTTAAGGAGAAAAAATGAAGAAGAAGGTGTGTTTTTTTGGAAGAAAAATTAAGTAAAAGATGGCTTTTTTCAAGAAGAAAAATAAAGAAAAAGATGGGCTTTCTCAGTAAGAAAAAAGAAGATGAAGATGAGGTTTTCATGAAGAAAAATGAAGAAGAAGATGGGTTTTGGAGGGCATTTTCGTTCGAAAAAAGTTCATAAGTTTAGATTTGACAACTCAAGTTTTGAGGAGTTTACTTTGGCTGCTGGGTGAAAACTAAAGTTTACATAGGGAAATTTCTCATTTCCGCCTGTAAACGCTTCTTTTCACCCACTAGCAAAATTAAACTCCTCAAAACTATTGTTTCCCACTCTAAACTTGTGAAAATTCGTCAGACAAAAATACCCTTTCCTTCTCTCTTCCTCCTCCATGGTCGTATTCCTCCTCCGTCATCCTCCACCGCCGTCAGCTTCCTCCTCCGTCAGCTTCCTCCTCCATCATCTTCCTTAGCCGTCGTCTTCCTCCTTGGAGCGGTCATCTTCATCCTTCGAGCGGCTGAAAATGGCTCACCCATCCAAGCGTCGAAAAGATATTCTAATGTAAGTGAAAATGTGAAAGTGTGAATGGAGTGTGCCAATTTGATTGTGAAGTGTTTGTGAAAATATGAAAATGAAGGTGGAAATGCTAATGGAGGTGGTAATGGTGGTGAATGTGAAATGTTTATGAAAATGTAAAAATGAAGGTGAAAACCCTCTATGATCGGCCTAAACTTCGTTGTGATCGGTCTAAACCCGGTTTGATCGGACAAAATGACTAATTACAGGTAAGTTACACTCTGTGATTGGTTAGTTTGATAGATCATAACTGTGAAATCCTACATGAGAGGTTGCCCAATTTGCAATGTGAAAACCCACTGTGAATGGCATTTTGACCGATCACGTATGGAGAGTCACTACTATTTTTTCTAAGACAATTAGTTGTATTGCAGGCTTAGATACAAGTACCTGGTTTAGAACTGTGGGACAGTCTAATAAGCAATCTGAAGTTTCTATTCATTTTAGCTAACTTATGACAGGTGATATTGCAAATTAGGTGATTGTGACCCACTGTGATTGGTCAAAATGACCCGCTGTGATCGATCAAACTTCGTTGTAATAGATCAATATGACCTGCTGTGATCGGTCAAAATGACCGATCATAGTCAAATCCGCCTGCTGTGATCGCCCGCTGTGATTGGTCAAAGCTGTTGTAATCGGTTAAAGCCGCTGTGATCCGTCAAAATGACCGATCACAAAGTAAAATCCGCCCAGAGTAAAATCCGCTCGCTGCGATCAGTCAAAGCCTCTGTGATCAGTCAAAATGACCGATCACAATGTCAAACCCGCCCGCTGTGATCAGTCTAATGGAATTAGGGTTGCTTATTTTGTCAATTAGCTCTATTTCCTTAATTTGTTATTAAATTAAAAGGTCTTAGATAATGGAATTAGGGTTGCTTATTTAGTCAATTGCTTGTCAAAGGATTTTGGAAAATTTCCAACTTTTTTTCTCTTTGCTACCTTGTTGTGAAGAAAAAGCTTATTGGAGGTGATATTATCACTCTTCAAGTTTTTCATTTTAGAAACTATGCAGTACACATTATGATTCATAATACTTGAATCTGAATATAAATGTTTATATATTTCATGAGGCACTAGATGTGCATCTCTACGTTGATGAACGTGTACAATTTTGGTTGTGTTTGTGAATAGTGGAGTGTATATCCCAATTAGGTTACACTACAACTGTTATTTGATCGATTATTATTAGTTTTTCCTCTATGATCGGTCATTTGTACCGAGCTCAACTATGAATAGACTGAGCACAGAAGGAAAAAATCTACAATTTCACTGAAATTTCACTGAGTATATTTGGTGTTCAAAAATTATAATTGTTTTTGTTTTTGTATTTACAACTGTCACAGAAGTGATTTGAAATTTACATGTTATGTGATATTTTTTGTATGCAGGAATCGAAGAAATCACTAACCTATTAGCTAAATGCAGTCATACGTGGTGGTTTAAGGGGGGAGTGAAGGCTGGAATAGAGAGTAATGAGCAGAGGAAAATGCTATTTAGGTAGTCCCCATTCGGATTTTTGTTAAACCTTAAATCGTTTAGATATTTATGAGCTCTAGGACATATCCTACTTTTGAGACACAGAGGGGACATTGGTGACCTTATCTTTGAAATTAAGGGAAACCTATTGAGGTTTCTGATATGGACTTCGCCCTTATAATAGGGCTAAAGTCCGAAGAGCTCACAATTCCATAATTAGGTGTGTTAGAACTAGAAAAGTGCTCAAACGCAGTTTTCTGGTATTTTGTTGTTCTGGGGTTCTGAATAATAGAAACATTCATAGACAATCACAAGCATTCACAAAAGTACACAAGAGAAGAAATATCGCAAGGCGAATTTTATTCAAGAGATTCTGAGATCTTGTACATTCCAGGCTGTGATCTGGCACGAGCCTTTAATTACATCGAATGATCGATGACCCTTGATTAAAAGGCAGAAGACTAGTTAGCAAGGACTATGGTCTTAGAGTTCGTGGTGGTAGAGACCTGTATTTTGTGTGGTCGAAGAGACCTGTATTTGTATGATCGAAGAGACTTGTATTTGTATGGTCAAAGAGACCTGTATTTGTTGTGTTTTGTCATGGACTGATCCATCTTTGTACGAGTTAGATGTCTATAGTCCCATGTTTGGACCGGAGATCCGGGCTAAGATTGTCAGGGTTTTTAACCGAGGGGTGCGACTCTGGGCCTGCGCCCGTCATTTATGACGGGTGACCATGAAAGACCGATCTGCAGTTGTATGTACCTGAGCAGCTCAACCAGCGGATGTCGTTTGAATGGGTAGGGCATTGACTGTTCTCGACGTGTCAGTCTTTAACAAATTCTATGTAATAACTTAAAACTCTCTTGATATAGTTTATTGTGTTAATCATAGTCCCGTTTGCTTAGTCTGGCCCTGAATCCGAGTCATATTACGATAGTACATGTAATGATAGATACATGATATGATTTTGGGCACTGGCGGCCTCTTTTTGAGAAATTACTTCGTTCATCACATTGGATCGGATCTGACTTCGAAGGCTTGCATTCTGCTCATTGGATGGTCCAGATGAGTTATTTGACTACTCCATTGCGTCCGGAACTGCTCGAAATATCCAAAATAGTCACAAACGGGGCCTAGAAATGCCACAAAATGAAGGTATAGGGGTGTTGAAATTGACGTTTAGAGTGCTGATTTTTCTTATCCGCTGGCCTATTTTTATAATGCACTAGGGCCAGTGTGTCCAAAAATGACTTTGTTAAGATGTGAATTTTTCTGATCCGTTAGCCTATTTTTATGATGCGCTGGGGCTAATGCGTCAAAAAATGGCTTGTTTCATAAACAACTGATTTTCCTGATGCGCTGGGCTATTTTTTTTATGCGTCAAGCTTCTTTTTTTTTTTTATGCGCCAAAGGTCAGTGCGTCGATAAAACAAGCTAAGTTTGATTCGAAGTATTTTTACGATGTGCCACTGTACTTGTACAATTTTTAGATTATTTCTTCACCGGACCTGCTATGGTCGGAAGTGGGATTTCCAGTGAAGGATTCCGTCGATCGAAAAGGAATTCTGGTAATCAAAAAAGGTTTTCGACGGTCGGAAAGAGGGTTCCGACAAAGGATTCCGGCGGTTTCTCAAAATGCCCAAGGGACAGAACTCTCTCTCTGGATCCGTCTAAATGAACAGTAACGGAGGGGTATTTATACCCAAAAATATCGGAAGTCGGCCAATAGGATGCTGCCACGTGTAGCACGTCGAGAAAATTGGTCGGCGTGTCGAGTAAATCAGTCGGCGCGTCGTAAAATGTCTTCGTTTAAGTGCTGAGTTTTTAAACTCACTGGCTGTCAATGCGTCCTGAAATTCCTGAATTTTTTGATGCACTGGACGTCAGTGAATCCTAAAATTCAGTTTCTGAAAACTGTCTGAATTTCTCGATGTGCTGGCTGTCAGTGCGGCCTGAAATTCACTTTGGAAAACTGGTTGAATTTCTCGATGCGCTGGATGAATTTATTGATGCACTGAGGGTCAGTGCATCTTGAAATTCATTTCTAAAATGACTAAATTTCATGATGCGCTGACCATGAATTTAGTGATGCACCGACGTACTTATTCGGGATCGTCTTGCAAAAATAATGATTTGTGGTGCTCGCTTCGTGATAAATGTTGATGCAATGGCTGTGCTTGTTCATTATTGAACTTACCCTCCCAAATTTGGAGGGTTTTGATCATAATGAATGGTGGGGCCCACCCTTGGGTCAACTTTTCATTTTTGGTAAAGTCTGGTGTGCATTGCGATGTTTGTCGAGACTTCTGATGCACTGGCCCTAAATCCAGTAAGGTGATGGTTTGTACACTTATAATCCTTGTTTTGAAGATCCTGACTTTTGGGACCCCAACAAAGTGCTATTATGAAAAACTCAATTAAAGAAAAATATTTGGCCAACCAGTATCCGATATTGAAACAACATCTACGAGAGGTGTTAAACAAGATTGTAAAGAGTAAAAAGCACGAGGATATTATTAAGGTTGCATTATTAATGTGTGTCGAATGGTTCATTCGAGGGACTGGCAGCAAATATCATTATAAGCCTGAATTTACCCAGTTGGTTGACCATTTGGATGAGTTCAACAGGTATCTCTGGGGTCGTCTGGCATTCCAGACAATGACCGAAGGGGTACTAGCAGCGGCCCAGACATCACGTGAATGCAAGCCCACTTACAATGTTTATGAGTACATGTTTCCTCTGCAGGTAAGGGTTGTTATATCTAGTCTTTTAACTAATGTATTTATTTAGTCCACTATATAGTCTTTTAATCTTGTTCAATTTCATTTGATTATAACATATATAGCTGTCGAACAAATCGTGGCCCTAACAAGGAGTGTGAAGTCATATGTTCCTTCCAAAATTCCACACTTCAATCAATATGAAGACTGGTATGAATGAAGGCACAATGTAATATACGACATCATTGTGAATGAAGAAGTAAGTGCAGTATTCTATCTATTTTATTGTTTAACATATCATGTATGTTTTGATATATTGAGATTGAAGCAATTTATTTTTTCAGTCAGAAATAATTGGGACTTTGGAACCCACCAGGGAAGAGATGGGGTTAGAGGCTGTTCGTCTGATTTATGAAAGAATTCAGGTAAAAAGTTTAACATTGGGCATCATTGATTTGAGAGGAAGTGATGACAAGTTGATTCTATGACAAGTGGGCATCATTTTTAATTATTTTCAGGGAATCAAAGATGGTTTTGTTGAAAGGACTACAGAACTTCGGAGAAAAAAGTCAAGAGATATACAAAAGGATAAGGATGATGGAAATGGAGAAGATGATGATGATGATGGAAATAGAGAATACGATGATGGAGAAAATGAGGATGATGGAAATGAAGAAGATGATGATAGAGAAGATGGGGATGATGGAGAAGCTGGGAAAAATGAGAATAAGGGAGAAGGAGATGGAGAAGGAAATGGTGAGTTAAAAATTATAGAAGAATATAAGAAAGAGAGGAAGAAATGGAAGAAGGAGAAAGAAGAGTTGAAGAAAAAGATAAACGAATTAAAGAAAGAGATAAAAGAATTAAAAAAAGAGAAGAAAAAGTTCAACCGAGTGGTAGAAGAATTAAGGCAGCATATAAAAGAGTTCAAGAAAGCGAGGGAAGATTTAACAAAAGAGCTAGAAGTTTTAAGGATCGAGAGAGAAGATTTAATGAGGGAGAGAGAGGAGCTGAAGAAGGAGAGGGAAGAATTGAAGTCGAACAAGGTGTGAATGTATTATTTTTTTAAAATATGTTTTATAGTGATGTATTGTTTATTGAAGTATGCTATATTTTGATATATTAATTGTTGTGTTTATCCTATAATGTTTTGATATATTAATTTATTGTGATTGGTTCTGTGTATTTGAGTAGAAAGTCGCTACTCCTATTATTGTGGAGTACGAGAATGAAGCCGCTACTCCGTCTATTGCGGCAGAAGTCGAGAAGGAAGTCGCTACTCTTATTATTCAAGGGAGACTAAAAAGGCACTTGAAGACTTCTTGGTGTAAGAAATCTCCTTTTGTACCCATGTTTGCTATTGAAATAATTCCCAGCGTATCTACCGACACTAAAGAAGCGAGAGACCTCATTACTTCTCCGATATCATTATATTCACAGATGGATCCATTTAGAAGCTATTAGAGGAGAAAATTATTGAATTACGTAGTTGGTATGATACAAATATAAATGAGGCAGCGAGAATATGGTTTAAATCAATATGGGAGAATAATGAATGGGTAGATAGTATTGTAAGTATTCTCAATCTTCATAAGTTGATTTACATCTACATTTATTTACCTCTTAGAGCTAAATCATCTTCGTTTGTTAGGCGATGGACAAATACATTGAATTTTTTGACAGAAGTAAGGGTGAGTGTCTAACAGCATATCCTCATGATTGCAAATTCTGCCCCACATTTTTTTCGGTAATTGTACGATAAACATGCCCTAGTAAAATTATAATTCTACTTTCAATTTTCCTGACATTTGTAATTCTGTTTTTGACAGACATGTCTCAAAAATATTTTGCCTAAATTAAAGAATTATCATAACGACCTAGAGCATTTGATAAAATTTCTAGAGAAAGACTCTAGCTTTAGCATTGCAAAGGAACGAGATGAGACGAAGGCTATGTAGAAATATGGAAGAGTAATGTTTTCGTGATTCACACTAGGTATTTCTTATATCTTTTTAAATTATGTGACATAAATGATAAATTCTTTTATTTTACATGTACAGGTATATGTATCTGTCAATCACGACAACAAACATTGGATTCTGATGATTATCCACCCCAAAGAAAGACGTTATTATTTGCGATAGTCTCAATAGCAACCCGCTTCTCCAATACAAGAAAGAGATCCGGGTCATGACTGAAGGAGTCCCTATTCTCTTTCATTTCACAAGAGACGCCTCTGCTTTTGACCGAGAGTGGAGCGTCCGCGAAGATGTTTATCTTCCGAAGAAAACTAATGGTAGTGATTGTGGCATATATATAATGAAATATATTGGCATATTATGCGACGGTGACCTTTTGTCAAATAAACAGTTTGACGACACTCAACTATTCAGAGATTCATTGGCGTATGACTGTTTGAGTGTTCATGATTAGGCATGGGAGGGAGCGGAAATTTTGTATAACTGTATTTTATACTATTGTAACATATAGGTGTGGAAAATGTGAATGACTTATGAAATGATTTACAAGTGAATGGTTTGTTGAATTTTGTATGAAATGTGAATGGTTTACATGTAAATGGCTTGTTAAATGTGAATCATTATTGAAGTCAAAATATCACTGCTATCGGTTAAAATATCATTGTGGTGGAGGATAATGTCATTGTTATTAAACAACCTAATGAGATCAGTCATTTTGAACTATTATCTGTGAAGATTACTGATCACAGTGTCATTTTAGTCAGAAATTGGTGAAATATCACCGTCATCGGTCAATTCGACTCTAAAATCGGTCAAATGTGTACAAGATCTGTGAAAATGTCCGGTCACAGTGACATTTTGACTAAAAAATCTGTCAAATGTCACTATGATTGGTCAATTTAACTGAGTACAAGCGACATGTTGGCTCTGTAATCAGTCATTTTGACTGATCACAGTGACATTTCGACTAAAAAATCAGTCAAATGTTACTGTGATCGAACAATTTAACTGAGTACAGTGACATGTTGGCTCTATAATCGGTCATTTTAACTGATCACAGTGACATTTCGACTCAGAAATTGGTCAAATGTCACTGTGATCGGTCAATTTAACCGAGTACAGCAACATGTGGGCTCTATAATCGGTCATTTTAAGCAATTGCAATGACATTTCGACTCAGAAATCGGTCAAATGTCACTGTGATTGGTTAATTTAACCGAGTATAGCGATAAGTTGGCTTTGTAATCAGTCATTTTGACCGATCACAGTGACATTCATACTCAGAAATCGGTCAAATGTCACTGTATTCAGCCATTTTAACCGAGCATAACCGACTAAATTGACTGAGCACTTTGTCAATTACAAAGTGCTTGGTCAATATTACCAAAATTCCAAAATTACCAAAATTCCAACTAACTAACATTAAAAAAGATTCCAACTAACATTAAAAATATTCATATTATTACATTCAAATAATCAAACATCATGTATCTGGTATTGGAAACTTGCACTTTCGTCGATTATACCCTGTTCGTTTACACCTTTTGCACTTTACTATTTTTCGTTCTTCTCTACGTCACGGATTCTTATTTTCTTCGGTCTTTCGGCTGACCTTTGTTGTTGTAGGGGTTTAATTGTCGCACAATACTTTCAGAATTCGTTTAATATTTTCCATTCACTCTTGTTACGTACTGGGTACACTGGTTCATTAAAGCTGATTCGATAATTTTCGGCCATATAAAATGGGGAGCAGTAATTGTAATGAGGAAGATTATAACTTATACATGCTGAAAGAACATACAAACACAGCAACCCTTTGACGTTAAACTTACGACATGTACACGAAAGCTCATTGAGATTAACTTTGTCATTATATTCATCCTCAATATAATACTCATCTAGAGAAATCGCATGACAACGGGAATTGCGCGCCTTATCTAGAAGATCTGTTAGTTGTTTCTCCACCCAATCTGTCAAAGGTTCACTAAATAATGGGATGGATTCACTTCTCTTGTAGAACATTTCTTGGATCTTCAATTTAACCGTCTCTATTAATATGGTCACAGGATACTCTCTTGCTTCTTTGAATAGAGCATTAACGTACTCCGATATGTTAGTAATAACCAAGTTGAATATTTTCCCTAGAAAATGCGAAGATGCCCATCTTTCATATCGTATTTCTGTCAACCATGCATGTACTGGTGGGTTAGCCATTTCTATATTGCGCATTACCTTTTCAAACTCAGCCTTCCTGCACGTCTTTACAGCCTGCCAATAATATTGTTCCAACGACTTATCTTTAAATGTGTCAACCAAGTTTCTGTAGATATGGTAGGCGTAGTAGTCATGGATCGTGTATCGGAAGACTTTGGAGACTTCTTTTATTAAACCTATATGTCGGTCAGATATAATGATAAGACCTGGAAGATACCCTAACATATTATTGAGGTGAGAAAGGAACCAATTCCAACTACTGTTGTTCTCTGATTCCCTGATACCAAATGCTACCGATACGATATGATTGTCTTCATCCAAGGTTGTTGCCACGAATATAACACCTTTATATTTACCTTTTAGGTGTATTCCGTTGATGGCTAACACTCTTCGCAAAATAGTTTGAAAACTTCTAACGCATTGTCTAAATGCAACAAAACATCTTTCGAACCTACTTGTCTTTGGGTTAAAAAGCACAGCCGTCACCATTCTTGGGTTAGCTCTCCTTAACTCGTATAAATAGGCTGGGAGTTGATTGTATGATTCTTCGTAAAATCTCATTACACGCTTGATTGCGATCTCTTTAGCCAGTCATGCCTTCTTGTAGCTGATAAGAATATTATATTTTTCGTGAATAACTAACATTATGTCACATGGCCTTAATCCCATGCGTTGCTCAATACGACTAATAATCAACTCGCTGGCTAACTTACTACTTGCTTGCCGGTGATCGCTTTTCATCTAGGACATGCCACATGTGTGTTTGGATGTATAATTCTTTATCTTGAATATCCCCGCATCATTCACCCTAGATGCATGAACCCTCTATTGACAATTATCTTCGAAACATACAACGGAAAATCTCTTGAATGATGAATACAAAACCCTATATTGAAAGTTTTTGCGAATTGCAAATTGGCTCAAAACATATTGGTAGTGCACCTTGTCCTTAAACGTTTGTCCAACTGCTACCTCAATCGTGTCATCCAATGAATCTGAATTCGACAAATCAGCATTGATCAATGCATCATCATCAAATGACACATTAACTAGACCGGTCATAAAGTTTGATGTTTGAGGCGGCTCAAGCAATGGATTCTCTCTTAGACGTACACATTCATCACTAGTGGTGGAGGATGAAGTTACATGTACTCTTATATGTAAATGTGATGGTGAAGGAACATGTGGTCTTGTAGACAAAGGTGAGGATGAAGACACATCTACTCTTATAGGTAAAGGTGAGGATAAAGGAATACCTACTTTTGTAAGTACAGGTAATGTCGTATATTCACATTTCAGGCTAAGGTCAGCTGCCCAGCTAACTCCATGTTCCTCACATGGATGTTTCAATGCAAGGGCGCATGTTCAACGATGGCATCATATTCAACACCACTCCAACCGATGGGGTCTTCGTGTAAGTCCTCATTAATGCGATGCATTGTCTCTATGATTAACGGCACGTATGTATTCGGATACTCCGACTGTGCTGCCAAGAACACTTGCACGACTTCATCATCTTTGATTTCAGGTGGAGGGATTGATTGGTTTGAGCATGGGTACATAACTTTTATCCTAATATCATAATCCTTCTGTGTAATATTCAAAATCCTGTACATTTTAGAGAGGAGTTCCTCATATGTAATCCCGATATTCAACACAGTACTTTTTTACTTTCCACCCTTATACGTGTATCTATTGTTTTCACATATTAACTCTCCATCATAAGCACATACGATGATTCTAGAAGCCATTAACTGCAAACAAATTTGAAAAAATATTCTTAGAGAATCGTTAAACAATCAATAAAGCCGGTCATTTTCACCGACTATAATGAATATGAAATCATACAGATTATTCTAATCAAATCTTTACAAAAATTCAAGTTTTCTCTCATTGAATTACACTGTATTCGATGAAATTTTACTATATCCAGGTGTATTAGGTAGAATTTCACTGTATCCAGGTGTATTAGGTAGAATTTCACTGTATTCAATGTAATTTCACTATGAGCGGTGGAAATTTAGTACATTCGGTCAAAATGACTGAGAGTTCGGTTAATGTGCTCTTCTAAATTTACTGCATTCGGTGAAATTTCAATACGCACTCGGTCAAATTTACCGATCGTATTGAAATTTCACCGAATGTGACTGAGTGCTCAGTCAATTTGACTGAATGCTTGGTCAATTTGACTGTCTTCAGTGATAATGACCTAGTGATCTTTAACGTTTACTGTAATCGATAAAATTGATCGACTTCACCTACATGCCCACGAAAAACGACATTAATGATCAACACCCTTCGAAAAAAGACATTCATTGCTAAACAAACAAAGATCCTACTTCATTATTGCGAAAAAAGCACATTCATTCTTCATTCTTACCTACCTACAGCGGCCGTTTCGGTGAGACACGAGTTCAAGGAGTAGAAGAAGAATCCAATGAAGTGAAACACGATTTCAAAAAGAAGAGAAGATGGGTTGTGGGTTATAGTCCGGAGAGAATATGAAGACAAAATGAATTCTTTTGTATAGTTGAAGAGAGAAAAACGAGGAAGAGAAATAGGTTTTTGAAAAAAGGAATAAAATTCATAAACAAAGGGTATTTCGATGAGAGAAAAATACGTTCATACAACTTAAGTTTAGAGTGGAAACAATAGTTTAAAAAGTTTACTTTTTCTAGTGGGTGAAAAGTAGCGTTTACATGTAGAAATTTCTCCATAAAAAAATCCTGAGCAGATTAGCTATCGGGTAACAGCTTAGTTGGTGTTACCCTTACCGCGTGGGGCCCACCTTGGTGAATTTCTTTAGTATCCACGCCACCCATACGTCTTTTCACATCATGACATTAACTAAAAACGTAAGTAGATCCAAATCTACTGGTGGGCCACGCCATTGGAAGAAGTAATGAATGATCCTTAAAATCTTTTTATAGACCACAAAAGATTTGGATCAAGATAATATTTGTATTTGTCCTTCATTCAGTTATGGTTGATCTTATAAACGGGTTGGATGGCAAATAAACATTATGGATCTTCTTATAGTTGGCCTTCGGGAGTTTTTAATGGTGAACGTTCAGTCATCATTGTTTCTTGTGGTGTGGTCCACCTGGGATTTTTATATTCCTATTTTCTGGGATCGTATCCTAAAATGGGCTTTAAAAGGGATGGACGGATTGGATATATATATATCATATGATCAAGGTGGGCCTTACGGTAAGGGTAACACCCCATGTAGCCACTAAGCTGTTACCCGGGTAACACCCAATCCGCGCCAAAAAAATCTGATACACTGGAAGTGCACAAAGGTTAATACAAATGCACTAGAAAGTGATACACATTGCACAAATCCAACTCAAATCAAACCGTCGAAATCGTAGAACCCACTTTAGATGGATAAAAAACTGACAATTACACAAAATAAACATCACAAACGGACGATTGCTAGACATATAAATGGACGGTCGAAAGAAAATTAGCCATTGGTTAGAACCCAATAAGAAAATGCCCATCAACCACTATTTAGAGTCGTCATTTCAATCTCGTATTTGGATAGGCTCCATCTGCAATAGATCCCTCTATCTGGACGGTCAGATTTGAGTTACACGTATCCCACGTGTAGAGTTTCTGCACACGTGAGTACTATAAACCGTCAAGTCTCCTTTTCTCTCTTCCTCGCTTGTAAATGGCATGGAGAAAGCGGCAGCAGCTGGAGGAGGAGAGATTGGAAGCTTGAAAACGTCGCTGCTGCGAATCGTTGAGGAACATCACCACTCCTCACTCCGAATTCGACACCAAACTGGTCAGTATTCACCATCTTACCCTCTTGAGTCTTCTAGGGTTTGGTAATTTCGTAATTTAAGTAACTCCAGAGCGCCAATACCCAACCATGACAGCATTCACATGCCTACACCCCCCGGCTATCCAGACCGTTGGTCCGGTGCGCCACTTCGGAATCGCTTCGTACGCACCTCAATTTGGGATTTTCCACTCACCTTGTTTGCATTTGCGTCGGGATTCCGGCTCGCTCGGGTTCTGATGAGAGGACAGGAGTTCTCCCGAGAGTAATTGTGTAACCCCCATTTTGATCTGTTTATGAATTATGAGTTTGTACGTGCGGGGCCCATTGTTCTGTGATCCACAATGTGGGTGTGGTGGACCCCGTGCGCCAAAAATCTCCCCGATCAGTTTATCCTAGCCGTTGTTTGGCCTTTTTCTAGTTGAATGTGTACCGTTGTTGTATTGAATGGTTGGGATCTTCCCATCAAGGAGATTTTTGGTGCATGGGCTATCCACTGTAGGGTACATCATGCTAATGGTTTGGATCAATGTTCAAAATATTGGTATCATATCACACCCTTGGGATACATATACGTATTGGTTATCGCATGGGATATATCATTTGTATCAGGTAATTTATCACACTTTTTGGGAAACATGGGGAAATATTGGGAAAATGGTTGAATTTTTCAATGAAACTTTAGGGATTGTTAAAAAAGACCTTAATACACACTTTTAAATCATAACATCTCAAAAAAGAAGTGCACATAATAGGTTTCCTTTTAATAGGGTCTTAAGCTATGTGTTGTCTCACTAAACTAATGCAACTATATTCAAATTGAATGCATAACATTTAGAGTGTATGTCATGATCAATTTTTTTTTTTTTTTTTTGAGAAGAGAACAATTTATTCAACAAACCACTGAAGCGGAAAAGAATACAAAGCCCGGACACCAAAAAGAAAAGGGTAGCAAAAGTTGCCTATGCAACAAGAATCCAACCTAACAAAGAATTAATGATCTTCCAAATCAATTCATCAATGGAGGTCTACTTATTTCGAAAACAACGATTGTTCCGCTCCTTCCAAATTATCCAAAAGATCGCCATAATGAGTAGATGCCAAGCTTTCTTCCCACCTTTCGTCCCACCGGCACCTTGCCAAGCCCACAATAGCGTCTCCACCATCTTCGGCATCACCCAAGCCACTTGCATAGCAGAGAAGAAGAACTCCCAAACTGTCCTAGCAACAGGGCAATGAATGAACAAATGATTGATTGATTCCGTGTTCTTCATGCACATCAAGCAACTGTATTTGATGATCATTTCATCAAACGCTCTTAAATACTTCAAAATTGGTCTCAATTGACAGCTGGTTGAAGGGAAATTTTGAAAAAACAATGTTTTAATAAATTTTTTTATTAATTTTTAATTAAAAATGATTTTTATTTTCCGAAAATTGACAAGGACCTAACAGATTAGTAGAGCAACCCTCATACATGCTTGGTTTCATGTTTGGACTGTAACATTGCAAGCAGTTGGGGAAATCTTGAATTTTCCCCAATTTTCTCCAAATCTGACCACCTACACTCAAATTTCGAAATTAGAGTGTATGTGATGATCATTTCATCAAATACTACTAAATACTTCAAGATTAGTCTCAATTGACAGCTGGTTGAAGGAAAATTAAAAAAAAAAATAAAATAAAAAAATAGAGAACATGAAGAACCAATGGATATCGAAATCAAAGCTCCAACTCCATGATTTTTCATGCAAAACATGAAAACCAATGGATTTGTAACCATTTGACATTGATTTAACATAATTTCAATAAAAAAAATGGATTGGAAATTGAAAATGCTCGCCGTATCGAACATGTGGGATATATCGGCACTACTTGTGTATTTCATATCGCACAGGTGGGATACAAGATATATTGTAGGATATTTTGACTGATATTGTTGATATTTAAAACATGGGTTTGGCTTGTAGAACCACTGGCCCCACTTATCATCGTCATCATCATAGCCTTGTCCGAACTACTTAGGACTGGCTTTACAAATCCTTTTTACCCAATGATATTCGAGACAAGAATCTTGCTTTGATTGGACTATCTTAACCATCAAATAAATAGGCCTTCATTCACTTAATAAGAGTCGTTGCCGATTCTAGTCTTTTAGGGCCCGTTTGGATACCACCAAATAAGTTACTTTTTTCTACTTACAGCAGTAGATAAGTAACTTATTTGAGATGCTTGCGACCCTATGACTCAGTGGTAGACTCACAAGAGTTTCAACACGAAGTCGTGGGTTCGAGCACCCATTGTGGTGTGAGTGTGTGGGCGTGTGTGGGGTGTGTGAGTGCGTGTGAAAAAAAAGTAACTTATTTGAGATAAGTAAGTTTGGTTTAAGATCAATTATAAGTAACTTTTTTACTTAAAGTTACTTAATCACTTCAACTTAGTATGTAGAAACCAAGATGAAAAATGTAGAAACCAAGATAAGCTACTTGAGGTGTAAGTAGCTTATCTTAAGTAACTTACAATCCAAACTCCCCCTTAGTGTTTATTTGTTATTCCACCAAGGGCCAGAATCATCAATTTGTGATCTTTGGTCCGTGGTCCATTAATTGTTGGAAATATTAAATTGATGGTTTGGATCTCATCCAAGTTTGTCTTGTGTTTAGAATGACATGGAGGGATGGGATCTGTTCCCTATAGTTATATAGAGCTTGGCTAAGCCGTATGTATGTACAAGTTAGCTAATGCACATGCCACCACATATGCTAGCGTTGGCCGACAGGTGCAATATCCAAGCCATCCATTACAAGGGTACTACTATTTAGATTCCCTATCACAAGAATCTAGTCAATCCACTAGTTAGATGGGAGCTACAATTAACTGAACGAATGTACAGTTGTGAAGAAAGTAGTCAAAGTTTTCAAACCTGTCAACTTATTTCAATATCATGGCACACTTATTGAATGGACAACCTTCATCTTTGGGAAGTAACATCCGATAAAATTAGGTCCACATGACGGATGGCTTCGGTATTTCAGCTGTTGCTCGTGTTGGCATATGTGGTGGCATGTGCATTAGCTGACTTGAAACACGTGTGTGGGCTAACCAAAGCTCTATTTATATATATAAATCAATGTTTTGAATAGCATTTGTAGCATAGCAGTAACGTCCATAGTGTAGCGTAGCTGAGTAGTGTAGCTATGATGCTATGTAGCATTAGCAAATAGCATAAATGTAGCGTCGTAGCATATGTATATATGTAACGTATGCTACATTGTTTTTCATAAATGATAATCGTACTTTGTAGTTTGTACTTAATGCTCTCAACCTGTGGGATTTTAATTTCTTTTTATACCCGTGACTTGGGTTTTCAATTAGACATTATTAATCAGTCATCTCCAATATGTGGACAATACAATTCTGTTTTGCGATGCAAATGAGAGTTCGGTAGATAATCTCCAAAAGATCCTAGTTTGTTTTGAGGCAGTGTCGGGTTTGAAGATCAATGTTTTCGAGTCCGAGATGCTGGAAATCCATATTAGCGATGCTGATTTATGCAACCTTGCACTCACCTTCGACTGTAAGTCGGGGTCTTTCCCCTCTACATGCTTAAGGCTGTTTTTATGCATTTGGAAGCCGGCGAAGCATCTCAAGGACAAGGTGGTTGAAAGAATCAAAAGGAAGCTCGCAAGATGGAAGTGTATACTTTGGGAGGCTGCCTAACTCTCATCAAGGCGGTTTTTTTTTTTTTTTTTTTTTAATGTACATGTTTATTTCATGTCTCTATTTAAATGCTTAAATCAGTGCTAGAGCAGCTTGAAAATTGAGAAGGGATTTGTTTTTCTTCGGGAAAGGGGCAAAAGATACTAGAAAGTTTCATCTCCTCAAAGGGGATGAGCTCTGCATGCTGATCGATAAGAGAAGAGTTGGAATTTGTGATTTGGGTAATATGAACCTAGCTCTTCTTGGCAAGTGGGCTTGGTGGTTTGGTTTTGAAAAGGGAAAGTTGTGGAGGGAGATTGTAGCTCGAAAGTATGGCACGCAGGTCTCCTTATACAAGTCTTCTAGTACATGGAAGGCGATTGCGACAACAAAGCATTTAGTGCATAAGGGGATTGCTTTCATGCTTGGGAACGACCTTCGTATTCGATTTTGGGTAGATATTTGGTGTGGTGGTAGGGCTCTTCTAGATCTCTTTCTCAAAGTCATTGCTCTTGCTCCGGATTGTTTCATTTCTGTGGCTTCTTGCTACTCCTTTTGCGGAGGGGCGATAGTTTAGAATCCTTCGTGATGCAGGAGTATCATTGAAGATGAGATTGTCGTATTCGCCAAATTGCTGAGCCTTCTTCAAAAGGCTTGCCCTTTTCCTTGCGAGGGGGATTCGATGGTATGGGCAGCGTATAGCTCGGGAAGGTTTTCCGTCAAGTCGCTTTTCAGCTTGATCAGTGCCCTGTTGCCTGACCCTGGCACGCTTTATCCTTTTTTTATATTGGTCCTATGGAGCTCCCCCTTGGGTGGCAACTTTTGTTCGATTGCTAGGCCAGAAGAGGATTCTTATCATCAATAATTTACAAAGGAGGTCCCTGATTCTCCCTAATGTTTGTCTCATGTGTATGGTAGACTCTGAATCGATAGATTGTCTTTTTTTGCATTGCTCTTTTACTAGAAGAGTGTGGGAGCATTTTCTGGGCTTGTTAAAGACAACTTTGGTGATGCTAGAGACAGTTGAAAGCCTTTTTTGGAAAAGTTGAAAAAGCAAAGTGGAGGTTGATCTTAATGCAAAGTGGAGGTTGATCTCAAGTGGTGTGGAGTCCTCCATGCCGTAGTAATATGCTTGGCGTCAAAAATGAAGTGTTTGCAAGATTTCTTGATTGCCTTCAAGATCATGTGCTGATAAGAGAGGAAAGTGATAGAATGGTGTGGACGAAAGACAAGACGGGGTGGTCCTTGGTTCGGCCTTTTGTTGATATCCTCAAGCGTAATGATAGGGAAGATTCATGCAGGCATACGGCTTTTCTATGGCACTATAGAGCCCCCTCAAACTTGTCGGCTAAGGAAAGGTTTTGACCATCGAAAACCTCCAAAAGAGGGCCATGGTTCTTCCAAATGTATGTGTGATTTGTATGGTAGACGCGGAGTCAATTGACCATCTTTTTGTTCATTCTCCATATGCTAGTCAGACTTGGAGCTCTATTCTTGATCTCTTTGGCATCTCTTGGGCTATGCTGGAATCAGTCAAGGAGCTCCTCTTTATTTGGCATGGTGTTCATCGTGAGTGGAAAACTCGGAATCTTTGGTGGTTGTCTTTGCTAGTTGTTCTTTGGTCTATTTGGGGGAAAAGGAATGGTAGGTGTTTCTGGGATGAGGTGGCCAAAGAGGGTGATGTTATCTTCGAGAGTTTTGTAGTTGAATGGGCTTCTTGTATAAATTCTTTACATGACTGTAATTTTTTTTCTTAGGTTGTTATTCTTTGTGCCTTTTCGTTGTTGTTCTAACAAAGTGATTAGTTAATCTTCAAATAAATAAATAAATAAATAATAAAAAATAAAAATAAATAAAAGAAAAAAAGAAGAAAGGTATTATAGAATGGTCATGTAATGGATGTAACAGTAAAGTGGGACCTGTTATGTGATACAGAGCTGTAATGCTCAGTGTGAAAAAAAAGCCGGTAGTGGGCCAATACCTTTTTTTCCCCCCTCCCCTCTTTTTCTTTTAAAAAAGAATTCGACTGTTAGGGGCTGTAACGGCCATTACAATGCACATTGTAACAGTCACGCAGCTAACTGTTACACCAGCCGTTACCGTTGTTGAATACCTTCATTTTAGATCTTGCATACATGGTAATTGTATGACACGCCTGCAATTGCATAAATTCAGAAGTATCAGTCTTTATGTTGTAAATATAAATTTACATTACAACCCAATCAATAATGAGAGACTAGTTGATTGTCAAAATATGTAATAGACTATAGATATCGCCTGATTGTGATCAACCTGTGTATAGTCTATTACATTTTGACTGTGGGAATTTTATGTTCTCATTGCACGTCCCTAGCCCAGATAAAGGAGGGTTGCGTTAGGTTGGCAGTCAGCGTCGAACTTATGCCATAACTTCTAACATGAATCTCAACAATATGACATTCCAACGTCTTATGCTAGGGCATTGTTATGGACCCTGATGGAGTGAAATGGCGGAAAAGATTCATGTAGCTGACCCTAATTAGTTGGGATATGGCTTAGATGAAGATGACGACGACGATGGTGATGAACCTAATCAATGTAAGATTATCGAACCGTATCTTTGGGTTGGTAAAAATAGCAATCCATGTCGCAAATGACCCATAATCTGTATCGCAGGATTTGTGACAGAAAACCTAGTGGGTTTGGTGTTCTTGGTAAGTTTGGGATGCACGAGTTAATTGAGTTGGGAATGTTGAGTTTGATTAAGAGGAAATGATATTGATTGGTTTATGGGTTCATGAGAGCGATGTAGCCATCAGGTTGCTATTATATTTCTTCATTAAGTCCAACTCAAAAGTAATGTCATTGTGATTTTGGAGAATTAAATCACAATTGCATTTTTTTTTTTGTGACTAATGATTGCATTTCAATTCGATGGTGCATTGAACCACGGCCTAACTGAACAATGCTTGGACATTTCAATGGATTAGTCGATAAGAAGATCACATAGACATTTTAGGCAAAGCTGAAGTGGCAACTGTTTTAAATTATTGAAATTAGGAAGACTCATCCTAAAGAGAATGTTCTGATATTGTCAAAAGGTCGCATTTTTTCTTCCTTTCTTTAGTTCTATATTAGACTGGACTACAAGTGCACGAGCATCCTTAAAAGATTTCAATAATGGGACTTGTATACTTAAACATTTGCTGTTACACATGGTTGACCACTCATCTGCATCTTATGAGAAACTGGTGAGTCGACTGGGACTCGATCCAGGAGGATCCAGTCTGACACCCATGGGACTCATCCAGCTGAGAAGCTATGCAAAACATGCTTCTGCCATTCGAACAGCATACACGCATGCTGCCCATGGGCTTTTCTTTCTGGCAAGTGGGGCCTATGGTTGGGCAATCCAGACCACTGTTATGTTATGGATCGCTGTGTATGGACCAGGCTCTAAATAATTTCTGGACCGGTGGCCTATAGATATCCAGATAGGTGGTCAAGACCAACAATATATATTCAACTGAAATAATATAGGTCCACAGAATTGTTCTGAGCTGGAAAATTTTCAGGGAATGCTCAAGATGCTAATCAGCAGACCAACAGTCTGGATTACTGAAACCATGAGCTCTATTCATCAGGTACGACTCGACTTGAGACCAAATGAGTCAGTCTCAGTCACCGAGTTTGAAAACCATGGTCATGCACTCTTGATAAGTAACAAATGCCTCAGATATTTCAAATCCTGGACCATCTGAGCCTATGAAGTTAGAAACCAACATGAAATGGAAAGAAACATGTATGTGATTATGTTAACTGGGAAGGTGTTGCTGACCCTTTTTGTTGTTTTAGACTCCTACCATGTTTCCCTCTCTTCACTTTATATTTTGACCTTTTAACCTGCTCAAGCTAACATGGATGTGCTTCAATATCGATTTCAATTGCAATAACTAGTCAAACAAAGTGGAAATGATGAAATTTCAGTACCTTCCATAGCATTCAAATTCAAGATCCAGGCTCCATTAAATTTTTTTTTTTTATTGGTAATAAGAGATTTTATTGGAAAGGAAAAAGGAGAGGCCAAAGGGCCACTAAAATCCAATCACATTACAAGCTAAATCCGACCAGCATTCTTCTAGGCTTGGAGAGGACTGTCCTGGATGCTTCTGCTCAGGAGGAAACAAGATATTTGACTCTTGTATTCTTCCAGGCTCCAAATTCAATTACCTTTCAAGTTGTGCTGAAAGGAATGTACTGCAACTAGGCTACTTCCTTATTATGAATGCTAAGGAGATTCATTAAATTCTGTAATTTCCTTTTGATTAAACTGAATTTTTGCAATTCTATTCACTTGTACATCCAAAAGCAGCCTTAACCTCTGCATAAAATAATCACTCCAGCTTGCAAGCCTTCATTTCAACTGAAGGGAATCTTTGTTATATCAAGATAGAAGTTCTTGTGTCTTTTCATTTCGACAAAAGAGATCCTGTCAGATATTTATAATGCAACTTCTTTGTAATTTGTTCTATAGGAATGGGAAGCTCGTAATGAATCGAACTATTTACATATCTTATCAAATCATACCATTCAAGCAGGAATATATTCCTATTCATTTGAATGGGGGATATTAATCATTTTAGGGATGAATTGTTCGGTTTATGATTCCATGTTTACATTTTTTTAATGATTTATTTATGTATTTTTGCAATTCAAACGTCGTTGTTAAAATATTCAGTTTTGACTAACTGTTTTGTACTTGTCTTGATCAAACGGTCTCATATTCTCTCCAATGCAACTTCTATACCAATTGGATTTTATCACCTTTCAAAAAAAAAAAAAAAAAAGGAAAAAAAAAAGAGAGGAAAAATCCATATAAACTTCTAGAGATTTGAGGGCTAGTGTGAAGTTTTTATTTTTATTTATTATTATTATTTATTTTTCCCCCAACCCTAAACCGAAGGAAAAGGAAACCTCATACATTTGAGGTTGTTATTTGTGTTTTGATTGTCTTTCTTCATTGTGGTTCTATATTGAGCAAAGTAAGGAGTAGATCTATTTCCCAGTGGAGGTTTTGGTTGGTGGAAAAATGCTTGAATTTCAAAAGTTTTCTGAAAACACTTATGTGGAGTTTTTCTTGTTTTTTCCATTGAAATTGTAGCATGGAGGAGGAAAGAAAAATGTTGAACATGGGTTTATGATGCTTCATATTTTGCATGTAAATATGTTTTTATGGATTATTCTTTTGATTTGAAACTATGGTCTACGGTGCATGTTTCAGCTGGCCTGGACATTATCAGTTATTGATATATGATAACCACAGGACAATATCCGTTGCAGTTGTTTAATTGATGGTTGCAGATGGGAAACAGGTGGCTAATCAATGTATTATTTATTAGGGCTGCAACTTGGTTGAGGTCAGCCCAAACCCAATTAACCCAAGTTTGGGTTGGGTTGTCAAGGTCCTTGAGTTGGGTTTGGTCTAAAAACTCCAACCTGATTTGGATTTGGGTTGGGTTCGGGCTGAGCAATGTCGGGTTAGGTCAGGTTGGTAATAATCACGTGTTTTTGGGTCGGGTTGGGTTGAGTATAGAGGACTCTGCGTTGGCTTGGGGTTGGGCACCTCGGGTTGGGTCGAATTGCGGGTTGGGTCCTCTTGAGGTCGGTTTGGGGATGGTTTGACCCTCAACCTGACCGAATCCGCCTAAGTTGCACCCCTATTATTTGATCTAGTTTTTACATTTTTGTCTGTATTTTTTCATAAGTTTTCTTCAAAATCAGGAAAGTGTTAGTCCCTGTTTGGCTTCCACTTAGAAATGATTTCACCTCTTTAGTTAACAGTAATTATATGTTTGAGATCATAGTATATATAAATTATGGGTTATCAAGAGTTTTTTAAAAGGTAATCTGGGCTCGAACCCAAGTCCTCAATGTTGAAACAAGCCCTGTCTGCCATTGGGTCCTTACTCATGGCTTAGTGGTAGACTCACAAGGGTTTCAACACTAAGGTCATCGGTTCGAGTACCCATTGTGGTTTGTGTGCGTGTGAGGGTGTGTGTGTAAAAAAGAAAAAAGAAAAAAAGAAGCCGTCTGCCATTGAGCTCAGGGCTTGAACCCTATAGGTTATGAAGATTATATTTAATCCTTACCAAAATCTCTAATACATAACTGTTAACTAAAATGAGATGAACTCATCTTAAGTGGCAACCAAGCAGTGCCTTATGATTGAATGACCTATGGTCTAACTGAACGTATGTCCTTTGATAGAGTGGAATGGTGGAACAAGACTCTTGTAGCCGACCCTAATTAATTGGGATTAAACTTAGATGATGATGGTGATGTGATTTCTATTTTCACAGCATTGGTTAAATATATAAATTTGGCGAACTCTGGCTGGAACTAGGAAACATGAGTTTTATAAGAATGGCACTTTCTTGCGTCCAAGACCATCCACTTAAGGATGACAAGTGTTATTTCATGATTCTTTGAATCAGTAGTAAACTGCTCAAACTAGCAATTGGGATTTCTAATTTGGGTCTTCTTGTTTGGGTGTGTTTCCTATGAAGTTGGATAGGACAAGCCTGTGCATGTATGGAACCTATTTTAGAATTGCCTTTTAAGGCTATTACTCCACCCACGTTCTACTTTTACTCAGCAATATGTCCAACATTTCTGGATTCATGTCCGTTTGGATAAAAAATCCAAAAAAAAATCAGCACTTGCTCATCCAAACACACCCATATTGTCCTGTTTTCATTCTCTTTTTTGTTTTACTGCTTTCACTGAAGCAGATTACATTATACCCTTTTGCAGAGAAGGCAAAGAATGATGCTCTAAGAAGTGCTATTCGTGTATCAGAACTTCTGGTCAACACTGTAAATAGCGGGGTGGAAGAATCCTTCATAAATGAGAAGCGTATTGAACTTGAGATACGTGCACTAGCCAGCACTGTTATGCGCTACACAAAGCAAACAAATCAATGGCTGGTTGCTTCTCATGCTCTGAACACTGCCTTAAAGGTCAGATTCTTGTCTTCTAACTTTTTTTGTTCTCTTCAAGTTTTCTAGCATGTACAAGCATTCCATGTCATCCTTTTATTGTTCTTTCAATCAAAGGGTGTGATTTTCTTTATAAAAACTCATCTCCTGAATGTATACTGTAACAGATAAATCAGTATCCAGTATCCGTTAGTTTAAAATAAAAGAAAAGATATGGAAAGGAAAAATAAAAAAGAAAAGAAGAAAGAAACAAAGAAAAAGAAAATATTTCTTTATAGTGTCTAGCATGGTTCTAAAACTTGGTGATTTGACTTGAAACTCGGCTGAGTCAGCTCGATGAGATTTCAAGCTGAGTCACCATGAAACTCTGTTGTGAGGATGACTCAGCATGATTTGTCAAGTCAACTTGATGACTCAGTTGACTCGACTCAACACAATTTGAAGTGAGCCACTCACATAAGATTTCATATGAAAAGGTAAAAAGGAGGCTTTGAACCTGAGTGCGTCTCTGACTAGCAAGCCTATCACCATTTGTTTATATCTTTTTCCACAATTTACGTATCACTATTTTAGAATATTTATAAATAATCTTAATTTATTTCATATGGTTTCTTTGACATGCTGCTAAATCATCCAAGCAGGGTGCTTTTCGGTGGCCCATGCACTTTTCAAGGATATTAATTGAATCCTCTCCTAGAAGCCTTTTGAGCAACCAATCTTATTTGGTTGTTGGATTGATGCACGCTGGGCCATTGGATGTCCATGATCAACCCATTACAAGAGAAAGCCTTCCCATCCCATTGCTAAGGCGAGTATCTTTTAACCCATGAATTCCTTTAAAGACGGACCAAGAACTCACCCAGATTCTAATTTTCTCCATGTCCTGGATGATTGGTTCACCTCTATTGTTAGACCCACAATTCCTCTCCTTTCATATCTTGCTCACAATAGTGCAAGAAAACTTAGCTTCCATCACAACTTTCCCTTGCAACCACTGGGCTCTGGTAATCAAACCACAAGAAGTGATGCCTATGATCCATGCATCCCGCAAATCAAGCCAAACTTACATGGTATTAGAAAATGGTTATATTATGGCTGTATTAACCATTATGTAAAGTAAATGGTCAGCCTTATTATGCAATCTTGGGGTGAATTGGTCCGTTGTGAAAGAAAATGGGCCTTATTGGCATTGTTAGGGGGCCAATATGTTCGTTACAGGTTGATATGGTCATAAAGGGTCCGTTATTAAAGTTTCTATTTTCAATTCAATTCTCTCATTTTTCAACTTCTTTATTTATTTTAACCAATGTTCGCAGTATCGGTATCGCGTTACATTTCGCACCCTTGGGATACAGATACATGATCGCGTATCGCTAGGGAAATATCGGTTGTATCGGGTAATGTATCGCACATTCGCACTTTTTGGGAAACATGGGGAAACATTGGGAAATTGATTGGATTTTTCAATGAAACTTCAGGGATTGTTAAAATGGACCTTAATACACACATTTAAATCATAATATGTAAAAAAAAAAGTCCACATAATGGAGTTCCTTTGTAAAAGGATCCTAAGCTATGCGTTGTTTGACTGAACTGATGCAACTATTGTTTAAATTGATTCCATAAGATATATAAATGTAAGAAGACATTAATGAAAACACAACCAATTGATTGACAAAGTAAAACAAGCAAGAGAGATGAGAACTATACCTATGGATGATGCAACTGATTGCTGCCTAGATCCAAAAAAGCTCCAAATGCGCAATCCTCTCCTTTAGACGAGGGGCGGGGTGGCCTGGGTATCCTTCAAATGCAGTTTTGATTATCCTAGTTCAACGCAATGCAAACCACTCTATATAGCTTAGATCTATATGGGAACTCAACAAAACCTAGAAAATGACTAATTAGACTCAACAAAATATGACCCATTCGCAGGTATCAATGATATTTGGAATCCATAAAGGAATAAAACGCGATAAATTGACGATATATCGTGCAATATCGATATATCTGCCGATATTATTGATATCGCACGATACACAAGAATCAGGCTACTGGCCTGTTATTACTGGGCTAGTTTGTGTTGCTGGTTCCCGATATCGATAATATCGGCCGATATTATCGATACTGCAAACACTGATTATAACCATGAAGCTCAAAAACTAATTTTAAACTAGATCTAGGCCTATTTTGGGGACTAAAATGCAAAAATTGAGTGGGTTTTAATGAACCGAAGCAGTGGACTATTTTGGGAGACATCAAAAGAATTGTAAATCGTCACTTTTTTTTTTTTTTCTTTCTCTTTTGTTGTATTTATATGTAAAGGGCCCTAATTGGACACAAATCAAGTATGTTCAATTAGGGCCGTGATCAATTGGGGCCTACTTGGTTAATTTTCAGCAGGTCAACCTAACACTGGCCAACATGCAAAGTTCTTACCAAAGAATGGCCCTTTATCAAATACAGGTTTTAGAAAAGAGTAAAAAAGAAAGAAAGAAAAAAAAAAGAATACATATTTGAGATCCTCACTTTTTTTTAAAAGAAATTTACCAATAAGTTTTTGAGATCCCCCCCAAAGTACCAGCTTCAAATAGGCATAAGCAAATGGGCAATGGAGGTAAACATCATTAACATTCTCACCATCTCTTGAAAATAATCATGTTTCCATAGCCAAGATGGTCTAACCGTGAGACTCAATTGCAACAAGCAAACCAGACGCCCTGAAACTAAGACGATCCCTCATCACCATCATTCGAATCCTTTCTTCTCTTGCTTTCATCCTCCTTTTAGACCCTTAAACTGTAATCAAAGTTTCCTTCCTCACCGTGCTGTCACCAATTTTTATAGACCCTTTTTCTGAACCTTCTCAATCTGTTCTCCATCATTTTCTCCCATTGGGCTTCCCTTAATGACACAGCTAAACACCCTAATGCATTGGGGAAGGGGATTTGATGAAGAGTATTAGCACTTTAGCTGCACATGCAAAGATTCAAGAGGCAACACATGCCACAATTGGAAAACATGCAGAGATCCTCCAACTTTTTCTTAATACCCAACTCTAAAAAGCCACACATCCCTTTAGGGTCTTAGGGTCTTATTTATAGCTTGGTGACGACTAACACCCTAATAAGAAAATGGAAAAAATAAAATACTCTAATTTAGGAACTAGTCTAATACTCCGCTTTAGGGACTAGTCTGATCAGCCTTTGAGTGAGAGTAGTTTAAACTCTTACATTCAGTTAAAGGCAGAAAACTAAAATTTAAATAAGCACATCTTTCTCCTTCAGGTGGATGTCGGGCTCACTTATGACCATGTGGGGCCCACATGTTTGATCAAATTGGTCCACAAATTGGACTTGAAATCAACTTGCATTACTTAGGCTACTTGAGTTGGATACCATTTGATGATAAATTTAATTAGGCATCACAGGTGCAATGTCATCAACACACGTGTAATAGAAAACATGGGAAAATCAAATAACACTGGCTGAGATCACACTAATGAGGTCTTCATATGTCTCTAGTTAAGTTGTGGAGTATCACTCTCAAAGCAAAGTATTAAAAAAAAAGCTCTTTATTTCATGGGTAGCAATTTGATACTCCAGCAACGAATGATGCTTTGTGCGCAGGAACTCAGAAATTGTACATGTGACATGCACATTAACTCAAATTATACCCGACTAAATTGTGGAACTTACCGTCACTTAAGTTACAACCAGAAAGTCAGATTGGTTGAGCAATCCCAACCTCTGATTCGTGGACACTTGCTTGTAGAAATGGGATCCATTGGATAATTTTCCTTTTAACCATCCAATAAATGTTCATCAATCTAATAGCCAGATAATCAGATAAGCATAAATGTTTGGTTCATGATACATCCAAGCCGGGATCCATTAATTTGAATTACTTGTATGCCACATTTTGTTTTTGGGTTAACACGTTAGTACACACACCCCACTGATGGCCACACCCCACTTGCCACATTCATTTTAAAAGTAATGTATTAGTGTTGGTGTATCATACATCATGCTCTGCCAGTGTATCAAAGTTTCTCTTATTTTAAAACTCTATGCAAAATATTCCATAGAGTTGGTGCTATCTCATTCCTAAATGTGATTCTTTTCTTCTTATTAACACCCACCCTTTAATTAAACAAGAACCCGGGGCTAACTAATAGAACCTTGTACTACAACTCTCCTTACCAAAATAGACCCTAAAAGCTCACATTCTTGTTTCTTCTTTTTCTTCCTTATTCTTTCCTCCTATCTTTCTGCGCTGGAGATGTGCCCTGGCTGAATCAACAACTTTTTTTTTTCTTCCTTACAACAGTTTTTTTTCAAGGTTTCTGTTTTTGAACTGTTTTTCTGACAACTTTCTTAGTATGTGTTTGGATACGAGGAATCCTTTTTATTTTTTATTTTTTTATCCTTTTCTTGAAGGACTGTATTTTTGACAACTGTTTATTTTCTGACAACTTTCTTGGTACGTGTTTGGATACAAGCATTCAAAGGTGTGGAACAGAAATTGAATGATTATTGTCTTTTAGAATTGGAAAAAAAAAAAGGAGGAGGTAATTGAATGATCATGCAATGACTATTTCCATCTTTAAGGTAATTGAATGATCATGCAATGACTATTTCCATCTTTAAGGTAATTGAATGATCATGCAATGACTATTTCCATCTTTAAGGTAATTGAATGATCATGCAATGACTATTTCCATCTTTACCGTAGAAGGTAGGATTCCAAATTTACTGTTGAAGGTAATTGAATGATCATGCAATGACTATTTCCATCTTTACTGTAGAAGGTAGGATTCCAAACAGATTTTGTTTGGATACAAGTGGAAATCTCAGAGACAGTGGAAATTTCAGTTTATTAGACAAGGGTTACCTTCTTTCTTATGTCAGGGAACCGTCAAATAACTGTAATGATTATGTTGCAGATCCACGGTTTCCCTTCTAACCAAACAGCCCATTCTGTCTTGTCAAGGAAATCCAATTTCTTGTCCTTTTGGATTCCACATTTCTAAAGAGGCCTTACTCTATCCTTCCAAAAAAAAAAAAACAAAAAAATCCTTAGTCTGCATTGGGGGTGCATTGAAATGACTGAATTGCAATCACCCACCTTAGTATTCATATCAAGGGACCGTGTCCCGAATTTCATTTGTGTTACTTTCAAGTTGGACTTGAAATTTATGTAAATGCAGTTAAGAGGGTTACTAAAATACTAAGGCAGCTAGTTACAATTTGGTCTTTTCTCTCTACTGATCTATTTATTGCAATTCAATTTGATAGTGGATCCAAATGCAGCCTTGTGCTTTCATGACTGTTATCTCGTTTTGGGAAGAACATGGGTTATGATTGTAACCTTCACACTTGTCTTTGAGATGTAGGAGATTGGTGATTTTGAGAATTGGATGAAGACAATGGATTATGATTGTAAAAGCATAAATGCTGCTCTCCGCAACATTCACCAGCCGTGAAGTGAAGCGTCCGAACAATTCATGGAATCTGAACTTGGAGATGTCTTCATGGTAATAGCCAATCTCATTTGACATTGGGTTTCTCCCTTTTCTTTTTTGCTTTTGTATTTTTCATCAGGAGACGGATTAGAAATTGACGTCCGTGTGAATTGAGAAATCATGTTGTTGTAAGTTGATTTAACATTACGAAGAAGAAAAAAGAAAAGAAGAGAAAAGAAAAATGTTCTTGTGGTTTAGGCTGCGTTTGGTTGCACCAAATATCATGATATTACATGATACTTCATGATTAACCTCGTCTCATTTGGTGCAAAATATCATGAAATATTTGTTGCAACCAAACACAGCCATAACGAGATATATTTTAAACGTAGCCTTGCTAAGCCCACATCCATGTGCAATAAAGCTCATGTACACCATACATGTGCCAGCATGGCATGATAGGTATGATATCCAATTCATCTATCAGAATGGCACCACTACATTGATGCTCCAGCCCAATAATCAGCTTGATCCAAGTAGTATCATAGTATGGTCATTTATAATAAAAAAATAACTTGTATGGTATTTGTTGGATCTTTTATTTTTCTTGATGGCAAGCAAAAAGCTTTTACTTAGCAGTTGCTTGTGTAAATATTTCTGTGATCGATTTGATCGATTATAAGTTATAGTGTTCCTAGTCGCATTAGTTCATAGCATTATAAGTTATAGTGTTCATAGTTGCATTGGTTCTCTTAGATAGTTCAATTGATCGATTTGAACTATTTATTAAGTCCAGGATTAATCCTGATAATAATGATGTTCAATTTGTGGTATGCGGAATATCGAATCGAATTGAAAAATTCATCAATTCAATCTCATATTGATCCTAAAAGATTATGGTAAATTCAATTTCAATTTGAAATTTCAAAATTGAGATTAGTTGAAATTTCAAAATTGAGATTAATTCAATTTCAATTTCAAAAATTTGGAATCAATTCAATATCAATTTCATCCAAAATCGAATTGATGATGTGCAGCCCCAGAGAGGTGGAGGGAGCCTGAAATCCTCTCTGTTGTGTAAAGCACTCAACTCTGTGGGATCTACCAAGTGTAAAATCCACTCCACTCATTAGGTTCTATACTCGATGTCGGATGTTGAGGTAAAAAGTCAGCTCAATCCACAATTCAGGTGGGCCACACCACATGGAATAGTGTGAATGGGATGACCACCAAAGGTTTGTGTGGACCACCATGTAGTGTATCTTTTCTCGAACTCAGGACTGAGAAGATCTGTAGAAGAGATGATGAATGTTTAAAATAAAATACGTACTTAAATTGTTTTTTTTTTTTTACACACAACATGGGTACTCCAACCCATGACCTCAGCATTGAAAGCCCACACGGTCTACCACTGAGCCATGAGTAGGGACCCTTTAAATTGTGTAAGCGAGTGAATATTGGTAGCATTGTTCAGTACCCTTTCTTGAGATTGGATGTTCCATACCCCACCTGAGTGACTTAATCAAGTCATGTCAACTCGCATTGAATCACACTTATTAGCAACCTTCATGAAAACTCCTGTCGAAATCTGATCGAGACGAGCTGACTCAGCCAAGTTTTGAGTGGACCACGGAATTTTGGAACTATGGTTGAAACATGCCCCATTTAAGTAAATGGATTGGGCTTGGGTTCAACCTTTCTTTCTCTTTTTACAAAAAGATGGGAGCATACCGCCTGTAATTTTGTTGATCATAAAGGTGGGAGATCAACTCTACCTGACCCAACTGACCTAGATAGTTTATTAATGGTCAAACCCAGCCAAATGGATAATAGTCATAGCAAAGACGTTTGTATTCATTCACTAATTAGATGCACCTTCTGTTGGTGATTGATATACGTATATTACACTGACTTGTTTGAATAAAATAAAAGGTAGGAAATGAAAATGGTTTTCCATTTATGTGACCTTCCGTGTCTTTGAATGGCAATTGACATGGTGGGCTCTCGCAATAACCATTTGCCTTTTCCACAATTAAATTTTCTGATGCAAGATACAATGTGTTTGTTGTCTAACAAATGTAAAATTATAATTTAAAGTTCAAATTAGATGGTTAAATTTTTTTAATTTGGGTAATTGGGATCCGAAGGGGTAAACATTCCAACAACCACCTGATAAAAACAATTACTTTGCATTTATTACGCAAGTAAGAGGCCTCTCCCTGCGGTTCTTGCATTAGGAAGAGTTCCTCTTGTTTCACAGCTTTGACAATCTCCATTTCAAGATTGCCATAACAAAAAAAAAAAAAAGAAAAAGAAAAAGAAAAAAAAATAAACAAACGTACAAACAAACGAACAAAAAAAAATTAAAAAAGAAAAGAAAAAAAAGGTGGTTCCACGATTCACTTGGACGAGTCACCCCGACTCGGCTTTATGTTGACTCAGCTCTCCACTTGGACGAGTCGCTCCCAATTTCCTTGATCAAGAAATCTAAATTTAAATATAAAAAAAAAAAGGCAAACTTCTCACATTTTTTCTTAATTTACCGTCCTACAGTTCTTCCTAATTTGCCCCTTCTTTCCAGTCAAAGGACTGATGTTTCCCATCTTGACCATTGACTTTGCAAAATCTGTTGTGAAAGCCTTAGGGCTTGAACTGTAGCTCTTCACCAGCTCATCAGTTGCCCCACCATTGAACAGCACCTGATCAGACTGAAGTAGGCCCCTCTTCCCTTTCAAACCCTTGAAGTACCTCACGTCAAACCGTGCCGGTGTTGAATCAAATGGTTCAAGATTGGCGTCCCCACCGGAGCGAGGACATGACCTGCGTAGCCGGCGGGCGAAGTTCGGAAAGATATTCGTTTCGTTGTAGATGCGGTCCCGGAAGCTGGCGCATTGTGAGAATCCTATGGTATGGCCGCCCGAGAGCGCGACTAGATCGCGAGTGTTCAGCCCATGGTCTTTGAAGTTGTCAATGAGGGTTGGTAGATCTGAGGTGGGTGCAGGGAGGTTGTTGTTCGCGGCGGTCCGGCTAGCTGTGGTCGAGTCTCTCCTTCCTAGCTGCACCTTCCATGTGGGGCCCCCTAACTGCATGGACACAAAGATATCAGTGAGTTTGTGTCAATCACTCATAATCTTTTATGATCAATTATGAGAAATGCAACTTTGATGCCCGAAACACCGACTCCTTACATGCGTGGCATATGTTCTTTATGATCGTGGCCATTGATTTGGTGGGGTATATCTCGTAGGTGGGTCATAGCCCATGAAATGAGGTGGTTGGACTATCATAGCAGTATGATGTTTCTGAAAATGGATGGTCAAGCACATGCATGTATGTCATTGTGTTTGTTACAAGATCAACAGTCCCAATCACCATACGTGTATGGTGGGGTCCACACATCAGTGTAATCCCATGAAACACCCACATAATATACATGTTAGATATAAGGAGGTATCATACCGCAACCACAGAGTCACGAGCGGCAACGGCCAAGATGTCTGCACAGGACACGACTGGGCCACCGCAAGCTTTATCTACGGCTGACTTGATTCTATCGACGACTTCGAATCCTCTGGCAGAGTTGAGGTTGGGAAACGCTGTCTTCTCCCCATCTATTGTTTCCGTGTCATCGAGCAAGATGGAAGCATCACAACCCTACAAAATCATGACCAGATGAGCTATCAAGGCTAGTGTTCCTATAAAGAATGTTATTTTTGAGCCAATAAACATTCAACAAGGGACCAATTAGATAACAGGCCCAGATTTCACACCTGTGTGCAACTTCAGCACACGAGGGGCCATTGTGTATATAGCACGTCCAGCCCAGCTGGCCAGTGGACGTGACTTTGGTGGATCCCTGAATGTGGGGCCCACCGTGATTTATGTATCTCATATCCACGCCCTCCATTCGTTTTTCCAGATCATTTTAGGGTATGAACCCAAAATGGAGGTAGATCCAAATATCAGGGGGACCACACAGGAAACAGACCTGGATGAAGGGACCACGCAAATATCAGCTTGATCCAAAACTTGTGGCCCCCAAGAAGTTTTTAAAGGTGGATGTTCAATCAAAACTATTTCTTGTGGCGTGTGCCTAGTAGGATTTAGATCTGTGTCATTTTTGGGTTCACGCTCTAAAATGAGCTGGCAAAACGGATGGACGGCATGGATATAAGACATACATGAAAGTGGGCCCCACCACTCAATGGATCCATGCAAAGCCGCGTCTGACACGCTGCTACAAACAACATTCTCATTCGGGGTTGGGTAACTCCACACGCGTGTAGATCCCTGTCCATCCACACACCCACACATGCCAATGTGATATACGTGTGCAAGATCTTAGCTTTCCATCTGCTTGGAACTAATGCATAGATATTCAGCCTAAAAAATCAGGCCGTTTACAATCCATCAGTTATCTTTGCTATGGCCCACCTGAGACTTGAAACAGCCTAATTAATAAGCTAGAATATCTAAACAGTGTACCCCACCTGATGCAAAGATCCAATCAAGCACAACATTCCAAATAGGCACATGTGCCTGTGAATGTGTTTGCATGGCTCCCACATGCATGTGGATCTAGCAATGACAATGGGTAGTCGTTAGATTATGGTGGGGCACAAGAGACGACGTCCGTTGATCATACATTGACGAAGCAATCGTGGAAATGAAGACGGAGCAATGAAGCGCCCATGCGGGGTTCCTTCTGCACGGCGGCATCGACGACTTTCTTGATGGTAGGCAAAGCCATGGGGCATGTATTCTTGTAGAATGTGGGGGAGAGGCTGTCAGCTATGGAAGTGGTTGCAGTAGCTATCACTAGAAGGAGATGGAGTAGAAAGAAGAAGCAAGGAGAAGCCATTTCCGTTGTGGAAGGGATGTCTAGTGCAGGTGTGCTTTGGCTGTGTTGATCTTTACATCCATATATATATATATATATATATATATATATATATATATATATATATATATGAGAGAGAGAGAGAGAGAGAGAGATAGAATTTCGCAGCTGTTTCTCATAGGCTGCTAATTCTATGGTTGAAAAGTCAATGGTTGCATCAAGACAGTTTGGGGCCATGCAAAGCTGTCACTTTTTTGGACTGTTCTCTCCCTCAATGATAATATACCATAGTTTAAGTTAGGATAATGCATGGAAGAATATTATGATTATGAAGATGGCTGTTACTGGCTCTTTTGAGTTGTGATTGTTTGTCCACTATCATTTAAAAATGGATTAATTACAAAAACCCACCTGCCTTATGTCTTATTTGAAAACAGTTATGCTTTTAAAATATTTAAAGTAATCCACCTACCTTTTAAAACGAAACCATTGTTGTCTAGTGGTCTGAAATGTACTCTGTTCGTATGTTTTTCCAGCTCATTTTATGGCATGACCCAAAAATAATGCAGCTACCTTGACCATGCAGGATTTCCAGCTCATTTTATGGCGTGACCCAAAAATAAGGCAGGTATCATGATCATGCAGGATTTCCAGTGGATTTTGATATCCGCTGCATTTGTGGACCCGACGTTGATGCATGTGTTTTATCCATGCAGTATGCATCCTTTACATCTGACATTTGAGTTGCATACGTGTGTGGTCTGTTGATTACAAATCCATCATCTGCCAAACAGGGTCTGCTTAATACGGTGTTTTTACTTGAGGAAGAATCTAATGCCAAACATGGGGATTGAATGGTCAAAATACCATGCTATTTCCAGACAAGCAATCCTTGTGCAAAAATGGTGTTAATTCCATATAATGCAATTCAATACCATTTAATCCTGCTGCCAAACAGTCCTAAGAAGGTTTAAAGGTGTCATTATCTCCACTGTTTCCTATGATGTGGTCCACATGAATTTTGAATTTGCTTTATTTTTGGATTTATGCCCTAAAATGAGGTAGCAAAACAGATGGATGCATAAATATAGGACACATACATCACAGTGGGCCCCACAGCGCCACTGTTTAGCAGCTAAGAATTCAACGGATGACATTGAACTAGATAAGATCAGATGACCTTATACGCTTCATCTAGTTACTGATAAAAGGCCATTTATAAAAGGCTAGCAAATTAAGCCACGTGAATCCAATGAGCGCTGCCATTTTATAAAAGGCTAACAAAGCCAAGTGCATGTTTCAGTTGTCGACGGACATTATTAGTTATTGATATATGATAGCCATCGGAGAATATCATCGCAGTTGTTTATAAATTGATTGTTGCATGAGGGAAACATGTGGCTAATCAATATTTTATTTGTTTGGACTGCAACTTGGGTCAGGTCAGCCCAAACCCAACTAACCCAGCTCAAGTTCGGATTGGGTTTGGGTCTAAAAACCCCAACCTGATTTGGATTTGGGTTGGGTTCAAGTTGGGTTGGTAATTGATGAGATTTTATTTGAAATGGAATTGGTTAATAGAAATGTTTAGAATTATTACACTTGTACTTTTTATTGTTTTGAATAAAATATCATTCACACCGGGAGAAAAATACAAAGACCACCTACAAATTTTATTTAGTTATTTAGAAAGTGAAGTCTTTGAAAATGTTTCCCTACATTGCTCGGAGAGGAGCTAAAGGGGTCTATAAGATTTGAATTCTCTAGTATTTGCACCAGAACACACATACGCACGTATGCTCATGCTGGTGCATGCACATGTGCACATGCCGCATGGGCAATATGTATATCACAAGATCGACCAGAAGAGAATAACCATTGTAGATAGAGATGAACACAAGCCAAGCTAGCTTGGCTAATTTGCTTGACTCGGCTCAAATAAGCTTAATTTGGTTTGGATTGAAAGCTAGGTTTGAGCCGAGCCAAGCTATTTTTTTCTTTTTTAACTCGAAATAATTTTGAGTTGACCCAAGTTCGACTCGATGTTTTAATATCGATCGAATTTGAATGCCCTAGTCCCTACACTTAAAAAAAAAATCACCTCAACCCTATCTCTCTCTCTCTCTCTCTCTCTCTCTCTCTCTCTCTCTCTCTCTCTCTTTGTTTTTTTTTTTTTTCGTTTTTGTTTTTTCACCCCAACCAACCTGAACTCGGCTCGAAAGCTCGAACTTGAACTTGGTTCTAACTTGATTCAAGCTCGCTTGAGTTACTGACCGATTCGAGCCAAGCTCGCCAGTCAAGATCAAGGACCGAGCCAAGCCGAACTCGAGTTAGGGTAGGCTGCTAGCCGAACTGAGACGAGATGCGCCAAGCTCGACTCGGTTAAGCTCGTGTACACCTCTAGTTATGGAAATCAGTTGGAAGAGAATAATCAAAGAAGGAGCTAGAGGGGTTTATAATCTTTGAATTCTCTAGTATTTGCACTGGAACACACACACGAACATACACTCGCACTGGTGCATGCGCATGTGCACATGCAGCATGAGCAGTATGTAAGAGAATGGCTAGCTGTTGTGGAAATCAGTTGGAAGAGGATGACCTTTATATTTGTAATGACCCGAGATTTTCGACCCTCGTGTATAACACGATAACCAAATTTTCAAGTAACTTATGGAATAATTAATTTGTCAAATAATGAAATATAACATTTAACCACAATGGCGGAAATAATTGTCATCTTATTCTATCAAACTCACTACGTCATCATCAATGTTTAAATAAGGGAACCAATCAATATCTTCACTAATTAACTAAAATGCCAATCTATGTCTTCTCTCGAAGACTTATTATAATTCCATAAATGTATCAACCACTCAAAAGAAATATTTAATAAATAAAACATTAATTAAGTTTCTCTAACATCGTCATCCGCCATGTGATCGTACGAACCATCGAACTCTTCTCATTGAAAATCGGGTTCAATACCTGGATTTTCACCTGTATCATCTAAATTGTGTTTGTGATAGTGTTAAACGCTATCATAGTGGGGAATATTTCCTCTAAGACAATCAAGAATAATAATAATAATGGTAAAGAGTAAACGCAAGCAGGATATTATCATTTAATCAAATTAAAACAACCAAGTAAAAATCTTTGTTAATGCGATGCATAGAATGCATGCTCTGGCTAAGGTGCTCTGGCTAAGGTACCTTGGCTAGAATTACAATACATGAAGTGGGAGACTCCCTGTTACGACTTCACGCTAGCCACTAGTCACCAGAGGTTCCTAGGACACACAAGCCCATAGTTTTGCCCGACCACGTGAGAAACGGGACGCTCATAGCCCAAATCTATACGTGACAATGTATGGGAGAAGTAGAACGCTCTAGCCTATTCCTAATTCCGTACACCCTCATGGAGCCAAGTGAATGGATGACTTTAGTTTCACCTTTATTAACTAATTTCACATCCATCCGTATTAAAAAAACTTAATGATCACTATGGGGAGTTGTAAACAACCCAGCATAGGCCGACAGCTCGGGCTTAGTGTCCATGGCACCAACCTCGGCTCATGAGAATTTATATACCATTAGTTTCCACTCATTGTCCCGTTTTATGATTCCATTATGTTCTAAGAAGCCAACGTTATACGTCATGGCCAAAGTGATTAAAACACTCATGTAATGTATATAGATCCAACCAAGTATCATGCATAAGTAATGATCTCTTGGTAAACAATTATTGCATTCTCTTAATCAAATCAAGACATATTTTTCCATCATGGACACCCTTCACGGGTTCCATCTCTCTACATCAAATGATTTTACCAACTTACGGACAAAGAGGGTACATTAATGAAATATCCACATAATGATCTTACACACATATTGCATATAATAACATGAAAGCCAATATCGCTTGTAGAACATAAATCAAGATAATTAAT
Source organism: Liriodendron chinense (assembly GCA_003013855.2). Taxonomy (NCBI): domain Eukaryota; kingdom Viridiplantae; phylum Streptophyta; class Magnoliopsida; order Magnoliales; family Magnoliaceae; genus Liriodendron; species Liriodendron chinense. The sequence goes on from ML058368.1 coordinate 6,471,071, forward strand.
GCATAGCTTTCACAAAAATAAATGACAAAAATACACATGCTTCTTAGTAAAAAATCCAAACATAATTATTTAATGATAATCATTATAAATCCTACGTTAATTTTCATGTTATATGGATCAACAATTCAAAACAAATAACGTCATATGTCACAAAAGGAACTTAGGATAATCATATCATTATTAATGAAAAGCTTGAAGGAAAATCCTCACCTTAAAGATCAATTGATTTAGAAGCCGTATATGCTAAGAACGTTGCTGGAAAAGCAGAGACACTCTACTGAGAAACTCTCTCCCTCTCTCTCTCTCTCTCTCTCTTTTTCTCTTTCTCTCCCTCTCTCTTTCTTCTCTCTCTTTAAATTCATACATTAGGGCTCCCTTGCTGAGAGAAGGCTTTAATTTAGTTTAGGAGGGTTGGATTTTAAGGTTAGAAGAGGGTAGCATGGCTACATGTGCGCGGTTGCGATAGAAAGTGGTTTAAAGCAAGATTTCAGGCTAGATTTGGAAGGTGTATACACAACGAATGGAAATAAGGTTTTGGACATGAGCTATGATGGGTATGGGACATAAAATGAATGTGGTAAATTTTGGAATGGGGTTCACATGCAGTCGAACGGTCGGCATGAAGTTTTAAGGAAAGAGATGGAATGAAAATAGAAAATTGCAAACGGACGGTTTATCTGACGATCGGACACCTAGGATGGGTTTAGATTAGTCCATTTAGGTAGGTGGGGTCCACAAATTGAGGCTCCATAGACGTTTGATAGGTCTCTTACACATGTGAAAGATTTGGATAATAATTCTTCAAGAGGATGGAAATTTCTATTCTCAACGTGATTTGGGACGTTGGTTAGCTAAGAGGGATTCTTTGGATCCTATAGATAGATTTCTAACTCCTCATGCGAAGGAAATTTTCAGATTGAAAGTTCTAAGATTCCAACGGTAGATTTGGAAAGAGAGATCGGGCCAGATACGAGATGGAATGAAGAGATTTTTGGTAGGATGGGGTTTTGATGGGTTATAAAGAGGATGAACGGTTCAGATCTTCGAAAAGAGGTCCACATGAGGGACTGTGGATGGTCCAGCGGTGGTAGCGGACGCACAGTGTGCGCGTGGTATACAAAGCCACCGGGCCTGACGCGGGTCAGTAACGTGCCGACAAGCCCGGACATGGGGTTTGGCTACTGTGGGTCCCATTGTGATGTATATATGAAATCTACTCCATCCAGCAGGTCAATCACTTAAAATTAGGCGTTGACACAAACATTGGGACAGATCCGAGATCGGGTGTTCCACTTATGATCAATTTTCTGATTAGGGCATTTGTAGGATGATTGGAGGGCTGAAATTCGACGTGTACGGTTAAAATGTGTCTAAATGCTAAAGCCTGGAGTTTTACGTCTTAATAATTTCTACAAAATAGAATACTTAAAAATGACACCTTAACTTAAGTTTAACTAATGGTATTTTCGTAATTATCGTAAATCTTCGAGTTTAGCAGAATTTAACCCTTCTACGTTGTTAATGGGATTATTCTAAGCAACTTTAATAAATGGTACCCTATCAGATCTACTACAGATGGTCTGTTGTTCTTGAAACAAGGGTAAATGTATAATAATTAATTAAAATAAAATAAAAATAAAATTTTAAAATTTTTTCAAATAAATCTCGAAAATCTGGGACATTACAATATTGGCCAACATATACTGATAGTTTCGCAAATCGGTTAACAGATAAAGCCTGTTGCACTAAATGGCTAGTTGATTTCGACCATTGCGCCAATAGGCTAGCAAAAAATGGCTGTGTCACTTGGCCAACGGGTTCTGGATGGAATCCAATTGTTCTTACACAGGTGCCTTTTGCAAGGGCTTTTTAATGCTTCCATGTGTGTTGGATTAGATTAGATTGGAGTCACCATTACTTTGTTTCTATAGTCGACTAGACCTTAGCTATAGAAACATTAGGAAAGAGTATCAGAAGATCCTTAGCCCTAAAATGACTCCTTGATCTATGACTAAAAATTCGGGGTAAGGGACTACGGTTACAGAGAGGGAAGGTGTTAGGCACCCACTCTGTCTATACAAATATAAAGTCTCTACTTTATAGAATCAGACTAATTCTTGAAGGTTAAGGGTTAGGTTCTTACGCAGTTGATATGTAGTGGGTGTGTAAGGCCGTGTTAAATGCAAAGCTCATGATCGATAGACTTCGATTCAGGTTGGATAAATCTTCCTTAATTACCCTCCTTGCCGAAGTGGTAATCCAATCAGTCTAAGTTTCTGATGGGCAAGATCTGACTATATTGGCAGGCCGTAGAGCATACATTTATATATATTGACTGGGTGAAAGGTGCTTATGCGATGTATATGATGATGTAATGCTTATGACAATATATTAATCGATCGGGTTTCTAATGGGCATGATCCGATTATATTAGCAAGCCACAAAGCATATGCCCAAGTCAATTAGATGCGAAATGCAATGTGGTGTGAAAATGATGAATTGATGAGAGTGTCACAAGGGTTAGATTGAGTGTCTCAGATTGGGACTTTAATCGCTCAGGAGGCTGGAGATCGGATTAGGCTAGGCTACACCAGAACTAGATTCTCTTTCTTACTCTCTCCTCTCCTTGGTGGAGGGATGGGATGGAAATGATGGCTTAAGTATGGACAAATAAAAGGCTTGTGACTTGTGGATTTTTGGATTGGATGATTGAAATGGGTAGGGGAGGGGGCTATTTATAGCCCCAAACCTTATTTTTTTGCAATTCTCTGAAAGTTAAAGGTTGAAATAGGATTTAATGACTAAGATTTCAGATCGCGACGTGGCACAGTCTGGATGGCTTGATGGGTTGGTAAAATAGTGATTTTAGGTCAGGAGAGGGGCATATGGGACATTTTACAAACCCCACACGCTTGGTAGTTGGAAAAGGGAGAGTTCACATGCATTAATTGGAGGTCTCCTGCCGAAGCAGGAGAGGTGACACGTGGCAGGTGGTGGGTAACCCACCACCTAGGCCACTCCTCCCCTCACGCTTTGGCAGGGTGCCTCCCACAAGCATGTGGGAGCTCTGATGGCTCTATGGTTCATTATTTGAAATCCCATATAGTCTTTTGGTGGGCCTAAGGGTTGGGCTTTGGACTTAGTTTTAGGAAGCCTTAGGACATGGTTTAACTAGGTGAAGGGCTAGTTCTTGACTAGCAAGTTGACTTAGAGAGTTAACTCGGTGAGTTAACTCGACAGAACACGTTTCGAGTCTTCTAAGATTTAGGGTTTTAGAGCTTTAGGGTCTACGATTAGGGTTGGGTTATGACTCAATTTAAGGTTTTGGATTGAGCTTTAGGGTTTAGATTAGGTCTAAAGTTTGAATTAAGTTTAATATTAGGATTAAGGACTAGGGTTTGGAGTACGATCATCCACTTGGACCGTCCAACTTTGACAAGCTTGTTAGCCTATGGTGGGGGTGTCTACAGATGCCCCTCTTTGGCAGAGGTTGCGAGCAACCGAATGCCAAAGCTAGTAGACACCACATCTTCCTCAGTCAGGTTTGAATGTGGTTAGGATTCATTGCTTGTCTTTATGTCTGCGTCAGCTGATTGTCTGAAAATAGATAACTCGCACATGTCATAAAGATTTGGGAAAAATGTTGTGATTGTCTTTATGCTTTATATAGCATCATAGATGATTGGATAGGGATGAGACCGGATAACTTCTAGCTTCATCCAAACTCCCCGAACTTACCCAATAAAAGAGGGAGGGGTTCTTTTATTAATGGCATAAAAAAGTCGTTAGTTATCGAAGGGAGGGAAAGAGATAGTGTATTCATAAATTCTGTCCTTCTGGCCTATCCCCTTTATAATCTAAGCCATTAATTGTAATACATGGCTATCTTTGTTGTAAAATCATGTGTGATCAAACCTCTCTTCTCCTATAATAATTAGGGAGACCACTGAACCTGCATTGTACATCTTCAGCTTTTACGAAGGTGCCAAGATCATTTAGAACACCCGATCCTGCGAGCCTACCCATGCATGCCATCTTTTAGTTTGAATAAAAGAAAAGGTGGGAAATAAAAATAGTTTTCCATTGATGTATTTTTTTTTTCTTTGAATAGCAAAAGACGACAGTGGGCTCCACGTAGTGACCATTTGCTACAATTTTTTTTTTTTTTTCATATAAGAGATAAGATGCTTATTATCTAATGTGGGATTTCAATTTACTATTTGAATATGACCTTTGAGAAAGGAATCCATGAAATACACGTTCTAAACCTAGTGGAAATGATCATTGGGTAATTGTTATTTTTTCTCTATTTTGGGACCCAAAAGGTAAAAGCTCCAAACAACCACATGATGCGAAACATTTTTTTGCATTTCTTGTGGAAGTACCAGACCTTCTCTGTTGCACTTCTTCTTGCACGAGGAAATTCCTCTTGTTTCACAGCTTTGACAATCTCCATTTCAAGATTGCCATTCAAAAAAAAAAAAAAAAAAAAAAAAAAAAAAAAAACCGTACAAACAAACAAACAAAAAAAATTGAAAAAGAAAAGAAAAGAAAAGAAAAAAGGTTGTTCCACGGCTCACTTGGACGAGTCACCCCGACTCTGCTGAGTTATGCTGACTCAGCTCTCCACTTGAACGAGTCCTAGTCAACTCAAGACGGGACGAGTTGCTCCGAATCGACCAAGTGTCTAAACCTTTATCAAGAAATCTAAATCTAAATAGAAAAGGCAAACTTCTCACATTTTTTCTTAATTTACCCTCCTACAGTTCTTCCTAATTTGGCCCTTCTTGCCAGTCAAAGGACTTATATTTCCCATCTTGACCATCGACTTTGCAAAATCTGTTGTGAAAGCCTTAGGGCTTGAACTGTAGCTCTTCACCAGCTCATCAGTTGGCCCACCATTGAACAGCACCTGATCAGACTGAAGTAGGCCCCTCTTTCCCTTCAAGCCCTTGAAGTACCTCACATCAAACCGTGCCGGCGTAGAATCAAACGGTTCAAGATTGGCATCCCCACCAGAGCGAGGACATGACCTGCGTAGCCGGCGGGCAAAGTTGGGAAAGATGTTTGTTTCGTTGTAGATGCGGTCCCGGAAGTTTTTGCATTGTGAGAATCCTATGGTATGGCCGCCCTGAGAGTGCGACTAGATCACGAGTGTTCAGCCCATGGTCTTTGAAGTTGTCGATGAGGGTCAGTATATCTGAGGTGGGTGAAGGGAGGTTGTTGTTCGCGGCAGTCCGGCTAGCCGTGGTCGAGTCTCTCCTTCCTAGCTGCACCTTCCATGTGGGGCCCCCTAACTGCATGGACACAAAGATTAGTGAGTTTGTGTCAATTACTCATCATCTTTTATTATCAAGTATGAAGAATGCTACTTTTATTATCATGACCATTGATTTGGTTGGGTATCTCATAGGTGGGTTATAGCCCATGAAATGAGGCGGTTGGACTATCATAGCAGTCTGATGTTTCTGCAAATGGATGGTCAAACACATGCATGTATGTCATTGTGATTGCCAATTATCGGATGTGTATGGTGGGGCCCAAACATCAGTGTAATCCCATGAAAAACTCACATAACATACATGTTAGATATAAGGAGGTATCATACCGCAACCACAGAGTCACGAGCGGCAACGGCCAAGATGTCTGCACAGGACACGACTGGGCCACCGCAAGCTTTATCTACGGCTGACTTGATTCTATCAACGACTTCGAATCCTCTGGCAGAGTTGAGGTTGGGAAACGCTGTCTTCTCCCCATCTATTGTTTCCGTGTCATCGAGCAAGATGGAAGCATCACAACCCTACAAAATCATTACCAGATGAGCTATCGCGGCTAGTAGTACTGCTCCTATAGAGAATGGTATTTTTGAGCCAATAAACATTCAACGAGGGACCAACTAGAAAACAGGCCCAGATCTCACACCTGTGAGCCACGTCAGCACAAATGGGGCCATTGTGTATACAGGTGGAAGTGACTTCGGTGGATCCCTGACTCTGGGGCCCACCGTGATGTATGTATTTTATATCTACACCCTCTATCCGTTTTTCTAGCTCATTTTAGGGCATGAGCCCAAAAATGAAGTAGGAAGATCCAAATCTCGGGTGGACCACACCACAAGAAACAGTGGTGATTGAACGCCCACCATTAAAAACTTTTTGGGGGCCACAAGTTTTGGATCAAGCTGATATTTGGGTGGTCATGTGTGACCTTATCAACTGGTTGGATGGCAAATAAAAATTACACTGCCCCCCAGGAAGTTTATAATAGCGGGCATTCAATCACCACTGTTTCCTGTGGTGTGGTCCACCTGAGACTTAGATCTGAGCCATTTTTGGGTTCAGGCATCGAAATGAGATGGAAAACTGGATGGACGGCATGGATATAAGACAAATACATCACAGTGGGCCCCACAGTCTCGTTGGATCCAAGTGAAGCCACCTCCGGCCCGCTACTACAAACAACATTCTCAGTCGAGGTTGGGTAACTCCACATACGTTCGTAGCCCTGTCCATCCACAAACTCACACGTGCCAATGTGATATACGTGTGCAAGATCTTAGCATTCCATCTGCTTGGAACTAATGCTTAGATGCTCAGCCTAAAAAATCAGGCCGTTTACAATCCTCAAGGACATGAAAGTGCCCATCAGTAACCTTTGCTGTGGCCCACCTGAGGAGTGAAATAGCCTAATTAATATGCTATAATATCTAAACAGTGTACTCAACATGATGAAAAGATCCGATCAAGCACACGCATTCCAAATAGGCACATGTGCTTGTGAATGTGTTTGCATGGCTCCCACATGAATGTGGAAACAGCAATGACAATGGGTAGTCGTTAGAAATGGTGGGACACAAGAGATGATGTCCGTTGATCATACATTGACGAAACAGTCGTGGAAGTGAAGACGGAGCAACGAAGCGCCCATCCGGGGCTCCGTTTGCACAGCAGCATCGACTACTTTCTTGATGGTAGGCAAGGCCATGGGGCATGTATTCATGTAGAATGTGGGGGAGAGGCTGTCAGCTTTGGAAGTGATTGTAGTAGCTATCACTAGAAGGAGACGGAGTAGGAAGAAGAAGCGAGGAGAATCCATTTCTCTTTCGAAAGAGATTGCTAGTGCAGATGTGCTCTAGCTGTGTTGGTCTGTACTTCCATAATTATTTATATATACGAGAGAGAGAGAGAGAGAGAGAGAGAGAGAGAGAGAGAGAGTTTCGCAGCTGCTTATCATGGGCTGCTAACAATTCGCAGCTGATTATCATGGGCTGCTAACAATTTATAATTCTAAGGTTGGAAAGTTAATCGTTGCATCAAGACAGTTTGCACCCATGCAAAGCTGTCACTTTTTTGGACTGGTCTCCCATGATAACACACCATCGTTTAAGTCAGGATAATGCATAGAAGATGACGAATATGACGATGACCGTTACCTGCTCTTCTGATTGTCCAGTAGCACTTAAACAAGGATTAATTTCAAAAACCATCCTGACTTTTGTTTTTTTTTTTTTTTTTAAATTAAAGCATGTCTTTTAAAATATTTAAAGTAATCTACCTTCGTTTTGGTACTGTTATTGATTTAACCGCCTAATGACTTGAAGATTACGTACATTCTTAAAGGCAAAATGCCTTTCATTTAAAACTAAACCATGCATTGTAAAGACGTAAAGACGTAAAGACGTGAGGATTACATACTTTCTAAACGGCGAAAGTACCCTTCATTTAAAACTAAACCATGCAGCAAGAGAGGAAGGGCTTTTATGTACAGTGGTCTGAAGTTAGGTGGGGCCCACTATGGTGTTTGTTAGAAATCCACTCCGTCCACATGTTTTTCCAGCTCAGAGGGCTACACGGAAACAATTGAGATTGTATGTCCACCATTGAAACATTTGTGAGGCCACAGAAACTTTGGATCATGCTAATAATTTTGCTCTTTTAGTTCATCCTAGTGGGAATAACCTTACCAATGCTTGGGCAGCTTTATTTGGTTCTATTTCTTTTGATCCTAACCATCACTGTAATTTTATTTTGTCTAACATCATAAATATTAAATAATACTTCAATAACTTAAAAAAGAAAAAGAAAAAGAGGAAGCTCACCTAAGCTTTTGAGTCAACTTAATTGCACTGGGCTTGTCGAGTTTTCATGTTTTTAAACTAGAGTAGAGCAAAGACTACCAATTACATTGAGAAAATTATAGTGGCTACCTAGTTTTTCTTTTAGAATTTAGACCATACAGTACGTTTCTTCCATATCCATTTGATATCTATGAATTGGATAGTTAGGATTGCTTTATAAGTGTGAAGTTCAAGATCTGCTCCGTCTATAATGTTATCCATAATTTGGATGGTCAGATGGTAGTGCACCAGCGCCACTTTTAAGGAGGAATCACTACCATATTTTAAAATAGTGTACTATCATCATGGTGGTGCCCAACTTCTTTTTTTCTATTCTCTGTACTTTTGAAGGAGCCTTCTCAAGGCTACTGCCGGCCCACAAGTTTGTAAATTATCACAGTAACCTTATTCAATTTAAATGGTAGAAACTCTGCCACATTACACATACCTTAATCCAGACCATTTGAAACTTATCCCCAATTCAATGGATGTTTGACTTGAGCTAAATAAAGAAAAGAAAAAGATGTTCTTATAATGTGACTATTTTATTTGAGAATTATACAACTGAAAGTTCCTTTCTTCAGTGAGGGAATAAAACTTGTGTGAAAAAAAAAAAAAAAACATTTTTCTTGATGTGATGGGTTACATGACAAAAATGGAGAGAAGAAACTTTTCTTTAAAATTTGTAATTCAAACATTGAGAATGTAAAGAAAAATGTGTTAGGAGCCCTGTAGGCAACAAACAAGTGTAAAGGGCCTCTTCTCTAGCTCCTTTTTTTAATAAACCCCAAAATGAAGGGAATCCATCTGGGTTTCAACCCATGGTTGAACGGTAGACAGAGTATGCTTTTCAACACTAAAGTCATGGTTTGAGTGCTCAGAGATTGAATGATAAATAAACAATACGGTGGACCTGGGAAGGTTTAACGGTGGGTGTTACTATCCCTGCTGTTTCCAGTGGTGTGGTCCACTTGAGCTTTGGATTTTCTTTATGTTTTGATGCATGTGCTAAAATGAGGTAGCAAAACAGATGGACGGATTAGATAGAGCATATATGTACGGTGGGCCCCATAGCGCCCAGCACATCACAGAACCAGCTAATCCGCATCCCTTCTTTACTTTCCGCTTTATATCCAACTTTTACTTTTTCTATCTTCTCTTGTACCGCAGTAAAATTATTGGAAGCGGATTGCCTGGTGCACCCTACACCAGCTAATTTGCTGGTGTGAGATACGTGTCGCCTGTAGACAACTTCGTCGTCAGTCCTCGAAATCCGTATTCATACCAACGGTTGAAAGAAAATAAAGATCATGTGGGCCCCAATATGATGTATTTAACATATCTACACGGTCCATCCAGTTTACAAGATTATTTTAGGGAATAATTAAGAAAATAAGATATATCCAAATCTCAAGTGGACCACACCACAAAAGGCAGTGGGGACAATGATTTTCACCATTAAAACATTCCTAGGGCCCACCATGATGTTTATTTTCCATCCAAACTTTTCATAAGGTCACATAGACCTGGATGAATGATAAAAACAAATATCAGATTGATCCAAAACTTCTGTGACCACTAAAAAAGTTTCAATGGTCGAAGTTCAATCTCCCACTGCATTCTGCAGTGTGGTCCATTTGATCATTAGATCTGTCCTGTTTTTGGTTTAAATCATTATAATGATGTCTCCAAATGTACGAACGGTTTGGATATACCACGAACCTCATGGTGGGGCCCACAGAAATTGGTGACGTAAATACACCAGCGAGCTCGCTGGTGTGCGGTGCACCAGCTAATCCGCTTCGAAAATTATTATGCTTACAATAATTAAGCCCAGCCTGCCAAGGATGGCCATCAGATGGACGGTCAGAAAGAAAGTATTTGGCGGCTAAGAATTCAACGGATGGCATTGAACTAGATAAGATCAGGTGACCACATACGCTTCATCTAGCTCATGAGTACCACGTGTAATTCGTGATCAGCGCCGCCATTTTATAAAAAGCTCTAACAAAGCCACGTGCATGACCGCACATTATTAGGTATTGATATATGATAAACGTAGGAGAACATCCCTCACAGTTTTTTAATTGATGGTTGGATGGGCGCAGTTTGGGTACTCGATCCCTAACTGTGGGGCCCACTGTGATGTATGTACCGTTACATCCAGGTCCATCCATTTTGAAAGTTTATTTTAGGGCATGATCTCAAAATCAGGCACATCAAAATTTTAAGTGGACCATAAATATAATACAGGAAACAGTAGTAATGCATATCCAAAAGTTTTGGATCATCAAGTACTCTTTGTGACCTTACCGACAGGTTGAATGGCAAATAAACATTCTGGTGTCTAGTGGGCCATAAGAGTTATGGGTCAAGCTGACAATGTGGTCTCTTCATCCTTGTCTTTGTGCCCTTTTTTTTTTTTATTTGTGTCTGTTGTTGGATGGAAAATAAATTAACATTCTGGTGGCCCTATGAAGTTTTTAATGGTGGGGATTCAATCACTACGTACTGTTTCTTGTGGTATGGTCCACCTGAGATTTGGATATGCTAGCTTCATTTTTTGGGATCATGCCCAAAAATGAGTTTTCAAAATCGATGGATGGTGTGGATATAAGACAAATACATCATAATGGGCCTCACGGTCAGGGATCCCACCCACCTCAGTGGATCCGGGGATCCATTGAAGTCAAGCCCTTGTTGCATATGGGAAATATGTGGCTAATGAAATGGATTATTTGTTCGGCCTGCAACTTGGGTCAAGTCAGCCCAAACCCAACAAACCCAACCCAAGTTCGGAATGGGTTGTCGAGGTCCTTGGGTTGGTCTAATAACACCAACCTGATTTGGATTCGGGTTGGGTCCGGGCTGATCAGCAAGGTTGGGTTAGGTCAGGTTGGTAATAACACATGTATAGGTCGGGTCCGTTTGGGTTGGGTCAAGTATAGACGACTCTGTGTTGGGTTCAGTTCCGGCACCTCGGGTTAGGCTTGGTTTGACCCTCTACCTAACCCAACGTGCTTCAGTTACATCCCTATTATTTGAACTAGTTTTTACTTTTTTGTCTGTATTTTTTCTAAGTTTTCTTCAAGTCAGGAAAGTGTTTAGTCCCTGTTTGGTTTCCACTTAGAAATGATTTCATCGGGTTAGTATTTGTAATTATGTGTTGGAGATCATAATCTATATAAATAATTGGTCATCAAGATTTCTTTTAAAAGGTAAGCTAAGTCCTCAATGTTGAAACATGCCCTGTTTGCCGTCTTTGTAAGTTATTGAGATTATATTTAATACTTACCAAAATCTCTAATATATAATTATCGTTAATTAAAATGAGATCATGAATTTATTTTAAGTGGCAACCAAGCAAGGCCTTATGATTGACAAACTATTGAAATCTATCCATCGGCAGAAGTAATCTTTAAGAAAATGGTACATAAGGTTTCACTTAGCCATCATTAGTTTTGGGTTCATAATGAGTTAAGAAGATCATTGCTATATATAAAGTAGTTTGGAAGATCTTTTCTTTTACTATTTCTGTATGTAGACGATATCCTTTTAGTTAGTAACGATATACAACTATTGATAATGACTGAAGATTGACTTTTTTTTTTTTTTTTTCCAACTTTGAGATGAAAAGTCAACTTTACTCTTGGGATAAAGATCATTAGAGATTATCTTAAGAGATTCTTAGACTTGTCTCAAACCACCTACATATAAAAGATCTTAGTGCGTTTAGGATGAAAATTTAAAAGCTGTTGAAACCCGTATAGGGAAAGCTACCAAGATAAATAGGAAATTGTGTCTCCAAACTGAAGCTAAGAAATCTGTTATATCCTCAATACCTTACATGAGTGCAGTAGAGAGCTTAATGTATATCATGCCTTGCACTAAATCGAATATTAGTTTTGTATTTGATATAGTCAGCTGTTACTAAGGTAACCTGGGACAGTCTCATTGACAAGCTTTCAAACTCGTATTTCATTATTTCAGAGGAACCAATAACTTGATGTTGTGTTATGAAGGCATGAATCTCGACCTTAAAAGAGATTCTAATGCTACTTGGGGTAATGACATTGAAAAGAAAAAGTCGACTTCAGGATTTCTTCCTACTCAAAAGGGGAGCTATCTCGTGATTAGGCAAGAAATAAACATCCACATCCCTTTCATCTATGGAGGCCGAGTACATTGTGTGTTGTGTTGTAGTTTGAGAGTATGTATGGGTGCGCAGATTCTTATAAGGTCTAAGTATTATACTGAGTATTCGTGATCCTATAATATTGTTGATGATAGATAACATATTAATTTGCCATTGACTTGGGGATGGACTTCAAATATCGTCAGAAGTCCAAGCACATTAAGATCAAGTACCATCACGTCCATGATTAAGTGAGAGATAAGAAGGTTGCCTTCAGCTACATTCCCACCGAGAAAATATTGGCTAATCCTATGACAAAGCTTATAGACAGCGATCTATTCCAGGTTCGCGTAAGGTAATGCGATTGATCAGGAGAGCTTAAGTGGCATGATTGTATCATGTATATTTTATATTTCATTAAGGATTAATAATTCATTATTTTTACTTAGTATTAAGTACCATTGTGCACTAAGTGTGTATATCATCAGCATTTACCTTGAGATTGTGTAAAATCTCTACCTTTGTCGGTAGTTGGTCATTCACTCATACGAATTGACCAACCCCAGATATACAATAAAGGTATAATCAGGGTGATGTTCATATGTTGAGGTGTGAATCACCCTCTATTATGAAGAATCAATAATGAGAATAAGAGTGAGTCCTATCCGCCTTCAGTTTTAAAAGATTGAAGATAAGACTAATCAAGTTGAATAACATAATCCTCCATTGTTCTTCATTCAATTAATGCCATGGTTTGAATAAAAGTTAGGTTGTGAGGATATGAGATGCGTCATACCTCATATAAGACAATTGACATATTATAGACAAATGACCCTAACATTCTCTACTTAATGGCTTGAATTGTAGCCACACGCAGGGGTCATTTATCTATTTACTTTAATTTGATTTAATCATTACAACGTGTGAAGAGTCTGTCCCACAGGTGACTCTTTATATCCTCAGCTACTCTCTTTTTGTGTATAGGAGAATGAGATTGAGTCTCATTGCTTTAGTGTATGATGACAAATGACCCTTGATTGTTTGGTTACGTTATAAAAGTAGCTTAATCGATTCTAAATTATATAGTTGGGTTGTTTTTTTAGCCGTTTTCAAGGTATATGGTAAGTAGCCCGGGGCTTTGTTCTGGTGTGCCAGGTCGGCCCGAATTGTAAGTATTTTAGTGCGGTGAATAAAAGTGTTCTCTTTTTAAAAAAATAACAAATAATAAATAAAAAAAATAAAAGAAAAGGTGGGAAATGAAAATGGTTTTCCATTGATGTGATTTTTGGTGTCTTTCGTTCAAAAGACGACAGTGAGCGCACCACGTAATAGCCATTCGCCTTTTCCACAGTTAAACTTTTTCATGTAAGATACAAGATGCTCGTGGTCCGATAAGTGTGAGATTTCAATTTACTATTTGAATAAGGCCCTCTTTTTTCTTTTTCCCTTCTCTCTCTATTTTGCGGATCAAAAGGGATAAAAGCTCCGAACAACCACATGATGAAAACAATTATTTTGCATTTCTTTTGGAAGAAGGAGGCCTTCTCTCCTGCATTTCTTCTTGCATGAGGAAGAGAAATTCCTCTTGTTTTACAGCTTCGACAATCTCCATTTCAAGATAGCCAAAAATACAAAAAGAAAAGGAAAAAACAAAGAAACGAAGAAACAGACAAACAAAAAATAATAATAATAATAAATAAAAAAGTAAAGAAAAAGGCTGTTCCACGAGTCACTTGGACGAGTCACCCCAACTTAGCTGAGTTGCTCAGAGTGGCCGAGTCTTTCAACCTTGTTCACCAAAGCCAGATAAAAACTGGATGAGTTGCTCCGAGTGGATGAGTCTTTTCACCTTATTTAGCAAAGCCAGAAGAAGAAGAAGAAGCTCACATTTTCTCTTAATTTACCCTCCTACAGTTCTTCCTAATTTGCCCCTTCTTCCCAGTTAAAGGACTTATGCTTCCCATCTTGACCATTGACTTAGCAAAATCTGCTGTGAAAGCCTTAGGGCTTGAACTGTAGCTCTCCACCAGCCCATCAGTTGGCCCACCATTGAACAACACCTGATCAGAGTGAAGTAGGCCCCTCTTCCCCTTCAAGCCCTTGAAGTACCTCACATCAAACCGTGCCGGCGTTGAATCAAAGGGTTCCAGATTGGTGTCCCCACCGGAGCGAGGACATGACCTGCGTAGCCGGTTGGCGAAGTTGGGAAAGATGTTTGTTTCATTGTAGATGCGGTCCCGGAAGCTGGAGCATTGTGCGAATCCTATGGTGTGGCCACCCGAGAGCGCGACTAGATCGCGAGTGTTCAGACCATGGTCTTTGAAGTTGTTGATGAGGGCTGGTAGATCCATGGTGGGTGCAGGGAGGTTGTTGTTCGCAGCGGTCCGGCTAGCCGTGGTCGAGTCTCTCCTTCCTAGCTGCACCTGCCATGAAGGGCCACCTAGCTGCATGGACGTAAAGATCAGTGAGTTTGTGTCAATCACTCGTCATCTTTTATGATCAAGTATGAGGAATTAATGCTACTTTGATGCCAGAAACACCAACACGTCACATGTGTGGCACATGTTCTTTGTGATCATGGCCATTGATTTGGTGGGGTATCTCGTAGGTGGGTCATAGCCCATAAAATGAGGCGGTTGGACTATCATAGCAGTCTGATGTTTCTGCAAATGGATGGTCAAGGGCATTCATGTATGTCATTGTGTTTGTTACAAGATCAACAGTCCAAAATCATGACGTGTATGAAGAGGCCCAAACATCAGTATAATCTCATGAAAAACTCACATAACATACATGATAGATATAAGGAAGTATCATACCGCAACCACAGAGTCACGAGCGGCAACGGCCAAGATGTCTGCACAGGACACGACTGGGCCACCGCAAGCTTTATCTACGGCTGACTTGATTCTATCGACGACTTCGAATCCTCTGGCAGAGTTGAGGTTGGGAAACGCTGTCTTCTCGCCATCTATTGTGTCCGTGTCATCGAGCAAGATGGAAGCATCACAACCCTACAAAATCATGACTAGATGAGATATGACGGCTAGTGTTCCTAAAGAGAGTGCTTTTTTTTAGCCAATTAAACATTCAACAAGGACCAACTATATAACAGGCCCAGATCCACGTCAGCACACGAGGGGCCATTGTGTATAGCACATCCAGACAGGTGGACGTGACTTCGGTGGTTCCCTGACTGTGGGGCCCATCTTCATGTATGTATCTTATATCCACGCCCTCCATCCGTTTTCCAGATAATTTTATGGCATGGGCTAAAAAATGAAGCAGATCCAAATCTCAGGTGGACCACTCCACAGGAAACTGTGGTGATTGAATGACCACCACTAAAAACTTCTTGGGGACCACTATAATTTTTATTTGCCATCCAACATGTTGAGAAGGTCACACAGACCTGGATGAAGGGACGACGCAAATATCAGCTTGATCCAAAAATTACGGCCCCCAAAAAGTTTTTAATGGTGGGCGTTCAATCACCACTATTTCTTGTGGTGTGATCCACCTGAAATTTATATCTGTATTATTTGTGGGCCCAGGCCTTAAAATCATCTTGCAAAACAGATGCACGGCATGGATATAAGACACATACATCACAGTGGGCCTCCACAGTCTTAGTGGATCCAAGAGAAGCCGCGTCCGACCCACTGCTACAAACAACATTCTCAGTCGAGGTTCGGTAACTCCACACACGTGTGGATCCCTGTATATCCACACACCTACACGTGCCATTGTGGTACACGTGTGCAAGATCATAGCTTTCCATCAGTTACTTTAGCTGCGGCCCACCTCAGGTGTGAAACAGCCTAATTAATAAGCTAGAATATCTGAACAGTGTACGTACCCCACCTGATGAAAAGATCTGATCAAACACACGCATTCCATATGGTGGATGTTAATGCATGGCTCCCACGTGAATGTGGAACTAGCAATGATAATGAGTAGTTCTTAGATATGGTGGGACAATTAACGAGAGAGACGTTCATACATTTACGAAGCAGTCATGGAAGTGAAGACGGAGCAACGAAGCGCCCATGCGGCTCTCCTTCTGCACCGCGGCATCGACGACTTTCTTGATGGTAGGCAAAGCCATGGGGCATGTATTCTTGTAGAATGTGGGGGAGAGGCTGTCAGCTATGGAAGTGGTTGCAGTAGCTATCACTGGAAGGAGATGGAGTAGAAAGAAGAAGCAAGGAGAAGCCATTTCTGTTGTGGAAGGGATGTCTAGTGCAGGTGTGCTCTTGCTGTGTTCGTTTGTACAATATCCATAATTATTTATATACACTCGAGAGAGAGAGAGAGAGAGAGAGAGAGTTTCGCAGCTCCTTCTCATAGGCTGCTAATACTATGGTTGAAAAGTCCATGGTTGCATCAAGACAGTTTCCTCCCATGCAAGCTGTCACTTTTTTGGACTGTTCTCCTCTGCTTATACACCATCGTTTAAGTTAGGATAAGGCATATAGAAGATGCCGATTATGACGAGGACCGTTACCTGCTCTTCTGATTGTCCACAATCATGACTGACTTCTGGTATAAAAAGTACGGAAAAACCCACCCAACTTGGCCAGATTGAACCATGACTCAAGACAACCCAACTGGGTCCTGGTCAAGACTTCGAAAAATTCAGAATACTTGAACAGAACCTGGACAAAAGCTCACCAAGAACTCAACGAAACATATATTGGACACTCATTACCATCCAAAAATTGCTGGAGATGTCTTCAATATGAGAATCGGGGGTCTTTGGTCAATTGATGAGCCTAGCTCAGTCACTTGAAAACATCCCGGATGAGATAGATAATCTCTCGATGGATTTGGTCATGTTCGATCACTTGAACGTTTGGGTCGATTAACCCATGATTGATACACTGTTTAGTATGATTTTGTGCAATTTGTTTTTAATTTCGGTTTTATGATATATATAAAAGGGTGTAATGCAGGATTAGAGTAATTGTCAAATGGGACGGCTATCCTAGACGCGTGAGAGGGTTGAGAGAGTTTTAACGTGAAAGAAAAAGCTAGGGTTTTTCTCTTGCGGGGTTTAGATCCGAATAAGTTGTTCTTCATCTCTTATAACTTCGTTTTTATAGTGATTCACTTTGTACAGTAGTTTTTTTCTATACGAGTTTTTCCACATAAAATTTAGATTGTCTTGTGTATTAATGATTTGCCTGCTAATTACCATTGTGATTCCCTTGTTTGATTCCACTTTGAGTTCCTCGCTTCTACTGATTCCCAACGAAAATTACATTTGAATTTATAAAGAGAGAAACCTTTGAAAACAAAAAAATAAAAATTAATATTATTAATGAAAAGTCTATTTACAATTTACAAAATCTTCTTATATAAATTATATAAGTTCCAATATCTGTAGTATGGAAATCGACTTATACTTTCAATACTGCAGATCAACGATGCAAGATATCTTAGAAATTACCAAACTTTCCAGTATCGTGTGAAATATCTTTTCGATATTGTGTGAAAAAGCGATAAATTCATGTATTGATGATATATCGATGCATTCTGATATCTTCAATATAGTTGTATTGCTTTTGTCAAACACTACATAGTTTAGGATCCTACATAAAGGAAATTTATTAAGTGCGCTTATTTTTTTTTGTAGTGTTTTGATTTCTAAGTATATAATGATATTTTTTTAATCATCTTTTGAAGTTTCATTGAAAAATTCAACTAGTATTTAATACTTTTAAAAAATAATGACACATTATGTTGATACATCCAATATTTTTCATATGATACTTGATATGTTCCTATATCCTAAGATTGTGATACATCCATTGATACCAATACTAAAAAAAATGATAAGTACCAAATCCTAAATTTGTAATTTAATTTTTTTTCTCAAAATAGTAACTTATTAGAAATAATGATGAACTTCTAAATTAATTCAAACTTTCTTATCAAATGTTTCAAACAAGCACTTTAAGCTGTTATAAAACTCTCACCCTAAAATACCTTAAAAGTAAAACAACTCAAATTTAATTCTTAAAGTGACCTTTAAAAAAAAAAAAAAAAAAAAAAAAACCTTTCGCAGGCTAATCCCCTTTGTTATTAGCTAACATGTAGAGCTAGTTGATAATTTTCCAACAGCGTATTACAAACGCAAAATGGATAACAGGTTATGTAGTTGTCCAACACTATAATGCATGCATGCTAAATACTTGGATCAAACTTTCTAACCCGATTTCTCTCAATCCTAACCATCCATGTAATTGTTTTCTTTTATTTTATCTAACATCATAAATATTAAATAATACTTAAAAAAAGAAGAAGCTCATATGTGTTTTTAAGAAACTCACATAAGCTTTTGATTCAACTTAATTGCACTAGGTTTGGGTTGAGTTTTCATGATTGTAAACTATGCTTCAACTATGAGTTGAGCAAAGATCAACGTACAATTACATTGAGAAAATGATAGTGGCCATCTGATTTTTCAGTTAGAATTTTGACCATACTCTACGTTTCTTCCATCCATTGATATCTATGAAATGGATAGCCAGGATTTCTTTATCAGTGTGAAATTCAAGATCTACTACGTCTATAATGTGATCCAAAATTTGAATGGCCTGGATGGCAGTACATGAGGGCCACTTGTAAGGAGAACAAAGTCACATCCATATTTTAAAATAGTACTGTGTTATCCATAGGGCGGTGCCCAACTTCCTTTTTCTATTTTTATACTTCCTTTGAAGGAGCCTTCTCAAGACGACCGCCGCCCACAAGTTTGTAAATTATCAGAATCACCTTGTTGATCATTTAAATGGTAGCAACTCTGCCGTATTACACATACCTTAATCCAGGCCGTTTGAAACTTAGCCCAGTTCAATGGATGTTTGAATTGAGGTAAACAAAGAAAGCAAATGATTTTCTAATGGCATGAATTTTTTATTCGAGAAATATAAAAGTGAAAGCCCCTTTTGCCGGTAGGGAATAAAACTTAAAAAAGAAGAAGAAGAAGAAAAAAAAAAAAGTCAATTAGTATGATATGTTAAATGGCAAAAATTGAAAGAAAATAGTTTTTTTTTTAAAATTTTAATTCAAACATTGAAAAATATAAAGAAAATATGTGTTGGGACTCTTTTTATAGGAAAACAAATAATTGAAGCTGGAAACAGTGGTAATCGACCGTGGGGCCCACCTTGATGTATGTTTCTTATATCCACGCCGTCCATCTGTTTTGAAAACTCATTTTAATGCATGATTTAAAAAATGAAGCAGATCCGAATTTTAGGTAAACCATAGCACAGGAAACAATGGTAATCGATCATTAAAACTTCTTACAGGCTGATATGATATTGGTGTGGTCCCTTCATCCATGTCTTTGTGACGTTATCAACAAGTTGGATAAAAGATTAACATTCCAGTGGCCCCCATGAAGTTTTTAATGATAAGGATTCAATTACGTGGATGGACGGTGTGGATGTAAGGCACACACATTAAAGTGGGCACCATAGTTAGGGATCCACCCACACCGCGCCCTTGAACTGGATAAGACCACGTGACCATACATTCTTCATCCAGCACATGAGCGCCACGTGTCTTGTGACGATCGCCGCCCTTCTATGAAATCATAAACAAAGCCAAAACGTAGTCCTATCATATCAGTGGGACCCACTATGTTAACGGTTTAGCTGGGAAATCATATCAGTGGGATTTACGGTTTAGAGACCATCTAATTAAGTTGGGACCCACTGTGTTAACGGTTTAGCTTGAGTTAATTATCTTCCACGTGTGCTATTTTTCATTGCCTGCGCATCAACCATCACAGCCCGCCGGAGTAGGTTTTGTTGATGCTGCATGGACAGAGAGACCTTCAACCATTCATCCCATTTTGAGGAGAGCGGATTAGGCGAGAACCTGACTGTGGGGCTCACAGTGATGTATGTGCATTAAATCTACACCGTCCAGACATTTTTAAATAGCATTTTAGGCATGATCCCAAAAATGAAACTGATCCAAGTCTTAGGTGGACCACACTACAGGAATCAGTTATGATTGAATCCTCACCATTAAAAACTTCATGTATTCCACCAAAATGTTTATTTCCCGTTCAACCCGTTAATAAGGTCACAAAAACACAGATGAAGAAACCACACAAATATCATCATGCACCAAAGATTTTGTGGCCCACAAGAAGTTTTTAATGGTCAATTACCACTGTTTCATGCACTATGGTCCATTGAGATTTGGATCTGCTTCATTTTTTAGATCATGCTCTAAGATAAGTTTTCAATACAGATGGATGGCGTGGATTTATTCACATACATCACGGTGGGCCCCACAGTCAGGGGTCCCACAGTCAAACGGATCCACTGAAGCCGCGCCCCCACCCAAGACGGGGCAGCCCTTACCGTGGGGCCCACCTCGATGTATGTATTATGTATCCACGCCGTCCATCCGTTTTTCCATATCATTTTAGGGCATATCCCAGAAATGAAGAAGATCCAATTATCAGGTGGACCATGCCATAAGAAACAGTGGTAATTGACCTCGATGAAGCCGGGGTGACTCAACTGTGCACGTGCATGGCCTTACAAAGATCCAGACCGTCAGAATTACTGACCCAATTGTGATGGAGCATAAGAAAAACACTCCACGGAGAAGATAGCTGTAACCATCCCATTTTTTCACTTGAAATTTAAACCACTCATTTTTTTGTTAATAATTCATTAGATAAGCATCAATTATTAGATGGCTAGGAATTATGGGTTAGCGGGACTCGGATTCAACAGTGACCCGGCCCCTCCAGTGTCCACACGTTGATGCTTGAAAAGTTGAAAGGCTCACCATGATGTATGTGTCTTATCAACCAGTTGGTGGCAAATAAACATTACAGTGGGCTCTAGGAAGTTTCAAATGGCCTACTGTTTTTTGTGGTGGGCCACCTGTATCTATTTTTGGGTTAATGCCCTAACATGAGCCCGCAAAATAGATGAATGGCGTATAAAAAAACACACAAACAACATGGCGGGCCCTACGGAGCTTTTGCCTGGAAATTTGAATGATCTGATCAGTTCCAGCACATGGCTGCCATGTGTGAGGATGAGTTACCCAACTTTGAAAATGGTGGCAAACTATTGTAAGAGTCTCTATCGGTCATATTCATGACGCAAAAGTCTTGAGTAAGAAAAGTGTCACAACCAAACACATTGGTGTCTCTACGAAGAATCCGGATCCTTTGCTTTATCCGAATACAGGAATCCTGTTTTCTTCCTTTATTATTGGTCCAGTTGGGACATACAGTGTCAGAGCCAACCAATCACAAAGGCACAAGCAGAAGTTTTCTGTTCGGATAGAGCAGAGGATCCGGATTCCTCTGTGAAATGTTACAGCAGCTACAATGATTTAAGATGTCCCATCAGAAGGATGGAGTCAAGAACAGACAACAAGGCTAGGCTGATTGTCCTCGACTCCTTTTAAGTTGTGGTGTCTGATTTTTCTTTCTCCACACTGCATGCATGCAGGTAATTCCGGACCATTTCCAATGGTAGATAGCAATATGGATGGAGACATGGCTCCAGATTCATACTTGCCGGACGATTCAAACCAATCAATTTGTGACTATCAAATGAACCGTTAAAAGTAAAATGGTCAGATATCTAAATCGACCAAGAAAAATTAGACGGCCATAAACTCCATTCACAGCAAGGCCCATGATTTGAATGTTCTTGATTATGAGTGGAAAAATATTGTCAATAGTATGAAGTTAAGAGACACATTAAATGACGAAGAGTTGACATGTCAGGGGATGCTAAGTAAAAAATGAAGCTGATCTAGAGCTCATGTGAACCACATCATAGAACACCAATTATTTTAATTGTGAACGTTCATTCAACACTATTTTTTGTGGACCACATCTGCCTCTGCTTTAGTACATATCATAGAAGGATCCAGAAAAAATGAATGGTCGGTATGGATGAAGCACAAAATCATACTAGAGCCTACATAGCATTGACCTCTGCGTATAGTCTCCCCATCACCGTCCACGCGGATTGCCATCCAACAGATTTCCTGTGAAAGCCTTTCGCAGGAAGTAACTAAGCTGGAGACCAAGGTGGGGCCCACCGTGATGTTTTCGAGAAATCCACTCCATCCATCTGCCTCGTGAGCTCATTTTAGTGCATTATACCAAAAAATTAATAGGATCCAAGACTCAAGTGGGCCGAAAATGTGAGAATTGAACGTCCACAGTTGAAATATTCGTGGGGCCACAGAAGTTTTAAATCAGGCTAATATTTGTGTTTTCAGTTCATCCAATAGGAATGACGTTATGAACGGTATTGATGTCATATAAACATCACTGTGGATCCCAGGGAGGTTTCAACGGTAAGAATTTCCCTACCCATCTTTTCCTTTAGTGCGGCCCACTTAAGTCTTGTATCTGGTTCGTTTTTTTGTTTAGTATCTTAAAATGATTTAACAAGGTAGATGGACGGTGTGGATTTATCGAAAATGTCACGGTGGGCCCCACCTAGGTTTCCAGCGCAAGGCTTTCGCAGCCTTTGGAGGTGCTGCGCGGGCGCGACTTGGGTGAGACCTCGGAACCAGCGTTGTGGGTCGGATCCTGAACCCAGGGCCCACCTGGGTATGTTCTTTGTAAATCCATGCCGTCCATATGTTACTTCATATTATTTTAGGATGCATTCCAAAAAATAAAGTAGATGAAAATTTTAGGTGGACCACACCCCAAGAAACAGTTCTCATTCAACCGTGACCATTAAAACCTTCCTGGAGTCCACCGTAATGTTTATTGACCATCCAATCTGTTGATAAGGTCACGTAGACAGGGATGAAAGGAAAAGACAGAAAACAGTGGAGACAGTGACATCCACCATTGAAAACTTATTAGCCCACCATGATGTTTATTTGAGATCCAACCTGTTCATAAGTTCACACAGATATGGAGGAAGGGAAAACACAAATATCAGCTTGATCGAAACCTTCTGTGGCCTATAAGAAGTTTTCAACAGTGGATGTCACTGTCCCCGCTTTTTTCTACGGTGGGGTTCACTTGAGTTTTGGATCAACCTCATTCTCTGAGTCATGCCTTAAAATGATCTCTCCAACGGAATGGACGGTGTGGATACAACACATATCTCATGCTGAGGCCCACGTGCCATGGCGACGTCACTTCAGTTTTGCTACTCCGGTAGATGTGCTATCTGTTAGAAGATTTGCCAGCCTGTAAAATCAAATTTGAAAATGTGGTATTTCGTATAAGCCATGAGTAGATACGTATAAAAATGAAAATGTATTCCTACTTTTTTTTTTTTTTTAATTTATTGATAACGTCAGCTGACATAGGCTCCCATGACTTGGACCAATAAGAAGGGGCAGCGCTGGATTCTTCTGCGCGGCCAATATAGACGATCCGCACTCAAGTAAAAAGTATATATATATATATATATATATATATATATATATATTGGATCCTCTATTGAAACACAATAGAGAAATCCTGCTTGTCACTTCTCTGATTGGTCCAAGTCAGCTTGACTGTGTCAGAGCTGAACTGCTCTGACACAGTAAGGATAAGCTGGACCAATCAGAGCAGCAGCAGCAGAGGTTCTCTGCTCGGATTTAATAGAGGATCCGGATTCATATATACGTGAATGCTCACTTCAGAATCGGTGAGAACTTTTTGAGGACCCATCACACATGATATGTCCCTAAAATCTGAATTGTTGATGTAGCACCTCAAAAACACTCTTGGGGCCTAACTTTCAACCTGGTTCACAACTTTGCTGGGCTGTGGCAAAAGGAAATAGTTTCCGCCTTTGATTTGTCTCTTTTTCTCTTCTATGGCCCACCAGAGTTCTGGATCAGGTTGAAAGTTGGGCATCGGGGGTTTTTCGAAGTGCGGCATCATGTAGACGACTCAAATTTTGGAGACACATCATGTGTGATGAGTCCTCAAAATGTTCTCAAGAGTTCTCGTGCGAGATGGTTCACAGGTGAGCATATATATATATATATATATATATATATATATATATATATATATATATATATATATATATATATATATATATATATAGGGAAATGGTACTATAAGGTTGATAGCAGGGGAAGTTATCATGAGGTCGAGCTATGTGGGCCCCCACCGTGATGTGTGTCCAAAATCTACCCCATCAGTTAGATGCACCATTCTATGGTGGGCCACGAGCTTAAAAATCAGGTCAATCTATGACTTAGGAAGGCCACATCACGTATAACAGTTGAGAGGGGTTATCCGCCCATTAAAAACTTCATGATCATTTATTGAGCCCAATGAGATGTGGTTCACAAATCCAGACCATCCATTGTGTGTGTTTCACTTGAATGAGGGGTCCGACCACGTTTCAGCTATATCTAAAACTCAGGTGGGCTCCACCAAGTGCTTTTAGATGTTTTAGGCATGTCTTCACATGGTTTTAGATGGTATGGCCCACCTGAGTTCTGTAAACGGCTAATTTTTTGGATATCCAATAACCTAAAGGGGACCCATCAAGTGCACGGCTTTGATGTTCGATCCACATCACGGTGGGGCCCACACTGCTCAACCTCATGGTAACTTCCCATGAGGTACCATTTCCCATATATACACACACACACACACACACACACACACACACACACACACACACATTTATCCGCACACCCATCAGTGGGTAAAATCTGGTGCAATCCTAATTTCAGGTGGGCCACCTTAGAGGCCGAAAAATCCTCAGTATTCATCCATTTTCACAAGAGCACTTATCCATTTGAAATTTACAGAAGCTATTCTTAAAGCGGGGGTAAAATTCCCTACACGCCTGACACCTCCTTATATATTGAAATCGTCCGTATGTTTTTCCACCCCATTTCAGGACACAATCTCAAAGATTAAGCAGATCCAAATGTCAGGTGGACCACACCATTGAAAACAACTTTTTGTGGGCCAAGAAAATTTTGCGGTGCCCAACTTCCTTTTTCTATTTTTATACTTCCTTTGAAGGAGCCTTCTCAAGACGACCGCCGCCCACAAGTTTGTAAATGATCAGAATCACCTTGTTGATCATTTAAATGGTAGCAACTCTGCCGTATTACACATACCTTAATCCAGGCCGTTTGAAACTTAGCCCAGTTCAATGGATGTTTGAATTGAGGTAAACAAAGAAAGCAAATGATTTTCTTATGACATGAATTTTTTATTTGAGAAATATAAAAGTGAAAGTTACTTTTGTCGGTAGGGAATAAAACTTAAAGAAGAAGAAGAAGAAGAAAAAAAAAAAAAGTCAATTAGTATGATGTGTTAAATGGCAAAAATTGAAAGAAAATAGTTTTTTTTTAAAAATTTTAATTCAAACATTGAAAAATATAAAGAAAATATGTATTGGGACTCTTTTTACAGGAAAACAAATAATTGAAACTGGAAACAGTGGTAGTCGACCGTGGGGCCCACCTTGATGTATGTTTCTTATATCCACGCTGTCCATCTATTTTGAAAACTCATTTTAATGCATGATTTAAAAAATGAGGCAGATCCGAATTTTAGGTAAACCATAACACTGGAAATAATGATAATCGACCATTAAAACTTCTTACAGGCTGATATTTGTGTAGTCCCTTCATCCAGGTCTCTGTGACGTTATCAACAAGTTGGATGAAAGATAAACATTCCTGTGGCCCCCATGAAGTTTTTAATGATGAGGATTCAATTACGTGGATGGACGGTGTGGATGTAAGGCACACACATTAAAGTGGACTCCGTCGTTAGGGATCCACCCACACCGTGCTCTTGAACTGGATAAGACCACGTGACCATATATTCTTCATCTAGTACATGAGCGCCACGTGTCTGGTGCCCTTCTATAAAATCATAAACAAAGCCAAAACGTAGTCCTATCCAGACGAAATCATTTAAATTTTTGGATACTCTGGCGTACGTGACATTTCATAAACATGCACACCGTTACGACAAATGTTGCATACATGTCAGTAGATCCAGACCATCCAAAAAGATGGAATAACTGTAGAAAACCAGATGGAAAGCTCAGATATCTCACACTTGTTGCATATTGGCACGTGTGCCTTGCTTCTCATGAGCTCTGGTCCATTGAATCCTTTTCACCTTTATTTGATACTCTGGCATATGATGGTTCACACGCAAGCACTAAGAAGTTTATACACGTAGCCTCTGTGGAGAGGCTTACATGGCCTTAGTTGAATTTGGATCTTTGACTACTTCTCATTTCGACCGTCCACTCATACACATCAATAAGCTAGCTGGGAAATCATATCAGTGGGATTTTCGGTTTAGGGACCTTCTAATTAAGTTGGGACCCACTATGCTAACGGTTTAGCTTAAGTTAATTATCTTCCACGTGTGCTATTTTTCATTGCCTGCGCATCAACCATCACAGCCCGCCGGAGTAGGTTTTGTTGATGCTGCATGGACAGAGACTTCAATCATTCATCCCACTTTGAGGAGAGCGGATTAGGTGAGAACCCTGACTGTGGGGCTCACAGTGATGTATGTGCCTTAAATCTACACCGTCCAGACATTTTTAAATAGCATTTTATGTATAATACATAAAATGAAGCTGATCCAAGTCTTAGGTGGACCACGCTACAGGAAACAGTCATGATTGAATCCTCACCATTAAAAACTTCATGAATTCCACCACAATGTTTATTTTCCGTCCAGCCCATTGATCATGTCACAAAAACATGGATGAAGAGACCACACAAATATCATCTTGCACCAAAGATTTTGTGGCCCACGAGAAGTCTTTAATGGTCAATTACCACTGTTTCATGTACTATGGTCCATCAGAGATTTGAATCTGCTTCATCTTTTTGGGTCATGCTCTAAAATAAGCTTTCAATACAGATGGATGGTGTGGATTTAGTCACATACATCACGGTGGGCCCCACAATCAGGGGTCCCACATCACGGGGGCAGCCCTTACCATGGGTCCCACTTCGTTGTATGTATTATGTATCCACGCCGTCCATCCATTTTTCCATATCATTTTAGGGCATATGCCAAAAATGAAGAAGATCTAATTATCAGGTGGACCATACCATAAGAAACAGTGGTAATTGACCTAGATGAAGCCGGGGTGACTCAACTGTGCACGTGCATGGCCTTACAAAGATCTAAACCGTCAGAATTACTGATCCAATTGTGATGGAGCATAAGAAAAACACTACACGGAGAAGATAGCTGTAACCATCCGATTTTTTCAGTTGAAATTTAAACCACTCATTTTTTTTGTTAATAATTCATTAGATAAGCATCAATTATTAGATGGCTAGGAATTATGGATTAGCGGGACTCGGATTCAACAGTGACCCGGCCCCTCCAGTGTCCACACGTTGATGCTTGAAAAGTTGAAAGGCTCACCATGATGTATGTGTCTTATCAACCGGTTGGTGGCAAATAAACATTACAGTGGGCTCTAGGAAGTTTCAAATGGCCCACTGTTTTTTATGGTGGGGCCATCTGTATCTATTTTTGGCTTAATGCCCTAACATGAGCCGGCAAAATAGACGAATGGTGTATAAAAAACACACAAACATCTTGGCAGCCGTACAGAGCTTTTGCCCGGAAATTTGAATGGTCTGATCAGCTCCAGCACACGGCTGCCATGTGTGTGGATGAGTAACCCAACTTTGAAAATGGTGGCAAACTATTATAAGAGTCTCTGTCGGTCATATTCATGAGGCAAAAGACTACATAAAAGAAGTGTCACAACCAAACACATATGACATGTGGGCGTCTCTGCGAAATGTTCAGAAGCCACAATGATTTAAGATGTCCCATCAGAAGGAAGGAGGAGATGACGTCAAGAGGATGAGTCAAGAACTGATAACACGGCTAGGGTGATTGTCCTCGACTCCTTTTAAGTTGTGGTGTCTGATTTTTTGTTCTCCAAAACTGCATGCATGCAGGTCAATCCGGACCATTTCGATGGTAGGCCATAATATGGATGGAGACATGGCTCAAGATTCATACTTGCGAGACGATTCAAACCATTTAATTTATGACTATCAAATGAACCGTTAAAAGTAAAATGGTCAGAGATCTACATCGACCAAAGCAGTCAGATGCACCATTATATGGTGGGCCACGAACTTAAAAATCGGGTCAATCCATGACTTAGTTGGGCCACATCACATATAACAGTTGAGAGGAGTTATCCGCCCATTAAAAACTTCATGATAATTTATTGGGCCCACTGAGATGTGGTTCACAAATCCAGACCATCCATTGTTTGTGTTTCACTTGGATGAGGGGTCCGACCATGTTTCAGCCACATCTAAAACTCAGGTGGGCCCCACCAAGTGCTTTTAGATGTTTTAGGCATGTTTTCACATGGTTTTAGATGGTACGGCCCACCTAATCAGTTCTGTAAACGGCCGATTTTTTAGATATCCAATAAATTAAACGGGACCCATCAAGTGCACGGTTTTGATGTCAGATCCACATCACAGTGGGGCCCTCACAGTTCATGACGTCGACCTTACTCCCCCCCATCTGGGTCTTTTCTACATCCAAACTGTTAATTACATATTTACATTTATCCATGGTGACAACCATCAGTGGGTAAAATCTGGTGCAATCCTAATCTCAGGTGGGCCACCTTAGAAGCCGAAAAATCCTCAGTATTCATCCATTTTCACAAGGGCACTTATCCAGTGGGAATTTACGCAAGCTACTCTCAAAGCGGGGGTAAAATTCCTTACACGCCGTACGATAAGAGCGGAATCCGATTCCGACAGGTACCTGGATTAGGTATTATCCGGGTAACACCCTAGTAGTTATGACCCTTACCGTGTGGGGCCCACCTTGATATATGTTTTATATATTGAAATCGTCCTTATGTTTTTCCCGCTCATTTCAGGAAGCAATCTCAAAGATTAAGCAGATCCAAATGTCAAGTGGACCACACCATTGAAAACAACTTTTTGTGGGCCAAGAAAATTTTAGATCAAGCCAATACTTGGGTGGTATACTCATTTAGGTCTTTGTGACCTGATCAACAAGTTTGATGGCAAGGTCACAACAGGTTTGATGGCAAACAAATATTCCGATGGTCCCATGAAGTTTTTCTAGGTGGGAATTTCATCATGATTGTTTCTTGTGGTATGGTCCACTTAAGATATGGGTCTGTAAGATATGGGTCTGCATCATTTCTGTGATCCTTCCCTAAAATGACCTTTCAAAATGGATGGACAGTGTGGATTTATTTCACAGACATCAGAGTGGGCCCCACAGTTTGGGATCCTAAACGACAACTCGTACGGACACAGATTTCCCACCAAATGCACTTTGGAAGCAGATTGCGTGGTGTGCCACACAGCACCGACCTCCATGGTCTGTTGACGTCCCCCAGTTCTATGGGCCCCAACATGATGTATTTGTTGTATCCACATCATCCATCAACTTGATGATATCATTTTAGGTCATGAAAAGGCGGTAGATTGAAGGCTCAAGTGGACCACACCACATGTAGTGGTGATTGAATGCTTACACTTGGGAACTTCTCGGGGGACACAAAAGTATTGGATCATTTTGATATCAGTGTTTTACTTTCATTCATATCTGTGTCCTTGTGAACAGGCTAGATGATAAATAAACAATAATGTGGACCTTTTATGGGTTTTAACGGTCGACCACATTATTCGCACAATTCCCTATGGTGTGGTCTAATGGAGTTTTTGGGATCACGTCTGGATACCTTTTTCTCCGTAACATTTTATGGCATTAGGCTAAAAAATGAGGCCGATCCATGTTACAAGTGGACCTCGTTGTAAGGTCAAAATTCTTGTTTCTTACCATATTCAGATAATAGCCATTCACCACTTTGTCTGCTGGTTTGGTCAACTGAAGATTTTAATCAGTTTATGTGTTGATATATCATATTCATATGGCCTAATGAAATAGATGGGTAGTGCATATATGCAACAAGTTCATCAAGGTGTGCCCAATTAATTTGACTTGCACCGCACTCCTTTCGTACGCATGTCAAACTCTTTTACTAAATTAAGAATGAGTCTCTATCCACTTGAGAAGACATCACATCAAGATAAGAAGGCTTGGGACACACACTAACACACACCGAACCCCTCTGACACACTCAAAACCATACTAACTCACACTCAACCCCTCCCACAACACTGATCGACTTCAACTTACACTGCAATCCCTTGCACATCGAACTCCTTCATTGAACTGCAAATCAGTGTGCATCCACATAAGAAGATGTTACGTCGAGGTATGGGGACTCCGGACACACTCGAGCCCCACGACGACACACATGCACACCCAACCCTCCAATTAACTCTTTACCTTTTCACACTCTTCCCCATGTTATTGGCCCCATCATTGTTGGAGCCAAGAAATGAAGTGGACCGGTAGATTTAGGTGGACGGATTAGCCTTACTTCAACCAAACAATCATCTACTAATTAGAGCACATTCAAATTAATGACATTTTTTTATTAGGTTGACTATGATAACCGAAGTCTTTATTTATTCTTCCTATAATATTGTGTTCGATTTCCATTTAAAAAAGCAAACTTTTAACCTCTTCATGAAATACTTTGTCCATGTCGGTCACAGGCAAATTTTCAATCAACGGCTGTCACTTTAGCTATGTTAGATTCATGATAAGATAGTTCTACACAACCCATCAAAACGTCGGGTCCGGTTGGTATTCGGGTTCAGGCTGGCAATGAGCCGCGAGCTCGATCTTTGGATCGTGCTTGGAACTACAACCTTAGTCCATGGGCTGGGTTGGACCTAGTATGCATGGACTCTGGTAGCGTAGCCCAGCCCAACCTGACTTTATATGTACATCGTGTTATATCGTAGACATGATATTGGGCCGTTCCAATCCTCCAATCCTCCATTAGGCAGCACATATATCTTGAATGTAGACCATTGGTTTGGTGCCTTTAAATGTTAATTTCTTTATGCACACGTGGCCCACTTGATCAACAAATGAATTAGGAACATTCAAATGAGAAATATAGTTTTTTTTCCCAATTTTCAGGCAGGTCCTTGTTGGTTTTGTCATACACAAGCCTAACCAATTCCTTTTATGGTCAAGCTTGGGCCTGTGGCGCTGGGCCCATGCATGAGCTGGGCTCCCAGCCGGGGCCAATAAGTGATATTTTATGCGAGAGAATTTTCCAAGTGATATTTTATGCTCACATTTGAAGCACACATGGCCTATTTTCGTTAGACCATGGTCAAGGGTGACAAGGAATTCACATAACCCATGTTAGAGAGAAGTTGTACCGGGCCAGAAGCTGACTCATTGTGTAGACCCGACTGTAATTAATTCTAGGTTCAGGTAATATGAAATTCAAGGCCTGTTTGTTTTGCCGTAAATTGAGGTAAAGGCATGTAAACATATGTAAGTTGGTATGCATTTCCTCCTTATAAAAAACCTTTGAAAATGATTGACATACATTTGTGGGCCCCACTGTGATGTCTATGACATATCCATGCCATCCAACCATTTCACCGGAACATTTTAGGTCACGAACCCAAAAAAGAGGCAGATGTGAAGCTCAAGTAGCCCACAGCATAGGAAATTGTGGCTGTAAAAGGCCTCTAAGGGTAGGCGTTCAACCCACTATTTCGTGTGGCGTGGTTCTCCTGAGCTTTGGATTTGCCTAAATTTTGGGTTCATACCCTCAAATCACCTCACAAAATGGATGGACGGTGTGGATAAGCCACACATATCACAGTGGGCCCCGCATAAAATTCAAAACCTCCTAAATTGTAGTGTAAAAAAGTACCCTATCACTTTCAACTTTGAAATACGTGCAAATTTGAAATACGTGCAAAAAATTAAATGGTAGATAATCATATTACTATTTACATTGTGAAAATTCAAAACAAAGAGGCTTGTCACATTAAGTCTGCTCTCTTTTGAGCATAAGTTGGAACAGGGAATCTGGTTTAATCCAAAATTGTATGACCGGTGCTGTAAATGATGAAGTTTTCCTCCTCACGTAACAGAGGAGAGAGAGAGTGAACTGGAAGTGGCCGGGTGCCCGGACCATTTAGTGGCCGGGCGACCGAAATCCCAGAAATAGGCAGCAAGGCTGCTAGACACTTTTGTCCATTTCCGGGCGCCCCATGGTTTTGGTGACCGGGCGCCCCATGACCCGGCCGGGTGCCCGACCATGTTGGTCCGGGCGCCCGAAATTCATATTTTCTCTAAGTGCTCTCGCTGGACTGTTTTTTGGTTGGCCGGGCGCCCCGCGGTTTTGGTGACCGGGCGCCCGACCCGGCGCGGACTGCTTGTACGCAGTTTCCTAATCTGGCTCTAATTCTTCCATTTTTGGTACTTAAGCGCTCCAAAACGGGATTAGAGCATCCCATTGGGTTGCTAACACGTCCAAGGTGAGAAAGAGAGGAAAAGAGGAAGAGAGAAAGAGAAGAGAGAGAAAGAGGAAGCTTGTAGAAGGGAGAAGTTGCTTGAAGAAGGATTCTTCTGCACAACGGTCGTCTCAGCGCTTCTACGTCCTCGGGATCGGTGAGATCGTTTCTCCTTTATTATTCTCTTGTTGTTTATCCATCCCTGCGTGGGTGAAGAAGTTTGATCCAAGTGGTGTGTGCTTGTGATCAGTTGTAACAGTTCCCTGAGATAGTGGATTGTTGATCTGGACTAGGTCCGGTGGTTTTTACCTCTTTTGAGGGTTTCCACGTAAAAACTCTTTGTGTTCGTGTGGTTGATGTTTATTCTTGATTATTGCATTAGCATAGTCCATAATTCTAGTGTATTGGGGGGCGAGATCCGAAGGTTTGTGTGAAACGCACCCAACAAAGTGGTATCAGAGAGTTCAGGTTGTTTGAACGGTGTGGGATCGGTTCTGAATTATGGAAGGTGGCTCATCAAGGATGATCAGCCTCAATGGTTCTAACTGGACCATATGGAAGGCTAAGATGGAGGACTTGCTCTATTGCAAGGACTTGTATGCTCCAATTCTAGGCATATCGACGAAGACAGAGGATATGTCAGATGATGATTGGAAGAAAGTGGATCGGAAGGCAGTGGGATTCATTAGACAATGGTTGGATAATTCGGTTTTCCACCATGTGTCTACAGAGACCTCAGCCGCTAGCCTATGGCTGAAGTTGCAAGGGCTGTATGAGAGGAAGACAACCGGCAATAAAATTTTCCTGATAAGACGACTTGTGAATCTCAAGTTCAAAGATGGTGGTTCTGTGGCTGAATACATGAATGAGGTCAGCAACATTGTGAACCAGCTCTCCGCCATGAAGATGGTCCTGGATGATGAACTTCAGACTTTGCTACTGCTTAGCTCATTGCCTGACAGTTGGGAGACATTGGTGGTTACTCTAAGTAACTCCGCCCCAGACGGAAAGGTATCCATGGATCAGGTAACAAGCTGTCTCTTCAATGAGGAGACAAGGAGGAAGTCCCTAGGGCCTGCTCAACAAGAGGCCCTTGTGACACAAGATCGGGGGAGAGGAAAAACAGAAAGGGCGGAAAGGCCCGAGATAAATCAAGAGACAAGTCAGTTGCCAAGAAAGATGTTGAATGCTGGAATTGTGGCAAGAAGGGCCACTATAAGCATGAATGTCACAAGAAGAAGAGTGACAAGAAGGATAAAGGAAAGGAGAAGGAAGATGAATCGGATTCTACTGCGGTTGCCTCAGATGGTGACGTTGTTGTTATTCTTTCGGCAGATCACGATATTTGTCTCACGGCTTCGAGTCTGGACACCGACTGGGTGATAGACTCGGGAGCCTCGTTTCATGCGACTCCACGCAGAGATTTCTTCACAAGCTAAAAGTCAGGTGACTATGTGACAGTGAATATGGGAAATTCTGGTGTTTCGAAGATTGTAGGGGTCGGTGATATTTGTTTGAAGACCGATGTGGGCTGCAAATTGGTTCTCAGGGATGTGAGACATATTTCAGACCTTCGCCTCAACTTGATGTCGACGGGAAGGCTGGATGATGATGGCTATGAAAGCCGGTTTGCTGGTGGGCGCTGGAAGCTCATCAAGGGTTCGTTGATCACTGTCAGAGGAAAGAAGTGTTGCACTCTTTATAAGGCAAGTGTTAGTGTATGCAAGAGTGGATTGAACGCAGCAGAGGATTCAGCTACTGAAGTGTGGCACAGGCGTCTAGGCCACATGAGTGAAAAAGAGCTTCAGCTACTAGCGAAGAAGCAGCTCCTTCTAGACGTGACATGTATACCTCTCAAAACCTGTATTGATTGTTTATCTGGGAAACAGCATAGAGTTTCTTTTGTTAAAACTGCTTCTCATACTAATAAAGTACATGCATTAGATTTGGTTTATTCTGATGTTTGTGGTCCTATGAGGACAAAAACCTTGGGTGGGGCATTGTATTTTGTCACATTTATAGATGATGCATCTAGGAGGGTTTGGGTATATGCTTTGAAATCCAAGGACGAGGTCTTTGGTGTGTTTAAACTGTTTCATGTTATGGTCGAGAGGGAGACAGGTAGATCACTGAAGTGTATCCGCACTGACAATGGTGGTGAATACATAGGTGACTTCCACGAGTATTGCAAGTCACTGGGTATACGGCATGAACAGTCAGTTCCCAAGATCCACCAACATAATGGTGTGGCTGAGTGAATGAATCGCACCATTGTAGAGAGAATCAGATGCATGTTATCCCATGCAAAGTTGCCCAAGATGTTCTGGGGAGAAGCAATGCACACGGCGGTGTATTTGATAAACAGGTCTCCATCAGCCCCATTGAATGGAGAAGTACCTGAGAAGGTGTGGACTGGACGTAATCCATCGTACAGTCATCTCAGGGTGTTTGGATGCAGGGCATCCGTTCACGTACCAAAGGACGAGAGGTCCAAGCTCGACATGAAGATTAGGCAGTGTGTGTTCTTAGGGTACGGTGATGAAAAGTTCGGTTACAGGTTGTGGGATCCGACCGAGAAGAAGCTCATTAGGAGCAGAGATGTGGTTTTCATTGAAGATCAGTGTATAGAAGACATTGAAAAGCCAGTGAAGACCCAACCCAGTTCAGGTGAACTGGAGGACATGGATCCAGTTACTCCTCCCATGGTGCCTGATGACGGGGGAGTACAGCAAGGTGCAGAGGATGAGGGAGTCCCTACAGAAGATGGACAGGGGGAGCAGCCCCAACTTGATCCACCTGTTGAGCCGCAGGTAAGGAGGATATCAAGAGACAGACATCCATCCAAGAAGTACTCGCCGCATGAGTATATTATGCTCACAGATGGGGGATAGCCAGAAGACTATTCTGAGGCCCTAGCCGACGAGCATAAGGGGGAGTGGTTAAAAGCTATGCAAGAGGAGATGGAATCCTTGCATAAGAACCACACCTATGATATGGTGAAATTGCCTAAAGGCAAGAAAGCTCTGAGCAACAAGTGGGTGTTCAGAAAGAAGAATGAGCAGAAGAATTCACAGACAAGGTACAAGGCCAGACTTGTGGTGAAAGGGTTTGGTCAGAGAAAAGGAATAGACTTCGAGGAGATATTCCCACCAGTGGTGAAGATGACATCCATTTGGGTATTGCTTGGGTTGACGGCTAGCATGGATCTGGAGATAGAGCATTTAGATGTCAAAACTGCCTTTCTCCATGGTGACTTGGAAGAAGAGATCTACATGCGTCAACCAGAAGGGTTCGAAGTCAAGGGTAAAGAGCATATGGTGTGTAGGCTTAGGAAGAGCTTGTATGGGCTGAAGCAAGCTCCTAGGCAATGGTACAAGAAGTTCGACTCGTTCATGTTAAAGCATGAATATGACAGAACGGAGTCGGACCACTGTGTGTTAACTCGCAGGTTCTCAGATGGTGATTTCTTAATTCTACTATTGTACGTTGATGACATGCTCATCATGAGAAAAGACATCAAGAAGATTGACAGGCTGAAACAGGAGTTGGGCAAGTCTTTTGCGATGAAAGACTTGGGCCCGGCAAAACAGATCCTAGGAATGGAGATAACCCGTGACAGAAGCAGCAGGAAGCTTTGGTTGTCACAAGAGCGGTATATTGAGAAAGTCTTAGAGCGGTTCAACATGAATGCAGCGAAGCCAGTCAGTACTCCACTGGATGGTCACTTCAAATTGAGCGACAAACAGTGTCCCAAGACGAAGGCGGAAGTGAAAGAGATGCGGAAGATACCTTACGCGTCAGCGGTAGGAAGTTTGATGTATGCTATGGTGTGTACGCGCCCAGACATAGCATATGCTGTTGGTGTTGTCAGCCGGTATCTTG
This sequence comes from Liriodendron chinense, assembly GCA_003013855.2. Classification (NCBI taxonomy): domain Eukaryota; kingdom Viridiplantae; phylum Streptophyta; class Magnoliopsida; order Magnoliales; family Magnoliaceae; genus Liriodendron; species Liriodendron chinense. The sequence goes on from ML058368.1 coordinate 6,507,607, forward strand.
CCAACCCTGGTAAGGAACATTGGGCAGCGGTGAAGTGGATACTGCTGTATATGAGAGGCTCATCCAGGTTGAGCCTATGCTATGGTGACGGAAAACTTGTGTTAGAAGGCTACACAGATGTAGATATGGCAGGTGACATAGACTCCAGGAAGTCTACATCGGGGTTCATGTTCACGTTTGCAGGGGGAGCGGTCTCTTGGCAGAGCAAGCTACAGAAGGTCTTAGCATTGTCGACGACAGAGGCCGAGTACACCGCAGTTACAGAAGCATGCAAAGAGATGCTTTGGATGAAGAGGTTTCTACAGGAACTCAGCCTGAAGCAGGAGGAGCACGTGGTCTATTGCGATAGCCAAAGTGCTATACACTTGAGCAAGAATCCAAGTCAGCATTCCAAGTCGAAGCACATAGAGATTCGGTATCACTGGATCAGGGATACTTTGGAACAGAATGTGTTACAGCTTGAGAAGGTCCATACGGACGATAATGGGTCAGACATGATGACCAAGGCTTTGCTCAAGGGCAAGTTTGAGGTTTGCAGAAACCTGACTGGCTTGAAGAAGGCGAATTTCTCCTGAGTCGGAAAGGGGGAGATTTGATGGAGTTTTTCTCCTCACGTAACAGAGGAGAGAGAGAGTGAACTGGAAGTGGCTGGGCACCCGGACCATTTAGTGGCCGGGCGACCGAAATCCCAGAAATAGGCAGCAAGGCTGCTAGACACTTTTGTCCATTTCCAGGCGCCCCATGGTTTTAGTGACCGGGCGCCCCATGACCCAGCCGGGCGCCCGACCATGTTGGTCCGGGCGCCCGAAATTCAGATTTTCTCTAAGTGCTCTCGCTGGACTGTTTTTTGGTTGGCCGGGCGCCCCACGGTTTTAGTGACTGGGCGCCCGACCCGGCGCGGACTGCTTGTACGCAGTTTCCTAATCTGGCTCTAATTCTTCCGTTTTTTGTACTTAAGCGCTCCAAAACGGGATTAGGGCATCCCATTGGGTTGCTAACACGTCCAAGGTGAGAAAGAGAGGAAAAGAGGAAGAGAGAAAGAGAAGAGAGAGAAAGAGGAAGCTTGTAGAAGGGAGAAGTTGCTTGAAGAAGGATTCTTCTGCGCAACGGTCGTCTCAGCGCTTCTACGTCCTCGGGATCGGTGAGATCGTTTCTCCTTTACTATTCTCTTGTTGTTTATCTATCCCTGCGTGGGTGAAGAAGTTTGATCCAAGCGGTGTGTGCTTGTGATCGGTTGTAACAGTTCCCTGAGATAGTGGATTGTTGATCTGGACTAGGTCCCGTGGTTTTTACCTCTTGTGAGGGTTTCCCACGTAAAAACTCTTTGTGTTCGTGTGGTTGATGTTTATTCTTGATTATTGCATTAGCATAGTCCATAATTCTAGTGTATTGGGGGGCGAGATCCGAAGGTTTGTGTGAAACGCACCCAACAGTAAATGGGTTAGTGGACCCAATGGGGTACCCAGACCCAACCCATTTAGACTCGACAATGGTACGGGTCTGGGTCCAAGAATATACCCATTTGCTAAACGGGTCTAGGTCAGGTTTCCTTTATATTAGGCTCAACCCGAACCCATTTAGTAAATGGGTAGGTTTAGTCTATGTGTCAAGGGACCCATCTAGCCCAGACCCGTCTAGACATTGGCGGAGACACGTAGGGGTGAGGGGGGACAAATACCCCCCCTAAACCTTTTGATTTTTACTAGTTTTTTTTTCAATGAAGTCCCATTGTTTTATTAGTTATGGTCCACTAGAGCTTTGAATCTGCATGATGTTTGAGCTCATGCCCTAAAATGAGCTGAAAAAAGGGATGGACGGCATGGATGAAACACATTAATCATGGCTTATTCGAGGACGCCGATTTCAGCCTAAGCCTTCTGTGGGAATTCCTACCTGGAACCTAGGTGGGGTCTACCGTGATGTTGGTGAGAAATCCACCCAGTTCATATGTTTTGTGATTTCATTTTAGGCCATGAGAATAGAAATGAGCTGGATCAAAGACTTAAGTGGGCCGCACTAGAGAAAAAAAGTTGGTAGAAAAATTCATACCATTGAAACCTCCTTGGGGCCAAGAGTGATGTTTATATGCCATCCATACGGTTCCTAACATCATTCGGTCTTGGATGAATTGAAAACACAAATATTAGCCTGATTCAAAACTTCTATGGCCCACGAATATTTCAACTATGGACGTTCAATCCTCTCATTTTCAGCCTACTTGAGTCTTTGATCTGGCTCATTTTTTCTCTCATGTCCTAAAATGAGCTCACGAAATAGATGGATGTGGTGGATTTCTCATAAATATCACGGTGGGCCCCACCCAGGTTCCTAGCGCGGGGCTTCTGTAAGAAATATGCTTATGGGGGATTGGATACTACACCCACCGTAACAAGAGAGTGGATTAGGTGAGATGCCGGACTCACCCAAGATCGTGCAACCCTTATTGTGGAGCCCACCTTGATGTATATTTTATGTATCCACATTGTCCATCTATTTTTCTAGATCATTTTAAGACTTTATACGAAAAATGAAATAGATCCAATTATCTGTGGACCATACCATAGGAAACATTATTTATTGACCATTAATGGGCAATAAAAGCTTTGGATCAAGATGATATTTGGTTTTTACCTTCATTCAGGCTTATGTGAACTTATTAACAGATTGGATGGTAAATAAACACTATGGAAACATGAAGGTGACTTCTAAGAAGTTTTTAATGGTAGGATGGTCAATCACCACTGTTTCTTATGGTATGGTCCACCTGATAATTGGATCTGATTTATTTTTTGGGATGATGCCTTTAACTGATCTAAAAAAATGCATGGACGGTGTGGATACATAATACATACATCAAGGTGGCCCCCACTGCAACCCCATGGCTAGGGCTGCACTCTTAGGTGAGGCAATCCGGCCCACCAGAACCTAGTTCAACCTCAAATGTTGTCCCTCTAAAAGAAAATCTTGACTGGGCCCCGGCCCTGCGTCCGGACCCAATTTTAAGCCTTGTTAAAATGTTTGCATACTAGATCCAGACCCTGACCCATTAGACCCATTTATAAATGGGTCTGGGTGGATCTCCCTCTACCTGACCTGATGTTGAAATGCCTACGCGTCTTCCAGCTGGGCTAGCAGGCGAGACATAGCCGTCCAAGATACTTGATATAATAGAATATCTTCGTAACCGTCCACTGAGATGGACGTGGACAGTTAATCACTCTGAAATTGTATATCTGCTACTTGCAAATCAAGAGTTGTTTCAACGGACTTCCTCAACACCGCGTTTTTTTTATTTTTTATTTTTTGAGAAATGTCATACTATGGTGAACAGGGGCAACATCTGAACCGTTTGACTGTAGAGATGTTTCTGTGAGGAAAAAAATCTATTCCATTCAGCAGGTGGGCCATGATTTTAGAAGCAGTTAGACATGTACAAAAAATAATCAGGCAAGTTGGTTCATTCAGCCATATGTTTTTTTTTTTTTTTTTTCATAAACCATAGCATACCTCAGAAGTTGATTGACTTTATTCTTGGCAAAGAGCATTGACAAAGTCATATACTTTCAATGAATGAATCGTCAGGTCAATGAGCCATATTAGAGGTGTGTGAGTTTTGCATGGAAAGTCACATATGGAATGAGTCCCACGGCTATTATAATTTTCAATTAATGCTAATAGGAAAATATTATATGCGTATGTAAGATATGGGACATAAAGGAAAAATGATAAAATCATAATTACAGTGAAATTTTTATTTATCAAAGTAAACTCCATTTCTACCATGCGCACATAGTTTTTTTTTTTTTTTTTTCCTTTCTTTAGGTTGAGTAAAAAGCTTATTTATATCTATTGGATGCAATTCACATCCTGAGATGCCTTCTATGCATGTGGACTTAGCAAAGCTAGGTACAATCATATATAAATCATACCTAAGCGATATCACTTAGTTGACCCATATCACAATTCACAAACACATCCCAAGTTGATACATATCACAACATATCAGGTGGATGCACGTGCCCACGGTACACTTGTAAGCATGTGCAAGTGCTTGTAGAGACGCGTAGGCATGTGCAACAACATTAATATGATCGGCCAAGGCCGGGGCCTGGGCTAGATGTTTAAAATGTCTACTTGACCTATCCGTATGACTCATTCTAATAATTAAGTGGGCCATCATTATAACGAACATACGTAGTTTAAAGGCATTTTTCAAAAGGAATTATCTTTCAATAATAAAAGTCATTTACACGAGGAGAATCATTATTGATGGACAGAGATGGATGAATGAGATGTACTTAAAAAATTCTTAGATTGGACTACTTTAAACCTTATCATTTCACCTTTTCTCTTACATGACAGGGGCCTTTTTAGCCGGCTGGGCCTGGGAGCAAATTAGGTGTTATTAGGGAACAGTTTAGTGGGTGTTACCCCTACCGTGTGGCCCACATGGGTCAGATAATTTTGTATATCCATGCCGTCCATCCGTTTCTCCGGGTCATTTGAGGATGGGTTCCAAAAATTATTCAGATCCAAATTTTAGGTGGACAATACCACTGCAAATAGTGGTGATCCCCACCATTAAAAATTCTAAAGAGCCCATCGTAAGGTTTTAGTAATGTTTGTTTTCAATCCAACCTGTTGATAATGTCAATATGATCTAGATGACGGGAAAATATAAACATCAGCTTGATCCCAAACTTTCGTGGCCCACAAAATGTTTTTAATGGTCATTTATCACTATTCCTAGTGGTATGGCCCACCTGAGATTTGGATCTTCTTAGGATTTGGTATATCACTGCCTAAAATGAGATGGAAAAACAGATGGATGGCATGCATGTATAAAACATAGATCAAGATATGGTCCCCACATGGTAGGGTAATAGCCACTAAGTTGTTCCCCAGGTAACAGCTAATCGACTCTCGCTAGGCCTGGCCATGCTGAGAGGACTAGAACTAGACTATGGCCAACACATGCAGCGAGTTGGATGATAAAATATGGTCTAATTAGCGTACAAGTGTCCATGTGTCATCTGTGTAACACATCTGAACTGTTTAGAAGGTTCCCCTTTTGTAAAAAACAGCTAATGTAAAAAATCAATCTGATCCAATCATCATGTGTACTGTGTTGGAAAAACCGGCAGCAGAAGCGGAAACCGAATGCGGGGAGCAATGCGAGATCAAACGAGAAACAATATGCAATCAAGCCACACATAAGCATTCACCACAAGAGAATTCGAATTTACATGGAAAAACCCTTCAACGGGTAAAAAACCACGGCACAAAGCGATCCATTATGAATAACAGAAGATTACAGAGATTAACAGCCCACAAGCCAGGAATAAACAGAGAAAACCCTAAGTTCTCTCTCACACAACTCTCTCCCATCTTCCTAACACAATTAGGAAACCTTAGACACCTTAGGATTTCATCTAAGTCTGGATACATGCCATATATAAAGAGCAAGAATCCTGAAAATAGAAGCATCTTACGTACTACCATATAATGCGCAAGAAACCGCGTGCACAGTTGACCAGTCGCACATTGCACAGAAACAATCTAGGGAGAAAAAAGCCAAAACAGATCCACGCTGCCTCACCACCGACCGGTCGGAGCCCCTTGCAAACCGGTCGACCGACCAGTCTGAGCACTAAAAACATTGTCCAGCAACCCTCCTTCGTAATCTGTCCAAACAGTCAGACCGGTCGCCCGAACGGTCTGAGCACTCAACGGACTCACAGTTTGAAGGCTCTCCAACAATCTCCACCGAGGCTTCAAACATCGAATCAACACCATCCTCGCAACGTCTTCTCATTTTCAATCATAGCTCCACCGCTTCTCTTGCCACCATCGACCTTAACCTTGCAAATTCACGCCCTTTACCGCTCTTCTCATGTGTCCCTTAGGCACTTATCACATACGAGCAACCGTGGATCTCGCTGCCTTTCCTGTAGCTCCATCGTGAATTGTGCTCCCGATCAACATGTAAAGATAGCCACACTTCCGTGCCTTCATACACACGAGTGTCCCCTTCAACACTTAACAATAACAATTGCGGCCGATAAACACGCACCCTTTCGCCTCGAGTGTACCAAGAGAAATCACATTCATCGTCATCTTAGGAACGTGCTTCACATCTTCCAGGACTGGTTAGATCTCATCGAACATCTTGATGCGTATCGTACCAATACCCACCACCTTATGAGTGAATCCATTGCCCCGTGAATGAACTCCGGTCAAGACAAACGTGATATGAAGCCCCTGAATCTAGGATCTACTCATTACCGCGAGATCCTTTGGCAGATATAGTCAAGACTTCAAAAAAATCGCCACCGTCCTCTACGGTATTGGCTCCCTCTTCAGAAGAATTTCCATACCTCTCTTGCTTTAACCTGAGATTCTGACAATCCCCTCTCATGTGGCCCTCCTGATCACAATTCCAGCACTTCACCTTAGCCTTTTCTTTGCCCTTAGCCTTAGATCCCAATTTTGAATATCGTCCATGCTCAGAACTTCTTCCCCTCATAACCAGTGCCTCTGAGGAATAACGGAAAACCATGTCACCACTTTTCTTTTTCATCGCCTTCGACTGAAGGGCTGAGATAACGGTCTCGACACTTATGGTTTCTCTCCCTGCGCACACAGAGTCCCTGAACGACTCATATAAATCTAAAAGAGAATTCAACAGGATGAATGCTTGATATTCATCCTTCATCGGTTCATCGATCTCCACCAACTTGCAAACTATCCTATTGAACGTGCTCAGGTGGTCCTCCACCTCAATTCTCTCAGCCATCCTCAAAGTGAACAACTGCATATCAACACATACACGCGATTCTCTAGAGATTTCTTGGCATAAACATTCTCTAGCTTCACCATCGTTTCAGCCGCAGTCTTCTCCTTTATGACATGATAGAGAACATTATCAGTAAGATTTAACAGGATTAAGGTTCTAGCCTTCTTATCGACCCTCGTCCATTTATCATCTTTCATAGCCTCAGATTGCTTTTCAAGAGCTTCATCAAGCCCTTGCTGAACTAGGAATGATTCACCCTTCATATTCCATAGCTTAAAGTTATTTTTGCTGGAGAACTTCTCTACCTCGAACCTTGCGCTCGATCCCATCTTCTCGTCTCAGATCCGAATTCTACTCCACTTCAACTTTAGCTTTGATACCACTTGTTGGGAAAACCGACAGCTAAAGCGGAAGCCGAACGCGTGGAGCAATGCGAGATCAAACGAGAAACAATATGCAATCAAGCCACACACAAGCATTCACCACAAGAGAATCTGAATTTACGTGGAAAAACCCTTCAACAAGTAAAAAAACCATAGCACAAAGTGATCCACTATGAATAACAGAAGATTACAGAGATTGATAGCCCACAAGTAAGGAATAAACAGAGAAAACCCCAAGTTCTCTCTCATACAACTCTCTCTCCTCTTCCTAACATGATTAGGAAACCTTAGACACCTTAGGATTTCATCTAAGTCTGGATACATGCAATATATATAGTAAAAATTTCAAAAATAGAAGTATCTTACACACTACTGTGTAATGTGCAAGAAACCGCGTGCACAGTCGACCGGTCGCCCGACCGGTCGCACATTGCACAGAAACAATCTAGGGAGAAAAAAGCCAAAAAAGATCCACGCTGCCTCACCACTGACCGGTCCCCTTGCAGACCGGTCGGCCGACTGGTCTGGGCACTAAAAACATTGTCCAGCAGCCCTCCTTCGTAATCTATCCAAATAGTCAGACCGGTTGCCCGACCGGTCTGAGCACTCAACGGACGCACAGTTTGAAGGCTCTCCAACATGCTGCACTGTAGATAACAATTGAAGAACCACTGATTTCCACGGACACACTTGTGTGGTTCATCTTATTGAAGGATTAGCCTGATTTTTGCGACAGTTGATAGTCATTGTTAAGTAAAGCCTTTTAGCCGGATTGGATTTTATTTGCAAATTAACCAGTAGCAGTTATGTCCTAGTTGAACCATAGCTTTGCTATACGTTTAGTTGCAACTTGTATCTCACGTGCTGACAGTTTCACACATGTGGGACATCCACGCCGAGCATAACTTTGACAAATGTCATATGTGTTTAGTCATACAAACATGCATATGAACGAGCTTTGCTAAGCGAACACGCCATGCAATACAGTGAACGGGGGCAACATCTGAGCCGTCCACCAGGTTGGTTTGACCATGAGATGTTTTTGCGAGAAAATAAATCTAGCACATACAGTAGGTGGGCCATGACTTTAGAAGCAGCTGAACAGGTAAAAAAAAAAAAAAAAAAAAGGTAAATTGTTTTTTTCTTCTTTTTTCGGCCGTATGTTTTTTCATACCTATAATAGTACACCTAACAGGTTAATTGACCTTATTCTTCGCAGAGAGTATTTACATGGTTGTACCATTTTTAATGAATGGGACCTCACGCCAGTGAGCCATGCTATCAGGTATGTGAATTTTACATGGCAGGCAGGATGCGGATCCAAATGCATCCCATCTCACGCCAATGAAAATGTTAGGTGTGGGATCCATGGTGAAAAGGGTAAAATCATCATTCTGCATAGTGAAAAAATCTTACTTTTCAAAGTGGACTCCTGTTAGCTTGATTGCTTAATACATTTGTATAGTGTCGGACTTGCTAGAGCTTGATTGGGCTCCATTCGAACCTAACGCGTTTAACCCTAAAAGTCAAGATAGACCTGAAAATTGAGAAGTTAGAGATAGATTTGCTAGAGCTTGATTGGGCTCTATTCAACCACTTGTAATAAAAATTAGACAATTTGCAAAGGGAAAGATTCATTATTTTAATGGTTTTTCTTGCCTTTTAGTGAAAATGAATTTTCTCGTCGTGATAGTATATATTAATTAATTAACTCATTGTGAGAAAAAAATATATAAAAAAAAAATTGTATTTATCAAAGATAAACATTTAAAAATAAAATAAAAAATCTTTGATAATCCCGTGATTGTAGTGTAGATGGCGAGATCCTAAAGCTAAAGTCTTAGTCTAAAGATTTGGCACAAACAAAGAAAATTATACTATAATCAAAGCAAAAGGCAATCTAACATGGCATCATAGACCAACTGAATTAAAGTAGTTCTAAGCTAAAGCCGGTCTAGCGTAGCAATATAGATGAATTGAATTATACTAAGAGCTAAGCTAAATTTGGATAAGAACTAAACTATGATAAGAAGTATTACACTTAGAGTTGGACACAAATCGGGCCAGCTCAGAAGTTCGGCCTGACCATATCGAAAAAGCCCTATTTGGTCCGATTTGAAGTGGAGTTCGAGCTAGCGACGAGTCACTCTAACTCGGCTTGTTTAATAAACGGGCCAGACCTAATCTCTTACAACGCCGGTTTGGCCGGGCGCAAAACTTTGCTCGGTCTGGTTTGGACTGGCCCGGCCCATAGGATGCTAGGTTCAAAAGAAAAGAAAAAGAAAACCTTAAACATCTTGTCTAATTTGAAATTGCACTCCTCTTTTGGAGGATGTTAAACATTCAAGTAGTATGATACCTTTGTATTTTTTGTGTTACTTTTAATTTTTTTTTTTAATTCTTTTCTGTTTAAATAAACAACAAAAAAGAGTCACCACCTGTTTGAACTTGGCCTGGCCTGAATTGAAATTTTTGACCAAATTGATCCTAGCTTGAACTAGATTTTTTCGGAGCAAACCAAACTCAGGCCGTATGGGACAGCTCGAAACCCAAACCGGGTTGATCCGCAAACTAGGGTGGCACAAAAACTAGCCAAACCTAAACTAGGGCTAACTCGACCTGGCTTGAATCATTGCCCACCTCTAATTACATTGTAGAGTTATGTTGGGTTGGCAAGGGCCTGAAGCCTTTCGATCTTTCTCGTATTTATAGAATTTCTAAGTCATAGCTGGGGAGAGATCTTCATAGATACTTTACATGTTTGCTAACATAGAAATAATTGTTTAGGCTCGTAAATAATTGTCCTATTATGCAACACCACGTGTGTTAGTCATTTGTTATAGGTTTGTCGTTGGTTGTGCACATATCCTTAGTCCACTACATAGGTGAGAGTTCTCCTTAGGACTCTGTGAGTAGATAATTATTATACTTTCTTACGTTTGAACGAAAATTGTGCATTATGAAAATTGGCCAACTTGGAGTTGTTGTTATGTCATGTTATAACTTTTCTTGAACGGTTTTGACCATAAGAGTCTCTTCTATATGATGTTACTGCATATCAACCAAATTCGTTACTAGCCATGACCATATTTCAATCATTACCCATTATCGGCCATGAGGCTACCAAGGTGAATAGTCAGCTTCGGATTCATTATACAAGCATGACATGTGATACGTGTCCTATGACAATAGCTAATTCACCTTCTTTGGGTTACAAATGACTTTTCAAATTTCAATAAAATTTGGTTGTTAGAGCAGCCTTTTTTTTTTTTTTTTTTTTAATTTCTCATTGAGATTCTGCTTCCATGTGATATCATTTGTGCTATTACTAAATCTAACAACATATAACATGTGCATGTGATACATTCTCATCACTGTTGGACAGAGTACCATGCCGGCATTTATAGAAAGCATTGGGCAACATGATATACCTTCTAGGCGTGTAGGCTTAACAAAACTAGCTAGGTATATTCATATATACATCATAGTGCAGGTCTTCTCTTTATTAAATAATAATAATAATAATAATAATAATAATATTGTGATTATTATTATTATTATCCGATGGGTTTGTGTCAGCTTGAGCAATTCGGATTGGGTTAGGTCAGGTTGGGTTGACGGGTCCCATTCCATGGCTCAGTGGTAGACCGACTCTATTTCAACATTGAGACTAGAGATCAAGTGCCAATGCGGTGTAGGTGGGCATGTGAGTGTGTGGAAAAAAAAGAAGGTTAAGTTCGAGTTGTGGGTTGGGCTTGACCCTCAACCCAACCTAAGGTGCTAGCCTGCTAGGGTTGCACCCCTTACACATACTTGCAAGCGTTTGCCACTGGTTTAGCTAGCTTGTGTTAATGAAACAAGACAACCTAATGCATGCCAAACATCTACCTACTTAGGATCACATCATTCTTATTAGCTACAAGTGATGTTCATGAACCCTTGTGACCCAGCCTGGGTAACACAAATCTTTGTAGGGCCCTCCATGGTGCCCGTGTGACATCCACTTTGTGCGGCCCATCATAATTGTTGGGTGATATTCACTTTGTCCATATTTTTGTCAGATCTTAAAAAAAAAAAATGAGGTAAATTTAAATTTCAAGTGGGTCACATCACCAAAAAGTGGATTATGAACTCCCACCATTGAAACGTTTCAATGTTGGAATCCACTGAAGTATTGGATCAGGATGATATGTGTTTTCCCTACATCCTGGTGGGAATCACCTTACAAACGGGTTGGATGGCATGTAAAGATCAAAATGGGCTCTAGGAAGGTTTCGATGGCCGTTTCTATCCCCATTGTTTTCTGTGGTGTGGCCACTTGAGTTTTGGATCTGCCTCATTTTGGGACTAGTATCCTAATATGATCTAGCGAAATTGATGGACGGATTAGATGGCACATGGACATTACGGTGGGCCCCACTGAGCTTTATCTTACAAGGGCTTTGTTACCGGCAACTCATGTCCCTCTAACACTGTGAAGAACCGGAATGCTCATGTGGGGGTCATATTTCAGCCATCTAAACCGTTTATATGATGAGGCCGATAACCGGGAAATACTCTTAGATTGGAACATTTGAATATTTTATATATGGAGTCTCCTTCAACCTGTTTTGCGGCATTGATATGATCCCTCGAGATTCTTCTGGGTCCCCTACCCATGGAGAGGCCCATCTTATGAACGGTTTGGATGATTGAAAGAAAAACCAGCAAGTCATGGATGTATGGTAGCAGGGCTTTCAATACGGATGGACGGCATGGATGTTGTCACATACATCACAGTGAGCACCACCATGATGTATGTGTTTTATTCATGCCGTCCATCCATTTTTCCAGTTTATTTTAGGGCATGAGCCCAAAAATGAGGCAAATACAAATCCCATGTGGACCACAACACAGGAAACAGTGGTAAATGAAAGCCCACCATTAAAAACGTTTATCACTCACGATGAGAGGGGATGCATTAGTCAATATAGATGAATTGAATTATACTAAGAGCTAAGTTAAATTTGGATAAGAACTAAACTATGATAAGAAGTATTACACTTAGAGTTGGACACAAATCGGGGCCATATCGAAAAAGCCCTATTTGGTCCGATTTGAAGTGGAGTTTGAGCTAGCGACGAGTCACTCTAACTCGGCTTGTTTAAAAAATTCCCATTGAATATGGACCGTCTCGTTTAAAGTTTCTTTGTGGACCGTTTATCAAAGGGCCAGTTTTGGAAATTTTTTGAAGACGGATACTTTCATCATTTCATTTTTCAGATCAACAGTTTGGATCATTGAATATGAACCCAGATCCAACGGCTATAGCCTGGACAACAATACATCGGGATGCATTCCAGAAAACTTAAGAAAGAGATCAATCTGTTTTCATGTAGATAACTATTTTAAGTGGGTCCCACTACTTTGGGTGGTTTGGATTTTAGGATATTGTATTATTAGCTTAATGGAACAATCTCAGCCTTTCAATTTGTGGCCTGTGAACAGACGGTTAGAAAGAGGGAAGAGAAATTTAGAGATTTTGCAAAGAAGATCAGTCAATTTGGGGATGTTTGTTGAATCATTACGTGTCATAAGCATCTTTAAACAGTACTGTCCTTTTGTACAGTGATGCCCCATGATTCGAATGAGTCAATGGGTTAGGCCAGGGTAGACATACATCTAAGACCAGGCCCAGCCCTTGGACCAGGCCAGGACTGAGTTGGGAAGGGCCAGCCAACCTGATATGTCGTGACATGCATCAACTTGGGATTGTTAATTTGTGACTTGTGATTGGGTCGTTTAAGGGCTTTTTTCGACTAGGGCTATGTTTCAATGATCTAAAGCATTTAAAAGCTTTTTAGGTTTGGACTGTTTTAAACCCTTGATCATTTTACTCTTTAACCTACACAGCCAGCTGGGTCCATGATGTAGAACGGATCGCTGATTATTTCATGGCCCAGATGGAGCAAAAGAAGATCGATCGGGGTCGAGAGTGATCCGGACCGTCAGGACCGTAAATCGGTCGTATCTCACAAACCGGAATGAGTTACGAGATGTATAATTTATCAATTTGGGGTAGCTCGAGCTACTTTAGCCAACCAACCCTGCTATGCCGGGTTGCCCAAGCCGGAATCGCGAGAATCGACCGTATCGACGGTCATTAGGCTAGTTTATTTTCAGTTTTACTATTTATAGTAAGTTTTAATTCGATCATAACTTTGCATCTGTAGGGCTTTAGAGTTAGTGTCCAACATGAAAAAGGCTTAGAATATCTAGTAGAACCACGTGGTTGAGGCCGTTTGATAACTTTCTATTTTTGGCCGAAAACCAAGAGTTCTAGTAGGATTGAATGACTTCTATAAATAGTAAGTTTACTATTTATAGTAAGCTGCATTTTCTAGGAGTTTTAGTTGGAGTTAGATTCTAATACTTCACCTAGGGTTTAGTTTCCTATTTATATGCATTGTAATTTCATTTTTAGGGATTCAATTATCAATAAATCAATTATTTGGAATTTATTTCCTCTTTTTTTTCTTTTATTTCTTCTCGTGGATTCGAGAACTATCGGTTAGGGAGACGGTGATCGACCTACCACGTCCTCCCTGCGTCAGACTATGGGACAAGGGCTATGCTAGGGCAACCCGGCCCCACCACTGAGGGCCCCATCTCACGTGCAGCTAGTTGGATGATAAAATATGGTCCAACTAGCATACAAGTGTCCATGTGTCATGTGTGTACAACATCCAACTTGTTCAAAAGGTTCCTCCCTCAGTAAAGAACTGCTGACGTGAAAATCAATCTGATCCACTTATCATGTGGGCTGCACTGTAGATAAATGTGGAGAAATCACTGATTTATACCAACGTACTTGTGGTCCACCTGATTGAAGGATTAGCCCAATTTTTGTGGCAGTCAATATTAATTGGAAGGAGAGCCTTATAGACGGGTTGGATTTTTTGTAGACATGAACTAGTGGCAATTATGTCCTAGTTGGACCATAACTTTGCCGTACAATTAGTTGCAACTTATATCTCACGTATTGACAGTGTCACACATGTAGGACATGTACACCATGCATAAGGTGGGCTTGAGGTTGGGTTTGGCTCGATTTTGAATTATTTGGATCGGGCCTGCTGGGCTGGACTTATTCAAAATTTTTTTTTTTTTTTTTTTTTAATTGGCCTGGCCTGGCAATAAGCAGATTGCATGCTGCCCCTACTTGGATAGAAATCGGTCCGGGCGGGTACTCTATGGGGGCCGTATGTGTTTTATTCATGCTGTTTATTCATTTTTTCATATTATTTTAGGTTATGTGCCCAAAAATGAAGTAAATCCAAAGCTCTAGTGGACAACACCGTTGGAAGAAGTGGTGACAATGACGCCCCCTATTAAAACCTTCCTAGGGCCCACTGCGATGTTTATTTGCCATCCACCTGTTCATAATGGTCAACCTAGATGAAGGGAAAACACAAATATCAACTTGATATCCAAAACTTCTAGCCAAGAAGTTTTTAATGGTGGCATTCAATCCCAATGATCCACTTGAGCCTTGGATTTGGCACATTTTTGGTCTCATACACTATAATGATCCAGAAAAATTGGAGGTTCGGCATAAATAAAACCCATACATCATGGTAAACCCCAAAGATCCCAAGCTGGTCCGATTCCATCCAGAAAAGGCAGGATGATAATCTGTCTGGGCAAGTTTATGCAGGGCCCATTGTGATGTATAGGTTTCATCAGCATCATCTATTTTTCCAAATCATTTTAGGAAATGAACCAAAAAATAAGGCACATCTAAATCTTAAGTAGACCACATGGCAGGGATTGAACACCCATCATTAAAAACACTCATTGGCAGCCACATAAGTTTTGGAGCAAGCTGATCTTTGTGTTTTCCCTTCATTCAGTCATGTGACCTTCTGACTAGGTTGTATGGTAAATAAACATCACGGTGGCCCCTAAGAAGGTTTCAACCGTGGGTGTTATTATCACTTAAGCTTTGGATCTGCGTTGTTTTTAGCCTCTAAAATTGATACGGAAAAATGGATAGACAGCCTGATGAAACTCACACTACAAGAAAAATGACCTTTACCTAGGAAATATTTACTGAGGAAACAAATTTCTTAGAAAATAATACACTTTTACCGATGAAAATAGAATTTTCTAAGTAAATATTGCTCCGCTTTTTACCAAGGGAAATTTTCCTTGGCAAAACTGACAAATATCACTTTTACCAATGAAATGTTTCCTAGGTAAAATGTCCCTTTTGCCAAAGAAAACATTTCTAGGTAAAAGTGATAATTACCAACGAAAATACTAATTTCCTGAGTAATCGTAGGTTTTTACCTAAGAATTGTTTTCTCGGGTAAAAAAATTGATAAATTTTAAAAAATGAGAATTTTGAAAAAATACATCAAAATTTGAATAAAAAAATGATAATATTTAAAGACTTGATATAATTTTGAAAAAAAAATTGAGAAATCACAAAAAAAAAATTGTGAATTTAAAAAATGGAGAATTTTCAAAAAATTAGAATTTTCAAAAAAATCGATAATTTTGTAAATGGATAATAATGACTTACTTTTTGAGTATTTACCATGGGGAAAAAAAAATCTAGAACATATTGAGATGATAAAAGCTAACATATGAGTTTTTCTTTTTTTAATTTTTTTTTTCCAAATGCTTTTGTATTATCAGAGCATATAGTGCACCTAGCTGCATCGATTCACTTGAACAACTCAATTGATTGATCTGGCCCATACATTAAGTCTAGAACACATTTGAGAGGTAGCATAAAAATATCATACTAATCTGATAATCTATCCTTGATTTGGATGGTTGTGATTGAGCGATTGTTTTATATCATAGTCCATCCATGATGAGCCCTGACAAATAGATGGATCAAATTGTTGATTGGAACCATTTTGTGTAAATGATCTTGTCTGTCCATTTTGGTTGTTGGTTGTCCATTAATTCCATGATGTGGCCCACCTGATGAGCGGGCCAAATTGATATTTATATGGATCCTACCATTTTAATGGTACTAATGTCCAACGGAAGGAGCATCCTGGCCGAAAAGATGAAATCACACCGTTGCGTATCAAAATACGTTAAAATCACACCGTCGCATATCAAATTATGTTAAAATTCCATTGCTAAAATCACACCGTCCAGCTCATGCGCATGTCGCTTGGGAGCTGAGCAATACGCAAACCAACTAGGGAATCTACGAGGCCCACTTCTGGATTAAGAAAGAGCTTTGATGAGGTAAGGATTTTGAAAATATATTTTTATTCTACATCATTCAGCAAATGAATTATGTGTAAGAGACATCTCACACCAGGATGGATTTTCAAGAGTTGGTTTTATTTGAACCAATTGCGTTGTGCTTTATGTCAAAAGTGAATGTTTTATCTTTTGAAATATTCAATCAGCTCTTTGCTTAAGCCATTTGGAGATTTGTCATCTCTTCCCGGGATTCTGGGTGCATAAAACATCTATAATATCCAATCAATGTGCATTTCCATTGATCAGGACAATTCACTTTCTGGACCATCTCGTAGCTATTTTCTTTTAATTTTTTCTTATAACTTGAGACTTGAATCATTTTCGAACTCGCGGCAACCATTGGGGCCTTTTATTTTGGTGTAAAATAGCTCAAATTTGACCATGTAATCTGTCCATATTTGGACCAGCAGATGGCCCTTCAAAAGTCCAAAACTGGACTGATGGTTGCCTCAAGATCTGTCCCAAATCTGGATTTTTAGACGCCACAAAATCTGGTTAATCTTGGATCTCTGGACAGTCCAGAAATCTGCCCCAAATCTATTCGTTTTGGGACAACAAGATTTTCTTTAAAACTATGTTGGGCACTTCTCTCATATGGTACAAGAAATGTGAATCGTTTGTCTATTATGCAGGTACGGAGAGCCTCCATGGCTAAACAATGAATGTCCTTAGCAATAAGAGGCCGAATTTATTACAAGCACTTGTAGGTTAACGTAAATACTCAAAGATGTTAATTTCGCCTTTTCATAGAGGCCTCAAAAAGAGACAAAAAGTTGTGAATCTACTCGCGCCAGCTGCCTAAATTGACACTGCTACCCTTATGGTGTTACTTTATTACAACTTTAACCTTAAAATTGTTAGTTACGTTAAAGCTCTGAAATAGAGCCCACATAAATTTAATTTGTCGATCGATACCATCCAACGGTTTTCTCATCCTCTTTTATATCATTAGAAAAAAAAATGAGGCGGATCTGAGTGGAAGGTGAGCCGTAAAAAGTATTAGTAGTGTGTTAAGTATGTACCATTAAATGTAAATGAAGATGATGTGGACCGCTTGATTATTTGATCTGCCACATTTTTTTAGTATCGAAAAAAAAAAAATATTTAAATTTGAATGAACAACATGGATCATTGCTAACAACATCAATAAATGAAGGTGTGGGCCATTACTATAACAAGGCAGTCCAAGTCGGGGTGAACCGTTACTATTTTGGAAATTTGGTGTGTGTTCGTGTTCGATATTTTGTGGTTAGAGTGGTTCTTGAGTCTCGGTACCATAATGCATCGTCTTCTTGAGTGGTTACAAACCCAGTCATAGCTCGGTGAAAGCGTTCGGTGTGTCACCGAAGGGCTGCAGTGCAAGTCGGTGTGGATTGATGTTATTATAGCGGTACAATGTGCGTCAATGTTTTTTGGTATGATGTTAGAGTGCTTCCGTAGTCTTGATACCATGATGCAACGTCTTCCTAATTGGTTATGCACCCACTCCTACTTCGATAAAAGAATTGGAGTTGAGACTGCATGGGCTGCAATGCAAGTCGGAAGGAACCGTTACTATTTTGGATGTCCTGTGTGTATTTGTGTTCGTTGGTGCATGGTTAGAGTGATTCTTGAGTCTTGGTACCCTAACACAGCGTCTTCTTGAGTGGTTACGAACCCACTCGTAACTCGGTGAAAGCATTTGGCGTGCCAGTGAAGGGCTGCAGTGCAAGTCGGTGTGGATCGATGCTATTTTAGGGGTATAATGTGCGTCAATATTTTACGGTATGATCTTAGAGTACTTCCATAGTTTAGTTACCATGATGCAGCGTCTTCCTAGTTGGTTACGCACCCACTCGTACTTTGGTAAAAGAATTTGAGTTGTGCGCATGGGCTGCAGTGCAAGTCCGAGGGAACCGTTACTATTTTGGAGGTCTTGTGTGTATCTATGTGCGTCAGTGCATGGTTAGAGTGATTCTTGAGTCTCGGTACCCTAACCCAGCGTCTTCTTGAGTGTTTACGCACTCACTCGTAGTTTGGTGAAAGCGTTCGGCGTGCCACGGAAGGGCTGGTGTGTAAGTCGGAGTGGATTAATGCTATTTTAGGGGTACGATATGCATCAATGTTTTTCAGTTTATGGTTAGAGTGCTTCCGTAGTGTTGGTATCATGATGGAGAGTCTTTTCAGGTAGATACGCACCCACTCGTAGTTCAGTGAAAGCGTTCGACGTGCGATTGCATGGGCTGCAGTACAAGTCAGAGTGAACCGTTACTATTTTGGGGATCCCGTGAGTGTCCGTGTTCGTCGGTGTGTGGTTAGAGTGATTCTTGAGTCTCGGTACCCTAATGCAGCGTCTTCTTTAGTGGTTATCCACCCACTTGTAGTTCGGTGTAAGCGTTCGGCGTGCCATCGAAAGGCTACAGTGCAAGTCGAAGTGGATCAATGCTGTTTTAGAGGTATGGTACGGTGTGTATCAATGTTAGTTATTGTCTATGTAGAATGGTTATGTAGTCTCAATACCATGATAGAGAGTCTTCGCAGGTAGATACATATACACTCATAGTTCAATGAAAGCGTTCGACATACAATCGCATTTGCTGCAGTGCAAGTCGGAGGGAACCGTTAATATTTAGGGGGTCTAGTGTATGTCTGTATTTGTCGGTGCGTGATTAGAGTGATTCTTGAGTTTCAATTCCCTAACGTAGCGTCTTCTTGAGTGGTTATGTACCCACTCGTAGATCGGTGAAAACATTCGGCTTGCCATTGAAGGAATACTGTAGAAGTCGGAGTGGATCGATGTTATTTTAGGGGTATGGTGTGCGTCAATATTTTTTAGTATGTGGTTAGAGTGCTTCTATAGTCTCGGTACTATGATGTAGCGTCTTCCTATTTGGTTACGCACACACTTGTACTTCGATAAAAGCATTCGAAATGTGACCGCATGTGCGGCAGTGTAAGTCGGAGGGAATTGTTACTATTTTGGGGGTCCGATGTGTGTCCGTGTTCGTCGGTGCGTGATCAAAGTGATTCTTGAGTCTCGGTACCCAAATGTAACATCTTCTTGAGTGGTTACGCACCTACTCGTAGTTCGGTGAAAGCGTTCGGCGTGCTACAAAAAGGCTGGTGTGTAAGTCGGAGTGGATCGATGCTATTTTAGGGGTACGATATGCGTCAATGTTTTTCGGTATATGGTTAGAGTGCTTCCGTAGTCTCGGTACCATGATGCATTTTCTTCCTAATTGTTTATGCACCCACTCGTAGTTCAGTAAAAACATTCGAGATGCGACTGCATGTGCTGCAGTACAAGTTGGAGGGAACCGTTACTATTTTGGAGGTCCGGTGTATGTCCGTGTTCGTCGGTGCGTGTCAGAGTGATTCTTGAGTCTCGGTATCCTAACGTATCTTCTTGAGTGGTTACGCACCCAGTAGAAGTTCGGTGAAAGCGTTCACCGTGCCACTTAAGGGCTGCTGTGTAAGTCGAAGTGGATTGATACTATTTTAGGGGTACGGTGTGCGTCAATATTTTTCAATATTTGGTTAGAGTATTTTCGTAGTTTCGGTACTATGATGCATCTTCTTCCTAGTTGTTTACGCACCCACTCGTAGTTCAGTAAAAGCATTCGAGATGCGACCGCATGTGTTGCAGTACAAGTCGGAAGGAACTGTTACTATTTTGGAGGTCCGGTGTATGTCCGTGTTCGTCGGCGCGTGTCAGAGTGATTCTTGAGTCTTGGTACCCTAACGAAACATCTTCTTGAGTAGTTACGCACGGTGAAAGCGTTCGGTGTGCCACTGAAGGGCTGTTATGTAAGTCAGAGTGGATCGATGCTATTTTAGGGATACGGTGTGCGTCAATATTTTTCGGTATTTGGTTAGAGTATTTCCGTAGTTTCGGTACCATGATGCATCTTCTTCCTAGTTGTTTACGCACCCACTCGTAGTTCAGTAAAAGCATTCGAGTTGCGACCGGTTGTGTTGCAGTACAAGTCAGAGGGAACCGTTACTATTTTGGAGGTCCAGTGTATGTCCGTGTTCGTCGGTGCGTGTCAGAGTGATTCTTGAGTCTCAGTACCCTAACATAGCGTCTTCTTAAGTGGTTACGCATCCACTTGAAGTTCGGTGAAAGCGTTCGGCGTGCCACCGAAGGGTTGCTGTGTAAGTCAGAGTGGATTGATGCTATTTTAGAGGTACGGTATGTGTCAATGTTTTTCGGTATTTGGTTAGAGTGCTTTCATAGTTTTGGTACCATGATGCATCTTCTTCCTAGGTGTTTACGCACCCATTTGTAGTTTAATAAAAGTATTCGAGATTGGACCGCATGTGCTGCAGTACAAGTCGGAGGGAACCGTTACTATTTTGGAGGTCCGGTGTATGTCCGTGTTCATCGGTGCATGTTAGAGTGATTCTTGAGTCTCGGTACCCTAACTTGAGTTGTTACGCACCCACTCGAAGTTCGGTGAAAGCGTTTGGCGTGCCACCGAAGGGCTGCTGTGTAAGTCGGAGTGGATTGATGCTATTTTAGGGGTACAGTGTGCGTCAATATTTTTCAGTATGTGGTTAGAGTGCTTCCGTAGTTTTGGTACCATGATATATCTTCTTCTTAGGTGTTTACGCACCCACTCGTAGTTTAGTAAAAGCATTCGAAATGCGACCACATGTGCTGCAGTACAAGTCGGAGAGAACTGTTACTATTTTAGAGGTCCGGTGTATGTCTGTGTTCATCGGTGCGTCTTAGAGTGATTCTTGAGTCTCGGTACCCTAACGTAGTGTCTTCTTGAGTGGTTACGCACCCACTCAAAGTTCAGTGAAAGCGTTCGGCGTGCCACTGAAGGGTTGCTGTGTAAGTCGGAGTGAATCGATGTTATTTTAGGGGTACGGTATGCGTCAAAATTTTTCGGTATTTGGTTAGAGTGATTTCGTAGTTTTGGTACTGTAGACACCCCACCTTCGGCTACATTGTTAGTAGAGGTAGCTGGATGAATGGAGGACCATACCCCAAAGTCCCATGTCCAAACTCAGCCAAACTCACCCTTGTAAGCCCCAATCCATAACCCAACTCAAGCCTAAACCCAGTCAACTCGCCCCTAAACATCAGCTTGAAAAACCCACCCATAAGAAAAACTAGTAAAAAAAGTCCTAAAAAGTAAAAAATCAGCGAGTCAGCCCGCTGAGTCAAATCGCCGAGTCAACCCGCTGAGTCAAATCGCTGAGTCAACCCATCGAGTCAAATCGCTGAGTCAACCCATCGAGTCAACTGACCCCTAAACCCAGTCAACTCACCGAGTTCTAAGCAGCAGCCCCGGAGCATGTCCGTACTGCCCGCTGAATCCCAAGAACGTTTGAACGGGCGGCCCCCTATGTGCCGCCCGAACTTATTTATGGGGTCTGCCACTGCCCGCTGCTATAAATACCCCCTCTCCCCTTCACATTCGATATCCACTTCCCCTCTCTTCAGTCCAAGAGCTCTAAGTCCACCTCCAGCCCATTCCTCCACCAAGGAGAGCCCGAGTGAGAAGAGCCTAGCCTGACCCTGGTCCAAGTCTCCCAAGCCATCCAAGTCTTGATCCAGCCACTCGAAGCAAACCCTTGCGACACCTCCGTCCATCCAGCTACTCTATCATCAGCATCATCTCATTCGCATCTAGTATAAGTGCAACATTTACTTTTCCTCCAACCTCCCTTCTTCACTGTAAGCACTTTGATCATTCAAGCACACAGCATGCATCCTGCATAAAGCACCTGTCAGTTCGAGCGTATGCTCTGGGCTTGCCTGTTAATGGAAACGTGCCCATCAGAAACTCTTACTGTTCAGACCTACATTCATGTACATATCACTACAAGCACTTTGATTATTCAAACACACAGCATGCATCCCGCATAAAGCACCTATCAATTCGAGCGTATGCTCTGGGCTTGCCTCTTAATGGAAACCTGCCCATCAGAAACTCTTACTGTTCAGACCTGCATTCATGCATCATGTCATCTATGAGAATGTACGAGGATTAAATCAGACTTTCAAGTATTAGTTCGATTATGTGAAGTAGAGACCGTACTTCAGTACGGGCAGTGTGTGGGGTGCTTAACCTCTTTCCACCCTGTAACCGTGATCCCTTACCTCGAATCTTTAGCCCCAGATCAAAAGGAGTCATTTTAGAGGTAGGAATCTTCGGATCCCCTTCTCTAACGTTTTTACGGGGTCTAGCCGACTGTAGATTCGAAGTAACTGGCTAGTGGCGACTCTGGTTTTATACAAACTCATTTAAACACGTCCAGCTTAACACGACAACCGAACAAAGCCCTCAAGAACGAGGCAAGCCAGTGGCACAAACGGCGATTCGCGCGCACGCACCTCTTCTTCTTTTTCGGAAGGGAAGGGAGAACGTCGTGGGAGCGCGGAACGACGAGGGTCCACAGGCACCATTATGCATCTTCTTCCTAGTTATTTACGCACCCACTCGTAATTCAGTAAAAGCATTCGAGATGCCACTGCATGTGCTGCAGTACAAGTCGGAGAGAACCGTTACTATTTTTGAGGTCCGGTGTATGCCTGTATTCGTCGGTGCATGTCAGAGTGATTCTTGAATCTCGGTACCCTAACATAACGTCTTCTTGAGTGGTTATGCACCCACTCCAAATTCGGTGAAAGCATTCGGCGTGCCACCGAAGGGCTACTGTGTAAGTTGGAGTGGATCGATGCAATTTTAGGGGTACGGTGTGCGTCAATGTTTTTCGATATTTGGTTAGAGTGCTTCCGTAGTTTTGGTACCATGATGCATCTTCTTCCTAGTTGGTTACGCACCCACTCGTATTTTGGTAACAGAGGAAGCGGATTCGTTGGTGTACATGGACCACACTAGAAAACGCAGACCCTACAATGATTCTCACCGTCAAAACATACATACGGCCCACCATGATGATTATTTGCCGTCCAAAATGTTTGTAAGGTCACATGGACCTGGATGAAGGGTAAAAACAAATATCGAACTGAACCAAAACTTCTAAGACCCCAAGAAGGTTTCAATGGTATGCGTTTAATCTCACACTGCTTTCTGTAGTGTGGTCCACTTAAACTTTGGATCTTTCTTATTTTTTGGATTAGGCCTTAAAAAAAATCTCAAAAAAATGGACGGATGGATTGGATATAACACGTGGGTCATGGTGGTACCCATAGAACTTCACGACGTCAGTACACCTTGGTGTACATTACCATTGCATGGATAAACCGCATACATTCACGATGGGATCAAGTTTACTCAGTACGATAAAAAGGGGATTGAGTAACTTAGTACACTATTTGAATTCTACCTAGGGGCTCCGTGGGACCCACCATGATATATTTTTTTATTCAAGTCGTCAATTAATTTTGAAAAGTTACAGGGATGATGATTCCAATGACATGATAATGACCGCTCATAGTGTAATGAATGACTAGTCAAAAGTGGATTGAATTGTCCCAAACAATCCAATACAAATAAAGTGGTTGTTCGAATGACTACTCGTATTACAAATAAAGTGGTTGTTCGAAATGACTACTCATATCAGGTTTAAATAACTATTTGATGCATAAACTGTTTGATATCATCCCTCATTTTGTCAGTTTGTAATCAACGTTACTCTGGCAGATCCTTCTACATATATAATGTGGTGTGTATTATGCACCTACACACCACTCATCCATAATACTTGAACTCATATAGAAATATAACACTAAACCGTCGTGGACATCGGCAACCCAACCAACATCCACCTCTTGGCGACTCCTACCGTATGTGCATAAAAAGGGTTGAGTGGGATCGTCAAATACGTGAAGGAGAACAATGGGCATCCAAATGTAGGAAATACAGTCTTCCAATACCCAAACGACATTCATTGAATATGAGACGTGGTGCGTTAGAAGAAATGGAGATTGCATTGGCAAGGCTGAAAATGGAGATTAGTAGGATGATAAGCCATGTAGCGAGGGTGTGGGTTGAGGGAGAGATGATTGATTTGACGTATGCATCTGAATCGAAAATGTCAAATGAGAGTGAGGGGAGTTCCTCAAATTTTGAATGATAGTTGATTGTGGTTGTTCAACTCATTTCTATGTTCTTATGATTATATATGCTTGAATGCAATCTATATAATCTTTTCATGCTCTTAGACGTATGGGTTTAATCTGTGTAATCCTTTCATGTGGCTAAGAGTAATTATTTATACTATGTAGCCACCTTAATACTTGTAAAATCAGTATGCAGTACGGTATTTGGATTCCCTGTTAAAGGCTTTTGGATGAGATGCTAGGTAGGGCAGCTATGATGTTTGTGTGAAAAATCCACCATGTCCATCCATTTTGCGAGCTCATTTTAAGGTATGAGACCTAAATTAAGAATTATTTTGTATGGCCTGCTTTAGTTTTGGATGCACCTCATTTTTGGTTTTGTGTCCTAAAATGATCTCAAAATGAATGAACGGGGTGGATTTCTCATGAGCATCACATTGGGCCCCACTTAACATCCTAGCGTAGGCATTAGATCATATGGTAAGTCGAATCGACAGTGGTGGGTGGGACCCCTAACTAAGAGGCCCACTGGGAAGTACATCCATGCCGTCCATCCGTAATGAAAGCTAGCTTTAGGGCTTAGGGCATGATTTAAAAAATTAAGTAGGTCGAAATGAAAAATGTATTATAGTAAAGGAAACAATGGTGATTAACCTTATCGGCGTTTCCATGGGTTGGGTGGAATCAATGAAGTTTTTAATGGTGATGATTAACTCCAACGGTTTGTAATCCCACCTTCATTTTTGTAAGAAATCTACAACGTCCATCGATTTTTTTCAGATCATTTAAGACATGGGACAAAAAATTACACCGAACTAGTGTTTTGAGTGGCCTACATGACTGGAATAGTGGGTAGGGAAATGACTACAATTAAACCTCCCTAAGAACCTTGTGATGTTTACATGGAATCCATACCGTTCATAAGGTCATTATTACTGAGATGAGCGAAAAACAAAAATAATATTAGCCTGATCCAACTATTTTTTGCCCCACCAATGTTTCAATAGTGGACGTTTGATCTCACTATAACCAGTCATGTGGCCCGTTTAAGTTTTGGATCTACCTCATCCATCTATTTTTCAATAATGGATGTTTAATCTCACTGTTTCTTGTTGTGTAGCCTGTTTAAATTTTGGATCTATCTTATTTTTCTTCCAATGTCCTATATTGATCTGGAAAAACCCATGGATGGTGAGGATTTCGAACAAGCATCACGGTGGGCTCCACATAACTTCCTCTGGCAGGAAACAGATTACATACTGAGTAGCTTGGTACTTTAAGCGTACTGAGTAAACTCCATGGGGTCCACCATCATTTATGTATTTCATCCACTCCATTCATCCATTTTAAAATAAAATTTTATGGGTTTATACAAAAAAATGAAAGCTATAAAAAGCTGAAGTGGACCACACCACATGAAACAATGTGAATTGAACCTGTATCGTTGAAAAATTCTTAGGGCCATAGAAATTTTGGATCCAGCTGATTATTTTTTCCCCCTTCATCAATGGCTATGTGATCTTGTGAACAGGTTGGATGACAAATAAACATCACTGCAGGCCGTAACAAAGTTTTCAACTGTGGAAATCATTATACCTACTGTTTCTTGTGGTATGGTCGATCTACCTGAGTTTTGGATATGCTTCAATTTTGGTTCAACCCCTTAAATGATCTGGAAAAGTGGATGGCCAGTGTAGATGAACTACATACATTTACAGTAGGCCTAACAGTGGCCCACCATCAACATGCTTTTTAAAAGAAAACCTTTGGAATATTTCCAGCCAAATAACAATTATGTTGGGCGGGAAACAAATGTGTGGATGAAAGGCTGATATACGTGCTGGCAACCAACTTTTTGAAATGATAAAAATGCCCCTTCAAAGGTAGAAGGGTGGTCAGGATGTTCTTCCCCGTTGAGTGGCCCACCTAAGTTTCTGATTGAAATGAATTTTGGCCACAAAGGAAAGCATCATTAGATGTATGTGATGGATGGATT
The DNA here is from genome assembly GCA_003013855.2 of Liriodendron chinense. NCBI lineage: Eukaryota > Viridiplantae > Streptophyta > Magnoliopsida > Magnoliales > Magnoliaceae > Liriodendron > Liriodendron chinense. Next base: position 6,534,075 of record ML058368.1, read on the forward strand.
AGATTGCATACACGCAACAATATGGGCCTCATAAATTTCATTGTACGTTTACGTTAACCTACAAGTGCTTGTAATAGATCCGGAGCCAAATCAAGGATGGATTGGATTGTCCTCGTCAAGTGCATGTTAGCCCATGGATAGGAGCTAGGATTTGGACAGTTCGGATAGACATAAATACGTACCAGCTTGTGTAATGGATGCATGCATGTCCATGATCTATCATTCTCAGTCAGATTATGGTGCCACTCCTTGTGAACAGAGTTTAATAAATGCCCAAAGGCAGATGTCTGTGATAGTGAGCATGCAGTTCACAACTATGAACTAGAGATTGAGAGGTTAGGTAAGACACATTTCAGTATGTGCCATCTAGTTAAATTGTGAAACCAAACCTGTGTAGAAGACATAATTCATTGATTGTAATCAACTCGTTGTAATTATTGTTATTTCATTTGATTGCCAAACCAAAAGTTAAAAGGCTTTTTTGCCCAAATCAAGCTTTACTTGAGGTCTTAAGTCTTCTGAGTGTTAAAATTATGTCCTCCTATCTTTAAATAGGAGTTGGAACGTCAAGATACTCAAAAAGAGGCTCAGAAGGCTGTGCAATTGACACCTGGTAAGAGTGACAGGCCATAATTTAAAAATTTGCAGATTTTGAGGAAAAAGAAAAAGAAAAAACAGAAGAAGAAGAAACCTCTGCTGTTGCAATTGCAAAAATGCCAGTTAATAACACCAAGGAATTTATTCTCTTTTGTGTCTTCGAATGCTTAATATTTTTGTACTTTGATAGGGTGCAAAAGAAGATGATGGCCCGCTCTCGTTTGACGCATTGGATAACACTATCTCTAGTTTACAACCATCTTCGTCTGCCTGGAAGTGTCTCTTGATGGTATAATAGCTCGAGCTTACCCTTTTTTTATTTATATTTTCAGTTAATGTTTATGTTCCAAAAGTTATGGTGATGCATTGCACTTGCTTGTGTTTACAACTGTGCTTGTGGACATGCCATCGCACCTGCAAATATGGCACGTGTTTAAGAGCAATTAGGATTTATTGGAGCTTATCTCTCGCAATCATTTAAAAAGTTTATATCAAGGCCTAATTGTGATATGATATGAAAACAGAGTACGCCATGCAAGTTTGTTATCAATGAAGTAAATGTTTGAAGAAATACACGTCTTATTTCTCAAATATAAGAATGAAACTGCTCTTAATCATCATGGGAAACTACAATTCTGCATTTTTCATAAGAGCTTAGCATGAGGGAAACTTGAAAAATCTATTTGTGCACCAGTTGTTTGTTCAGGAGCATTGAGTTGTGTGATTGTTATACAAATGGTCAGTACTGGATACCTACCCCTTCTCAGATCCTCATCGGCCCTACACAGTTCTCATGTCTTGTTTGCTTCAAGACCTTTAAGAGATACAACAACATGCAGGTTATGTATGTGGGTAAAAAAAATTAGTACCATGATACAAGATTTGATTGCATTTTGTTATCTATTTTTATTTTTTCCCTTTTGGGTTTTGTTTTTGTTTTTTCTTCTTCCTTTTTGTTGTTGGTTTTGGAAGTTGAATGCATATGTTCATTATGAGACTAAGATTAGGTACCCGTTTTCATGTCTGTGATTGAACAACATAGGCAATGTTCCTGCTGCGCTTTTGGGTACTTTGGGCATTGGCAAATTGTACAACTGAAGTTTTTATCAATTTTGTTTCCAGGGTTCAGGTGATTTTTCAAAGAGAAGCACTCTCAAGACTAAATGTAGATTATTTTTGGCAGGTGATGTGTGTGCATATATTTGTATGGATTTGTTCATGTGCCTGCACAATGGATGCTTTCTTCCTCCTCTTTCCCTATAGTAGTTCAGCTCATATTACCCAACATTCAAGGTCCTGTTTCTTATTTTAGTGCTTGTTTTTTTTTTTTTTTTTTTTCCTTTTCTGAATTTTATGTTTTCTATTTTCCTTTGGTAAGCAGTTGTGTCTGCGTTGGGCATGCTGGGATTCTGGTAGCTATTAGGTAATTGATGTGGTCTCTTTTTTTATATGTGATTTAATGGCTTTCCTTGACATGTAATGGTGATTCATTTGTTGTCAATTAAAACATTTCTCTGCTTATATTACCTTCACCTTCTCTTCTTATGGTTTCTTGTTTACACTTTAATGGAGTGTTAAATCATCTTTCCTAAACTATATTTAGCCTTAGTTGTTGAGAAATGATGTTAAAAAATGAATTTAGCCTCGGTTGATGCCAACGGAGGGTAAATCTATCTTTAGCCTTGGTTTTGCTTTAGTTACCCAAATTGAAGTTACAACTCTTGTGGCTAAAGGCTTTAGCCTCAGTTATTAAGAACTGAATCTAAAAATAGATTTAGCCTCAGTTGGAGGCAACCGAGGCTAAAATTTGGATTTAGTCTCAGTTGGAAACAATGGAGGCTGACAACTTGATTAGCCTCAGTTTGAGGCAATGGTAGTAAAAAGTTTCTTTTAGCCTCAGTTGAAGAATTGAGGCTATAAAAAGTTTTTTGCCTCGGATGTCAAAACTGAGGCTAAAGCCTTTAACCACAGGACTTGCAGCCCTGGTTATAGTCATGGAGGCTAATTCAAGCAAAACTGAGGCTAAAGGTTTTAGCCTCATTTTTTTGAACTTTTAGCCACTGTTTTGAAGTGAGGCTAAAAGTATTTTTTCTTGTAGTGAATGTACGTGACAAAGTAAAAAATCAGGCCAATGGAAAATCCTAACCACTTGATTTGAACATTGAATGATGAACATATAGGCCCTATTGTTACCACTGACTATTGTATACTTTGGGGCTTGTTTTCAAGATTAGATTGCAGTACTTTATATTTGGTTATAATCTATTTACATTTGCTTACAGCTACTGATTGAAAGTTTACGTCTGATCATTTCTCTTTTAATCTCTTACAGCTGCGAGGAATTACAAGATAATGCTCATTATCAAGCACAAGATATTCCGTGTATGTGGGGCCCATGGTCTAATGACTTACACTGTGGGCGGTGGATGTGTGATGCCTCTTCTAGATTGGAAGATTATAATCCTCTGATGTGATGGGCCCAAAAAGATAGTTCGTGAAAGAAACACAGCTATATAACACATTACACAGTGAAAAGGTCAAACACTGAAGAGTTGGACCATTTAGAAATTTACTAGGCATCTACTATCAAAGGTAAGATACATAAAATGAACGGTTGGGATCACCAGTACAAGACATGCTAGATAGAAGGTGAAATAGTGGGAACCGGTGAAATGATAGGAGCACAACACCCGAGCTATGTGGGCCCATGTTGGTGCATGTTTGTGACTTTCACTCATTAACTTCGGGCTTGTTTGGACACGTCTCACGATGTTAGGCTTCGTGGAAAAAAAATCTCCAATCGACAACTAAGGTGGGCCACACCAAAGTCAACAATGGTAATGGGTCACCAACCATATGAAGCCTACAGTCATGTGTCTATTCCATCTAAGCCACAACTTTTGAACTGTTTGGGTGGCACTATTTGATGGTGATGTGGTGCATTTTAGTCATCGACGTAACTATACACCACCATTTGTTTAGACACATAAAGAGAGTAGTAAAGAAATTTATAATCATTAAAAATATACAATATATTGTGGCAGGAATTTCCTATCAAAACATAAATCTAGTGTATTTTGAGATATTGATTTGAGTACATGAATCCTATTCCGTAGTTCCACTATATCTATGGTCCATTGATCAATGCTCTTATAAGATTATTCAAAAAACAAAAATGGATAATGCCAATGTTCATTGGAAAGATGAAAGAAAATGATGAGTTGGATTGTATGTGATGTAGAGTGGGCCACAGAATATTTCACGGCTCAGATGGACTAGAGGAAGCCTTATCGAATATCTTTTGTGCATTCATGGACCGACTTATGTTCTGCGCATCTTTGCACTTGAAATTCAAATGAGAATGAAAGAGTACCTTAGAAATAATTCTAAAATTGTATATGTGGCATAAAATTGAGTCAAGATCACATAGGCATGAATGAATGGAGCATGCCTACATGGTCTAAATCTTCAATTCACGTTGTATTTAGTTTCATTATGTGATTTGAAAAAGAAAAATGAACACCTAAATGCATATTTTGTTTATAAGTTATTAATTACTAATATTGTATTTTGTTTTATTTTGCAAATTATTTGTTGGTGATAGTAGGGATGTTCGTGCTCATTTATTTTATTTTATTTTATTTTTTATTTTTTATTTTTTTTATGTACTAGTGGGATTAACATTTCGATTTTATTCAAAACATTATTACGGTTGAATGGTCATTTGATTGGTATATGATTGAATGTTTTATCGGGTGATTGGGATACTGAATATTGAATGCTTTTAGGTGGTAGAGATATTGAATGTTCTAAAGAAATATTTTGCTGGCATTGCCACTACCTTTTCCATTGATAATTCTACTACCTTTTGTAAGGAAATATTTCCTTAGTCATAGCTTTTTTCTAAGTAAAGTTTTCTTGGGTCATAGCTTTTTTCGAAGGAAAGCTTACTTGGGTAATAGTCGCATAATTACTGGCGAATTAAATAATAGCTACGTAAGTGTTAACTTTTCCCGATGAAATTTTTTGTTGTAAAAGGTCAAATATTTACCGGCAAAAAAATAAATTTCATCGGTAATTACTTTTTTTGAGGGTGATATTTCGACGAAAACCGCGGTGAACATTTTCATTGGTAATAACTTTTACCCAGGAAAAATTTCCTCGGTAAACGTCATATTTCTTTGTACTGTCATACGATATGGTAGGTCTCAGAGCTAGTCCTGCCTCATCCAGAAGCGGACAAGACGAAATCTGCTTATGCTAAGTAAGCCCATTGTCAGCCCTACAGTTACTTTCCTCCGGCCGTTTCAGGGAAGTGGATTGTGTCCTTCCGAATCAATACAGGCAGGGGTTTTGTGGGCCAACCGTGATGTATGAGCCTTATCCACGTCATTCATCCAGCTCAAGTAGACCATAGAGTGGGGATTGAACACTTACCATTAAAACCTTCCTGAGGCTATGGAAGTTTTGCATAAAGATGAAATTTGTTTATTCCCTTCATCCAGCTTTATTGAACTTATGAACTGCAGGTTGGATGGAAAATAAAAGTGATGATAGGCCTTAGGAAGGTTTCAACATTGGGTGTCATTATCACTACTGCTTTATGGGGTGTGGTCCACTTGAGCCTTGGATCTGCTTATTTTTGGGCTCATATTTTAAAATGATAAGAAAAAAATGGATGATCCGCGTGGATAAAACACATACATCAGGTGTGCCCCCACATATCCCCTTTGACCGATTTCCATTCCCACGGTACAGGACGCAGTCAGCTTCCGTTTTCAGGTAAGTTGCACCAACTCTACCGTTCCTCGAATGGACGCGTATTTCCTGCCAAAAGCCTTTTCCAGAAACTTCCTTTGCTGGGATGCTAGATGGATTCACCTTGATGTTTGTGAGAAATCCACCCGGTTCATCCGTTTTGAGATCTCATTTTAGGACTTACCCCAAAAAAGGAAGCAGATCAAGAACTCAAGTAAGACACAAGAGGGAAAACTGGGGAAAGAATTTCCTACCATTGAAATCTTCTGGCTCCACTTTGATGTTTATTTGCCCTCCAAACCGTTTATAATTCATTGCCATTGGATGAAGTGAAAACATAAAAGACTTAGCATGATACGAAACTTTCGTAGCCATGCAAATGTTTCAACAGTGGCATAACTTATGAGTGACAAATGAGAGCACACCGAGGGAACTCAAAACCTAGGTGGATTTAAAAACGAACTGCAGGATTATACTTGAGTGTTTTACCTACCTGCCATACCTAAATAGTGTTTATAGTTCCACTAGGGGTGTATCGTAGGGTCGCTTCCTTGAAGGGCCCTTTCCGAAGGCGTCATTTAGGCGCGGGTGTTCCTTACATAAATAAATACGTAAGCAAATGAGGCAGTCCAAACGGTTGAGGTGTTCGCTTTCCCTCGGGACGGATAGGTGTGCGTCCGTGTGCACGGTTCTACATTGTGTGCACACTTTAGAGTAGAAAGGTAGTCCACCCGATGTTACATTTCTAGTAGGCTGGTAAGGTGTGGATCCTACCCGCGGTATGTTTTGTTTACCTGCCGATCTTTTTTTTTTGTCAACATGCAACACCGGGTGGACTCCTTACTTTGCTCGGTTTAGAAACTCCGTCATCAGATGCTAATGAAGTTGGTCTACCTTTTGAGTATGAACCGTGTGCATAAGGTATAACCGTGCATTCCTATCCATTCCGAGGTGTGCGTATAGAAAATATCAAACTATTTCAGTTAATCATCTTTACCTATCTTTTATGTAATATAATCGCAGTAACGTTAGGGTGGAATTCATTACTCTGACACAGTTATACACCTGGCAGTAAAAGAGTGAAATTAATTACTGTAAACCAAAAAAAATGATTTTTCTACATTAGAGTTTGTATATATTTATGTGAAGTTATGAGAGGAAGGTAGGTATATAGATCATTAGTAATCAATGAAACCCAACATCAGGAGCGGTACCGATAAGTGCCGAGGGAGAAGAAACACCGGAAGAAAAGCTAGGACCGGTGACGACAGGTACGTTCGGGTGTTGACCTGGGACTTAAGATACTGTTCCACACGGGCGTTCGCAACGGCTGGTAGTTCCGTCAACAGCTCGTCCGCCAGCGTGCGCTTGTCGCGTACCCGCGTAGCAACGAGGCCGACGTGAAGGTACTGACGAAGCGATGCCATTCTAACCTGGTACCGGTTTTAATGAACTTAGTGGGTGTAGTGTGACAAGAATCATCCCGACACCAGTAACCGGAACCGGGCCGGGTTAGTGTGTGAATATAGATTATTAGAAACAACCAATAGATATAGAGTATGCAAGATACCCGGATGGTACTTATACGGAATGAACTATAAGGTCTTTAAAATAACCAGTCTACTAACCTCGTAATCTACTAACCCTTTTTTTTTAACCTTTACCCATAAGTATATTTTTCTTGTTTAAGTTGGTAACTTTTGGTAGGTTAGTAGGTGATGCTAGTATACTCTCGACACTGATAACGGAACCCCGTATAGTTACCATCCCGAGTAATTAAGTTCCTTGTAGGACTGGACCTACACAAGTGATTCATCTATAACATTCTTGTTTTAGTATGGTACGTATAGTGTGGTAACCTAATAACAATATGAGATATTCTTTCTAATAACGATCCTAAAAAAAGGATTAATATACACCAAACCTACATCCCGACACTACCCAGGTAAGAGAATCTACTGTGAGGCTGCAAGTGGCCGCTCTTCTGTCGTAACGGCTTGTATTTGAGGCAATCCCCTAAGCTACAGTAACTGCTTTAGTTCCGACGGCAATTGAGACGGACGATACCCTTGCAACATAGTACACGTCTATAGAATCGGCAGCGGCGAGCACTGAGTCAGCAACGCCACTCAGCGAACTAGTTGGTACGCCGGGTCCGAACCTAGTTTATAATTGACTCGACGGGTTGACTCGACGGGTTGACTCAGCGGGTTAACTCAGCGAGTTGACTCAGTGAGTTTGACTTTTTTTGGGTCTTTTTGACTGGACTTTTTTATGGGGGATTTTTCAGGGTGGTGCTTAGGACTGGGTTGACTGGGTTCAGGCTTGAACTGGGCTATGGAATGGGGCTTACAAGGGTGGGTTTGGCTGAGTTTGGACTTGGGATTTGGGGGTATGGTCCTCCGTTCAACCAGCTGTCTCTACCAACAGTGTAGCCGAAGGTCGGGTGTCTACATCTACATACCCTTAAATTTGAATTCTCGCCTTAGAGGATTTGCTTTTGCATAGTTCCTATACACGGATGACGTAAACACTGCTAATGGAGTGCTTGACAGAAAGTGGGTGGATGATAGAGTCATTCAGTAGATATGGCAAAGTGCAGGATGTCTACATACCATTGAATTTGAGTTCTCGCTATAGATGATTTGCTTTTGCGCGGTTCCTGTACGCGTGTAACGCCCCAAATTTTCGAGATTTATTTGAAAATTCATTTTTAATTTATTTTTTTTATTAATTATCATACATTTACAGTTGATTTGCCAATAGCGGGACATCCGTAGGAGATTCGATAAGGGACCCTTTACAAAATTTTCTTAGAATGATCCCATAAACATTGTAGAAAGATTAGATTTCAAAAATCACATACTTTTTAGGTAATTACGAAAATGACATTAGTTAAACTTAAGTTAAGATGCCATTTTTAAGTATTATAGTTTATGAAGATCACTTTCACGTAAAACCCTGGATTTAAGTTTTTGGGCATATATTAACCATACACGTCAATTTTCAGCCCTTAAATCATAGCAGAAGTGGTCCAATTGTTAAATTAGCCCTTAAATCATAGTAGAAGTAGTTCAATTGTCAAATCAGCCCCTTAACCCTTGATTTTCATGTCCATCGAGTGAGGAAAGTAGATGGTTAGTCATAGTCGAATATTTCTCTTTATATGAGTGACTTGGATCGTCTTTATCATGGACTAATAGTGTGATTTGAGTGCCCACTTTGATAAGCCTCTTTCTTATGCGCGAAGTTATCCCGTTCTAGAAATTAACGAGTCACCAACTCTTTTTAAATCTGAACCTTTCAATTTACCCATTTCTCACCATCAACCACTTCTCAAATTTGGACCACCCATTATATTCATATGACTACGAGTTTACACAAAATTTGGACCCTGATCTATAATCCTACACCATTGAACCACAAAGCCAGCCCCTTTCCTTTTCCGCCAAAAGTTGGAATTTCAGATCTAGGTATTTCTCACCATCAATCAACCACTAAATTTTGTACAATTGTTTGCCTATCATGACTACATATTTTTCTAAATTTTGGGCCTTGATTATCAAGCGTAAATCGTTAATTGAGATTAAGCCCATTTTAGCACTCATCATATCATTTTCAAGGATCAGCCAATCTAGAATGTGGATCATTAAGAAATTTACGTATTCTGACTCTACTCTTCGAGCTTGATAAGATGAATGGATTGGAATTGATCAAAGATCACCTGAATATTGAGATTTGAGAAACTCACCTCGAGAGGTTGTTACATAAGTCCTCACGCACATGCCCTTCTTTTCTATCCTCATGTGCGCACATCCCTCTTCATATTCCTACTACGCACCTCCAAGCCATTCTCTTAACCCTAGCCTCCATGCCCTAGAGAGAGTGAGAGAGAGAGAGAGAGAGAGAGATAAGAGAAGAGAAGGGAGTTCTTTCTTATATTTTTTTCCAGCGGCTAATATCTTTTACAACCCTCTTCTAAGTCCATCTTAAGGTGAGAATTTTCCTTCAAGCCTTTCATTAATAATATCACGATTTTCATAAGTTTCTTTTATGGCATGTGTAGTTATTTTGTTTTGAATTGCTTATCCATATAATATGAAGTTTGATGTGAGATTTGTAATGAATATTATTATATGGTGATGTGATTCCTTGTTTAGATTTTTTACTAAGAAGCATGTGTAGTTGTGTTATTTATTTTTGTGAAATCTATGCCCTTATTTTCTTAGTCCATGTAGTACAAGTAACATTGGTTTTCATATTGTGATATGAAATATATGTATAAGATCATCATATGGACATCCCATTATTGTATACTCTTTGTCCCTAAGTTGGTAAAATTATTTGATGTGGAGAGGTGGAACCCGTGAGAGGTGTCCATTATGGAAGAATATATCTTGACTTAAGTGAGAGAATGAAGTGATTGTTTGTTAATGGATCCTTACATATACATGATGCTTGATTGGACCCATTTACATTATATGAGTATTTTAATGAATTTGGCCATGATGTATAACATTGGCTTCTTGGGACATGATGAAATCATAAAACGGGACAATGAGTGGACACTAATTGTATACAAATTCTCATGAGCCGGGGTTGGTGCCATGGACACTAAGCCCGAGATGTCGGCCTATGCTGGGTCACTTGTGACTCCCCATAGTGTCCAGTGAGCTGCTAAGAATGGTTGTATGTGAAATTATTTAAATAGTGATGAAACTAAAGTCATGCATTCGCTTGGCTCCATGTGGGTGTACGGAATTGAGAATAGGCTAGAGCGTCCTACTTCTCCCGTACACTGTCATGTGTAGATTTGGGCTATGAGCGTCCCGTTTCTCACGTGGTCTGGCAAAACTATGGGCTTGTGCGTCCTAGGAACCTCTGGTGACTAGTGGTTAGCGTGAGGTCGTAACAGGGAGTCTCCCACTTCATGTATTATGATTTCTAGCCAGGGTGCCTTAGCTAGAGCATGCATTCCATGCATCGTATTAACAAAGATTTTTACTTGATTGTTTTGTTTGAATAAAGATATCATTGTGTTGCGTTACTCTGAGTTTTATACATTATTATTATTGATTGTCTTGGAGGAAATATTTCCCACTATGATAACATTTAACGCTATCCCAAACACAATTTAGATGATGCAGGTGAAGATCTAGGTATTGAACTCGATTTTTAAGGAGAAGAGTTCGATAGTTCGTATGATCACATGGCGGATGACGATGTTGGAGAAACTTAGTTGATGTTTTCATTTATTAGATATTTCTTTTGAGTAGTTGATACATTTATAGAATTGTAATAAGTCTTCAAGAGAAGACATAGTTTTGTATTTTGATTAATCAATATGGATATTGGTTAGTTCCCTTATTTAAACATTGATAAGACGTAGTAAGTTTGATAGAATAAGATGATAACTGTTTCCGCCATTGTGCTTGACTGATATATTTCATTATTTAACAAATCAATTAATCCATTATTTACTTGGAAATTCGGCCGTCGTGTTATACACGAGAGTCGAAAATCTCGGGTCATTACAACGTGGACATGACTAAGGGAGTGCTTGACAAAAAGTGGGTCGATGATAGAGTCATTCATGTTAGAACTTGCGAAAGGATACTGAATAGAATAAAATGAGATAATCACAATAGCAAGAAAATCAACAAACGAAGACAATCCGATTTTACATAGAAAAACTCTTTCGGGAAAAAACCCACGACACAAAGTAAATCACTATGAAAATGAAGTTACAAGAGATAGGCTCACTCGAATCAAAGCCCTACAAGAAAAACCTTAGATTTTTCCCTCTCAAAAGCTCTCTTAACCCTTTAGCACGTCTTAGAATCACATAATCCCACAATTACAAATGTTTATATAACACTAAGCCTATATTAGAAACAAACACGCATAACCATACAAAACAGTGTGCGTCCGTTAGTCAACTAACCCGCAATTTCGGTCAACGATCAGTCGACCAAACTTGACTAAAATAATCCAGTGAGCAAACAACAAAACTGGAGGAATTTGGTTGATCGAGCCCCTTAAATTGCCAGATTGAAGACATCTTCTCCACCATGGCTTCAATCTCACAATGCTCCACTGCTCCAAAGCTCTATCCTTCATCTATAATTTGTATATCCATTATAGCTCCACCACTTCTCGTGCACACACTGTCTTTACTACAACACCTTTATGCCCTACTCGCTTATGTGGCCTAGGCATGCATGCCGCATACGTGCAGACGTAGAATCCACTACAGATGCTACAACACCACCTGATGAAGTCACCCGATTAACTTGTAAAGATTGTTGCTCGTCTATGCTTTCATCATTTTGAGTGCCCCCTTTGAAACTTTACAAAATCGATCGAACCCGATGAATTTACAAACCATTGCCTCAAATGCACCAAGAGATATTAAATTTTTCTTTCGCCTAGGGATATGCCTCACATCTGTTAGGATGCGTTCGATCCCATCAAACATCTTAATGCACACCGAACCAATACCCACCACCTTGCAGGCGTAGTCATCGCCAAGAACACCGAACCACCATCATACTTCTTGTATGCGGTGAATGAACTTCGGTCACTTGAATCCAAAAGCCAATTATCGCTGAGATACCCGAATTTAGATCCAGCTAATACATCGCAATCATCACTCATATCTTCTATAGATTTTGCAGTATTAGTTTCCCTAGAAGAATCATCTGACTTCTCCTTCTTCGACTTGGGATTCTGACAATCCCTCTTCATGTGCCATGTTCATCCACAACTTCGGCACTTCAACTTGCCCTTTCCTTCGCCCTTGGATTTAGATATTGATCGAGAAGATCCTCTATCCCGCTCAGAATTTCTTCCCCTCGTAACCAGTGCATTTGAATATGTACTCACGTTACCGCTTTTTTTTCTCACTGCCTTCAACAGGAGGATTGAGATGACGGTCTCAACGCTAATGACTGTCCTACCACAGCACAAAAAGTCTTTAAATGACTCATACAATTCTGGAAGAAAATTCAACAGGATAATGCTTGATCTTCGTCCTTCATTTACATCTAACAGTTTGCAAATAAGTCTATTAAAGTTATTAATGTAGCTCTCAACATCAACCCCGTCTACTATCTTCAGACTGAATAACTGTAGCTTCATATATAAACAATTTTCAAGAGATTTCTTTCACTATGCCAAAATCGCATTTTTGCGACGGACCAAGTCCGTCGCAAATCTGTATTAGCGACGGACATGGTTCGTCGCATGGGCCGTCGCAGTTTACTATGTGGCAAATTTTAAACGACGGATTATGTCCGTCGCTTTTAAACGACGAATTACGTCCGTCGCTAAATTATGTAAAGCGACGGACTTAGCGACGGACAGCGGTCCGTCGTACAAAATTGTTGCCACGTAAATTGGTCCGTCGTTAAATTTATGGGCGACATTTATTTAGGAATTTTAGCGACGGGTTTGGTCCGTCGCTAAATTTTCTGAACGCACACCTATTACATTTGAATTTATTTTTGAATCTATTGCACCTGATAGTCATCCAAATTATTTAAAACAAAAAAAAAAAATTAAAACCTAACAAATCATAATTATATCATATATGAAACTTAAAGTCCTTACATTTCTAGTGAAAAATAATATTAATATTTGTTACAAATCTACACATTGAAGTGAACCATTCTCCATAGAATGAGCAACTAGGCTTTATTTTGTTCCCAATATTGAGACCAATCTCTTGACCATACGTGAAGCTAGCCTTCATTTCTAATCTTTCCTTTGTAGCTACTTCCACCTCATATGTTAGCAAATCCATCAACTGGTCCACCTGCAAAATCCAGAATATAAAACATAAAGAGTATCAGTATTATAATGTAAGAATAAAAGTTATATGAAACATACATAATGTTTTCTTCACATATGTGATTAAGAATCAAAATCTTAATCGGGCTTTCCTTGATCTCCGTGTAGTGAAAAAGATAATCATAAATTTGTATTTGAAGAAATTTCATTCTTAAAAATTTTAAACTGACATATTTTGTTATGCTTCTGCTGAAGAGCCCGATGGGAAAGAGTAGATGACATGACAGGTTAGAATGCAGCTGGCAATAGGTGTTCACTTCTCTAGAAGGAATTAATTGAAATCCACAAATCCGATGGTGTAGACAACAATCAAATGGAGTTTTTCCTTGATCATCAGATTGCCAAAGTTGAACCACACATTCCTCTCTCTATGGTTGCTTGGAATTTTGTTCCTAGCATTTTATTTCCCATGAAAACCATTAACAAGTTAACAAATAATAATTAAAAAAAAAGGTTAACAACAATTTTGAATTAGAAATCTTAGATCATGTTAACGCTAATTATATACCAGAGAAGATTATTATTAACTAAAATAAGATGAACTTAATAATAGGCATCCACTGAACGGGGCTGATCTTGTTTCCTTTTTTTTTTTTTTTTCACTGAAGATACCTCTACCAGATAAGAGGCAATCATACTCGAGAGATCTGAGCCATTCACTAAGTGAAACGCTTGAAGTATGGGCCTGCCTAAATTTTGGCCCATGACATTATAACTATTGATCCTAGCCATCTAACTAATTGCTAGGAAAGTAGATGGTTAAAGCCTTCAGTTGTATTAAATCATTAATTATAACTGAAACTTAATAGTATACGGCTTCTATGAATAGCTCGAAATGCTACGTCTCTTTCAAGAGCAGGACCCTTTACCGTAACTTTTGCTAGCTCTTTGCATACCCTGATCCACGACGGTACAAATAGCATTTTCTGCTATGGTTTGAGTAGCAATCTTTTCATTAAATAAAAAATCAGATGCTAACATCCAAACAGCTACCATCCTAACCAATGTGAATCTACCATCCTATGCATCTTTCTGTTTGGGAACTCTATCTGGTTTTAGTTTATAGAAAGTTTAAATAGACTACTTGAAAAAGATGGCGAATGGCAGTACAACAATATTGAATTGTGTAGACATTTCAAGTGATCTTACAGATTCAATGTAGGGATTCCCATGGCATTCATGATAGGCCATTAATAAAAAGAAAAGGTCATATGAGCAGCTGGATAGTTGAATAGGCAAGGTGGACTACGAAGTGTATAGCATGAGTAAAAACCAGTTCATTGCTACAGAGCAAATATGAGCAGGTGGGTAGTTGAATAGGCAAGTTTCCAGCAAAATGGCCGAAAATATCATTGTTATTTATTCAATAAAAAAAAAAACCAATCCAACTTCTCCAAACAGGCCTCTACTAAAACAGCCATGGAAAACTAGTCCTTCATGTTGTTTTTCATGTAGGCCTCTCCACCAAAACAGCTATGGAAAACCAGTACTTCATGCTAGAAGTGCTTCTTTTCAACTTCTGTTCTGCCTCAGACCAGAAGTATATCTCAGCTGTGGGTGACCTAAGCATACAAAGAGATGGGATGAGAGTAGCATTTGACTTGCAATCAATTTCGAACAAAAGTCCATGTGAAATTCAGAGTAATGGACCTTATACAAAGAGATGGGCTGAGAGTGGCAAATTTTTTTTCTTCAATCCAGTACACCTATGCTAATTTGAATCTGACCAAAGAACCAAAGATCATTCACATAATGATGAGTAGACAGTGGTTGATAAATTGGTGCAAATTTGGGAAGAAAGATGGATTTGTACAATATTCTCAAACATCAGGCTCCCAACCTTGTAACTTTATTTTTTATTGGATTCCAAGCTTCAGCCATAGAAACAAACTAAAAGCAGCATATAAATTGACAAACAAAATGGCAGGCTAGATGAAAAGAGAAACATGTTTATATAGAAGTTGATAGACCACAAGTTTCAATCAGTGGTAAATGACTTCAAGATCAGATCTCAGACATTCAATCATGCATATGTGCACAGCTGATGCCATTCACATTCTTTTTTTTATTGGCACCACTCATGCATTGACCAAGAAAACATAAAAATAGTCAGCCTGTCATTACCTGATGAAATCAAATTGCATCTTAGACAGGTTTGACAATAAATTCCAGAGATCACAATTCATGAATGAAGCAAACTAAGGCAACTCATGTATCATTATCCAATACTACATGCACAAAAGAATCTCTCAAATCCCACACCATCCGTATTGCATATCAATTATCATTGCGATCCAAATCTGAAATAATAGGGTGAGAGTCATGAGACTAAAAAATGCAATCTATCGTGGATTAGGCTGGACAGAACATTCTTAAAGTCGCGAAAAGGAAACGGGCCATGCTGTGTGGCCTGCCCCAGGAGTCGATGAAGGCAAAGGCTACTTCCAGAAGCTAATGAGTAACCAACGAGCAGTTGGCACCCAAACTCAGCTGTGATAGGAGCACACCAATATGAAAGATTTCAACTCAATACCCTTGGTCCCAATATCAGATTGAGGATTTAGTAGTCAGCATTTCTACATTTCTGTTACTGGTTAAGGCTGCATTTGGATGTTCAAACAAACTGGACTGAAACAATTCAATTCAGATAAGAGAAAAATGGCCTTAGTTGGGCTAAACCCAGAACATCCATAATGACAAGCTGAGCCCCAAATTTGAATTATTCTCGATTCAACTCGAACTTGAAACACACAGGATTGCAATTAGGGGTCTGCTTGTCACTACGAATCAAAATGGTGCTACCCCACTTTCAGTCATTTCCTATAGACCAAACTGAAAATTGTAATCTAGTTGAATTGAGCATCCAAACACACTAAATAACAAAATATTCTACATTCCTCGACAAGTCCAAAGCAACGACAAGACGCGAATAACATATCAGATCCCCACAAAAAACTCATATCGTAAGATCCTCGCCGACACTGATTGATTTGCAAACACCCATTTTTCATTTTTGGGAACCGAACCAATTCCCAAGGTGGAAAAATGTGCATCGAGATCAATCCCTCATCACATATTCCTCCAAAAAATTGTGACAACAAAGCCTCACCAATAAAAATGCCACGTGGGGCCATGTAATTGTCATCCTTATGCAATATTGTAATCCGATTTCCAGCGGCGACGACAACATATTCGCCCCGAGGAGAGATAAACAGTGAGGCCCATTTCTTCAACGATCTTGGCCGTTTGTTCCCGCTCCATTTCTCCTTGAGTTGGCTAATACCTTCAGTGTAATAAACACATCAGTAGCCTAGAATCACACACACACACACACACACACACACACACACACACACACACACACACACACACACAAAGAATTGAGATAGGATCGAAGGACGGAACGTGCCTCGGCTCGAAAGCAGTGAAAAGAGACGGCCTCTGACACCTTGTTGCTGCTAGATTTTCAGAATTAAAAAGAAGAAGAGATCAGATGAATGAGATTGGGATTGTAGGAGGATGGATGTGTGTGTTTGAGAGAGAGAGAGAGAGAGAGAGGAGATGTTTCGACCTGTTGCTGGTGTTTCGACACTAGCAAGATAAGCTAGTGTGCAGGGGTTGTGCGTTATCATCCTTTGTTAATAAAAGATTCCAGCGGCCCCACCGTCGCAATCCAAAATACTCAACACCATTGAAAATCTAATGATAGATGGTCGGAAGTAAGAGGTTCGCTCTGCCCACACACCCATATATCCCTGCTGCAAACGGAGTAGAAAATCCACGTATGGGGCCCACTGCGATGTGGCACAGATTAAAAATCGCACTGATTGAAAGGTCTTGATCCGTATTAGGGTTTCAACATTCAATGTTGGAGAGAGACAGAGAGAGAGAGAGAGAGAGAGAGAGAGAGAGATTTCATACCAGCTGCAATGGCGTCGAAGCTTGGAAGCTGCAACGGGAGCGGGGATGGGAGGCGTCGAAGCTTGGAAGCTGCAATGGCGATTTTTGGGGAGAGAGAGAGAGAGAGAGAGAGAGAGAGAGAGAGAGAGGAGGGGCGGGAGACGATTGAGAGGAGGGAATGAGGATTTGGGGATTTTTTTAGGGTAAGGGGATGGGTTAATCGGATTGCACGGTCTTACCGTGCGGAGTAAACTCAGTTGGGCCCACCTAAAATGCATGTGCTTTATCTATTCCGTCCATATGTTTTTCCAGTTCATTTTAGTGGTTGAACCCAAAATTTAAGCATATCCAAACCTCAAGTGGACCATGCCATGGGAAACAGTGGGAATAATGATTTAAGCATATCCAAACCTCAAGTGGCCCCACATTGATGTTTATTTGTCATCCAACCTGTTCATAAGATCACATGAACATGGATGAAGGGAAAAACACAAATATCAGCTTGATCCAAAACTTCTGTGTCCCCCTATAATTTTTCAATGGTATATATTCAGTTCACACTTTCCCTGTGGTGTGGTCCACTTTAGATTTTGATATGCTTCGTTTTTTGGCACCATACCTAAAATTATCTGTTAAGATGGATGAACAGAGTGGATAAAATACATAAATCACGGTGGGCCCCACAGAGTTTACTCAGCACGGTGAGCCCCACAGAGTACTGATGCAATCTGCGCCAGAGGCCTCTGGCGTGAATTAGGTGTTACCTGAGAACAGCTGAGTGGGTGTTACCCCCAGCGTATGGCCCACATGGATGATATTTTGTATATCCATGCCGTCCATCTGTTTCTACGGCCCATTTTAGGATGATTTTCCAAAAATTATGTAGATCCAAATTTCAAGTGGACCATAACACTAGAAATAGTGTGATTGAGTGCCCCACCATTAAAAATTCCAAAGAGCCCATCGTAAGGTTTTTGTAATGTTTATTTGCAATCCAAGCTCTTGATAATGTCAATAAAGTCTTGATGAAGGGAAAATATAAAGATCAGATTGATCTAAAATAAACACAGATTTAAACATAACTGTATATTGGCTTGTATTCAATCAAGTCACCATCCCATGTAAAGTCCTCAATTAGAGCAAGTAAATGAGAACAAAGCAACAAATGCAACAGAGATGAGCAGGGGATATCGGTAAATTGACTCAAGATGCTTGAACCTCCTTGCACTCATCAACATTAGGACATGAAGGGCATGTGTAGCTGTGTGTGAATGGACAGGGCTGCACATGTGTGTGGACTTAGTAGACCTCATGGTTTCATACATGAATTATGATTTTCTTGTTCTGTTCATTTCTACAATTATGAGATCATTCCCATGTCCAAACCTACTGAAAAACTGTAGAGAAGCCGTTTAGGCCATACAATGTTAAATAACACAGACATTCCCCCAGAAATAGGTTATACTTTCAACTCGCTCACCATTTTGAGCCAGATTGACAGACATTTCCCCATTCAATGCGATTCAGAATGGGGTTTTGCACTTTCTAAACGAAGTGCAATTTCCAATTTAAAGTGGGTGTCACACAATTGCCATTTGCCACATTTTCCAACTGGCGCCTAGTAATTCAAGTTTGAAACACATGATCTTCATTTATCCAAACTTTTGCAACTGTGGCAAACACATGATCTTCATTTATCCAAACTTTTGCAACTGTGGCATCTCAAAATTTTCAAATTTTCTAATTTGACTAATAAACATAATTCACTTGTTCAGCCGGAATTTTACAAAATTCATTTCACACATTTCTAAAGAGGCTATTAGGCAAAGAAAAAAAGAGCATTTGCATGGTACGTACAGAAAAACTATATGCTCCCATTTAACACAAACAATGTGGAGAAATCCAATAGATGCATGACTAGTCCTTGAACTTCTGGCGTGGTTGCAAAGTGCTTCATACATGCTTGTAGATGTGCATTTAAACAGCCCAGCATAACCAATAACTCCTTTCCAATGTGAAAAAATATCTCCAGCATGGAGTGGAAATAATAACACTTTGATTTTAGTTGTAGCCCCACAAGGCATGAAAACCAGCTCATGCAGACTCAATCAAATTCCTTCCACTCCGAGTGAGAACACACAAACAATGACAAAGAAATGGGTGAGTAAAAAGGAAGTTACTTACAAAATTTTAAGCAGATGCATGATCTGCAAGTAGAATCTTGATCCATCACTTCATGAAGAGTTTCAAGAATAACCAATATCACACAATTATGGAACGATCAATAGAAAAATGTCAGTTTTTCAAACTGATTCAATCACTCAAATCGGAAAGAAAAAAAACAGAAGTACATGCTCACAACAGAGTAATGGAAGGATGGATGTGCGGAATCGTTGACATGCCTTCCTGCAAACAAAGTAAATAATTTAGATTCTTGAATATCAATTTGCATTTGGATGAAACTGTTGAGTCCAACTGTAATAACTAGATGAAATGATCATAATATAGCATTCATATTGAAGGACTAGGCTTCAAAACCACAATCACGTCACTTTGAAGTTGGACTTGAAAGGAATGCGACTGCCATTTGAGGGCAACTTCCTTACTCTAAATACAAAAATACCAAGTTCTTGTGTGGGTGTTTGTAGAGCCATCCTTCGCCTCTGATACCAGAAAAGGGAAAAACAGAAAGTTTACTTTGTATTTTCCGTCAGTGTCTACCCAACTTTGTAATTCAAACTCTAGAAAGTCGTAACATGCTTTTGACATGAGCATATGCAAGTGCACCCTTGAACATATAGCTGTCCACTCTATCCAGCAAACCACCTGCATAGAAGGTATCCATGTCTTCATCAACAACACAAACAATAAGAAGAATTGCATTCCACCAATTTAATGAACATGACAAACTGATGGATATAATTCTTAAAAATGTGAAGGTAGGCTACAAGATAAGCCATGCAGAACAAAGATCAGTTAATAGAATTGATGTGAATCATAGATCAGGCAGGCTTTAATTGTTCAATGTGGTATACGGTTTCCAACAATCCAGATTAAAGCTAATTTCATATCTGAAATCAGCACCACATAAATAGGCCATGATTGTCACTTTAAGCCCTATTTTGAACAGTCTAATGCCCTGTTTGATTGTCACTTTCAAATACTTTAGTTTCAATTCAAGACGTAGAACACCAAACAAAAAAAAAAAACATCAAGAAAGATATATGGGTACTCAAAAATAAAATTAAAAAGGACCAAAAATATTTGCATTATACAATAATACAAATATACCTGGCTAGCTCGAAATGTTTCTTGTCTATGTGTTCACACATAACACTTGGCTCAAACTTTATTTCCAGACAATTAAAAAAGGTAAACGGTTAAGAGAACTTTGCCACTAAAGATTTCTAGATAGGAACTAGGACAAGAAGCATATGATTGCAAATAAATACCAAATAAAACCTTAACAGAAAAGAAAACACCATCTATCACATCTTGGTCCACACTAATCAATGTGGTAGCGTGTGGAAAGCGCTGCACACTATGCAATCCGTTTTTGCTCACACGCGCACACCACCGACCTTGGTGGTGTCTTGACATGGCAAAGTTCCATGGCCGACCATGATATGTGTGTTATACCTATACTGTCTATCCATTTGGAAATCATTTTGGGGACATGAGCCCAAAAATTAGGCAGATCCAAACGTCAAGTGGACCACACCCAGAAATTAGCGGAGATTAAATGATTGCCTTGAAGTTTTCAAATGGCAAGCATTCAATCTCCACTACTTTCTATGGTGTGGTCCACTTGAGGTTTACATCTGCTTCATTTTTTGGCTCAAGCCGTAAAATGATCTCACAAAATGGATGAATGGTATTTGATAAAATGCATATGTCATGGTGGGCCCAAGCGACTTTGTCACGTCAACACATGAGGATGTCGGTATTGGTGTCCTCATGATGTGTCACAACACCATGCATTTCTCTTACTGTGTGGACAACCTTGAGGGTCACACCATTTCATTTGCTAGGCCAATCAACTGTCGCTTAAAATTCATGCCGATCTGGTCATCAGGTGGATCATACCTGGATGGTTGTAGAGCGAACTTGGCAACAATAATGGACATTAAAAACATCTCCTATCAGTGGCCCACATCCTACATTGGACATGTGAGAGTAAGATTCAGATCTACTCAGCTAGTAGAAACAACATCCCTCTCCTCAAAACCAAATGCAAGCTATCAAGCAA
Organism: Liriodendron chinense; assembly: GCA_003013855.2. Classification (NCBI taxonomy): domain Eukaryota; kingdom Viridiplantae; phylum Streptophyta; class Magnoliopsida; order Magnoliales; family Magnoliaceae; genus Liriodendron; species Liriodendron chinense. Next base: position 6,555,430 of record ML058368.1, read on the forward strand.
ACCCCTCATAACAACAAATCCATCAAAACCCAACAAGCCATGGAAGCCACATTCTGCCTACCCCGCCAAATCTGTACCAAGCCCATCTTCACCACACCTTGCAATAGACCAATCATCATCCACTTTCATGTGGATCTCAGCTTCCACCACCACTGTTCACTACCAGGCTGCACCATGCAATCATAGCCCATCCGGAAGGATCATCGAAAGACTTGGGCTATCAACTTTCTTCCGACGCCTAAAGAAAAAAAACGGTGGCAATGGTGGAGGTAAGCCGACCAAAATGGTCAAAACAATGGTGGTCCTGGCTTATGTCCTAGGAGCCATGAGTTTGAGCAGCATGGTGGGCAAAAGGGCGGTCACGTTGCTACAAAGAAACATTGAATAAATGGAATCCTCTTCTCATTCCACACAAAACAACTACATTACTTGTAATTCGTGTGGGAGCCAGCTCCATTCCAATATCCCTGGCGACACCAAACCCAATATGAACGGAATCAAAATACAACAAAAACCAAAACAAGTTGTAAAACAGTGAGATAAAGAGAGGTGGCATCAAAAAATAAATTTACCTGGATAGGCTATGGGTCAAATGAGAGAACAATGCCAGCAAGATTTCTAGTGGGCATTTCATCAAATATCTAATGAGCATCATCCAAACAACCAAACTTTACAAGCCCATTTCCAGCTGGAAAGGACTGACACAGCACAACATGTAATCATGCATGCCTTTCTCAAAACAACAACTTAATCCAAATCCATCATTCTTTGTGACACAAACCATACTACACAAGGCCATAAAGAAAAATTAATGCCTTCCAACAAATCAAAGCCAATAGAAAAATAAAAAAACAACAATATTCGATGTAATAAAAAAACAGAGGAAAGCAAAACCTTCCTGAAAGCTTGCAATGTACTGAAAATATCCTCAATAAAAAAATCCTGGCCAGCCAACGACTTACTTGTAAATGTACAATTAAAATGGAAATCCTGGCCAGCCAGGCTCAACAAGCAATATGCAACAAGAGGCAAGTACACTGATCAGATGGTTGGGATTGTTCAATGGAGGAGCCCTTTAGTTCATTCCCAATCCATATTGTGGCCTATAAAATGAATCAACCAAGATCACTGAAGACCGTACCTGTACAAATGCTGGCCTGAATGAAAACTTTGAGCATGCATCTTCTATCAGTGACAATTTTGATAAAAAAATAGAATAGATTTCCATTTCAATAACATCGATTTCAAGAATCATGTGCTCAAATCAAAACCAACCCTTATCTCAACCCCAATCGTCAATGCATTCAACAGATTCAAACCCCCTGTGCGTGGAGAAGGATTACCAGGTTGTTGCGGCTGAGCGTGGCTGGCAGTCCGATAGAGAAGATAAGAGATCGAGAGGAAGAGAGAGAGAGATGAGGGAGAGATTGAGATGAAGAGAGAGGGAGAGGGGCCTTTTAGGGCTGAACATTCCATGTTTGAGAGAGGGACCTCTATGGCAGCAAGAGTGAGAGATGGATCGCCGTATTTGGGGAAGGAACCCTCTGTGGCAGTGAGATTTGACGGAGGGAGGGAGTGAGATAGGAAGAATGAGAGAGAGTGGGCGCGAGAGGGAGAGGGAGAGGGAGAGGGAGAGGGAGAGGGAGAGAGTATGAGCGGGTGCGAGAGAGGGAGGGCAAGAGGGCGAGTGGGGGCGAGAGGGAGGTCTTTTCTCGGGGCAAAAAACAAAAATCCGCCCTTTTTTTTTAGCAGCCCGCGTGAGGGCAATATGCCAAAGGAGTTTGGGGCTCGTGGGGCCCACCTTGATGTATGTGGTTTATCTACCCGGTCCATTTATTTTACAATATTTTTCTAGGGAACTATCCAAAAATTGAGGCAGATAAAAGGCTCAAGTGGACCACACCATATCTCAATGGCACACACTTAATCTCCACCATTTCCTACGGTGTGATCCACCTGAGCCTTCAATTCGCCTCTTTTTTGGACGCATGTCCTAAAATTAGCTTTCAAAATAGATGGATGGTTCAGATAAAACACACATTGTGGTGGGTCCTATAGAGCCCCCTAGGACACCCTCAAAATACTAGTTTGAGATTTTGGCATACTAGCTAGCTAGGGATTAAATCCGCAACAAATTAGCTAGGGATTATATCCCTAGCTAAAACCAGCCATAATCCGTAGCATTTGGTCCTTTTTTTTTTAGTGAACTTTTGTGGCCCACAAAACGTTTTTAATGGTTATACATCACTGTTTCTAGTGATATGGTCCACCTAAGATTTGGATCTTCTTAGGATTTTGGATCACATCCTAAAATGATATGAAAAAAGAGATAGACGGTGTTGATATATAAAAACTACAACAAGATGGGCCCCACACGGTTAGGGTAACACCCACTAAGCTGTTCCTGGGGTAATACCTAATTCGCACCCCTTGGCTATGGGGCCACTGGCCGATGCTTTGTGGGCCCCTCCATGACGTATGTGTTTTATCCACACTGTCGAGCCATTTCTGAAGATTGTTTTAGTGCTTGATCCAATAAATGAGTCAAATCTAAATCTCAGGTGGACCACACCACAGGAAAATAGTATTGATTGAATGTCCACCATTAAAAACCTCGTAGGGCCCACTATATTAATTATTTGACATCCAACCTCTTAATTAGGTCATACAGACCTGGATGTAGGTAAAAAACAAATATCAGCTTGTTCCAAAACTTCCGTGGCCCTCAATAAGTTTTAACAGCGGGTGTTCAATTAAAATTGTTTCTTGTGATGTGGTCCACTTGAGATTTGGATCTACCTCAAATTTGGGCTCATACCATAAAATGATCTACGAAAATGTATGGATAGAGTGGATGAAACACATTCATCATGGTGGGGCCCACAGAGCACCGATCACTTGGCATTGACTGGTGACCCTGTCACTAACCAATCCATCTGATATATTTTATGTATATCTAATCCATCTATCTGTTCTTTTATATCATTTTAAGATGCAATAGAAAATATTAGAAAAGATCAAATTCTCAATGACTAGATTAGAGTTTGGGGTCCAATGACTATACATTTATTAGGTTTTCATGAGGTCAACAAGTTATAGCGCAATTTGGACCTAAAAATTTGGCCTAATTTGGAAATCTAATCCATTCACTCTATTATATTCATCAATAACTTTGATTTGACTGGTCACTTGCCCTGATCAAGTTTAAGATGAGAAAGATACTAAATAAATAAAATTGATCAATGATGGGCCATATCTTGTAACCTAACCATTAGATTTGAGTGAAATTTAATCTAAACATCTAAAGTCATTTACTTTTCAATTTGGACCAATCAGATTGTCCAAAATTTGTCTAGCTCTAGACAAATTGATTGTACACATTTAAAGAGTCTTTTATACGGATATGATTCGGGCTTAATTTTGTTTTCAATAATAATTACCACGTTCTAAACATATCTGACCATTCAGATTAAGTTTAGGATGACTTGATCATAGAATTTGATCAATCTCATCATTATAAATTTTCCTTCCAATTAATTAACATCATTATATTAGGGCCTTCATTTTTTGCACCAATGAACATGTATGTATGCATAAACCAATCTGATAACCAGTTAACTGAATGAGTGTAATTTTTCATTTTCAACTATCCAATAAATGTCCACCAATAAATTTGGCCCACTCATTTCAAATTTCTCGCTTTTATTTAAACCACAATTTTTTTCCAACATTTTTTTTCAAAACCGGTAAAATTTTTTTTTTTTTTTTATCAAATATTTCAACTTTTATTTCTTTTGAAAATATCATTTTTTTAATCAAACTTCTTAATTTTTTCGAAATACAAAATCTTAATTTCTTTATAAAAATTTCAATTTTTTTACGAACTTATCAATTTTATTCGAACTTCTCAACTTTTTTCAAATGGTCATTTTTTTTTTAAATCTCAATTTTTTGAATCTTATTATTTTTCTAAATCTTATCAATTTTAATTTATTTTCAAACCTCTCAACTTTTTTTGTTTGAAAATCACAAATTTCTTTTTTAACTTCACAATTTTCTTTTTCAAAATATTTAATTTTGTGAAAATTTGAAAAGAAATTTCAAACATATTAATTTTATTCAAATTTCTCAATTTTGTTTTTAAAATCTCTTAACATTTTCTTTCAAATTACTAAATCTGTTATTTTAAATATCAAATTTTTTAATTTTTAAAAAATATCAGTTTTTTTCAATATCTTATTTTTCTTAAATTTTATTTTCCGACGGACCTTATTTGGGGGCATCTTTTCGGGCTGGGATTAGCGACGGGCCAAATCCGTCGTTAAATAGCGACGGGCTAAGTCCGTCGGAAATTAAAATTTTGCGACGGACTATGTTCGTCGGTAAATCCCGCAACGAAATCCCGCCTTAATTTCGCAAAAGCGACGGAATATTTTAAAATACGACGGATCAGATCCGTCGTTAAACCAAACAATTTTTGCGACGGTCAATGTTCGTCGCAAAATCCATCGCAAAAATGCGATTTTGGCGTAGTGTTTGTGAAGATATTCTCTAACTTCGCCCGTGTATCAGCCGCAGTCTTCTATCTCATGACGTTATAGAGAACTTATCCATTAAGCACAACTGGATTGAAATATTATCATTTTGATCCATCTTCTTCCACTTTTCTTCTTTCATAGATTCCAGTCACTCTCCAAGGAGTGCATCTTTCAATCATTGCTAAACTAGGAGGCCCTAGGGCTATGTAGGCTGGAAGGGGGGAGGCTCCGTACATGTGTGTTGCATGCCCCAGGTTACACTGTGGTGAGGGAGATTGTTGGTTTGTCCCACATTGACTTGGAGGGAGGCAGGGTTTGTCTTCATATACATAGGGTCGCTCCACCTAACAGGTTAGCCTTTTGGGTGAGACACAACACCAAGTTGCTAAGGGGGGCTACGGATGAGAGTGCGCATGGCCGCAACAGGAGGTTTTATCCTCTTACTAATGCAGTCTATGCATCCTTCACTGTTACTGCGAATGAAGCAGCGGTCATGAGAAAGCAGAGAGAGCTTGATCTTGCGGTGGTTGGCACTAGTGCAGGTTGTAATATTTCCATTCTCCACCTCATCAACGCATCAGGAAATTCCAGATTTGCGGCATCAGCCCTCAACTTCGCTAGAATCAACCTAAATCGTTTCCTGATTATATTGATTATATTTAAGACTTGAATGGAACTGGTGGATTTTTTCTCTGATAGAGACCTCCACCAAAAATTGGGGCGTGAGGGAATTGATCCTCGGAGTCCAGAAGCAATTCTGGGAAGTGGGGGTGTATGGATCCGGATCTTTGGAATACCAACTCATGCGTGGTTCGAGTCAGTCATTAAAGAGCTCGCCCAGACCTTCGGATCGGTAGTGGAAATTGATGCAGGATCGCATCTTTCAGGTTTTTGCGAGGGTGAAAGTGAAATTGCATCCGGCTCAGATTTTCGTAGAGTTCAGAAGCTAATGGTGGCTGGTCACTCCTTCCCGATCTTCAGCAGAAATAGAGCAGATTGCAGTGGAGGCGGCAGTCCAGGGAGGAGTTACACAGCTACGGGAAGTTCCGATTAGGTGAGAAGACCTTCCAGGGAAGTTCCTAATGGGGGAGAATCGACAAGGAACTGGGAAAAGAAGACCAGCTTTAAGGGAGTGGATCAATCGATCGCATTCAAGGTGTTTGCCAAAATGCCCTTACCGTAGTAGAGGTGGATGGAGCCACATTCTGAAGGACCTTTGGCCCTGGGTCTAGTTACCAATCAAGGTGTTCGACTAAATGATGAGTTGACTATCCCTCCATGATTTTATTGGACTGAGAGTCTTCATTTGGGTGTGGAATGAATGGTCTGGTACACTGGTTTGCACTGAACACTTAAGTGCGACCTCGTTCTTTTCGAAACGTGAAGAGTCCAATAAATGATCTGCAACGTCCATTAGATTCACACCTTCCTAACAGATCATCATGTATAAATTGTTTTTACATAAATCGGCCCCACAATCTGAACGGTTTAGATAATTTCCAACAAAAGAAGCTCTAGTCATAATGTGAACTGCCAATTCAGTAGGGTCCACCTTAGATAGATAGTCTCTCTCTCCAAATAATTTATGGTGATCGAACTTCATGACCATCCCATCCATGGCTTGGAAACTGATGGTTTTAAGAAAATAAGACCAGCGTTTGATTCTTAGGATCCTTCGATTAGAGTGTTATTATTTTATGAGGTGTAGCAGGAGGCCAAGCAATTTTTTTCGGTCTTGAGATTGAGCCTGCTATGCTGGCCTGTAGTAGGCTCAGCCCATCGGTCTTGGGCCTCATAGCGTCATTCCAGGACAGGACAAGCCGGGCATGGCCCATTTCCCTACGAAAGCTTTGGACACCAATGGAGAAAGTATTTCTGGGTGTAAAAATATGGCCCAGCACCATCCATGGGCGTAAATTAAAACCCAAGACCCCAACAGTGGGATGGCCTGAATTCGATCAGTCCAGCTCACCGTGGGATGATCCTGGCCATCTAATGGTGAACTGGGCTGGGGATCCATATGGTTTCAGCCTATTGAGCCTCATCAAGATGCATATGGCTGATCATGACCTACCAAAAGCCTGATATATGGGTCATGATTGCCATAACTACAGTATTTCACAATGGAAAAAGGAAACAAAATGCAGATGCCAAAATCAATTAGAAAAAACACAATCAAAAGCATCAGAGAGTATATGAATGAAAATACAAATATCATTATTAGGTCACACATGGGTTTACATAGTGGGCCTCTTTTGAGGTGGCCAACTTCATAATGACTCTTACCTAATCACACCATCATAATTTTTTTTATAGAGTCCAAAAAACTCCATCAAACCACACTATCACACGTCCACACACACAAAAATACAAAATAAAAGAGGTGCCATTGGTTGGTCTTGGAATTGATTCAGGCCCAAATATTGGATCGGGCCGGGCCTATTCTAGACCAGGTCTGGTCCATCACCAACCCCACTAACTGTTGGTTTTCCTACAATTGGTCCTGATCTCACCATTGGATCCAGGTGAGAGGACTGATATTCCCCATCTTAACCATGGCATTGGTGAAATCAGCAAAGAACGTCGCCGTACTAGTGCAGTATGTCTTGACTTGAGAATCGGTGGACCCACCATTGAAGAGTTCTTGATCTGAATGAAGGAGACCCTCGGAGACAATCAAGTTCCTATAGTAACTGACATCAAAATATGTCGGGGACGTCGCGTCAAGTGATGAGAGGCTGTCATTGCTGCCTGTGCTCGGACATTCTGACTGCAATGATGTAGCAAAATCCGAATCGATATTGGTGTCGTTGTAGATTCGGGTTCGGAAAGTGCTGCAGCTTGCTTGGCCTATGGTGTGGGCTCCTGATGATCATAGGCCGAAAATGGATGAGGATAGTTTAGTAATTGAAGACATGAAGTGGCCTTACTGGGCTTTCGAGGGCCCACCAAAATGATTAGGATCTGTTTAGGAAGTGGCCCTTAGTTCCATTGAGGTATACTTGGCTTTTTTTACAAGTGGGGCCTACAGTTGAGTTATCAAAACCATTGGTCTATTGGGTCTAATGGTGGATGAACCATGTTCCACAATATCCCAGACTGGAAGAAAAATCCTGGGCCTTTTTCAGTTGAATGTTGGCCGTTGATGCATTACTCTTTTTAACCCTCCATTTTGAGGCGAATACTTGAAAGATTAGGGTGGTCCTATGGAAGAGATTGTCATGGAATGATCAGATCAATCGTCAGGACCATCAATCAATGGGCCTCACTTGTAGAAACAGGAAAACGGAGTCTACACTGTGCTCATTAAGTTGAGGATTGTTTAAGCCTGACATGAGCCTTTCAGTTTCAACCATCTATCCACAGGCTATCGTATGTCCTAATTCCAATGCCCAATGGTTCGAACCATACGCACTTGGCCGATTCAAATGAACGGCTCTGATCACCAACAATGAGACCCATGAAGAATCTAGGCCGCACAAAATGCATTTTGGGTGTACTAATGACGAGATTAGCAGGTTAAACGTACCTGAAAGAGCCACCATTTCCTTAGCATTGAGGCCCTTTTTTGAGAAGGCGGATATAAGATCGCTTAAGCTTGAAGTGGGGCCAGGGATATCGCTATTGGCAGCACTTAAACTCGCTGTGGTCGAATCTCTTCTCCCTAACTGCACCGTCCATGATGGTCCACCCAGCTGAAAATCCAAAATCAATGCAAATATAAATGGTGGTGATGATGACCATGATGGTGGTCCAATCAATGCAATTTTTTTTGTATATGGCCCATACATAGTTGGGCTGATAATTTGGACGGTCTTGATTAACGTACGTGTTTACTGTGTCTCCCTGATGAAACAGGTTCCAGAACAAGTCCTTGTATAATAAGATTATTCTATAGGTGCTGTGTGTGGGTACCACTGGGATTCGTATTTTGCATCCAACCGTTGATAAAGATCTCCTCACCGTGAAAGTTGCACGCCCCAAAAATAAGCCAAGCCAAGCCAATCCATCAAGTTGGCCATTCTGTTAATTTGGAGGTTTTTAGCTACATTCAAAAACCTCCAAATTCACATGGTGGTCCACCGATCAAAAACCTCCAACTTCACAAGGTGGTCCACCTGATGGATCAGCCTGCTTCTGGGGGGTCCAAATTTCATGATGGGGCAACCCTTCTAAAACAGCTTGGATGCCATGCACCCTTTAGTGGGCCCCACGCATAGCTCTTATAGAATTATAAGCTTGTTTTACAAGGACTTGTAAAGGAAGCAGCCTCTTACAGATATACAGACCCTTCTACTGTATGTCCATGCTTCGACTTGTGCTTTTCTTCATGGTTAGTTAATCTCCACACAGTTTTCCCACCACTTTCTTCACGTTAATCTCCACACAGTTTTCCCACCACATATGTGCAGGTTAATTTATGTACTTTGAACATGAAAAAGAAAGGAAACAATAACAAATAAAGAGTAATTTTGGCATTGAGAAAAATGGTTTTCTTTACCGCAACAACTGAATCACGAGCGGCAACCGCTACGATGTCTGCACAAGACACGACGTTTGGACACACGCTCTCAACTTTGGATTTGATGGTGTCGATCACATCGAAACCTCTCAGGGAGCCCGCGTTGGGAGTCGCAGTCTTTTCGCCGGTGAAACTGGAAGTATCATCTAATAGAACTGAAGCGTCGCAACCCTGCCATAAAATGAAATAATAAATCATCATCATATATAATCTTCACCGTTGCAATGATTTCAAAATTCACCAAATGAATCTCTTTTCTGTTGCAACGGAGAGATAAAAAGAAGGCTTCTTTGTATCAATAACAGTATTGCTTTATTTTAATTTTTGAAAATTCTATGGAAAAAATTAGGGTTAGGTTTTTCTCCATCCTCTTTTGTTCATAATATTGGAGAAAATAAGAAAGAAATAGTAGTCTAAGGACCATCACATAAGATGCACCATTCACTCTAACCCTCTCTCAAGCATATTGGAAAGTGAATTGCACGGAAACCGGTCCAGGCAGGGGCTTTGTATGGCCGAACTTGATGTATGTGTTTTATCTATGCTATCATTTTAGGGTATGAGCCCAAAAATGAGGAGATCCAAGGCATAAGTGGACCACACCATAGAAAGCAGTGTTGATAATGGCGCCCACCGTCGAAACATGATGTTTATTTGCCATCCACCCTGCAGCTCATAGGGTTAGATAGACATGGATACAGGGAAAATACAAATTACAACTTGACCGAAAACTTCAGTTGCCCCGAAGAAGTTTTTAATGGTGGAAGTTCAAACCCCAATGTGTCCTCCACTTGAGCTTGTATATCTGCCTCATTTTTGTGCTCATACCCTAAAATGATATGTAAAATGGATGAACATTGTAGATAAAACCCATACATCACGATGGGCCCCACAGGCCGCTGCCTATATTGATTCCGTCCAGGTGGGAGAAGGATGCAATCAGTTTTCCTCAGCTTGACCTTACAAAAAACATTCAGATGGCTGAAATAACTTTGCATACACATCAATCACTTGGTCTTTAGTGGAGAGTTACGTGATAGAGATGACGATGGTGTGCAAATTTTCTCGAACAAATTGACAGCCAACCTCTCTCTCTCTCTCTCAAGTGAAAAAAGCACATGTTGCTAACATGAGCTGTTGCATGGATGCACACAAGTGCAATATCAAACATTTAAAATCCAACCAAAGAATATGCTCATCGACTACCCACATCACGCACACATGTGTGACTACAGATGGTGAACGTGCATGCATGTGCACCACATATACTCTATGCTTAGTGCATAGGAAAACACATGTGTTTGGCTGATCTGCAATGCACTTCTCATCTTTGCCCACAGTTCAAATCACACCTTAGCCACCCAAAACAAGGACACTGATATTTTATGGTTGGATTTTACTCAGGACTTACATTAACAAAGCAATCATGGAAATGCATGCGGAGCAACGACGCCCCCATGCGCTTCTCTTTGGCCACTGCGGCCTTGACGGTGGTTTGGATGGTGGAGAGAGCTTTAGGGCATGAAGATGCATAGAAAGTCGACGATAAGTCGGCGGAACCAAGTAGAAAGAAGCAGAAGAGTGAGAAGAAGAAGAAGAGGTTTTGAGACAAGGGAAAGCTAGAAGAGAAAGAAGCCATTGCTTGTCAAAGAAACAAAGTAGGAGAATAAAAGCAAAGAGCTAAGGATGAATGGGTAAGTGTTCAAGTACCTGTATTTATAACATGTTTTAGAGTTGCCAATTCAAATCAACTATTGGACCCAAAAAAAAAAAAAAAAAAAAAGGTCAGTGCTGGTGGGGCCACCGTTGACATGATGAGTCCTTCCATCGATTCTCCATGTGATTGAATGTTCATATTCATTGAATATTTCATCCATTTTGGCGTCCTCATCTTTAAGTACTTTGGTGGGTAGGTAATCCATGGTGTGACCCATCAGATCAATGGTTTGGATCCTTGAATTGTGGCCCTACTTGTACTTATATATATGCTTGGGTGGAGCATAGCCTAATTGGGTGGTGAAGGTCTAAGGTCAAAGCAGGAAAATAGTTGTAGTGGGAGCGGGGCTGCTGCACTAGTGCACTGTCTCCTCTTTCGAGCAGCTTTCCGCCTTCTCCAAACTGCACAGCGGATTTCCTGCGAAAGCCTTGCGCTGGCCCACCGTGATTTCTTTTGACAAATCCACACCGTCCATCCGTTTTTTGAGATCATTTTAGAACATTAGAACAAAAAGGATCCTGATCCAAACTCAAGTGTGCCGAAAATGTGAGGATTGAATATCCACAGTTGAAATATTCGTGGGGCCACAGAAGTTTTAAATCAGGATAGTATCTGTGTTTTCAGTTTATCCCAGCAGGAATGACGTTATGAACGGAATTGATGGAATATAAACATTACTGTTGAACCCTTGGAAGTTTCAACGGTAAGAACTTTCCTACCCACATTTTCCTCTATCCTCTAGTGCGGCCCACTTGAGTCTTGGATCCGGATGATTTTTAGTCTAATGTTCTAAAATGATCTTAAAAACGGATGGACAGGATGGATTTCTCAAAAACATTACGGTGGGCCCACCTAGGTTCCAGGCAAAAACTTCCTGTGCAAGGCTTTCGCAAGGAATCCACGTCCCTCCAAACTGGAGAAGAATAAATACCTCCAACTTTACGTGACAATATCAGAAATCCCACTATGGACAATAATTATTTTATGGAATTAAATCCTAGAATTTGAGATGTGTCATGAATACTGTATGCGGATTGCGTCCTGCCCCCCGCCTGGACGGGGAGCGGATTAGGTAAGACCCCGGATCCACTGAAGTGGGTGGGACCCCTGACTGTGGGGCTCACAGTGATGTATGTGTCTTAAATCCACACCGTCCAACCATTTTGAAATCTCATTTTAGAGTATGAACCCAACATTGAAGCTGACTCAAATCTTAGGTGGACCACACCCCAGAAACAGTCGTGATTGAATCTCTACCATTGAAAACTTAATGGATTTTCAATGGATTCCACCGGAATGTTTATTTTCCATCTAACCTGTTGATAAGGTCATAAACAACTAGATGAAGAGACCACATAAATATCATCGTGATCCAAAGCTTTTGTGGCCCACAGAAAGTTTTTAATGGTCAATCGCGACTGTTTCATGTACCCTGTTCCATCTGGGATTTGGAACTGCTTTCTTTTTTGGATCATGCCCTAAAATGATCTTTCAATGCGGATGTATGGTGTAGGATGTAGTCACATACATCAAAGTGGCCCCATGGTCAAGGGTCCCACCCACCTCGGTGGATCCGGGGTCTCACCTAATCCACTCCCACCTGGACGAGGCATGGCTCCGTGGGGCCCTCCGTGATGTATGGATTTTATCCAGGCCATCCATCCATTATTTCATATGATTTTAGGATATGAGTTCAAAAATTAAACAAGGCAATAAGAATACTCATGTCTTCATAACCACTTGCGAAGAACCCGCATGACCTTTCACTTTGATACCATGTCAAACAACCACTTGGTCAAAAAGCTGGAGCCAATAGAGGATGGTGTACCAATTTATATCAAGGGACTTTAACAGTTAGGACTTAGGGTTGTCAATGGGTACCTGGACCTGCAAGTACCCAATGCACACCCACACCCTTGGGGTAGTGCAAGTGGTAGACTGAGTGAAGATAACCTTGTTTCAATACTGAGGTCTTGGGATTGATTCTCAACATAAGAGGTGATCTCACCTTTCGGACAGGTTAAAAATCAGGTCTAAGCTAACCTTTCTAAGCAATTAGCACAGGTGGAGTCGATGGTAAGGACCAGGTTAAAGTAAGGTCCAAGTAGTTATAAAAGTACAATTATATAACCTTGACCGTGGGCCCCACCTTGCTGTATGCATTGTATATTCACACCCTCCATTTATTTTGCCAGCTTATTTTGTGGCAAAAATGATGCAGATAAATCTTAAATGGATCATATTATAGGGATTTAATTCACACCATTAAAAGCTTCTTAGGGGCCTACATATATTTCTCGTATTACAATAAATGCTCACTTATAACTAGCTTAACGTCCAACTAGTTAGTGTGTGGGTCATCATGGTATTTGTATGACATCTCACCCGACCAGTATGATTGTCCCACCATGAAAGTGGGTGGTGTGCTCCGTTTCTCGAGAAAAAAGTTGCTAAATTTTCTTAATGGTCCATGAAATGTGTTTTGGACTTGGGATTTTGACCAATTGGACAAGTGTATGGTGCAACTAGGGGCACCGTATAGCTCTCAGAGCATAGGGTGTGCTCCTTTCTCTAAATAAATAAATAAAAATAAGAAAAGCGCACTATATACCTCTAGGATGAGGAGTGTGTCCCTACCCTCGCCCGTCTCTAGCTAGGTAGACTTGTGGAGGGGCAACTTGAGCGTTGTATGTGCCTCATTTTTGGGGTCCCACCTTAAAATGATATGAAAAAGGGGATGAACAACATGGTTTAACAGATATATCATTATTGTGCCTAGACATGGCTAGAGACGGGCAGGGGTAGGATGCCCATAGCTCTAAGAGCACTTGACCATCTCTTTTCATTATTGTGCGCTTAAGGTTCCACAACTCATCTTCACCTAAACACCGTTGGAGTTGTGCAAAAGCCAGTGGGTTCACCAATTTAGTATGAAAGCTCGAGTGAGTCTTGAGACTACCCGATTCATGTAAGAAGTCCTTGCAATTTCCCATTGAGTAAAGTTGACTCAGCTAAGTTATGAGTTGACTCATCAAGTTTTAAACCATGTCTTAAATTCTAAGGGATTATTTGTTTTGCTCATTTCCCTGAGAATGCAAAGTAAATAAATCGTCATGAGTATTTTATCATTATGAAATCAAACATGAAAATGGTCAGTCAAATACAGATATATTAAGAAAATAGGTAATTTGTAATCATTGTATTTTCTTATATAATTATGGTAAAAATTTCTACCTAAACAATAACATTAATTTATTTAATGATAATTTGATATTGAAGTAATATAAAATTATTAGCATTATGTTTTGACCATAGGTAAATCAATAATATAAAATTGTCATCCTTGCTATCAAATGTTACTTATGTCAGGAGATAAGTCCTTTAGTAATATGAAAACAAATATGCCTAGAAGGTATTAAATAAAATAAATCAATTAATAAATAAAATCCATTTTTCAAAGCCACCATCCATTGACAAAAGTAACTATGGTTGTCTCTGCACTCAATAGTGGGATTTGGTTCCAAGGATCAACTTGATAGCATATCATATCCTTCCATGTATACAAATTTTGTAATTAGTAATTCTTTCCATTTATAGGTTGTATCTCTCTATAAAAGCCCCATTGAGGCTATAGTAATAGACAGAAAACTCAAGGAGAATTCTCCAAAATCTCTAGCGTTGTCTTGGTTATCATGGTATCAGAGATAAGTTTCTGAGCCGGTGATCATTGAGTTTTTTTTCATCGTAGTCCTTCGTGATCTGAATGTCACGGTCTCTATCACTGTCATTGAAGAAAAAAAAATCGCTGGTGCACGTAGGTCGCACTGTTAATCAGCTGCATTACACTAGAGCATCCCCATCTTCCAGAATCGTTACCCTTTTTTTACCCTTGAAACATTGATTATGATTCAAAACCCATTACGATTCCCAAACCTCATCACCCATTAGTGTCCACCATTAAATATCCCCAAGCCCTCAGTCAAAACTCTGTTGTAGACCCATCATCCTAACCACCAAATCCCGCATCCACGCAGCCCTGCCGCGAATCCAATCCATCGGCGACCCAATCTTATAACAACCCTATTCCTCATCCAACATCAAACCCCTATTGCAGCTCCGCCAGACCCACCCACCCATCTCTACTTCCTGCCGGGTCCATCATCTTCCCAAGCTCTCTACCTGCAAAACACCTGTTAGGAAAATCCTTCAAAACCCTTTTTCTATTATCAAGACCCACCTCTGCAGACTGAGATCCAGCATGCCACACCCTAGGCCTCAACCCTGTAACGCCCTTGTCATGCTCTGTACCGCACCTTAGCCGCGCCTCGGTCGATCTCACACCCTGGCCTGTGCCGCGCCACCACTTTGAATCCCCATTACACCCTAGATCTACTCGTGCTCCAGATCTGCCTGTCTGCTCCAATTTGCTCTAGATCTACGGCATATGTCCAAGCTCAGATCTGTTCAAACATCAGATCGTGTCAATGGTCTAATAACCTTGTTCATTACAGGGTAGTTGAACAAGATCCTCACTCACAGCCGACATTCTGACCATATAGCAATCCTGCTCACATTTAGCAATCCTCTATCACTCATGTTTCTGCCACGTTTGGGAATCCACTCGGTTATTCTTGGTTTAAGCTTCGACGGTATCCTCACCCTTTTTTTTTTTCCAGAAGATTTAATTTTTAAGATAATCATGGACCGCGATTTTCCTTCTCATTGCACATTTGATGGTAACAATTATGGACTGTGGTCCATCCAATTTAAGAATTTTCTTCATGGACGTGGCTTGTGGGGTATTGTTGATGGAATAGATCCTATTCTTACGACGGATAAAATAAAAGAGATGGGTGATTGGAAAATGAAGAATAGAAAAATTGTCACATGGATATTAGACTCAATAGATAAGACTATTGCCATTGGTCTAACTCCTCATAGGATCGCGAAGGTAATGTGGGATAATTTAAAAACGATCTATCAACAAAGCAATGATGCTCGCCTATATCGGCTAAAGCAGGACTTAGCTCACATCACCCAAGGAGATCGGACAGTACAAGAATTTTATAATGGTATTGTGGCCCTTTGGACTGAGATGTCGATGATGGATCTGGCATTTCCAGTAGATGTCATCAACATCTTTCAGAACATGCGTGAACGAACTCGTGTTCGACAGTTTGTTATGAAACTTCGTCCTGAATTTGAGCATTGTCGGGCCGCGTTACTCAACCGCAGTCCACTGCCTACAATGAGTGCTGTGATATCTGACTTATTGGAAAAAGAGTAATGTCCCAAAGCTCTTTTCACCCCACCCCAGATTACTATCATTTTAGATACGGTCCTTCTAGCATCTTCCTCTACACAAGCAAAACGTGATATGTCCCATGTCCAATGTCATAGCTATAAGAAGCTTGGCCATCTTACCACTGCCTGCAAAAATAGTCCACCTTGCGATTTTGTGGAATCCATGGTCATAATATTGCTGATTGTAGAAAGAAAAAAGGAAGGCCCATGGTAAAGCCTACATGACTGCCGCTGCTAGTGATTTACCTACTTCTTCTGATTCCCTTACTCCTGAGATGATTCAACGGATTGTACAGGCCTTATCTGTAGCTGGCTTGTCAGGTACATCTCTTTAGTCTCCTTGGTATTTTGATTCTGATGCATCCAACCATATGACTGGTAATGTCTCTTATCTTAATAATGTTAAGCCATTTTAAGGAAACCAAGTTATATCCACTACAAATGGCACTCATTTAATTACCCATATCATCAGTTGGGTCATTATCTTTTTCTCCTTCTCCACATCGTACCTTAACTTTGACTGATGTTTTTCATATACCACAACTATTTGTTAATCTTATCTTATGGGTCAGTTAGTCCAAAATCAATGCTTAGTGATTATTTTTCCTGATGGTTGTCTCTTGCAGGATCTGGCAGCAGGGAGAGTAATTGGGAGGGGTAGGAGGAAAGGGTGACTCTTCTTACTGGACATTAATCCCTTCGTTACTACTACTACGAGTTTTTTCCCCTTCCTCTGCTGATATAATGCATGCAAATAAATTGTGGAAATTATGGCATTATTGCCTTGGTCATATGTTTTCTTCTGAAATTTTAGATAAATTAAAAGTTAATAAATCTACTCTTAATTTATCATGTTCTTCATGCTGTTGTCTAAAAGTAAATGTTTACCATTTTCATTGAGTACTTCTCGGTCTCGTTCTCCCTTTGAGATAGTTCATACTAATGTTTAGGGACCTTCTCTTATTTTATCCATGTCTGGCATGCAGGTATTATGTGATATTCATCGATGATTTTGCCAAATATACTTGAATATATTTCATGCACTTCAAATCCCAATTCTTTCCTATTTTTCAACAATTTCATAAAATGGTGGTCATACAGTTCGAGAAAAAGATTAAGATTATTCGATTAGATTCTAGGGGGGAATATGTTTCTTTATATTTTGAAGCATATCTATGGGACCATGAGGTCATTCATCAAAAGACATGCCAAGAAACTCCTAAGAAAAATGGTGTTGCTGAACAAAAAAATTGGCATATTGTTGAGACGGCCAACACTTTAATGGCAAACACCTTCGTTCCGAGTAAGTTCTGGGTAGAGGCAATGTTACATTCAGTTTATCTTATAAGCCGTGTGCCCACCAAAATACTTGAAAATACATGTCCTCATTATGTTCTTTTTAGTTCTCTTCTTCCTTACTCATTGTTTCGCATTTTTGGATGTGTTTGTTACGTTCATCTTTCTACCCATGAACGGAATAAGCTATCTCCAAAATTTGCCTAATGCATGTGTCTTGGTTTTGGAGAAATTCAAAAAGTATATTGTTGTTATGATCCTGACGCAGGGAGGTACGTGGTAGGGCGATCACCATCTCCCTAACCGATTGTTTCTCGAATCCACGAGAAGAAATAAAAGATAAAAGAGGAAATAAATTCTGAATAATTGCTTCATTGATGATTGAATCACTAAAAACGAAATTACAATGCATATAAATAGGAAACTAAACCCTATGCAAAGTATCAGACTCCAACTCCAACTTAAACTCCTAGAGACATAACTTACTATAAATAGTAAACTTACTATTTATAGAAGTCGTTCAATCCTACTAGAACTCTTGGTTTTCGACCAAAAATAGAAAGTTATCAAACGGCCTCAATCACGTTGTTCTACGAAATATTCTAAGCCCTTTTCATGTTGGGCACTAACTCTAAAACCCTACAGATGCAAAGTTATGATCGAATTAAAACTTACTATAAATAGTAAAGCTGAAAATAAACTAGCCTAATGACCATTGATATGGTCGAATCTAGCGATTCCGGCTTGGACAACCCGGCGTAGCGGGGTTGGTTGGCTAAAGTAGCTCAAGCTACCCCAAATTGATATATTATACATCTCGTAACTCATTCCGGATTGTGAGATACGACCAATTTACGGTCCTGACGGTCCGGATCACTTTCGACCCCGTCCGGTCTTCTTTTGCTCCATCTGGGCCATGAAATAATCAAGCGACCCGTTCTACATCAGATCCTCATGCTCGTCGTGTTCGTATTTCGAGAAATGTTGTCTTTCTCAAATATGTTCCATTCCATGCTCCACTCTCACCTTGCTCCACGTAACACTTCTATTGGTTCTACGGGGCTCACTTGGTTTCTAAACATACCCTCTGCCTCACCTATGACTCCAATACCTTGCAGTTTTCTCTACAACGAGAAAGAGAAGCACCTTCCCCTCCTCATTCCCCTCCTATTGCTCAACTTGCAGTCGATCCTTCTATTCCTAAGGTACGTCGCTCTAATTGTCAATCGCATCCTCCAGACAGACACATCTGCTCTATGTTTTCAGGGTCTCGAGTCTGTTACTGTTCCTACCTCATATTTTCAAGCTTCTACACAACAATGTTGAGGGGACGCAATGGCAGACGAGTTATAGGCATTAGCAGATAATCACACATGGGAACTGGTTCCTCGCCCACCTGGCCATCAAGTGATTGGTAGTAAATGGGTGTACTCCATAAAGCTTAAATCAGATCGCACTCTTGATAGATACAAGGCTCGTCTCGTGGCCCAAGGTTATAAATAGGAGTATGACATTGACTATGAGGAGACTTTTGCTCCAGTAACAAAGATGAAGATTGTCCGAACACTTATCGCAGTTGCTGCTACTCGAAGTTGGCCTATTCGCCAAATGGATGTTAAAAATGCTTTCCTTCACAGCGATTTATAAGAAATCGTGTACATGGCTCAACCTCCTGGTTCCAAGAACAATCGCCCGAGTTTCGTTTACAGACTTCAAAAAGCATTATATAGGCTCAAGCAGGCCCCTCGTGCTTGGTTTCAAAGGTTCCACGATGTGGTGATTGGAGCAGGTTTTACACAAAGTGGTCATGATCCATCATTATTTATAAAACATTCATCTCACGAAATTATTGTTCTACTGGTGTATGTTGATGATTTGCTCTTGACCGGAAGCGACACACCCGGTATCACGGAACTTCAGCATATTCTTCAGTCATCATTTCACATGAAGGATCTAGGGCCTCTTACTTACTTCCTTGGATTGAAATTTTCTCATACAAACCATGGGATCCTTGTCAACCAGAAGAAATATACCCAAGATCTCATCAACCTCGTACATCTTTCTGATCAACGCACAGTTGAAACTCTGATGGAATTAAATGTTAAATATGGAAAACAAGATGATGATCTGCTGGAGAACCCGACTCTTTTTCGTCGACTTGTTGGAAGTCTTGTCTATTTGACGATGACCAGACCTGACATTTCCTATGCTGTTCAGGTGGTTAGTCAGTTCATTGTCAAACCCCGTGCTTTACATATGACTATTGTTTTGAGGATTATCCGCTACTTAAAAGGCACAGTCGACGATCCTTATTTTTTTCATCGACATCCCCTCTGGAGCTAGTTGCTTATGCCTGATGCTGATTGGGCCGAGTGTGCTATTTCAAGACGATCAAGCACTGACTATTGTATGTTTCTTGGCACTTCTCTCATCTCTTGGAAGTGCAAGAAGCAACCCATGGTATCGAAATCCAGCACAGAGGCTGAGTACCGAGCTATGTCCTCTATCTACAGTAAAATCGTCTGGTTACAAGGTCTTCTATCTGATTTTGGAATCCAAGTTACTACACTTACTCCACTTCAGGTAAACAATACTAGCTCTATTTAAATTGCCTCCAATCCTGTCTTTCATGAGCGCACAAAGCACATTGAGGTTGACTATCACTTCATTCGAGAAAAGTTTCAGTCAGGTATTATTACTCTTCCATGCATATAGATTTTGTAATTAGTAATTCTTTTCATATATAGGTTGTATCTTTCTATAAAAGTCCTAATGAGGCTATAGTAATATACAGGAAACTCAAGGAGAATTTTCCAAAATCTCTAATGTTGTCTAAGTTATCACAACCTTGATACAGTTCATCTAAGGCCACGATTTTCATCCATCTAGACCGTCCAACATGTAGTTCACCTCTTGTGTAAGAGATGGTCCAAATTCAATTATATCTACCCCCAAAACTTCTCATCACTGGACTTTTTTGTGGACCCTCGTTCAGCATCTGAAAATTAGACCGTTGATCGATCCTATGGCTAGCATAATCTAGTCGATCGGTATGATTTTTGGGCTGTGGTACAACCATGAGGTGGCATATAAGTTGGACGGTCAATATTCAATCTCATTTGACCGTTTGAGGAATATATAACAGCCGATGTGTACCAATTATGGCCTTCTATCTGCTCGTCAATCCAGGCCGTTCAACAGATCTCCTCTCTCTTGGATGAGCTAATCTCCGAGAAAAGAAAAGTGGCCGTGGACTAGGTTAGGCCCGCCAGGAAAATACTCGAAGCATCATTGGCATACTTATGACGTGAATCGTGAACCCAGATTCAGCAAAATAATCTAGTTGCATCCTGACATCTAGACGGTCCAATCCATTAATCTAGACCGTTTATTAGGTCCAGCACACAATCATGGTCTACCAAACAAACATTACACCAATATGACAAGTATTAACTATTTGAACAATGGTCTTTTGATACGGACGGTCAAGATTGTTAACATAAAGTAGGTCCGATTGATTTTCTTCCATCTATTTTTGGTCCAGCACACAATCATGGATTACTTGTGATTCTAAAGAATATTAAGTTAGCCAATCGTAAACATCCCATCATTAATATTGGCTTGATAAAATTAGGAGGGCTACAGAAAAATAAGTCCAAGTCAAGAATGGATTGGATCATCTGATCAGTGTAATCTTGTCAAGGTTGTCCATCAAGCATTTTCTAGACGTAATGGACGGCTCAGATCCATTGATTGGACCGTCCGATGGAACAGATGCAACTAAGAGCATTATAACTTACATCCCCGGATCATTTCTGATAGATTAATCTATGAAAGTTAATTAACAATATTCAACATTTAGAACTTCAATGAAAGAAAAGAAGAATATATTTCCAACTACATTTCGGTAATTCAACAGACATCAGCGTGCCAGGAAATCTTGACCGTTTGATAAAGATACCATGTGTGAGTGTGAACGGAGTCTTTTGGGGAATCTTTGTTTAGTCAGCTAATGGGGTTGCTGAAAATGCTATATACTATACAATAATTTCTATCCAAAGTCCCCAGTCTTAGAACCTTCCTGTTTATGTCAAAAAGTTCATTTTCATAGCAAATCATTTTTTTTTTTTTTTAATCTATAAACAAAGTAGGGTGAACTCCGGGTTGGACCCGTTTGGGAATCGGCCCTAGATTTCTGCATTTTATATGGGTTAGATCGAGGATCCAAGTCCAAATCATCAGAACTTGGGTTCGGTCCGGGTGGTTGGGTCGAGACTTTCAGTTGGTCTTGGGGCTTGTTTGGATGCAGGGAATCCAATGTGTGGACGTGAATAATTATAAAAATTACCTCTAGCACTTGGTCATATGGATTATTAAAATATGGATGAGTGTAATGATTATCTTCTTCAGCTCTTTATCTTGGTAAATTAGAAATAAAAAAATATTTTTTTTTGGATAGCAACTCTTATTTTGTAGGCAATATTCATATTGAATTTCAGAATTCATAATTTTCTCTACAATCCAAAATGGAAAAAAATGTTGCATTCCATAAGAAAATCACGCGATCACCCTATTACATACCTTTTCTTCTGTTTGGGCCTATTTTATTTTCCTAATTATGATATAAATGACTTAAAATGGGTCGTCATTATTTTTCACCATTGTTTGGTTAAACAAGGAGTTCTGCTTTAAAGACTATGTGAATCTCATGTGAATTTTATGTATTTCTATACACTAAAAAACAGTGGGGCCCACCTTAATGAATATGTTATATCCATGTTGATCATCTATTCCATATCTTATTTTTAAGGCATGAGTTCAAAAAGAGGCAAATTCAAACTTTAGGTGGACCACACCACATGAAATAGTGATCTTAATAGACCTTAACAATTGAAAGCAAAAATCTTCCTAGGATCCATGATGATATTTATTTGTCATCCAACCTGTTCGCAATGTCGTACACGCATGGATAAAGGGAAAACATAAAAACTAGCTTATCCAAAACTTTATTGGCTGCCAAGAAATTTTATTTTTTAAAGGTTGTGGTCCCCAAGAAATCATCAATGATAGGCATTCAATTCCCTTTCCAGTGATGTGGTACACTTGAGCTTTGGATTTGCCTCTTTTTTTTGCTCATGTCCTCAAATGAGCCATAGAATGGTTGAACGGCATGGATATGACACACACACACACACACACATGGTGGGCCCCGTAGTTTTTGTACCAAAAATGTTTTGTGGCCTCCATTTTCTGTCAAAATACTAAACTCATTAACATCCACCTTAGGGTAAGAACTGTAATTATAAGTGTAAGTAATGATGACTATTTTATGATATATATGGTGACTACTTTTGATTCAACTTTTATGATATATATATATATATATATATATATATATATATATATATATATATATATATATATATATATGGTAATTTGAAAATCAAACTTGCCTTGAATTTCTAGATTTAGCAATTTCCTTAATCATCTGAATTGGAAAAATTTTAAAGACTCCTATTCTACTAATTAAGGGCCTATTTGTTAAATCTGAAGTCTTAAGCTAGAATTTGAAAGCTGAATCTAAAGTTTGAATCTGAAGTTTGAAAACCGTTTCGTGTTTGAAAATTAAGTATTGAATTTAAGATAAGATGTTTGTTAACAATCGTATGAAATGTCTACAATCTACTAATTTGATACATTTGTCCCCATCTCTTGTTTAGAGATGTTTTGCCTTATGAATGGTTTATTTTTATATTAAATGAAAACAAAACCATGAAGGTAACATAGATCATTGTGAGCTCCATGGGCAAGGGTCCCACCCACCTTGGTGGATCCGAGGACACAGATTGCTAGTGACGATGTCAATAGTTTCTAGATGGTGATGTGTGGTCCCTACCTACGATGTATATGTTTTCATTCACACTGTCCTTCTATTTTTTCATATCACTGTAGTGAATGATCCAAAAAATGAGGAAGATCCAAATCTCATGTGGACTACACCAAAAAAAAAAAAACTGTGGTGATTTAAAGCCCACCATTAAAAGCTCCCTTGGGGCCACAAAATTTATGGATGAATTTGATAATTGTGTTTTCCCTTCATCTATGTCTTTGTGACCTAATCAAGAGGTTAGATGGTAAATAAATATTACAGTGGGCCCTATGAAGTTTTTAATGGTGGGCATTCAATCACCACAATTTTTTTGTGGTGTGGTCCACGTGAGATTTGGATCTTCCTAATTTTTGGGTTATGCCATAAAATGATCTATAAAAATATATGGACAACGTGGATAAAACACATACTTCATGGTGGGGTCCATAGAGCATTGTGCAGTAACCACCTCACTACTACCGCATCACAGGCAATCCGCGTTCGGATCTGGAGCAGAGTAGGTGTTACACGGGCAACACCTTAGTGGCGTTATCTTTACTGTGGGCCTCACCTTGATGATGTCTTATATATCCACTCCGTCCAACCGTTTCTCCAGTTCATTTTAGATCACAGTTCAAAAGATTAAGTAGATCAAAATCTCATGTGGACCACACCACAGGAAACAGTGGTGATTGAGTGCCTCACCATTAAAATTAGCCAAGGACCCATGGTAAGGTTTTCGTGATGTTTATTTCCCATCCAATCTGTTGATAATGTCAAGAAGATCTAGAGAAAGGGAAAGATAAAGATCAGCTCGATACAAAAATTTGGTAGCTCACAAAAAGTTTTTAATGGTCACTTATCACTATTTCTAGTGGTATGGTCCACCTAAGATTTGGATCTTTTTAAGGTTTGGGATTTCATCCTAAAATGAGATGGAAAAATAGATTGATTGAGTGGATATCAAACAAATACATCAAGTTGGGCCTCACATAGTTGGGGTAACATCCACCGAAGCCGCGGATCAGGGTACTACCCCATCGGACCTAGTTGGAGATGGACAGCCCTGTTAGGGGCTCTGTGCGGCCCACCATGGTGCATATTTTTTATCCATACCATCCATTGCTTTTTCATACTAATTTAGGGCATAATACCAAATAAGAAAAATTTGAGGCTCAAGTGGGCCACACTATAGTAAACGGTGGGAATTGGGCACTTGTCGTTGAAAACTTGTTGGGGCCACAAAAGGCCTTAATGAAGTTGACAGTTGTGTTTTCCCTTCATCTGGGTCATTGTGACCTTATGAAAAGGTTAGATAGCTAATAAGCCTCACAGTGGACCTTAGGAAGGTTTCAATTTATTTGTTCAATTCACGTTGCTTTCTATGGTGTAGTCCCAATTGAGCTTTGTATGTGCCTCATTTTTTAGGCTCATGATCTTGAATGACCTAGAAAAGTTGATGGACAGTGTGGATCCAACACATAAAGTCATGGCGGGACTAGAGAAGCTCCACATGTTGAAAGTTGGGTGGTGATTACCAATCTACTTATAAGAGAAAATCTAGGTGTGAAAGGGTATTTTTGGAAGCAAATTTTCTTTTCTACAAAGAATCCATGGAGCGCGTTCCGCGCTCACCATTAAGCTAGACCTTGGTCGCTGAAAATATTCGTGAAAAAATCATGGAATGCTTCCTGTATTTAGTGTAAACAAACACCAATCAACGCCTAACACTCTCTAATCCCATATTCATTGTTTTTTTCAAGTGTTAACAAACAGGCCCTAAGTTTTATTCAAATCAAATCCACTTTTGGGTGGTTCAAATGTCTATTTAAAAGCTGAGTTTAAAGGTGGTTAGGTCAAGTAAGCTATGAGAGGACCCACATGGCCGACCCATTTGATAATTAATGTATGATTTAGAAGTCAGACTTAACTCAGTGAGTTTGATTTAAGATCTATTTCTTTTTGGATCATGTAATATGACCCCTTAAGGTGGTCCGTGAAGTCGACATTTTTTTACGAAAGCGGGTAATTAGATTCTGGTATGACCCGATTCGGTATCGGGTGATCCAAAATCATGTGATCGGATTCGGATACATACTAGAAAGATAAAATTGCATACTTGGGTACTGAAGTTTGATAGAATCCAGATGTATGGACCCGATAACCCAGCTCCATGAATAATCAGGCATGAAATCAGTATTCAAGATCTGATTAAATCGGGTCGGAATACTTTGGATATCCATGAATATCTATACAGCCTGACATCCCTAAAAGTGAGGCCGTCCATCATACATGATATCACGATATTTCTTCATAACCGTCCACTGAGATGGACGTGGACAGTTAATCCACTCTCTGCAATTGTATATCATGTTACTTGCAAATCAAGAGTAGTTGCAATGGTCCACCAAAACTAGTTGACTTGGACTTCCACAACACCGCGTTTTGATAGTTGACAAATGTCATCTGCTGCTCTGTCATACATACATGCATATGCAATAGCTTTTAGAAACCCAGACGCATGTACAAGGCAGCTAATGCACACACCATGTAGGAATATGCTGAACAGGTGCAATATCTGACCCGTCCACCAGGTTGGTTTGGCCGTATAGTGATGCACTTACGAGAAAATAAATCTAATCCATTCAGCAGGTGGACTATGTTTTAGAAATTATTACTTTTAGCTTTTCAGCTATATGACATTTTCATAAACTATTGCACATTTAACTAGTAATGAGCATTTACAAAATTGTACCATTTTAATGAGTGGATGTGATCTAAAACCAGTGAGCTACACTGGCAGGCATGAGGTGTCATGAGATGTTGGATGTTGATTGGGTCCAAGAGCAATGTGGATAGGGTACTGCCATTGTCGTATTATATTAACCTTGGTACGTAGAAAATGCAGTGGAATTTGATTGGATGACAGAATGTTAAAAATAAGTTTGTATAACATATTTGAAAGTTGCTCGTTCGTGGCAGACATGTACAGTACTTGATCTATACCTATCGGACAAGTGCCAACATGCAACCTAGCGAAAAATTTTGCTACACCCACGAGTTAGCCACGCTAGCTACACCGGGTGTATCAATGACCCCACCTTGACGTATGTGTCGTATCCACGCCATTCATCCATTTGGCAAGCTCACTTGAGGGCATGAAACAAAAAATGAGGCAGATCCAAAGCTCAAGTGGACCCCAGTAAGTTTTTAATGGTTGGCATTCAATCCCCACTATTTTCTGTGCTGGGTCTACTAGTTCTTTCGATCTGCCTCTTTTTTGGTGTCATGACCTAAAATGATCGGAAAAATGAATGGACAGAGTGGATACAACACACACATCAAGGTATGGTCATTTCTATACCCGAGCGTAGCTAACTCTTGGGTGTAGCAAAATTTTTCCCATAGAAATGCACCACGCATGCTAATAGAAATGCACCACGCGTGCTTGTGAGGTGTGGAACGTAGAGTGAAAAAGATAAAATTGTAGGAAGTTTTTATATTGCGTAGGGACCTAATGGAGTGCGATTGGGTAGTAATTCCCTGCCCGTCCCAAGCTCCGCACAGGCTAGGTCTTTGAGGACCACCATGATGTATGTATTTTATCCACACCGCCTATCAAATTTTCCAAGTCATTTTAGGTTTTGGACCCAAAACCAAGCATATCTAAGGCTCAAGTGGACCACGAAATGGAGATTAAACTCCTACCATTGAAAATATGTTGAGTGCCACAAAAGTTTGGATCAAGATGACATTTTCGCTTTCCCTTCGTCCCCTTATGAATAGTTTGGATGGAAAATAAACATCATGGTGGGCCTTAGGAAGGTTTCAACGGTAGGTATCATTAGCACCACTGCTTCCAGTGGTGGGGCCATTTGAACCTTGGATCTGCTTCATTTCTGGTCTCATAACCTAAAATGACAGGGAAAAATGCATTTTTCAGGATTCCCACACGTATCATTTTCGCTCCAGGTGATCTTCATGGTGGGGTCCATCTAGTGCATGGTCCGGATGTCTCATACCCTTGACACATTGGCACATTAGGCCACTTGCAATCAGTTGTAGGTGATCATTCCTCAATTGGGTTAGATCATTGTTCAGTGTATGGTCCATCACACATCATATATTCGATCAAGGCAAGAGGAATTATATGATCCGTGGCCCCTTTTCACAGCAGACGCAATTTCAATCCTGACAAGTAGGGCCCATGGTTTGGCAATTCAGACCATTGGTCTGCTGAACCCCACCGTGGATGGAGAATAACCCAAACATTTCTCAGATTGGACGATCCCAAGTCCCAACCATGAATTAGGAACTATTTTCGCAGATTGGATGATCCCATCTTTGAATGTTAGGAAATATTTTAGTAGGATTTGAATCGTTGATTTATGTCTTCTAAACTGTCTATATCTATGCTGCAGAACTGGTTCTACCATTGTGCTGTCAAATAGAATTTTAAGGCAGTCCCACACAACTGACCAATGGTCTGGATTACACAAATGCAGGTCTCACTTCTCAGAAGTAGAAGTCTGTGTGTACTGTGCAAAGATGCTGGCCACCGTTACCATAGGCAAGACTACTATGTTAGTCTTGCCCCATTTTAAAATGGTGGAGACTCTTTGGGACGCGGTTTGGCTAGTGACTACCTGGCTAATGTTAAGTGCTCTGTGGGTCCACTATGATGTATATGTGTTATCCACGCTGTCCATCTATTTTTACAGATCATGGTGAGGCTTGATCCCAAAAATTGGGCAGATCTAAATCTCAGGTGGACCACACTACAGAAAAACAGTAGTAATTAAATGTCCACCATTAAAAACCTCCCAAGGCCCACTGTAACGTTTATTTGACATGTAACCTGTTGATTAGGTCATACAGGCCTGGATGAAAGGATAAAAAAAATATCAACTTGATCCAAAACTTGTATGGCTGATGCAGAAAGGATTGCTGATGATTCCATTACAACGATGCACTAAAGAAATGATCAAAAGGAGTTAAAGATTAGGAAGAATCGCCAATCGATTGGCCCAAAACAAGTCCAACTCTCACGACAGTTTTTGTTAGAATCGGTCAGCCGAAATATGTTGAATTTTGGCCAAACTGGCTGGATAGTTTTGGTGGTTTTTGACTAGGTCGACCGGTTGACATCGGATCAGGTTGACAAGCTGACAGGTTCCGTAGAGGTTTCCGTTTTTAATTGATTTGTTTCCGTTTCTTCAACTCTTTACTTGCGCAATTAAGGTTTTCTAGGAATTATTTATAGTATTTAAACTTCATTTAATTACGTGATTGTTAGTTCATCTCAATTAATTTTCAATAGAACTTTTGTTTTCTTCTTTCTTATAGATTTGAGAACTTATCCAATGTGGATTTAAGGAAATCCAATTGAGGATTTTCAAAGGCTCCGTGGATTCAGAGTAGTTATCCAATAAGGGATATGGTGATCGACCTTACCATGTCTACACCAGCATCAGTGGCCCCCAAGAAATTTTAATGGTTGGTTAATTATCAATCAATAGTGTAGTCCACTTGAGATTTGTATCTGCCCTCGTTTTTTTGCTCATATCATAAAATGAATTGAAAAAAATGGATAGACAACATGGATGAAACACATGCATCAGTATATCATGATGAGGCCCACAAAGCACCGACCAGGGTCACTAGGCAATCCATGGTTTCCCTTAGAATGTACACGTGGCATAATTATATGGAGATCTAGACGAGAAATCCAACTAGGTACGAAGCACAAATAAAATTTGCACTCAAAGAAAATACTAGCTATTCATTTTTTCTCTCCCAACTTTGACCACACTAATTAACTTTTAATTATTCATTTGACAGCAACTAATTGGATGGTCGGGATTGCACAATCAATGTAATTTTAAATATATACTCCAACAATCGGATGTATAACTCAAATGGTCCATATGGTTCTACATTATTACCATGTGTCCAACAGTCACCTCCTTTTCTTAAATGATGCAAAACTAACACATGAGTCTGCCTCATTCTATCTATCATGGAGCATTTGACCTATCTTATCCTGAATTAGTCGAATTCATATCCTCTGCTGATACCAAGCAGGGCTCCCTCTCTCATTGGTCCAGCTCAGCTGGACTGTGTCAGAGCTGGACCAATGAGAGAGGTGAAAAGCAGGATTTCTTTACTAAGTATGAGCAAGGATCCGGACTTAAATTAGTCCTAGAAATTGGCAGAAAATTTTGAAATTAAAAATAAGATGTATTTTTAGCCCTTCAATGGAAAGCAATTTGATCATTTCAATTCTTTCTTAGCAGTGTAATGATCGTATAACATTCACTCTGTTCAACTGTGTGGCCCATTTGAGCCTTGATCTGCATACTTTTGTGCTGATCACATCCTAAAATGATGATCAGGGAAAATTGATGAACGGCCTGGATGAAGCCAATACATCACAGTGGGCCCCATAGAGCCCCTGCCTGGACCAATTCATCATTGCTTGTGCAGGACGCAATCCGCTTACGCTCTTTCATTTTAACTCCACCACACACTTCCTCATTAACTGATTTTTTATGCATGGTTTACTTCGTCAGGTTGGCCAACTCCACAAAAATAAATGGCCAGCTACAAAAATAAAAAATCGTCACAACCTGAGGACTGGAAAAAGCCAGATTTTTGAAGCAGTAGTCTAGGCATTACTCCAACCAGATGGAAAGCTCATACCTGGCACACGTATTTCATATTGGCACGTATGAATGGGAAACGCTCCACGCGCATATATCTATCATTGTTTGATAATGTCAAGCAGTAGGAATGGATAGAAAATGCTTTATATTACTGTCATTGGAAAGCCACCTTACGTAGTTAGACTCTGTCAATACGTGGACCATCATTTTCTCACTTTAATTAATTACATTTGGTTTTTAATTAAGATTTAAAAGAGTCTAATCACAACTATAAATAAACACACCCTCCAATAGACCATGCATCCATATATCCAGTAACCATCGAGTCCATCGGGTTGTAGTTGTGGTCAGGTTGTAGCCGTTGCCATGTCTGTTCCCCGCTCACTCTTCTTCGTGGCTTTCGTTGCAATTTTGGTTGCTGATTTCCATGCAAGTGCACAACTGGACCCTGATTTCTACGATGCTGTCTGCCCGCAGGCGTTGCCGACAATCAAGGCGGTTGTCGAGCAGGCCGTCGCTCGTGAACAGCGAATGGGGGCGTCATTGCTCCGGCTGCACTTCCATGATTGCTTCGCCACTGTAAGATTGGATCATGGCTCAAATTACTTGAAGCACCCACATGACATTGTTCTTAGTCACATGGTTTGTTTAATCGGAGACTCAGATTGAGTCGTTTGGTACTGTGTTAGCCGTGACTCTCCCGAGTCAGGGGTGACTCGTCCAAATTGGACTAAGCTCAGGACTATTTGCACTTGTGCAGTCCAGCCAAATCAGACTTGTTCCGAGTTGACTTGACGAGTTCAGAGCTGTTAATGGGCCAGGCCTGGTTGGCTAGGACCCAGATCTTGAACTGATGATCAGCTGCGCCCATTGGGCTGGCCCTATTTTAAATTAAAAATTTTGTTGTACCGGCCCATTGAAAGCCTTACCCATTGTTCTGGGCCTATCAAGAATATGACATACTTCAGATTCCAGAAGTTTTCGGAGCATTAGATGATTGGAAAATTGGAAACGGACAGTCAATATAAAAAGACTAACCAACACTTGACATTCAACCATCGAAAAACCTCCAATCAGCCGCTATGATCATCTGAATGCTGAACTATTGGCTTGTGGGACATCAATGGTAGGGTCATCAAATCAACGGTCAAGATACTGTGGATGTGTGCCACCTGTAAGGAGATAAGGTTGTAAGCACAAAATCATACCATGCATATCACACAGTTGAATTATTGTTATAGTCTATAAGAAGGATTATTGCTTGTGATTTTTTTTCTTAATTATATGTGGTTTGGATGTAGGGCTGTGATGGGTCCCTTCT
The DNA here is from genome assembly GCA_003013855.2 of Liriodendron chinense. NCBI lineage: Eukaryota > Viridiplantae > Streptophyta > Magnoliopsida > Magnoliales > Magnoliaceae > Liriodendron > Liriodendron chinense. The sequence goes on from ML058368.1 coordinate 6,586,662, forward strand.
CTTAGACGACACTCCGACATTCACCGGTGAGAAGACAGCGCGTCCAAACATCAACTCTGTTAGGGGATTCGACGTCATCGACGAAATCAAGGCCGCCGTTGACTCGGCCTGCTATGGGAGTGTTGTGTCATGTGCCGATATCTTGGCCGTTGCAGCTCGTGACTCGGTCGTTGCGGTGAGTCACTTGATCAACCATGCCGCCAACCGGGCTTGGATAAAATATTTTTGCTAATTATCGATAAGCATAGATTATTAGTTAGGATGAAAGATTATTAGTTGCTAATTATCGTATAAATACACATTTTTCCTCTACTAAGATAACAATATTTCCTCATAATCATCCTGCAGCTGGGAGGCCAATCGTATATTGTACCATTGGGCCGAAGAGACTCGAGGACCGCCAGCAAGGACGAAGCAAACAACCGCATCCCAGCGCCATTCTTCGACTTCCCGGCTCTCCTCTCCAACTTCCAATCACAAGGGCTGACCCTCGAGGATCTCGTCATCCTATCCGGGGCCCACACAATCGGCCTGGCCCGGTGCACGAATTTCCGCAGCCACATTTACAACGAAACCAATATCGACCCCACCTTTGCAGGTTCGTTGCAGGCCCAGTGTCCGGTGACCGGAGGTGACAACAACACCGCGCCATTGGATGCTACGACAGGGTCGTTTGACACCGTCTACTACAGTGGCCTGTTGTATGAGAAGGGCTTGCTACATTCTGATCAAGAGCTTTTCAAGGGTGATGGGAGTGCCAGTGATGGCCTGGTGAGGTACTACAGTGCTAACCCAACTGCATTTTGGGCAGACTTTGGTGTGTCCATGGGCAAAATGGGAAAACTAAATCCCCTTACTGGGTCTGATGGGGAGATTCGTTTGAACTGTAGGAGGATGAATTGAGGCCGTTCATCGAGTGGGCCATTGATGGTCCATAGGTTTGTTTGTCATTTTATGCACTTTTTTTAATAAACTATTTGTTCGAATAAATGTCCATTGATCTGTTTACTGAATTATATATGTTTTCGATCGTCATTAATACTTTGTTCATTGCTCGTTGTTACTGTATATATGCATGACTTGTATTTATGGTATATACATGGAATGGATACGATGGGATGACTTATATTTAGTGTATATGCATGGAATGGATACGATGGGAACAAATTTCTGGGGAGTTTCCATCCAAGTCAATTGACGCAGATAAGGACATGATGAGGATGATCACCGTTTCCCCATCTATCAATACCTTGAATCTACAAGGCCGGTTTGCAGGCAAGGACGTGATGAGGATGATCATCGGTTCCTCGGTCTATAAATACTTTTGTTGCTCGTTATTGTTCGATCATGCGTGTGAAATGTGTGCGGGCATGTCAAAACAAATTGTGCGGCTCAACTCCAACTAAACAACGATGACCTCAACTACTATAATAGGTAGATATGTCGTAATCGGTTTTATATGACCAGAATCTTTATAGATCAATCACCTATTTAGCCATTCACTCAGTTGTTTAAAGAGAATCAGGCGATACTTAGAGGGTGAGGTTCGTCCTCCAAAGATAGATTACACTCTTACCTTTCGGAAAAGGACTTTTCAATATGAAATAACGTAAATTAAATAGCAAAAATAGAATACTTATAATCGGCAACTTAGAACGGACTGTAGTTCACCTTTCAAGACTGATTACGTCATTTAAACTAAATCCAGCGTATGAGCATAGATTTTGCTTACTAAATTCTAGCTATGGATTTTTTGTTATAAAATGTAATCTCAACATTCAAACTAGAAAAAGGCTATTCTTAAGGAAAACAAAGATAGATTATCTTAAAAAATATAAATAACATAATAATAGAAAAACATAATAAATTAAGATATTTGATTTGATTTAGTTGGTGTTGGACGTCGAGCTTGGCCTTCCTCCTTATTATTTATAATCGCTAATTGCGTAACCACTTAATTTTCTCGGTTGATAGTCTTTTGAGCAATTTCCTTTCATTATGACCTTCCATAACCGGCTTGCTGACTTATCTACACCCATTCGACTACTATGGTGACGTGGCATCATCTCAAAATGCCAGCTGGATCACCATGAATTCGGTTATAACTCCGCCTACTTTCTCGACTTTCCATTACGTAGTGTTGTGCAATTACACGTGTACTCATGTGATTGGTCTTCTCAGACCTGCCAAAAATAGGATACAACAACCTTGAATCCACAAGGCCCGTTTGTTTTAACGATTACTACGATAATGTGAAGTAAAACTCCCATCATTACTCCTTGCAGCCGATTATACCAGCTGTCAAATTATGGTAATCCGTTAAAATTTCATTGACTTAGATGGGTAGATGTGCATTAAGGTGGCATAATTTCGTGGGCCCCACCATGATGCATATTTTATATCTACATCATCTATCCATCTAGCAAGATCATTTTATGAAAATAGACAAAACATTAGGGACATCCGAAACAAAAATGCACCACACCACAAAAGCCAAAGGGATTGAACGCCTGCCATTGAAAACTTTCTGCATCCACAGAAGTGTTAGGTGAAGCTAATATTTGAGGTCGTGCCCAAAAATAAAATTTCAAAATGGTTGGATATATAACACATGTTAGGTAAGTTACATCCACATATATTTAATCACGGTGGTGTGTTGACGTCACCATGTTCTGTGGGACCCACCATGATGTATGTGTTATTTCCACACTGTCCATCCATTTGGGGAGATCATTTTAGCTTACAAGCCCTAAAAATGAAACAAATCAAAAGCTCAAGTGGACCACACCATAGAAAGTAGTGGGTACGATGATTTCTATAGTTTAAACCTTCTTAGGGCCCACAATGATGTTTATTTGTCATCCAACTTGTTCACGAGGTCACTTAAAGCCTAAATGAATGGAAAAAACAAATATCAGATTGATATAAAACTTCTGTGGCCCCTAAGAAGTTTTCAATAGTAGACGTTCAATCCCTGTAGGTGAGGTCCACTTGAGTTTCGGATCTGTCTCATTTTTATGTCTATGCCCTAAAATGATCTCGTAAAATGAATGGATGGTGTCGATATAACAAATACAATATGTTGGGGCCCACACATCAACACACCACAGAGGTTGTTGTTCTAATCAGACAATATGCTTCGATTGCTCTGCATGCATATAAAAAACTAAAGCTGCAAAGTCGTATTGGTATTACATATAACTTTACTTTAGAATATTGAGGCACTGATAATTATATATTACCCATTACAGAACATTACTGTAGTAATCCTTAAAACAAACAGGGCCCAAGAGAATTCACGAATCCACGAGAGAAATTAGATAAAAATCTAATTTAATTTATAGTGATAATGAAGTTAATTCTAAAATTGAGTTTTAAAAACCTTAAAAAGTAATTAAGAGAGTCATAATCAAATAAAAAAACAAAAATGAGAAAACACGCCATTTTTTTTTTATCGTTCGTCGATCTATGTCGATTGGCCGACCATGAGTGTCAACTGGTCGATTAGATCAGTCAATCAGTAGAATGGGCCAATAATCGTCCAGAGAGTTCAACCCTCATTATTTGAGATTTCGAAAAAAATCAATCAGTCGATCAAGGATTTTGACCGGTTGAAAATTCCAAAAACACTCTAGAGGTTATTCTGTATTTTCTGAAATTTCTAGTAGGAGTTCGATCGATCGACTCAACTGCTCTGCTGGTTGTTCTATGTTGTAACTTGTTAGTTCCTCTTGAGCTACTTCCTTATGTCCATCATAGCCATGACCAAATCAAGAGTATGCCTAGGTATTCGTCCGTACACAACTTCAAACAGGGGATTTGCTAGTGGAACGATTTTGCATATTGTTGAACGAGAATTCCACCTGAGCCAAGGAAACATCCCACTACTTAGGTTTATCACTTGATATGCATCGTATAAGGTTCCCAAGCGTACGATTCACCACCTCGGTTTTCCCATCCGTCTGTGGGCGATATGCACTGCTAAAATAATATAGAGCTGGGTGACAAATCCACTTTAATGTGGGGCGACTAACCACTTGCGCTAAAAGCCTGATTTGATAGAGTGTGGCAAATCAGTCCATTTATCTCATAGCCTAGGCTCCTGCTTCACACAGGTCAGGCCTTTGGTTGAACCTCCTGTATGGCCCTACATCACATGGGTTAATATTACACTAGCCACTTGCCTTATACGGGTGGGGCCCCCATCACACGGGCCGCCCACCCCGAGTGTGGCCCCACATCACACAGGCCACCCCACTTGACCCCAGTGTAAAAATGCCCATGCATTAATCACCCCTGGTGAGAATTCTCGAACACGAAACCTCCTGTTCTAATAGCACTTTGACGCAGAACGACTAATCAGTTGGTCCAAAAGCTAGAACTGATAGAGCGTGGTGAATCAATTCATTTATCTCATTGCACAGGCTCATGCTTTCACATAAATCAAGCCCTCGACCAAACCCTTCTTTATGAGCCCCACATCACATGGGTTCGCATCACACTAACCACTCGCCTCACATGGGGCCGCATCACAGGTGCCCTGTAGCCGGCTAAAAATAACTGCACTTGGTTCTTTTTCATTGGCCATGGATGGAACTATGTGCTGGCAACTTTACATGCAATCTGAGTCTTAACTCTTGAGATGGGGCGCCGGACGGGAAGCATGATGGCACCCGTTGGACACCCAATATGCATCCTAGATGCCTTCTACACGTGTGTTGACGGGCAAAACTATATATATATATATATATATATATATATATATATATATATATATATATATATATATATATAGAAACTCTCAAGTCCAACTGGTCGGACGTTCAACCACTTTGATAAAAGTGGTAGTAATTATTATTACTCAAGGCCATAAATTTTTTTCCCATGCCCTGACATGATCTAACAGGACAAATGGATGAGGTGGATTTCTAACAGAACAAATGGGCCCAGCATAAGTAATGGGATTTCCCTTTGCTTTAAAAGTAATTACAATAAATGCATATAAGTGTAAGTGGGAGCTCTCTCTCTCCTATTTATTAAGAAATTAAATACACAATAATCCCGCCTCAAATGTACGGCATCCAAGCTGGTTGGACTTGAGAGTGCCTCACATATATATATATATATATATATATATATATATATATATATATATATATATATATGCATCATGACTAAGCATGTAAACCATTACGACTGTCAAATGGCCGGGCCTGGGTAGGTCTCCGCCCGGATTTTTAACTGTTCAGGCCAGGCTGTTGGTCCGGGCCTATACAAAATCCTATTTTCAGGCCAAAGCCCAGCTCATTGACACCCTTATAAACCATAAACGCACATATTCCCTTTGTTACGGAATAATTATTATTATAAACCCATCAACTAACTAGTTGACTCAATCACAAGTCACAGACATATCTCAGGTTGAGTCGCATGTGCCAACAACACACGTGTATGCATGTGCGAACACAATATTGTTCTGACCAGCAAATAAAAGAGCATTAGGCCTCACAAAGAATATCTCCTGGATGAGCATCCATTGTAATTTTCAGGATTCTGACACGTATCCTTCTCGCTCTAGGTGATCTACCCATGACACATTGGCACATTAGCCCACTTGCAACCAGTTGTAGGTGATCATTCCTCAATTGGGGTTAGATCACTGTTCAGTGTCTGGTCCATCACACACCATATACTCCTTTGCACAGCAGACCCATTTCAATCCTGACAAAGTAGGGCCCATGGTTTGGGAATTCAGACCATTGGTCTGTTGAACCACACTGTGGATGGAGAATGGCCCAAACATTTCTCAGATTGGACGATCCCAACCATGAATTAGGAACTATTTTCTCAGATTGGATGATCCCAACCGTGAATGTACTTAGGAAATATTTCAGTAGAATTTGAACCGTTCATTTATGTCTTCTAAACCGTCTATCTGTATGCTGCAAAACAGGTTCTACCATTGCGCTGTCAAATAGAATTCTAAGCCAGTCCCACACAGCTTACCTATGGTCTACACAAATACAGGTCTCACTTGAAGTAGATAGCTGTGTGTATTGTGCAAAGATGCGGGCCACCGTTACCACAGGAAAGATTACTATGTTAGTCATGCCACATTTAAAAATGGTGGACACTCTTAGAATGGGACGCGGTTTCGCTAGTGACCACCTGGCTAATGTTCAGTGCTCTGTGGGCCCCACCACTATATGCATGTGTTTTATCCACGCTGTCCATCCATTTTTACAGATCATTTTAGGGCCCGATCCCAAAAATGACGCAGATCTAAATCTCAGGTGGACCACACTACAGGAAAATAGTAGTAATTGAATGTCCACCATTAAAAACCTCTTCAGGCTCACTGTAACGTTTATTTGACATCTAACATGTTGATTAGGTCATACAGACCTGGATGAAGGGAAAAAGAACAAATATCATCTTTATCCAAAACTTTTGTGGCCCCCTCAAAAATAGTTAATGGTGGGCGTCCAATCACCACTTGAGATTTGTATCTACCTCATTTTTGGGCTTATACCATAAAATGATCCGAAAAAATGGACCGACAGCATGGATGAAACACATACATCAATACATCAATGGTGACGCCCAGAGCAACGACTAGGGTCACAGGCAATCTGCGGTTTCCCTTAGAATGTACACGTCGCATAATTATATGGAGATGTAGACGAGAGAAATCCAACTGGGTAGCGAGCACAACTAAAATTTGCACTCAAAGATAATACTAGCCAGCTATTCAATTTTTCTCTCCCAACTTCGACCACACCAATGTACTTTTAATTATTCAGCAACTAATTGGATGGTCAGGATTGCACGATCAATGTGATTTTAAATACATTACTCCATCAACAATTGGATGTATAACGCATGGTTCTACATTAGTACCATGTGTCTGGAGAAAGAGTCACTACCTTTTCTTAAATGATACAAAACTAACAGAGGAGTCTACCTTGTTATATCTATTATATCCCTAAAGTTGTTGGAACGTCCAAACCAAATGGACCGTTCAGATACTCCAGCAACCTCAGAAAGATTTCATAGCATCTGAAAAGCTATATGTTATGGATATTGGAATTTCCATGTGTTGTGGCTGGTGGATTTCCATACGTTAGAAACTGATGGATTAAAGGTAGTTAATGATATAGATTATTCTAGAATGAGGGCATATTAGGTATTTCACATAGTAGCAAGTCACTATATAAAGAGGTATGGTGTTGTACGTTCATAGCAAGTAAAAATCAAGCTAGAAAGCTATTTTCAATACAGAGAGTTTTTTATTCCCTTCTTGTACAAGTGTTTGAATTATCTCTCAAGGCTTTGTAAAGCCAACAAAGTGGTATCAGAGCCACCGGTCCTAGGTGCCGATTTCATAGTCTAGTGAAGATGGCCACCATTATTCAGCCCCAAATTCCGAGAGTTGTCAAAAGACAAATATGAGAATTGGTGCATTCAGATGAATACACTGTTCAGGTCACAAGATCTGTGGGAGATCGTTACCGATGGGTATGTAGAACCTATTATGGAGCAAGAAGCTGCCTACAGCGCTGATCAAAGAACGGTCCTCAAAGATCAAAGAAAGAAGGACAAGAAGGCTCTGTTTCTTGTCTATCAAGGGTTGGATGAGTCCACCTTTGAACGGATCGCTGAAGCGACAATATGCAAGCAAGCATGGGAGATTCTTAGCACCATCTTCAAAGGAGTTGATTGTGTGAAGAAGGTTCGTCTCCAAACCTTCAAGAGCCGAGTTCGAGACCTCTCACATGAAAGAAGGTGAGTCCATTTCGAATTATTTTTCAAAGTTACTTGTCATTGTTAACAACTTGAAAAGAAATGGCGAAAAGATTGAGGATGTGAGGGTGGTCGAAAAAATATTGCGATCCCTTACACCCAAATTTGAGCATGTGGTTGTAGCCATAGAAGAATCAAAGGACTTGGAAAAACTGTCCATTGAAGAACTGATGGGATTGTTGTAGGTGCATGAGCAACGAATGCAAAAAAATGTTGGACCGATGCTTGAACATGCCTTGGAGTCCAAGTTGACTCTAAATGAACAAAAGAATGGCCATACACAAAGAGGGGGCCGTGGCACTAGCAATCAGTGCAAGAGGCAGAGGGTGTGGATATCATCCAAGCAATCAACAAAATCAACAGAAGCTTACCAATTTCCGCGAAAGAGGAAATGGTAGAGGCCGATCCATGCGTGATTGTGGAAATACAAAAAGTATTCAATGTTACAACTACAACAAGTTCGGCCATTATGCTTCAGACTGCTGGAGCAAACCACTAGATCAAGATGAGCATTCTAATTATGCAGAAGCATCAAATCATGAAAAGGAAGACTCCATACTTCTTCTTGCACAAGAAGAAGCATGTGATCAACATGACGTGTGGTATCTCGACTCTAGTGCTAGTAACCACATGTGTGGAAAGAAGGAGCTGTTCGTAGAATTGGCAGATGATGCTTGTGGCAACGTGAGTCTAGGAGACTCATCAAAAGTTCCCGTGAAAAGTAAAGGAAAAGTTAAAATCTATCAGAAGAATGGTGTGCCAAATTTTATCTCCAATGTGTATTACGTACCAAACATGAAAAGTAATATCCTCCGTATCGGCCAACTCCTTGAGAAGGGGCATGTTATACACATGGAAAACTATTCTCTCTATAAGAGATGCACACGGGAGACTTGTGGCTCAAGTCCAAATGGCGAAGAATCGCATGTTTCCACTCCAAATCAACACAAAAGCCAAGAAGTGTCTCTATGGAATTGTGAAAAATGATTCATAGAGATGGCATCTTCGCCTTGGGCATGTCCATTTCAGCGGCTTAAAGTTATTGTCTTCATCAAGCATGGTGCATGGTTTAGCGGCGATTGAAGTTCCAGAACATGTGTGTGAGGCATGCACACTTGGCAAGTAACAAAGGAACTCCTTTCCAAGTGGAGTGTCTAGAAGAGCAAAGGAACCACTTCAATTGGTTCATATTGATATTTGTGGACCACTTGAAACACCTTCTCTTGGAGGTAATAAATACTTTATTACCTTCATTGATGATTTCAGCAGAAGACTTTAGGTGTATTGCATCATAGAAAAATCGGTCGTTTTCTCTATCTTTAAAATTTTCAAAGCTCGTGTTGAAGTTGAAAGTGGTTACAAAATTAAAGTACTCAGATCTGACAAAGGTGGAGAGTACACCTCAAATGCATTTCAAGATTATTGCAGGGAACAAGGCATCAAGCAGCAGCACACTGCAGCCTACACGCCACAGCAGAATGGTATTGCAGAACGAAAGAACCGTACTATCCTCGACATGACAAGAACCATGCTAAAAGAGAAATGCTTGCCAAAAAGCTTCTGGGCAGAGGCAGTTGCATGTACTTCCTACTTGCTCAATCGGTGTCCAACTAAGAGTGTCAAAAACATGACACCACAAGAGGCATGGAGTGGCTACAAACCTGAGCGTAGCACACCTAAGGATCTTTGGGTGTGTCACCTACGCTCAAGTTCCAAAGGCAAGAAGAAGGAAGCTTGATGATCGTGGTGAGAAGTGCATCTTCATCAGCTATAGTGAAGAATCTAAAGCCTACAAACTCTACAATCCACTAACCAATAAAGTAGTGGTGAGTAGAGATGTGGTCTTTAATGAGGAAGAAGCCTGGAAATGGAACGATGAAAAATCAACCAAAGATATTCAAGTCGAAACAGAAGAACAGGAAGAAAGGCATGACCGTCAAGAGCAAACTACCACAACACTTTCTTCGGTTGCATCATCAGTTCACAGAAGCCCTGAAAGTACTCCATCAAATCAAAATTCGGCCAGGTCGTCCTCACCCATGGCACCCATCAAAATGAGAAGCTTAAGCGACATCTATGAGCAAACTAAAGAAGTTAATCTTTTCTGCCTGTATGCAGGATCATGTGCCTCTGATGTTCCAGGAGGCCACAAAAGAAGAATGTTGGAGAATAGCTATGAAAGAAGAAATTCATGCCATTGAAAAGAATGATACATGGGAGCTGACTATGCTTCATAATGGCCAGAAAGCTATCGATGTCAAATGGGTGTACAAGATCAAGCGAAATACTGATGGTGAGATCGATCGCTACAAGGCAAGGCTCGTAGCAAAGGGATACAAACAGAAGTACGGGGTAGATTATGAAGAAGTCTTCGCTCCTGTTGCTCACCTTGACACTGTGAGGATAATTATCTCCCTTGCAGCACATCATAGTTAGATGATCTATCAACTTGATGTGAAATCTGCATTCCTGAATGGAATTCTGGAAAAGGAGGTCTATGTTGACCAACCTGAAGGGTTTGTTATGCAAGGGGAAAGAACACAAGGTGTATCGGCTGAAGAAAGCCCTCTATGGGTTGAAGCAAGCTCCACGTGCTTGGAATGCACGTATCGACAACTATCTTCAAGAGAACGGCTTCGCCCAATGTCCATATGAGCATGCAGTCTACATCAAGAAAATGCTCATGGCGATATGCTCATAGCATGCCTGTATGTTGATGATTTTCTATTTACACGGAACAGTCAGCCGATGTTTGATGAATTCAAAAAGGCCATGTTTAAGGAGTTCGAGATGACCGACGGAGGTCTGATGTCTTTCTTTCTAGGCATCGAAGTGAAGCAACAACTATGGTGGCATTTATATATCTCAGAAAAAGTATGCCAAGGAATTACTTGAAAAGTTCAAGATGGCCTGATTGCAATGTCGTGAACACACCTGTAGCAACGGGCCTGAAGCTGACAAAAGAAGGAGAAGGAAGAAGCGTGGACTCGACTCTTTTCAAGAGTCTGATTGGAAGCCTAAGGTATCTCACAATCACAAGGCCAGATATCGTCTACAGTATTGAGCTTCTAAGCAGGTACATGGAAGCGCCAAAAGAATCACACTAGCTAGTCACAAAAAGAATCATCAGGTACGACAAAGGAACAATGGAATTTGGTCTTTTCTATCCATACGAAGATGAAGCAATGCTGTATGGATACTCAGATAGTGATTGGGGAGGTGACTAAGATGAAAGAAAAAGCACTAAGGGATATGTTTCTATCTTGGATCGACTGCCTTCACATGGAACTCAAAGAAGCAAAATGTGGTCGCTTTGTCCACATGTGAAGCAGAGTACGTGGCAGAATCATCTACAGTTTGTGAGGCAATTTGGTTGAGAAATCTGCTAAAGGAGCTGAAGCATCCGCAAGAAGGATCCACAGTCATATATGTGGATAACAAGTCGGCAATCGATCTCTCCAAAAATCCGGTACAGCATGGAAGTAGCAAGCACATCGATACTCGATACCATTTTCTTAGAGATCAAGTGAAGCAGAAAGTGGTAAAATTGGAATACTGTCACATTACTGAACAGGTCGCAGACATATTCACCAAGGCATTACCGACTGATACATTCAGACAACTAAGGTCCATGCTTGGAATGAAACTGATTTTGGTTTGAAGGGGAGTGTTGGAACGTCCAAACCAAATGGACGGTTCAGATACTCCAGCAACCTTTAGAAGATTTCATGGCATCTGAAAAGCTATACGTTATGGCTATTGGAATTTCCACATGTTGTGGCTGGTGGATTTCCATGCGTTAGAAACTGATGGATTAAAGGTAGTTAATGGTATAGATTATTCCAGAATGAGGGCATATTAGGTATTTCACACAGTAGCAAGTCACTATATAAAGGGGAGTGGTACTGTACTGTAGACACCCCACCTTCGGCTACACTGTTGGTAGAGATAGCTGGTTGAACGGAGGACCATACCCCCAAATCCCAAGTCCAAACTCAGCCAAACTCACCCTTGTAAGCCCCATTCCATAGCCCAGTTCAAGCCTGAACCCAGTCAACCCAGTCCTAAAAACCACCCTGAAAAACCCCCCATAAAAAAGGCCAGTCAAAAAATTCCAAAAAAGTCAAACTCACTGAGTCAACTCGCTGAGTTAACCCGCTGAATCAACCCGTCGAGTCAACCCGTCGAGTCAAAACACCGAGTCAACCCGTCGAGTCAAACCACCGAGTCGACCCGCTGAGTCAACTCACTGAGTCGACCAGCGAGTCCAACAGCAGCCCCGAGGGAACGGCCGTACTCGCTGAAAACCGAGGAGCGGCCATACGGGCGGCCCATGGCAGGCCGCCCGGACAAAATTACGAGAGCTGCCACTCTCTGTTGCTATAAATACCCCCTCCCCTTCTCATTTCAAGAATCCATTCGAAGCCCTTCGAGTCCAGAGAGAGTCCATCCTTTCGAGTGCCCTTAGCCCATTTTCCCACCAAGGAAAGCCCGAGTGAGGAGAGCCTAGCCCTGGTCCAGCCCAGCCTGACCACTGGTCCAAGCCTCTCAAGCCATCCAAGTCTTGATCCAACCACTCGAAGCCAACCCTTGCGACACCTCCGTCCACCCAGCTACTCATTTTCCAGCATCATCTCATTTGCATCTAGCATAAGTGCAACATTTACTTTCCTTCCAACCCCCCTGCTTCACTACAAGCACCTTGATTACTCAAGCACACATGCATATGTCTTTATATTAAGCACCTGTCAGTTCGAGCGTATGCTCTGGGCTTGCCCGTTGTTGGAACCTGCCCATCAGAAACTCTTACTGTTCAGACCTGCATTCATGCTTCACCATAAAACACCTTGATCATTCAAGCACACTGCATACGTCTTATATTAAGCACCTGTCAGTTCGAGCGTACGCTCTGGGCTTGCCCGTTGTTGGAACCTGCCCATCAGAAACTCTTACTGTTCAGACCCGCATTCATGCATCATGTCATCCATGAGAATATACGAGGATTAAACTAGACTTTCAAGTATTCGATCGATTCTGTGAAGTAGAGACCGTACTTCGGTACGGGCAGTGTGTGGGGTGCTTAACCTCTTCCCACCCTGTAATCGTGATCCCTTACCTTGAATCCCTGACCGCAGATCAACAGGAGTCACTTTAGAGGAAAGGATCTTCGGATCCCCTTCTCTAACGTTTCTACGGGGTCTAGCCGACTGTAGATTCGAAGTAACTGGCTAGTGGTAACTCTGGTCTTATATAAACTCATTTAAACATATCCAGCTTAACACGACAACCAAACGAAGCCCTCGAGAACGAGGCAAGCCAGTGGCACAAACGGCGATTTCGCACTCACGCACCTCTTCTTCTTCTTCTTCCGAAAGGAAAGGGAGAACGACGTCGTGTGGGAGCGCGGAAAAATCGGCGAGGGTCCACAGAATGGCGACTCCACTGGGGATAAGCTAGTCCCACTAGTCGTGATCCGACTTGAAAAATAGAATCATTCCTGTATTTGAAAGTCATTAGTCCTCATACAATCTCATCTGCATAGCATTCTACCCAAAACCCAAAACAAACAAAAAATAGAAAAATCCCTAAACCAAGAAAAAAATAGAAAATCCCAAAACCCAAAAAGAGTATAGTCCTCACCATTGCGCCTCCTCGGGCTCAACGTACGCGGAGACAACTTCCCTTCCGCAGCATAATCCGCACTCGGGCTCAACAAGCCATGTCCGACCACGAAGAAGAAACTCATCACTTCCCTGCTCTTGAAATGACCGAAGCGCAACCTCCAGCGCAACAGCCCGTTGACAATACGCCAATCATACAAGAATTGGCACAAGGAATGAGAGCAATGCAAGAAATGCTCTTGCAATTCATGCAAGCACAAACCACCGCAGCAGCCAACAATCAAGTTGGCCCAGTTCACCAGTCTCAGCAACCATGCCGGGTCCTCCCGGCCTCCAGTTCAAATCAAGCACAACCATCGGAGTCTGCCCAAGACTACCGACAACAGCCATCTCAGCCCTTCGCTATGGGGCATCCTTCTTAATATCTTCTTGCGACGACAAGGCCATCTCAGAGCACTTCCATTGCAGGAACATCCAGTCAGCTTCCAATCAATCTTGCAAACAACAATCTCAGTAGATCTCAGCATGTCCCCGTCGATGGGACACCTTTTCAATTTCAACACATCCCCGCCGATGGGATTTCAATTCAATTTCCAGCAACAGGGACAGCACTGGCGAATGCCCACAATGGGGGTCAGTGTCAAGCCCACATCAATCAGCGGACAGTGGCGAATACCCAACAAGGGGGTCACTTCCCAGCATCTCAGCCTCCTGCAAACAGGAGCACTTTTCAATTCCAGCACATCCCCGCCGATGGGATTCCAGTTAATTTCCAGCAATCTTCAATTCAGCAAAATCCAGTTAATTTTCAGCAATCTTCAGTTCAGCAATTTCCAGTTAATTTCCAGCAAGTTCCAGTTCAACCTTCAGTACAGTCTCCAGTTCAGTTACCATCATTTCAAGCACAAGTTCATCAGAATCCAGTCCAATCATCAAATCAACTTCAGCAACCCGCGGTTGCTTGTCAGCAAGCCCATAGGGTCGAAGACATCGACCACTATGCCGAAGAAGAACGTGCCTTACTCCAAGAGGCACCAGTCGCTCGAGCAGAACATTCAGGACTGGATGAGTTGCGGGAGCAGTTCCAGATCTTGCAAAATCAGCTTCAGCGACAGCAAGGAATCGACTTACCTTCGACCAAGTTCAGAGACTTGTGTCCTTTCCCAGATGCTCAAGTACCTCAAAACTTTGAGGTTCCGAAATTCAAGAGATACGATGGCAGCGGTTGTCCCACAGCACATCTCAAGGCTTTCTGCGGGGAGCTGAGTGCAATCGCAGGAAATGAAGGGGCCCTTATTCGTTTGTTCCAAAAATCTCTGAACGGCGATGCCCTAGATTGGTACACTTCATTGGATTGCCACCGCATCAGAACATGGGAACAGCTTTCCCAGGCTTTCGTCGACAGATTCGCATACAATCTCAACATGGCACCCAGAAGAGCCGACCTCGCAGCACTCAGGCAAAGGAGTGATGAAACACTATCAGCTTATGTGGGATGTTGGCGAGCCATGGCAGCTCGAATGCGAACGCCTATCGACGATGAAGAACAAATCTCCATGATTGTTCATTCAACATATCCAGGCATATCCGGGTATCTCATCTCGCATCCATATGCGAACTTCTCGCAGCTAATCCGTGTTGGAGAGCAAGTCGAAGCAGGAATCCGTGCCGGGACGATTTCCCCATGGCCTCATCAAGCCACTCCAGTCAAGAGGAACAGAGTGGAAGGAAGACCTATCGGGCACGGGAATGGAAACCGCAGTGGTTCTCCTCCCCGCCCAACGGAGGTAAACAACATCAACACCACTGCTCAAGGAAATCAACATGCTCCCCCACAGGGACGTCAACAGTATCAGCAGAATCAAGTTCAGCATCAGCCTCAGCGGTATCAGCCACAACCGAATCCTCAGCCACAAACACCTCGACAACAGCAGCAGTTCAGGGGAAATGGCCAATACTCATACCAGAACAGGCAGAATTACAGGGAGTTCAGGAAGTTCACTCCACTCAGTCAACCACTTAGTCAAATCATGACTACGCTGGTACAAAAGCAGTTACTCACTCTGATGACACCTAGGCCTCCGCCTCATCCTCTGCCTCCAAACTACCGAGAAAATGAGTACTGTGCCTACCATCAAGGACGTGGCCACGCCACTGATCGATGCTATACTTTGAAAAATGCTATATAAGACCTAATTGATGACCGCAAGATCGTCATCTTGATCCCTGGAACTTCTCCAGCAGCTTCCACCAACATCCTTCAGAATCCTCTGCCTCAACATCCGACGGACCCCAGTTCGTCTCGTGGCCCTGCAGTCAATAGTATAGAAGAAGGGGATCATCTCGATCGCTTCTTCTCCCCCATCCAATCCATTCACGCCTACACTTATGAGCCAACAAATCCTCCTCCAGTCTTGCAAGGGGCAAGTCCCTTTCTTCCTTCAATCTCCGAGCCAGTAGTGCTCGAAGGAGCACCTCCATATGATATACCAGTTGTTCAAGGGGCACCTTACAACCATTCAAGCTGGGAACCAGTCGTCCTGGAAGGAGCACAATCATACATTGAGCCCACATACGAACCTGTCATCTTGCAAGGGGCAACTCCAGAACAATCCAATCCGCAATGGAAGGATTACACTCATCAGTAGCAAGAGCCCGTTGTCTTGGAAGGAGCTCTTCCAGTCAAGCCTGTCATATTGCAAGGGGCAAGTCCCGGAGGCGTATCAATCACACTACGGCAGTTGGGACGAACAGAGAAATCTCCTGCCATATCAAGAGGACCAGTATTCATTCCATGGGAACCTCCTGCCCCAGGAACAGTCAAGCCAGGACCACGACCTTATGTGGTTTATGAAGACAAGCCTCGATATTACCCCTTCAGCACAGGCAACAATGTAGTCCTCAAGGCAAAAGCTCCATACGAGGAAGATCTGGTACCCACAACAGCACCGTTGCAAGAACTAGTGGTCCTAGAAGGCAAAAGGGAGGAAAACTACAAAGAGGTTCCATGGCACTATCCAGAATGTGCGGAAGTGGGGAACATGAATCCCAATGGACGTTGCATCCGAAGAGATAATCAGAACAGAGGAGATCCCAAAGGCGCTCTCTCAGGCCTCGGCAACAAAAATGAAGCCGCATACGATGTGGCGACTCAACTCAAGTCAATCCCTGCTCAAATCTCAGTATGGGAGCTACTCTGCACATCTCGCATACACCGAGAAATGTTTGCCAAAACCTTGAACGATGCTCACATCTCCTCTGATACGGCACCAGAGATGATAGCATTAATGATTGGACAACTCCTGGCTCCGCGATCCATCACCTTCACAGATAACGAGTTGCCACCAGAAGGGCGCGATCATGGGCGATCCCTCAACATAGCCTTACGATACAAAGACCTCTGTGTTCCGCTGGTCCTTATCGATAATGGCTCAAGCT
Organism: Liriodendron chinense; assembly: GCA_003013855.2. Classification (NCBI taxonomy): domain Eukaryota; kingdom Viridiplantae; phylum Streptophyta; class Magnoliopsida; order Magnoliales; family Magnoliaceae; genus Liriodendron; species Liriodendron chinense. The sequence goes on from ML058368.1 coordinate 6,603,524, forward strand.
TAAATGTCTGCCCACTCAAGACTGCAGAACGTCTGGGAATCAGTCCTTCTTCATTCCGACCCAGCACCATATGCGTCAGAGCATTCGACAACACCCGCCGATCAGTGGAAGGGGAGGTCGACATAGAGGTACAGATAGGTCCGAAAGTCTCCACCATCACATTCCAAATCTTGGATATATCAGCCTCTTTCAACATGTTGCTCGGACGACCGTGGCTGCACAAGGTTGGAGCTGTGCCATCAACCTTGCATCAACGAGTGAAGTACATCTGTGGAAATCAAGTGATCTCTATCCATGCAGAGAAGGAACTCATCATTCCTTCCAATGCTGCTGCCACTGAACCAGACATCCTGGTCATTGATATCCAGCACTCTGAGGAAGACGTCCCGTTTCATAGTTTCGAATTCGAGACTGTGAACTCTATCGCCAATCCAGAACCGATAAGGGTGGACCGTGTCTTTTCGCCGGCAGAGCGTCTGAGCCTCAAATACCGAATGAAGAATCACTTCAAATCCAGAAAGGTACCGCTGGTATATAACCAACGCAAGTGGGGACTCGGATATAGGGCAACCTTCATGGAAAAAAGGAGGAAGAAATTTCGATGCTCGCCCATCCGATTCGTCAAGCCAGGAGAACCTTGCAAAGATCCAGGAGGGAATCAACCGACTGCACTACACAAGGGCCTCCCGATGAGCCTAGTTTGGGCCGCATGGCCCCCCATTCGATGGGATCAGATTCTCGAACCATCTAAGCCTCCAGATGAAGAAGGAGATGATGAAGACGAAGAAGGAAGTCAAATACAGCAGCTTCAGGACCAGGTTACCCTGACACCTACTCCCAACCAGGGGCACAACCTGCCCACTTCTCTCAACCAGGGGCACAACCTGCCCACTTCAATCAGCCAGGGGCACAACTTGCCCATCTCAACATCAATCAGCAAGGGGCACGACTCGCCCATCTCTACAAAATCAACACCATCAGTCGTCAGCCAGGGGCAAAAGCAGCCCATCCATTGGACCAAGAAAGGGAAGTGGCCAGCCCTAGATTGGTCTGATGTCCAGATTCCAAGCTCATGTCTAGCTGTGGAACCAGACGAACTGCAATGCGAGGTAAGTGACCCGGGAGGGACTGAGTACGGCTCAGATCTCGAACCCGACCAGCAAGAAATCATGGTCATTGGTCCAGACCGTGATTCTTTGCCCAAATCATCAACCCCCACCTCTTCAGGGGAGGAAGTGTGGGGTCCTGAATGGTCATCTGTTCCCCTCACTTTTGAATCAGCCAAAGAGCCATCTGAGGGCTCTGGCTTCCAAAAAAAAACGCCTGTTTAAGCAGCGATCGGAGCTTTGGAACAAGTTGGGATCAATCGTGGTCTGCAATGCCCGCTTGTTCAAGGTCCCGTGAATCTCAAAAAACCAAAAAAATCAAAAACTTTCAAAAGCCAAAAACATCTAGTATTTCCATTTCAGAAAATTCTCAAAAACCAAAAAACATTTCTTTTCCTGCATTCAATAGCCTGCCAAGTTCGTCTAAAGAGTCACATGAGTTTGAAGTCGAATCATATGATTTCGACATCGAATTAGACTTCGAACTCATGGGTCTGGACGAAGCTCGGGACGAGGAAGATGATGATCCGGCTCCCGAACTAGAGGATCTCCTCAAAAAGTTCGAATCTAAAGCCAATGTTGTAGCCGATGATTTCGAGATAGTAAACTTGGGGACACCTGAGATCCCTAGGGAAGTACGCATTGGAAAATCGTTGCCACCTGAGATGAAGCAGAAAATGATAGAGTTCCTAGCTCCAAGATTGTCCAACTTCGCGTTCTCATATGAAGACATGCCGGGGCTCGATGAAGAGCTCGTTGTACACCATCTGCCAACCAAGGCAGATATGAAGCCAGTGAAGCAGAAACTCCGAAGAATGAAGCCAGAATGGGCTCTGAAAGTCCGAGATGAAGTCATCAAGCAATACAATGCGGGATTCTTGGTAGTCTCCAACTACCCTGAATGGCTCGCCAACATCGTACCAGTACCAAAGAAGGATGGCAAGGTTCGAATGTGCATCAACTTCCGAGATCTCAACAAAGCCAGTCCTAAAGATGACTTCCCTTTGCCACATATCGACACTCTGGTCGACAACACTGCTGGATACAAGATCTTCTCATTCATGGACGGGTTCTCAGGTTACAATCAGATCAAGATGGCCGTCGAAGATCGCGAGAAGACATCATTTATCACTCCCTGGGGAACCTTCTGTTACAGGGTGATGCCGTTCGGTCTAAAGAACGCAGGAGCAACATATCAGCGAGCAATGACAGCACTATTCCATGACATGATGAACAAAGAGCTCGAAGTATACGCGGACGACATGATCGTCAAATCTCGCACAATTGAAGGACACTTTGAAGATCTGAAGAAGTTATTCAACAGATTAGAGAAGTACAAGCTCCGCCTCAACCCTCAGAAATGTGTCTTCGGTGCAATGGGAGGTAAGCTCCTCGGTTTTATGGTGAGCGAGGACGGCATCAGGGTCGACGAGACCAAAACCAGAGCAATCATCGAGATGCCCCCTCCTAGAACAGAGAAAGAAATTCGTGGCTTTCTCGGCAGAATTCAATACATCAGTCGCTTCATCGCGCAGCTCACACCTATCTGTGAGCCCATATTCAAGCTCCTTCGAAAAAACGTCCCAAAAGAATGGAATGATGATTGCCAAGTCGCTTTCGACCGCATCAAGAAATATCTCATGAATCCTCCAGTCCTAGTGCCTCCCACTCCTGGACGACCACTATTGTTATACATCTTGGTAGCAGCAGAGCCATTGGCTGTGTCCTCGGCCAACGCGACGAGACCGGGAAGAAGGAACAAGCAATATATTATTTGAGCCGAAAGTTCACTGACTACGAGACCAGGTATTCCCCGATTGAGAAGACGTGCCTCGCCCTAGTCTGGGAAACTCAGCGACTCCGTCAATACATGATTGCATTCCCTATTCTCCTCCTCGCTCACATGGATCCGCTCAAGTACCTGTTTGAGAAGCCGGCACTCACTGGAAGGATAGCTAAATGGCAGCTACTCTTGTCTGAGTTTGACATCACCTATGTCACTCAAAAGGCAATCAAGGGGCAGGCCCTCGCCGATCATCTTGCGACTCACTCTCTCCTGGACTATCAGCCGCTCAAGACGTTCTTTCCTGATGAAGATCTCTTGCTCATTGAAGAGGATGAAAAGAAGAAGAAAGATGAATGGACATTATTCTTCGACGGCGCAGCAAATTCTAAAGGGAGTGGTATTGGAGCAATCCTCTACTCTCCAGATGATGTCCCTATTCCTATCTCGAGGCGCATCGCATTCGAGTGCACCAACAACATGGCAGAGTATGAAGCATGCATCGCTGGCTTAAGGGAAGCCATAATCTTGGGCGTCAAGAAGCTACGAGTGTTTGGAGACTCACAGCTTATCATCAATCAGACCAATGGCGAATGGAAGACCAAAGACGAGAAGTTGATACCATATCATGTGTATCTTGACAATCTGATCGAAGAATTCAAGGAAATCACCTTCTCATACATGCCCAGAGCCAAGAACCAGTTTGCAGATGCTCTCGCCACGCTCGCATCAATGCTCGAGATCCCAAAAGGAGCTTCAGAATGGGAGCTCACAGTCGAAATTCAAGAAGAACCTGCTTTTTGCCTGCAAATAGAAGAAGCCGAAGCTGTCCCTGACAAACCCTGGTATGCCGACATCAAGCAATATCTTGAAACCCAGGAGTATCCAGAATCAGCAACAGCAACAGATCGCCGAACCATCCAACGTTTGGCCGGCCAGTTCACCATCAGTGGCGAAGTTCTCTACAAGCGATCCTATAATCACATCCTCCTCCGATGCGTCGATGAAACAGAAGCTGCAAAGATCATGAAAGAAATACACGAAGGAATCTGTGGCCCTCACATGAATGGGCACATGATGGCAAAGAAGATTCTACGACTCGGCTACTATTGGCTCACCATGGAGACAGACTGTTGCCAGCACGTCAGAAAATGCTTCAAGTGTCAGGAGCATGCAAATCAAATCCATGCCCCATCATCAGAGTTATACAACCTGACCACCCCCTGGCCCTTCTCCATGTGGGGACTCGACATCATTGGCAAGATCAGTCCCAAAGCATCAAACGGTCATGAGTACATACTTGTGGCAGTCGACTACTTCACCAAGTGGGTAGAGGCAACCTCCTACACCACGATTGCAGCATCTCAAGTGATCAAATTCATGAAGAACAACATCATATGCCGGTATGGAATCCCCAATGCTATCATCACAGATAATGGGACCCCGTTCGTCAACAAGAAGATGGATGACTTCCTCAGCAAATTCAAGATCCAACGTCATTGATCAAGCCCCTACCGTCCGCAGATGAACGGTGGGGTAGAAGCCGCAAACAAGACAATCGTCAGGATACTTGAGAAGATGGTCGTGACCTATCGAGATTGGTCAGATATGCTCCCATATGCACTTTGGGCCTATCGAACGTCTGTACGGTCTGCTACGGGCGTTACTCCTTTCGAGCTTACTTACGGAATGGAAGCAGTCCTACCAGTCGAGGTGGAAATACCATCATTACGGGTATTACTAGAAAGCGGAATTGAAGAAGGAGAATGGCAATGGGCCAGATTCGATCAGTTGCAGCTAGCAGATGAAAAATGCATGCGTGCACTAAGTCATTCACAGTGCTATCAGAAAAGGATCGCTCGGGCTTACAACAAGAGAGTCCGAAAAAGAAGTTTCAAGGTAGGCGACATGGTCATGAAGAAGATTCTACCGTCGCACCTTCCGGACCACAGAGGAAAGTTCAAACCCTCGTGGGACGGGCCACTGATCGTCAGAGAAGTACTTCCCGGAGGCGCCCTCAGACTCACCAGCATGAGAGGGGTGGATCTTCCTGAGCCAACCAACGCCGACAACGTGAAGATCTTTCACGGGTAAGTTATTCTAACCTTATCAAGAGTTACTTTAATAGAGCTGAAGTCAAGAGGTCGAAGCTAAGACCTCTGAGAAATCATTTCCGTCCACCAACAAGTGTTTCAAAAAAAAAAGGATTCAAAAAGAAAAGACAAAAAAAAAGAGAAAAAGAATACAGAAGAAAAAGAATACAAAAAAAAAGAAGAGAAAAAAAAAAGAAAGAAAAAGGGAAGCCAAAGAAAGACACTCAAGAAAAAAAAAAATCAATCCAAGAAACACAGTCATCCATCCATTCATCTCAGAGGGGTCTTTAGCAAAGACCGACAGCTCTATTATCGTAACTCAGGATACGGGCTGAAAGACTGCCATCGGCCGGCAACGACGGATTCCCGACCTCCAGCCGCCGCAGTTATCCAGAGACCCCCCCAAAAAAAAAGAGAAAAAAAAGAAAAAGAAAATGTGTGCCTAAACAAAGAGGGCGGAGTGAAAACCCGAAAGGGCGCTCCGAGTAAAAACAGTGGGCATACAGCGGACTCGGTGAAAACCCGAAAGGGCGCCGAGGGTAAAAACAGCACAGCTGCCAAGGGGCAGGCAAGACCAAATACCCGGGACGTGGTGAAAACCCGAAAGGGCGCCACGGACAAAAATGACGGGAAAAAGCCGGCTGTGGTGAAAACTCGAAAGAGCACTGCAGGAAAAAATGGCTCAAAATGAAAAAAAAAAGAGAGAAAAAAATAAAAGTGCAGGTACCAAGAAAGCAGACGATCCAGATCAGTTCAAGCAGTAAAGAGGAAGTACAGTCAGGAGTGAAGAACTCTACAAACTCTGACAATCTCAGGAAGCGAGAGTTTCCATTGCCTACATCTCTAGGGAACCAAAGGATCAAGCAAGTCAAATCTCGAGACATCGGTCAAATCATTGACCGAGCCCCAGTTCTGATTCCTATATCCCGACACAAAGTCCAGAAACACTCACAAGACAACTCATGGCACAGTAGATTTTCAAACAGTTTTCTCTTTTTTAATTAAATGCATCATATTTCTTTTACACATATCATATCATTTTTTTCAAAAATACAAAAAAATGCATCATCATCAATCATATATGCAAAAAGAATGTGCAGGTGACCAACACAATCAATCTCTACCATCCTCCTCGGCCACATCAGGAGAGTCCTCTGACTCATAATGAAGTAATCTCGCTCTCAACCTGCTCACCTCCATACGCAGGTAATGCACCTCATCGCGCTCAAGGATACGGATCGCTGTCTCCTCATCAGACAACCTCCGATCGGCAGTCAATCTCCTCGACATCATCTCACAATGATACCGAAGTGCGGAGATCTCAGACAACAGATGGCCATGAGTGGCCAAAAGGAAGCCAGGATCGATAAAAGGGCGCTCCTCAAAAGGTTCATATGAACCAGATGAAGAGCCAGCATCTCCAAGGATATCCTGCTCATCCTTATCAACAGTCCGGTGCCAACAAGGGATACGTCGATACAAAGACTGCTCAGCAACCCAGTACTGATATGGGGCGGTCGCCATCGGAAAAGTCCTCAGCTCAAAACCCAGTAAATCAGCAGTCAGGTAGCTCGCCCAGGAACAATCAATCCGGGTCCTGAAGTCAGAGGACCTAGATGGAAGCACTCGACGCCCGATACCCTTGAAAGCGAAATGAGGAACATCCTGCTCATACGCAAACTGCCGCAGGAACCGGATGGGGTGATAAGAGAAGTAAGATCGAAAGCCTACCAACATCAGAGGAAGGCGGTGTGCATCGCAAAGCACTGGAGGAAGTGAAAGCCAAGATGACTCCCAACGAACGTTCCAGTCACGCAGATCAGCGAACATCCTGCGATACAAGGGCTCGCTCATCCTAGCCGTATGCGGAAGGAACTCCATGATATAACGCATGATGTCAGAGCTCGGGATGCCAGGAAGAGGTACAGGAACGGTCAGAGAAAGACGCTCCCATAACCAGACCTGATCACAAAAGAAGTTCAGCTAGAGCAAAACAAGTCCTGACAAAGCAAAAGGAAAAGGTGTAGGAGAGATACCTGAAGAAATGCACAGCAGCCGCGAAGGACACGAGTGCGGCCCAGGGCGCAGTCGGTCAACCCATCGAATAGCTCGGCCAAGATAAGAGAAATGATCCCCTGCCGACGGACAGCTCGGCTCATCACCTCGAAAAGCAAAGGAGTCTGGGACCTGCGCCATCCCGAGAACAGCACCTCAGCAATCAAACAGAACATCAGTGCGTTCCGAGCAAAGGTAGAACCGGCCGTACTCTGAGGACCCGAAAAAAGATCATACAGCAGGTCCAAAGAGAACACTACAGCATCCTGGCCACCAGCTGCAGGACGAACAAGATAGGGGATCCCAAACCAGTTCTGTGGTGTAGCAGTCTTCGGCGATGTCTTCGGCGAAAAATACTGGGCATAATCCCAGGGTAGGCCTGTCAAGCGTGCAAGCTCCTCCAAAGAGGGCCCCATCTCCATATCGTTGAACGCAAACAAGTTCAACGAAGGGACCCAATCAATCAAGGCAGCTCCAAGCATCCTCCAGTCAATGTCAACTCTAGCCATATGAATCAGACTGCCAAAGCCATAGGACTCCAAATCTCGAATCTCATAAACTGACAAGCTACCAAGCCAAGCAAGCAGTCGTGGCGAGCAAGAAGGACGAGGAAGCAGCTGACAAGTCCTCACTGGTATCCCCTCCAGAACAAAAGGCCCAGAAATCGAGGACAACTCATCGAGGATCGGAAGGTCAACGGGCGAAGGAGAAGGAAAAGCTGGAACCTCTGCAGACTCGACAGCCCCTGATCGGCCCTCAGTGACGGTTATGTCTGATATAGCCGCATCGCTGTCTGAAACTGTCATAATCTCAGCCGCATGAGAAGACTCGCCCACCTCATGAACAGAGTGCGCAAAGGGCCGATGACCAAAAGAAGGACAATGCTCCCAACCAAAAGAGCTATCAGTGAAGATCACACCGCACATCGTGGCATCCTGACCAATCTGACCGTCAAAGAATACATCTGAACCATCCAAAGGGGTCCAGGCAACCCCGATCAAAGAATCAACGGTCAGATCTGGACCTGCGGCCCCCTCCAACAGAAAATCATGAATCCAGTCATCACCCTGACCGATCAAAGGGATCATCGAGACATCTACACCGTCCATCATCAAGGGGACATCATCAATGATCACATCAAGTCCACCCAAACAAGTGTGCCGCACATCTCGGCCCTCATCCAGAGCATCCAAACCGTCAAAGGTACCATCTGAGCCATCCATACCATCCAGACATGAGATCAGCCCACCTATGTCCCTCATAGTCCCATCATCACCGTCCATCACGTCATCCATGGGACCCACACTCAAGGGATGCATAGCCTCACCTATGTCCCATCCCATCATCTCATCCATACCATCCATTCCTCCCATAATGAGGGGCCCATTCAAATCTGAAAATCCAGCCATCCCACCATTAATGGAGCTATTCAAAGCTCCACCAACTCCATTCCCTAACCCCTCATCAATGCTTCCATTCAATACACCATCTCCACCATCCATTAAAGAAATCCCTCCATCATTAAAGCCTTCAATACTCTCTGAAGTGTGGGACCCACCATGAACAGCCCCCACAGCCCATAAATCCCCACCATCCATTGCCCAAGAAAGGACAAACCAAGATGAAGACAAGATGATGAGGAAAGAAGAGACAAAAAGAATATTTATGGCTGCAATCAAACCCGGACGTGCACGGAATGAGGGGACAAAGACAGTGGACAGTGAAGAATGTCCGAACCAGGGCCAGCCCAGGCCGCTCAAGAGGCGAGCCTTGGGCGGCCTGCCCTGGGCCGCCCGTACGGACGCAGATCCCCTCTCTCCGCGGGATTGGCTCCGGGGCTTTTGGTAGGTGAGGCTGACAGTCCACGTCAGCAGATGGCGCTCCGTGGGCCGCCCAAGGCTCCGGTCCACTCCAAATTTCAACTGAAGATGATCAAGATCATACAAAAGGTGCCCCACTGGTCCAATCACGAAGCAATGTGGCCGGAATATGGTTGATCAAGCCAAAGAAGGGGGAAAGTGATCAAGTGGGGGCCACAAGCAATCCAAGCCATTCAAAGACTAGATCATCATGATCTAAACCATTGAAGAACCTACATGAGCCGTCAAACAACAAGATCAAAGGTTTGATTATCACAAGAAGGGCCAGAATCCAAGATCTAATCATCAAGTGGGCCCACAAAGCCAAATCAAGCGATCAGAGACGTTCAAGCCATCATCCACACCATGAGAAGCATTCCTAGCCTCACAAATCATCAAAAGAGATGCCCCAAAGTAAAACCAAGGTCTCAAATGGGCCCACAGGGCCGAATCTATCAATCTAAATCATTCAAGGGCTAGATAATCAGGATCCAAACCATTGGAAAGCTTACACAAGTCATGGAGCAGCAAGATCAAAGGCATGATCATCAAGAGAGAAGGTCGGAATCCAAGATCCGATCATCAAATAGCCCGCAGGGCCAAATCAAGCAATTCGGACCACTCAAATCACAGTCAGCCCCGTCAGAAGCCAAAAAAAGCAAGGTAAGTATGCCCAACCCCAAAAACTGGTCCGAAGACCTTAAACTACGTCGGGATCAATATCCCGAGAGATTTTCAATAAAAACCGACATCGGTCTTCATTAAGGCTTGATGACTCTGGACACTTTCTTTAAAAAAAAAAAAAAGTGTGATTTCCAGCATCGCTTGCACAGCATTGTGGTCCGAAGACCTTAAACTACGTCGGGATCAATATCCCGAGGGATTTTCAATAAAAGCCGGTGTAGGTCTGGATCAAGATCCGCTGACACCGGACATTTTCCAAAAAAAAAAAAAAAAAAATGTGTTGCCCTATTCTGTACATAAGTCTGGGTCCGAAGACCTTAAACTACGTCGGGATCAAGATCCCGAGGGACCTTTTAATAAAAACCGACATCAGCCTGGATTGAATCAAGATCCGCTGACACCGGACATTTTCCCAAATATATATATATATATATATATATATATATATATATATATATATATATATATATATATATACTACCAGCTATATATATATATATATATATATATACTACCAGCCCCCCCCCCCCCCCCCCCCCCTTTTAAAATTCAATGGTCCGAAGACCTTAAACTACGTCGGGATCAACATCCCGAGAGATTTTCAATAAAAGCCGGCGTCGGTCTTGTTTGCTCACATCAGGATCAATGACTCCGGACATTTTCAAAAATAAAAAAAATATATCTGCCTCTTTTAAAGTTTTTGGTCCGAAGACCTTAAACTACGTCGGGATCGACATCCCGAGAGATTTTCAATAAAAACCGGCATCAGTCTGGATTGTCCATCCGCTGACACCGGACATTTTTCCAAAAACAAAAAAAACATGTTTGCCCCTCTTTTGTACAGTTTCATGGTCCGAAGACCTTAAACTACATTGGGATTAATTTCTCGGGGGACCTTTCTCGCTTTCAACTAAAAACCGACATCGGCCTCGACCGTTGGGATCATGGCTCGATAACCCGGATCATTTCAAAATACCAAAAATATTTTAAAGCTTTCCATAAAAACCAGTATCAATCTTGATCACCCGAGTTGAAGTCTGGAACCTTTTCAAAACAAAAAAAAATGTATACAATATAAAACAAAAAAGTTTTCACCACCAGTTTCAACCCACCAATTTATCCCCAGTGGTCCGAAGACCTAAAACTACACTGGGATTAACTTCTCGGGGGCTTTCTTTCCTAACCTGTCCCGGACATGGCTGACACTTGATCGTACGGGTGTCCGGAATCTTTTAGACAGGTAAGGGCTGAGGCGGGCAGAATTCCGCAATCCTGTTCGTGTTGAACGCACCGTGATAGACAACCTTGATTTGGAAGTCGCTGTTGAAGCCGACGGATGTTCCCTGTTCCTAGAACTCATGAAGGGGATTAAGGCTGTTGGGAGGTGGAGCTCACCCTCACGGAATTGTGAGCAACGTAAGACCCCAAACTGGATTGACTAAGGGAAATGTGAGGATGTGGCTCATTTTGTGGCTGAAGGAGTCCGTCGGACGATACGTGGTCTATGTGCATTGCACATGAGGAACAGGCAACTTTGTGGGTGTGTTGACTGAAAACCCTCAAAATCCCCTCATCCGAAGATGTAAAACTACGGCACTTAACTGTGTGAGACCCGTCTTGCTCGCTGACGTAAAATGGATCGGGTGCCTTACCAGCAGTAGAAGCTGGAAGTGGATGAAAATTCCACACTTTTCCCTGCATTTCAGAAAAATCACAAAATACAAAAAAAAACATTGCAAAATCACCTCTTCAAAAATCACAAAAATATTTTCCTTGCTTTCAATCAAAATATTGTCAAAAATCACAAAAATATTTCCCTTCCTTTCAATCAAAATATTATAAAAAATTACAAAAATATTTCCCTTGCTTTCAAATTAAATATTGGCAAAAATCACAAAAAAAATATTCCCTTTGCTTTCAAACCAAAGTATTGCCAAAAATCACAAAAAAATATTTCCCTTGCTTTCAAATCAATAATTTGCAAAAAATCACAAAAATATCTCCCTTGCTTTCAATCAAGATATTGTCAAAAAATCACAAAAATATTTCCCTTGCTTTCAATCGAAATATTGTCAAAAAATCACAAAAATATTTCTCTTACTTTCATCAAAAATATTTCGAAAATCACAAAAAATATTTCCTGCGTTTTCAATAAACCGATCTCTATCCTGACCACTCAGTTGAAACTCGGACCACATATTTACAAAAAATCACAAAAATTAGCATCCCCAGCACTACAATTCAGGAGTCTTAAACTCCGCTCACTTCACAGTATGGGATGACGGATCCAATCGCCCGCAAATTGGAATCCTGACCAAAACGGGCAACCAAACACCATCTCAATCACATGTATGCCCAGAAGAATATCTTGAAGTCGAATGATATCCTCGTACATTCTCATTAGCAAAGAAACAGCATCTTGGGACGATGGACCTGATCGACCACGGGTCGGGATCTTGACCAACCCGCTGTCCAAACCTCCGTATTAAAAAGAAAAATCCCCAAGGGAGTACAACCCTGCAAGCAATAAGCTCAAAATTCTCTGCATCTCCAGCAAAAGCAAAATCATCAAACGAGAAGAGAATGAGCCAAGCCATGCATTCATCATGCATCTCCATGCATCAGCATCCATCGCATCAATCATCATGTTTACCTGCTTTCAAAATAAAAGCCGGTTAGCCAAAGACCCCACAGGCATCCCTAGTGGAGGCACGTGCAAACCAGATTTCCATTTCAAAAAGACAAAAAATATTTTTATTTGCAAATAAAAACCCCACGGAGTATCACTCCCCAGAGTGGGTGCCTTTTCAAAAATCCAAAAATGTTTTCCAGTAGAGCGTTCTGCCTCCAACACGCTGGGAGATCTTCCATATCTCTGGGTAGGAGCCGACGCAAAAATCAAATAAGATCCGATGTCTCGCGGTTTTCCCGGAGACCATTGGATCCAATGCACTCAAAGTATGGTCGAACTGAACTCCAGTGTCAGTGCGGTCGTACCACATGCCAAGATACAAAAAGATGAAAGCCAAAAGGCTCGGTCACAGAAACCATTTGAACAGGTGGAAACGATGAATTGTAACCCAAGTATCAAAATCAGCAGATTGGGTGGAAAGAGTTCACCCGCACATACCTAGGCGTGGATGCCTGAAGTGCCTTGACTGAGTCCAAGTCGGCGTAGTAGAATCCCGTAAGACTATCGGACGCAGGGCGTCTAACCACTTTGACAGTCAAGCGAAACAAGTACTCCCGGAGTGATCTGGGAAAACATCAAACATCACACAATCAGTCTCAGGGTCAGCATCCTCGTAAGACTGTCGACGCAGAGGCTCTGCTGTACCTTTCCGATGTTAGTACCGATCGGGAATGGAAGGGTTGCGATTGGGTACCCAGGTTGCAGCAAACTGCAGGGACAATCGTAACGTTTTCTCCAAACTCTCGCGGTATGTGCGAGTTATCAATTTCCAGACAATCAACTGACTCAGATACAAAGGACAACAAAGATTCCAGACCACAATCAAGGAAAGAATGAATTGCAAACTAAGCATCGAAACCAGCAGATCGGGTGGAAAGAGCCCACCCGCACATACCTAGGCATGGATGCCTGAAGTACCTTGACTGAGTCCAAGTCGGCGTAGTAGAATCCCGTAAGACTATCTGACGCAGGGCGTCTAACCACTTTGACAGTCAAGCGAAACAAGTACTCCTGGAGTGATCTGGGAAAACATCAAACATCACACAATCAGTCTCAGGGTCAGCATCCTCGTAAGACTGTCGACGCAGAGGCTCTGCTGTACCTTTCCGATGTTAGTACCGATCGGGAATGGAAGGGTTGCGATTGGGTACCCAGGTTGCAGCGCATGCAGGGACAATCGCAACGTTTTCTCCAAACTCCCGCGGTATGTGCGAGTGATCGGTTTCCAAATGATCAACTAACACAGATGCAAAAGCAAGCAAAGATTTCAGAACATGATCTATGAATGACCGGGTCAGAAGTGGGGTGTCCACGCTTTGGCATTCGGTTGCATGCAACCTCTGCCAAAGAGGGGCATCTGTAGACACCCCACCTTCGGCTACACTGTTGGTAGAGATAGCTGGTTGAACGGAGGACCATACCCCCAAATCCCAAGTCCAAACTCAGCCAAACTCACCCTTGTAAGCCCCATTCCATAGCCCAGTTCAAGCCTGAACCTAGTCAACCCAGTCCTAAAAACCACCCTGAAAAACCCCCCATAAAAAAGGCCAGTCAAAAAATCTCAAAAAGGTCAAACTCACTGAGTCAACCCGCTGAGTTAACCAGCTGAGTCAACCCGTCGAGTCAACCCGTCGAGTCAAAACACCGAGTCAACCCGTCGAGTCAAACCACCGAGTCGACCCGCTGAGTCAACTCACTGAGTCGACCAGCGAGTCCAACAGCAGCCCCGAGGGAACGGCCGTACTCGCTGGAAACCAAGGAGCGGCCGTACGGGCGGCCCATGGCAGGCCGCCCGGACAAAATTACGAGAGCTGCCATTCTCTGTTGCTATAAATACCCCCTCCCCTTCTCATTTCAAGAATCCATTCGAAGCCCTTCGAGTCCAGAGAGAGTCCATCCTTTCGAGTGCCCTTAGCCCATTTTCCCACCAAGGAGAGCCCGAGTGAGGAGAGCCTAGCCCTGGGCCAGCCCAGCCTGACCACTGGTCCAAGCCTCTCAAGCCATCCAAGTCTTGATCCAACCACTCGAAGCCAACCCTTGCGACACCTCCGTCCACCCAGCTACTCATTTTCCAGCATCATCTCATTTGCATCTAGTATAAGTGCAACATTTACTTTCCTTCCAACCCCCTGCTTCACTACAAGCACCTTGATTACTCAAGCACACATGCATATGTCTTTATATTAAGCACCTGTCAATTCGAGCGTATGCTCTGGGCTTGCCCGTTGTTGGAACCTGCCCATCAGAAACTCTTACTGTTCAGACCTGCATTCATGCTTCACCATAAAACACCTTGATCATTCAAGCACACTGCATACGTCTTATATTAAGCACCTGTCAGTTCGAGCGTACGCTCTGGGCTTGCCCGTTGTTGGAACCTGCCCATCAGAAACTCTTACTGTTCAGACCCGCATTCATGCATCATGTCATCCATGAGAATATACGAGGATTAAACTAGACTTTCAAGTATTCGATCGATTCTGTGAAGTAGAGACCGTACTTCGGTACGGGCAGTGTGTGGGGTGCTTAACCTCTTCCCACCCTGTAACCGTGATCCCTTACCTTGAATCCCTGACCGCAGATCAACAGGAGTCACTTTAGAGGAAAGGATCTTCGGATCCCCTTCTCTAACGTTTCTACGGGGTCTAGCCGACTGTAGATTCGAAGTAACTGGCTAGTGGCGACTCTGGTCTTATATAAACTCATTTAAACATATCCAGCTTAACACGACAACCAAACGAAGCCCTCGAGAACGAGGCAAGCCAGTGGCACAAACGGCGATTTCGCACTCACGCACCTCTTCTTCTTCTTCTTCCGAAAGGAAAGGGAGAACGACGTCGTGTGGGAGCGCGGGAAAATCGGCGAGGGTCCACATGTACGTTCATAGCAAGTAAAAAATCAAGCTAGAAAGCTATTTTCAATGCAGAGAGTTTTTTATTCCCTTCTTGTATAGGTGTTTGAATTATCTCTCCAGGCTTTGTAAAGCCAACAAAAGTAAGTCCAATCTAGATCCTCTGCTCACACCGAACAGGGCTCCCTCTCTCATTGGTCCAGCTCAACTAGGCTGTGTCAGAGCTGATCCAACGGTGCTAGACCACTGAGAGAAGTGAAAAGCAGGATTTCTCTGCTCGGTATGAACAGAGGATCCAGACTCGAAATAGACATAGAAAGTGGCAGAAATTTTTGAAATTAAAAATAAGATGTATTTTTAGCCCTTCAATCAAAAGTAATATTTGATCCTTTGGAATCTTTCTTAGCAGTGTAATGATTGTATAACATTCACTTTGTTCAACTGTGTGGCCGATTTCAGCCTTGATATGCATATTTTTGTGCTGATCACATCCTAAAATAATGATCTGGGAAAATGGATGAACAGCCTGGATAAAGCCAATACATCAGAGTGGGCCCCATAGAGCCCCTTCGTGGACCCATTCATCATTGCCTGTGCAGGACGCAATCCGCTTACGCTCTTTCATTTTAACTCCACCAAACACTACCTCGTTAACAGATTTTTTATACAAGGAATGCATTTATTTATGCATGCATGGTTTACTTAGTCAGGTCGGCCAACTCCACAATAGCAAGGCAGCCTTGACCATCACACGAAGGCATAGCGTGCCAATATATAACACGTGTGTGAAATCTCATCTTTCCATCAGGTGGGCTACAATGTTAAGATCTTCTAGCCATTTCACACTCAGGCCATGCATACCATGTAAAATAAATGGCCAGCTACAAAAATAAAAAATCTTCACAAGCTTCAGATCTTTTCCTACGTTATGGCCCACCTGAGGACTGGAAAAAGCCAGATTTTTGAAGCAGAAGTCTAAGCATTACTCCATGCAGATGGAAAGCTCATACCTGGCACACGTATTTCATATTGGGACGTATGGATGGGCGAGGCTCCTCGCGCATATATCTTTCATAGTTTGATAAAGTCAAGCAGTAGGAATGGATAGAAAATGCTTTACATTACTGTCATTGGAGAGCCACCTTACGTAGTTAGACTGTGTCAATACATTTTCTCACTTTAATTAATCACATTTGGTTTTTAATTAAGATTTAAAAGAGTCTAATCACAACTATAAATAAACACACCCTCTAATAGACCATGCATCCACATATCTAGTAACCATCGAGTTGATCATCCGGTTGTAGTTGTTAGGTTGTAGCTGTTGCCATGTTGGTTCATCGCTCGCTCTTCTTCGTGGCCTTCATAGCAATTTTGGTCACTGATTTCCGTGCAAGTGCACAACTGGACCCTGAATTCTACGATGCTGTCTGCCCACAGGCGTTGCCGACTATCAAGGCAGTTGTCGAGCAGGCCGTCGCACGTGAACAGCGCATGGGCGCGTCATTGCTCCGGCTGCACTTCCATGATTGCTTTGCCACTGTAAGATTGGATCATGGCTCAAATTACCTGAAGCACCCACATCACAATGTTCTTACTCACATGGTTTATTTACTCAGAGACTGAAACTGAGTCGTTCAGTCCTGAGTTAGCCCTGAGTCAAGGGTGACTCGTCCAAATTGGACTAAGGTCAGGGCTATTTGCACTTGTGCGCGCGGTCCAGCCAAATCAGACTTGTTCCGAGTTGTCTTGACGAGTCCAGAGCTGTTGATGGGCCAGGGCCTGGTTGGCTTAGATCCAGATCTTGAACTGATGATCAGCTGGGCCCATTGAAAGCCTTACCCATAGTTCTGGGCCGATCATGAATATGACATACTTCAGATTCCAGAAGTTTTCGGAGCATTAGATGATTGGAAAATTGGAAATGGACAGTCATATAAAAAGACTAACCAACAGTTGACATTCAACCATCGAAGACCATCCAATCAGCCGCTATGATCATCTGACAGCTGAACTATTGGCTTGTGGGACATCAATGGTAGGGCCATCAAATCAACGATCAAAATACCGTGGATGTGTGCCACCTGTAAGGAGATTATGTTGTAAACACAAAATCATACCATGCATATCACACACTTGGATTATTGTTATACTCTATCAGAAGTGGATTATTGCTGTGATTTTTTTTCTTAATTATGTGGTTTGGATGTAGGGCTGTGATGGGTCCCTTCTCTTAGACGACACTCCGACATTCACCGGCGAGAAGACAGCGCGTCCAAACATCAACTCTGTCAGGGGATTCGACGTCATCGACGAAATCAAGGCCGCCGTTGACACGGCCTGCTATGGGAGTGTTGTATCATGTGCCGATATCTTGGCCGTTGCAGCTCGTGACTCGGTCGTTGCGGTGAGTCACTTGATCAACCATGCCGCCAACCGGGCTTGGATAAAATATTTTTGCTAATTATGCAATAAGCATAGATTATTAATTAGGATGAAAGACACCTACAATTTTTCTCGGCAAAATGAGTTGTCTGGTACACATGGACAGTCAATCATCCATCTGGACCATCCATTTGGATCAACCTACTCACTCAAAATCATAGTTATCAGATGATCCTTACCATCCAATCGATGCTTGCAAAATGATGGCTGGATAAGTTATACATAACAAGAAAGGTCCTATCATCAAACTATAGATGGTCCATCAGTTGCACCCCAGCTTATATGATCATGTAATTCTAGAATAGCTACGATCTAGCCATCATATTCTTCCCATCGTTGGTTCCGAAAGCTGACTTTATAAGGACAGGGGTCACCAATTGGATGGTTAAGATCATCTGATTGCTATATATAGTCTTTCCATGATGACCCATGAAGAGTTGTCTAGATTACTGGATGTAAGGCCCATATTCATCTTTTGTACTGTCCTTGCTTCCAGTATAACTTGCACCCTGCAGAGGATCAAGTTGACTCACGACTCATTCCGAGTCAGGACAGATTCATTGTCCCAACCGAGTTTAATAGTGACTCAGCTCGAAATCCATTCGAATCGAGTTGACTCATCTGATTTTTGAGTTGACTCGCCGAGTTTAAAACTCTAGTAACAAGATCACTCCTTCCGCATCAAAGTCGTATCTTATGGGTATAAATACACATTTTTCCTCTACTAAGATACAATATTTCCACATAATCATCCTGCAGCTGGGAGGCCAATCGTACATTGTACCATTGGGCCGAAGAGACTCGAGGACCGCCAGCAAGGACGAAGCAAACAACCGCATCCCAGCACCATTCTTCGACTTCCCGGCTCTCCTCTCCAACTTCCAATCACAAGGGCTGACCCTTGAGGATCTCGTCATCCTATCCGGGGCCCACACAATCGGCCTGGCCCGGTGCACCAATTTCCGCAACCGCATTTACAACGAAACCAATATCGACCCCACCTTTGCAGGTTCGTTGCAGGCCCAGTGTCCGGTGATCGGAGGTGACAACAACACCGCGCCATTGGATGCTACGACAGCGTCGTTTGACACCGTCTACTACAGTGGCCTGTTGAGTGAGAAGGGCTTGCTACATTCTGATCAACAGCTTTTCAAGGGTGATGGGAGTGCCAGTGATGGCCTGGTGAGCTACTACAGTGCTAACCCAACTGCATTTTGGGCAGACTTTGGTGTGTCCATGGGCAAAATGGGAAAACTAAATCCCCTTACTGGGTCTGATGGGGAGATTCGTTTGAACTGTAGGAGGATGAATTGAGGCCGTTCATCAAGTGGGCCATTGATGGTCCATAGGTTTGTCTGTCATTTTAAGCACTTTTTTAGTAAACTACTTGTTCGAATAAATTTCCACTCTGTTTACTGAATTATATATGTTTTCGTCATTGATACTTTATTCATTGCTCATTGTTATTTATATACATGACTTATATTTATGGTATATACACGGAATGGATACGATGGGATGACTTATATTTAGTGTATATGCATGGAATGGATACGATGGGAACAAATTCATGGGAGTTTCATTGTAGTTATATATACATGACTTATATTTATGGTATATACACGGAATGGATACGATGGGATGACTTATACTTAGTGTATATGCATGGAATGGATACGATGGGAAAAAATTCATGGGAGTTTCCATCCAAGTCAATTGACACGGAGAATGACGTGATGAGGATGATCACCATTTCCTTGATTTATAAATACCTTGAATCCACAAATCCGAGTTGCAAGCAAGCACTTGTTGAGGATGATCACCGTTTCCTCGATCTATAAATACTTTTGTTGCTCGCTATTCTTGGATCATGCCTGTGAAATATGTGTGGGCATGCCAGAATTGATTGTGCGGCTCAATGCCAGAATAGACAGATACGTCGTAATCGGCTGTATATGACCAGAATCTGTGTAGATCAGTCACCTATTTAACAATTCGCTTAGTTGTTTAAAGAGAATCAGACAATACTTAGAGGGTAAGGTTCATCCTCCATAGATGGGTTACACTCTTGCCTTTCGAAAAAGGACTTTTCAATATGGAATAACGTATATTAAGTAGCAAAAAGGGAATACTTACAATCGGCCACTTGGAACAGACTGTAGTTCACCTTTCGGGACTGATTACGTCATTTAAACTAAATCCAGCGTATGATCATAGATTTTGCTTACTAAATTCTAGCTATGGATTTTCTGTTATGAAATATAATCCCAACATTCAAATCAGAGAAAGGCTATTCTAAAGGAAAACAAATATAGATTATTTTAAGAAACGCAGATAACATGATAATAAGAAAACATGATAAATTGATATATTTGATTTGATTTGGTTGGTGTTGGACCTCGACTTTGGCATTCTTCCTTACTAAGTATAATCATCAATTACGTAACCACTTAATTTCCTCGGCGGATTAGTCTTTTGAGCTTTCCTTTCATTATATACCTTCTGTAACCAACTTGCTGACTTATCTACACCCATTCGACTACTATGGTGACGTGGCATCATCTCAAAACGCCAGCTGGATTACTATGAAATTGGCTATAACTCTGACTACTTCTTTTACTTTTTCATTACGTAGTGTTGTACAATTACACATGTACTAATGTGATTGGTCTTCTCAAACTTGCCAAAAATAGGGTACAACAACCTTGAATGCACAAGGCCCATTTATTTTAACGATTACTATGATAATGTGAAGTAAAACTCCCATCATTACTCCTTACAGCCAACTGGATAATACCAGTTGTTAAATTATGGTAATCCATTATAATTCCACCGACTTAGGTGTCGTTTGGTAAACTGAAAAATGAGGTCTCAAAATTAATTTAAGTGCTTAAAAACTTGAAGTTCTGAATTTTTGTATTTATAAGCATTGAAATATCTATTTGGTAATTTGTTTGAAAAAAGTCCTTATATCTAAAATTAAACACTTTTTTCACAAGAACTTGTTTGGTAAACCTAAACCACAAATGTCTGAAAATTAGTAATTTGTCATATTTGCCTCTATTCTCTCCGTTCCTACCTTTTTGTAGAGTATGAAACGAAATTTGCTATCACCATACCACAAAATTTAGCACATTTATGCTCAATCCACATACATCTCTTAAGCATATCCTTGTGATTGATGGACATGTACTATGTTCTTTTTTTTTTTATAAAATAATCATAACCCTTTGATTGGTGTTTGTAGATTGGATAACTAATAGTTTTTAATTGCAAGCGTTCAATCATCACTTTTCCAATATTGTGGTCCACCTAAGATTTTGACCAGCCTCCTTTTTTGGTTCATGCCTAAATAATATGGAAAAAAATAAATGGACGGTGAGTATAAAACACATACATCATGATGGGGCCTACAGTATGTGTGTATGCAATCCACTTCTTGATGCAATAATCCTGCCAACATTTGCACCGGCAGGCTATCTAAGGAAAAAAAAATATGAGATGGCCCAACCTGATATATGTGTGAAATTCAAGCTGTCTCACCATTTTGTCAACCTCTTTTCAAGGCATGAGCCCAAACAGGAGGCAGACCCAAAACTCAGGCTGACGACACCATAGGAAACTATGATAATTGAATGCCCACCATTAAAATCTTCCTGGGGCCACAAGTTTTGGACCAAGATTATATTTGTTTTTTCCTTTATCCATGTCCATGTGATCCAATCAAGAGGTTGGATGTAAAATAAACATTACAGTGGGTTGTATGAAGTTTTTAATGGTAGGCTTTCAATCACCACTGTTTTCCTGTGATGTGGTCCACCTGAGATTTCGATCTACTTCATTTTTAGTACTATATCTAAGAATGATTTGGAGAAACCAATGGACGGCTTAGATATATAAGATATAAATCAAGGTGGGCCTTACAGTTAGGACAGCACCCACCAACATGTTACCGGACGCGGACTTCCTCCGAAAGCCTTACGCAAGAAGTTCCTGTGTTGGGAACCTAGGTGGGGCCCATGGTGATGTTTTCTGATAAATCCACCCCGTCCATCCGTTTTGGAGCTCGTTTTAGGACATGAGAACAAAAATGAACCTAGATCCAAGACTCAAGTGGGCCGAAAACGTGAGGATTGAACATCCATAGTTGAAATATTTGTGGGGCCACAGGAGTTTCAAATCAGGCTAATATTTTTGTTTTCAGTTCATCCAGTAGTAGTAGTGACGTTATGAACGGTATGGATGTCATATAAACATCACTATGGACCCCTAGGGAGGATTCAACGGTAGTAATTTCCCTACCCACCTTTTTCTTTAGTGAGGCCCACTTAAGTCTAGGATCCGGTTCATTTTTGTTCTCATGCCTTAAAATGAGCTCCCAAAATGGATGGACGGGGTGGGTTTATAAAAAAACATCACTGTGGGCCCCACCTAAGTTCCCAGCGCAGGAACTTCCTGCCCAAGGCTTTTCGCAGGAAATCTGCGTCCCATGTTACCCGGTATCTAATGCGTAATGGATTTCTAGCATAGATCACTGCACCAGAGGTGGTTAATGTGTTGACGTGCTGCAGTTTTGTAGGCCCCATCATGATGTATGTATCAGATCCACACCGTTTATATATTTTTTTTCATATTATTTTAGGTTGTGGTCCAAAAAATGAGGCACATCCAAAGCTCAAGTGGGCCACACCACAGAAAACAGTGGGGATTGAATGCTTACAATTGAAAACTTCTTTGAGCTCATAAGTTTTGGATACATCATGATATTTGCTTTTTCCCTTCATCCAGGTATGTGTGACCTTATGAACAGATTGGATGGGAAATAAACATCATGGGGACCTAGGAAGGTTTCAAATATTGGCTTCACCCCTCCACAACTTTCTATGGTGTGGTCCACTTGTGCTCTAGGCTACCTCATACTTTGACCCGTGCCCCAAATTGGTCCAGGCAAAATGGATGGACGATGTGGATAGAACACATACTTTACGATGAGGTCCAAAAAAACTTTGCCACATCAAGACATCTTCTAACTACGCAAATAGAAAGCTTGGATCGAAAGTAATTTCAAGGAGGGCAAAGTCGTCATTTAAAAAAGATTTTAAATCCAAATCACTTACCGCATTCAGCATTCAGTGTTCAGTGTTAAGTCAAAAGATGGAAACTTGAAAAAAAAACTTGTTTTTCAGTGAAAATTTTCATTAAGCACTTAAATTCTTAGATTTACCAAATGATCTGAATTAGAAAAAATCACTTAAAATAGCTTGTTTCAGTGGTAAGCACTGAAATTAAGTTTTACCAAAGAGGCCCTTAGATGGGCAGAGGTGCATTGAGGTGGCATAGTTTTGTGGGCCCCACCATGATGCATGTTTTATATCTACACCATCCATCCATCTTGCAAGATCATTTTACGAAAATAGACAAAACATTAGGCATATCCGAAATAAAAATTGACCACACCACAAAAGCCAACGGGAT
Organism: Liriodendron chinense; assembly: GCA_003013855.2. Taxonomy (NCBI): domain Eukaryota; kingdom Viridiplantae; phylum Streptophyta; class Magnoliopsida; order Magnoliales; family Magnoliaceae; genus Liriodendron; species Liriodendron chinense. The sequence continues at coordinate 6,626,567 of ML058368.1, forward strand.
TGAACTGCCTACCATTGAAAACTTCCCATGTCCACAGAAGTATTAGATAAAGCTGATATTTGGGATCATGCCCTAAAATAAAATTTCAAAATAGATGAATATATATAACACATATTAGGGAAGTTATATCCACGTATATTTAATCACGGTGGTGTGTTGACGTTACCAAGTTATGTGGGACCCACTATGATATGTATATGTTATATCCACACTGTCCATCCATTTGGAGAGATCATTTTAGCTTATAAGCCCAAAAAATGAAACAGATCAAAAGCTCAAGTGGACCGCACCATAGAAAGTACTAGGTACAATGTTTTTTTATAGTTTAAACCTTCTTAAGGCCCACCATGATCTTCATTTTTCATCCAACCTGCTCACAAGGTCACTTAAAGCCTGGATGAGTGGAAAAAAACAAATATCAGATTGATTCAAAACTTCTATGGCCCCCAAGAAGTTTTCAATGGTAGACGTTCAATCCCTGCAGCTGTGGTGAGGTCCACTTGAGTTTTGGATCTAACAAATACCTAAAATGATCTCGTAAAATGAATGGATGGTGTGGATACAACAAATACATCGTGTTGGGGCCCACACGTCAACACACCACAGAGATCGTTGTTCCAACCAGACAATATGCTTCGATTATTTTACATGCATATATATAAAAAAAACTAAAGCTGCAAAACAGTATTGGTATTACATACCGCTTTACTTTGGAATATTGTAGTAGTGATAATTATTACCTCACTACAACAAATTGGTTATTTACCGAGAAAATTATTGGTGACGAAATTTCTTTGTACCGACGAAATCAATATTTCGTTGGTAAAAACCATTCTTCCTTCGTGCCCCCACAAAAAATGTTCCCGCCACTATTTATAACGACAGGATTACACTTATACCGACGAAATTAACATATCGTCGGTAAAATAATCTTTACCGACGAATATTTTCGTCAGTAAAGACATTTTATACCGACAAAATTGATACGTCGTCGGTAACAATGATAGAGCACGGGTGGGCCCCACTTGAATTTTAAGAAGGGTTTTACCGACGAAAATTTTCGTCGGTAATAATCATATGTTTTAACTTTGAATCGACTCCAGCAAACCCCCATCTCTCTCACTCTCTCTCAGTCCTCTCTCTCAACCCTCACTGTCTCTCTCTCTCATCGGACGTCACCGCCGCACGTTCTTCTCTCTGCCATCACCGCCGCACAGCCTTCTCTCCGGTAACCCTCTCTCTCTCTCTCTCTCTCGCTCTCTCTCTTCCTTCTTCTTCCTTCCTCCATTTCCTCTCTCTATCTCTCTCTCTCTCGTTCACACTTTCCCCCTCCACTATTTGTGGGGCCCACTGTCGGCGGTCCACTGCTTGTGGGTCCCATTGTCCCGTCGATTCCACTGTTTTGTGGGGCCCACTGTCGATGTACAGTAGTATTTTGTGGGACCCACTGTTTTAGTAAATCTTTAATTAGGGATTTCTTAATTAAAATTCTTAATTTAGGATTTTCAATTTCAAAAGAAAATCAAAAAATTATAGATATCCAAATCTAAAGTGGACCACACCACTAGAAACAGTGTCCACTGGTAGTGGGGCCCACTGTCGCTGTCCACTGCTTGTGGGGCCCACCATCGATGTCCACTGTTTTGTGGGGCCCACTTTTTTAGTAAATCCCTAATTAGGGATTTCTTAATTTAAATCCTTAATTTAGGATTTTCAATTCCAAAAAAAAAAAAAAAAATTATGGATATCCAAATCTCAAGTGAACCACACCACTAGAAACAGTGTGATTGAGTGCCCCACCATTAAAATTTCCAAAGGGCCCATCGTAAGGTTTTGGTAGTGTTTATTTGAAATCCAAGCTCTTTATAATGTCAATAAGGTCATTAATGAAGGTAAAATATAAATATCCATTTGATCCAAATGTATTGTGGCCCACGTAATAAATAGCCCACATAAAATAAGGTCACTCTCCTTTATGTGTGGATGTATGTGGCTTATTATTAATAGTTATTTTGTCCACGAATGGTAGTATAATACAATTAGTTAGCCCATTTGGAGATTTCTATATTGCCGAGCATAGATATAGTGCATTTTGGAGGAATAGAAATCTGCCAAATTGTCCTATTGAACAGTCCAAGGTTGGATAGATTGGAATGTTTTCATTATTTTTCATTTACATGCTCTGCCATTAGTTTCGTGCGCTATCTCCCCTATTTTCTCTGGATATGTTTCTTATGTTTATTTCCATTGTCAATAATCCATACAATGTGTGGATACTAGAAGTAGAAATAAAATGTAAGATAAATATTTCTAGAGAGATAGGGGGAGATGCTGCCAAAATTTAGGCTTGGGCATTTAAATGGAAATAATGAAAGCATTTCAATCTATCCATCCTTGGATGGGCGACTGATTATATTATATTATCATTCAGTGGCAAATTAAATGATGAACACGATACTTATGATTAAGAGTCACTACGTGAAAAAGTGCTAAATTCGACTGGTCCAAGCCGTCGAAAAAACCGTCGTAGATCAGCCAGTCTAGAAAACAATTCGACGGTCCATAACCGTCGGCTAATATTCGACGATCCTTAACCGTCAGTAAAAATTCGACGGTCCGTCGGTTAACATTCGACGGTTCTTACTCGTCGGTTAATATTCGACGGTCCACACCCGTCGAACTTGTATTTGCATAAACGGCCGTTCTGAACCGTCGAAAATAATTCGACGGTCCATAACCGTCGTCTACGGTTCGAATATCATAGGAGTGGCCGTCAGAAAAAATTCGATTGTGCTAAATCACCGGTCTGGGTAAAAATTTTAGGAAAATTCGACGGTCCTAAGCCGCCGTTCTGTGCAAAAATTATAGCACCATTGAATTTTTGTCTGCACGGAAAAAAAATAACCATTATTTTGGTAGGGGTTGTGCCCCAATATATCCTGTAAACCTTGTAATTCGTAAATAATTTAGAAAACTAGAACATTTGCTAACACAATGTATAAGTACAATCCTCCACATACATAACACAATACAACCACAATCCTCCACAATCACATTACATAACCAACACAATCCTCCACAATCACATTACATAACCAACACAATCCTCCACAATCACATTACATAACCAACACAATCCTCCACAAGTACCAACAATCCACAACCACACTCCGCAAGTACCAAAGAGTTCCCTCGTTCGCCCGTTTCCTTGCAGATTAAAGATTTTTTGTTTGTTTGTTTAAATAGAAAAGAATTTACAAGGGTAGAAAAAAATACAAAAGTATCTTAGCACATGATGTTTAACATCTTCCATACGAGTGCAACTTCAAAATAGAGACATGTAAGAGCCTTTTTCCAAACAAAGGTACACAAGCATAATTTTACATGGCCATAATTTTAGTCACATCATAATTCACAACTAAATATGAGACAAGTATTATGACATAGCATTAAATATTAAGCATTAAAATGTAACACAACATTAATATTAGCTAAGAGAGGAAAAAAGATCATACTATGCTAGCTTCGGGATCGGAACAAGTCTAATGGAACGTGCAACTAGAGCAAGCAGACCCACAAAGACCACCTCAAACTAGTATACCCCTTGTGAATTTCTAACTGAATTAACTAGCATGGCAAACCAAGAAGAATGTGAACATGTAGAGTTTAATAGGTATGTATGGGCTCAAACCCAAGATTTCAATGTTGCAATGCACTCTTATCACCAATATCACCAAAGACAAGCAAAACATTAAGGAAATTCCTTAAAAAAATTCATATGTAGCATACAATTAATTCAAATTAAACTATCCAAATCACGGGTCCAAGTCTAGATGTATCACCACCACCTAAAATTAAGATGATTTAATCACCACTTAAAATTAAGTGTGTAATTACATTGTGCAAACTAGATGAGATAATGGGTTAAGGGCCCCACAACTAAAACATCATAGTTGCAAATACCTCATCCAAAGAGTTATCCAAAAGCTCAGCAAAAGCTATGGAAACAGAATACCAGGAAATAAATTTTACCCAAAATGTCTATTCCTTTGACCAAATCTAAAGTTCAATGTAATTCTTCAAGAAAAAAATGATTTGTAGAAAAAAGAGAGAATAAATACGATTTATGATGATTGTAAGAGGTAAGTTTACCTCCAAGAGCCCACTTGTGGCTGGTTGCATTTGAATGTAGAAACCTTGGGTGGACCCTAACCTGATCCATTTTGGCTGCAGAAAATAAAAATAGCTTGATAGTCTACAGGAGGCTTACCAGGGGAAAATACCTTTATAGTTGTAAATCCTTTGATCCCATACTCCTATATAAACCAGCAGACATCTCATTAGAAAGATGGGAAAAAAAATCTCTATTAGTTTGTTAATTCCAACACATTGATCCCAACTTCTTAACATACCACCACAATGTCGAGTGTTAATGTGGGACACTAGTTGAAGATCCCAACCTTTCTAAATAGTGATCTTCTGCCTCAAAATTTAATTGGACCTCAATTTAGGAAACTTTCTAAATAAAAAAATGAACAAGTTTAAAAAAAAAAATAGTGATCTAGACAATAATATAAATTCAAGAGTTCATTGGCAACAAAAAATAGGAAACTAAAAGAAAATGTTGAGATACATCTTCCACTAAAAGACTATCAGCAAAGTCTTGCATAAAGGACAAAAGCAACAGATGGAAGTAATGTTAAAGAAAGAAAATAAGCTAGTATTCATACTTTAGGGGTATGTCAAAGATACCATGAGAAACAAGAGCCTTAAATCTCCGAGGGAAACGTCGACTTTCTAGCAACCAAATTACCCTGAAATTCAATACCATTTTTTTGTTTGGATAGTCAATATCAGTCCTTAAAACGAGTAACCAATGAAAATTTGTAAAGAATTTAAGCCCACCAAAAGATTTGTACACAAAGTCCTAAAATGGTGTTGCGGAACAGTTTCAATAAAACAGGTGTCTCTAAATGAAGTTAGAAGACATTTTTGCTGCAAATTGCAAAATAAACAGCCAGAGCATGAGAATTTGTGCTGATGCCAATGTTGGAAGTTCTAAATAAAGATCACTACATCAGAAGTAGACAGAACTATTGCACAACTCATCATTATAGATCAATGTTTATAGACTATCACATCTCTACTAATAAATTACACTACTATAGAGCAGTTAAGAGTTACATGTGTTGTAAAGGCAAATATCATATGCAAGGACCAAACAAATCAATACCAAATTAAGTAAACCTGAAACAGTTGTTTGCTAAGCCCACACGTGTGGAGCCATGCCCATCCTAATTTAGCCACACATGCCAATATGGAAGATGTGTATGAGATCCTAGCTTTCCATAATTCCATTAAATGAACCAGATTGATTGGATGTTCTTTTGCAAAAATCAAGCAGTTTTGCTTCTCAGGTCAGAGATGATATACAAAAGAAATGGATGGTTGATGTAGTTTTCTTCTAGGCATCCATTTGTTTTATACACATGTCCCATCTGATGAAAAGCTCTTACCTCACACCCTTGTGCTATTTTGGCGCATGTGGTAGGCAAGGCACCACGTAAGTGGTTTTGCTAACCTCACCCAAAACCTTTTTTTTTTTTTTTTTTTAAGTTAACTAGCCTCACCCAAAACTTATGCTCTGGGTCCAAGAATCACGTCAGTCAGAGATCTGGCGAGCCAAAAATATGCAAAAGAAATGGACAATCAACAATTAATGTAAATGTGTGGCCATCTAATGAGTGGACAGACCTGAATTCTGCACAAGGACCTATGCGTTGACCAATTTTTTCAGTTTAGCTCTGAAAATTTGTGGATTTGGATCTCTCGACATTTGAGGAAAAAATGAAATATTTGTAAAATCTAATTCTAGAAAATTCATGCCTACTGAAAATTATACAAAATTGATACTCACTGAAAATAATCTTTGCCCTTTACCACCAAATCCACCACCAACCCTTGTTATAATCACACAGACATTATGATGAGGCCCAAGTTCGATCTGAAAACCATCATTGTGTATTAGTTGGTCTTCATTAACATGTTTATAGACAACTTAGTAGCTTCTTTTACCAGAGATTTCCATGAGCCCACACACATGATGCACGTCTATATGTGGCCAAGTACCTGACTACTTCAAAACAAGATATTGAATAGCATCAGCTATATCTACAAAGATTTACCCAAAATTGAATCAGAGAATCACTATCCAATACTGCAATTTCTTGTGCTCAGGTTCATGAAGCAAAACCTGCACAAAAATGGATTGTCATTTAGGATCAATGAAGGCACACAAAGATTAGTACCAAAGCAGTGAAACACAGTCTTAAGATTACCTAAAAAAACTAATGTGTATGTATCTATATGCCCTTTGACAGTAAATCGAAGGAATGAACAGAGCTTTCAATGTCAAACATGAGTTCCTGTATAAGATAAAAGTTATCTATTCTATCTTAAATGTAAAAAGGCAAACCTGTTGCTGATTCCTGTTTGCTTGAAAGCTATGATAACAATTGGCATAACCAAATCAATAGACAATAAAAGAAAATTAATATCTTTTCATTTCAATGGAAGAATATGGAAAACCAACATATTTCACAATCTGACAAGTGCAATTAACAACAATTTTAAAAGTCACTGTCTCAGCCTAGCTGATGCTCGCTTCTCTAGTTTTTGGTTTTCGTGATTTTTTGTTATCATGCTCCAAAAAAATAATAATAATAAAATAAAGGTAAAAACAGGAGCCAAAAGCTAATTCCAACCTTGGTGATCTTGGATATGGTATTTCCAGGAGGAGTGCTTATTCAATAACTCTTTGGCAATCTCCTCAGGCAAATAAAAAACTGCTCCTTGAACCTGAAAATATAAGCATTTGTAATTAGTTATTCACAGATGAACCAAACTTGACTCATCAATTAAATAAGCATCTAGGTCCAAGACTAGTCTACCAAGCTTGCTAGCCAAGTAATCATTCCAAAAGAGTTAAGCATGTCAATTCCTCATCTTTGGTGGGAGCGAACCATTAAAGCTATTGTAGCTTATGTACCTGAAAATAAATAATTATATTTTGTTATTTATCAATGGCTAAAAATTGTTGTTATGGTCTGGCCCACCTAATGAGTGGATGAGAATGATTTTCGTACAAGGCTATCCTCATGGTGGAGGAAACCTATTGTAATGGTTGGATGTCATAGGAAAAGATTCTCTAAGAAGAAAAGATTAAAATAAAAATGTCACAAATTAGTCACTACTAAGTTGGTAAATTTGAAATTCCAAACACATCCTTAGCGTTTCGGAAGAAAAATAATTAAATATAATTTCAATATTAAAAAAAGTTAGAACTTACAGTTGTTCTGAATGAAGAGATATTTTTTTCAACCTGGCCATGTGTTTACGTGTCAACAATAAAAAAGATTAAAGTAAACAAATGAAAGCTTGTAATAAAAAGATTAAAGTAGACAAATGAAGAGATTGCTTGAATCTCACAAGAGTATGCAACGTTAGCAGCAGTAGAGCTAGCTAATCCCTTCTTGAAAGCCCGCTGGGTTTGGACTTTTAGCCCAAGTCCGGCCCATCTACATTCTTCACCTGCCCACATTGGCCATGTGGGCCCATGCGCTTAGGACGGCGACAAAATAAATAGGCCACACATGGGCCTCTTCAAACCAGATCTAAGCCCATTCCTTTCACAGTCCTCACAGAATCTTCAGTAAAAGCAACATCATCATGCACAACCACATGGCTTAAGAACGATCAGGACCCCTCATTTGATGGGCCACATCACAAACTAGAGTTGCTCGTAGTGGACAACACAGACCATTTGAAATTGCAGTGATTGAGAGGTCAGCTGAGCGTACGCTCCAGATCATGCTGATGACATGTGGTTGTAGGCAATCACAGGCTCAGAAATCCATGTCAGAGTGCACTGCCGATGAAGATATGTCAGCTTGTGCCAATGTGCGAGATCTAAGCTGCTCATTAGGTGGACCACATGAGTATTGGTGTTATCATTTCTAGCCATTCATTTCTTCACCTGTGTATGGCCCACCTATAATGGGGCTTGATTCATTTTGTGTTCTATAATTTCTATCTATTCCACTTACAGTATGAAAATGCAATCTGGTACCTTTGTATTTGGCACTTGAATGAGATCATTTGTGCTGAACATACCATCTTTCCTTCCAAAATGTCATTTGTGCTGAACATCTGTCCCATGCAAAAGGTGGGTCAGACCATGAAGATCAGCTGGGGTGAAAATCAGGCTGATCTACTCATCAGGCAGGCCATAGCATGAGCCGATGGCCAGAATCAGTGTGCATATGCAAATGGTCTCTTGAAAATGAATGAGAAAGGGTGAACTGGGCATCTCTTTACAAGTTGAATCTGGACCATTCGCTATCAAATCTCTCCGACCACCCATACAATGACGACTCCATTTCGCTACACGGCATCTCGCCGCCTACGCCGCCACATTGTCAACATGTGGGCCCCATTTTCAAGATTTCACAGCAAAAAATAAATGAAAAAAAAGAAAAAAAAAGAAAAAAACAGAGATGAAGAGAAATAAATACCGGCGATGATCGGTGATGCTCCTCGACAATCAGCGCCCCGACGAGAGAGAGAGAGAGAGAGAGAGAGAGAGAGAGAGAGAGAGAGATTTGGACCGGAGAGAATGAAGAAAGAGGGTTGGACCGGAGAGAATGAAGAAAGAGGGGGAAGAAGGGGGGTTTTGAGAGTTGTGTGCGTGCGTGCCATTTCTGTTCCGTCCATATGTTTTTCCAGCTCATTTTAGTGGGCCCACCTAGAATGCATGTGCTGTATCTGTTCCGTCCATATGTTTTTTCAGCTAATTATAGTGGTTGAGCCCAAAATTTAAGCATATCCAAATCTCAAGTGGACCATGCCACGGGAAGCAGTGGGAATAATGATTTCCACCGTTGAAACCTTCCAAGGCCCTACAGTGATGTTTATTTGTCATCCAACCTGTTCATAAGATCACATGGATATGGATGAAGGGAAAACACAAATGTAAGCTTGATACAAAACTTCTGTGTCGATCCTGAATTTTTCAATGGTAGACATTCAGTTCACACATTTCTTGTGGTGTGGTCCACTTTAGATTTTGATATGCTTCATTTTTTGGCACCATACCTAAAATTTTCTGCTAAGATTGGATGGACGGAGTGGATAAAATACGTAAATCACCGTGGGCCCCACAGAGTTTACTCCAGACGCTAGCGTGTGCGTAGTTACTCAGCATCCAATCTGCTTCCAGGGGCGTGAATTAGGTGTTACCCCGGGAACAGCTTAGTGGGTGTTACCCCCACCGTATGGCCCACATGGATGATATTTTGTATATCCATGCCGTCCATCTGTTTATACAGCCCATTTTAGGATGGCGTTTCAAAAATTATGTAGATCCAAATCTCAAGTGGACCATAACACTAGAAATAGTGTGATTGAGTGCCCCACCATTAAAAATTCCAAAGAGCCCACTGTAAGGTTTTTGTAATGTTCATTTGCAATCCAAGCTCTTCATAATGTCAATAAAGTCTTGATGAAGGGAAAATATAAAGATCCGCTTGATCCAAAACTTCTGTGTCCTCCAAGAATTTTTCAATGGTAGACATTCAGTTCACACTTTTCTTGTGGTGTGGTCCACTATAGATTTTGATATGCTTCATTTTTTGGCACCGTACCTAAAATTTTCTGTTAAGATGGATGGACGGAGTGGATAAAATACGTAAATCACTATGGGCCCCACAGAGTTTACTCTGCACGCACTGCAATCGCTTCCGGTTTTGAGAGGGAGAAGGAAAGATGGTTATACTATTAACAAAGAGTGATTTTGATACTCCGGGAGAGTGGTGGATGATACACAGGTACTCAGAAATTACTCGGAAACCGGATTCGTGGCATTGGAGTAATTCAAATTAAACTCTCCAATTCATGCCTATTGTTTAGATGCAAGCCAAAAATTATGCTAAATTGATTATCTAAATATCGATTGGTGGGCATTTATTAGACAGTTAAAAATGAAATAAATATCCAAGGGCCTGTTTCAGGAGAGCAGACCACGGCCTCAGGGTGTGGCCGTTACAGTGGGGCGCACCTTGATGTATGTATTATGTATCCACGTTGTCCATCTTGCTGTATGTATTATGTATCCGTTTTTACGGATCATTTTATGACATTATTCGAAAAATGAAACTGGTCCAATTATCAAGTGTACCATACCATAGGAAACAGTACTGTTGATCGACCATTAATGGGCCACAAAAGTTTTGGATCAAGCTGATATTTGTTTTTTCCCTTCATCCTGGACAATAAATAAACAATATGGAAGTTTTTAATGGTAGGATGGTCAATCACCATTGTTTCTTATGGTATGATCCACTTGATAATTGGATCTTCTTCAAATTTTTAGATAATGCCCTAAATTGTCTTGATAAACGGATGGACAGTGTGGATGCATAAGACATACATCAAGGTGGTCCCCATGGTAACTCCACGGTAAGGGCCGCACCATCTTGGGTGAGGCTAGGGTCTTATCAAAATCACTCTTTAATTTTATCATCCATTACTGTCCACCGAACGGATAACTAATTTGCTTTATGATCCATCTATGGTGGGGCATTCATTAGTCATTTGCAAGCCACGTGTACGATTTCCCGGTGCGTGTGCATGAACCATCATACTCTTCCAAGGTATGGATTCCTAAATTGTGCTCTTGGATGCTAGACGGTCTGATCTATGAGAATTTTGAGGTTTGGATATTCTACCATATGGATGACCCGGTGAGTGGTCTAGATCTCATCCAGTGGATCACGTATCGTTCCTTGCATTCCTCTTCAAGTCGGTATAATATCAGCTTCATCCAAAACTTACGTGGCCCCGAAGAAGCTTTTAATGGTGGACATTTAATTAAAATTGTTTCTTGTGATTGGGTCCATCTGATCGAGATTTAGATCTACTTGAGATTTGGACTCATACCATAAAATGATTTGGGAAAATGTATAGATGGCGTGAATGAAACACATACATTATGGTGGAACCATAGAAATGGTACACTTGAGACAGGCAATTTTGAATTTTTTATGGTGAGGCACTAAATTACCATTATTTCTTATGATGTGGTCCACTTTATATTTGGATCTATCTCAATTTTGGGCTCATACCATAAAATAATTTGAAAAAATGTATGGATGGTGTGGATGAAACACATACATCACGATAGGGCCCATAGAGCACCGATCAGTACAAACTAGTGGCTAGTCAGGGTCACTAGGCAATCCATGCACACTACTTTAATCGTGTGAGTATCAAGTTGAAATATTTTATGTATATTATATCTCGTTCATCTGTTCTTAAATATCATTTTATGATGACATACCAAATCTCAAGACTTAAAATCTAAATCTCAACAACTAAATTAGAGTTTAGGGTCCAATGACTGCACATTTCTTGGATTTTCATGAGGTCAGCAGGTCCCAATGCAATTTTGAACAAAACATTTGGATCAATTTAGAATTTTGATCCAGTAATTACTTTATTCTACTCATCAATATCTTTGATTTGACTAGTCACTACTCACCTTGATCAGATTTCGAATTAGAAAGATATTAGGCAGACAAAATTGATCAACAATATGATGGGTCATATCTTGCAATCCAACAATTAGATTTGATTAAAATTTAATCTAAACGTCTGAAGTCATTTACTATTCAATCTTGACCGATCAGATTGTCCAAAATCTGTCTAGATCTAGACAACTGATCGTGCCCATTTAAAGAGTTTTTTGGACGAATCTAATTCATTTCATGTCAGATTGGGCTGAATTTTGTTCTATAACCTATTCAGCACGTTCCAAACATATTTGACCGCTCAAATCAACTTTAGGATTTCCTTATCATAGAATTTAATCAATCTCATCATTATAAGTTATTCTTGTAATTACACTTCATTATACTTAGGCCCTCATTTTTTGTACAAGTGAATTAACTCGTGGGTATGTAGAAACCAATATGATAAACTCAATGAATGTCCACTAGTAAATTTTGTCCACTCATTTCAAATTTCTTAATTTTTTTCAATCTCAAATAAATATTTTTAAATATTTTTTTTAAACATTTCAATTTTGTTAAAAAGCTTTTTTTTTTTTTCAAAATCTCAGTCTTTTTTAAAATCCCAATTGTTTTTTTTTTCTTTTTTCCAAACTTTTGTACTTTTTCAAACTTATCATAAAATGTTTTTTTTTTTTTTCAAATTTATCAATTCTACTCAAAACATATCAATTTTTTCAAGATGTAATTTTTTAAAATGTTTTTTTTTAATTTTAATTGTTTTTTTCAAAATCTATTTTTTTTCAAACATTGCCAAAAAATTTCCAAACTTTTCAACTTTTTCTTTTCTCAAAATCACAATTTTTTAAAATATTTAATTTTCTTATTCAAAATGTTAATTTGTGTCAAAACCCCAATGATTTTTAAATCTTACTGTTTTTTTTAAATCTCAATTTTTCTCAAATATCGCCCATTTTCTTTTTTCAAAATCTTAGTTTTCTTTTTTTTAACGTTAGATTTTTTTTTTCAAAATCATAATTTTCTTTTTAATATTAGATTTTCGAGAATTCGACGGTTCTAGATGGTCGACGTTTTAAAGGCCTTATATTCGACGGCTTTCGACCGTCGACTTGTTGTCGCGCGTAAACCAATTTCCGACTGTGATAATTCGACGGTCATTAACCGTCGACGACGTTGGACCGTCGAATTTTTTCGCGTGTTAATTTCGACAGAGAATTCGACTGTCAGTAACAGTCGAATTTCAGGTCCTAAATTCGACGTCTCTGAACCGTCGAATTTTTTCGTGCGTTTATTCGATTGAGCTAATTCGACTGTTAGTAAGTCGAATTTCAGGTCCTAAATTCGACGTCTTTAGACCGTCGAATTTTTTCACGCGTAATTTCGACAGATAATGCGACCAACGCGAATTTCAGGTCCGTAATTCGACGGCTTTGGACCGTCGAATTGTTTCGCGCGTTTTATTCGACGGTTGCGGACTGTCGAATTTAGCACTTTTTCACGTAGTGAGTGATTGATTCAAACGGATGTTGAGTGGGGGTCCCTGGAAGGTGGGAACCGTTATTATGACCATGATGAAGTTGTCCATTTCCTATGGACAACAATATGGGTGGCCTGGCCATTTGGACAGGCCCGTGTTTATTATTAGATCGAAATTAATGGAGTAGACCTGGATGTGCATCGGAGCTTTCCGGATGTTGAGCGAGGGTCCCTAGAAGGTGGGAACCGCTGTTATGACTATGATAAAGCTGTCCATTTTCTATGGACAGCAATATGGGTGGCCTAGCCATTTGGACAGGCTCGTGTTTATGTATTAGCTCAGAATTAATGGAGTAGACCCAGATATGCGTTGGAGCTATCCGAATGTTGAGCGGGGGTCCTTGAAAGGTGAGAACCGCTGTTATGACCATGATGAAGCGATCCATTTCCTACGGACAATAATATGGGTGGCCTGGCCATTTGAACAGGCCCGTGTTTGTGTGAAGCAGACCCGGATGTGCATCGGAGCTATCTGTGAGTTGGTTGAGTCTCCAAGACCTAAACCTTAAACCCTAAACTCTAATCTTAAACCATAAACCCTAAACCCTAATCCTAAACCTATAACCCTAACCTAAACCTAATCCCGAACCCGATATCCTAAACCTAAACCTAAACATAAACCTGATCCCGAACCCGATATCCTAAACCTAAACCTAAACATAAACTCAATTCACTTAACATAAACCTACACCTAATCCTAAACGTATAATCCTAACCTAAACCTGATCCCGAACCTGATATCCTAAACCTAAACCTAAACATAAACATAAACCTGATCCCGAACCCGATATCCTAAACCTATAAACCTAAACATAAACTCAATTCACTTAACATAAACCTACACCTAATCCTAAATGTATAATCCTAACCTAAACCTAAACCTAAACTCAAAAACCTAAACCTAAACCCAATACCTAACCCGAACCCGAACCCGATTTCCTAAACCTAAACCTAAACCTAAACTTAATTTACTTAACCTAAACCTACACCTAAGCATAAACCTATAGCCCTAACCTAAACCTAAACCTAAACTCGAAAGCCTAAACCTAAACCCGATCCCGAACCCGAACCCGATTTCCTAAACCTAAACCTAAACCTAAACTTAATTCACCTAACCTATAACCCTAACCTAAATCTAAACTCAATTCACTTAACCTAAACTTAAACTTGAAATCCTAAACCAAAACCTGATTCCGAACCCGAACCCGATTTCCTAAACCTAAACCTATAACCTAATTAAACTTAAACTCAATTCACCTAACCTAAACCTACACATAATCTTAATCCTACAACCCTAACATAAACCTAAACCTAAACTTGAAATTATAAACCTCAACTCGATCGTGAACCCGAACCCAATTTCCTAAACCTAAACCTAAACTCAATTCATCTAACATATAACCATAACCTAAACCTATAACCTTAACCTAAACTCAATTCACTTAACCTAAACCTATAAACTAAACCTAAACTTCAAATCCTAAACCTAAACTTGATTCTGAACCCGAACCCGAACTTGAACAAGATTTCTTAAACCTAAACCTATAACCTAAACTTAAACTTAATTCACCTAACCTAAACCTACACCTCATCCTAAACCTACAACCCTAACCTAAACCTAAACCTAAACCTAAACCTGAAATCCTAAACCTAAACCCTATCCCGATCCCGAACCCTAAACCTAAACCTATAACCTAAACTTAAACTCAATTCACCTAACCTAAACCTACACCTAATCCTAAACCTACAACCCTAACCTAAACCTAAACCTAAACTTGAAATCTTAAACCTAAACCCGATCCCGAACCCGAATCCTAAACCTAAACCTATAACGTAAACTTAAAGTCAATTCACCTAACCTGAACCTACACCTAATCCTAAACCTATAACCCTAAGCTAAACCTAAACCTAAACTCGAAATCCTAAACCTAAACCCGATCCCGATCCCAAACCCGAACCTGATTTCCTAAACTTAAACCTAAACTCAATTCACCTAACCTAACTCTACACCTAATCCTAAACCTACAACCCTAACATAAACCTAGACCTAAACTTGAAATCCTAAACCTAAACCCGATCCCAAACACGAACCCTAAACCTAAACCTATCACCTAAACCTAAACTCAATTCACCTAACTTGAACCTACACCTAATCCTAAACCTACAACCCTAACCTAAACCTAAACCTAAACTCGAAATCCTAAACCTAAACCCGATCCCGAACCCAATTTCCTAAACCTAAACCTAAACTCAATTCACCTAACCTGAACCTAGACTTAATCCTAAACCTAAAACCCTAACCTAAACCTAAACCTAAACTTGAAAACCTAAACCTGAACCCGATCTCAAACCTGAACCCAAATTTCAAAACCTAAACCTAAACTGAAATCTCTAAACCTAAACCTACACCTAAGCTAAACCCATAACCCTAACCTAATCCTAAACCTAAACTCGAAAACCTAAGCCGAAACCCGATCCCGAATCTGAACCCGAATCCAAATCCCTAAACCCTAAACCTAAACCTAAACTCAATTCACTTAACCTAAACCTACACCTATTACTAAACCTAAAACCCTAACCTAAACCTAAACCTAAACTTGAAAACCTAAACCTAGACCCGATCCCGAATCTGAATTCCTAAACCTAAACCTAAACTCAATTCACTTAACCTAAACCTACACCTAAACCTAAACCCATAATCCTGACCTAAACCTAAACCTAAACTTGAAAACCTAAACCTAAACCCGATCCCGAACCCGAATTTCTAAACCTAGGCCTAAACCTAAACCTAAACTCAATTCACTTAACCTAAACCTTCACCTATTCTTAAACCTAGAACTCTAACCTAAACCTAAACCTAAACTTGAGAATCTAAACCTAAACTCGATCCCGAACCCGAATTCCTAAACCTAAACTTAAACTTAAACCCAAACTCAATTCACTTAACCTAAACGTAAACTAACTCTAATCTTTGCATTGTAGATATGGATAAGAGTTGGATGCGAGCTAAGAATATGTTTGGCCCAGAGTATAAACAAGGTGTTAAAGAGTTCATGAAATTTGCACGATATCGGGCAGATTCAGGTAATATGATTAGGTGTCCATGCCGAAAATGCAAGAACATGGTTCACAAGACTTTAGACAAAGTAGAAGATGATTTGTTCATAGTTGGGATTGACCAGGGTTACACTTGGTGGATCCATCATGGTGAAGACTTCCACCAAAGAATTGAGGCCACTGAAGTCCTTGCTGACCCAATTGTGCCAGATGACAAGGATAAAGACGTTGATAAAATGCAAGATATCATAGGGGATGTGTTAAGGGGAACAATTGCGGATACTAGTTTTGCAGCAACAAGTAATAGCCTGGATATTCCTCCTATGGGTGATGTCGAATCAGAAAAGTTTAGTAAGTTGTTAAGGGATGCGCAGCGTCCACTCTATCCGGCGTATAGGAACTTCTCCAAGTTGAATTTCCTTACAAGGTTACTTTATTTGAAGAAAATAAATCGTTGGAGTACCAAATCATTCGACATGTTACTTAGCTTGTTGAAAGAAGTATTACCAGACGATGAGACATTGCCTAAGTCTCATTACAAGGCAAAATCTTTAATACGAGACTTGGGCCTTGGTTACATCCTCATACATGCAGGTATAAATGATTGTGTATTGTATTGGAAAGAACATGAAAATGTTGAAGAGTGTCCAGAATGTGGAGAGTCCATGTGAAAGTATGACGAAGCCAAGCGTAAGAAAATTTCGCAAAATGTGTTAAGGTACTTTCCATTGAAACCCAAATTGCAAAGATTATTTACATCAAGCAAGACGGCTGAAGATATGAGGTGGCATAAGGAGAAACGTGTTCATGGTGATAATACATTGAGGCACCCTGCTGACTCTGAAGCCTGACAAAATTTTAACAAGAAATATGACTGGTTTGCAGAGGATTCTCACAATGTTCGACTAGGTCTTGCAAGTGATGATTTTAATCTATTTGGTAATATGAGTATCTCGTACAATATGTGGCCAGTAGTACTTATGCCATACAATTTACCTCCTTAGTTATGTATGAAGGAGTCATTTTTCATGATGTCATTGCTTATTCCTAGACCCAGGTCACCGAGGAATGACATTGATGTGTATTTGCAATCGTTAGTAGATGAGTTAAATGAGTTGTAGAGTCAAGGTGTACAGAGATGTATGACACATTTGCAGGACAGACATTTCGATTGCATGCAGCAGTCTTGTGGACAATAAATGACTTCCCTGCTGTTAAAACTAGAAAAATGCTCAAGGCAGTTTTTCCTGTGTTTCGTTATTCTGGGGTTCTGAGTATACAGACATTCATAAACAATCACAAGCAATCACAAAGTATACACGAGAAAGCACCGTGAGGTAAATTTTATTCCAGAGATTCCGAGATCTTTTACATTTCAGGCTGTGAACTGGTCACAAACCCTTAATTGTATCAATAGATGATAACCCTTGATTAAAAAGCAAAAGTAAATGCATGCATGTATCATAAATGAATTAAATAAAGCATTAAAAGAGCATAAATATAAATAAAGTATAACATAGATAATACGGACATTTTTACATGGAAACCCTTACAGGAGAAAACCACGGCACAAAGCGACAAAATTCCACTATGAATTGCAGTTATACAATAGATGAAATATCAAAGGGATGAAGCCCAGATCGATCGAGCAAGTAATTTAAATCGTCAGAGATTATAGTCTCGAGTTCATAATCGCAGAGACCAAGTTTAGGATTTCTTATGGACCAAGCCATTGATAAAACTAGTTAAATGTCAGTCTCATACTCTTTCGGGCGTTCTTAGTTGAGTAGCAACTAGGATTTTAATCGAGTCGTGTATCTCAGTGTCATCGCGCGTCTCTGTGGACGAAATGACTTTCAGGAATACACTCCACAGTTTCCATTTGGTGTAACCAGTGCCAGTAACCGTCTCAGGTTCGGACGGGTGACTTGCTGGAGGACACTCATGGTTTCTTAATGCGACCAGTGCTAGTGACCGTCTCGGTTTGGGACCGGTGACTTACTGGAGGACACCTCACGGTTTCTTAGTGCAACCAGTGCCAATGACCGTCTCGAGTTGGACAAGTGACTTACTAGAAGACACCACATGGTTTCTTAGTGTAACCAGTGCCAGTGACCGTCTCGGATTGGATGGGTGACTTACTGGAGGACACCCCATGGTTTCTTAGTGTAACCAGTGCCAGTAACCGTCTCAGGTTAGACGGGTGACTTGCTGGAGAGTACTCATTACCTTAGCCACTCAACTGATGGATCCCGCTTTGGACAGGGCGCACATCAACTGGTCTTAACGATGAAGTATTTCAGATGTTTTAGAACTCTTTGATTATGATTTTCGATGATAACCATAGTCCCCTTTAATTTAGTTTTGTATCTCGATCCGGGATGAAATAAATTCAAGCAAGAGATGCAAATAAGTACAGTACAAAGTAAATATGCTTTATGCATGCTCGAGAGAAGATCGCATTTATGCTAGATGTTCAGTGTATCAGACAAATTATGCATTTGATTTTATCAATATGCTTCATGTATATCTTTGTGTCATCGATATTTCGAATGATTGAATCATTGGGAGAAATCGTGTCAAGCTATACTTCGTTGAGAAGTTTAAATTTGATGGGCTGGATCGGCCATTTCTGATGTCTACGAATGGCTAGGTATTGGGTTCGATAAGTTCCCGCTTATACCAATTTTTGATAAACAATAGGGATCAATATCTTGCAAGTGTTTGATTCAACTGTTTTATAGCACGAGAGCATTAACCTTTCATTCGCATCTTTGAGATCGAGGTTGATTTCACTCGGCATTAGTAGATTTTTTAGCCAACAGGCCACTAACGCTGGCATTCGATAGACACCGTCGATAATCGTCTTTTAATAGTGATGGATCATGTCCACGAAGGTCACAATGCATTCGCATTTCGATTTGCCTAGCGTCAGTCGATTTTCGAGCCGACAGGGCACTTTCTAGGGCTGAAAATGACTAAGTAGTGAGCCTACTGACCGCTTAATTAGGATTCTCGAAGATCCTGAGATCAGGTAATCTCATTGTAATGCATGCTTATGGTGTATCATGTTATGGCGAAGGGAAGTCTCCCTCTCGAGGTCAGTCAAATTCCACCCAATTCCTCTCGATTTCGGCCGTTTCTGGCTTTTCCGGAGGGATTTCCAAGGTTTGTAATTTTGACTAAGTGTTGGTTATTTTGATTGAATCTGTGATTCGGCCTACTTAACATCGACCGTTGGAGAATCCGGTACAGGGGATGGATAGAGAACATCGGTGTGTGTGTCTAGGAGCATTAACGCGATCGGTAGGCGAGTCAAATCGAAAGCGGACCACACCATGGAAGGTCCTACCTCTCCATCAGCGTCCAGGCGCATGGGAGAGGTGGTGGGCGCATGTTTGAAGGTGATGGTGGGAGCATGTGCCATCTCCCGGGCGCATGTCCACCAACACTCATAAAAGAGGGAGAGAGAAAGGATCTCAGGCGCATGTGCCACTGCACATGCGCCCAACACTCCAGCTATGGGCGCATGTCCCTATGGGGACTTGCCCATTTTCATGATTTTTATATTGATCAGGGTGGGCGCATGTCCCCTTGCCCCTCTTTCTTTGTATTTCACTCCAGCAAGAGGAATCCCTTTCGGGTGAAGGCATCCGGCGAGAAAAAAAATTCCGGCAAGGGATTCCGGTGAGGATTCCGGCGAGAATAATACCTCTTGTAGAATACTTTAGTAGCTCGAAGATGATGTCCCCTCTCAGCTGATGGATAGGGTATTTATAGCAGGGTTTATCGGATATCGGGTACCGGGCGCATGTGGGAGCAAGAGGGGGGCCATGCGCATGTGTTGGGGTGTAGGCGCATGTGGCCATGCACCAGGCGCATGTGCACTAGTGTGGGTGGATGTCCCACTAGGGTGGGCGCATGTGCCTCTAGTATGGGCGCATGTGGCCACACTTAGCATCATTTTGATTTTTATTATTTATTTTGATTTTTCAAATTTCAAAAGAGGGGCAGAATGTCTCTCATGCGCATGTGGTATGTGTGTGGGGGCATGTCCCCCATGCCATGCGCATGTCTCCCATGTAGTGTGTGCATGATTCCCAATACTTAGAATATTTTAGGTTTTGGGCTCCAACGGGCGACCTCCAGAGGACAGCTACGCTTCCGAGTATCGACATCACTGACGCCAAGCCATTTTTAAGCCGTAATCGACCTCTTGAATGAACGGGGTGGGGTACCGGCGATCATCTGCTATGAATTTTAGTAGTTCCTTACCAATTTGGAGCTTCCGAGTAGGCTCTCTGCATAGGAATATTGTTTCGAGAAGCACGCACATGGAAATATGCACCACAAGTACTTCAAACTTACTAGTTAAGGTTTTTCGGGCATTCCAGATCATTTGGCTGTAATACAGATGTCCAATTCTGTTCAGAAATGGTACCTGTAGGCTTTCAAGCCCTTTCGGTCAGCTTCGAACAGGGGTAAAACACGTTTTGGTGCGCGCAGGTAAAGATGAGCACCGCGCGATTTCAAAACTTGCAGGGTGAGGGTTTTAGAGTATTTTGGATCATTTGGCGGTGATCCATATGTCCGATTTTACTCTGAAATGACATTTATAGGTTTTGGACACGATCGCGCATGTTAGGGTTGCACTGGCATTTTTTGAGTATTTCGGATCTCGAAATTAGGTCTGAACCGTCGTAGATGGACCACTGAATACTGTTTTATAATGGGTGCGAATTTGAACCCCAACACCTGCGTATGGGAATTTGTCTGAGTGGAGCACGAAGGGAAAGTTGGCTTGTCCTACATGTAGTATTGAGACTTGTTCATTGTCATTGAAGCATGGTAAAAAAATGTATTATATGGCCATCGTCGCTTCCTTCCGAGCGATCATAATTGGCGCAGGAAGATGATGATCTTTGATGGCAAACAAGATCATAGGCCACCACCGAGAGAACTATCTGGAGAAGATATGATACAACAACTGAGTAATATTGGAGAAGTTAGATTTAGTAAGGCGCCGCACTTGAAGAAGAGGAAACGTATAGTATCTGAGTATAACTGAAGGAAGAAGAGCATTTTTTTTGTTGCCCTATTGGAGTGATCTGAAATTGCGACACAACTTGGATGTCATGCATATTGAGAAGAATATATGTGACAATGTCTTTAAAACATTGATGAACATAGAGAAGAAAACAAAAGATAGTTTTAAGGCTCGATTGGATCTACAAGTAATGAGTTTAAGGAAAGAGTTGCACTTGCAACCACATGGAAATTCATATACTATACCAGCAGCCTGCTACACATTGACAAAACTAGAGAAAAAACATTTATGTAAATGGTTGAGATCGGTGAAGTTTCTCGATGGGTATGCGTCGAATATCTCTCGGCATGTAAACATTACGGACTGTAAGATAACAGGAATGAAAAGTCATGACTATCACGTCCTTCTGAAACGTCTACTATCGGTTGCGATTCGTGGATTCCTGAGCAAGGATATCAGTGCGGCGCTGATTGAGTTGGGGATATTCTTTAAGGATTTGTATTCGAAATCGTTGAATGTGGAGGTTATTAAACGACTGGAGAGGGACATTGTAGTAATCCTTTGCAAACTTGAAAGAATATTTCCACCCGTGTTTTTCGATGTCATGGTATACCTAACGATTCACTTATCGCACGAAGCAAAGCTTACAAGCCCAGTACAATATCGTTGGATGTATCCGATCGAAAGGTGATAGAACCTATTAAAAATTTTATTCATTCCATAAACTATATATATCCATGTTGTCATACGTAAAATGTAGTGGTTTTGTGTACAAATACCTTCACACACTAAAACAATATGTGAGGAATAAGGCACATCCAGATGGATCCATTGCTGAGGCGTACATTGATAATGAGTGCCTAACATTTTGCTTTATGTATCTTCGTAGCATAGAGATTAAATTCAACGGAGAAGATCGGAAGGCCGATGAGGAGCAAGAGCATGAATAACGACTCACATCAGTATTCGTACATAACGTCCGTCCTTAAGGATCGCCGACGTTTCAGGATATGGACCTTGGGGATCAAGCAAAGGCGCGGTGGTACGTGTTGCATAATTGTGAAGAAATAGGGTCGTACTTAGAGTAAGTCTTCATTCAATAATTATATATCTACATACAATAACCTTAATATTTCTTGCTGATGACATGTCAATTATGTGTAGCGAACACATCGAAGAGATGAAGTCCCAATACCCTACAAATTATGATCGAATGCATCAAGATCAGTTTCTAGAATGGTTCACAAAACGTGTAAGATTAATTCACCTTGTATCTTCCTACACTTACAATTTTATTGTATTGCACAATATTTAAACCTAATTTCAAATCTATAAACAATTATATTCTGTACGCGATAATAGATGAAGACGTTGCGCGCTAGCAACTCTGCAGATGGGTCTGATGCACTCTACTCACTAGCGTGTGGCCTTGATAGACATGTATCTAGATATACAGGTTGTATTGTAAACGGAATTCGGTTCCACACTAAAGAGTGTGAGAAGTATAGGATCACACAAAACAGTGGGGTGGTTGTGAAAAGAATGCATGAGAATGTAGAAATTGACTATTATGGCTTTTTTACGGATATTATTGAACTGAGTTATTGTATGAGAAAGTACGTGTACTTATTTAAATGTAATTGGTGGGACATTGGAAATAAGAAGTTGGAAATACAAACTAACGACTCCTTTACGAGCGTAAATTTATCTCGGAAATGGTTTAAGGATGACCCATTTATCATAACCAGCCAAGCCGAACAAGTATTCTATCTCGCTGACACAAGTTAGGCGGCTCTTGGCACGTGGTGCAAAAAATAAAGCCCAGGAACATATTTGACGTTCCCTGAACTAGACGTTAAAGATAGCGAGGATGAGAGAAATGAAACGTCTAGGGTTGAACAAGCATATCAAGAAGACATGCTATCTGAGGATAGAGGGAATGATCCAAATGTTGATATTGATGTGGTGCAATTGAATAGAGATAATGTGCCACCTGATCATGTTGATGCCTCAATTATACATGACAATGTTGGAGATGATAGCGCTTTCATTAATAACGACATTGCAGACGATGAAGAGGGAATACTTATCAGCGATAGTGATGGTGAAGAAAAAAGAGTCCTAAGTGATAATGATACAAACGACGATTATTAAATGTACACAGGATTTACATGTCATTTTTCAATTCTAATAATTTGATTATTACATATATATATGTTTTACAAGTCATGATTTATTCATTGAATTAACTTGTTTATAATCAACATTTGCAGTTGAATCACTTTCTGATCATGTCCTCTTCAAACCGGAGCGTAGCAAAAGCACGCAGCATACTTCATCAGCTGTTGCGGATGGACTTTCCAACCCTATCTTCTTCTAGTAGGGCCAAAGAGATACCCGATCTGGTCAATGAGTGTAAGGAGGAATATATCGATGATGACTCAGATGAAAGATTATACAATCTCAAAGAAATTTCGGACCTGATAGAGGAATATAACCGCTGAAAAACTTCGTATGGAAGATGCGACATTGTTACTTACACATCTGAATGGAGTCTCGAGAGATTAGATTTCTCTTATTGTGACTGGCATGTTGGCTGTAACAATGTCGAGTGCTTCATACAGCTTGACATATACTTCTGCAGTGTACGATAACTTACGCAGTGAGTACTTCGGATAGTTGATCTGAAGTTGTTTCGTATTACAATGAAATACACGTATTTAATAGAGAATGACAATGTGTAATGAAATTTTTAACTTTTACTAGAATGTTTACGATTTTATTATATTCTGCTTGCATTATAGTGTAATGGTCTAATCATATTTTAATCATCTCTCTAAGCATAAGCACAAATTCATTTTACCATAAACACTACTTGTATAATGTTTTAGTATATTCCACTTGGACTGTAAAGTTTAATGTGTTTATTATATTGATGTTCATAAACTTGTATTGATATTGTTTAAATTTATAAGTTTGTATTTCGGACATATTCAATCATGGCACCATGTGGGAGATCAGGTCGTTCGCGCGCTGGATCTACCCCTTCCACCCGTGATGCGACGCAGACAGCATCGACGTCGCATGGTGCATCACAGGCGTCTGATCCTTCGAGCATACACCGGGCACTGTATGTAAGTCTACACATATATTTATTTAGTGACTTCTGTTTATGTTGTTACTTACATATTTCTTTTGCGACAGCATCGTCGACCAGCCGACGAGGACGTGGACCCACACGTGGGTTAGTTTTAGAGCGACTTACGCGTGAAGGTAGGATAACAGTAGAGTTCCCACAGGACTGTCTTAGACCTGTTGGGGACAATGCCAGGTTGTTTACATCTGAGGTCGGTGTCCTATGCAGATCTCTGATCCTCGCCACCACCCCCCGTTGGACAAACGTGACAGATGATGTACGGTAGCTCATCCGTCAGCGCGTTCAGGTAAATTTTAGTAAATTAAAATTTTCTTTTGTAAAAGTTCAATTACGGTTAAGTGATTTTCTTAATAAGTTTATTGCCTTAATCTATTACTTACGAAACTGCAGGATAAATTTGTCTTAGATTTGAGTGTTCCTTACATTTTCCACGCCGTCGACGACATGTTCAGGGAGCGGTTCAAGGAGTACCGTGGACAGTTACACCAGCGGTACAAGCGGTGCAGGACACACGATGAGGCCGTATGTTCCGCACCGCCGCACGTGACTATAGACGACTGGTGGATACTCTGTGAGAGATTTTCGTTTAAGGCTTCTTAGGTAATATTTACATATTTACGATATCTTAAGGTAACAATTAAATTCACAATTAATAATAATATATTATGAATAATGTGTTCAGAAGAGGAGCATAATAAATTCTGTGAACAGGAAAAAGTTACAAGTGAACCACGGTAGTTGGTTCAAAGTCATTTGTACGACTATCGTTACGACATGGTAAAAAATTACTGATGATTATTAAGTTGATATATTATTTTCATGCATTTATAATAAGTCTACTTTCCTTTCGATTAGGTAGTGAGATTCCGTCACCGGCCAAGAGCTTGGACCAGTAGACCTCTACAGAGGGACTCACTATCGGCAGGCTGATGGGATCTTGAGTTCATCCTAAAGCCACCAGCATTGGATAAAAATCCTTACATTATAAAATTTAATTGCATTGATTTATAATAATGTCATTCATGTCATTCGTTATGAAAATTCATATGTTTTCATTACAATCGGCGATGGACACCATACGCAGTCAGCCCACTCCCGATGGTAGTCAGCAGAGTGAACCAGAAATCTTGACCGAGGTGCTTAGCACCCATTCTAGATATGTGCATGGGCTTGGCCATGGTGTTAAGCTCATGGCACCCGCTAGAGCTGGCTCCAGCCGATCCGTCGCTGGTGAGAGCACCCTACACTGAGCTAATATCGCAGAGAGAGAAGTTCAGCAGCTACGGGTCATCGTCGATGAGATCAAAGATCAGCTGAAGAGGCAGAGAGAGGAGGAGCAGAGGCAACGAGAGGAGGAGGAGGAGAGGTGACTGGAGGAGCAGGAGATGAGGATCAAGGAGTTGCGAGTGGAGCATGAGCGATGGATGCAGGAGATGTTTCAGGCTCTCACTGCACGCTTTGGCACCAATGCCCTGCCACCTTCATCTTCGTGATTTTCTAATTTTATGTACGAATGTTAAACTTATATGTATTTGTGCTTAGATGAATGTGGGTTGTATGTGGATGTGGATATGATTATTTGTGTATGAATGGATGTAGTTTGTGTTTGTTTGGATGGATGTGGATGTGAATAGGATGAAAATGTATTGTAACAGGTATATTTACAGGTGTATATCAGGAATTTTTTTCCTGATTTTTGAAAACAAATGGAACCGGAAAGAAAAATACTATTACCGACGAAATATTTTGTTGGTAATAGTAAGGTTAAATCTTATACCGACGAAATATTTAGTAGGTAATAGAAGAGCCAAAAGTTTTACCGACAGAATATTTCGTAGGTAACAGAAGAGCCAAAAGTTTTACCGATGAAATATTTCGTAGGTAATAAGTTTTACCGACGAAATGTTTCGTTGGTAAAACTTATACTGACGAAATAGTTCGTCGGTAAAATCTGTGTTTACCTACGAAACACATGTTTTTTCCTACCAAAACTAAAATATTTTGCCAACGATTTTAATCGTCGGTATTTGTTTTATCATTGCCTACGAAGTAAACTTTCGTCGGGAAAAGCCTTTAGCCACACTCTTTCTACGACGATCTTAGCGGCAACATATTTCGTGACGAAATATTATCAAATACTGATGAATTATGTCGTCGGTAAAAGATTAATTTCTTGTAGTGCCTATTACAAGACATTACTATAGTAATCCTTAAAACAAACAGGGCCCAAGAAAATTTTCCACAAGGGAAATTAGATAAAAATCTAATTTGATTTATAATAATAATGAAGTTCATTCTAAAAATGAGTTTTAAAGACCTTATAATCAAAACCTTAAAACATAATTAAGAGAGTCATAATCTCTCTTTGAGTAGATGAACCATCCGTAATTAATGACATTTTTCACTATGGGAATTTTAGAAAATTTCTTAGCTAGCGAAATGAGCTAAAATTTTACAGGAGGCCAAGTGAACTTATTAGGGAAACTTCAGAAAAATTTTGGTATAAAAATCTAGTCATTAAGGTGACAAACCTGTGCTGGAACCGACCCTGAATGAACATAAGTTAAACTGTTCAGATTCGTAACCCATTAAAATATTCTTCTTACTTAATTAAGTACAATAAACCCCTTTGTTATTCCCTGGTACTAAAATCCATTTCCTTCTAGGATATCATGGCCCCTAAGAAGTTTTCGGGTCGTTATAAGATAGACATACTGAGTAAATTATGTAAGGCCCACCATGATCAGTTATGTGTTTTATCCATCCGTTCATCCAGTTTTAACAACTTATTTTAAGGTATGAACCCAAAATAGAAGCATATCCAAAGCTCAAGTGGACCATACTACAGGAGACAGTGTGAATTGAACACCTATCGTTGATGGGCCCACAAAGGTTTTGGATCAAGCTGATTTTTGTGTCTTCCCTTAATCCATGTCTGTGTGACCTCATCAACAGGTTGGATGACAAATAAATATCACTTTAGACCCTATGAAGGTTTTAACGGTGGACAACATTATCCCCACTATTTCCTATCGTGGGGTCGACTTGTGCTTCAATTTTGGGATTAACCCCTAAAATGAGGGACGACATGAATAAGCCGCGTGCATTCACGGTGGGTCCTAAGAAAATGCTTTGTACTATGATATAGCATGATGGTCAATACGCAGGCAGTAAAAATTAAAAGCATGGACTCCAAATAACTTAAAATAAACCGTCACTACAAGAAAAATGCCTTTTACCTAGGAAATTTTTACCGAGGAAACAAATTTCCTAGGTAATAATATACTTTTCTCGACAAAAATCGAATTTTCCCGTTAAGTACTTCTATGCTTTTACCAAGGAAAATTTTCCTTCGTAAAAGTGACAAATACCGACGAAATTAAAATTTTGTAGTTAAAGAGGGGTTTGTTTCGTGGCTAAAAGTATAAAGATGTTACCAAAGAAACAATACTGGGTAAAAGCCCACAATTACCAAGGAAATTTGTTTTCCATTGGTAATTTTCACTTTTATCGAGGAAATTTTTCCTAGGTAAAATAATATAAAGTCGATTCCTAAAGAGATTTAACCGTGTTTTAAAAATTAACATTTTTGACATAGAAAATGTCATTTTGATGTATATCCATGCCGCCCATAAATTTTGACAGCTCATTTTAAGGCCTAACCTCAAAGGAAGAGGCAAATCAAAAGCTCAAGTGGAACACACGATAGGAAACAGTGGATGTAAGTGACTATCATTGATTTTGGTGTGGTCCACTTGGGCCTTGGATTTGCCTCATTTTTATGTTCATGCCGTACAATGATCTGTAAAAAAAGGATGGATGGAGTTGATAAAATACAGAAATCACGGCGTGCGCTACTAGCCCCTGACTGGACCGTCTCGTCTCTAGCCCCAATCACCACCCAAAAAAATTCACCCAAAAAAAACCCCCCGAATATCTCTCACCCCCGACTCACTCTCTCTCACTCTCTCTCTCTCTCTCCAGACGCCAGTCTCTCTCACCCCCAACTAGGGTTGAAAGTCGGGCGGGTTGGGTCGGGTTGGTGCTAAACCCTAACCCAACCCAAGGTCCCTATACCTCAACCCTAACCCAACCCAACCTCGGGTTGGGAATTCTCAACCCAAGCCCAACCCAAGCGGGATTGGTCGGGTTGATCGGGTTAGTCGGGTTGATACATGCTAATATTTTCGTTATTACATTAGTATAGTATGTTTCAATACATGCCTTATTTTTTTGTACCTATGGCTTTATTAATTATATATGTACTTAGTTATGTAAAGAACTTCACTTTTCCTGAACAAATAAGTTAAAATACAAGTAAACATTATAAGTTTGCTTCACTAAAGTATAATAAAAGTATAAATAACTTGTATATAAATCGGGTTCGGGTTGGGTCGGGCAACCCGAGACCTCAACCCAAGCCCGACCCAAACTTCATCGGGTTGATGTTTTCACAGCCCAAGCTCGAGATGGGGTTCGATACTTTTTGCCCAAGCCCAACCCAATGTCGGGTCGGTCACGGGTCGGTCGGGTTGAACCCGCCCAACTTTCAGCCCTACCCCCAACGCTCTCTCTCTCTCTCTCTCTCTCTCTCTCTCTCTCTCCAGACGCTCTGTCTCTCTCACCCCCATCGATCTCTCTCAATCGTCCGATCTTAGCAGCAGCAGAACCGCTTTCTAGGGTCTCTCTCTCTCTCTCTCTCTCTCGTTTTCTATCTTTCAAAATCAAATCTAGGTTCTAATCTCAAGCTACAACAACATTTCGGCGCAGATCTGGGGTTCTCTCAAGCAGTTAGTAAGCAAGCGCTCTCTCTGCAACTCAAGCAAGCACAAGCTCTCTCTCTCTCTCTCTCTCTCTCTCTCTCTCTCCTTTTCATTCTTTTGATGTCAAGTTGGAGGATTTGCGGCCCAATGTTGAAGCCCTAATTGAAAGGGATTTACAATGTTGAAACCTAATTAGGGATTTGCAATGTTGAAACCCTAATTAGGGGTTTATAATGTTGAAACCCTTATTGAAAGAGATTTACAATGATTTGGATGATCATTGCAAGGGAATCTAGGAATCAGCTCGCCCCATGCATTTGTTTGGGTTCTTTTCTAAATAAATCTCTTGTTTTATGATTTTTCTTTATTTCTTTGTTGATGTTTCTTATTAGATTTAGTTGTATGTCAAGCTTCTGTGATTCTCTTCTTGATTTCATAACTGTGGCTTTTTACTCTGTAATTTTACTTTTCTGTGTTCTTTTCCCAATCGTTTGTTGAAGAGACTTCCCTACTCTTTTCGATGAAATTCCTGAGAGGAATTTGATTGTTAGGAGTGGGATGATTAGTGGGTATGCAAGGGTGGGGATTTGGTCGGATGAGGTTGCGATGGTTAGTGTCGTTTCAGCTTGTGCGAAGGCGGGCGCATGTGAAGATTGGGCTGTTGAATTTATATCAAAATGTGAAGTAATTGGGTCTGCACATGGGGTGTTTGCGGAAATTCCTGAGAGGAATTTGATCGCTTGGAGTGCGATGATTAGTGGGTATGCAAGGGTTGGGTTGGTTAATGAGGCTTTTGTTAGAAGTTTTGATATTTCATATCTTCTACAGTTTCCAATTTGAAAACTTGGAGGAATGTAGCATCCCCAATAGATTTCCAATCCCTCAATCATGGCAAAGAATGCTTCATCTTTAAAAATCCCATCATTCTTTCCTTCCATGTCGCCTACATGATCACTAGAGGGCAATAGTATCCACTAATTCTTAAGGGGCTGAATTCTATGCATCCAACAGCTTTGTGAAAGAAAGTGTTTATTTATTTATTTACTTGAATGGTAACAATAATTTTATTCAAGGATCACATCATCAGAGAAGGTATATCTGGAGTTGGCAGTTATTGACATTGTACGATCTCTTGCATGTGCCTCGATTTTTTTTTTCCCTTCTTCTAGCTATAATATTAGAATGGTAACAATAGTAGTTGAAAAAAAAGAAAAGAAAAGAAGAGTCAAAGTTAGAAGTACAAAAGTGGGGTGTATGTATCAAAAACATCAGGTTTGAATGTCACTTCTCTTTTAGAGCTTCATTCATGTTATTCATCCACAATAGATGAGTGATTATTGTCCATTGTTTATCCTTGATCATTGTTCATGGTTAGCTAGGTGTGGTTGATGACACTTGGGACCCTTTGGTTCCTGTTATGCTTATTATTCAGTTTTTTACCATGCTAGCCAACCTATTTCCTAACATTTATAGACCTCACAGTGGTCTTGACAAATTGAATGTTTTTTTTGTTGGCTATATTAGCTCATGTTGGCATATAAGGATGATACTTCCACTTCTCTGTTTGTTCTTTTTTTTTCAACAGCTTATCAAGAAGTGCTCGAAGGAGTTTGGGATTTTTGTTCCTGTCTTATATTTTTTGAAGCGTCCCATGCCAGCCACTTTAGGACACTTTGGCACTTGCACACGTGTCACGTGTCCAGGTAATGGTAGACCAACTAGGATTTAGCATACATGCCAATGGTGATACCAAACAATAGGTGGTTTTTTCTTTTTTTTCTCTCTTTTGTTTTCTTTATTTTTTTTCCCTTTTGTACTTGATATTAATTACCAATTTATTTTCTGTTATTATTACTAATGCAGGACATAAAGTCAGATAGCATATTTCCCAAGGAGAGGGAGATAAAAGGTTGTCCTCTTATCTCATGATATTTTGATATGTGTGATGAACTCTGTTCTAGTTTTTGCATTGAGATGTCAACTTCCTTTATGTTGTGCTTATCTATGTTCTTTGAAAAGGAATCTTGCATTTTACATCTTGTTAAAAAACAGAGGACATTCGATGCCAGTACCTGCAAGCATTAAGCATCTCAGAATTTCCAAATTGCTATGAACTGAGGTCGATATCATTTCTGCATCCTAACAGGCCAACTTTTCTTGACCACATGTTAAACATTACTGACAAGGTTTGATACTTCTCACTTATATTTGAGCCTCCTTTTAAATTTTTTACTGCAATAAAGTCTTGTCTAATTCATTTGGGTGTGATTGATGTATCAAGGAATGTTCTCAAGTAATTGCTTTATTCAACGTTGACACAGTGGGTGGAGCTTCATGGAGACCATGCTGGGTTATGATGATCCTGCAATTGTCACAGGCATAGGAATCATAGATGGCATGAACTGTTTGTTCATAGGTCATCAGAAAGGTAGAAACACCAAGGAAGACTTCAGCTGAATTAAAGTGAATGTCTTGTTTGAATGTATATACTGTTTCTTTGTTCCTCATATTCTTATTTTTGCATTGCTATCATGTCCATGTACCTGTGCTTTCCTGAAGGCCCATAGCAAAAGCTGCAGGATTGGAATCTAGAGATGACGATCTTGATTTAGCTGAATTTTCCTAGTAAGTTGATAGCATTGCAGAATATGCTTACATGAGCATACCTTGATGTGTGTATATCTCGCTGATTGCACATGTTCTGTTTCTTTAGGCTACTTGCCCATGCGTTCGCCTTGTTCGTGGGAGTCTCCATGGCAGCCAACATCTCCAGCGGCCACTTGAATCCAGCTATCACCTTTGGGTTGGCTATTGGAGGCAGCATTACCATCCTAATAGGCATCTTCTACTGGATTGCTCAGCTGCTGGGGTTCATTGTTGCTTACTTCCTGTTGAAATTCGTCACCAATAGCAAGGTACTTTTCATAAGTATTTTTTGGTCTTTTTATAAAATATTTCTGTTTGAGCCTCAGAATATTAGTTTGACTCAGTTTTTTACTACCCTTGATTAATTTGATGAGCTACTGCATTTGAAATTTTTATTTGCATCTAAGTATTTAACTATACATTAAAAAGGAAGAGTGTGACTTGTTATGCCTTCCTTTTGGAGTGACTTGTGTGGTGCCTTCCTTCTGGAATGCCTGGCTATGGTATTTGAGGATTGTATGATACAACAATTAGATGATGGAAGGTCATTTGGTGTGCTTTTGGCTTTTTGCAGGATTGGATGATCCTTGTCTTTATCAGTGTAAGCAATGATGGTTAAAACCTTCTACCACCATAGTTATCTATTGGATTGCTTTTATGATAACTATATTGTAGATTCCATGCTATGAAACACCTCTTACAATTTTGGTTTCCATTTTCTGTTTGTGTCAGGTTCTACCCATATCATTATGCTCCTTTCGCGTCCAATTTTAAAAACTTGGTTTCCATTTTCTGTTTATCAATTTTATTATATGAATGGTGAATCCAATGCTTGTAAATACCTTGTCCTGGGTGTTAATTACCATCATGTGGTGATTTTGAAACTTGTGCTGTGTAGTTCAAATGCTCTACTTTGAGCATTACCGGACACTGATGACTGATCCAACATCACCTTTAAGTTCTCTCTACCCTGCAGGTAATATTCTGCTTTCCTTAGTCTTCTCATTGCCTTTTGCCTTTTGATAAAGTTCTTTTACCGTTATTGTTTTGGCAGTTATTGTTACATGCACTTTTTTTAGAATTGTCTCATGTTCTTGTTACTTTGTAGAGCTATTGTACAGTGCTCCAGTCAGAGTTTGTACCGAATGTTTGGGTTTTCAGTTTGTAATAGTGACACCCTTGTAAAGCAAAAGGTGAAGGATGAGATGGAACAAACCCTTCTTTCTTTAAAAAAATGCTCTTTCAGTTGTTGAGCATGAGAATCTTGTTTATGAGAATTGAGACAGAGAAAGGCTCATACTGAGATGCTGGAAGCAATGGCCACGGCACCTAAAAGTATGATTTTGTTCTTTTATCATGACTTGAAATTCAACTATCTTATTGCACCATCATGAAATTTGTAATTCAATTAGAAACACAAGCTTTTAATTGCTTAAATATACATATCTATATATTTTATAAATGGTTGATCACCTTTTAACTGCTCAGGACATTAATTTGATCTATGATTATGGGAATGTTTTATGGATGGTTGTGCTCATTTTGACTTGTATATATATTGTGGTTATTGATAACGGTAGAAATTTAAAGACAAGTTTTTTTAAATTTCTTCAATTCAAGTTATAATTGTAAGTGTTATTAATTACTAATATTGTATTTTGTTTATTTTGCAGATTGTTGGTAATAGCGGGGATGTTTGTGCTGATGGATTTTTTTTGTATTTGTCGTATGTACTTGTGGGATTGACATTTTGATTTTATTCAAAACATTATTATGATTAAATGGTCATTTTGATTGGTACATGATTGAATGCTTTCAAGTGGGTGTGAATTGCATGTATAAGGAAATAATTTCGTTGGCAAACATGACTAGGTAGGAAATATTTGTTGGTAATTTCCAAGGAAATATTTCATCGGTAATAGTATCATTCAACATTGTCCAAGGAATTATTTCACCGCTAATTCTGGTTTCTTCGAAAGGAAAGTGCGCGCTCGGTAATTCCCATTACATTTACCAAGAAACATTTTCCTCGGTAATGGTCTTTATTTGCTTGCAAAACAGATCATAATTACTGACAAATTAGAGCTACAACCATGAAATTCTGGACTTTACCTTGTTTTCCCGGAGGGTGATAATTCGACGAAACCAGCGACGAAAAGTATGGTCAGTAATGACTTTTACCCAGGAAATTGTAACGTTTACCCAGGAAAAATTTCCTTACTAAAAGCCAAAATTGTTGCCTTGATGGCTACTAAGCCCGAAATAATTCGATTGAAATTTCCAGATGGCCAATTGATAGACATTTAATGGATGGTCAACATGAAAATCAATTAGTAGTCTGAATCTAAAAAACCAACTCCATTAATCATAGGTTGGAATCACTTAGGGCCTGTTTGGATACTACCAAATAAGTTACTTTTGCTACTTATACTTACAGCAGTAGATAAGTAACTTATTTCAAATAAGTTTGTTTGGTTTGGATTAGTAATAAGTAACTTTTTTACTTATAAATATATAATCACTTCAGCTAACTTTTTTAGCTTCTTAACTTTTATGGAGAAATGAAAGAGAGGAAAAGCTGATAAGTATGTTGTAATTACCAAACATACTTATTTTCTTAATAAGTAGAAACTATAATAAGCTACCTGTGGCATAAGTAACTTATCTTAAGGAACTTACAAGCTAAACAGGCCCTTAATAAATCCAAATTTTAAAAATGGTAGCTATCAAGGAGTGGTCCTGCAACTTGTACTGTTTAATTTAATTTAATATTTTCTCCACTCCAATTTCTCAGTGCCCGCGTATTAACTATCAAACCCTACCAGAGTATATATCAAGTAATTTCCCTCTACGATTTTATTGCACCGAGTCTTCATTTGGGTGCTGGGCGGAATGGTCTGGTACACTGGGTTGCACCGAACACTTAAGTACACCCTAGTTCTTTTGGAAACGTGAAGAGTCCACTAAATGATCTGCAACGTCCATTAGGTTAACACCCTTGGGCTCAATTGATTTTAGCCAGAGCCAGTCCAGCCCACTTCATTTGTAACTAGTGTTCTATCCTACAAATACGTTGCTATTGCATGTTTCTTGCAAGTAGACGGCTGGTTTCATTTTACTAAATGCCTTTTACCTTGTACATGTTTGGCCCACTTGATCAACGGATCGATGAGGAAATTTCACATGTGAAATAGAAATTTGATCAATTTTTTTGCCTCTCTTGATTGTGCAGAGCCCGAGCAATTTTTTGGGAATCAGGTTTGGGCTTGCCGAGCTAGGTCCGTGCTAGGCTAAGGCCGTGGTCTTGGGCCTTGTAGTGTGGGTCCGGGACAGGACTAGCCCTCCATAAGCTTTAGCCACCAATCGAAAAAATATTTCTGGGCCTAAAGGTGAGAAGGACCAGCCCAGCCCATTGTGGAAGATCCTGGCCGTCCAATGGTGAACTAGGCTGGGGATCCCTATGTACTTTTAGCCTATTGGAGATGCATATGTGCTGATCCTGGCCCACAAAAACCTGACGTTTGGGGAGTGATTGCTGTAACTACAGTGTTTCAATGTGAAAGAAAAAAAAAAAAAATCAAACTCTTATTGATAGCAAAATCAATAAGAAAAACACAATCAAAAGCATATGAGGGTCTGTGTTTGAAAATACATATTTCATTATTAGATCACACATGGGTTTACATAATGGGCCTCTTTTGAGGTGGCCCACTTCTGTATGACTCTTACCTAACCACACTTTTGACACTAAATTAATTTCTTTGTAGATTACACAAAACTCTATCAAACCATACGATTACATGTCCACACCAATGCGTTGATTGGGCTTGGATTTGATTCAGGCCCAATATTTGAGCCGCATGGGGTGGGCTTATTCTAGACCCAGGCCCGACCCATCACCAACCCTACTTAACTGTTAGTTTTCCTACAATTGGTCCTGATCTCACCACTGGATCCGGTGAGAGGACTGATGTTCCCCATGTTAATCATGGCACTGGCAAAATCAGCGAAGAACGTCGTGGAACTAGTGCTGTATGTCTTGACTTGAGAATCGGTGGACCCACCATTGAAGAGTTCTTGGTCTGAATGGAGGAGACCCTTCTTGATGATCAAGTTCTTATAGTAAGCGATGTCGAAAACCGTCGGAGTGGGGTCGAGTGGATATAGGTTGCCATCGCCACCAGTGCTTGGACACGTTGGCTGCAATGACTTAGCGAAAGCCGGATCGATGTTGGTGTCGTTGTAGATTCGGGTCCGGAAAGTGGTGCACCTTGCTTGTCCTATGACATGGCCTCCTGATGAACATAGCCCAAAATTGGTGAGGGTAGTTTCATATTTGAAGAGATGAGGTGGGCATTGCAGGGCCCACCAAAATGATATTAGGATCTGTTTAGCAACTGGCCCTTAGTTCCATTGAGGTATACTTGGCCTTCCTTTTAACAAGTGGGGCCCACAGTTTTTTTTTTTTTTTAACAGTTAAGTGATAAAAACCATTGGTCTGTTGGGTCCAATGGAGGATGAACCATGTTCCACAATATTTCAGACTGGAAGACAAATCTTGGGCCTTTTCAGCGTGGAATGATCAGATCAATCATCCGGACCATTGATCAATGGGCCCCACTTGTAGAAACAGAAACGGAGTCTGTCCTTATTGAGTTGAGGATGGTTTAAACCTGACAACGGCCTTTTAGTTTCAGCCATCTATCCACAGGCCATCGTGGGTCCTAATTCCATTGTCGAACAGTTCGAACCATAAATGAACGGCTCCGACCATTAACGAAGGACCCATGAAGAATCTAGGCCACGCAAAATATTTGGCGGTAATACTGCGAGTTACCTTCCTTTTTCCACCACCATAAATTGAAGAGTCATATTTGAAATGACGAAAGTACCCCTGGATGTATTAATTAAGAAAAATTAATGACGGAATTAGCTGTTAAACGTACCTGAAAGGGCCACCATTTCCTTAGTGTTGAGACCCTTTTTTGAGAAGGCAGATATAAGGCTGCTTAAGCTTGAATCGGGCCCAGGGAGATCGCTATTGGCAGTGCTTAAACTTGCTGTGGTCGAATCTCTTCTCCCTAATGGCACCGTCCATGATGGCCCACCCAGCTGAAAATCAAAATTAATACAAATATAAATGGAGAAGGTTAATGCAGAAGCATCTAGGTGTGACTCTAAGGATGTCACTTGTCTCCACACTAGGGTGGGGTGGCCTATAAAGTGAGGTCAGTGAGATACAGAATGGCCATGAGGTGGGGCCCACTATGAGACCATGTGATTCAGAGACCCATGCGATGCAGAGGTTGCTCATGGAGAGATCTCGCCTGTGTTTGCCTGAAAGGGCCTGCATATAGGGATAAACTGAAGAGCTTTTGGTGCACTAGTCGGTTATCTGCTATCAAAATAATATCAAAGCAGGAACCCAAGTGTTCAAGTCTCCTCACCGATGTGGGTTGCCCACAGAAAGGTTTTACCTGGGTTTGCCTCGAAAAGTCTACATATTGGGATGAATTGGTCCTTGCCATCAGCTCTAGAGCTTAGTTTGCTTGTCGGTTGTCCACTATTAGAGGTGATGGTGATGATGATGACTATGATGACTTAATGATTGTCCAAACAATGTAATTTTTTGTATATGGTTCATATATAGTTGGGCTGATAATTTGGACGGTCTTGATTAATGTACATGTTTATACTATGTGTTCCGGTTCCATTATAAGTCCCTGTGTAATAAGCTGATTCTATAGGTGCTGCGTGTGGGGCCCACTGGGGTACGTGTTTTGCCGTCCCAACCTGTTGAGAAAGATCTCCTCACCATGGAAGTGGGCGCGACTTGGGTGAGACCCCGGAACCAGCGATGTGGGTGGGACCCTGAACATAGGGCCCACCTGGATGTATTCTTTGTAGATCCATGCCGTCCATCAGTTTCTTCATATTATTTTAGGATGCAGTCC
This sequence comes from Liriodendron chinense, assembly GCA_003013855.2. Lineage (NCBI taxonomy): Eukaryota > Viridiplantae > Streptophyta > Magnoliopsida > Magnoliales > Magnoliaceae > Liriodendron > Liriodendron chinense. The sequence goes on from ML058368.1 coordinate 6,664,312, forward strand.
CAAAAATAAAACAGATTCAAAGTTTAGGTGGATCACACCCCAAGAAACAGTTATCATTCAACTGTGACCATTAAAAACTTTCTAGAGTCCACCGTAATGTTTATTGACCATCCAATCTGTTGATAACGTCAAGTAGACAGGGATGAAAGGAAAATAACAAATATCAGGCTGATAGAAAACTTTTGTGGCTCACAAAAGGTTTTTAATGGTCATTAACCAGTGTTTCTTATGTTGTAGTCCACCCAAAATTTTCATCTTCTTCACTTTTGGTACAATAGTACAAAATAATCCGGAAAAGCAGATTAACGGCATGGATCTACAAGTAATACATCCAGGTGGGCCCTAGGTTCAGGGGCATGGATCTACAAGTAATACATCCAGGTGGGCCCTAGGTTCAGGGTCCCACCCACATCGCTGGTTCGGGGTCTCACCCAAGTCGCGCCCCATGGAAGTTGGGTACCTGAAAAAAACAGGCCAATCCAATCCATCATGTTGGCCACAAGAATTTGGAAATTTTGGAAGACCATAAAAAACCTCCAAATTCACATGGTGGCCAACCCGATGGAATGGCCTAACTTATGGTGTCCAAATTTCACCGTAGGCACACTTTAGTGGCCCATGCATAAGCTTCTTTTTACAATAACTTGTATATGAACCGATCTCTTACAGATGTACACATAGTAAGTTTGTTGATTCCCCGCTGTAGCTGTCCATTTCTTTTTGGTAGTGTACCGGCCTAATTTTCAGGCTAAAAGATTAAAAAAAAAGTATGATTTTTACTATTTTCAAACGGGACAGGCCATACATATCATGTTGGTGGAGAGCTCGAAATGGTCCGCAACCTGTGTTTGCATATGTGAACGGTCTCCTCTGACAACCTGGTCTCTGCCGATGCAGACATACCACCTACTTGTCTGTTCAGGTTCTGGCAGGGTTTGGGTGGATCCCTAACCGTGGGGCTCACTGTGATGTATGTTCTTTACATCCACACCATCCATCCATTTTTACAGCTCATTTTAGGGCATGACCCCAAAAATGAAGCAGATCCAAAACTTAGGAGACCATACCATAGGAAACAGTCTTGATTGAATCCTCACCATTAAAAACTTCATGGGGGCTACTGGAATGTTTATTTTCCATCCAACCGGTTGATAAGGTCGCAAAGACCTGGATGAAGAGATCACACAAATATCAGGTTAATCCAAATCTTTTGGGTCCAACCAGAAGTTTTTAATGTTGGCTTACCACTGTTTCCTGTATTATGGTCCACTTGGATCTGCTTCATTTTTTGTATAATGTCCTAAAATGAGTTTTCAAAACACATGCATGGCCTGGATATAAGGATCGTCCATCATAGTGGACCCCACATTTAGGAATCCACCCACCTCAGTGGATCCAGGGATCCACTGAAACCCCACAATTTTCAAAGCAGCTTAGTTCTGCACAGGCCTAAAATGAGTTCTAATGGCCTAATTTTCAGGCCAAAAGATCAAAAGGTACAATTTTACTATTTTCAAACATTGATAGATATCTAATAAATCATGAGTTGTTTTTTTGCCATATGTACGCTTCTCTCTCTCTCTCTCTCTCTCTCTCTCTCTCTCTCTCTCTCTTTCTTTTTCTTTGTCTCTATGATTTAAAACTAGCCCCGGAGCAGGTACCTAGAGATTGAAGTTGAGTACTCACGCATGATGGTGAGGATGATGGCTGGCTGACTAAGAGCTTCAGGTCTTGCAAGAAAAGCTAGAAGTGTGAATAATCTACGTACCTCAGGAAAGCTAACGTAGTTACAAATGCCTTGGCAGATCGTCTATTTTATTTTAAAAGATTTATGTATTGATGCTTAGGCATGTGTTTCTCTTCTTTGTTAGTTAATCTCAACGCAGTTGTCTCGCCACATGTGTGCAGTGTATGTACTTTGAACATGAAAAAGGAAAGAAAAAAGAACTAATGAGTAATTGTAGTTCTATGAAAAATGGCTCTCTTTACCGCAACAACGGAATCACGAGCAGCAACCGTTAGGATGTCTGCACAAGACACGACATTTGGACACACACTCTCAACTTGAGATTTGATGGTGTCGATCACATCAAAACCTCTCAGGGAGCCCGCATTGGGGGCCGCAGTCTTTTCACCAGTGAAACCGGTAGTATCGTCTAGTAGAACTGAAGCGTCGCAACCCTGACATAAAATCAAATAACACATCATCATCATAATCTTCACTGCCATAGTGAACTTCAAAAATCGCCAATTGAAGCTCTTGTGTTGTAATGGAAAGGAGGGAAAAAAAAAGTCTCATTTGTCTTAACAAGAGTATTGTTTCATTTTTTTTTTCTGAAAATTCTATTAAGAGTAGGTGTTTCGGAAAAAAAATCAGGGTTGGGTTTTTCACCATCCCTGCTCTTTTGTTTATAATATTTAAGAAATATAAGAAAGATAATAATCTAAAGACTATCAAATAAGATACACCAGTTCACTTTAACACTGTCCGTCAAGCTAGTGCATGTTTGTGTGTGTGTGTGTGTGTGTGTCATAGATGCTCCACTTGTCTGATTTATTTTGTACCCTTCGCTCAATGAGAAAATGGGTTAGCTTATACTGGATCAAACCTATGGGACTTAAGGAATGATAGAAGGAAATATAAAGAAAAATGATATTATAGAAAATAATAAGAAGATGGAAATAATTTATATATGCAATGAGTAAGTTGGTATTTAATAGAGAAATAAGGGAAAGAGATGATGCCAATACTGTAAAACTTTTCTCGAACAAAGTGACAACTAACTTCAATATGCTTCATCCATATATGGAGTTCGAGATTAGAAGCAATATTAAGAATGGCTTGATTATCATGGAGAGAGAGAGAGAGAGAGAGAGAGAGAGAGAGAGAAGGGTTAGAAAAGTTTTAGGAAAACTAAGCTCATGAAAAGGAGCCCCCACCAAATGAAGGAATTGCATTGAAATGTATTTTTATTGACCAATTAAAATTGCCTCTAAGGACTTATAGTTGTCTCAAAAGTCCATTCACTTTTCATATACCCTATGGATGGATACTCGGCTTTCGCTGAAGATCGAACCACAACACCCACTCTAACAAGTAGATACCCAGGGCGAACCATTTTTCTCAACTTACAATTCTCTCTCTCTCTTTCTCTTTGTCTCTCTCTGTCTCTCTCTGTGTGTGTGTGTGTGTGGAAGTGAAAAAAGTAACATATTGCTAACATGAGCTGTTGCACGCATGCACACAAGTACGCTATCGAACATTTAAAATCAAACCAAAGGTAACATTTAAAATCCAACCAAAGGTGCTCGTGGACTACACACGACACACACAGGTGTGACTACTGATGGTGACCACAAGCATGCACACCACACATGCGCTAGTGCATAGGACAACATTTGTGTTTGATCAATCTGCATGCCTTCCTATTTGTTGGATGGGTTGGGCAATTCCAATCACAACTTAGCGATCCAAAACAAGGACATGATATTGTGTGGTTGGATTTTACTCACGACTTACATTAACAAAGCAATCATGAAAATGCAAGCGGAGCAATGATGCCCCCATGCGCTTCTCTCTGGCCACTGCGGCCTTGACTGCAGTTTGAATGGTGGAGAGAGCTTTAGGGCATGAAGATGCATAGAAATTCGCCGATAAGTCGGCAGAACCAAACAGAAAGAAGCAGAAGAGCCAGAAGAAGAAGAAGATTTGAGACAATGCAAAGCTAGAAGAGAAAGAAGCCATTGCTTATTAAAGAAACAAATAAGGAGGAGAAGCAAAGCGCTAAGGATGAATTGATAAGTGTTCATGGACTGTATTTATAAGTATGTTTTAGAGGTGCTAAGGTCAGTGCTAGTGGGGCCCATATGATCTAAGCCATCGACATGATGAGTCCTTCCATTGGTTCTCTATGAAGATTGAATGATCATGTTCATCGAATTTTTCATCCATTTTGGCTTTTGGTGGGTAGTTATTCCATGGTGTAGCCCATAAGATCAATGGTTTGGATCCTTGAATCATGGGCCCTACTTGTACATTTTCTTGCGTGGAGCATTTGTCCCATGGATGAAAGTCTAAAGTCAAAGCAGGGAAAAAAAATATAGTGTGAGCGGGGCTGCACGGTCTGTGGGCAATTTGCGGCCTTCTCCAAACGAGAAAATTTTTGCTACACCCATGAGTTAGCTACGCTAGCTACACCGGGTGTAGCAATGACCCCACCATAATGTATGTGTTGTATCCACGCCGTCCATCCATTTGGAGAGATCATTTTAGGGAATGATATCAAAAATGAGGTAGATCTGAAGCTCAAATGGCCCCAAGGAGTTTTTAATGGTTGGCGTTCAATCCTCACTAATTTCTATGATGGGTCCACTTGAAATTTGGATCTGCTTATTTTTTGGTTCCATACCCTAAAATGATCTCGAAAAATGGATGAGCGGTGTGGAAATAACGCATACACCCGGTCATTGCTACACCCGGTGTAGCTAGCGTAGCTAATCCGTGGGTGTAGCAAAACATTTCTCTCCCCGAACTGGGAGAAAACAAATGCCCCACCTTTACGTGACACCATCAAGAAACGCCACTGATTATGAAAGATGGTGATATGATAGAATTCAATCTTGAAATTTGAGATTTGTCATAAATACGATTTATTTTGACTGGCAATCAGAATATCCCATGTGTTTGAATATTCCACAAGCGTGTGAAGCCCTGTAAAGACACGTGTGTGAGATCTAAACTGTCGATAAGGTGGGGTACACTGTTTAGCTTTCGTGATCTAAAAGGTTAGGCCTAGAGCTGTCTATATGGGTACCCAGAACCGCTGGTACCTGATGGACCCGGGTTAGGTTCCATATTTTGGAGCCACTGAAATCAGGATGGGCTCGGGTCTCACCTCTTGGACCCAAGTAAAAATCAGGTCTAGTCAGGTTCGGTAGGGTTGATGTGATGGACCTGGTTAAAATGGGTCTAGTTAGTTTTAATAAATATTGATGATTTTAGCCAAAAAAAAAAAAAAAAAAAAAGTTAAGTCTCATGCATGCAAGAGAACATTTACACATAGTCCATGTGTCAAAGTGATACATCTGTGTGCAATTTAATTCATCCATCTAGTGGGCCCAACCATGTAAATGCTCTTATTTATTCTAAAACCAACTTGAACATAAATCTAAAGACCAGATGGGTACCCAAACTAGATTAGGTACCTGTCCAAGTCTTCAAGAGCTAGACCCAAACCAAAAGGGCCCAGACATTAAAAGACATTTCCCAACTCAGGTGGGCCACAACATCTAAAATAAATGGACAGCTAGAAAATTTTGTTTAAAGTGTCAGTTTAGACGATCCACCTTGGGAATGAAAGGACCTAATTTGTTAGGCAAAAAATATAAGCATTATTTACAACAGGATGGAAGGCTAAAGTCTAGCACACGTGTATGTATTAGAGTGGTTGTGCAGGGTTCCTCACGCATATGAAATTAGCAGATGCCTTGCTAGTGATTTTGCTGTCCCTAACATTGAATAGTTAAGTAGTCGTACGTAGTTGTGTATGTAATGCAAACTTCTCTAAGTCATGCTTGTAACATCACGTTTCAGTCATGGTCTTTAATACACTCATTGCAGCATTTTACAGTCTATGGTTTTTACGACGCCCATTGTAGCATTTTTACAATGGTAAGTGGTAAAGGAAATATTGTCACCTCTTTCAGAAGCTCCAAAATTCGATCCGCTTGATGTCCAGTCAGGTCAAGATGACATGAAGACTTGAACTAGCCCTATATTTGAAAATAATTTACATTTGGAGAAGTGAAAAGTATTTTAAACCATTCATATCATAATTCTAGAACTAGCTAGGCATCTCAACTTGACTCAAAACTCGGTTGAGTCAGCTCAGCTTGGCCTGTTTTCAATCCGAGTCACTGGGAAGCTAGCTCTACCTTACATCTAATTTGATCAAGACTCAATAGGCCTTGTAGAGTCGTCTCAACATGATTTGTAACCACTGGGTCCAAATCACTGGACTAGGGAACAATAAGAAAGAAGTATGAGCCGCAACCTACAAGAGATAATTCCAAGCGCTACTTGAGATAATTACAAGGCCTTTAGTCAGCATCCCCAAGCGCTACTTGAGATAATTCCAGCAATTAGTTGGATGTACACACCATGGTGGCCCCATGCACAACTAGTTGAACATGCGATTAATGTGTGAGCATTTCTGTATAATGAAAATGCTCACTTACAGCTAGATGTACGTCCAACTATGGCGTGTGGTGTCCACCATGGTGTTTGTATGACATCTCAACTGTCTAGCAAAGTTATCCCATCATGAAAATGGGATGATACAAAAATGGGGTCGATCCAACTATTAGGTGGGACACACTATTAATTAAAAAAAGCATTAAACAACTATCCAAAGAACTCCACATTCATATGTGCATTTAATAGTTGATGTTAACCACCCATCCTCATCTCATCCGAAACTTCCTTCGGATGGTTAGCGGCACATACTCAAATTTCAAATACATTTGAATTTGTATTCATTGAAAAGTCTATTCTAATCCACCTTCTATAAATTTAGATGGATCTGTGAGATCCAAGTCGTTGGATTCAGATTAGTTACTAGTGTTTATCCCCACAATCAAATATATGTTCAAATTTATGTGTGCCTATGATCAAATATTCCTACAATCAGATCTGTGTGTACCAACGGTTAGATCTGAGTTCATATTCCAATCTGCATTCATATTTAGATTTGTGTGACTTTTATTTTGTAATTTGTCTCTTGTGAAAAATCTAGTTTGTCCCATTTCTCCGGGCAAACAAATTACTTCAATTCATTGATGGTTCATCTAAAGTGTCTGAACCAATTTCTCTTTACTTATTCAGGAGAGCCCACCTCCACTATCAATCTTCCTTTTGAGGGGTGGCTAGAGAAAGACTCCTAAGTGTTACTATGGATTAATGCTACCCTTACTCCACAGGTACTCCAACATGTTATTGGACTTTAGACTGTTCAGGAAGTCTGGCTCCGTTTGGAGAAACTTCAACTTATACATCCAATCTCGATCTTGAGTTTTGCAACTCAAACACCAGTTATTAACCCACTGTAAATGCAGTTTATCTATCACTGATTATCTTGATAAAATGAAGAATTTAGTTGATGCTCTTGAACCTATTGGTCAACCCATCTCTGAATATGATCTATGTACAATTAGGTTCTTAATGGACTTGGTCAGGAATATGACTCGGTCCATATGTCTATTAGCAACTGTACAATAGCCATTACTTTTGAAGAATTATTTAGTCAACTTCTAACTTTTGAACTCCGATTTTATTCGCATTTATCGGGTTCATCTATGGAACATCCAACCACTACCCTTTTTATGCCTAATGCCTCTCCATTATGTGGACGTCTTGAGGCAGGTCTTCTTTTCATGGCCATGGGAAGGGTCATATTCTAAGTGGTCGCAATGGCCCCTCTTCCCTTCCTTCAGGACCAGAACAATGACCACAGTCCCAGAATACTCCTCCTACTTGTCAGATATGCAACTGGGTGGGTCACTTGGCCCTTGACTATTTTCATTGGCTAGACCTATCCTTTTAGGGTTGACAACCTCCTCATAAACTTCAAGCTATAGCTGCTTTCAAACAAAGTGACACTACCTGGTTCATAGATACAAGTTCTACGAACCATGTTACTCCTGATTTCAACAATCCTCTCTGAACTCTGACTACGCTGGCAATTACTGTCTTGGTATTAGGAATGTATGCCTTACCTATCTTCCACATTGATACCTCGTCGTACTGCTTTAATAGCTCTACCACTTGTTTGCATGAGATTTTCTATGTTCTTAATTTCTCTAAGAATCTTCTTTTTATTTTTAAGATTGTAAAAGATAATGACTACTTTTTGTTTTCACTTCTTCGGATTTCTATTTCAAGGAGAACATGTCGAGGAGGATCATTTACCAAGGACAGAGCTCTAATGGTCTTTATCCACTTCAGCTTCCTTAGCATACGATTCACAAGTTCCTCCTATCACGCTCTTCGTATATGGGCTTCTCTCTAGAACTATTGGTTGGGGCATCCATCCCCTCAGGTTCTCTAGAGTCTTGTTGCGGTTCTTCCATTTGCTGATTCACCCACCCGTCCACTGCTTTGTTATGCCTGTAGACTAGGAAAAAGCTCCAGGCTTTCTTTCTAATCTTTGACTTCTGTCTCTTCTTTTTCACTTGATCTGGTTCACTTGGATGTCTAGGGTCCACCTCACCTTCCATTCTATCTCGAACTTGAATTTATGTTATTTTCGTTCATGATTTTAGTCAGTATTGTTGGTTATTTTCGTTTTAGTTTAAGTCACAAGTCTATGATGTATTTGTATATTTCAAGGCATTAGTTGAGAAAATGCTTGGCCAAACTATTAAATCCCTTCAAACTGATAGAGGGGGTGAATATACCAATCGCCGTTTTTTTTTTATCCTTTTTAACGGCTAATGATATCTCTTATTGACTTTTCCGTCCACACATGCCTAAACAGATTGGACTGGTAGAGGAAAAATACCGCCATATTGTTGAAACCGGTCTAGCCTTACTCGCTCATTCAAGTGTCCCATGCCTATTTTGGGTAGAATTTGGCTTCTTGGAGTGCTAAGAAACAACCTACTATTTCTCACTCAAGCACGTGATGATATATCCATGGTGCAGTCGACGTCTCCAGTTCTTTTACGTCCTCGTAGTCGGTGAGATCTCTCAATTTCTGGTTCCTTTTTATTGTTATTCACTCCTATGTGAGTGAAAAAGAGTTCAAGTGTGTTGTGCTTGTGATCACTGTATAAACATTTCTTTACATAGTGGATTGTTGATCCGGACGATATCCCGTGGTTTTTACCTCTATTGAAGGTTTTTCATGTAAAAATCTCTTGTGTTCGTATGGTTAATGATTTGATTGTGTTTATTATATTATCATATCACATAATTCACGTAGTTAGGATGCGAGATCCTGAAGTTTTGTGCAACTCTCCCAACACCTTTTCCTGTTACTTCTTTTCTCCATTGAGGAGATTGAGGTTTAATCCAATCTCCAATTTGGAAGCTGAATATTCAAGTCATGAGGTTGCTCCATGGTGTCAAGGATTCTTTACAAGAATTGATTTTTAATTAAAGAGAATTCAACGGCTAAGGGTTGGTTAATAAGTTTTTACATAGAGCTACAGATTAATGTGGTTAGTCGAGCATGATTTATATGGGTGGAGAGGATGTTTTGTCATGAGTTTGTTATATTTAGGAAGTTTTTGTATAAACCTTATTTTAAACTATGTTTATATGATAGGTGAGGCCTAGTTTCTTATTATTGAGCCCGCCTAATTGATGCACGTCCATTTTCTTCCATACCAATAAAATTGCAGGTGGTGTGCTCCCATTTTTCTCTTAAAATTTAAAAAAATAAAAAAAAAGAATGGAAATTTTTCTTAAAGTCGATTTGATTTTCCATGCTCCATGTAAATCCCTAGTAAATAAGTAATTATTACTTTTTCACCTGGTTTGAAAATGGGTGAGTAATTCCACCTTGAAAATCAGTCCAAAAGTATTTACTTAAATTTGTGGGCCCTACCTTGATGTATATGTATGCATCGTCCATCTGTTTTATCAAAACCCTGATGTATATATATGCATTGTCCATCTGTTTTATCAAAACCCTGATGTATATATATGCATCGTCCATCTGTTTTATCAAAACATTTAGGGGCATGATCTGAAAAATGAGATAGATCCAAGGCTCAAGGGCCCCCACAAAAAGAAATAGTATCCTTAATTCATTAAAAGTTCTTTACTTCATTGGGCCCACGTTGAGGTTTATTTGTCATGGTTACACAAATATGGATAAGGGAAAACACAAATATCTGCTTGATCCAAAACTTCCGGGGGCCCTAAGAAATTTTTAATGCTACGCACTCAGATTCCCAATGTTTCCTATGGTGTGGTCCACTTGAGCTTTGGATCCACCTCACTTTTGGGCTCATGTCAGCTGGCATAACAAATTGGCGGTGTGGTTAAGCCACATACATCTTGGTAGGTCCTATAGTGTTAAAAAAGTAAGCCATCACAGTCTACATTGAGAAAGATGTAAAGTACAATCTCTATGGAGCTTTGAGAGCACTGGACCATCGCTCTGTGTTAGAGGCTCCACCACTCATCTCTACCTGAACTCAGTTTGAATTATGCAAAACTCAACTGGTTCACCTTGAGTCAACCCGACTAATAGAAGAAGTGGCGCATTTTCTTGTTGATCAGAGTTGACTCAGTCGAATTTTGAGTTAACTCACCCAATTTTTAAACCATGTCTTAAACCCTAAAAGGTGATCCACAAAATAAATCAATTACTAAATTAAATCCATATTTCAAAGCTGTGACAACCGTTGACAAAAGTAAAAATAGTCGTTTCCGTACTCGATTGTGGGATTTGATTATCCGGAAGTCCACCCCAATGGTCAACTCTGTTAGAGGTCACCTAAGGCCACGATTTTCATCCATCTGGACCGTCCAACATATAGTTTTCCTTTTGGGTATGAGATGGTCCAAATTCAATATTATACACCCCCAAAACATCCCATCACGACTTTTTATGGACCCTCGTTGAGCATCTGAAAGTTAGACCGTTGAACCTATAAATAGGCTAATCTAGTCGGTTGGATTTCTGGGCTGTAGTCCGACCATGAGGTGGCATATAAGTTGGACGGTCAATATTCAATCTCATTTGACCGTTTAAGGCATAACAGCCGGCAACCAATGTGTACCGATTTATGGCCCTCTACCCATGCATCTGCTCGTCAATCCAGACCGTTCAACATATTCCCATCTCTTGGATGAGCTGATCTACGAGAAAAGAAATATGGCTGCGGCCAAGCTAGGCCCAGTAGGCAAATGCTCAAATTTAGCAAGTTAATCTAGTTGCATCTAGACACCTAGACGGTCCAACCAATTGATCTAGACCATTCATTAGGTCCAGCACACAATCATGGGCTACAGGCAAACATTACACCAATCTGACAAATATTAACCATTTGATCAATGGCCTTTTGATATGGACAGTCAAGATTGTTAATGTAAAAGTAGGTCCAATAAAAGATCTGATCCATCTATTTGCTAGGGCCCATGGTGGATTCCTTATGATTCTAAAGAATCTTCTGTTAGCCAATCATAAACATCCCATCAATGGCTTGATAAAAGGAGGGCCACAGAAAATAAGGCCAAGTCAAGAATGGATTGGATCATTCAATCACTGTAATTTTTAAATGGTTGTCCATTAACTGTTTTCTGGACTTAATGGACAGCTCAGATCGATTGATTGGACTGTCCAATCGAACAGATGCAACTAAGAGCAAGATAACTTACAGTGCTGGAGATCTTGACCGTTTGATAAAGATACCATGTGTGAATGTGAACAGAGGAGTCTATGAGGAATTTCTGTTTAGTCAGCTAAATGGGGTTGCTAAATGGCTTACGTCTTATTTTGTAATTTCGGTCCAAACATCCCAATGTTAGAACCTTCTTGTGTATGTCAAAAGGAAGGTCCTTTTCCACAGTATATCAAATTTCTTTTAAATCTATCCTCAAGTGGGGTAAAGTCAGTCCTGTACGGTCGGGTCTAGGGGAACTCCGTATTGGACCCGTTTAGGAATTGGGCGTAGATTTAGGCTTTTCATTTATACAGGGAGCGAATTAGGTGTTACCCCGGAGCAGCTTCGTGGGTGTTACCCCCACCGTGTGGCCCACATGGATAGTATTTTGTATATCCATCCCGTTCATCCGTTTCTCCAGCCCATTTTAGGATGGTCCTTCAGAAATTATGCAAATCTAAATCTCAACTGAACCATACCACTGGAAACAGTGCTGATTGAGTGCCGACCATTAAAAATTCCAAAGAGCCCATCGTATGGTTTTGATAATGTTTATTTGCAATCCAAGCTCTTCATAATGTCAAAAAGGTATGGATGAAGAGAAAATTTTGAAGATCAGCTTGATCTAAAACTTTTGTAGCTCGCAAAATGCTTTTAATAATTATTCATCACACTTTCTATTGGAATGGTCTACCTGAGATTTGGATCTTCATATAATTTTGGATCACGTCCTAAAATTAGGCCTAACAACAGATGGATAGCATGGATATACAAAAACTACATTAAGGTAAGCCCCACACGGTGGGGGTAACACCCACTAAGGTGTTAAGGGTAACAGTTAATTCGCTCCCATTTATATATGGGTTGGATCTAGGTGGGTCCAAGTCCAAATCAGCCGAGCTTGAGTTGGGTATGTTGGAAGAGCCTTCAAATTGACCCTTGGACTGTGTCACCGACCGGTCATGATTGGTCGGACAGTGGGGGCTGACCGGTCTTGACCAATTGTTCAGCGTTGAGGTAGCGTGTATTTTCAGGATTTTTCTCCCTAGACTGTTTTTTAGATCGGTTTGACTAGTCAACCTGTTACACGATGACTTGCACAGCAAGCTTTTTCTTACACTATTGCGCGGTAGTGTATAAGACGTTTTTAATTCCGAGTTAACTGCATATATGGGGCTTAAATCCAGGATTAAGAGCAATCTTAAGGTGTCCAAGGTTTCCTAAGTAGGTTAGGAAGAGGGGAGAGTATTTTGAGAGAGAGAGAGAGAGAGAGAGAGAGAGAGAGAGAGCTTAGGTTTTCTCTGTTTTCCTTGCTTGTGGGCTGTCAATCTCTGTAATCTTCTGTTAATCATAGTGGATCACTTTGTGCCGTGGTTTTTTACCCGTTGAGGGGTTTTTTCATATAAAATCTGTCTGTCTTTTGTTGTTGAATGCTTGTGTGATTGATTTCATTGTGTTTCTCGTTTGATCTTATATACTGCTATAGTATTTGTTCGGCTTCCACTTCCGTTGCAGGCGTCCCTATTCCCAACAAGTGGTGTCAGAGCTAAAGTTGGGGTGGAGTAAAATTCGGATCTAAGACAAGAAGATGGTATCAACCATAAGGTTCAAGGTAGAGAAGTTCTTTGGAAAAAAATAACTTTGAGCTATGGAAGGTGAAAATTGAATCCCTTCTAGTTTAGCAAAGGCTTGATGAAGTTCTTGGAAAGTGACCTAAGGCTATGAAAGATGATGAGTGGACGAAGCTCAACAAGAAGGCTAGAACTTCGATCATGTTATGCCTTATAGATAGGGCTGTAAATGGTCGGGTTCGGGGCGGGTTTAGCCAAAACCAGACCCGCCCATTTACTAAATGGGTCTGGGTCGAAATTTTAGACCCAAACCCTTTTACTAAATGGGCGGGTCCGGGTCGGGTCCGAGTCAGCCCATCAGACCCATTTATAAATGGGTCCGGGTCTGGTAGAGGGAGATCCACCCAGACCCATTTATAAATGGGCCGGGTCTAATGGGTCCGGGTCTGGATCAAGTATACAAGCATTTTACAAGGCTTAAAACCGGGTCTGGACGGGTCTGGGCTGGACGGGTCCCTTTTAACATAGACCAAACCCGCCCACTTACTAAATGGGTTTGGGTCGGGTCGGGTCAGGCCTAAATTAAAGGAAACCAGACCCAAACCAATTTAACAAATGGGTCTACTCTTGGACCCAGACCCGTACCATTTAACAAATGGGTCGGGTCTGGGTCGGGTCTAAATGGGTTGGGTCCAGGTACCCCATCGGGTCCACTGACCCATTTACAGCCCTACTTATAGATGATGTCCTTTATTATGTCATGAAGGAGAAGATTGTGACTGATATGATGGAGAAGCTAGAGAAGGTTTATGCCAAGAAGTCTTTAGAGAATCACATGTATCTGTTGATATAGTTGTTCACATTGAGGATGGCTGAGGGGACAGATGTAGAGGACCACTTAAGCACGTTCAATCGGCTAGTTTACAAGTTGATGGAGATAGATGAGCCGATGAAGGATGAGTATCAAGCATGCATCATGTTGAATTCTCTTCCAGATTCATATGAGTCATTCAGGGACTCTTTGTACACAGGGAGGGAAACCATCAATGTCGAGACTATTATCTCAGCCCTCTAATCGAAGGCAATGAGAAAGAAAAGCGGTAACGTGAGTTCTCATTCTTCCTCAGAGGCATTGATTGTGAAGGGAAGAAATTTTGAATATGGTGGAGGATATTCGAAATCGAGATCTAAGGCCAGGGGTAAAGGGAAAGCTAAGGTGAAGTGTTGGAGTTGTGGTCAAGAAGGCCACATGAGAGGAGATTATCAGAATCCGAAGTTGAAGTAAGAGAGGTATGGAAATTCTTCTAGAGACGGAGCCAATACTATAAAGGACGGTGGCGATTTTTGTGAAGTTCTGACTATATCTGGCAAGGGACCTCATGGTAGAGAGTGGATCCTAGATTCAGGGACTTCATGTCACGCTTGTCCTGACCGAAGTTCACTCATGACATACAGGGAGTATGGTGGTGAATCGGTGTTTGTGGGCGATGGCTACGCTCATAAGGTGGTGAGTATTGATACGGTGCACATCAGCATGTTTGATGGGATTGAACGAGTCCACAAAGATGTGAAGCATGTTCCCAAAATGAAGATGAATGTGATTTCTCTTAGTGCACTTGAGGCAAAATGGTGCAGTGTTCATCGGCCGTGATCGTAATTGTAAAGTGATAAAGGGGGCACTTGTGTGTATGAAGGCACGGAGGTGTGGCCATCTTTACAAATTGATCGGGAGTACAATTCACGATGAAGCTGTGGGATCAGGTAGTGAGATTCACGGTTGCTTGTATGAGGCAAGTGCCCAAGGGCCACATCAGAAGAGCGGAAAAGGGCGTGAAAGTGCAAGGTTAGGGTTGATGGAGGCACGAGAAGCGATGGAGCTATGATGAATATGAGATGATGAAAGCAAGGATGTTCTGATTCGACGTTTGAAGCCTCGATGGAGTTTGTTGGAAGAGCCTTCAAACTGACCCTTGGACTGTGTCACCGACCAGTCATGATCGATCAGACAGTGGGGGCCGACCGGTCTTGACTGGTCGATTAGCGTTGATGGCAGCATGTATTTTCAGGATTTTTCTCCCTGGACTATTTTTTTTATCTGTTCGACAGGTCGGCCATGGGTCTGACCGGTCAAGACCGGTTGGCCGTGTTACGCAGTGACTTGCACAACAAGGTTTTTCTTACACCATTGCGCGGTAGTGCGTAAGACGTTTCTAATTCCGAGTTAGTTGCTATATATGGGGCTTAAATCCGGGATTAGGAGCAATCCTAAGGTGTCCAAGGTTTCCTAAATGGGTTAGAAAGAGGGGAAAATGTTTTAAGAGGGAGAGAGCTTGGGTTTTCTCTGTTTTCCTTACTTGTGGGCTGTCAATCTCTGTAATCTTCTGTTAATCATAGTGGATCACTTTGTGCAGTTGTTTTTTACCCATTGAAGGGTTTTTCCACATAAAATCGGTTTATCTCTTGTGGTTGAATGCTTATGTGATTGGTTTCATTGTGCTTCTCGTTTGATCTTATATACTATTGTGATGTTTGTTCGGCTTCCACTTCCGCTGCCGGCATCCCTATTCCCAACAGGGTCCAGGTGATTGGGTTGAGAGTTCACATGGGGCCAACCTTGATGTATGTATTTTATATCCACGCTATTCATCCATTTTACCATATCATTTTAAGGCATGAATCCAAAAGTGAAGAAGATCTAATTCTCGAGTGGACCATACTATAGGAAACAATGGTGATTGAATGCTTTACCATTAAAAGCTTTCTAAGGCCCACCATAATGTTTACTTAATGTTTAGTTGGCATCTATCATAATCTATTGATAAGGTTACTTGAACCTGGATGAAGGGGAAAAACAAATATCAGGTTGATCCAAGCCTATTATTGGTCAATCACCACAATTTCCTATGGTATGGTCCACCAGAGAGTTGGATCTGCTAGTTTTTTGGGCTTATACCTTAGAATGATTAGGGAAAAATGCGTAGACAACATGGACGTAGAATAAATTCATAAGGTGGGCCCCAGAGTAAGGGCCAAACTGTCTTGGGTGAGGTCTGGGCGCACCTACTCTGCTCCCGCTTGTTTCGATATAAGGAACCTAATGCGAGGGCATGAATGACTATATATAATAAGAACCTTTATCTAGCACAGTGGCATTATGAATTTTAAAAAATGTTGTCGTTGATAACTGTAATGATTACCTTTTCCAAAGTCTGTTGAAAAATCTCAAACTTAGTAGACAACAGTCACTCCAAATTTCATAATTTCACTTTTAGTCTTCGCAAACCTATCTTTTTTAGGTAGGTTTATAACTATTAGCTCTTTTCCTTAATCATCTTACTTAAAGGAATTTTAGTGGTTAATTTTCAATGCCTGGAAGGTCTTAATCATAGTCAAATCCCCTTTTAGGTGGTCCAAATGTCCATTTAAAAGTTGGGCTTTAGGTTGGCTAGATCTAGTATTGATAGTCAGTGCATGATTTTGAAGTCAGATCTGACTCAGTGAGTTTGATTTAACATCTGGATCCATTTATTACTGGATCATGTCCTATGCCCTATTACGTAGAAATGGCCCATTTGCATCTTTATCCTCAAAGCGGGGAAAATGAGATTAATGGCTCTTTTCTGCCATATATTAATATTTTAAAATGTGCTCAAGTAGACAAATGAAATCATTGTTAGCATCAGGAAATGGGTAAAGTTCATGTACATGAGCAACCACTAAAACTCAATACATAGTGGCCCACCTCTAAGTGAACATAAACCGTCCAATGAGTGGGATTCTTTTTTTTTTTTTTTTTTACAAAGTTGATTATAATTTTCTGATCTTTAGAGAATGTCCAACTAATTGAACAGTCATGTTCAATGGGCATGAGCAGTTGTGCACCCCATTGGACAAAAGGAATGGCTCATGCACAGATTTTCAGTGTGCGGTTTTTGTTGTTCCTGATTAGAAGTGACATCTTTTTCCTCAAAGAGTACAGACCTAATGCTGAACATTTTCCCATCTTAATAAACTTAGTCCAACTTGAGCATGGAATTTTCGTCATACGTACCATTTCCTGTACCATCCATGTGGCGTATACATGTGATGACATAAGATGTTCATTCAGGCACGACAACCATAAATCCGTACCAGACTAAAATTGTTTGTTAGGTAAACGAGTAATAATTACCTTTCTCCATCATTTGAAGCAAAAAGTATTCCTCAGGTAAAATAAGCCTTAAATGTCTTAAATGTCTCATGAAAAAACATATTTGCTCTTGTGAAAATTATGCTGATGATTAATAGGTTACAACACAATTTATGCTTTTAACCTACACTGTCCATCTGTTTTAGTAGATTATTTTAAGGCATGAGCCCAGAAAAGAGATAGATACGAAGCTGAAATGGGCCACACCACATGAAATAGTGGTTGTAATAGTGTCCATTGTTGAAAAGTAAATCTTTATTAGGGCCTACAGTATTGTTTATTTGTCATCCAGCCCACTCATAAGATCACATAGATCTTAATTAAGTTAAAATACAAAATTCGGCTTGACCCAAAATTTATACAGCCTTTATAAAAAATTCAACAGTGACATCAATTCCCACAGTTTTCTATATTGTGGTCTATTTCAAACATGGTACAGCCTTACTTTTGGGCTCATACCATAAAATGAGTTGTTAAGTTAGATGGACAGCATGGATAAGCCACAAAAATCACAGGTGGGTTCCATAATTCTTTTCACCTTTTTTAAATTTTAGCAACAAACATCTTCTCACAAAAGTACAACGCTGAAGGAATCATTGGTATAAATAATTATTACTTATTTGTAAGTATTTACCAATGTGAATTAAAAACAAACCTAACCTATTTTTAAAACAATGTACATGTTAGCTCGATTTGTGGTACTACAATAATTCAAACTTTTTATGACGAGAACCTTAAACTTGTTGTTAAAGACTTTTTGCAACAAGTGTTGCTCGTCGTCAATTTTACCATAAATACGGCATCACAAATTGTATTTAGTGACAAAAATATCAACTCGTCGCCAATAAGTAAATTATTTACGACAATCTAATAATTTGTTGTAAAATATAGCTAATTAGTGACAAATTGACACGTTACCATTACATATCGTAAAACATTGTTAAACACGTATTTAACTAATTCTATGTATTAGTCATCTCTCTCTCTCTCTCTCTCTCTCTCACACACACACACACACACTTATAGTGCTTCTATTTTATTGCCTACTTCAGTTTGACACTTTTAACAATAATCTAGAGTTAAAATTTCCTATCCTAAATCTGTGCATAGAGACGGTATGTTCTTGTGATTGGATGGGGATGGATACCAACACCTTCCTTTCTGGTAAGTGATGGGTGGAAAGGGTGCATAGCACCTTCCTTCTCCGTAACTAAGGCTCATACTTAGAATCTTTGAACGATATCACATGAATTTTAGTCAATCTAAGTCGTTTATCTCGACCCCTTTGTTATCACACTCGAAATAATGATATCACATGAATTTTAGTCAATCTAAGTCGTTTATCTCGACCCCTATGTTATCACGCTAGAAATTTTAGTAAGTGACGACTCCATAGCTTCTTAATCTTCAGCCGCATCCTGCCAACGGATCTGCCAATATGTTCCACAAGGTTACCAAGAAATCGACAACTAAGAAGAAAATACACAACGATTCACATTTAATCAAGAACGATCAAACATTTTGTGGCTGATGCTTTTCAGTGGGCGCATTTTGGGTGGTCACTCTCACGGTATAGGACCCATCGATCCAACCATTTGGATCACTGAACAATGGGCCCAACTTGTACAACCCAGAAGCACCAATCCAGTCTCCATCACTGTCATTTAGTCAAAGTCAAATAAATGTAAATAGTAATAAAGCAGCTCTCAAGACCAACCAGTTGGACTATAAATTACGGCCCACCTTGCATATAACTTCCAACCTGTGATGTATGTTCAAAATCTAACCCATCTAAGAGGTTGGCCCTATCATTTTCATCTCCTTCAAAAACAATCAGCCACATCCACTTTTTAAGTGAGCCACACTTGTAATTTTGTATTTATCAACGGCTATAATTTTTTTCCTCCTTTGTAATCCGTCCAATAAGAATATTTGGCTGATGTTTTAATTAGGCAATGGTCATGGATGGGTCAACACATTAGACGGGTTGGATATCACATGCTCTTAAACTGGTTGGAAGTTACCCGCTGGGTGGACCATAACTGTGGTTCAACCCATTGGACTTGAAAGTTACTCGCTTCTAATAATACCGTTTTGCTGTGTAATTAGTCATTTTAGGGTATTATTTCTGTCACGTTGGTTGTCGTTACTCGGAGGTTTCCCAATTCCACACGCTAGGGATGCATGTGCCGATATGGAAAATGTCCTCAATATCTGAGTTTTCAATCAGGTGGGGCCAAGCTATTTATATCTTGTGCCAAAAATCAGGACATTTTATACTTAACGTGAGCAACAACCAATCAAAACAAATGGACAGCTAGAAATAGTTGTTTTAGGCATTTGTTTACTTTGTACATTGTGGCCCAATGGAGGAGTGGAAATTGCCCCCTTTTTTAGACCGAGTATCTAATCACTATTTCCATCTAGATGCAAGCAAAGATCTCACACATGTCATATTGACATATGTGCCTACTTATGTAATGGTGGATGGACTGGCGTTTTACACGCCGTTGAATTAACAACCTCTCCAATTGTTCTATCCTTAATGATAGGTTTTCAAATCCGGCACGCACCTAAAATGTAGTTCATGCACACACCACAAGATGTGCCAGAATGGCAGGCAAGTGCAATGCCCTAACCGTCCTTCAGGTGCGTCTGAGTGTGTAGATGTTCTCACCCAAAAGTAACATGGACAATTCAGTAGGTGGGCTTACGAGAAGAATTTTGCTACACCCACTGATTGCTTACACTATATATGCATCAATCCGCGACGTCCGGATTTATAGGAGTGTAGAATGCGGAGAGTGTGAGTTTCTCTCATCTCCCTTTTCTCTCTCTCTCTCTCTCTTCCAAGAATCTCTTTGGAATGGCAAGAGATTAGATGCAGATTTCACGTTAAAGCTTTATTATGCTGGGAACCTAGGTGGGCCCACAGCTGAGGATTGTGAGAAATCCACCTGGTCCATCTGTTTTGTGAGCTCATTTTAGAACGTAAGACAAAAACTGAACAGCATCCAAGAATCAAGTGGACCCATTAAAAGAAAAGGTGGGGAGGGAAGGAAGGATTGCGTAGTGAGTAAATCAATATAGTAAAATATGTGGGGCACACTTTGATTTGTGTAGTTTATCCACTCTATCCATCCATTTTATAAGATAATTTTAGGGCTTGATACAAAAAAAGAAAGCATATCCAAAGTTCAAGTGGACCACACCACGGAAACAGTGTGAATTGAACATTTGTCGTTGACAAATTCTTGGGGGCCGCATAAGCTTTGGATCAAACTGATATATATATTTTTTTTACCTTCATCTATATATGTGTGATATTATGAATAGGTTGGATGATACAAAAAAAGGATGCATATCCAAAGTTCAAGTGGACAACACCATAGGAGACAGTGTCAATTGAACATTTGCCATTGAAAAACTCTTAGGGCCATAGAAGCTTTGGATCAAGCTGATATTTAATTTTTACCTTCATCTATATCAATGTGATATTATGAACCGGTTGGATGACAAATAAACATCACTGTAATGTTTATGAGAAAGAGATGAAAGAGAGATGAAATGGTGCAAGGATGTGATTTCCTGCAAAAGCCTTGGGCATGCGCTGGGAGCTTAGGTAGGGCTCACTGTCATGATTGTGAGAAATCCACCTAGTCTATCCATTTCGTAAGCTCAATTTAAGGTGTGTGACCAAAAATGAGCCGGATCAAAGACTCAAGTGGGCTAAAAACATGAGGATTAAACGTCCATAGTTAAAATATTCATGGGGACATAGAAGTTTTTGAAGTAGAACGGGTCGCTGATTATTTCATGGCCTAGATGGACCAAAAGAAGACCGGTTAGGTCGAAAGTAATCCAGACCGTCAGGACTGTAAACCGATCGTATCTCGCAATCTGGAATGAGTTTCTGGACATATAATATATCATTTTAGATTAGCTCGAGCTACTTTAGCCACCCAACCCCGCTATGCCGGGTTGCCCATGCCGGAATCACGAGATTTGATCATATCGATGGTCATTAGGCTAGTTTTAATTCGATCATAACTTTAGATCTATAGGGTTTTAGAGTTAGTGCCCAACATGAAAATGGCTTAGAATATTTAGCATAACAATATGGTTGGGCCCGTTTGATAACTTTCTATTTTTGGCCGAAAACCAAAAGTTCTAGTAGGATTGAGCAACTTCTATAAATAATAAGTTTACTATTTATAGTAAATTGCGTTTTCTAAGAGTTTAAGTTTAAGTTGGAGTCTGATACTTTACCTAGGATTTAGTTTCCTATTTATATGCATTACAATTCTGTTTCAATTGATTCAATCTATCAAAAACAGTTATTCGGAATTAATTTTTCCTTTTTATCCTTTTATTTGTTCTCGTGGATTTGAGAAACAATCGGTTAGGGAGACGATGATCGACCTACCACGTCCTCTCTACATTAGTTTTGAATGAGGCAAATATTTTTGTTTTCAGTTCATACCAATAGGAATGACATTATGAATGGTATGGATGGCATATAAGCATCACTGTGGACCTAAGGATATTTCGACGGTAGGAATTTTTCCTAACCAACTTTTCCTTTAGTGCGGCCCACTTGATTCTTGGATGCGGCTCATTTTTTGTCTCACGTCTTAAAATAAGCTCATAAAACGGATGGACGGGGTGGATTTCTCACAATCATCAGTGGTGGGCCCCACCTAAGTTTCCAACGAAAGAAGGCTTTGGCACAAAATCCGCGTCTAATCTCTCGGCATTCCGAAGAGATTCTCGGGAGAGAGAGAGAGAGAGAGAGAGAGAGGAGAGACGAAAGAGACTCACACTCTCTGAACCCCTTCCGATCCGGACATCACCATCCTAGGGTGTTAGCAAAACATCAACCAACAAAATTTGGGCTGACAATTTGTTTCGTGAATTGTGGCTCACCTAACAGGTGGATTGATACATGGGAAAGCATGTACAATTGTGGCTATCCTCTGATGAATGGATTGGATCTTCTAACAAAATGTGCTGCGTTGGGGAATCTAAAACATGAACATGAGTTGCCTCTCTCCTCCGGATGAGGCATCCTGTGGTTTTGATCCGATGTGCATTTGGATGCACTTTTGCAAACACTATCTCACCCCACGCCAGGTGTTAAAATGCTATTCCACGAAAACCAATCAGATTGCTTTTTCTCAAGCAGACCAACAAATTCAACAAGGGTTACACTCGGCTTAATTTTACACAAAACGTCTTTTTATGAAATTGCATCCAAACAGGCCCATAAAAAAAAAAAATACATCAAGGTAGGCCCCACACAGTAGGAGTAACACCCACTAAGGTGTTACCAGGGTAACAGCTAATTCGCTCCCATTTATATATGGGTTGGATCTAGGTAGGTCCAAGTCCAAATCAGCCGAGAGTTGGGTCCAGGTGATTGGGTCGAGAGTTCACATGGGGCCCACCTTGATGTATGTATTTTATATCCATGCTATTCATCCATTTTACCATATCATTTTAGGGCATGAATCCAAAAGTGAAAAAGATCTAATTCTGAGGTGGACCATATTATAGGAAACAGTGGTGATTGAATGCCCTACCATTAAAACCTTCCTAAGGCCCACCATAATGTTTCCTTAATGTTTAGTT
The DNA here is from genome assembly GCA_003013855.2 of Liriodendron chinense. NCBI lineage: Eukaryota > Viridiplantae > Streptophyta > Magnoliopsida > Magnoliales > Magnoliaceae > Liriodendron > Liriodendron chinense. The sequence continues at coordinate 6,687,097 of ML058368.1, forward strand.
GGCATCCAACATGACCTATTGATAAGGTTACGTGAACCTGGATGAAGGGGAAAAACAAATATCACGTTGATCCAAGCCCATAATGGTCAATCACCACGGTTTCCTATGGTATGGTCCTCCAGAGAGTTGGATCTGCTAGTTTTTTGGGCTCATACCTTAGAATGATTCAGAAAAATGCATAGACAACATGGACGTAGAATAAATTCATCAAGGTGAGCCCCACAGTAAGGGCCACACTGTCTTGGGTGAGGCTGGGGCCGCGCCTACCCCACTCCTGCTTATTTGGATATAAGTAACGTAACGCGAGGGCATGAATGACTGTATATAATAAGCACCTTTATCTAGCACAATGGCATTATAGTGTAAGACTCTATTAGGTGGGCCACACATGATCATCGGTTTAGATCATGACCGTTGGATTATTCAGATTGAGCGATTCAATGGGCCCTACTATAATTGTGAACATTACAAATAGGTTTGGGGCGGGACGCTTGAATCGTGGTCCCTATTCACGGTTATTAAGCCAGATATGGAAACCTACGGTGTGGAGACCTAGAGGAGAGAAGTGTGATGGGTAAGCTTCTCTGGCCCTCTTTCCTCTAAATATATGTCTTGGTCCCCTCACCAACACACAAGAGAAAACCCCAGTCCCATTAAGTGGTTCTCCTAAAGGTGTAAGGTGCGGAAGACCAAGAGTTCTTCTCGGCAACACGACGGCATCGGGAATGTCTTCCCAATCAGGTATGGCTTTAAGATTATAGTTTGGAATCTCCATTGTTGATGGATAGAAGATCCGATTATTCCGCATAATGTTTAAGTTTCACAGTTGGTATCAGAGCTAACTATGCATTGATCTTGGGGATCTTTGGAGTTCTTTCATATTGCAATTTTTCCTTCAATCTTCTGCAAAATTGGAACCAGACCAGGGATGTCGGATTCCAACCGACTCTAGACCCCATCTGTTTTAGTTTTCATGGATTCCATTAGTGCCGTGAATGGCGTCATGTCTCCCTTATCAGCCGTGATCATCGGCAGTATAGTAAACAGGGGTGGAAACCCGATTTGCTCATGTAATTTTTTTTTTTCCTTTAACCCATTATTATCAACGATCAATCAGATCTGTTTTCAAAGAAGACAGCCATCATAGCCTAGATCTGTTTTCAAAGAAGACAGTCATAATATCCCCACATTATAAAAATAAAAATAAAAAAGGGCACCTTACTCCATCTGTTTTGGCTAGTGGCGCGGCCATTGATGCCAATGCTCTCCTATACAAGGGACCGTTCGGCAGCCCATGATGATGGCTACCACCTCTCATCACATCGTTGGAAGCATGATCGGAAATTTTTTTATGGTAGTAACGTTCTCCCACCGCCATCGCCGTGAGATTGATTATGGCTGCAACCACTGATGGCCATCAGACCTTGCCTCACACATATGAGAGCTACCAACCATTGGTGATGGCGCTCTATTTCGGCGAGGGGTTGATATTTTTGGAAACATTAGATCCCACTGCTGTTGCCGGAAGATGGAGATGATGAAGGGCAGATCGGCATAGTCGGCCTGTAGGAAATCTACGGCGATCATCTCCATTCAAAGCCGCTGCAGCCATGAAAACCGGCCGCCCCTTCTCATCTTCTTCTTCAGCCGCAGCCAGATTCGGCAGCAGTTACGGCCGACAGTGGCTGACGTCAAGGGCAGCGACGCCAGGATTTCGTCTGGCCATGGTGTTGCCGCTCGATTCATGGCAACAGAGTCAGATTTGCTGCTAGGGTTTCCGAGTTTTGGGACCAGCCAGGATTCCATTTTGGGGTTTTCTTGGTTAACAGCTGCAGATCCTGTTTTGGCAAGTGGGCAGGGGCAATGAGAAAGTGGAAAAGCAGGTTGCTGTTTTGGTTACAACGTGTTGCTGTTTTGACGAGCGGGCCACATCAGGCCCTGTTTTCATATTCCCATAGGCCCAATCCAATTGACTGGTCCAACGGCCCAATTCACAGGCCCTGTTTTCATATCCCCTTGGGCCTGTCTATTAGGTCCAGACCACACATTTTTTTTAGCCTGTTTCCAACAGTCTATGGGCCTAACTTTGGGCCTCTTCATATAAGTTTTGTGAACCTACTAGAGGAGGTAATTTGGTTGGGCTATGGGCCTACTTATTGTATGCCCAACTATGGGCCTATTAGTGGGCCTAAAGTAATAGGAAAATCATTCCAAATTTAGCCTAATTAGATCCAGCAAATAGGCCCAAAATACAATAAAATTGGGCCATCTATTGGAGCCGTCTTGGGCTTATTGTTGTTGAACCATTAATTGAGAATACTTGGGCCAAATAAATAAATTAATTGTTGGTAGGTCTTACTTATAAATGGCCTAAGTACTTCAATGAATATGGTTATTTATTATTAAGTTCAAATTTGGTCTAAAATAGAGCCATTACCCATATATTTTTTGGGTCGAATTAGAACTTTTGCAGAATGGTTCATTATGGGCTGGACCGTGTGGCAATCCTTGAGTCTAGAATTGGGGATTGGAACTAGTTGTGTTAACCACCAAAGTGACCTCAATTTGTGAAGATCTTTACTTCTAGACTTCAGTATATGAAATTCAGTGACTCTCTATTATAAGATTGCATTCAGTTGCGTTCATATCCAAGCAAGCAGTGGTCAGAACAAAGAAATATCATTGTTTGGCTGGGTGTGAGCGGAATGAAGTGATTGGTGATGGTGATATAGGTTTGAGAGACTCATTTCATCCAAAGATGATGGGCATCTTAGATTTATTTCACTAGCATTGATTAGCTTCATGTTCAGTAGAGCCTCCTATATATTACAATTTCACCCAAAGGAGGAATCGTGATGATACGCTAGGCTCTTGCTAGATTTTAATGCTTATGGCCCATCATCATTCTGGGTCATTTGATTGAAGGCCCAAATCAATCGAATGAACATACATGCATGATATTTGTGGTTTATGTTTATGCATTGTTATATGGGACTTGTTTATTAATGTGAGTTTTATGCTTTGAATGTCCAGCTATGACTGTTTCCAATGTTTCCAACCCAATTCAATTCCATACCTTTGCTTACTGGGTCCAACTATTCCAAATGGAAGTCGTTCGTTGAAATAGTCCTAGGTTGCATGGACTTGGACTTGGCCCTGGAGGAAGTAGAGCCTCCCATTCCAACTGACTCTAGTACGGAATCAGCAAAGGCTCACTACAAGGCCTGGACCAAGTCAAATAAGATGTGTCTCAAGATCATAAAGAACTCGATTTCTGAGACCATGCAGGGTGTCATGCCCGACACTGAGAAAGCTAAAGATTTCATGACTGAAATAGGAAAACGATTTAAGAAATCGGATAAAGTGAAGCTGAGTTCACTTTTACATAAGCTGACTCAAGCCACCTATAACGGTCAAGAAAATATCAAGGAGTACATTGGTGGATTGTCTAATGTGGTGGCTAAAATCCGCACATTAGACCTTAAGATTGAGGATGAACTCCTGATTTTCTTAGTTCTGAACTCCCTCCCTCCACAGTTCAGTCAATTCCAAATCAGTTATAATACTCAAAAGGAAAAGTAGACATTGAACGAACTGATATCTCAGTGCGTTCAGGAGAAAGAGATATTCAAAAGGTCGAGTAAGACACAAAGTACGCACCTAGTGACATCTGGTCAAGGACGAAAAGGAAATAAGAAAAGAAAGCACACTTCAGGGAAAAGTTCTACGGGTCCTGCGGGTGGCAATTAGCCTAAGTCTGAAAAAATATTTAAGAAGAAAAGGAAGGGTTTAATGATGGCTGCTTCTTCTGTAATAAGCCTAGTCATCAGAAGAAGGATTGTGAAGGATTTAAAGCATTGCTTGTTTCTAAGGGTAAAAATCATATTTTAATCTATTTTGAATCAAATTTAACTGATATGTCCACAGACTCCTAGTGGATAAATTCTGGTGCAACTATTCACATTTGTAAATTCTATGCAAGATATGCTCCAAAGCCGGACGCCAACTGATGCAGAGAGATCAGTCTATATGGGGAACGGCATTAGAGTAAACGTGGAAGCTATTGGAGTCTATAGGTTTAGGTTATCGTCAGGACACTTTCTTGATCTAGTTGATACTGTTTGTGTGCCTTCTATAAGGCGTAATTTGGTTTCCATTTCTCATTTGGACAAATTTGGTTATGAGTTTAAATTTGCAAATGGAAAATTAAGTATTTGCTATGATTCAGGCTGTGATTGGTTCTGGCACTTTAGTTAATAACATTTATCAGCTAGATTTGGATGTTTCACATGTATACAGTATTAACTCCTCACATGAAAACACTGAAGGCGTCAAATGAAGTTTAGATTGTGAGAATTCCTCTATACTATGGTACAAGCGATTAGGCCACATCTCTCGTGAGAGATTGGAAAGGCTTGTGCGTGAAGGAATTCTTCACTCCCTGGACTTCTCAGACTTTAGGGTTTGTATTAATTGCACTAAAGGTAAACAGACTAGAATAAGAAAAAAAAATGTGCCACTAGGAGCGTAGGACTCTTAGAAGTAATTCATACAGACATCTGCGGACCGTTCCCTATAGCATCTAGAAATTGGCAGAAGTATTTTATCACTTTTATAGATGACTACTCTCGTTATGGGTACTTATACCTTATTAACGAAAACTCCATATGAATTGTTGACAGGGGGAAAGCCTAGTCTATGATATTTTCATGTATGGGGTTGTCCTGCAGAAGCCAAACCATATAACCCGCATGAAAGAAAACTTGACCCTAGAACTGTTAGTTGCTTCTTTATTGGATACCCAGAAAGATCAAATGGATTCAGATTTTATTGTCCATCATATTCTATGAGAGTCATTGAGACTTGCGAATGCTAGGTTTATTAAGAACACTGAAGATAGTGGGAGCACAAATTTAAGAGATATTGTATTTGAGGAAGAGCGGATTGTGATTCCCACCACAATCATTCAGAGTAGCATGGTTGTCCATCCAGCAGTGTGACCCTGAGATCCCTATGAACGACCATGTACAACCTCAAATACAACCCACTAATGAGGAAGTGAAAAACTCAATTCAGAATAATGAGCCATTAAGACGATCACATAGAGAGAGAAGATCTGCAATACCAGACGATTACATCATCTATTTGCAGGAGCATGAGTTTGACGTTGGGGTTGAAAAGGATCCTATATCTCTTTCACAGGTCGAACAAAGTGCAAATTCTTCTCATTGGTTCATGCCATGAATGATGAATTGAAATCCATGAAGGACAACCAAGTTTGGGACCTTGTTGAATTGCCTGAAGGGATTAGGCCGATTGGTTACAAATGGGTATTTAAAACCAAACGGGACTCTAAGGGCAATATCGAAAGGTATAAAGCCAGGCTAGTTGCAAAGGGTTTAACTCAACGTGAGGGCATTGACTTTAAGGAGACTTTCTCACATGTATCTAAGAAAGACTCATTTAGGATCATTATGGCTCTTGTGGCTCATATGGATCTGGAGCTACATCAAATGGACGTGAAAACTGCGTTTCTCAATGGAGATCTAGTGGAGAACGTATATATATTGCAGCGAGAAAGTTTTAAAGCCAAAGGCTCAGAACATCTAGTCTGCAAACTTAAGAAGTCCATTTATGGGTTGAAACAGGCATCACGACAGTGGTACCTAAAGTTCCATGAAGTCGTTTCCTCATATGGTTTCATTGAAAACATTGCGGATGAGTGCATATATGTGAAAATCAGTGGGAGTAAGTTTATCATTTTGGTCTTATATGTTGACGACATTTTATTGGCCAGTAATGATATTGGATTGTTGCGTAAGACTAAGAAATTTCTATCTCAAAATTTTGAGATGAAAGATCTTGGTGATGCCTCTTTGTCATCGGCATTCAGATTAGCCGGGACAGATCACGTGGATTACTTGGCCTGTCGCAGAGGGCCTATATTGATAGGATTCTCGAAAGGTTTGGCATGCAAGGTTGTGCCTCCTGGCCAAGCACCTATTGTAAAAGGTGACAAGTTTGGTCAATTTCAGTGTCCTAAGAATGACCTAGAAAAGGACAAGATGAAAGATATTTCGCATGCGTCAGTAGTAGGGAGCATCATATATGTTCAGGTCTGTACGCGTCCAAATATTGCTTTTGTATTTGGAATGTTGGGCAGGTACCTTAACAATCCAGGAATGAATCACTGGATAGCTGTAAAGAAAGTGTTGCGCTACCCGCAAAGGACAAAGGACTTCGAACTCACATACAGAAGATCCGACTATTTGGAGTTGGTAGGATATATAGATGCAGATTTTACTGGTTGTCTCGATAGCAAGAAGTCCACCTCGGGCTATGTATTCATGATGGTTGGTGGAGCTAATCATGGAAGAGATTGAAACAGTCGATTACGGCATCATCTACCATGGAAGCAGAATATGTAGCTTGTCATGAAGCCACGAATCAGGCGATATGGCTTCAGAGTTTTTTCTCTGGTTTACAGGGTTGTGCAGATAATCCCGAAACCATTGAAAATCTATTGTGATAGCTCAGGTGTAGTTAACTTCTCCAACAACAACAAGCATTCATCGAGGTTAAAGCACATTGACATTAAATACCTTGTTGTGAAGGAGAGAGTTCAGAATCGTCAAGTGTCTGTGGAACTCATCGGCACAAAGCAGATAATAGTGGATCCTCTCACTAAAGGCCTTCTATCACGCTCTTTAAGGAGCATGTGACGTCTATGGGAGTTGTTGATCCCAAGGATGTATTTCAGTAGTGAGAGTTTTCATATATGATCCGATTATGTCCAGACAATTTTAGAGAAATCTTTTATGCATTGATGATTCTGTTTTTTTTTTCAGTTTATATCTTGCTTCTCCTTCAGTGTGCACATTTAATTTTGAGTAAGTAAGACTTTGGTTTGTGTCTTGGAGACACGTTCAGAAGGACCACTTGAAAATAAGCACGTATGATCACATTAGATGTGTAATCTTCATACCACACCCCATATCATTTATCCATGTCGTTAAGGCTATTGGTATTTGTGATTGTGATTCGTCACACTTCGAAAATATTAAATGTTGTGTTGACTACCATGATTCAATATCAGTGGTCTTGATGGACCGGATCTGACAAGCGTTGCTCATAGTTATCCAACGGCATTGTTTTGAAAAACAGTAGGGCGCCCATTAGGAACTTTTGAAACAAATGCGTTTTATAAAATTATTTTTCACAAAATAAAATAAAATGTTTTGTTTTCTTTCAGAGATCAGTGTAGCCCAAGTGGGAGAATGTAAGACTCCATTAGGTGGGCCACACATGATCATCGGTTTAGATCATGACCGTTGGATTATTCAGATTGAGCGATTCATTGGGCCCCACTATAGTTGTGATCATTACAAATAGGTTTGGGGCGGGACGCTTGAACCGTGGCTCCCTATTCAGCGATTAGTAAGCCAGATATGGAAACCTACGGTATGGAGACCCTATAGGAGAGAAGTGTGATGGGTAAGCTTCTCTGGCCCTCTTTCCTATAAATATATGTCTTGGTCCTCTCACCAACACACAAAAGAAAACCCTAGTCCCATTGAGTGGTTCTCCTAAAGGTATAAGGTGCGGAAGACCAAGAGTTCTTCTCGGCAACACGACGGCATCGGGAATGTCTTCCCAATCAGGTATGGCTTTAATGATTATAGTTTGGAATCTCCATTGTTGATGCATAGACGATCCGATTATTCCACATAATGTTTAAGTTTCACATATAGATTTTAAAAAATGTTGTCATGGATAAGTGTAACGATTACCTTTCCAGCTGCTGTTAGTCCTATTGCAAAAATCTCAAATTTAGCAGACAACAGTCACACCAAATTTCATAATTTCACCTTTTTTTTTCTTTGCAAACTTGTCTTTTTTTAGGTAGGTTTATAACTATTAGCTATTTTTCTTAATCATATTACTTGAAGGAATTTTAAGGGTTAATTTTCAATGCCACGAAGGTCTTAATCATAGTCAAATCCACTTTTGGGTGGTCCAAATGTCCATTTAAAAGTTGGGTTTGAGCTTGGCTAGATCAAGTATTGATAGTCAGTGCATGATTTTGAAGTCAGATCTGATTCAGTGAGTTTGATTTAACATCTGGATCCATTTATTACTGGATCATGTCCTATGCCCTATTACGTGGAAATGGCCCATTTGCATCTTTATCTTCAAAGTGGGGAAAATGAAATTAATGGCTCTTTTCTGCCATATATTAATATTTTAACCTGTGCTCAAGTAGACAAATGAAATCACTGTTAGCATCAGGAAATGGGTAAAGTTCATGTCCATGAGCAACCACCAAAACTCAATACATAGTGGCCCACCTCTAAGTGAACATAAACCGTACGTCCAATGAGTGGGATTCTTTTTTTTTTTTTCAAAGTTGATTATAATTTTCTGATCTTTAGAGAATGTCCCACTAATTGAACAGTCATGTTCAATGGGTATGAGCAGTTGTGCACCCCATTGGACAAAAGGAATGGCTCATACACAGACTTTCAGTGTACGGTTTATAATTTGTTGTTCCTTATTAGTAGTGACGTCTTTTTCCTCGAACAGTATAGACCATTTTTCCCATCCTAATAAACTTAGTCCAACTTGAGCATGGAATTTTCGACATACCATTTTCTGTACCATCTATGTGGCCTATACATGTGATGACATTAGATGTTCATTCAGGCACGACAACCGTAGATCCGTACCAGACTAACATTGTTTGTTCAGGTAAATGAGTAATAATTACATTTCTCCATCATCTGAGACAAAAAGTATTCGTCTAGTAAAATTAGCCTTAAATGTCTCTTGAAAAATCATGTTAGCTCTTATGAAAGTTATGCTGATGATTAATAGGTTACAACACAATATATGCTTCTAATCCACCCTGTCCATCTGTTTTAGTAGATTATTTTAAGGCATGAGGCCCGAAATGAGATAGATACAAAGCTGAAGTGGGCCACACCACATGAAATAGTGGTTGTAATAATGTCCATTGTTGAAAACTAAATATTTATTAGGGCCGATAGTGTTGTTTATTTGTCATCCAGCCTGCTCATAAGATCAAACAGATATTCATTAAGTTAAAACACAAAATTCAGCTTCACCCCATATTTTTGTATGGCATTTATAAAATTTTCAACAGTGATATCAATTCCCATTGTTTTCTATATTGTGGTCTATTTCAAACATAGTATAGCCATGGATAATCTACAAAAATCATGGTGAGTTCTATAATTTTTTTGCCTTTTCTCTATTTTAGCAACAAACATCTTCTCACAAAAGTACAACACAGACGAAATTATTGGTATGAATAATTATTACTTATTTGCAAGTATTTACCAATGTAAATTAAAAACAAACCTAACCATTTTTAAAACAATGTATATATTAGCCCTATTTGTGGCACTACAATAATTTCTAAAAGCCCTTCACTTGTTGTTAAAGACCTTACGTGAAAGTATTGCTCGTCATCAATTTTGTCAGAGATACTGGTATCACAAATTCTATTTAGTGACGAAAATACCAGTTTATCGCCAATGAATTAATTATTTGCGACAATCTAATAATTTATTGCAAAATATAGCTAATTAGTGACAAATTGACATGTTACCATTACATATCGTAAAACATTACTAAACACGTATTTAACTTATTCTATTTATTATTATTATTATTATTATTATTATTATATATCTCACCCACCCACACTCCGATGTAGCTTCTATTTTATTGCATACTTCATCTGACACTTTTAACAATAATCTAGAGTTAAAAATTCCTTTCCTAAAGTCGGTGCATAGAGACTGTATGTTCGTGTGTATGGATGGGGATGGGTGCCAACACCATCTTTTCCGGTGAGTGGTGGATGGAAAGGGTGCCTAATACTTTTCTTCTCCGTAACTAAGGTACATACTTAAAATCTTTGAATGATATCACATGAATTTTAGACCATCTAAGCTGGTCATCTCGACCCCATTGTTATCACGCTGGAAATTTGAGTATGTGACGTCTCCTTAGCTTCTTGATCTTCAGCCGCATCCTGCCAACGGATCTGCCAATATGTTCCACAAGGTGACCAAGAAATGGACAACTAAGAAGAAAATACATAACGATTCACATTTAATCAAGAACGATCAAACATTCTGTGGTTGATGCTTTTCAGTGGGCGCATTTTCGGTGGCCACTCTCACGGTATAGGACCCATCGATCCAACCATTTGGATCACTGAACAATGGGCCCCACTAGTACAACCCAGAAGCACCAATTCAGTCTCCATCACTGTCATTTAGTCAAAGTCAAATAAATGTAGATACTTGTAATAAAGCAGCTCTCAAGACCAACCAGTTGGACTATAAATTACAGTCCACCTTGCATATAACTTCCAACCTGTGATGTATGTTCAAAATCTAACCCATCTAAGAGGTTGGCCCTATCATTTTCATCTCCTCCAAAAACAATCAGCCACATCCACTTTTAAGTGAGCCACACTTGTAATTTTGTATTTATCAACGGCTATGATTTTTTTTCCTCCTTTGTGATCCGTCTAATAAGAAGATTTGGCTGATGTTTTAATTAGGTAATGGTCATGGATGGGTCAACACATTAGACGGGTTGGATATCACATACTCTTAAACGGTTGGAAGTTACCCGCTGGGTGGACCATAACTGTGGTTCAACCATTGGACTTGAAAGTTACTCGTTGTAATAATACCGTTTTGCTGTGTAATTAGTCAATTTTAGGGTATTATTTCTGTCACGTTGGTTGTCGTTACTCGGAGGTTTCCCAATCCCACACGCAGGGATGCATGTGCCGATATGGAAAATGTCCTCAATATCTGAGTTTTCAATCAGGTGGGGCCAAGCTATCTATATCTTGTGGCAAAAATCAGGACATTTTATACATAACGTGAGCAACAACCAATCAAAACATATGGACAGCTAGAAATAGTTGTTTTAGGTATTTGTTTACTTTGTACATTGTGGCCCATTTTTAGACCGAGTATCTATTCACTATTTCCATCTAGATGCAAGCAAAGATCTCACACACGTATGTCATTTTGACATGTGTGTCTACTCATGTAATGGTGGATGCACGGCATTTTACACGCGCATTGAATTAACAACCTCTCCAATTGTTCTATTCTTAATGAGAGGTTTTCAAATCCGGCACGCACCTAAAATGTAGTTCATGTACACACCACAAGATGTGCCAGCATGGCCGACAAGTGCAATGCCCTAACCGTCCTTCAGGTGCGTCTGAGTGTGTAAATATTCTCACTCAAAAGTAACATGGACAATTCGGTGGGTGGGCCACAAGAAGAATTTTGCTACCACTATTGATTGCATACACTATGTATGCATCAATCCGCAACGTCCGGATTTATAGGAGTGTAGAATGTAGAGAGTGCGAGTTTCTATCATCTCTTTTCTCTTTCTAGGGAGAGTCTCTTTGGAATGGCAAGAGATTGGATGCAGATTTCATGTTAAAGCCTTATTGTGCTGGGAACCTAGGTGGGCCCACAACTGATGATTGTGAGGAATCCACCTAGTCCATCCGTTTTGTGAGCTCATTTTAGGATGTGAGACAAAAACTGAGCAGCATCCAAGAATCGAGTAGACCCATTAAAAGAAAAGGTGGGTAGGGAAGGAAGGATTGCTTAGTGAGTAAATCAGTGTGGTAAAATATGTGGGGCGCACTATGATTTGTGTAGTTTATCCACTCCATCCATCCACTTTATAAGATAATTACTTTAGGGCTTGATACAAAAAACAAAGCATATCCAACGTTCAAGTGGACCACACCATGGAAACAGTGTGAATTGAACATTAGTTGTGGACAAATTCTTGGGGGCACATAAGCTTTGGATCAAATTGATATTTATTTTTTTACCTTCATCCATATCCATGTGATATTATGAATAGGTTAGATGATGCAAAAAAGGATGCATATCCGAAGTTCAAGTGGACAACACCATAGGAGACAATGTCAATTGAACATTTGCCGTTGAAAAACTCTTAGGGCCATAGAAGATTTGGATCAAGCTGATATTTAATTTTTACCTTCATCCATATCAATGTGATATTATGAACCGGTTGGATGACAAATAAACATCACTGTAATGTCCGTGAGAAAGAGATGAAAGAGAGATGAAAGAGAGATGAAATGGTGTAAGGATGTGATTTCCTGCAAAAGCCTTGGGCATGCGTTGGGAACTTAGGTAGGGCTCACTGTGATGACTCTCCGTTTCGTGAGCTCATCTTAAGACGTGTGACCAAAAATGAGCCAGATCAAAGACTCAAGTGGGCCGAAAACATGAGGATTAAACGTCCATAGTTGAAATATTCATGGGGCCATAGAAGTTTGAAATGAGGCAAATATTTTTGTTTTCAGTTCATACCAATAGGAATGACATTATGAATGGTATGGATGGCATATAAGCATCACTATGGACCCTAGGGATGTTTCGACGATAGGAATTTTTCCTACCCAACTTTTCCTTTAGTGCGGCCCACTTGATTCTTAGATGCGGCTCATTTTTTGTCTCACGTCTTAAAATGAGTTCATAAAACGGCTGGACAGGGTGGATTTCTCACAATCATCAGTGGTGGGCCCACCTAGGTTTCCAGCAAAAGAAGGCTTTGGCACCGTGTCTAATCTCTCGCCATTCCGGAGAGATTCTTGGAGAAGAGAGAGAGAGAGAGAGAGAGAGAGAGAGAGGAGACAAAAGAGACTCACAATCTCCACATTCTGAACCCTTCCCGATCTAGACATCACCATCGATGGGTGTAGCAAAATTCTTCTCATGGGCCAATGTTAGAAATAGCTGGACGGTCAAGAAAACATCAACCAACTAAATTTGGGATGACAATTTGTTTCGTGAATTGTGGCTCACCTAACAAGTGGAACGATCTATGGGAAAGCATGTACAATTGTGGCTATCCTCTGATGAATGGATTGGATCTCCTAACAAAATGTGCTGCGTTGGCAAATCTAAAACATGAACATGAGTTGCCTCTCTCCTCTGGATCAGGCATCCCGTGGTTTTGATCCGATGTGCATTTGGATGCACTTTTGCAAACACCATGCCACCCCACCCTAAGTGTTAAAAGGCTATTCCACGAAAACCAATCAGATTGCTTTTTCTCAAGCAGACCAACAACATCAACGAGGGTCACACTCGGCTTAATTTTACACAAAACGTCTTTTTATGAAATTGCATTCAAACAGGCCCATAAAAAATAAAATAATGATAATAAATAAGTAAATAAATCCAAGTCTTGGTTTGACATTAGAAGATAAGCTTAAAATCGTTAAATAATATTAAAAAAGGTGACCATGCAATATATGGAAGTTAGTCCATGTTTGTCATCATTTAATGAACTTTATTTCATTGTTTTGATTGAAAGCCACTCCCTCCTAACGCTCTAGTTTACCAAATCATGTCAATTTTTCTGAAGTATAGTACCATACGTGCCACACCTGACATAATTGTTTATGTTGGGGCCATCATAGTTAGATCTCAATAATCCAAACCGTTTAAATGATGGGCCTCATTGTGGACGGGGGTATCCTAAAATTTTTCAAAATTATACTATCATGTCATTGGCCCACAAAACACTAGTCAAAGTAGATGGTTCATATTCAAAAGAGAAGACTTAAATGATCGAAGGGTTCAGATATTCCAACCTAACAATTCTTATCTTGGGTATCCACATAAATAGTTAGGCCCCTCATTTAAATGGTAGAGATCATTGAAACACGACCAAGGGCTACATTAAGGCTGCAACGTGGGTTCGGGTGACCCGTACCCAATTGGGTTGGATTGCCAGGGTCCTCGGGTCAGGTTAGGATTGGAAAACTCCAACCGGGTTTGAAATTGGGTGAGATCCGGATTGAGCAAATTCATGTTGGGTTAGGTTAGCTTGGAAAAAATCACTGGAATTAATTTGGCTCAGGTCTAGCCGGGCTGTTTTGGTTTCGGAGTTGAGCATAGAGGAATTTGGGTTGGCACCTCTGGTTGGGCGGGTTAACCCTTAACCCAACCCAACCCACACAAGTTGCACGTCTAGGCTACATCCAACAACAGCTACAGTCAAGATGTATTCAAACCTCCATTCATGTGTAATGGTCCATATGAATTTTGATGCATGCATGCCTTATCTTACTAACAAATAGCATAGCTTAAAAGCTCATCGAGGTGACTAGAAGCCCAAACAAATTAACTCGACTCAGATACTTAGTGAACTCAACTAGAAATTCATTTTCACTAACAAGCTTTCTCTGAAGTTGAGTTTTCTTGAGTTTTCAACATTTTTTTATTGACTTTTACATTTTATAATGAGTTCTTATATTTTTAAATAATTATTCACTATTAAGCTCTGACTTTAAAGTTGTCGGCGAAGCGTTTGGGTCAACTCAACCAGATAGGATTGGCCCAGTTGATGTTTTGATTTCTCAAACCATTATAAACGTAGTTAGTAATAGAAAATCTATTCTCTATTAATTACAATTGGTAAAGCACCTTGAAAACTAATGTATTTGTCGCATTTTTATCAAAGTAATGTTTGAATCTCTCTCCCACTAACACACATGCATCACATGACATGCGCTAATTACATGGCACACATGTGGAGGATTTAATTGGGGCACTGATGAACCATAGTTTAAAAACTCAAAAATCGGACTTGAATTGAAGGTCCACTGAGTCGAGTCGACTCTAAGACTCAGCTCAGGTTTTTATTTGAATCGACTGGTAACTTTAGAATTAAATTTAGATACATTTCTATAACATGAAATATCCAAATTATTATGATAACTAATATAAAATGTCTAACATACATGAGTTAAGTACCAATGGTCTACAGCTAGAAAGCATACTTTTCAGGGTCTTGCAAATCTCCCTATCCACTTTTTTTTTCTATATAAAAAAAAAAAAAAGGCATGCTGGCACTGAGCCACTACGAGTTGCGTCCGGTTAACCAAGTCGAAGGTGAGTCAGGCAAGTTGAAAACCAAGTCTTATACAAACAGAGTTCACAGGACAACTCAGCCGAAGATGTAGCCAAGTAAGTTGACTCGGACGAGTGCCGAGTCTAGTCATGGATTTTTACAACTATGTGATGAACGTACAATCTCCAAAAGTCTCTCTCTCTCTCTCTCTCTCTCTCTCTCTCTCTCTCTCTCTCCTCATAGGACACACCTTGACATGGTGCAATGTGGGGTGGATTTGAGCCATTCATCAAGTGGGCCGCTACAAATTTGAGCCACTTAACATGAATATGGTCCGTGTTTCCATCTTTTCTTTCGTGCATGGTCATAGCACATCCAACTCACCATCTATACTGAAATTATCCGGTTGTATAGTGAAGCAATCATACCAAAACCAATTAATGATCACAAAAGCAAGCTACCGGATCAATTTGATCTGCATGCATCAAAGATGATTAATTGAGTGACAGGACCAGATACCTTAGTGATCACAAAGCTTCTGATACCATGTTACATACTCCTGGCTTCTATAGGGTGGGGTCCACTTATTGGTCTTGGGCCCACCTAATGGAAGGCAATGGACGAGTGAGCGATGAGTACATCGTGTGTAGGAAAATCCATATTAGAAATGCCTGAAAGACCCATCACAAAAGAAGTGATAGAACCCTTAGCAATTGAGGGGAACTGCAATCAAAGTTGGAGCTAGTCTATATAGATCCCATAGAGATTCCACATAGGTCGCAATAGGCCAGGTTTGGGCTGGGCCAGGATAGGCTAAGGCCAGGACAGACATTGAAAACCCAAGTCCCGAGCTTGGATTAAGCTCCGCATAAACTCAACACTACAGTTAAGACCAAAAAAATTAGTTGGGTCGGGTTTGGCACATCCGAACTGAAAATTGATAAAATCCTTATTCACAACTTGAATGTTCTTAATTCATCAGTTGATCAAGTGGACCAGACATACAGAAATAATAAAAATTTTGAAGGAATGAAACCAACAACCTATGTTCAAGATGGATAGATTGCCGAACCGATGATTGCGATGGCATATTTTAAAAACATAATACGTACCTATAAAGTCAGGTCAGGCCAAGATGGTCTAAGGTCAGGTTCAGCTAAAATGAAAATCAATTGGGCCATGCATGCATGGCCCAAGCCTGGCACACGTCTTACTCCTCCATACGTTTCAACATGGCACATGTGTGAGATTTGGACATTTGTCAAATAGTTTATTTCTTGATGTGTTGTGGCCCAAAGCTAGCCGTCGATCATCGTGTGGACCACACATGTTTGAAAAGGAATGACAATTATCAAAAAAAAAAAAATATTACTATACAATGTGGGAGTTGAGAAATTGCATACAACGTTCAGGTTTTGCTGCACATAGCAAATTTTGGGTCATATGAGCTCCACCTCAAGCAAGAAACATGCAGAGGTACATTATGTCAAGCAACCACTTTGTTTAAAAGTTCGAATAGTTAGAGGATGGTGTATCAATGTATGTCAAGGGACTTCAGCACAATCAAAGGCCTGGATTGTTACTCCCTTTTGGCTCACTTGGAATCATCAAATGCAACATCCAAAATCATCACCAAGTGTACATTTTATACGTAACAAATGGACGGCTAGAAATAGTTGTTTTAGGCATTTGTTTACTTTGTACATTGTGGCTCATTTTTAGAGCGAGTATCTAATCACTATTTCCATCTAGATGCAAGCAAAGATCTCACGCACGTATGTCATATTGACATGTGTCTACTCATGTAATGGTGGATGGACAGCGTTTTACACACGCGTTGAATTAACAATCTCTCCAATCGTTGGATTCTTAATGAGAGGTTTTCAAATCCGGCACGCACTTAAAATGTAGTTCATGTACACACCACAAGATGTGCCAGCCTGGCAGACAAATGCAATGCCCTAACCGTCCTTCAGGTGCGTCTGAGTGTGTAAATATTCTCACTCAAAAGTAACATGGACAATTCAGTGGGTGGGCTACGAGAAGAATTTTGCTACCACCACTGATTGCGTACGCTATGTATGCATCAATCGGCGACGTCCAGATATATAGGAGTGTAGAATGTGGAGAGTGCGAGTTTCTCTATCTCTTGTCTCTTTCTACGGAGAATCCCTTTGGAATGGCAAGAGATTGGATGCAGATTTCATGTTAAAGCCTTATTGTGCTGGGAACCTAGGTTGGCCCACAGCTGATGATTGTAAGAAATCCACCTAGTCCATCCGCTTTGTGAGCTCATTTTAGGCCGTGAGACAAAAACTGAGAAGCATCCAAGAGTCGAGTGAACCCATTAAAAGAAAAGGTGGGTAGGGAAGGAAGGATTGCTTAGTGAGTAAATCAGTATGGTAAAATATGTGGGGCACGCTATGATTTGTGTAGTTTATCCACTCCATCCATCCATTTTATAAGATAATTTTAGGGCTTGATACAAAAAACAAAGCATATCCAACGTTCAAGTGGACCACACCACGGAAAATAGTGTGAATTGAACATTTGTTGTTGACAAATTCTTGGGGGCCACATAAGCTTTGGATCAAACTGATATTTATTTTTTTACCTTCATCCATATCCATGTGATATTATGAATAGGTTAGATGATACAAAAAAGGATGCATATCCGAAGTTCAAGTGGACAACACCGTAGGAGACAGTGTCAATTGAACATTTGCCATTGAAAAACTCTTAGGGCCATAGAAGCTTTGGATCAAGCTGATATTTAATTTTTACCTTCATCCATATCAATGTGATATTATGAACTGGTTGGATGACAAATAAACATCATTGTAATGTCTGTGAGAAAGAGATGAAAGAGAGATGAAATGGTGCAAGGATGCGATTTCGTGCAAAAGCCTTGGGCATGCGCTGGGAACTTAGGTAGGGTTCACTGTGATGACTCTCCGTTTTCGTGAGCTCATTTTAAGAGGTGTGACCAAAAGTGAGCCAGATCAAAGACTCAAGTGGGCCGAAAACATGAGGATTAAACGTCCATAGTTGAAATATTCATGGGGCCATAGAAGTTTTAAATGAGGCAAATATTTTTGTTTTTAGTTCATACCAATAGGAATGACATTATGAATGGTATGGATGGCATATAAGCATCACTGTGGACCTAGGGATGTTTTGACGATAGGAATCTTTCCTACCCAACGTTTCCTTTAATGCGGCCCACTTGATTCTTAGATGCGGCTCTTTTTTTGTCTCACGTCCTAAAATGAGTTCATAAAACGGATGTACAGGGTGGATTTCACACAATCATCAGTGGTGGGCCCACCTAGGTTTCCAGCAAAAGAAGGCTTTGGCACCGTGTCTAATCTCTCGCCATTCCGGAGAGATTCTTGGAAGAGAGAGAGAGAGAGAGAGAGAGAGAGAGGAGACAAAAGAGACTCACAATCTCCACATTCTGAACCCTTCCCGATCCAGACATCACCACCCGTGGGTGTAGCAAGATTCTTCTCATGGGCCAATGTTAGAAACAGCTGGACGGTCAAGAAAACATCAACCAACTAAATTTGGGATGACAATTTGTTTCGTGAATTGTGGCTCACCTAACAAGTGGATTGATCTATGGGAAAGCATGTACAATATATTGTGGCTATCCTCTGATGAATGGATTGGATCTCCTAACAAAATGTGCTGCGTTGGCGAATCTAAAGCATGAACATGAGTTGCCTCTCTCCTCCGGATCAGGCATCCCGTGGTTTTGATCCGATGTGCATGTGGATGCACTTTTGCAAACACTATCTCACCCCACCCTAGGTGTTAAAAGGCTATTCCACGAAAACCAATCAAATTGCTTTTTCTCAAGCAGACCAACAACATCAACGAGGGACACACTCGGCTTAATTTTACACAAAACGTCTTTTTATGAAATTGCATCCAAACAGGCCCATAAAAAATAAAATAATGATAATAAATAAATAAATAAATCCAAGTGTTGGTTTGACATTAGAAGATAAGCTTAAAATCGTTAAATGATATTAAAAAAGGTGACCATGCAATATATGGAAGTTAGTCCATGTTTGTCATCATTTAATGAACTTTATTTCATTGTTTTGATTGAAAGCCACTTCCTCCTAACGCTCTAGTTTACCAAATCATGTCAATTTTTCTGAAGTATGGTACCATACGTGCCACACCGACATAATTGTTTATGTTGGGGCCATCATAGTTAGATCTCAATAATCCAAACCGTTTAAATGATGAGCCTCATTGTGGATGGGGGTATCCTAAAATTCTTCAAAATTATACTGTGATGTCATTGGCCCACAAAACACTAGTCAAAGTAGATGGTTCATATTCAAAAGAGAAGACTTAAATGATCAAAGGGTTCAGATATTCCAACCTAAGAATTTTTATCTTGGGTATCCACATAAATAGTTAGGCTCGTCATTTAAATGGTAGAGATCATTGAAATACGACCAAGGGCTACATTAAGGCTGCAACTTGGGTTCGGGCGACCCATACCGGATTGGGTTGGATTGCCAGGGTCCTCAGGTGAGGTTAGGATTGGAAAACTCCAACGGGGTTTAAAATTGGGTTAGATCCGGATTGAGCAAATTCATGTTGGGTTAGGTTAGCTTGGAAAAAATCACTGGAATTAATTTGGCTCGGGTCTAGCTGGGCTGTTTTGGTTTTGGAGTTGAGCATGGCAGAATTTGGGTTGGCACCTCTGGTTGGGCGGGTTAACCCTCAACCCACCCCAACCCACACAAGTTGCACATCGAGGCTACATCCAACAACAGCTATAGTCAAGTTGTATTCAAACCTCCATTCAGGTGTAATGGTCCATGTGAATTTTAATGCATGCATGCCTTATCTCACTAACAAATAACATAGCTTAAAAGCTCATCGAGGTGACTAGAAACCCAAACAAATTAACTCGACTCAGATACTGAGTGAACTCAACTAGAAATTCATTTTCACTAACAAGCTTAATTTCTCTGAAGTTGAGTCGAGTTTTCTCAAGTTTTCAACATTTTTTATGGACTTTTACATTTTATAAAGAGTTTTTATATTTTTAAATAATTATTCACTATTAAGCTCTTACGTTAAAGTTGTCAGCAGAGCGTTTGGGTCAACTCAACCAGATAGAATTGGCCCAGTTGATGTTTTGATTTCTCAAACCATTATAAACGTAGTTACTAATAGAAAATCTATTCTCTATTAATTACAAGTAGTAAAGCACCTTGAAAACTAATGTATTCTTCACATTTTTATCAAAGTAATGTTTGAATCTCTCTCCCACTAACACGCATGCGTCACATGACATGCTCTTACATGGCACACATGTGGTGGATTTAATTGGGGCACTGATGAACCATAGTTTAAAAACTCAAAACTCGGACTTGAATTGAAGGTCCACTGAGTCGAGTCGACTCTACGACTCAGCTCAGGTTTTTAGTTGAATCGACTGGTAACTTTATAATTAAATTTAGATACATTTCTATAACATGAAATATCCAAATTATTATGATAACTAATATAAAATGTCTAAAATACATGAGTTAATTACCAATGGTCCACTGCTAGAAAGCATGCTTTTCAGGGTCTTGCAAATCTCCCTATCCACTATTTTTTTCTATAAAAAAAAACAAAAAAAAACAAAAAAAAAAAGGAGTAGAAGAAGCTTGCTGGCACTGAGTTACTACGAGTTGCGTCCGGTTAACCAAGTCGAAGGTGAGTCAGGCAAGTTGAAAACCAAGTCTTATACAAACAGAGTTCACAGGACAACTCAGCCGAAGATGTAGCCAAGTAAGTTGACTCGGGACGAGCCGAGTCTAGTCATGGATTTTTACAACTATGTGATGAACGTACAATCTCCAAAAGTCTCTCTCTCTCTCTCTCCTCATAGGACACACCTTGACATGGTGCAATGTGGGGTGGATTTGAGCCATTCATCAAGTGGGCCGCTACAAATTTGAGCCACTTAACATGAATATGGTCCGTGTTTCCATCTTTTCTTTCGTGCATGGTCATAGCACATCCAACTCACTATCTATAATGAAATTATCCGGTTGTATAGTGAAGCAATCATACCAAAACCAATTAATGATCACAAAAGCAAGCTACCGGATCGATTTGATCTGCATGCATCAAAGATGATTAATTGAGTGACAGGACCAAAGATACGTTAGTGATCACAAAGCTTCTGATACCATGTTACATACTCCTGGCTTCCATAGGGTGGGGTCCACTTATTGGTCTTGGGCCCACCTAATGGAGGGCAATGGACAAGTGAGGGATAAGTAGATCATGTGTAGCAAAATCCATATTAGAAATGCCTAAAAGATCTATCACAAAAGAAGTGATAGAACCCTTAGTAATTGAGGGTCTATATAGATCCCATAGAGATTCCACATAGTTCGCAATAGGCCAGGTTTGGGCTGGGCCAGGATAGGCTAAGGCCAGGACAGACATTGAAAACCCAAGTCCCGAGCTTTGATTAAGCTCCGCATAAACCCAACACTACAGTTAAGACCAAAAAAATTGGTTGGGTCGGGTTTGGCACATCCGAACTGAAAATTGATAAAATCCTTATTTCCAACTTGAATGTTCTTAATTCATCAGTTGATCGAGTGGACCAGACATGCAGATATAATAAAAATTTTGAAGGAATGAAACCAACGACCTAAATTCAAGATGGATAGATTGCCTAACTGATGATTGCGATGGCATATTTTAAAAATATAATACGTACATGTAAAGTCAGGTCAGGCCAAGATGGTCTAGGTCGGGTCGAGCTAAAATGATCTTGACACGAGCCTGACCTGAAAATCAATTGGGCCATGCATGCATGGCCCAAGCCTAGCACACGTCTTACTCATCCACACGTTTCAACATGGCACATGTCCAATAGTTTATTTCTTGATGTGTTGTGGCCCAAAGCTAGACATCGATCTTCATGTGGACCACACATGTTTGAAAAGGAATGACAATTATCAAAAAAAAAAAACTATAAAATGTAGGAGTTGAGAAATTGCATACAACGTTCGGGTTTTGATGCACATCGCAAATTTTGGGTCATGAGTTCCACCTCAAGCAAGAAACATACAGAGGTAAATTCTGTCAAACAACCACTTTGTCTAAAAGCCCGAACTGTTAGTGGATGGCGTATCAATGTATATCAAGGGACTTCAACACATTCAACGGCCTGGATTGTTACTCCCTTTTGGCTCACTTGGAATCATCAAATGCAACATCCAAAATCAACAACCAAGTGTACATTTTTAAGTTGATAACTTCCTTGCTTGTTGATGTACATTGCCAAACTCAATCAATGTGATTTGACTTTGGATTTGGTTATTAAATGACAATATATATTTTCAATCGTAGACTTTTCACTATTAACGACGATGACTATGCCTGTTCTTTCAATTACAGCGTTAATGGTCATCATTAGTCCTCATCGTTGTCCTTGTCATCCTCACGGTAGACTCATTTCAAGTGCCTGGGTTGCTTTACATATCCTATTTAAGAAAGTTTTTTTCAGGGACCGGATTCGGTGTTACCCTTACCGGATGTGGGACCCATCTTGATGAATATGTTGTATATCCATGCCGCCCATCCTTTTTCCATCTCATTTAGTGATTCTTTTCTAAAAATTAAGCAGATCTAAATCTCCGTTGGACCACACCACTGGAAAAAAAAAATGGTAAATGACTATTAAAAGCTTTTAGTACGCAACAAAACTTTTGGATCAAGCTGATCTTAGTATTTTCCCTTCATCCAGGCCTGGTTGACCTTATCAACGAGTTGGATGGAAAATAAACATTACGGATCCGCTTAGGGTGGGCCCCGGAAGTTTTCAATGGTGAGCGTTCAATCACACTACTTCCTCTGATGTGGTCCACCTAAGATTTGGATACTTAATGTTTCAGACCACATCCTAAATTGGACTGGAAAAAATGGATGGACGGCGTGAATATTTAACACATCATCAAGGTGGGCCCCACTCAATCGTGTCAACCTAGTGTGAACGAAACTAGATTTTTCTTTTTTCTTTTGTTTTTTTTTTTGTTTTTTTTTTTTTTTTTTTTTTAGCTATTGGTGAAATCTGATGGAGAGTTGAACGGCTAATATCGACTCTAGCTTATTTGAACTTTCTAAAAAAAGAAAGTGAATTGAATTAGTAGGGAACTTAATTCTTTCGTTTTTTTGGGATTATAAAAGTCTAATGAAGAAGACATCCATTAACATGCATGGCTAGTGACCATCAACCATCCCTTTCCATGCTAGTGCCAACGTGCTGAAGCTTCTCATCAAGTGGGGCCCATTATGTCCGTGCCCTGCCTGAAAATTAGGCTCGCCAGCTCACCTGTTAGGTTACAAGTATACAAAGGAGAAGGATGACTAGAAAGGATTTAATACATACGCATATAAACACACATGTATGCTCACGCACATATGGGAAAAGGTAGTATGAGGTCGAGCTTTATGGCCCCACCATGATGTGTGAGGGACATCTATGTGATGCATTTGGTGCACCCTTCCATGGTGAGCCATGGGCCTAAACATCAGGCCAATCTATGACTTAGGTGGGCCACACCATAGACAACATTTGAGTGAAACCTTCTTGGTTGTATAGATGGTCCGGTTAGATGTGGTATAGACATCCAGCCCATCTATTATGTGTGTCCGACTTGGATGAAGGGTCACACCAAATTTTAATCCATTTCATAACTTAGGTCGGCCCCAAAAAGTGTTTTTAGATGTTTTAAGCATGGTTTCCATAATTTCAAATGGCATGGACCACCTTAGTTTCAGATATGACTGATTTTTTTACACATCTCACAACCTAAAGTCACCGGGAGCTTTTGAAATTTGTGATAACAGATATATGAAGCTACATAGGCAACTACCCATGCCCGGTAGTTGCTTGTAGCTTGATGTCTCTGTTACCCGAAACTTCAAGAGTCCTTCGAGACTACTATTAATCCATGTCACTACATACACTTAAATTTAGCCTATCGTTACCCTTTCATTGTCACCCCACCTCGTCCCTTTATACCAGGGCAACTAGCAATAGAGCCTCTCAATTCCATCACAGAGGGACTGAGAAAGGCCCTCCTTAAACCAGTTCTCATGGGAACTTCGTGAAAACTTTTGATACGTGCTAAGTACACAAAATCTAAAATGGTCTACTAAATGAGTCACCTCATAGAACCTTCATGGCTAACTTTTTCTTGAACCAAAAATAAAGTGGGCCATAGCAAAGTGAGAGGCAAATCAAGGGCCTGGGAGTTTCCGCTTTGCTATGGCCACCAAATTTTTGAATCAGGCCAAAAACCTAGCCAATGAGGTTCATGAGGTGACTTATCTAGTGGACCATTCAAATTTTGTGCCTATATCACATGTCAAAGTTCTCACAAAGGTTCCAAGAGAATAGGTTCCTAGAAGACCATTTCTACCATGGCCACTAGAATTTTAGATCAAGCCAAAAGTTAGCCTAAGGTTTCATAAGGTGACTAATATAGTGGATTTCTCAGATTTTGTACTCACATCTGTGGTAAAAAGTTTTCACAAAGTTTTCATGAGAACATGTTCTTAGGAGACAATTTTTACTATGGCCACCAGATTTTTCAATCAGACTAAAATGTTAGCTTAGGAGATTTCTTGAGGTGACTCATCTCATGGACCCTTTGGATTTTGTGCCCACATCGGGTGTCAAAAGTTCTCATAAAGTTTCCATGGAAAATATTTCAGCTCTCTCTCTCTCTCTCTCTCTCTCTATATATATATATATATATATATATATATATATATATATATATATATAGAGAGAGAGAGAGAGAGAGAGAGAGTGTGTGTGTCATGTTCATTTGCACACCTTCTTACATGTGCACCTTTGCACACGTGTTATGGGCACAAAATCCTAACGGTCCATATAATGCGGCACACCATGAAACCCTAGAGCCTAACTTTCAACCTGATCCAAAACTCTGGTGCACCACAACAAAAGAGATGCAAATCAAGGAAGGTAATTGTTTCCTTTCTTAATGGCCCACCAGAGTTTTGGATCAAGCTGAAAGGTAGGCCTTGGAGGTTTCATGGGGTGACGCATCACATTGACGGTTCAGATTTTGTGCTCATATCATGTATCAAAAAGTGCTCATAAGTTCTCATGAGAACCGGTGTGCAGCTAAGCACCTGCATGCCAATTCTCATAAGAACTCGTGAGCACTTTTTGAGAACTCATCTCACGTTGTATAAGCCCAAAATCTGAACCGTTCACATGATGCAGCACCCCATCAAACTCTAAAGTCCCAACTTTTACCCCGATCCAAAACTTCATGGAAAAATGAAACAATTTCCTCCCTTGATTTACTTCTCTCTTTGCTACAACCCCCCAGAGTTTTAGATCAGGTTGAAAGTTGGTCCCCAAGGATTTCATGAGGTGCCGCATCATATGAACCGTTCATATTTTGTGCCCATGACACGTGTGACGGTGCATAGGTGTACTAGTGCGCACTGGAGCTCTAGGAAGCTAGGTAGGGCCCTCCAAGGTGTTTGTGAGAAATCCAACCCATCCATCTATTTTTCCAACTTATTTTAGGAGAGGAAATAAAAAATGAGGTGGATCTAAAACTTAGGTAGGGCCACATGAGAGGAAATAGTGGGGATTAAATGACCACCATTGAAACATTCATATGCACATAGAAGTCTTCCATTAGGCTAAGGTTTTTTTTTTTTTTTTTTTCAATTCATCCTAGTGACAATGAACTTATAAATAGTTTGGATGGCATGTAAACATCAAGGTGGACCTTGAGAAGGTTTAAATGATAGGCATTTCTTTCACCAATTCTTCCTGTCATGTGACCCACTTGAGCTTTGTATATGCCTCATATTTTGTCTCGTGTCCTAAAATGTGCTAGCAAAATGGATGGGCAGGGTCAATTTCTTACAAACATCACGGTGGGTCATACCTAGGCCTGCACACGGGTCGGGTTGGGCCCAATCTTGGATCCGAGCCTAAACATATCTTAAAGGTTTAGGTTTTGGTCCGGGTTATGACCGAGTTAGGCTGACCCAACCCTAACCCCCTACTTGCGAAAGGGTCAACCCTAACCCTACCCAACCCTATATGCTAAATGAGGTCGGGTCAAGGTCGAGTGAGTACTGATTTCTTCTTATTCGCATTCTTTTTAACTTTGTATATTAAAAATATAAATTCTTAATGTATTTCTAATAGTATTAAATAGTATTCTCTCTACACAATATCACCAATAACCATTTCTTTAACTTCAAAACATATTATAAATTTCAAATGGAAGATTTCTCTGCCTTGCGCTTTTCATATGCTTCTTCATTATCTTTCTCCACATCAAAGCTGTGTCCTCCCTATTGAAGCGCTTGAACTCGAAGGTTTTTTTTTTTTTCTTTTCTTTTAGAATACTTCCACATGAGCTTCATGAGAACTTTTGACAAGTAATATAGGCACAAAATTTGGATGGTCCACTAAATGAGTCACCTCATGAAACCTTATAATGGTTAACTTTTTTGCCTGATTCAAAAATCTAGTGGATCATAGCAAAGAGAGAGGAAAATCAAGGGCCTGGGGGTTTTCACATTTGGCCCCAAAAAAATCTAAGCTGAGGAGCCCACCTTACAAACGGTTTAGATCTCAAAGCACTTGGGCATTTTTCATCCAATCTCAAACACTGCTGGGAGAAGTGATTATTTTGCACTCAATGCATGCTAATTGCACTCACCTCGACACGTGAAAATGAGGCACACGTTTAGAGGTTCAGAGCCACTTGCCTATATATGACCATCAGGTGGGCCACACTTGAATAAATGGCCACATCGCTTTCAATCATCATCACTA
Organism: Liriodendron chinense; assembly: GCA_003013855.2. Lineage (NCBI taxonomy): Eukaryota > Viridiplantae > Streptophyta > Magnoliopsida > Magnoliales > Magnoliaceae > Liriodendron > Liriodendron chinense. The sequence continues at coordinate 6,713,948 of ML058368.1, forward strand.
GAAATTGTCACGACATGATCTCTACGACACTTAAATGGACTCTGATTGCATTGTATTAAATGTGCCAAACATACAAGACTGATTGCATTGTATTAAATGTGCAGAACTACAGGTTTAAGTTCATGCACATAGAAATGAATGTGGTGCAATGCATCAAGAGTTTGTGTTGCCCATGTGGACGTCACACGCCAGATATTTTTCACCCTCTAGGCCCACAAGCAGAACTTGTATTATTATCATGTTATCTGAACCTTTCTCAATTGAATGTGAAATTTTGTTGAATTTATCATCTTAATAGCCTATTAGTAGGTCAATCATATTGAGAGAGATGGTGATTAATTATTAATTTGGATGGTGTAGATGTCCAACTCGGTAATGGAATACTCGATCGTGTCCGATAGGAAGGATTGCTTTTTGCACAGAAACCCTGAACCATACACCCTTTTCAAGATTTACAAAGTCCATCAAAATCACCTCTAAGTCAATTGGAACCGACCCATAACCTGATCCAAGTTATTCGAACTTTAAAATAAGGCTAAATTAAGCGGAATTTTAAAATCTACTACCACCTTTCTTCTTTGAGAAGATGAGAAATGTTTCGAAATCAACGAACAATCAATTAGATGTTAAGATTTAATGAAAATTTACAAGCAAAATCTGAATTTCCACTTCTTGATGACATTGATTATCTTATAATATTAATTTTGACTGGCCTAGTCCTGCCCATTTCTCGACCTAATCGAACCTAGGGTTTACTAGGCGGGCTGGGATGGGATAGACCTCAGCCCACCCAGCACATTAGCAGTCCCAACCACAATCACCATAGATGGACCTGGGTTAGGGTTCGGCTTGGGATAGGGCCTCAGTACAACTAGTGTAAAATCTAGGCTCAATACTTGCATGTATTTTCGCAGCCGGTTTCAAAAAATTTGGTGGGCCATCCATCCCGTGGGTCCTATTCATGAAGGACAAACATTCCATCCAACCCTGGTCGGACAATAAGCCGTTTGATCAGAGCTCCTATAGGGCCCACCGTAATGCATCTGTTTATCTGTCCATTCATTTTCTCATATCTTTTTAAGATATGATCCCAAAAATGAGGCAGATCCAATGCTCAAGTGGATCATACCTAACAGTAAGCTTGGTCGCATTAATGCACAAAGCATTAAATGCAAGAGTCATCTCTAGGTGTAGTCTGGTGTGGTCCACTTGAGCATTGGATCTGCCTCATTTTTTTTTGGATCATACCTTAAAATGATCTGAGAAGATGGATGGACGGCATGAATAAACAGATGCATAACTGTGGGCCCCACAGGAGATCTGGTCGGACGCAATCTGCTTCCATTCATGAATGGCTGAAGGTTTAAAATAGCGAATGGATATGGCCAACCATGCTTGGACCTATTAGGTTGGCCCGTTGCTGGGATTGGGCTTAGCATATATGGTCCAGTCAATTTTTTGGACAGGCCTGAGCTCAAGTCATTTTAGCCCAACCTGGCCTTGCCCGACTTTATATGTACATGTGTTCCAAGTCCATGTTAGAAAATGCATGCATCTTGCGTGTAGAATGTTGGTTCAATTTTTGTGTTAGAAGTATATATTTTACATGTGTGGCCCACTTGATTAACGGATGGATCAGGAACATTCTCGTGGGAAATAGGGATTTGATCAACCAGTCCAGTCAGGCCGAGACCCAATCAGAATTTTCTAGGACACTACAGGTCCAATGCGCTGCATGTTAAGTATCGAAGGATGAATTTCCTCCTATGGTTATAATGATTAACCGCACCTTTGTGTAGATGGCCCAATGTCTGGCAGGTGGGAAGTGGGAGTGGAATCATACCATCCATCAAGTGGGTCCTATGGATTGCCCATTTGATCTTAGTCATTTGACTGGTGGTCTCAAAACGAGTACCCACGCAATTATTCCGTGGGATCCACTATACTCAACTATGGGTTTTAAAAAGACAATGAAAGAAAGTGTTTAGGTAATTGGGCTTCTCCATGAGTCTTGCTGTGATGTGTGTTGGACACCCACACCTCGCATTTGGTGGGTCCCTTCTAGTATTGTAGTTAATTTAATCAAACTATGCCACTTATGTAATTGAGGGTTTGTATTTGGTTTTCATATGTGGGTCAATGTGTGGGCATGCTAGAGTCTACTCGACTCAAAATTTGATTGAACTGCTGACGTTCTCCGCATTAAGACAAACAAATTGGAGACTGGAAAACGGGATCGAGGATCCTCACAACCACCAATATTGCAATCCCATTCAAGTGATTTGTAAAAGGGTAGGGGTTAGTCCTTCCGAATGGATTCCTTTTGCCTTGTGACAATAGACGTGAGTCTATGAACTCAAGGACTTGTTCTTTCATCAGTACTTTAATTCAATATTTCTCAAAGGAATAAGAATGTGTAAATAGATTAACGAAGGTTAAATGTTTCCAGGTTTCATTAATATCTAAATGTAGTGCTCATTACAATCAACAAGTTGTGAGACAACCAAATAAATAAACAAGAAACAAAGATAAATACTTGATACGTTTATTGGAATAGATGATCAAGATAGGTGGTTAGTAAGATGTGACTGAATGGGTGTGATCAGCTCAATCGAAACTTAGTCGATCACGTTCTTACAACTCAAGATTCCAGAAATTTACTTCTACTTCTAATGTACACTTTATGTTCTTGGCTTTGGTACTCCCACACGGGCACTGATACCTTCATGGCTATGGAAACAGTGGTATAGCTCTGTTTCTCAAGTGTTGTGGATATGCGTATGGATAGAGTTTATCCCATTCCTAACATGCCATTCTTTTCTATCTTGTTTTATCATGTGGTATTGTTTTATGAAGTGGGTCATCTACAACTTCTATAGTTGAGGTTAGCCTACAGAACTCATTCATGTTGCGTGTGAAATATATTTATAGACATCTAGAATTTATTAATATGCCTATAGAAATACTTATTCTCATGTTTTGGTTGGTTGTCTATTGTTTTATATGTCGTGGCCTAACTGATGGTTAGATGAGAATCATTGGAGAACTTATCTTTAGCTATCGCCTTTTTTTTTTCTTGTTCTTTAGGGCCTGTTTGGATTCAGAGAAAGGAAATGAAATTTTCCATTGTTTGTCAAGCCTTTCCTAGTGGAAATTTGTGGAAACGCTATTTTCCACATTCTTTTTTGAAAAATAAACAAATACATTCTTTCACCTCCATATTTAGTAAAGGCATTTTTTTTTATAATGACAGGAAAATGGAATTCTTAAGTGTTAAGCCCAAACAAGCCACCGTCCATCTTCAATTGCCCCATGTGTCCATGTGCCAAATGAATATTCGTTCATGTTTGGTTATGCCCACGTGCCACTATAGTCACATGTCACTCAATCTTCTCTTGCGCCTCACAAGTTTAAAGCATCACACATGTGACACCATTCATCTTCTTTTGTGCCCCATGTGCCAATGTTTCACATCTACTACAATTCTTCTCTTAGGCCCTACATGTGAAGGCACTCTACAAGCGCCAATGTGCCACGTGCTATCATCCATCTTCAATCCCTCTCTTAGAAATCTAAACTGTCCAAACATACAGATAATTCACGTTAGAACTGCAGTTTGCGGGTTTAGGCATGGAATCATTCGTAAACCGCGGTTCATTCTTTTACCTTACTTACCCTTGTTTTTAATAGAAATGATGATAGTTCTGTCATTATCATAATAATAGAATCTCAATCATCTCCAAGACTCTAAGTTTCTCATGTCATTGCTCTCTCTCTCTCTCTTTTATGATTTAGAAATTAGACTTCGAATACATGCTACTTTTTTTATTTTAATTTACAAATGTGTATACACATTTACGCTCCATCCCCAAAGTTTTGAAGCTTTTTAAGTTTGGCGCTCCACCGTTCCAAATCCCGCTTTTGGTCACTTAGATCCCTCTAAATACACCACATGTACCAATGGTGCCAACACGCACATGTTAACATCTTTGCTTTTCTTTTCTATTTTTCCTTACACACACCCCCTACACCTACAACTATGCACACACGCCGTAGTGGGATTTCACCACCTATGGGTACTCAAACCCTAGACCTCATGTTAACATCTAGCGTCAAGTGCCCTGGTGCTATTGTACAGCTTCAAGCACCTCGCATGTACCACATGTGCCCCCAATTCACTTCAAACACCCACATGTTGCATATGCTTCATGTGCCATTATCCATTTTAAAGCATCCACATATGCCGAACACTGGTACATGCTGGTGACTACCTAGAATTCTTTCTCAGGAAAAATTGAAAATGGATCCTAATTTCTGAGGAAATCTTGTTGAAGAACAAGCAAAGTAATTTTTCTCAGTAAACACTATTTCCTTTTCCATGCTTTCCATGAATCCAAAAGGTTCATTAACCTCATAATACTCCATCGAGATGTAGAGGATCATTCTAGTGATATGATTAATGAGACATGGCCCCATCCATCCTAGTGGTGTGGTTAATAAGATGTGGCCCATCCATCTTGCCAGACACCATAAGCTTGTGCGCCCATTGCCTATGGATCCACTTCTAGTGTACCAACATTTTGGCAACGTCTGATAAGAGTATTGAGTTAAAACGGGGGAGAGATGCCTATATCAACTGATTTCTTGAATAGGAGATTTAAATACACGAGTGTGTGAATAAACCAATGTGTATTGGAAGCATGCTGCACCACCTGAAATTGTACCACTAATTCCACGTTATGATGAGCATTCACCCTGTGGGGACATCGCCAAAAGATTGCATCTATTGGACGGCATAATCATCCAAATTGTGAACCCATTGCCTTTTTTGAAGTTTAACCGTCCATTCTCAAGCCAGAAATCAGGTAGTTGAAATCTAAATAGTGCAGTCAGATCCATGGCTCGTCAGATAATAGGCCCTCGTTGCGGCAGAATAGCTGCAGGGGATGGTAATGTGCCGGGTTGGGGCCCGACCTCAATACCCCGAGCTTGCCCAAACCCAGCATCCACGTTATATTCAGTATTCACCCTTGTTGGGGACCACCTGACCACTTGTTAAGGTGGGACACGCACAATGGATGAGCTGGATTTCTCAACCACATCTCAGTCGATCTTATAAACAATCATAAAGGTTTCAATGGGTGGATATCCACTCTTTAACTATTGTCTATGATGCGGCCCACCCAAGTCATGGATTGGCCTGAGTTTTAGGCCCATGGCCCACCACGGAATGGTGCATCTGACTGATGGCGTGATGCCCATCACACATCACAGTGGGGCCCACACAGCTCGACCTTATGGAAACTCCATATGAGGTCGAGCTAGTGAGTGTGTGTGCGTGTGTGTGAGCGTGTTTTGTTAGGCCAGGTTGAGATAAAATGCCTTGAGACAGACCCAAGACGAGGTCGAAAATTTACCTGGCTGTGTACTGTAAGGCCCAAGCGTGACCCACAGGCTAACCTAGTAGGTTCAAATCCGGTCTAAAGCCAGGTTGGGTTATCGGGGCAGGGATCAACAGGCAAGGGCATCTGCAAGCTATTACTAGTCCAAATGCCTATTTAGCTTTGCCCATCGTCTGGGCTTAAACAAGTCGTTTGCCCTAAAGCCAAGGCACCTGGTGTGGCCCAACCCTGTAGACGATGTTGCCCAAAAATCAGGATGCAAACTCATCAAGTGAACCATATCTTGAAGAAAATGGATGTCCATCCACCGAACGTGTTAGTAACACCCATTTTTGTGAAGGCCACATACCAGAGATATCTAATCAGTACAGATTTCTGGGCCATGGCCCACCAAGTAAAACACCCTAGTTGCAGTTCCTGGGACACGGGAATCATTTGGTCTACACTTTCGGGCCTATCACCCAAATTGCCTTGGAATGCAAGAATATGCTGTATATTGCTGCTGCAATTGCAATCCAGCTTCTGCAACCAACTCAAAAGGCAGACTATTATCATCTTCCCATTCTTTCTATGCATCACAAAGATATTATGGGGAGAGGGGAATCAGACCCTCTGCCTCTGTCCTGCAGGACTTTTTCAAGCCTGCAAATCAATCCATGATTTCTTAGAAGAAAAATATAACTATTGCCACCCACTCAAAACTAACAAAATTTCAACCTAAAATACAAATGCTTCCTCTTCGTCGCCATTGGGAAGTTCTCCCTTGTCTAGCCTCTTTTGCAACTCCTCGACCGTTGAGTGGCTGACGCCGAGCAGGTATTGCAAGCGAGACAGCTTCTCAGATGGTGGGTCATTCTTCATGTAGACTAAGAAGAGATCAACGAGCTCCTCCGGGACTTGCCACGACAACGGCTCAGATGGCACCGCCTTGTCACATGCTAGCATGTCATTAAGAGAGGATACCTGCAACAAAAGGAAGCTGGCTCATCTGCTGATATTGCGTTCATTCTACAGCACTTCCGAGTCAATGCTAGAGAAGGGCCTATTCTGTGCAACATGCACCATGGCTCACACGAGCTCTCAGAATGTTTCCTCAGATGTCCGATGATGCAAAATGTTAGACGGGTGTCCCACAACAGATCAGCCAAGGAGAAAAACCTCACTAATCAGTGGATATCATTAGCCATCTGATTTGAGAACCATGAACCAATGGTCAAAAAGAATGTTTGCAACAGTCAGCACAAACGGGAAAAATTCCACCCATCAGACAGTGGGATCATCCAGTTCATAATTTGCAGGAATCATGTCTACAGAGGCACCCACCCAATGAATGGTCATATCGACCTCTGTGCTATCTGTCCAATTCAAATTCAGTTTTAATAACTGAATCCAGCACAGTAAAAGAAATTTGCAGTTCCATGGTCAGCTTAGATTTCCCAAAAAAAAAAAAAAAAAAGATCTCCCCCTATTGCTTTTCTTTTCTAAGCAATGGTCTCCTAAGAAAATCTCAAGTACATATGTACATACATACAGAAAGGCATGCATGTATATACATACAGAAAGACATGCGTGTACATATATACATGTGTGCATGCATAGTACATACATACATGGAGACATACTAGTACACATTTTTTTTCACATGGCATAATTATTTTGGTATATGGAAGAATGTAGGGTGCACTTGGATGTCAATAGAACAAATTTGTCATTAGTTCAATTCATTACGGTCTGTTTAATTCAATTCATTATTTTGGTATATGGGAGAATGATATTTGGAGCAACCAAGTGCACCCTAAAAGAGGAAATGGCCAGTGGGTTTGGGGACAAAACAATAGTTATTGCAATTTGGGGTTGGTCCCTCACTACAACTGTAGTTGGTCAGGGCTCACCCTCGAATGGCCACTTACTCTTAACCATATTGGAATAATTTGCAATTTGATTTGGTTGAACATCCAAATGCAGCCTCATCTGAGCAATAAAGATCAAAATAGAATAGCTGAAAACATACCACTTCCGCCGGTTTCCTCTGACGCAGCAACGCCACAGCCTGAACCAATGATTCAGATATCCTGTTCTTAGCAAGCTCGTGAACAACCCCTCTGACCTTCTCCACATTAATGCTCAGATCCGATGGGATACGCTCGTAAATCTCCGCTTCATCGAACTCTCCATTACCTGATGAGAAGAACTCAGTTACAGTTTTCTTGAAGATCTCCTCACGTAGCCTTTCTGAGATCATGCCGCTCACATCCACGCCCACTTCCTTCAGTTCCCGGATCTGCTTCGCACTCATCCTCCCTTGGCTCACAGCTGTTTCAATTGTGGCTTGCAGCTTTGATGTTGTTATACTTTTTATAACCTGTTGTGCAGCCTCTGCCTGGAAGGCCCACCTGCTTTTGCACCTCATTGAGCTGCTCCATCCTAGCTTTTGTTATCTGCCCATCAGCTAAAATGACCTGAGCCTGCTGCTTGAAAGCCTGCTCAGCCAAGCTCCGATGAACATCTACTGATCTCTTTACCAGTGAGCCCGAGGATGCCGCCTAGCTGGTTTAGAAGCAGGTACTCCGAATTGTCCTTCTTCGTGGTGATCTGCGCCCCGAACGGCACAACCGTAACCTCACCTTGGAGGCAGAATAGCAAGTAGGTCCTATATAGGTCGGTCCTGTCCCGTTCTGGGAGGTCATCCTTGAGAGTTATTTCAGTCTGACCAGGCTTTCCTAGCTTGGCTTCGAGCTCCTTGCTGGGTCTTGTCTTTCTTAAAGTCTGGAGGGACTCCCACTCAACTTCCTCGGTTTTTTCGGGTTCAACATTTACTGGCTCAGAGGTTGTAACAGTGGACTCTCCTTTGATATCTGCTATTAATTCAGTGACCACCAAAGTGTTGAACGCTATCATCTTCTTCAGTTCTTTTGCAGCCTCAATTCGGCTACCAGTTGCCCTAGATCGTTTTATATAGTTCATAAACATCATGCGAACCTGCACAGGAAATGTGGAGGTGAAAACATAGAATAGCACAATCTTTGTGCTGGCTTTGATGTGTTATGCCATCATGTATCCAATGTAACAGGATGTTTGTGTCTCAAAAAATAAAGGGAACAAGAACTGCTTTCCATGAAAACCAGTAGCACACGCATTACAGATCTCCCTAATGCATGGCTATCCATTTTGGGTGGGAAAGGCGCAGAAATGGAAGCCAACTTAACAGACACTTCCTTTGGCTGTCCCGCCCCAGAAGCAGTGCAGAAGAATTGGGTAGCCTCACCAACATCTAAAAAAAGGGCATGTCCAAACACACCCTAAAACTAATAAAATGATAATGACTACGCATGCTACATGGTGTGTATCCGATGAGATAGAGGAGAAAATACACACCGCCTTGCTAGCTATAGTCATTGCAGCATCCCCTTTTAGGCGTAAGCCTTTCGATGCCTTCCTAACAGAGGCTCTGACATCAGCATCATATCCCTCTACACCTGCTGCAATTGCATCCTTAACGACCTGAAAAGAATTACTAAAAGTATCACTATCAAGCCAAAAAATAATAATAAATAAAATAAGTGGCCTTGCTCAAGGGGAATCCATCAATAAATACGCACAACCGTCGATGAAATATGCTTAGTATTTGCAGAATTTGTTGGTATATTAAAAATTCAATCATGTAGATATGGTATGAGATCAACCATTTCTAGATGATTACAAGTAACAGCAATAGTAATAACATATTGTTCACAATCGGATCCTTTAATGAGGAATTTGATGCTGTCTGCCTGTCTCAATCAAATGTCCTGTGACTCCTTTCTGCCATTTAAATTTGATTCCAATGTGACATGAATGTCAGAAAACATGTCAGTTACCTTGATCTATCTGTCAGCATACTGGAAAAAGAGACGTGTATAGAGTTCCAGTGGAGCAATGCATACCATGAAGCCAAGACATTTTGTTAAAAACCTATTGAAGAAGCATGATTCACCTTTTCAAACAAGCGGCCACAGATATCTGCATGTGCTGCATCAATAGTTTCCTGAGGAATACAAAGCATAACTCGCAAACGCAGTAAAATAGCAACATCTTCATCACTCAACTCCCCATCAGCTACAGACCGCTGAAGCTTTTGTCGATAAATTTCTGAAAGGACAATAAAATATATCATTCCTCAAAAGAAAATTCTTTTTTTTTTTTTTTTTTTTTTGGGAGAAGAAACAATAATTTTACTAGCAAAAGGAATGAGGAAAACAAAGGGTCATCCCCTCAATGCAAAAAGCTAAGCTCCTGAGCTTAACAAATCTCTAAGCAGCGTTCCTGGTATCACCTTTTTTTTTACGTCAGGGTGTCCATGCCCTATTTTGAGGCAAGACTATTCCCTGTAGATGCACGCAATCACCCGCAAACCACGTGCATCGGGTACTCCGGGGGGGGGGGATCGAACTCGCCTAGTATCACCGATTTTATCTATATAGAAAGTTAATGACACAGATACGGGGTGTAATTTTATTTTATTTTATTTTATATTGACGATCTCGTGCAATATTTTCAATATCCCAACATATTAGCCACAACTCATTAAAAAAAATTTACATTGTATAGTTGATACATGTGACAATATACATATCGTCAATACATGTGCGATATTATCTATTGTAGGCTACAAAAACCCTGCTTCTACAGTTGCTATGGCAACTTGAATTAGTTCTAAGAGAACTAGCCTTCAAATCACATGTATAAGAGAGAAAGGAGAGAATAAAATAAAAGGTACTTTATTGATTTCTCCTTTTCTTTCACAAGATAGTGATACTTGATGTCAATGTGTTTGCTTCTGAGATGAAAGAATAGATAATAGGTTCATGGTCATGGGACCTTCAACTATAGTGATCTTGTAAAACTTGTCTGTACTTTCATCTTTGGACTTAAAAACCACTGGCTTGACTGTTGGCATATCAATTGCTGCAATTTTCATTGCCATCTGGACTGATGTATAAACTATAATTGGCGATCTTGTCATTCTCATCAAACTTATGACGTTTCAAAATTCGGATTTCACAGACTTCATCTTAATATTTCCTTTTGAATAATAAGTGTACTCATGATTCTATTCTGTATCACCGAGTACTTTTGCTTTCTCACCTTTGCCAATAGATCCTGATAGAGTTTCTCCAACTTCAAGACACGTTGTGTCATCAATACAACCATACAAAAACCAGTTAATTCCTTCTTAGATATCCATAGAGTTTTTCAAGTAGAATATTTCTTATCTCATCCTTCTTCTTTTCCATAGAACTCTTTGCGGTAAGACCCATTTTCATTGTTCTCCATCTTATCAAAATCGATGCAACTGAAGCTTAACAAATTAAAATCCAAAGCCAAACTCAGAGATACACACCTTTATGATTTTAGGATCAAGATCACAGAATCCACTTTTTGTGTCTTCAAAACTTTCTTTGATAGACTTGTTCGATTCTTCAACATTCTCCGCTATCCTATCTTCAGAAAAGAAAAGAGAAATTTTAATACCAGCATCCTGATCACACACCACTTCTGTAGATTCTATAGCATCAGTGCTATTTTCTTTCGCCATTTGTTCATTTTTCATGACACAAAAATGCAAGATATTGCAGGATATTTCATTTTGAGCCCATTCAACTCTTGAAAATTGAGCTCAGCAATTTCGTCTTCATGAAACTCATCTGTCACAAAGTCACCAATCTAGTACTCACCTAGTACTTGTAAAACTCTAGTTTCCAAAGAAAGCTCCTCAAAGTTTATTCCAAACTTGATATGGACAAACCAAGTTCTCTACGTGTGTGCAAACATCTTAACACACCATCTTTTTTCAAAACCACTGGTGCTTTCTTAAATTTAATTATCTAAACCAATCTTAATCGTTCATTCTTTGGCACCTCGACTTCGTTTCCCAACAACTTCCCAAATGCTACAACCTTGGAGATAAACATACACTTTGGTTCTCCAAGTCATGTAATAATTAGCTATTGTTAGCTTCTCCATTGCTACAGCGATAAACATGATTAACACTACTAGAAGTTTCTACCAAATCACACACACGCGCACACACACGCACACGCACACACTAATTTGGACTCAAACTTAACATAGAAGCTCTCTAAAAAGGCAACATAACAACTAATTCTAATCCTACTTGTACTAATACTTGGAATTCAAGTTTATTTGACTTCTAAGCATTGTTCGCAGTATCCCCAATATTATTTGCATCTCCAGCTAGGCGATACTAATAACACTATTACCAATACCGATAACAGTAGGTGGTATAAAAAATTCCATGTGTATCACCAAGTTATGCCAGTGTATTCAACTATGTAAATTCCAGGTGTCCCTTTGTATTGCCGATATTTTCGACCGTGTAAATTGTAGGCAAGGTATTCCTTAACAGTAACTGTGGCCACAATGGCCACCACTGTTATCTTTACCATAAGGGTTGTAACGACCGTTACGGCCCTCGTAACAGCCATTACGGTCTCTTTTTTTATTGAAAAAAAAAAAAAACCAAAGAACTAGCATCGGCCCCGTAATGAACCGTTATGGGGCTGCATCACTTGTATCAATGGTGTATTGGCGATATTTCGATAATATCACCAATGTTTCAAAATCGCCAAAAATTTGTTTATTAAGATTTGTTTTATGAGCACATGGTTGTATTTTTTTTTTTTTTAAGCTAGTCATGCAACGCACCCACCTTGTTACCTGGGCAACACACTCGGTTGGTCACACGATGCACCCACCCACCAGTGGGGTTAGTGTGTCTCCTTAGCACTCAAACCTAAGACCTGCTGTTGAAACACCTAGGCGTCTTCAACTTGTCGATGATAATATCGATAATAATGCAATATTATCATTATCACAATATGGGCAATATCAAGACTATAGTCTTTCGTTTCCTTTCCAGTTGTTGACGATGTCTCAATGAAATATTGTGTTGTCGATATTCGGAAAGATCGATGAATGGTGGGATGGATAGATGGGATTGATGGGATGGTTGGACTGATTTCTTACAACAGCACATGCATTTAGGCCTCATTAAATGGAAACTTGTTATGTATGCATACTTTTTGCAAGTTTTTATTCCTAAAAGTGCAAAGATGTGTATTTCAGCATTTCCTGAAGTTTCACTAAAAAATTCCACCATTTTCCCCATGTTTCCCTCCATTTCCGATTATCAGCAATATTGATATTATTTCCATATCTCTGACCAACGAAACTTGTGACAATACTGATTCTTCGAACACTGCTTCCACATTGATAATAGCAATAACACCAGCATAAACACCTGCAAAATTGGAATGGGAAAAAAAAATTGTTTCCAATTTTTTAGGGGAATCTCTTCTTAGGGGTAAATTAGTGCATTACGTATGTTGAATTATTGCATTATTTCTTATTAGTGCACTAAAATCATATTTATATATTAATATTTTTATCCGACAACACAGTTTGGGCCCCAATACAATGTAAAAACATTATGTATAATTGTTTTTTTAATAACATTTCGAGTCCTGAGCGTGTAGTTATTAATAAAATTTCGAGTCCCGAGCGTGTAGTTATATGCATCTTTTAACATCTGCTTAAGTTTCAATAAAAAAATCCACATTTTTCCTAACTTTTCCTTCAGACAATGATAGATTCCCCACCATCTGTGATATTATCCATGAAATCAATACATGTTTCCATGTCCCAGATCTCTGATACATGTAACAATAACGATATTTTCAATGTTGTCGCTAAGCAATTACAAACAAAAGATTTAGCCCATGCCATAAAAGACAGCTTAGTCTCCTAAACGCATGTTCGAGATTAGATCAATTGCGAAAAGATCTATTGTTCCTCCACCCACATCCACCACAAACCTGCCAATAGGAAAAGAGGCCAGACAACTTTGCCCTTAGGGTCACGGTAGCCTTCATGGCAAACCCGAAAACGAGGCCAATCAAATGGAAGAATGACCCAGAATAAACAAATGACCAAATAATTTCTCCCAAATGGCTCTACCAAAGACACAATGTAAGAATAAATGGTCGAGCAACTTGGCATCCCGCAGATACATGATTCAAATACATTCGGAATAATCATCTCTCTTTTCCTAAGATTGTCGATCAAAAGGAAAACCAGATTGGATAGGGATGAAAATCTTTATTTACAACCAACATATATCTTTTATATTCCATCACGTAAAAGAAAATTTCAGTGTGCAAGTCACCTCGTATGATGATCAAATCACAAGGATGAAGACTAGCTGCAATTAATCAAGAAAGATAAATGGCTTACCTAAAAAATAGATCTTTTTAAAAAAAAACTAATGATTTTTTTTTTTTTGAAAGATTAAAAAAAAGATAATGATATTATTGAATTGATGTCAAAATCGACAATAATTTATAGAAGAAAGTGCTGCTTAATACCTTCATGTATCTCACTCGCCTTTTGTGGATCGAAGTGCAGTTCATCACAGAGATTTTGAAGAAAAGAAGCTTTGCTAGTGGCAGCTTCCAAATCACCACTAGAAACAACCTGTGAAAGCCGCTTGCGGTAGACCTTTGAGGTGACTTCTAGCATGATGGTTTCAGCCTCACGTTTTCCTAAGCCAAATATATTCTTCAAATGGTTCAAAGTCACAAGCTACAAAACCCAAAAAGAAAGGAAGGAAACATAAGGATCTAGAACAAACACGGAAAACTTATGGGCCTGTTTGATTGGAGGTAAATGAAGTAAATTGTGGTAAAAGCATAATGATGATTTTTACCACCCGTTTGATAGAGAGATGGAATTCCACCTCGAAAACAGTGCAAATTTCAACCTCTTTTCAAAGCAAAACTCTGTGGGCCCCACGATGATGTATGTGTTATATCCACACCGTTCATTCATATGCTTTCAAGTCATTTTAGGACATTAGTCCAAAAATGAGACAAATCCAAAGATCAAGTGGACCACACCATAGATAACAGTGGGTTCAATGGTAGACGTAATTATTCTTGAATGAACGGCATGGATATAACACATATATCATGGTGGGGCCCACATGATTTTGATACATAGCACGGTACGCAATATAAGACTTTTTGAGACAACGTGCATTTCCAAGGAAATATAGAAGTAATCATTACTTATTTACCATCAATTACTTCCATTTCTCAGCTATCAAACAGGCCCCAAGAGAAAATGTGTGCGCGCGCGTGTGCATGCAGTGCGCACGTGTGTGTGTGTGTGTGAGTGCACCCACGCATGTGATCCTCTGTGTGTGTGTGTGTGTGTGTGTGTGTGTGTGTTATAATCTTTGCCACGTTCATTTCCAGCATAATCAGTTGTTCTGCAAGTATCCAGCAGTCTTCAATGACATGGAAATACAACCAACAAGCCACTACTGCTAAAACCTCACTGACAATTAATAGGTAATGTGCTGTAAAATGCAATGCCTTCTCGAGATAACTTTGTCAGAAGTTTAATAAATACAGTTCATACAGAGAAATGGTGAAAACCTTTGGGTGCCACCTTATTGCAATAACAGATATGAATTGCAAAGTGTTCTCTCTAACAAGTACTGGCAAAGCCTCCAGTTAAGACTTTCTTTTTCTTTCTTCTTCTCCTTTCTTCTTCTTCTTCTTCTTCTTCTTCTTCTTCTTTTTTTTTTTTTTTTTTTGTAAAGATGACAAATTCATTAAGCTTAAAGCAAGAAAGGCTACACAAACAAACTCCAAAAGAGGTATTGTGGTGATCCTCTCATCACCCCACGCAAAAGCAGAAAGAAAGAAGAAGAGATCAGAAGGCCCAAAGGCAACAAAATGACCCACCAAACCAATGAACAACAAAAAACAAAAGACAAGCGGACTCAATCCAATAAAAAACTTTCCCAGTCCCTCAAAAGCAATTGGAATGAGATCCCATCAAACAGCCTCGATCTAATATAAAACTTTCCCAGTCCCTCAAAAGCGATTGGAATGAGATCCCTTCGAACACTAGTAAAGCCAACACCCACTCAACCACTAGGAGGACACTGACAAACTACAGATTCCACTGGGGCTACTTTGTCTTCAAAGATTCTAGCATTTCTTTCTTTCCAAGTTGTCCATAAGACAGCAAAAGGGATCAGCCTCCAGTTAAAGACTTTTTTTCTCAGTTGTTTAGCATGAAGTACCAAAACTCAACAATCTATCTTTTCTAGGAGCAAGATCGAACTAATTGACCTCCCTGGGCACTTCTTGGCAAGAAAATTAACGACTAGGTGCCACATTGTAAAAAATTGTCTTTCAAAAAACTTTTTTGCTTTGGTTATGCAAACAGACCATTGCCTACAAATTTTTTTAACACTATGTTCCTTGAAACATGCAAAGTAATCAGTGATCAGTCTATCATGCATCTCAGATTCTCCTACTAAACTGCAATGCGAACTATGAATTGACACTGGCTCTACTGTGACAAAAACAATTTCAAGGAGACCAAAACCATGATCCTCAACTTGAGCCTAAGACCTACCAAGGTGCTGCATCTGATCTCTTCCTTCAAATACCACTAAGTGTAACAAGAAACGTGCACCCAAATTGCAAAGTAGACAATTCCTAGATAACTTTCTGAATTCCCATCAAATATTTGAAGTAAGTGGCCACACTCACCAAGATTTGTGACAAGATGTAATTCACATATCAGCCAAAACCAAGGCTGTAAAGTGGCACAGTTCAGATTTCACATCATATCACTGAATTACGGGTGGTGTTATCCAGAACTTTAATCTAAATGGATTAATCACAGCACATTTGCCTAATACTACAATTTTCAAATTTTAGTATTCTAAATACTCAAGTATATGGAACATTAAAAAAAATGATTTGCAAACCATATTCAGCAGCTCTCAGAGGATTAAAATCTCTTTGTGTGAGGATCTACATTCTGAATGTTCTGTAGGCTACCATATTTGATGAATGCTCTGTAGGGAACCAAAACCAAGGCTGTAAAGTGGCACAGTTCAGATTTCACATCAGTATCACTGAATTAGGGTGGTGTTATCCAGAACTTTAATCTAAATGAATTAATCACAGCACATTTGCCTAATACCACAATTTTCAAATTTTAGTATTGTAAATACTCAAGTATATGGAACATTAAAAAAAATGATTTGCAAACCATATTCAGCAGCTCTCAGAGGATTACAATCTCTCTGTGTGAGGATCTACATTCTGAATGTTCTGTAGGGCACCATATTTGATGAATACCCTTTATATTAACTTATGTCTTAGGTTAAGCCTACCAGTTTTTTTTCCCTTGACAGGTTAAGCCTATCAGTTGTAAGGACCTATTCTATAAATAGGAGATTGTGAAGGGACGGAGATTATCAAATACTCTTCCCTTCTCACTGCAAATATCTCTCTTTCTTTTCCCCACATCCTCCCTCTTTTATCTTTCATCGCTTAATCTACAAAATCCACTCCTAAAAAATATAATAAGTGAGTGGCACAAAACATTGACAACAAAGAACAAAAAGATATCAATGGTTGAAGTCATAATTTCTTTGGTTTTTGAACAAATCATCATCATCACCACCACCACCATACCCTTGTACCAGCCACTTGGGGTTGGCTTTGAGAATTCAATTTCTCCAATCTCACAAGGCGCTATCCTTGATAATTGAACAACCCTTCATATTCCTTCTCACAAGTCACTACCTCCATCCAAGCCCTTTTAGGTCTTCCTCTCATCCCCTTTTCAACCCTACAAAAATAATCAATGTTCCCTCCTAACCAAAGCTTAAATAATCACAGTTCACCAAACATGCTTAATGTCTGATCTTTGGTAATTGAACAACTCCTCATATCCCTTCTCACCACCTCCATCCAAGTCCTTTTAGGTCTTCCTCTCATCCCCCTTTTCAACCCCAATCAATGTTCCCATCCTGACCAAAGCTGTCACTAGTCTTAGTTGCAAATGACCAAACCATCTCAATCTAACCTCCATCATTTTATCTCTTTACTCGGACTATCCCAGGCTACTTTAGAGGACCTCATTTCCATCAAACATCCATCTCAACATCCTCGTCCCGCAACACTCAATCACTGCTCATGTTGCCTTCTAACTGCCCAACACTAAACCCCACATGACAGAGCCAGTTGACTAATTAAATTATTGAAGTTTTCCTTAAGTTTCATATGAATGTGGTGATCACAAGACACTCCAAAGGCACATATCCAATTTATCACCGACTTATGATTCTAATTCTACTGGAAATATCATCATCCATCTTTCCATCCTTTTGAATAACAGGGCCAAGGAAATGAAACAAATCACTTTCAAACCATTGATTTTAACAAAAGTGCCACTCCTGTGACCATTCCCACAAAAGTTGACATTCAAAATACATCATCTTGGTCAGGCTAATTTTTTATCCTCCACTTTAAAATCTTCATCCAAAACTCACCTCTATAATTATCCCTATGAAAGTAGCATTACAAATACTCCGTCTTAGTTCTGATAATTTTTAAGCTTCTAGATGCAAGAATCTTCTTCCAAACCTCAAAGTAGCATTTCCCTCTCTCTAGTCTAGTCAGCCAAAACCATGTTACCCACAACCAACATATACCAAGGGACCTCATCCTTGAAACTAGCGTTTAATTCATCCATAACAAGTGCAAAAAAGGTTGGTTTCAATCAATGCATTAATAAAATATAACAAAGATGGTCTATTCCTTTGAGTTATAGTGTTTAACTTATTTTAGTCTGGTTCCTAATTGCATAATTCTTTTCACATATTATGTTCGTCAAATTCTTCAGTTTATACAGAGGACAAAGCTATGGACCCTAGCAGCATATTCTGTGTAAAAAAAAAATGACAATTAATGATTCATTATATATGGTAGTAATTCATAAATGTGAAGTCTATTGACGAAGTATCGATGGATAATGAGAGAATATGGCACTTTTTTAAAAATATTTCTTGGATAATATTTAGTATCTTTTACATTTTATTAGCTGTTCACAATTTCAAAATAATACCTAAAAGTAACTTCATTCACCAAGGAGTTGTTTGCCACGTCTATTTCAGCCAAAACAATGGAAGCAGTAGACAATTATCCAGCACATAATAAATAAATGAAAAGTTGGTCAAGAGACATGTATTCTAGGAAAGTGGGGGTTCTTGGAAAGTTTTCATTTTCTTCTTTCCTTGGTCAATAATGATGTGGGGGTTCTTGGAAACTGCTCATGTTAACAGTGCAGTGGATTGTAGAACTTTTATAAATCAATAATGAGAATTCCCATTCAAATATGGTTGGCAAAACAGGCTTTGTAAAGCCGACCCCAAATAGCTGGGACAAGGGTGTGGTTGCTATGATTCCAAAAAATGGTATTGGTTTAGAAGCTAACAAGTGATTTATCCATTTAATGACTTGTTAGTAGCTTTCAAATTGTACTTGGCAATTTCTCTGAACAAAGACTCACTAGTGAGCCAATACTTTCTGAAAGCATCAAGGTGTGTTTCCAACTTTAAATCAAGAAACATCATATACATACCTAAAATAGAATGCATCTGTCCTCCACCTTGGCATGGTTGTCTCTTACTTGTGCATAAGTGTAACAAAGTCAATAGATGTTCCACTTTGCACTTCCCATTTTTAGCAAGTGAGAAAACTACTTAAACACTGATCGCCACAATAAGCACAAACTACAATTTGATTCACAAATTACTGCAATAATGTCCTTTTTAAGAAAAATACCAAAGATAATCAGAATATTTTATGAGATCGTAAGGAAAATGCCTTTTATGTAGAATGCCTATCCCTAACATGTGTCTCTTATGGGCCCGAATCGCAAGTAAAACATTGATCATTTGTTTCTCCACTGTGATGTAGCCAAGGATATTTGGGGCAAGTTACACCACTTTTTTTTTTTTTTTTTTTTTTGAAGTTCCTTCGCATATTTGGAAACTTTCTTTGGAAGACACTCCCCAATGGCATTTTGTGGGATCTTTGGCAGGAAAAGAATAGATGAATCATTAAGTACAGCTCTCCTTAACCACTGAAGAACTCCCATGATCAGTAACCCAGCCCTTATTAGGCCCGAGTTCATAAACTGATCCTTCAATGAGGTTAGGAGTATTTGGGGCCCCACTGAGTCACAATGGGGGCAGCATCTGGTTTTTTCTCTGTAGGTCTTTTTATTTGGCTACTGTATGTTTTGTATTCTTCTTGCTTTGTCGAATTATTGACTAGAGGATGACTAGCTTTAATCCTGTGATTCTCGTCTTCTTTGTTCAATTAAGTATCATCTTCTTTTTTTCTTCTTCTTGCTTTTTTGTTTTTTTGATAAACGTTCAATAAAGTATCATCACTCAAAAAAATTATGGGAATTAAGCTTAAGAAAATCAACACAACAAATAACTTCGATCTACTGACATATGGCTGCATCGTTCAATGAAAACCTAGTGCTTAGTTATTTAGTGCCATAATGATTGGGTGACGGCTGCATGTCACCCGCACAGATATTTGAATGCATTATATGCTAGAAGAATCCATACATACCTTGTCTTCTTCAATACGCCCACTTGAAAAGGAGTCTGCCACATACGCTCGGTAGAGGAGTTTCAAATCGTCCATCTTTCTGTCACTATCATACTCACCACCTACAATAAAGATGCAGACAAATGCCAGCATTTATCTTGACATTCGGATTTTTTTTAAAAAATCACGTTGAACATAAAGCAATATTTTAAGAAGTATCTCTACCTATTAAAGAAACAGGCCCCACCCAGGGGCAAAGCGGCTAACTTCAGGATGGCTACTTAGGAAGATAAGTGAATTATTGAATGCCAGAATCTTGTCAAGCTCTTCAACAACTGGTGCTGTTTCCCTACTGGCAAGCTCTAATTTTGTTAGAAAATAGGAAAAGGAGAGAGAGAGAGAGAGAGAGAGAGAGAGAGAGAGAGAGAGAGAGAGAGAGTAAAATTTGAAGACCGATAACTAATTATCAAAACAGTATGGTGCACAATCAGCGTCTTCAGTAAAAGAATGCTTTTGTGAACCATAAATGTAATAGAAATGAAACAAGTATCAGTTCCAAGAAAATTTTGTGAGTCATACGTGCTAAGAACTAGTCATAGAAAAGCCCAAAACAGTTCATTACCAGTCCAAAGCAACAGTGCAAGCAAACCTAAAAACATCATAGCCATAGAGAAAAAATAAAAAAAAAAAAAATGCAATCCTAAAACATAGAAGCAATTTTTTCTAAAGAAAAGTAATATATGAAACTCTTTTCACTTGGTTGGAAAAAAAAAAAAGAGAGAGAGGTGAGCCTCAGAGTGTGTTTTAACCAATATCCAGTAAGCAAGGCAATAGGAATCATACACTCTTGTCCTAGACTTCAACAAATCAAGTGCTGTTGAAATGTTTTCTTCAACAAGTTTTCTTGTATGCTCCCGAAACATATCAGCAGCAACCTGCAAGAAATAACAAGATGATGAATGCCTTCTAAATAAATTATGAACCATAGAGTTGAATCATTATGAATTATATATCATCAGAATTTTTGCAGGAGATACCTCATCAGAAAGCCGATATAGAAGTTGTGCTTCTCTCAAGCTAATAAGTGTTTTCTCATCAATGTCTAAAAACCAACAACACAGAGGAAAAAGAATCAGAATTTGTAAATCGAACCATGGCAAGCATCCACCCTCAAAAGCAACAAAGTGATATTTAAATTGTTTCTTTGTTCTATAAAGGAAACAACTTTTACTAGAATAAGTGCAAACTACAAAGAGCAGAATTGCCATCTCCAGGAAGAGAGAAAACCATTCCAATACATAAAGTATATCATGAAACAGCCCCCTTGACTAGTGTGTCAGCAATCACATTCACTTCTTGCAATACATTAATTAAAGGAAGATGCATGCCAAACACAGTGCGCTATAACAGCCATCATGGGACCGTACGGTTGGCCGTTACATAACGGTAACAATGCCAATTGTTACACATTACGAGATCGTAACAGCCGTTGCAGGAAGCAAAAAGAAAGAAGGAAAGACCCGTTATGGCTGTTACCGGGGGGGGGGGGGGGGGGGGGGGGGGTGGTTGGCGCACATAATGGCCATTACAGCTTATATTGTAATGGCAATGGTTGCCAATGGTGACCATTATGGCCACCTTTAAGGATTACCTTCGTGCCAAATGCTAACACTAATTTTCTTTACAATGAATAAATCATTTATCATCGCATCGACTAAAATTATTTATTCAGAATTTCAAACAGAACCATAGGTATCAAACAAACACAAGAGAATTCATTCATTTCCTTGAACAACAGCAAAGAGATACCAAAGAATATGGCAATCATAATGGCCGTTACAGCTCGTATCGTAATGGTAATGGTGGCAGGCATTATAGCCACCATTACCGTTAAGGATTGTGCCAAATGCTAACACTAATTTCATTTACAATGAATAAATCATCTATCATCACTTCGACTAAAATTAGTTATTCAGAATTTCAAACACTACCATAGGTATCAAACAAACACGAGAATTCATTCATTTCCTTGAAGAACACCAAAGAGATACCAAAGAGTATGGCAATCATAAGCAAACAAAAACTAATGACTAAGAGGGTCTACAAACTAGTGACTAAGAAGGGTTACAATGTGGACCAAAAATTAGCTAGAATCTTAGACAATTACAGTTAAGAGGTAGAATAAAAGCCAAATGAGTTATTAGCACACCCCACACCTGCTGTCTCAATCCATGCCGTTTTACGAAAATCATTATTGTAAATAGCCCTCGTAGAATAGCGTACCTACAGTGCTACATAGCGCAACCAAATAGTGTATTCCCCCTGTAGCATAGCTTGTAGGGTATGTAGTATACGCTATATATTATTTTTGGGTTTTTTTTTTTAAGAAACAAAGTTTAATGCTGTTAGTTCAAGTGTTATTGTAAAATGGTGGTAACCTATCCTTCTCACACATGGCAATGATGTAGAGCTATCCAGATCATCCAAATAGTGTGTCCTAATGTAAATGGAAAATATTTGTACATGTACCCATATCAGACAATCTTAATCATCTATAAATGAGCCTCCATGTGTATGGCTGAGAAGGGTTTCGAAAAAAGAGCTCGAAAGCCCTCTTTCAAAACCTAACACTCAACACACGTACTCCTCCGGCCCCCAAAACTCAATCTCTCGATCTCTCAATCCACAGCCATTGAAGAGAACATTTTGGCTGACCAATCGACCCTGCAAGAAGGTCCGTTTGTTGTATTTTCAAAAGCATTGGGGCTGAAGTGAAGGGGGCAAAAAAAACCAGATTCCCCCCTTTCACATCGCTACGGCTACAAAGCTCAAATATCCAGTTTTTTTATGGATTGAATCTCTTCTTGAGCTTTGATACAGATATGTTCTTGCTCCTGAATCTGTTAATGACTTCTTTTTCATTTCGGTTGAAGATTTATGCTTTCTTTTGTGATTTTTTTGTTTTTTTTAGGAGACCAATTGCTATGCAATGTTGTAGAATAGGGGTTGCTATGTAATTTTTTTTTTCAAGTTTTATTAGGGGTCTGTTGTGGTGTGTTTTAGCCCGTTGTTATGCAATGTGTGTATATGTATAATATGTAATGTTGTTTTTTCATTTTTTTTATTTATTTATTTATTTATTTGTGTGTATGGAGGTGTTTAAGTGGCTGTGCATTGTTTTCTATGGCGTGGCCCACATGTTGGTTGGATAGACTTGATCTTCTTAGGTGGCTCACAATTGGCCATTGATTTTATGGTGTGGCCCATCACCCAGTCCAGCAGGGTCAATCCATTTTTCTGTGTTGTGAGTGTCCATTGTTTTTTCTTTCTTTTACATTTATTCTCATTAATTATCATATTTTCTCTTATATTTTACTTAAAAAATAGAAATTTTTAATTAAAAAATAGAAGTATCGTGTACATTACATGCTACAAGGGGCTGAACGCCACACGCTATTTACAAAACTGACAAAAATACATTCAATGATAAGATCCATTCCGCAATAGTTTCTTCAACTTCTAATTAACTCGTTTTATTACTCTTTCCTCCAAAATTCCCTCTGAAAATATCCTAATTGCACAGCCACTGGTGGGGGGGTCCTCAATCAAAGTTACAAAATAGAGCCAAGCCAACAGGGCAAAACCTGTTGTATCAGTCGAAAGCTGTTATTCCATCCTATAACATGTACAGCACGACTGTTTTATTTCCGTCGAAAGCTTCAGAGAGTGTAGTATCATAATTCCTGGCTTCCTGCTCTTTCCAGATCAGATAGGCGGGAGCACAGCACAGTGAGAAGATAAAAGTTGGCCAAGCATGCATCACAAAGTACTTTCCTCTTGTGACTTGACGTGATAGCGACATGAATATGATTATTGCAACAAAAATTGTTTCAACAAGAAACAGTCTATCCTAGAAAACACATGTAGTACATGAACAAGGCAATCATCATGTTTTGGGCTTTGGCATATGTGATTGCAAGTTCTGCTTGAGGTAAACACAAACTTCTAATTAAAATCAAGTAAAAAGGACAAGAAGTTCATGATTCATCAAAATTAGCTTTGCAAGCTTTTCTACAAAGCAATACATCAAGGCCAACAATCATTTTAGTTGAGGAAAATTAGCAAAAAAAAATTCTAAGCAAGGTCAGAAGTTACAACATAGGGCTTCTTGTACAACCTCGGTTAACTGACTTCAGCTTCATTGCATAGAGTCTCTGAGCATTGTCCCGAATGGCAACCTCAACCTGGCAATGAAATAAAAGTAACATGAGGTAACTAGCAAGCATTAAGGCGTGCATAGAATCTATAATGGAAATCGCCTTGGTATACGAACATGGAAATTTGCCAAGTCATTTTAAAGACACTCAATAGAGCTCATATGCAGGGATAAAATAAAATAAAATAAAATTAAAAACTCTCTGAAAAAACAAAAGAGTTACTACACAATTGCTCAATGAAAATAACTCCAACGAAATGGCCTGCAATGAAAAGATGAAACCTGACTGGAACCTTACACTCACTAATCACTATGCATACCAGCAGGAAGAACATGAGCAACAAAGCCTCATCATGGGAAGTCAATTTAATGAAAGAAAAAAAAAATGTTCCAATAAATGCAAGTCTCCAGGGATCCTACAGAAACAATTAAGAAAAGAATGAAACCATGTGTAGAACATATGTAGAATATATCTAATCTACCATTCAGACTCAAGACACATCAAACAAGTATCAGATTCATCTCAAGCAAGCAAATGAAACGTCAACATACAAAACATGTAAACTATCTAGTATCTACATACCAAATATTTGGTGAACGCTTAAATACCTGTGAATCAGTGACCTTGAAAACACGCTTCCAAGGCAAAAGGAATGTTGATGCTTCTCCAAACACCAATGTCGAAACATAAACTAGCTTCTGAAATGCCTGCACTGGAAATTCACTAAGAATGGTCAAGCTTCACTATTTCCTTGTGATGCCAAAAAATTATGCAGAATGAGCACCAACATACCAAAGCAGAATCACATTTACAAGAAACCTACCCGACGCTGCTCAATGTCAGCATCACGGTCTCCAGTTTCAAGCCTTTGCCTGAACATGCGCCTTCCAATCTAAAGTGCCAGAAACAAGACAGGTCAGAGAGAAGGAACGGTGATGCATATCTTGCTTTGTATATGATGGCCACCACCAGAAGGCAAGAAAGCCATAGAAATCATTGTCGCTGGCATACCTCCATGTGCACAGTGGCTGCATCAGGATCATCAATGCCAAGAGCATTTTTGAACTTTATAATAGTTTCAACTTCGTTGCCTTTGAGATTTTCATTCCCAGGTGGAAGGACAGAAGATACAAACCTGAGTGCGACAAACAAGAAATTAGAAAACAAGATACACCAGCTACAGCAGAGGTCTAACTATTATCATATACTGGGCGATTGACTAACAGCATGCAGTATTCAAACTGCTCTAGAAACTAAAGGAAATAAAGGAATGATTTCTTCATAGTGTCTAACTAGATGTTGTTATCAATGGAAGCTTATAAACTACTTGTCAGAGAAAATGTATTCAATAGTGAGAATAGCCAGTGGTGGAATCCCAGCAGCAGTGAGACTTCATCAGAGGTTAGCATTAAGCCCTTACCTTTTTTGCAATTGGTTAAATGAAATAACCGCTATGTCCTGAATGAGGTCTAATGCAAACTAAGGATTTCCATTGCATATATAGAACAATAAGTTGTAGAAAGAAGATAAATCAGGAAGAACATTGAAATCTAAAAAGAGATAACTCACCCAAAGGCAAGGGAAAGAGAACCAAGCTGTTTTTCCCTTATACAACAAAAGAGTACATGGGAGGCCTTTCACGAGCCCAACTGTTGGGTTTTATATAGGAAAGCCAAGTCCTCTAATGAAATCTCCACCAGCCATCATCATATAAGCCTTACCCCAACTAATTGGGGTCGCTTGCATGAATCCTTTCTAGCCATTCCAATCTATCAAGGGCCATAACTTCACTAAGACCATAGGTCATCAAAAGTCTTTTCTTACTACCTCCACTGATGTTCTTTTGGGCCTTCCCCTTGCCTTTTAGAGCCTTCAACTTGTTATAACTCGCACCTTCTAACCGCAATAGTTCTTCTTCATCTCCATTGCAAACGACCAAACCATGTAAATCTACTTTCCCTCATCTTATTACCTGTTGGTGCTACTCCTAAATTCCTTTAAATGTATTCATTTGTAATTCTATCCTTGTCTTGCCACTCATCCATCTCAACATCTTAAATATCTCTGGAGGGGCATCTCCGTTTCTTCCACCTCACTTGAATTCTATGGCAACATCCTTCCTAATCTCTCCACTCTCATGAATTATCAAGCCAAGATATCGAAAGTGGTCAGTTTTCCATTTTGGAAAACTTCTCGATAAGCAATCTAAACTAATTCCTCGTTCCCACTCCTATTGTTACTAAAATTGCACTCCATGTACTCTGTTTTAGTCTGACTAATTTTAAATCCTTTAAATTCTGAAGCACCCCTACATAAATCTAGCTTTGTGTTTACACCCTCCCTCATTTTGTCAATCAAAACGATGTTATCTACAAACAACATACATCATGGGATCTATTCCTGCAAATGCCTCGCTAACTCATCCACAACCATTACAAAAAGGTACATACTCAATGTCAACCCCTAGTCCAAGCCTATAGTAATTGGGAACTAATGTGCTTCTCTGCTAGTGGTCCTCACAATTTTTACTACTCCCTCATACTATCCTTAATCATGTTAATATATCACTTGAAACTCCCCTTTTTCCCTATCACCCACCAAATTAACTCTTTAGGGACTCTATTGTAAGCTTTCCATAAGTCAATAAATCCATTCTCCTCTCCCTATACTTCTTCATCAATTGTCTACATAGGAAAATAGTTCAATTGTAGACCTTCCTAAGCATGAAACCAAATTGATTTTCTGATATGTTCGTCTTATGCCTTGGTCTTTGCTCAATCACTCTTTCCCAAAGACTTCATAGTATGGCTCATAAGTATAATCCCACGATAGTTAGTGCAGCTCCGTACATCTTGTTTATTTAAATCTCGTCTCATGCCTTAGTCTTTGCTCAATCACTCTTTCCAAAAGTTTCATAGTGTGGCTCATAAGTTTAATCCCACGATAGTTAGTGCACCTGTGTACATCTTGTTTATTTAAATCTCCACTACTGATTTATCTAATTCCTATCTCTAGATCTATTTTTTCTTTTCAAAGATAACAATATTTTATTAAGATAAGTCAATATTTTTAAAGGATAATAATAGTCTTGAAAACTAAATGACTTATTTAAATCCTATCCCTAGATCTACCATAGATGCCATTCTCTTTTTCTTTTTTTTTTCTTTTTGGAAGTACACTGATTTAAATTACCATCACTTTATCTGATGAGTGGAGTAAGTTTAACCCCCAAAATATTATCCAGATTCTCTATTTATTTTCCACAAGTGAAAATTGTGCTTGCTATTTAAACCCCAAATCCCTCCTGTTTCAATGGGATATCCAGCTCAGTGGGCAATTTTTTTCCTCCATCGTGTCATCTTGGGATTTACGAACTGATTTGCGCCAGGTCCCTCACTGTAACTTGTTTGCAGTAGAGGGGCCAAATGATTAGATTAGAGGCTGTAGGGAGGCTTGACAGTACAGAGGCTTAAGAATTAACGGAAGCAGCGCGGTGCATTAGGAATGCAACTTTAGTACAAACAATTACAAAGGTAAGGATTTAGTTAAAACTAGTAGAGAGATTACCTGAGTGACATGTTTCATTACCTTGGCTCTATTATTCAAAAGGATGAGGAGATTGACAAGGATGTTTCCAATGGAATTAGAGCTGGGTGGAAGTGGACAGATATCTCTAGAACGTCATGTTAGTATCGCATGCCTATTACTTAAGGGGAATTTTTATAAGATAGCTATCCAACTGGCCGCGCTATATGGGGTAGTTTTCGGCTGCTAGAAGAGATCAATATTGCAGAAATGGGGATGTTGGGATCGATGTGTGGAACTACTAGGAGGGATAAAATTATGAATCAGATCACCTGAAGCAACCTATAAGTCTCAATAAGCGATAAAATGATGGAGAGCAGAATGAGGTGGTTCATCATGTGCGACAGAGACTTAAGATGGCCCTGATAAGGAGGTAAACATTGACTAGGTTGAAAGGCCTAAAAGAGAAATGGAGAAAGACCTAAAAGGACTTGGAATGAGGTGGTGAGAAGGGATACTCGTTCAAAATCTGAAAGGATTTGGAATAAGGTGGTGAGAAGGGATACTTGTTCATTAACTGCAGATAGCCTGATAGAGACTTCAATAAGAATGATTGCAAAAACAGAAGAATTTGTAAAGCTGACCCCAAACAACTGAGATAAAGATATGGTGATGGTGATGGTGATGGTGATGGTGATGGTGATGATGATGATGATGATGTATTCTCTAGAACATCAGATAGGAATTTCTAAAAAACTACATGATTAATAAGCCGACCACAAACAGCAGGGACAAGGCTATGATGATTTTTTTTTTATGAAATGATCATGATCATGACCATGAAACGATGATGATCATAAAATAATCTCAAAAAGGTGTCCCCTCTGTCTACCAAAGGAATAAATAGAAATTACACATTAACAACACATTTTCTTGATGCTCCAATTGCAAAGATATGCATGCACCCCAACAAAAATTCTTCTTAAAATTGACATATCAAAAAGTTCAAGACCACCCCAACAAAATTTTCACATACATGAGTAGGGAATAACACATCAATATCATCTTAGCCTCTCCCAACAATTTGGGGTTGTCTTTTTTAAATGGTAAATTGCAAAAGTTTTATGATCGTCTTCCTACCAGAAATCAACCTTCATCTTTTACCAGGGCTCTTACAAACCAGTCGTGGGAGAGTCTCAATTGACACCACTCACATATGAACACAGGCTCACCCAGCATTGAACCTCATTCCAACTATTACATGCACACCACATAGGGCGAGTAAATGGGTGAAAACCGTTAAGCAGGAAGGATCTGGGTAGGAAATAACACATACAACTTTCTTTCTTTTTTTAATAACACGTACAACTTGGAACCATAAAGAACAAAGAAAATAATAACTATCAATTTGACTCACCGGCTATACAAATCACAAAGCTCTGCATTGAATGCTTCATCTTGTTTGCTAACACCATATCTGAAATGTTGAATTTGAACACACAGAAAAAAGAGAGAGGAAAATAAAATCAGATACAAGATAATGGTAAGAATCTTATCATGAACCAACCAAGCCTCCTTACCTAATGAAAACAAGCACATTATTACAGAAAAGAAATCAAATTGAAACAAGCTGAAGGAACCATGTTTTACAAAAATCAACCATGGAAACCAAAAGAATTATATTGATCAATTTCTCACTAGCCCAAAAACCATGATTTTTCACAAAAACATGATTTTTCATAACCAAAAACCATGGTACTACCAAAGCACATATTAACAAACCCCGAAATCAAGACCAGCATAGTCATTAAACCTCAAAGCCTAATTTCTATTCAAATCTATAAAATGAAAGGAACAAAGTAATGATACGGAGCAAACCATAATATCAATAACATGCATTCTATATACCCAAGATTCCACAATCCATTGAAATATAAAAAATAACTCCAAGAGAACCAGTAATACAATTAAATTGAACTAAGTTAATACCAGAATTTTTCTTTTTTTTTTTAAACTACTTTCTTGGAGAGGCAACCAGAATTGTTATTAAAAAGAGGGCAAAAGAACAAACAACCAAGTGAAACTGCAAGAAGAGCAGAGGAAAAATCGAAAGTCTACGATCATATTGTGAGGTTCTACAAAAACCTGCTCTTGAGTGAAAGATGGAAGCATCCTTTCCTGGATAACTTAGAATTCAACTCAATATTTGTCGAGGAAGCAAAATCTCTTGAGAAGCGGTTTACGATGGAGGAGATTAAAGATGCAATTGATTCATTGGGGAGGGTCAAGGCGCCGGACCCTGATGGCTATCCTATGGCACTCTTCCAAATCTTTTGGGAAGTTGTCAAGGATGTCAATGTTCTTCGAGAGGGAGCGTTTGTCAACAGAGCTTGCAGCATCTTTTATCGCAGCTTATAGCCAAAGTTTAAGGAGCAAATAGTCTAAAAGATTTCAGACCCAGAAGTCTCATAAAAGGGCCGTACAAAATCATAGCTAACGTGCTGGCTTCTAGGTTTCTGGGGGTGCTTCCAAATGCAATATATAAGGTCCAAAGAGAGTTTATAATGAGCAGAAAAATTTTGGACAGTGCACTCATAGCTCGTGAGTGTATAGATTCCCGGCACAAGGATGGTAAGGCGGGACTTGTATGTAAGTTGGACATGGAGAAAGCTTACATCCGTGTAGACTGGGACTTCCTTGACTATATGTTAAGAAGGTTGGGTTGTGGGCAAGAGTAGAGAAGATGGATGGATCCAGGCATGTGTCAAATCAGCAAGATTCTCTGTTCTGGCGAACAGGGTCGCCCAAGGGCTTCTTCAAAGTGTCCCGAGGCCTCAGGCAAGGATATCCTTTATACCCTTTTTCTATTCCTTGTGATTGTAGAGGCTCTTAGCAAGATGTTGCAAAAGGGCGAATTAGTTAGTCTAGTCAGTGGGCTTGGGGTGGCGGAGGTGGGAATACAGATCTCTCACCTATAATTTGCGGATGACACAATCTCATTCTATAAAGTTGTGGAAGCGGTGGTCAACAATTTGAGGAAGATTGTGAGATGCTTCAAAGTTGTTTTTGGTTTGAAGGTTAATATTTGTAAGACGAAATGATAGGTGTACATTTGTGGGAGGAAGAGGTGTCTAGGTTTCCAGTGGTGTTTGGGTGTGGCATGGGATCTTTCCCATCAATGTATCTTGGGCTCCCTCTTTTCATCAATAAGCTGGCTAAGCATCTTTGGGATAAAGTTATTGAAGAGTTCAAAAGAAAGCTAGCTAGTTGGAAAGGTCGGCTCCTCTCCTTGGGTGGGTGGCTAACCCTTATAAAAGTGGCACTATCTAACTTGTCATTGTGTTTTATGGCCCTATTCAAGTGCCCAAAAGTCAATGCCAAGTAGATTGAAGAATTTGACAAGAAATTTCTTGTGGCAGAGGGCCGAAGACAACCACAAATTTCACCTCTTGAAATGGGAAGAGGTTTGCTAGCATCTAGATGGAGGAGGATGCAAGTATAAGAGATTTTGATGTGCACATCTAGCCCTTCAAAGTCTATTAGTGGAGAAAGCGCCCACCACAGGCATCTTCCTTGTGCTTAGGCGATCATTGAGGAGCACTATAGTCGATCATTGAGGAGCACTGTAGCCCCTACACATGTAGGTAGAAGGCCCCGCATTGGGAGGACACGTGTGTAGGAGGAAAAAGACCAAAGGCTTTGCTGAACAGTTTTCACTGTCTTCGAGTGCCCGATCGAGAGCCCGAACATTGCCTACTTGGCGCCCGAAACTCACTGGACGTTTTTGGACGTCTTCGGGCGCCCGACCGAGCGCCCGAACTTCTGCGCAAGTTTGTTTTAATTCCGTTTTTTGCTTAAGTATTTAAGGGTATTTTAGTACCTTTATGTCTTTCCTTTACTTATTTAAGTAGGCTAAGCCCTAAAAACGAGATTAATTGTTGATTAATGAAAAAGAGCTAACCTTTGGTTGCCCCCTTTCCTCTCTCTCTCTCATGGTGCTTCTTCTTCCTTGATCTCCTTCTTCACTTTTCTTCTTGTGCCCCTCCAACTTCTTCCAGGTAATTCATCTTTCTTCCCCTACATTCTAAACCTTGGTTTTCTTAATTCCCCATGATCAAAATCTGAGAATTAATCCTAAACCTAATTTTCCAGATTTGCCAAATCCCTAACCCGAGAAACCTTTCGATTTCTCGAGCTAATAATCCCCATTGATTGATTGGGTTAAGACCATGCAAGATCGGGAGGCTCCATCCCTCGCCGGGTCCAACCTAAGCGATAATTGAATTCCACACTTCATGGTTGTGATGATGGCCCACTCCATTGCATGTTTCCTTTATGATTTTCTTAGTTATGATGATTGATGCTAGAATTTTAGATTATTATTGTCTTTTATTTCCGTTGAATAATTATGCTCATAAACATGCATCATAATTAGGGCATCCTGCGTCAGATTTGGATATCATAGACTAAGCACAAGCACTATCTTGCAACCCGATTATCGAATCAATTAGATATCGACACCTGAATCACAAAGAAGTGGACAAGAATTACACTCACGAGAATATTTGAGTAGAGAGGGAGAAATAACCTTACTGATATCAAGTTTTTTGCAAGACTTCATAAAACTCACACTTCGAATGATTACTTCCTACCCCTAGAGAGGGGGAAATACTTTATTGATATCAAGCTTCTTTATTGATTACAGAGGCTCTTAGCAAGATGTTGGACAAGGGCGAATTAGTTGGTCTAGTCAGTAGGTTTAGGGTGGCGAAGGTGGGAATGCAGATCTCTCACCTACAATTTGCGGATGACACAATCTCATTCTATGAAGTTGATGAATCAATGGTCAACAATTTGAGGAAGATTGTGAGATGCTTCAAAGTTGTTTCAAGTTTGAAGGTTAATATTCATAAGACAAAATGATAGGTGTCTGTTTGTGGGAGAAAGAGGTGTCGAGGCTCGCAATAGTGTTTGGTTGTGGTATGTGGTCTTTACCATCAATGTATCTTGGGCTCCCTCTTTGTATCAGTAAGCTAGCGAAGCATCTTTGGGATAAAGTTATTGAAAGGTTCAAAAGAAAGCTAGCTAGTTGGAAAGGTCAGCTCCTCTCCTTGGGTGGGTGGCTAACCCTTATAAAAGTGGCGCTATCTAACTTGTCATTGTATTTTATGGCCCTGTTCAGGTGCCCAGAAGTCACTGCCAAGTAGATTGAAGAATCTAACAAGAAACTTCTTGTGGCAAAGGGCCAAGGACAACCACAAATTTCACCTCTTGAAATGGGAAGAGTTTTTTTTTTTTTTTTTTTGGAGGAAACAACAATTTATTGAAAAAATCTCAAAGCGGTAAAAAACACAAAGGAAAGAAAAAACAAAAAAAGCAGCGAAAGCTGCTATACACAAGCGCCCAACCCCAAAATTATTGAGGCACAAAAATTAGATAACCGATCTTCCCTATAATACCGTTCACGGAAGAGCATTGCTCGTTCCGTTCTTTCTAAATGACCTAGAAAACTACCAAAATCAGCAAACATCGGGCCTTCTTCCCACCTTTTGGCCCATCGACACCGTGCCAAGCCCACAGAAGAGCATCTACCGACTTCGGCATCACCCAATCAACACCCGAACTAGCTAAAAAGAAATCCCAAATTGACCGAGCTACCGAGCCATGGATGAACAAATGGTCAATGGACTCTGCATCCCTCATGCACATGAGGCAAATATTGGGCAGGATTAAGGATCTCTGTTGCAGGTTATCAATCGTCAAAATTCTTTTTCTCCCCACTAACCAAACAAACACAGCCACTCTAGGAGGGTCCCCAAAGAACCAATGGTGGAACGGATGAAGCGACCCTGAGGATGGATTTGAGATGTATATCTCATGAAACAGAGATCGAACCGAGAATCTCCCAGAAGGATGCCCTTTCCAAATCATGCTATCAACATCCGAAGAAGGGGCCGACAACTTTAGCAAGTCTAGGAGAGCGATAAAGTATGTAGTCTCAACATCATTCAAATTTCTACGGAATAAGGGGCTCCACACAATCGCATTACCCACAGTCGAAAAACACCTAGCCACTAAAATTTGGCGATCCGAGGCAAGAAGAGCTAGTCAAGGAAAGTATTCCTAATAAGGCACATCACCACACCAAATATCTGACCAGAATCGAATGCGAGCTCCATTGCTAAGAGCAAACATGACCCTGCTACGAACTAGATGTTGGGTTGACGCAAATTGCAAACCCTTTCCAAATGCCGGAAGCACGATAAAGCGACGATCGCCTTGCAAACTAACCGTCAGTCGTTCACCCCATATTTACAAGCAACAACCTCCCTCCACAGTCTCCCCTCTTCGATTACAAATCTCCCATGCCAATTACCAAGAAGAGCTTCATTCATGCCACGTAAAGATTTGATCCTTGCACCTCCCTCACACACCGGTTTGCAGACCTCTCCCCAATTCAGAAGATGGAACTTATTCCCCTCACTAGCCCCTTTCCAGAGTAAGTCCCTTTTAAGCTTTTCGAGCCTAGCAACCACCTTAGCCGGGCATCTGAAGAGCGACATAAAGTAGATCGGCATATTCAAAAACATTGCTTTAATCAGAGTAAGTCTTCCCCCATAAGAAATGTATCTACATTGCCACGGGGAGAGCTTATTGTCGATCCTTTCAATGACCTTATCCCATAGGTGAATTGGAGTCTTTCCAATACACAAAGGAAGACCTAAATATGTGCAAAGAAAGGAGCCCCTTTTGTAACCAAAAATAGATGCAAGGTGAAAAATATCATCTTGAGGAACATGGATCCCAAGCATCTCACTTTTGTCGACGTTAGCCCTCATTCCGGACACCGCTTCATAACAAACAATAACCTTCTGAAAGTTGTCGATCATCGTCACATTCGCATCACAAAAAACAAAGTGCCATCAGCATACTGTAAGTGGTTGAAAGAAACTCCAGTTTCTGTCACGCTAAAACCCTTGACCAACCCAACCTCCTCCACCCTATACAACATTTTACTGAAGGCCTCCCCAACAACCATAAAGAGATGAGGCAAAAGGGGATCCCCCTGTTTGAGACTACAGGACGCCCCAAAAAGGTCGTGAGGAGATCCGTTGACCATAACCAAAAATGAGGTAATCTAAATGCATGCACGGATCCATCTCCTTCACCCGTCTCCAAAACCTAGCCGATGTAACATATAATCCAGGAAGCCCTACTCAACGTGGTCATACTCTTTCTCCAGATCAAGCTTGCAAACCACACCCGACCTCTATTTCCTATACCTTGAATCGATACATTCATTCGCTATAAAAGCACTGTCAAGAATTTTCCTACTCACACAAACGCCCCCTAATTCGCTGAAATGACCATAGACAACAAATGGTGAAAGTGCAAAGACAGCTCAGCCCCCCCCCCCCCCCCCCCCCCCCCCCCCCCCTCATAAGACTAATAGGACTAAAGTCTTTTAGCTGCTCCGCGCAGTCGATCTTGATAATGAGAACAATAAATGATGCCCCCAACTCGACAGACAACCTACTATGCTCGTAGAACTCGGCCATGAAGTCCATAATGTCCAGGCGGAGAAGGTGCCAAAAAGACTGGAAGAAAGCCATGGGAAATCCATCCAGGCCAAGCGATTCATCCCCACACATAGAATCAAGCACCGCCTTAACTTTTTTGACCGAGAAGGGAGCTTCAAGAGATGCTGCTTCTGCTTCCGATATAGAGTCGAACTCTAAATTGTCGAGTCATGGTCTCTTCCAACTGTCCACCGATAGCAATGATCTATAGAAGGAGATGACAAAATCGCAAATTTTCCCTTTGTCAGAAATTCTAACACCATCAATCACCACACTAGAAATTATGTTGAATCTCGCTCTAGCACTGGCCATGCTATGAAAATACCACGTGTGTCCATTTGATTTCATCTTCCTTGGCTTTACTAGCATAAGACTAGGAAAGAGATTCCCTTGTAGCTCTTTCTTCCTCGAATAGGCTGCCCGCTTCCTCTAACAAGTCTAACTCATGGATTTGTTTAGCCATCTCATCGAACTCAGCCTCTCTTGCCCCAAGTTCCTCCTTTTTCCACAAGTGAAGATTATCTTTTAGCATTTTTAACTTTTTGAAGAAGCGGAATCCAGCAAAACCCTCGACCTCAAACAATTTCCACCAATCAACTATCAACTCCTTGAAACCCTCTATCTCCATGTAGGCCAATTCAAACCTAAATAGTCTTGGGCCCCAATTCTCAAGCGAGACTTCTAGAACAATGGTTCTGTGGTCCGAGACCATGCGAGGCTATCCCCGCTGAGCCACTAGGGGAAATTTATCAATCCACTTCAAGGACACTAGAAACTTGTCCAATCAGGATAGATTAATGCTTTGCTGCCCATTAGAGGTTTGCTAGCATCTAGATGAAGGAGGTGCAGGTATAAGAGATTTGGATATCATAAAAAAGCACAAGCATTGTCTTGCAACCTGATTATCGAATCAATTAGATATCGACACCCAAATCACAAAGAAGTGGACAAGAATTACACTCACGAGAATATTTGATTAGAGAAGGAGAAATAACTTTATTGATATCAAGTTTTTTACAAGACTTCAGAAAACTCACACTTCCTCAAAATGAATAGAGGGAAGAGTTGTGATAAAAAGGACAAAAAGGATAGTAAATTCAAAGAAAAATCATCCAAGTCCAAATCAGTCCAATGTTACAATTATGATAAATATGGTCATGTTGCCAATGAGTGCCCAACCAAGCCTAAGAGAAAAGGCAAGAAGGCCATGGCAGCAACATTGGATGATATGAAGGAGTACAAATCTGAATCAAGTGACTCTTCTAGTGATAAGAACAAAAAATTTGTGAGAATTCTAATGGCCTCAACCACTACCTCTCTTCCACCTAATCTCAGAGAGGATCCCAACCATTACCCCTTCTAGGAGGAGGAGTTCCCAACCCCTCCTCATTTGCTGAATTTCATGAGGGAGTTGAGGAAATTATGTTACCCTTAGAATGAACAAACTAGAAATACTTGTAAGGGTAGTTAGAATATGGATACTATAGGCAAATCTGAGGATCTTAGCCTCATTTTGTGCTTAGGGGCAAATTAGAGGATTCAAGCCTCATTAGCCCAACTTAATAGTTTAGCATTGCTTTATTTTGGTATATTTAGTTGCTAAACTGTCATCCTGCTTAGATTAACATAATCTTCTGAATTTTGTGCTTAATGTATGTTAATCTATGCCCTTGGTCATTTATGCTTTCATGTCTATCTTAGAATGACCAACTACGCATGATCACCTATGCCTAGATAGGAATTTTTTTCTTGTTGATCATGTTCCATGCATGCTCCATGTTTTAATGTTCATGCACCCCTTATCTCTCTAGTTAGCATGTGATTATGGTTATATTTTAGGCACTCTAATCTCTATTCCCGTTACTTAATTAATGTATAAAGGGGAGAGATTGGTTTGTCAACTGCTGGAAAAAAAAAGGATGAGAAAGATCAAGTCCCACCAAAACAAGTTGTTTGTGTTTTGTGTTGCAGAGATTGGCAAGTTATAGATCATTTTTTTGTGTTTTGTGTTTTTTTCTTGTTGATCATGTTCCATGCATGCTCCATGTTTTAATGTTCATGCACCCCTTATCTCTCTAGTTAGCATGTGATTATGGTTATATTTTAGGCACTCTAATCTCTATTCCCGTTACTTAATTAATGTATAAAGGGGAGAGATTGGTTTGTCAACTGCTGGAAAAAAAAAAGGATGAGAAAGATCAAGTCCCACCAAAACAAGTTGTTTGTGTTTTGTGTTGCAGAGATTGGCAAGTTATAGAGGAGCAATCAAGAGGAGCATTGCTTAGTATTACACATCTTAGTATTAATTCGAATTGTAATCTTTATTTTGACATATAATTTATTTGTTGTTTTTGGTACTGTCATTGGCATAAACCATAACAAGGTCTAGGTTAGGTATTTGTCACGTAATTGACAAAGGAGGAGATTATTAGTGCACTTTTTTGTGGCATACTAGTGCACTTTATTTGTCAATCATGTGTGTCCATGTGTTGTAACGTCGGTTGAGCCTTGGCAAACTGAAGACCGAAGATTCAAGTGGACAAGAAGCATCAAGGAAGAAGAACTGGTAAAAGAAATGCCTTGATGACCCTAACCTCTAGATGACTTGGACCATATAGTAAAACCCTTAGTTACCTTCATTAGCCTTAGAACACCTAAAAAAAGTGATAAGTTAGGCTAATAAAAGAGGTGCAAGCTATTGTAAACAAACTAGGCCCAGACAGCAGTTTTCGATTGGACTTCAATGTCATCGTAAAACATCTCGATGGATCTTCGATGCCATCGAAGATTAGTTCGAGCCATCGAACATGTCCAACATCAAATGTATACTCTCTGAACAGTTCTTCAATTCCATCGAACGGCCCTTCGATCCCATCGAAGGTGCTCGTTCGATGCCATCGAAAAGTGCTCGATGCCATCGAACTAAATGTCCAGCAACTGAAGAAACTCTCTGGACAGTTCTTCGATCCCATCAAAGCTGAGTTCGATGCCATCGAAGAGACCATTTTTCTGCCCGTTTTATGACCCTTGGAGCTTTATCTATAAAGCAAGAGATTCGGTTTTTGGGCTAAAGATAGGAATTTTAGTGATTTAGAAGCCACCATCATTGCATACGCACTTAAGCTTTAATCTTAACCCATTCAAGGCATCTTCCTTGCAAGGTGTTCCATAACGGTAACGGTGGCTGTAACGGCCACCACTGTTATCGTTACCGTAACGGCTGTTACGATACGGGCCGTAACGGCTGTTACGAACCCCGTATCAGCCGATACGGCCTTTTTTTTATTTTCTGAAAAAAAAAAACAGTTACATGACCATTACGGGGCCGTAACGGTCCATTACAGGGTCGTTACGGCCTGTTTTTTCTGTAACGGCCGTTACAGCCGATACGACCCCGTAACGCGTAACAGCCACCACCGTTTCCTTTACGTATCAGCCGATTCGTAACCATTTTGGGATACCAATTCCTTGTGATTCATCACAAGAATAGAGCATTCAAAGCTCAAGAAAAAAAATTTGTTCCCTCTTGATCTTAACCCATTCAAGACATCTTCCTTGTGATTCATTATAAGAATATAACATTCAAAGCTTAAGAAAAAGAACTTGTTCCCTCTTGATCTCTAGGAGTTTAGGCACCTTGACCATAGGAAAAACCCTTGTCTAAACACATCCTAGAGATCAAATTACGTGTATTCCTCTAGGCAACCATTTTCTACTAGTTGTAGAGGATTCACCACCACCTCCTATCACCTTGGGCATCTCAAGAGCACTACATGCAAAGTGATTAATCGTTGGAGCTGAAGCCTTGGCGAAGCATCGGCAACAATATCGGGGGAGTTAATTAAAGCAAGGGAGAGCGGAGATCAAGTAACCCAAGCGGCGCATCAACGGGGCTCAATTCCGACAAGTAATGTTGTTAAATTGTAGAGTCCACATACTCCTTCCTTGTGTAGGAATAAGTATAAGAGTTTGAATTGCCAAACTCGATAAGTTCGGTTGTAGAACTTAGGCCCTTGTGAAAGGGTTGAATCAAGTCTGCGTGAGAAGCCTCCGACGGGGATACATGTGTTAAAGGTTAGGAGGAACCTTATTGAACTCCTTGGTTGGGTGAAACCATTAAACACCTTAATAGGTTAGAAGGAGCCTTGTCAAACTCCTGGGTTAGGTGGAACCCTTAAACACCTCGGTAGGGTAAAACCAGATTAAAACACCTAGGTTGAGAGGAACCTGATTTAAACTCTCTTAGTGAAATCCGGTGTACTCAAGGGGTGAGTAAGGCAACCGAGAGTGGAGTAGACAAGTAGTCAAACCACTATACATGCTTGTGTTTGTGATGTATTTGAGCACATTTCTACTTATGCATTGTATATTTAATTGCTTAATTATGAATGCTTAATTGGAATGTATGCTAGGCACTAGATAGGCATATTCACATACAATATGTATTTTTACTAGTTGTGTAGACTTAAGCTTATACGATTGCATCTCATATAGTCTACATAGTTTGCATAGATTAGTAATCTATACATTTAGATTAGTTGCTTAATAATTATATCTTTGCTAACCTATGTGATTGGACCCACTGAGGCTTGGAAGCTGAAGTGTTCTTGCTTGCTTAGTTTTTTTTTTTTTATAAAGATAATAGGATTATATTATAGAAAGGAAGAAGAGATTATATTATAAAAAGGAAGAAGAGAAACAAACGAAAAAAACATTAGGTCGCTGAGGAAGCTATCCAGCTACATTCCAAGAAAAAGAAAATCACAACCCTTTAATTTATCAACATTAGAAGCCCACTCAATAATTAAAAGTCTCGCCCTTTGTAACACAGACTCAGCTCTTTACTTTCTCCCCGAAAACATTTGTTGTTTCTTTCTTCCCAAACGGACCACCAAATATCTAAAATGGCGATTCTCCAAATATCGGTTCGTTGTGTGCCCAATTTAACCCCATGCCAAGCCTAGAAGATCGCTAGTTGAAGAGGGAAAGGACCACCCAACTTCGAAACGACTTAAATATCTGCCCATATGAATTTGCAATGGACGAAAAGATGGTTCATTGATTCTTTATTTCCCATACAACAAAGACAAATTTTAGGAATAATCATTCCCCTTTTATGAAGGTTGTCTACAGTTAAGGTCTTCTCCTTCACCACTAATCATCCAAAAGCAGCAATTTTAGTCGGGACTTTGTATTTCTAACTTAGTTTAACTTGTTAAATTAGTTAAGTAGGCGAAAAGAATTTCAAATGATGCAATTCAGGACCATGCTATGATGTTTTCTAGTCCAAGAACCCAATCACATATAATTGAAGACCGTGCTATGATGCTTATGTAATAAAGCAGGGAGTTTCACTCATCCCAGCAGACAACCAAAGGGGCCACCAAATGGTGATCCAAATCATCCATCTGGTGTGATGAGTGCAAAATATCCTACATCTACCAATAACAAACTCAATTGGTGGCTTGCAAGCGGAAGATTAAAAACGAATAGCCAGAAGTTCACATTTAACAGCAAAAATCCAACATGTTGGTTAGGGTGATATGATGGGGAAGAATTCTAGCAAATTGCCTATCCACCACTGGTCCCACAAGATGAGCAGTCTGATCAACAAAAAGTGGGCACTTGTCATTCATCATTTTTCTCAACCAAACAGTATATTTCTCCGTAACTCAATTATATTGATCCATGATAACAACACCTCCAAATCGGCGGATGTTGTTTCTTCTAGGGTGAGAGTGCTTGTAGTTGATTGGGTTTCCTGCTCTAATTTCTTTAGGGATTGTTGTATTGATTTTATTGCTTAGGCTTGGGTCGCCCTCTTGACACCCCTCCCTTTGTGTTCTCCTTTGGGGTTTTCTAAAATAAATTTTCAGTTCTCTCAAAAATCTTTCAAGAACCCTTCATTCGACAGCTTGGATTTGGATTTTTACTTAAGAATCAAGAATCCAAATCCAGGATTTGATATCATTGAGATTTTCACTATGTCAGTTGTGTTTGGCAGCCTGGATTTTCAATCCGTGGAATCGAGAAACTGTGTCTGACACTTAGGATTCTCAACCTCGAATTATAGAGAAAGTAAGAAATCCCTTTGAAATATGACCTTTTTAGAGGATTGAAATTCCTACGATTTTGCAACAACCTTTAAACATGAATTGAGAAGTGGTCTTTTCTATAATTCCCCACTAAATTCCAGGGAGCAATACACAAGCTTTTGTCCTGGATTTGGATTCCAAATCCAAAAGGCCAAAAAACTTATCTGCCAAACGACCCATACCCCATCCAATCCAATCCAAAAAAAAAGAAAAAAAATAAAAAAATAATAAATAATAAAAAAAAGCCCGACCTTTTTGCAATCTCTTCAACATCCTCCTTCTTCAACGTCTCAGGATCGTCACAACCCGCCACGTAATTGTGCAAACTCACTGCCGCAACCTCTGGAACACAAGCATTCATTGCATACACCGCAGCCCCGCTGGCCGCACCTAGAGCAACGGCACCGCCCAATCCAGTAGCCCGCGTACCACCGAATCGGAACCCCAGCCCATATCCCGCAGCAAGGGCGCCAACCACGACCGCAGCCGATGTCACCAACCGAACTGGAGGGGACAACCCGTCGATGAGGGCTTGCGGACCCGAGAGCTGCATCTTGCCCCCGAAGATGGCCGAATTCACGGAATTGTCTGGTTCGATGGCCTCGGAAATGGAATTTCGGACAAGGGCGACTTTGGGACGATGGTTTCTGGTGAGAAAGGATTTTCTAGGGTTTTTGAAGCGGAGTGGATTGGAATTAAATTGGGAGATGAGAAGACGGCGAGAAAGAGAAGGAGGAGGAGAAGAAGGGACGGACGGAGAGAGGAGGAGAAGAGGAAGATCCATCTCTCCTTCTTCTTTTGATGAGATGAGAAGAAGAGGCCTTTCTAGGGTTTCTAGGGTTTTGCAGTGATTTCTAGGGTTTTGAGAGGGAGGAGCGTACGATAAAAACGGAGGCTATCAGGCAAACGAGGAAGGTTGTCAGCTTATCTGCTTCTGTTCGCGGGCACAAATCTGGGCCGTTGATCGGTTGAGACAGTTCTATGAATGGACGCAGATTGGCTAATGAACC
Organism: Liriodendron chinense; assembly: GCA_003013855.2. Taxonomy (NCBI): domain Eukaryota; kingdom Viridiplantae; phylum Streptophyta; class Magnoliopsida; order Magnoliales; family Magnoliaceae; genus Liriodendron; species Liriodendron chinense. Next base: position 6,756,278 of record ML058368.1, read on the forward strand.
CTACACGGCTACACCAGCCAACTAGCTGGTGAAAAAGGTCTGTGGCCCACTATGATGTACGTGTTTTATCCAGGCCTTCCATCCATTTTGCCACTCCAGCCTCAGGTAGACCCCACCAAAGGAAGCAGTTGGGGGATTGAACACCTTCCGTTGAAAATTTCTCGGGGCCACGGAAGTTTTGGATCAAGCTTATATTTACACGTTGGATGGGGGAATGAAGATTACGCGGGCCTTGAAAAGTTTTCAACGGCAGGCATTTAACTCCAGTTTCGGGTGATGTGGTGTGGTCCACTTAAGTCTAGACCCCCTTATTTTTCAACCCATGCCCTAAAATGAGCCGAGGAAATGGGTGGTGAACGATGGGAGGAAACATATACATCATGATGGGGACCACATGGCTTTTACACCGGATCGCTGGCTGATGCAAGCGTCACTAGGCCTGGCAACAGGTCTGTTGAACCGTGTTCATGTTAAAAATTTGGTCGCTCAAACCTGGTAATTAACTAATGGGTCAAAATCTAGAAACCCAAATCCATTTGAATTTAATGGGTTATCCACGATCCAAGCCGTTTAACTCATTAAATAAATGAGCCATGAAGGAGCTTGATTCAACAGAGATTTTGTAGTGTGGCCGTGTGGGGCCGTGGGAAGAGAGAGAAAGAGTCTTATTGGCTATCTTGGTTTCTTAGGAATTTCTCAATGTGATAATTGCCAAAATGTCATCATTAACAGGTTAAATAATCTTCGCGCATGAAACACTGGGTTGACTCATTATGTTAACGAGTCTTAACGAGCCAACCCATTAATGACTCAACACAATAATGCTGGAGCTAAACACTTATTTTTTTAGTGCAAGTTTCATGCAGGTTAGCGGGTCACGTGAAATTTTGCCAGGCCTAAGTATCACCAGCACATCCGAGTCCTCACTGCGTTTTTGGGTCCAGACTCGGGAGTGGATCGGGTCTTACCAAGGTAACATCTTCGTAGGTGTTATTCTTACCACGGGGCCCACCTTGATGATTTTTTTATGTCCATGCTGTTGATATGTTTTTACAGCCAATTTTTGGACATGGTATCAAAACTAAACTAGATCAAAATCTCTGGTGGACCACACCATAGGAAACAGTGGTGATTGAACACCCACCATTAAAACTTCAAGGGCCCACCGTAGTGTTTATTTGCCATCTAACTTGTTGATAAGGTCAAGTAGACCTGGATGGAGGGAAAATACATAGATTGGCTTGATCCATAACTTTTGTGGCCCATAAAAGTTTTTACCAGTCATTAACCACTTTTTTCAGTGGTACAGTCCACCCGCAATTTGGATCTGCTTAAGTTTTGGGATCACATCCTAATATGAGCTGGAAATACGGATGGACGACCTGGATATACAACATATTCATCAAGTTGGGCCCCACAGGTAACACATAATCCGCTCCCTCCAAAATTGGGATGCGGATTGCGTAGGTTGGCACCACCATAAGGATCACTTTGGTGCAAAAATTGGCCTTGTCGGCTCATTAGGAGAGCCAAACCATAAAAACTTTTGTGTAGCCATTGATAAATAGCTAAATACAAGTATGGTCCACCCCATGAGTTGATATAGCAGATTTGTATACAAGGTGATCATCATACGGGGCCAGCCTACTGGATAGAGTGATTCATGAGATCAACAGCCTGGATCACAGAACCATAGGCCCCACTTGTACAGAGTTAGATGCCTTCCTAGGGATTGATCAGATGATAAGGTGGGCCACTTGCAATTTTAATCTACACGCTTCTCCAATATATGGAATGATAGTTCATCCATGTTACCCAATCCAACCGCTCATTTAAGGCTATGTTTGGCTAGGATTGCCAGATACGTTTCTCAGGTGAGCCAGCCTGGACAGCCATGTCCACCGTTGTTTTGCAATAAACCTCTCAAAATATCTCATAAATAAGAACCGATCACAACTTGTAATAGGCGTGGTACCAATCTTTCCTGCCAACTTGCCACTTATGTAGCACGTTGGTACCGCAAAAATGGTAAGCCCCTGCGTGAAGATAAATTTTTGTCCCGAAATCAAGCTGATCAACTCAATAGGTGGGCCATACTTATATATTGAGTCGAACCATCGATTGCCCATTGATTTCAACTGTGTGGCCCAGCTGATGAGTGGAATAGCCTGATTTTTGTAAAAGATGATCTTCATGTTTAGCCTACCATCTTCACGGTACTGATGTCCTACACAAGTAGTCGGCCTATCATTTTCACGGTACAGACGTCAGTGGGTAAGATGGTTGGTACCCATGTTTCTTACTCCGCGATTCAGACCAACTCATTTGTTCCTGAGTTGAGTCGCGACTCACCCTTTGAGCTGAGTTGGGCCTATTTTGAAAATCTGAGTTGGGTGGGTCTAGTTTTGAGATCAGTTACTTCCACAGGTAAAATTACACACACACACACACACACACACACACACACACATATACCTCGAAGTCACACATGTAAGAGATGACCGTTACGCACCAGTGTTAAGTGCAATGTGTGAGCAATCTAATCCATCCAGCAGGTGGGCCCAACCATGTTCTTACATGTCCCAAGCTCAACTTGGAATGTAGATATATTGATGGTTTGATTCTTCCCCGCCATAAATAGGAATATTGAAAATCTGATTGGTTTCTTCGTTTTTGGGTACCCTACAGGAACCTTGAATCTAATTGGATCCAGATCCGTCCAGTTATTCAAGAAGTAGACCAGGACCCAAAATGACCCAGACCTGGCAAGACCTGAACCCAACTACTGCAAGTATAGGTACCCAACCCCGACCCATTGACGGCCCTAATTTCCAGACTAGGGTCACAGCACAGGCATGACATGGCCACCTGATTAAGAACCCAGATATTGCAATGCCCAGGGTTCCTATTTAGTAAGTTCAAACCGGCAGAGCCCTAAATGATTTTTTTCACCCTTCTTGAATGGCTCCTGCTACCCATGACTCAAGCTACTATTAACCTGATTTGAGTAACATTTTGCAAAAAATATACATTGGGTATCCGGTCTTTCACTTGAATAACCCCACAGAGTTCCATTTCAACGCACTGCAGCAATTGCTATACATGAAGTGTAATGGTTACTGGTCAGAAAAATCATGGGTTAGTCGCCATACCACCTCCACCTCTGTTTCTATTCCATATCGCTCTCCGAAACCTCCTCCACTTGCAGTTCGAATGCATCGATTTCTGCAAAGTACGCTCTCTGTTTGTCGATGGAATCCTGAGGGAAGACATGCCCAACAGGGTCTTTGGGCATTGTGTGGCGCCGCTTCTGTAGACTGTCTCATGCAGATTAGAATTCCAAGTTATGAAAATGTTTAAGCAAGCAAAGTCGCTGGCCATATACTAGAGTGAAGTTAAAAAAAGAAACACCTTGATAAAAAATAAAAAATAAGAAAAAATTAGGACGAATGGATGACCTAAGAGTACAGAAGATTGGATTACAAAATCACATGAAAAACCATATGCATGAAGCTCTAGCATGAGAAGCAACAGCAGTACAAAACACTAACCTAACATGGTCATTGAAAACCTCCATGGAATCTGTCAATGTGGAAAAAAGTAGAAACATTGAAAGTGGAAAAAAAAAAAAAAATAGAAATGTTGAAAAGCAAATAGTCAATATACGTTGTTAGCTTTTCAGGTTAATTTCCATGGGAATGTTAAAAGATCAACAGTGAGAAGTGTCCAACGTACTATGGAAGTGCCCATGGATTAAGAATTAAAAAACTTACTTTTTGAAGGAAAAGCGTAATCATAATGGTCAATTTCCACAGGGATGCAAATTGCCCGCCTCACCCATTGCTACAAGTTCTTGCACTTGGAAGCTGTGGGGCCCACCCTGATGTTTGTGAGAAATCCACCCCGTCCATCCATTTTGCCAAATCATGCAAGGACATGAGCCCAAAAATTAGGCAGATCCAAAATTCAAGTGGGCCGCACAACAAGAAAAAGTGGGTAGGGAAATGCCTACCATTGAAACCCCCTGGGATCCACCGTGATGTTTATATGCCATCCATACCGGTCATAAGGTCATTCCTACTGGGATGAACTAAAAATGCAAAAATATTAGCATGATCTAAAACTTCCGTGGCACCACGAATGTTTCAATGGTGGACGATCAATACTAACTGTTTCTGTCGTGTGGCCCACTTGAGTTTTGGATCTAGTCATTTTTGGGCTCATGTCCTAACATGATCTAGCAAAACAGATGGACACAAGTGGATTTCTCACACATAATGGTGGGCACCACCTAGCTTCTGAGCGCAAGAGCTTCCTGCGACAAAGTTTGGCAAGCAATCCGCATCTTTCCATAGCTACTTTTTACAATACAAACAGCTAAAAACACCATATCCGTAAAAATGAAATCGATTTGCAGTGATATCCATGTTCCCAAACAGGCCCTAATAGTGATTTGGGTGTCCCAAACATCTAGGGTGGATGAACAATTGTCTGCTAGGTTGATTGATTGTCAGATCATTTCCAGTCAGATTTAAAATGATTTGATAACAAACTGGGGCAGAGGAGGTGGAAAATCAGAAACTTGCTTAATGAGATTTCCGCTTTTCCACACCGCCCTAAAGGGCCACACACTCGAATGGTCATCCATTCTGCCCAAAAAGCAGATCCGATCAATTGATTTGGAATGCATCCATGTGGGCCTTTGTATTCAAATGAAGTAGCATTTTTTATGCTGCGAAACAAATGTACTGATCAACAAAACCAAGCCGCATCATCAATCTTGCTCAAATAAATCACTTCTCAACATCTCAACAGGTATGTTTGAAAACATGAGAGCAAGCATGATGCTTTTCCACATTAAGATCTTGACTGTTCCAAGCTGTACTTGAAAAGAACGATTATCGAGTTCAATATTCAGAAGATAGTTAAACTGACTACTCAGAGTTCATTTTCCATTTCAAAATGAAGCCACCCCACTGTATCAAACCAAATGCTGATTCAGAGGTGTGCTTCAAACACTAGCTAAAATATCTAACCACATCTGTTTCTAGTAAAAGTACCACTAACCAAATTACGCAAATATAAAATACCATTTTGATCTCCATGTTTGAAAACTTTATCAATGCATCAAAGACTACCCATGCCATATTTGGCTACATCGAATGGTAGAACTACAGAAAATCTTTTAAAATCCTCACAAGGATTCTGTTGTGCTTGCACTGGTGAAAAAATGATTAAAAAATGTGAAAGCAAAGTGCAAGGCACAAGTAGGTCATCACTCATCATAGCATTTCGCTGTTGCTGATAACAAAGTTAAAGCAAAACAAGCAAAATAGATTTTGAAAGAATACATTGTAAGAAGATTATGTCGCCATACTAAAGGGTCCAAAAAGAAAAGAAAAGAAAAACCAAACCTCCATGAGTATGTGCATTTGTCATTCTTAATGTAACTGATAAAATCATTCCCAGAAACATCTTCACTAGTCCACAAAAACTAGTGCCTTAGTGGAAAAACCAGAGAAACCTCAAGAAAGCAATCTTGCTTTCAAGTCTAGTGAATTCAAGGCATCTAGCTAGCTCATGCAGTCTGGATCTTGTACCTAGACACTTCAAAATGGATGCTCTACCTGAGAGTAAAAGCTGTACCCATAGTCCTGTGCCGTACCTGGGCAATTCAGCTTGGATCTAACATGCTTTTGCACTTGTTCAACACTGTTTCAAAGCATGAGCAGGAGTGGGAATGGATTGCATGTAGGAGGGATGAGCATCTGTTTCAAAATGTCAGGACACGTACAAACCCAGGTAGCAGGACAGCATTTCTGAAGCGGGAGCAGGGGTTTCAGCTTCAGTTCAAAGTTCCTGCAACCTATGTTTCGCAGCCATGGAGCTCTGGGGCTTGTTTGGACAGTGGGAAAAGAAAAGAAAAGAAAATTGTAATAATTATTCAATGATGATTTTCCAAGATTTCCAAAAGTACTATTGAAACATGGATTCCATTTTCATGTTTGGATAGTATGTGGAAATCACATGAAGCTCTCATAAGTCACAATAGTCACCTTTCGTGTGTGAGAATTTGACTATGGCATTTGAGTAGTAATTGTTTTTTTATTTCCTTTGTTATCCAAACATGGATCTTCCATGTTCAGATTGTAATGACCATCCAATGATGATTTTCCAAGATTTCCATTAATATTGAAACATGGATTCCATTTTTGGGGGTCTTGTTTGAGTAACAAGTGGAAATCTCATAAAGCTCTCATAATAGTCACCCCATGCGTGAGAATTTGACTATGGTTTTTGGGTAATGATTGCTTCTTTTTCTTCTTCTTTTTTTAATTTCCTTTGCAATCCAAACATAGTGAAACGTACCATCATGGAAAAAGTCATCCATTTTTTTCTTCTTCTTTTTTCCACTATCCAAATAGGTCCCTAGATAGGATCTGCATGCTAGCTTCCTCTTGCACTTAGACCAAGGTATTCCATATCTGTTATAATACAACCGTAAAGGCTGATACGTAAATGTAACGGTCATGATCGTTATGCAATACAGGGGTGAAACAAGAAGGTTGATTTTTTGGGGCTGTAATGGCTGTTATGGGGCATAACAACTGTTACATCTGTAACGGTTGAAAAACAGCCACTTTTTTTCTATTTAAATCCATTATTCTTCTCAATTTTTCACTTTTCTGATACCAACCAAAAACTGTCCTAGATTATTCTACAACAGATTTCGACAACTCTTACTATAGTTTTTATCCTAAAAACTGTAGATTCAAGCGATGTGGGCAAATAAAAGCACCGTGGGCCATTTTTATAAAAAAAAAATCGAAAAAAAACTGATATTTATGCATTTTTTTATTTTTCTGATTTCTAGTTCTAATGGTTGATAGTGATGTATAAATATTAGAGACACATAACCATGTTAATAAATTCACCATACAACCAGATACAACACTCTTACCACGGAGTGGACCGTTACACTACCATAAACATGTTCAAAACAAAAAACAAAAAAAAATCAACCATTACAGGGATCGTATTGGTAACAATGGACCGTTACAGTCACCATTACCAATACGGAATACCTTGACTTGGACCTGAATGGATCTAGTGACTAAAACTGAAAGGCTGCCATAGCTTTCCTCCCCTTCGATTCTGGCGAGAAACTTCTAAACAAACTAATGACTAAATTTGTGGTTGACCAAATGAGAAAAGAAAAAACGTCATTGTGCCTTAAAAATAATAACCAAACTACTTACAAAACTCTAATGGCATTGGCACAGTCTATTTCTTAGGCAGTGGCATCCTATAGAAGTAAAAGCCTCACTTAGCTGACTTAGCCAGACAAGATCTATCTTCAAACCAGTGTTACCTAAGCCAGTATTTTTGCACCTTGAAAGCCTGTGATTTTCACTTCAGTACTCAATTTGGTTCCTAACTCTTGATTAAAAAAAAATGACAATAGCTCCCTCCACATTGCCAACTTTCTACTGCATATATTCCTGAATCATTACCAGGTCCTTCCACTTGCTATTGGGGCCTTGGGGCGACTTTTTCCATTTTGGGAAGTTTTTGCCAAGAATGGCATTACTTTTTTTTTTATGCCAACAGGATGTCCCCCGCCCCTTTTAAGGCGAGACTAATCCCTGCAGATGCACCTAATCACCCGCAAACCACGTGCATTGGATAAAGCACGGGGAGGGGAATTGAACTCGTGTCTGTAGGGAGCAAACCCATGACGCTAGCCATTCGCCCAAACCCCAGGCGGGTAAGAAATGGCATTACTGGAATGTGGAAAAATTGGATGTCTGGATCTTAATAAATTTTATGATAGATTTTCATCAACTTATGCCAGCTAATATATGAAGTATAAACCACAAAATAGGCAACAATTATAAGCACATGTATTAGACACTATTCCTGGAATCCGAAAACTGCAAATATGACATTTATTTTGGGCATACATGAGTACAGATTTCTTGGAATCAAGCACCATAACTGTTTTTCCCCCAGTCTTGTATGCATTACCAGTGTGTATGCAAACAAGATGGCTTTTAGAGCTTGTCCCAGTAACCATTCATCAATAACTATAATGTAGAGTTAAAAAAAAGAAAAAGAAAAAGAAGGTCATAAAGCATCATAAGAGGTAATATCACGAATCTTATCAGAGATAAATTCATAAATTCTGACCCTCGAACCACAGCTGAAGGAAAGATCAATGCCCTTGGCTGCATTTCTATAATCTATCCTCTCTAAAGCTTTGTTGGGTTGATCAAAAGCCTTTTATTATTCTTAGCAGTTACAAGGATACAAAAACAAGTGAGTGGTTGAAAGCAAAAATATACCTTCTTGCTTTTCAGCCTAGGAGCCGAGGATGTCTTTGATAGATCAACATCATCATGACTCTTCAGTCTATCCCTGTTTGGAAGACATGGGGGCATAATGAACAGTGAATGCATGACCAAGGCATAAACTGGACGAAAGAGAATAATGGAAATTGAGAGTCACTGCTATAAATAAATTCTCAAGCATTGAAGATGAGAAACACAAAAGCATGTCGAACAAAGTTATACCGACCAGTCAGGGGTCCGCATGACCATCTGAAATTGTACACATGAACCCGAACACTGACATGGGGCACACCTTGGTTATCAGAAACGTTCATATGGTGAGCTTTGCAATGGACGGGCCACATTGGGAAAATCAAATGGACAATCCTTTGAGCACCTCTGAATGTAGAAAATGAACAGCTGGCATTTTATAGTTTTAATGGTTTGTTTGCAGGCCATGGTGAGCCCCATCGGATCACCCAATCAGTGTAACTGTTTGCACCATAGACTATCCATAGTGTTGCCTATGGGATAAGAGGCTCTGATTACGGGCATGCCCTATGAACGGTGGAGGCTTGATAATTTTCTTCCTTGAGAAACAAATTTTCTCAAGACTAGTGGTCCATCTTCACCTGATAATTTTCTAAAGAAACAAATTCTATAAAGCAATGGCATGAAAGTAAACAATTGAGTTCAAATGACAAAAAAAAAAAAAAAAAGCCTTGAGAAAGGATGAAAGCTCAAAGAAAAAATAAGAACATTCATGGAGCATGGAGCATGGTAGTCTAGGCATCAAGCACGAAAACCTAAGAAGTACAGCAAGAGAAAAACCAACTTCTAGTAAAGATTGTACATTCTTGCATAAACAGAAAAGATATTGAGCATATCATCACTAAGTTAAATGAGGATCAGACATTCTTGGTTTAAGACCCTCTCTCACTAGCCTCAATAGCCTAAAATCAGTTCAAACCCATGATGAAACTATAAACAAACCACAATTAATTTATTAATCCCATTTCCTCTAAACAAAATAAAAAATGGAAACATTCAGAAAGTAATTTTTCTCTGATGGGCAAGCTGGAAACGAACTCATGATCTCAAAAAATCCAGTTGTACATACTAACAGCTACAGCACACTAGGCATGGCTTGATACCATAATGGGTTGGAGGTCACTTCATATGCAGAGTATTCCAACAGTACAATATCAAATTTTATTCCCAGCTTCAAACAAATCCTTGCATATGCTAAATGCACAGAAACTTCAGACCAGTAAAGAAGCACAATTCGAAAGGGCTTGTTTGATCTTCAGGCTGAGGATACGGGCCTTGACCACCCACAAGTGTGGCACCATAGCTCCATGATCCAATGGGCCTGCAGTAACAATAGGGCTGTCAATGGGCCAGCCTGGCCTGCCTTGGGCTGGACTTGGGCTTGGAATTAGGCCCGAGGGCCAGGCTTGGTCTTAAAACTCAAGCCCGTTTTCTTGTCGAACCAGGTATGGACCAAGGACAACTGCCCATCAGCCCAGCCCGAATCTAGCCTGGCCCATTAGGGTTCAAGGGCAATTTGGAATATAATCTCTCCCTTTTTCTCCTCGGGCCAACAAAAACATTTATGGTCAGCCTTGAGCTGAATTCTTTTGGCCCATCACGGGCCCAGGCCAGGCTTGGACAGAGCTTGGCCGGGCTCTAACACAGCCCATTGACACCCCTAAGTAACAAGCAGTAAATTGGGCAAACAGACCATTTGTCTGTGGCCGGATAATGGATGATTAAGAAAAAAATACAGCAGAAGTCCATGTTCAAAGGTATAATTGAAAAAAGAATGCATGGGTCGGATCTCTTCCAATCTAGGAGAGCTTTGATGTGTGTCGATCCACAGTTGGGTCAATCAAATCAACAGTCCAGATAACCAACAGTGGGTCCCTCTTTTAGAAATTCAATAACCCAAATGCATAATCAAGCTGAGGATCATACAATTCCTCCCAGCTCAAAAAGAGGTAACAAAGGAAAGCCCACAATGTAACCCAACAAGCCCAACAGATTATATTTATTTTTAATATTCATATTCATTGACAAGAAAAACAAAGACATGGGGAAAGGATAATTTTTTTTGGAAGATGTGTGTGTGGGTGACACTCCATTGTATATCTTGTATCCTAATCTTGATTTTCTTTCACCATACCATGACATCCTGGCAGCGCAATCTGTTTCGAGAATGGGGTTAAAGTTTTTGGTGTAGTCCTGTGCTGTGGGTAATTTCTGGATGGTTCTTCCTTTGGGGTGTTTTTGTGGTGGGTTGGTGTTGTAGGGGGATGTCTTTCGGGTATAGGCCTTTGTATTCTTTGCTGCCTATTGGTGCTTTCTTAATAAATTTTTTGTTAATTTCCAAAAAAAAAAAAAAAAAAAAGCCATGCAAAAGAATCTCAACAGACTTACACAAGACTCATAATCCTTCCTGCGGGAGGACAACTTGATGGGACTGCAGCTGCAACTGCCTTTCCCTTATCTTTCTTTCCCTGTACATTGCGTCGATTGTAAACCTTTAATTCCTCAAAATCCTTCCAATCAACATTCACTACAAGAGCCACACAAAAAAAAAAATTGTTATGGTCTTAGAAATTAGAAAAAACATGTTTTCAGTCAGATTTATAAAGTAAATGTGTTTCTGCATGTCCCTAAGGTGTTTCTGCAGGATGCTTTTCCGCCCAAATTTATATCCACTGAGTTTCAGTTAGGACCTGCATGCTGCAACACAATAAATACTGATTTGGATGGAAAAGGGAGGAAACTCCACTTTATTCAATTCCACATTTAAACCAATGTCCCAAACACACTGAAGAATTAATGCACATACATTCCGCCAAAATATTCATTCTCCTGCATCTTGGGGTGCATCCAAACAGACCTTGGGACCAAAATTATATCAATTCCAGGACAAAAGCCACAAACCCTATATTACAATGAGACCCAGTAATTTAACTTTCTAAGGATGAGAGCCCAAAAAAGGCATGGGTTCTTTAACAGTGTGTGACATGCATGGGGAGCAGCAGGATTTGGATGGGTATTCTTATAGGTATCCAAATCTTCTCACAATTAAAAGTTCGGAAAATAAGATATCACACTGTAATAAGAAAAATTAAATGATTCTTACAATCAACAGTATCTATAACTTGGAAATCGAAATCGGGCTTTATCAATTATATTCATTTTTTATCTCTCAAAATATATATACACACACACACACACACACACACACACTTGGATTGGAAGGAGAATTCATAAACCCTAAGGGGTTGTTTGGGTGAGGGATTTGGAGCAGGGATTTGTGAAATCCACATATTTCAAACCTCTCCCATTTGTGTTTTCCATTGAAGATTTACCAAATCCGTGATACCCAAATCCACACTCCTATAAATCCATGGATTTGGGGCAAATCCAAATCTCTCATAAAAACTAAAAACTTGCCAAATCCACAAAATGATATACTTCCCAAAAGAAATAAAAAATGTTTCCTTGCAATAAATGCTTTGCCACTACAATAAATGCTCCCTAAATCCATGGTCCCAAACTATGGACTTTCGGATTTGCCAAATCCATATCCAATCCAAATCCATGAATTTGACAAGTACAAGGATTTTTCAATTTCATAGTCTCATTCGCTTGATTCTAAACAGGGCCTATTAAAAGAAATTCTCCAATACAAATTTTCAATTTGTGTTGTAAACAAAATGAAAATTGCATAGGTAAAGAATTAGAAGTTCAAAACATAAGGAAGAATGCTACAAATTTACTAGAATGTAGTAATGTCTCACAAGCAAGAGCATAAAGAACACATTGAAAGAAGAAATATACAATGCTTATCATGAATTACCAGCCTTTCCATTTGGGCTAACATTCCATTTGCCCCACTTTCCAGTGATCCAAATTGTCCACCTAGGGCATGGAGCTAGGGGAGGCAGGTCGGCCCGCGGGTCAACTAACTTGACCTGCTTCTGAGGCAGATTCAGGCCAAGCTAAATAGGTAGCAGGTAGGGCTTGGTATAGAAAATGTAGCCCAATTAAGTAAATGGGTTAACCTCGGGTTGAACCCTACCCAATCTGGCCCCAAAAATGTAGGTTACCAACATGTCATGCTAGATGTCCTGACTTGACGGGATCCAATACCAAATCAAAATAATAGCAAATAAGTAGAGATGCAAACATATGATGTATGTCTGTATGCATCCACGTATGTATCCACCAATTGGTAATTTGAGCCAAGCACCCAAGAACCCTATTAAAGGCTGCTCGGTAGAGTAGGACAACATTTTCTACCCCCTTAATGTGGCCTATACATCTGAGCATTTCATTAGGCCTCAAAATCAGAGTAACAACTCTCATTATCATCTTGGTCATTTCTCAGGAGATTTTCACATTTCACACAATATCATCAAGAAAAATCCTGCTCGAAATAAAATAATAAAAGTATTATTATAAATTAATAAATAATGTAAAAATATAAAATAGGGGTAAAAATGAATTAATCTAGACTTCTAAATATTTATTTCAATAAAATCACGATGCCTAACAAAAAGCTTCTAATATTTTGAAGATCTTGCAGTACTATTGCGATGTTATCTTTCAACCACTTTTCCACGGTATTTCCAAAATCTCAGGTGATATTTGTCACAATTCTTAAAATCAGGCCATACAGTCATCAGATGGGCCACACCTGTACATCCTGTGCGAACCAGTGGCCAGATCTTCTCTAACTAAGTTTCAAACATAGGCGGCCCCCTGGATGACCAGACTGCCCTGAATTGCGGTCCATGGTGCATCCATGGTGGAGCCTATCTACAAACTGCCCAGAAGAACTCGCACACAACATCAAATCGGCACCCTCTACATTTCCAAATATTCAAGACCCGCACAATGATAATTCGGAGCCTCCCAAAAAAAAAAAAAAAAACCCTCGAAAAATCTAGAATCCCTAGCTTTTCCGCTTCCAAAACTTACACCCGCCCGAAATTCAACTCCCAAACAGCACGAATTCCAAACCCTAGAAATCCGGACCCAAATCATCACAAGAAAAACCCAACTCCTGAAAGAATTGGAGAAAAAAAAGAGAAGAGAATTAGGGTTTGGGAGAAATACCAGAAGTTTGAGATGAATCCGGCTCGGGATTCGTAGGGCATTGTTGAAGTAGTTCGAGGGCATTGCTAGAACCAATGCTAGTGTCGGAGCTGGAGAGCGATCCGACCGGCCTGGATCTGGTCCTGGGGCCGGAACTGGTCTTGGTCTTGGGCTTGGGCTTTTGCCTGATGGAGGAGGAGATGGGAAGGAGAGGAGTGGTGTTGGTGAGGTCGGAGAGAGGTTTCCTTTTCTGGGCTTTGGTTTTCAGATCCATCACACATTCAAAACAAACAGCAGCTGTTGCTGTTTGTAGGAGGAGATGGTACAGTAGATTCGGTAGTACTTGAATATGGTACACCCTCTCTTCCCACAGTACACATGCCCGTAACACGTGTCAATCGATGCTGGCCATCTAGTTATTCCCAAATAGATATGAGCTTTGGAATGAAATCCACCTATTGATGGACGGTCCTGATTGATTCATATTCTTTTCACGTGTACTGTAGAGAGATGGTTCTACAGTATACCGGTTCTTCCTGCTCTACCTTATCATCTTCCTTCCAGAAGAAGCTGGAGTAAGAAGTTCGCTTTGCCTCTATCACGAATCAGGATCGAGCATGTGTCGCAGCCCACTGGGGCCCAAGTGATGAGATGCTCTGATGATTTTAACTGTCCAACTGTCTTCCAATAATCACGCTTTGATGATGATCAGAACCTTTGATTTTTGAGTTGAAAATGATCCATATTATCTGGCAACAATAAATTTTTAAAATTTTTAAAATTAGCTAGTATATAGTGTATCAAGAAAATGGACGGTTCCGATCATTTTGTTTATCAGTATGTACGACTCAGTGGACGGCGACACACAATGGAACCTGACTCGCGATAGAGGGAAATCGAAGGGAGGAAATGGAGGGAAATCGAAGGGAGGAAATGGCGGGAACATCCGTTGTGAGTGAGGAATGACAGTTGCAGTCGTGCCTCATCGTCGAGAGCCAAATATATACGCCCCACATGTGCGCATGTGGCATATGCGTGCAGGATCTAGCACGCTCACCGGGTCCCCTGGGCTCACATGTGCTATCCTGAAAATCAGCCTCTTACATACATGAGACACATGTGCTTTAATATAGGCCGTTGGTTCCTCTTTCTATTTTTATTTTTCCAACCATCTAGTTCTTAGTCCATGTGCATCCAGCTCAATGATTGGCCTCGATAGCTTACACTTTCATAGATCACCCATATCACGGTTTACCCGCCGGATGATCAGCATGCATATGTTAAACTTTGGCATATGTGCCACTGTTCATCCCTTCATTTTTTTTTTCTTTGCGTGAATGGTTGTCCAGCTCCTATTTGTTTAAGGGCCCGTTTGGATACTACCAAATAAGTTAGTTTTCGACTGAACTTAATACGTTAAGTTACTTTTGACATTTAAGCTCGTTTGGTAAGTATAAGTATATTTTTTTTTAGCTTTTTGACTTTTGACTTTTCTACTTAACCTCTCTCATATAATTTGTTTGGTCCCTTCTCATTTCTTCTTCTTCTTCTTCTTCTTCTTCTTCTTCTTTTTTTTTTTTTTTTTTTTTTTGAGTTAGTACACATCTATACTGTTAGTCACCCTCCAAATGTTAATTAACCACCCTCCAATTTGGCTTTTCTTCTTATCTCTCTCAGGTCACCCTACATATCAAAGATCTCTCTCATGGTTCACTCAATTACTGTTCTCTCATACCTTCCATGTCAAAGGAGACCCCACATGATGGACTGTCCCATCAAAGGTGGGGCTCACACAATGGAAGGCCCACATCAAAGACGGGCCCTACATTAATTGGTGCAAGATCCAATCCACTAATCAGGTTGATCTGATCTTCTACATCTTTCCCAAAATTGGTTCTAGACTTCTAGTCCACCGTTTGATTTCCTCTAAATGCAAAGGTTCAATTGTAATATTCGTCCACTACTGACTATTGGAAACAAGTGCATGGGTTAGAAAACTTCAGCCAAGTCTTCCAGAAATATTGTACATTTGTTTTGTAGACTGTGGCCCACCTAACCAGTGGATCAACCTGATTCTTGTGCCAGGGCATCCATATAATGGTCCCGTTCTGATGGATGGAATGTATCTCGGACCAATCATGCTATGCTAGCACATGCATGGCATATCTACATGAGCTTTATTGCACGCAAGTGGGATTAGAAAAGCTCATTCTGTTAAGAAAACTGCCTCGACGCTTAGCTTTTTCTTTTCATGTCAATATGTTGCTTATTATATGTAGATTTGAAATTTTCTTTCAAAAGGTTACTTATCAATGTGTTATTTGTTGAGAAAATTTCTGATATTAAAAAATAAATTAATTGGAAAAACCGAGAAATAAGGACAAGTTGAAGCACGTGAAAAAACACGCTGTCCTTAAAGCGTAATTCGCCCCTACTCAAATTATTTTGAGTCTACTGATAGGTTGTAGGCGGATTGCTTCCAGGATACGACGAGCCTTATGTGGTTCTGCATTCAGCAAAAACGAAGGAACCACTATGGAAATAAGTAACACACTCTGGCAGATAAAGAAAAAGAAAAAGAGAAAAGAATGGTAGTCTTCTTCTTCTACAGCTGCAGACCACTACACTGGTCTAAGTGGCTTGGTTTATTTCAACCAAACCGAGAGGCTAAGAAACTAAGATGGGTGCTGGTTCAATTTTCGAGTTTGTGATTGCTGTTGTTCTGTTGGAATGAACCAGATCTATCCGGTTTATATAGGCAAGGGTGGTTGGCAATTTTGTTCCAGAGCCATAATGGCACTAGCCGTTTTCTGGCTGTTGTGAGAAACTAGCCGTTTATGGTAGTTTTTTACTGTTGTGCATGTGGGAGTTATGCACCTGCATGCTGGCTGTTTAGACTCAATGGCTAGCCGTTTCTGACTGTTGGGCTAATTACATGCAGCTGTTATTGCATGGTATGGACCGTTACTGCATAAGCAGTTACACAGGTCCCTCTAATTAGCCCTGCAGCTCTCTATAAAAAGCAGAGAGGTCTCTTTGTCAGACTTCCCACCCACAGCACCTCCTTTGTTCCAAACCCAGCCACCTGACCTATTACCTAGCCTCTGTCGCATCGCGACTCGCACCAGTCTCGCTCCGGTCCGCGAGGTCGCGACCCATTTGCGACACGATGCGCACTTGCGAAGTGCCAAGTGCGCTACTAGCGCCTCTACAGCCACACTGCCTTACGTGCCCACGCCCTCACACCTAGCCCGTGCCCGTGCCCGAGCCCGAGACCGAGTCCGAGACCGAGCCCGTGCTCGTGCGCGTGCGCAGTGTTTGCACTGGAAACGCAAACCACCATTCTCCCTCTCTTCCACCATAAATAAGTAAGGTGCACAACACCCTACTTATAAAGAGGTAAAAATTCTTTCTCCCATCCGATATGGGACAAAAACCAAACGCATATTTTTTCTTTTAAAATTGTTTTCAAAACAAACTTTTTCAACATTATTACCAAACATACTTATTTACTTATTAGCTTATAAGTATATTATTTACCAAACATACTTATCTACTTAATAAGTAAAAACCAAGAAAAGTAACTGTAACGCCCCGATTCCCATGGCTTGAGTATGACTGTTACCACGAGAACCCGGATGTTAATTTAGGGAGAAAGTATCACCTTTAAGTATGGTTTTCAGTTGGATTATGTTTCCACATTCACAATTGCACTAGTGGGCACCATAGAGACAAAAAGATAACCATTCCATGAAAATATAATCATATCAAACACAAGTATTAATAGTTCACGAGTTTCCCCCATCTGGGACTTAGTACAAACCTAAAATATCAAGTGTCATAGGGAAAATAGATGGAAATAACTACTCTACTGATTGAGCTCGTAAAGCTCAGCAACATCGGCATATGGCTCCTCCTCAGCATATTCCACACCCTCCTTAGCAAGAGTGTCATCGGGAGTAACTCCAAGTTCTCCATCCTCTACCATCACTCCTGCATCATCTGTACGGTTGATATTTTAAACATGAGTGGCCAGCTCAGTGTGAGGTCCCCTCAAGATTACACACCAACACACTAATCAAGAGCAGTTTAGAGAAATGAAAACATACAAAACATCCATGATGTGATCTTTCTTAAATGCATGAATGCATGCACATGTCCCTCAGCCTGGGGATGCTCATCCAGCTGGAAAACATGGTCTGGAAGTCTTTAAGGACACACATCAGCCCCACCATGCAATTCCATCAAGAGCGGCCATCACTAGCGAAATACCAAAGGTACGTGCTATCAGCGTATGGCTCACCCAATGGTGGTCTGGGGCCAGCGAAAATACCTTAAGGGTACGTGCTCTCAGCAACCAAACCACCCGACGGTAGTATGGCTCGTCACCACATGTCCCGTCAGTGCGATGATATGCATGATTAATCGTCCATTATTAGTCCAATTTACAACCAAACCAATTATGATATTTCCTTACAACTAGTGGCCCCTCATCTCCATAACTTTCAAATGTATCCATTATAAGTTCAGTTAGGGATATAATCACAACGATTCATCTTAACAGGACTTTCAGTCCAACAAATCCATTCAAGGATTCCATCCTTAGGGATCATTTCATTTTCTTGCTTACAGAGGCCACTGGTTTAAGGTCTCATCTAACAGATGTGATCACTACAATCCAGATTCACAATTCACTTCCAGATTTCTAAGAAGAATAACTTTGACAATTCAAAATACGTAATAATTCACAAAAATGTGGAGCAATTCATAATTTAGCATATAATTAATGATGTAATCAGATAATCATAAGACAAAGTTTAAATCATTTGTAACATGTTTTCTTAACAAAATAAATAGAACTATCACTTAACCAGTATGGAAGCGGAAAGCTCAAGGGGAGGAATCATCACCTTAAGAAATCGAAGTATCTTTTAATGTTGCTTGAAACATGTACACGCTTGCTAGAATTCGACCCTACCATATTTTAGACCATTTATGCGGTTAGATTGTCATATCCATAATTTATATGGTTAAGATCAACCCTATGGTGGTGGATCTAAAATTTTAAGTAGTTGGCCTATATAATCTAAATTCAAGTTTTAGGGTTTAAATGACATATTTAATACTTTAGGAAGGTGGTGGATTCCATAGATGTGACCCCACGTAGATTTTTAATTAAACGGTCTTTACATACATAAATGGTTTTGGGCTAAGTTTGGGTCCAATTTGTGATCACAAGGGGCCATCTTTTAGAAAAATAAAACGACCACTGTTTCCTACAATGTGGTCCATCAGAGCTTTGGATTGCCTCATCTTTTGTTGGAGGGCCCATGGACTAAAATAATATGGAAAAATAGATGGGCGGCATAGATAAAACAGATACTCCACGGTGGGACCCATGGGGTGGGCCACCCGCTAGGTCAGCGTGCCCAAGCACACTGCCACCTGTGGTGCCCAGTTGGGGTCCAATAGGTTTCAAATCAAGTGGGTATTAATGTTTTCCCCATCATCCATATCCATATGAACAGGTTGGATGACAAATAAACATCACTGTAGAGCCTGGGGAAGTTTCAACGGTGGAGATCATTATTCCCACTGTTTAATGGTCCACTTGATAATTATGCTTAAATTTTGGGCTCAGCCACTAAAATGAGCTGGAAAAACATATGGAAGGAATTGATAAAGCGCATACATTCTAGGTGGGTCCCATGAGTGGCCACCGGCTTGGCAGACACCCCATATATATCTTATATATATATATATATATATATTATTTTTACCAAGTGGGGCCCATAGAAGCTTTGGATCAAGCTGATATTGTTGTTTTCCCTTCTTCAGACGCATGCGTGAACTTATGAACAGGTTGGATCTCAAATAAAGATCATGGTGGGCCATTGGAAGGTTTCAATGGTAGGGCCACTGTCCCTACTGTTTTCTGTGGTGGGGCCCCCTTGAGACTTGGATCTGACTCATTCTTGGGTTCATGTCCTAAAATGATCTCCCCAAATGGATGGACGGTGTGGATACAGCACATACATCATGGTGGGACCCACGAGTGCGCCTCAGCTGGCACGAGCCAGCGTCCAATGACGCGGGTACGCCCAGCGTCAGGCTCTGCTCTTCTTCTTATTTCCTTTCTTTTTTTTCTTTTCTTTTTTCTTGTGTTCATATCAAGTGGGGCCCACATGGGTCTGATCCACTCCGTTCATCAGGTTCCCCATCTCATGGGGGACTCAATAAGCCCAATATTGGGTATATGATTCGGTCTAGAAACTTCAAAGTGGGCCGAAAGATTTCTGATAGTAGAAATCATTACTTATACTGTTTTATGCGGTGCGGTCCACTTAAGATTTGGATCAGTTTCAAATTTGGGGCCTGGCCCTAAAATGATATGGGAAAACAAGTGGACGGCGTGGATGGAACACAAACATCAAGGTGGGTCCCACGAGTAGGGACCCATTCACTGTCAAGTGACGCTGGACGTTCCAGCGTCAGAACGTCCAAACGCTGGACGTCCAGTGACTTATTTTTTTTTTATATTCTTGTGGTAATTTCATGTGGGGCTCATTTAGGGACAATTCACCCTATTCATCGGATTATTCAGCTCCTTGAGGACCTAATGAGCCCAATATTGGGCAGGTGATTCTGTCTATAAACATCACGGTGGGCCACGGAAGTTTCGACAGTAGGCATCCTTGCTTCTACTGTTTTCTATGGTGTGGTCCACCCAAGATCTGAATTTACTTCATTTTTTGTGCCCAGTCTTAAAATGGGCTGGAGAAACATATGGATGGCATGGATCAAATACAAACATCAAGGTGGGTCCCACGAGTGGGGACCCATGGTCAAGCCCAAAGAGGCTCTCCGCCAGGCGCTGCTGGGCAGCATCGTCCTCTGGACGCTAGCTGTCCAGCTGCAAATTTATTTATTTATTATTATTTTTTTCTGGTGTGTGGTGCTTGATTAGTGGGGGCCACGTGCATCCATCAGCTGAGCCATCGCATGTGGGTCCACATGGTGGATAGCGTGGATGAACTACATACATCATGGTGGCTGTTGGCCACACTAATTATGCCACAAATGGGTCCCTAAGTGGGATCCACACCATCAAAAGGTGGGACCCATTCATGGACGATCCAACCCATCCATCTCATTGCCCAACACAAGGTGGGCCTAAGGAAAGAAAATGAAAAGTAAACGAGAAAGGGAGGGGGAGAAGTTTGCACTCACCTTGATCTCCTTGATCAAGGGTCGATCTTGACGGTTGAAGCGGATGGATGGTTGAGATAGAATGGGAGGTTGATGATGGCCCACCAAAATTGTCACTCTCTCTCTCTCTCTCTCTCTCTCTCTCTCACTCTCTCTCTCTCTCTCTTGATATGGATGAAAGGAGATGGAAGATGGGGATGAGGGTATGCACGATCCCTCCCCCCCTTTATAACCTTTTATTCATTTATTTATTTATTTTAATGCAAGCATGGAGAGGGATGGGGTGACATGGGGAGGAGTGGGGAGGACTAGGGAGTCATGGTGGTGAGATTCTAGCCATCATTGCTTCCCTTTTTTTTTGTACTTTTTTTTTATTTTCTTTTGTATATTTTTTCCCTTATTTTATTATTATTATTATTATTATTATTATTATTATTATTATATATATATATATATGAATATATTAATATATTAATTGCAAAGGAGACCTTGTAGTGGGCCCCACACAAGTGTGTAAAAACTATATTTTTTCGAGGTTTTCGATCAAAGGGCCTTAACTTTGCGCTCGGGTATCGGATTGACGCGTGGTTTTCGCCAATGCAGCCGCAGTGACGGCGCGGTTGACATGATAGAGATTTCAAGATCTCTTGAGATAAATCGTTAGGTTTTGATACTAAGTGATCAAGGGCACCGCATACGGGCCATCAAAGGCATCAATTGAGACGCGTGTGTGCTCGGGTTGTGTTATAAAGGACCGGGGTATTACAGTAACTTAGCTGATAAGTAGCTTAAGTAACTTACAATCCAAACGGGCCCTAAATGTGACAGAAAAGGCTATATTTGACTGAAGCCGCAGCTAGTCAATTAATCCAATTTTATAGCCAATTAGACTCCGAAAAATATTAGGACAAGAAAAGGGATTAGGCACCCACTTTAACCATACAAATGTACAATCTCGACTTTACAATACCTCACAAACTATTGAGAATTAAGATTAGGTCTTGCACATTAATGATGTAAAATGTGTGTAATGCCATGCTAAGTGCAGGTTGGATAAGTCCACCTTGACTCTCCCACTTGCCAAAGCAAGAACCAAACAAGTAGATTTTTTTATTAGCAAGATCTTATTAACTCTACGAGCTGCTACGTAGTTATTTATGTAAATATGCATGTGTGATGCAATGTTGAATGTAACGCCTATGACAAGCTGCAATCTTGGTTGGATAAATCCGCATTAACTTTACCACTTGCCAAAGTGTAAACTAATCAGTCAGAGTTTCTGATGAGTTGGATTCAATTATATCGGCAAGCCACGTAGCATATGCTCTTAATCTATTAGGTGCACGATACTATATGATACAATGTTATGATTTGGATAAGCAGGGGGGTGGAGAAGGAAATAGGTGTTACACTTATGTAAGATGGTTGAAGCTAATTGGAAGTTGGACGATAGATAAATAATATTGTCACAAGGATTAGATCGAGTGGCTTGGATTGAGGCTTTAGTTACTCATGTGGCTAAGATTTTGGGCTAGACTAGGCTGACTTGGGCTAGACTCTTCTCTTCTTACTCTTTCCTCGCCAAGGGGTGTGAGAGGCCGATTTTAGTGAGTGAAGAGGTGTATTCTAAATTGATCAAATGAGAGGGGGAGGAGGCTATTTATAGCCTTCAAACCCGATTTTCTTATAATTCTTGACAAGTGTGGAGTGGAAAATGGTTTGGATGGCATGGATTTGAGATTGCCAAATGGCAAGATCTCAATGGTTGGATTAACATGGGTCGTAAATTTGGCTAAGGGGAGGGGCACCGAAGTTTTTTCTACTCTCCCACATGATTATACCCTATTGAGAGAGGGTTCACATGCGTTGCACCTCCCTGCCAAGATAGAGGGAGTGCCATGTGGCTTACGGCACCCAAGGTGCCACCAGAGCCACAAGTGCAGGTGAGTCTTTATACATGCGTGGAGCCTCTGCTTCTTTCAGTGCATGGTTGCCGACGCTCCGGATTTTGAATGGGCTTTGAGTATGTGGGCTTGGTCTTAGGTTGGTTTGGGGCTTGTTTCGACTATATGAGTTGACTGGGTGAGCTGATTCGGTGGGTTAACTCTATGAGTTAATCGGGTTTTGGGGCTTTAGGAATTATGGTTCTAGGGTTTGACTAGGTGAACTAACCGGGCTGGGTTGATGAGCTTAGGGTTTTGGATTGGCTTTGGTCTAGCTGAATGTTTGATGGAGTTGAAGTGGTCCAACTTAATCAACTTGTCGACTGAAGGTGAGGTGTACAGAACCCACTAAGAAAATCCTTTCAAAGATTTAATTTTATGATTAATCCTGAAGTTTGTTATAATTAATCCAAACCGTCCATGAGAGTGCTTTCGAAGAAATAATTAATGAGTGCGAGAACGACATTAAAACACTGTTATCTTCTTTGCCAAGAATCCACTAACGTAGATCACTGTTCGTCCACAATTTTCAAATCCACAAGGACCATTGAGTGTACACTTGATTAGCATCTAATCATAGCAAACCAACTAGGAATCAAACCAGCTATATAAAAAAGGAATCACAACAAAACCTAGTTTTGGAATTCTCTCGCCTAAACTCAACGCAAACTATTTCAAATTATATTCAAATCCGAATTTTCAAAACTACGAGAGGGTTATGAAATCTCTATCCATCATTTAAATCAAACCACAACAAATCAACAACAAGAGAAAAAAAAAATGAGAGAGAGGTGTTACTAGAATAATTTAATCTTTATGTGTGTGTAAGAGGTTAATTTGTTTTAGTGTGAAATGTATCAAGTGAATAATTTGAATTAAGATTTACCATTAGATTTGGTGTAAATAGCCCAGGTACCTTGATAAAATCCATAATGATACAAAATGAATGGTTTAAAATCAATTGAATTTGAAAAACGAAAATATCTCAAGTTTTACATGATAGCACAACTCAATGTAATTTAAGTTAGAAATGGATAAAAGCCCTTAAGAAAATAATAAATGATTTATAATAGGGATTTATCTGTGTATGAATAGTATTGATTGTATGAATAATGATTATAATAGAAACAACAATAATAGTAAGGTTGTTAGTAATAATAATATATTATTATTATTATTCACGATTATAATTAGAAGAAATATATAAATATACTTGCCAACATACTTGGTGGTGTGGACCATAATGATTCTTAAAACATTTTAACCGTTGAGAATCATTTAGGATCAATTCGATCGTTGGATTATATGTAATATCATGATTTATATCAAATTGAGGTGAATGGCCCACCTGAATTCGTGAATCTACTCTCGTGGACCACTGTCCCCTAATGTAATGTAAAGGAATGATTGGACGGAATAGATTTGACTAAACATTGTCGTGGGCCCCACTTTGTGGTTGTGCATGTGCACAACTAAGGGTGCACATGTTGTACACCAGTTGATAGGGCTGCCAGCCCAACAAATTCCCGAAGTGGGAAATTTTCCTTCTCCTTTTTCAATTGCATCGCTCGTGCGGTGTGTTGTGACGTAGTGACTGTCCGTTTTGAGGCCACTTCTGGGCCACTTTGGACTCCGGTTTGGACGATCCACACCGTCCATTTGATTCGGGCTATGGGCACGTGTAAACCCCAGGTATTGGGCCTCATTGTCATTCGTTGTACGATGTGCTGTGTGGAGCTAAAGTGGGCTGTCCAAAGGGAATTTGTGTTTCCAGTAGCCTTGTAGTTTGTAGATGGTGATCGAGGTGGTCCACCATTCCAGGATATGAACCGTTCATCTGGTCGAGCACAACATGCTTCAGTTAACCATGTTGGTCTCTTTAAGTGGGGGTCATCAGATTGGTGTCAAATTCGAGCCAAAGCCGGGCTGTGCGAGTTGTTTTCCAAAATAAGAAACCGTCTTTGTTTCTTTAGCGTGCCAGCTCACCCATGATCCATGTGAGCATTGCCAAGCGAATCTAAACCGTCCCTAGCCTTCAAGAAAGCTCGTTCCTAATCGAATCCCAGCCATACATTTAATATTCATGCAGATCGATCACCTGATATAAATAGCAAGAGTCGTTTTTCATTCTCTCTTTTTACATCCAAATTGTAGAAACCTTACATCTAGAAACTCTCAGCCCTCCATCTCATCTTCCTGGAATCTCAGAAGGATCAGTGATCCCTTCCAGCCGTTGGATCGACCTCCCCTCTTGCTTTCAACGGTGGTGAGTTGAAACCGGCCCGATCTCTTGCAAGCTCGAAATCGCCATCTGTAAGACTTTGAAACTTCATTTTCTAAATGCTGCAAGCTTCCTACAACCGATCTAAGAGATCCTGCAACTTCAGATTGAAAAGAGCTCATCTCGTTGCAAATCCTCCATTGATGGTTGGGTCACCTTCTCTAATGAGTTGCTGCTGTAACAGGTGGATCTACGGTCGGTTACTAAGCTTGAATCTACTGTGTTCATCTGTCGGGACTTAAAATTAGGGATCGAGCATCAACCACTTGGTGTGGAATGTTATCGGTTGAAGCTGAGGTATGTAGTTAGCTGCACCATTTTGCAGTCGAGTAGGCTGACTGATGTTGTTGAGTAGTTGTGTTGGGCCGGCTGGGGTTTTCAAATCTTCAATATCAAAAGTGGAGTTCTTCACAGAGGGTTGAAGTTCATGTATTCGATCTTCAGAATTGTTCATACATGGTTGGCCAATACTACTAGTTGCAAACCCAAGTCTGACTTTGAGTTGAGCTAAGTATAAAATATTATATCATTAAAGTGGCTTAGTGTGTCCCAGATTGGATTAGACTCGAATTATCTCAAGGTTTGAGAAATTTGGGGATTTTTCCAATTTTTCTTTTTCGAGAAGATTTTATTAGTGTGAGGTTCTCACCCTTTAAGATTTTCATTTCTTTTGTTTATATGTTTATATAGTTTCATTCTTGTTTATAATAATTGCTTTATTTATAAGAATATTTACTCATAAATAATCATCTTATGATAATTGTTTTGTAATCTTAATTATTTATGGAATGGTTAATTTCTAAATAAATCATCTTTGATCTCATGTGGATAATGAAATTTTTTTTATGTGATTTTGATGTCTTTTGGAGATTTGGGTGAGAAATGATATTTAATGTATTTTAGAGGTTGGCGTGTTTATCATTTGGAGTTGTAGAGTGTAATTTATCTTGTGGTGTCCTTTATTGGACTCGGTGCCCATATGGCTTTTGTTGGGAATATCATTTTTGTTGGTGTCCAGAAATTGACTTGTTGCCCAAGTGGCTTTGTTTGGAAAGAAAACCCTTTTTGTTGAAAAAAGTGGAATGAACTTAGGATGATAAGTTTTAATTATAAATTATGAATGACTTCTAGTTATAGAATATTATAGAAATTAAATTGGTTAATTTGTACTAGAATAAATTTTATGGAACGTCTCATGGGCCGGGGATGGTGTTATGGGATGCTATGCCCCAGTCATCGGCCTATGCTGGGTTGCGCGCACCCCCCATAGTGACCGTGAGCTTTTAATTACTTGTTTTGTAAATTGGACTAATAAAACCTGGTTAATCATACATACATGATATTTGCGGGTAGTGTTGGTGACGAGCCACATTACTGTCGGTTTAATGTGCATTGCATTGGGGGTAACATTGGTGACGAGCCATGTTATTGTCAGTTTGAAAGTCACCAGCTGGATGTACATCCCCAGGCTGAAGAACACATGCATACACACATTTATGTAAACGAGATTAAAATTGGAATGTATGGATTGAATGTGTAATTTTTTGTATTTGTTATGTGAGTGAATTGTTGCATTTGATTGTTTTAAATGTCCTTTCTTTTGCAATTGTATAAATTGCTTATTGTGCAATACATTATCTTTAGTTGATCTTTACTTAACTGCTATCATGCCTGGTAATTTTGGAGGGTTTTTATCTTACTATGATAGCGTTTTAACGCTGTCGAACTATATTAAGTAGTGCAGGTGACGCTGAATGAGAGTTGGTTGGATCGTGTAACTCTAGTGTGATTTAGATTCATTTGTTTTTATTATCTTTCAATTAATGTAAATTTTGAGACATTTGATTTGTATAAGCCTTATGGGCGCCACTTGTACAGTTTAATATATGTTGGACATTGTATGTCTTGATCTGCTTCTATTGCGATTTAAATAAAAAAAAAATTATACTGTAAAGTGGATTTTTAAATATTTACACTTGGGTTTTCAGAACTCGAGCTCAGCATCCGAGTGATGAAAACCGGGGCGTTACAACATCGAAGTCACATAAGCATGTAAGGAGATGCTTTGGATGAAGAGGTTCCTACAGGAACTTAGCTTGAAGCAGGAGAAGCATGTGATCTATTGTGATAGCTAGAGTGCGAAACACTTGAGCAAGAATCTAAGTTAGCATTCCAAGTCGAAGCACATAAAGGTTCGATATCAGTGAATTAGGGATACGCTAGAACAAAAGGTGTTACAACTTAAGAAGGTTCATATGGACGATAACAGGTCAGACATGATGACCAATGCTTTATTCAAGGGTAGATTTAAGGCTTACAGAAGCCTGACTAACTTGAAGGTGGTGAAGCTCTCTTCCTAAGTCGGAAGGGGGAGATTTGATGGAGTTTTCTTCATCAGGAGTTGAGGAGAGATTATGTAGAAATAGGATAGTGACCGCACATGAGCTCTACACGCTAGACTGCTTCTGATCTGTTAAGACCAGTCGTACGACCGGTCTTGGGCCATCCACGACCAGTCGGCGATCGATCGTATATTGGCATTTCTCTCAATTTTTCGTTGGACGATTTTTTGTTATTCATGACTGGTCGACCACCTTGGGCGATCGGTCGGTGGAGCGCGTGGACTACGATACCCAGTTTTCTATTTTGGCTCTAACTCTTGCATGAAACTATATATTAGCTTTCAATTCGAGATTAGGGCATCCATATAGGTGTTTTACACGTCCAAGGTGAGAGAAAGAGAGAGAAAAAGAAGAAGAGATCATGAAGAGAAAGAGAGAGAGGAAGCTTGTAGAGAAGGGTTTTCTGCTTGTGAAGATTGATCTGCAGTGCAGTTTACATCTCAGGTTCTTTTACATCATCGGATTCGGTGAGATCTCTTGTTTCTAGTTCATTTTGATTGTTATCCACCTGTGTGTGGGTGAAGAAGATTGGATCCAAGCAGGTTGTAATGACCCGAGATTTTCGACTCTCATGCATAACACGAAGGCTGAATTCCCAAGTGGTTTATAGAGTAACCAATTCATCAAATAATGTAATGTGGCATTCAAGCACAATGGCGAAAACAAATGTTATCTTATTCCATTAAACTCACTACATCATTATCAATGTTTAATAAGGAAATCAACAAATATCTTTACTAATTAACTAAAATACTAATCCATATCTTCTCTTGAAGATTTATTACAATTTCCATATAAAGTGTCAACTATTCAAAAAGAAATATTCAATCAATAAAATCTTCAATTAAGTTTCTCCAACATCATTGTCTGTCATATGATCGTACGAACCATCGAACTCTTCTTCTTGAGAATCGGGTTCAATACCTGGATCTTCACGTGCATAAGCTAAAGTGTGTTTGGATAGCGTTAATTGCTACCATAGTGGGGAATATTCATTCCAAGACAATAAAAAACAATTATGACAAAAACTCAGAGTAATGCAACACGATGATATATCTATCCAAAACAAAACAACAAAAGAAAAATCTTATTAATGAGATGCATGCTCTGGCTAAGACACCCTGACTAAAAAAATGTGGGAAGCCTAAGTTAAGACACCCCATACATACCTGTTAACCGAATGCAGAAAGTCCAAGGTTGAGACACCGTATATACACTCTTCAGCCACTAATCACCAGAGTGAAATTAACTCAACTAATGGAAGCGGAAAACCCCCAATACCTTCCATAAGATAGTGCACGACAAGAATTGGGAAACCCCCAATACACTTCATCCGTGACACCCAAAGAGGCTAGCTCACTAAGTCGAGACCTAATGCAATGCATGAATTTGTTTCACATTTATTTTAAGTGTTTTCACATGCAACAATTTTAAATAAAACTCAATGGTCACTATGGGAAGTTGCAAGTAACCCAGCATAGGTTAATAGTTCAAGCTCAGTGTCCATAGTACCAACCTCAGCTCATAAGGATCCACATGTCATCAAGGTTCATACCTTGTCCCATTCTACCATCCAATCACGTTTCCAACAATCCGTAATATTCATCATAGCCAAAATCAACAATCATACTAGTACGACCCATGAATCCATTCAATCATAATGCGATCACAATGATCTCTTTGTAACCATCCAATATACAATCATGGTAATATGAAGATCGTCTTTCCAATCATGGATGCCTCTCATGGCTCCACCTCTTCACATCATGTAATCTCATCGATAAGGACAAAGGATGCACATTAATGCATTATACACATCAATAATCTCATGCATATAATACATGAAATAATCATCATCAAAATCAAATATAATTTTAGACAAATCACCACATGGTTTTTCCATAAAGAAATTATAAAATCTCATCAAATCATTCATAAATACAAAATACAAGATAATATGTTAGATCTACAATACAAATCTTATGATCATAACCGTATTACGTGAGCCGATAACACCATTCAAAATCAACATAAGCTATATTAAATTATTTTTAAAAGTATTTACACAACTATATGATATGGATGAATGGTTTAAAGGTATTGATCCTCACCTTATAATGGATATAGAATAGGATGTAGAAACCGACCTAATTGCTGAAAAATAAGAAAACTCTCTCTCTCTCTCTCTCTCTCCCTCTCTCCCTTTCTCTTTCTTCGTGGGTAGCACTCTCAATGGCCAAGAGAGGCCCTATTTATAGAGTTTGGGTCGGATTCTAAGGTTTAGAGAAGCCATGAAAGCAATAGATGGATGGTTGTTGTTTAAAGATGAAATTTGAGATGTTATGGGCCACTTTGGAAAGTATAGATTCCATGGTTTGAAAGAAGGTTCTAGACGTGGGGTTAAGATGGGTATGGGCTACAAAATAAACGTGGTAGATTTCAAAATGGGGCTCACATACGATCGAACGGTCGGTGTGAAGTTTTAAGGAAAGAGGGGGGGGGGGGGGGGGGGGGGGGGGGGGGGGGGGGGGTGAAAATAGAAAGTTGTAAACGGGCAATTTATTTGATGATCGAGCACCTAAGATGAGTTTAAATTAGTCCATTTAGGTAGGTGAGGTCCACAAATTGAAGCTCCACAGTCATTTAATAGGTCTCTTGCACATGAGAATGTTCTGAAGAAAAATCTTCAAAATTTTTAGAAAGCTCGGTTTTGGAGGGGATTCTCTATGTTGGTTAGCTTGGAGGGATCCCAATGATCATCTAGAAGGTTCCCCAGCTTCCCACGTAAAGAGAAATCTTGAATTGAAAGTTCTTGTGTTACAAGAGGTGAATTTGGAGAGAGATACTGACGAGGACACACAATGAAATCAGGAAAAACCCCATGGGAGGCGATTTTAATGGGCTACAAAGAAGATGGATGGCTTGGATCATTGAAAGGACCCACCGAATGGACGGTGTGGACAGGGCAGTGGACGCACAACATCCTTGCTGTTATATAGGCGCCCGCTCGCCGACCGGTGGCGGGCTGGCTGGCCCGGCCAGGGGTGGTGGCCACGATGGGTCCCCCTGTGATACATATTTAAAATCCACTCCATCCAGTAGGTGAGCCTTGCAAAATTAGGCATTGACGCCAAAACGGAGACAGGTCCGAGGTGAGATGACCCCATTTATAATTAAAATTTTGATTCATCTATTTGTAGGATGATCGGAGGGTTGAAATTCGATGTATACGGTTAAAATGTGTCCAAATGCTAAAGTTCGGGGTTTTGTGTTGATATGATCGTTGAAAATTTTCAAACTTAAAAATGACAGTTTATATTAAGTTTAACTAATGGCATTTTCGTAATTATCGTAAATTTTCGAGTTTAACTGAATCTAACCCTTCTACGTTGTTAATGAGGTTATTCTAAGCAACTTTAATGAATGGTACCCTATCGAATTTTTTATGGATGGTCCATTATTCTTCAAACAATGCTAAATGTATGATAATTAATTAAAATAAACTTAAAATGAATTTTCAAAAATTTCAAATAAATCTAAAAAATTTGAAGCGTTGCACAAATTGTGCTTGTAATCGATGTATAAATATTTCTTTACATAGTTGATTGTTGATTTGGACGAGGTCTCATAGTTTTTACCTTTGTTGATAGTTTTTCATGTAAAAATCTAATGGTTGATGATTTAATAGTATTTATTGTATTCTTATTAGGGTTGTCAACAGACCGGATCTTGGTTCGGATCCGCTCTGAATTTTTCGGATTCGGATCAACGATCTGGATCAACGGGTCGAATATGGATTAACGAATGTGAGCCGTTTAATAATCAGGTCGGATTTGGATCATCCTCGATCCGATCCGTTAATGATCCGACTCGTCAAGTATAAAAGGAAAAAAAAATCCCTAAATTCCTAAGCACCTCCGTTCGACCGTTCCCTCTCGCCTCTCTGCTCTCAAATTGCTTCCCTCTCAAAACCAGGTATGTCTCTTTGCATCTCTCTCTCTCTCTCTCTCTCTCTCTCTCTCTCCTTCTTTGGATGGCCCGCCGGCCGCCGGAGGCTCGGAGATGGGTGTGTGGCTAGCTAACAGGGGTAGGTCTGTGCGTGGCTAACAGGGTTGCAGGGGTGGGTGTGTGCATAGCTAACAGGGTGTGTGTGTGTGTGTAACTAACAGGTTGGGTGCGTGCGTGCATAACTAACAGGTGCGTGCGTGCATAGCTAACAGGGTGGGTGCGTGCGTGCATAGCTAACAAGGTGGGTGTGTGCGTAGCTAACAGGGTGGGTGGGTGCGTAGCTTACAGGGTGGGTGTGTAGCTTACAGGGTGGGTGTGTGCGTAGGATTTCGGATCGGGTCGGATCGGATCGGAGTTGGATCAGCCGAATCTCTATCGGGTCAGATTTCGGATAAGTGTTTAGAGATCCATCGGATTTCGGGTCAGATACGGATCATCCGGATCATAAATCGGATTGGATTCGGATCAGCTATGATCCGCTCCAAATCCGATCCGTTGACAGCTCTAATTATCATACAATTCACATAGTTCAGGTGTGAGATCTTGAAATGTTGTGCAACTTACCCAACATTGCGTTGAATAGTCGACTGGTCCCATTGCTGAAAAACCGAGTGTACGGGGTATATCTGCGAGTGCAGGATCACAAAACTTACAAGGCTCACCCTTTTTCAACTGGATAAGATAAAACAACGGATGCATTTGCTGATAAACCACGTCCGTGCGATATTAAAAAAATGGTCACATGGAAAAAAGAGTTTTATAATAAGAAGGCAGTGTCCAACCATAACATCGTACAGCTATTATAATCAATACACGTGCTCCGATGAACGTGCCACCACCTTCCAGGAGGTGTGGGGTCCACCCAAACAGGTACTTCGCACCTGAGCAGGTGGTGGACCTTACTAGTTACCAATGGAGGAATTATAGGTTCTGTTGCATACAGATGAGTTAATAGTATCCTGATGCATCCATTTTGTACAAGACCACGGATGGGTGATCCAGACCGTTGATATGATGGGCCTCAGAATGGATGGGTTATGCCCTAAACATTTAGGAAATTATATATATATATATATATATATATATATATATATATATATATATATATATATATATATATATATATATATATATATAGGGTTCCATTAGATATCCTGATCCCCCAAACTGTGGGCCCTACTTGTACACATTGGCCCACAAGTATAGTCAAACCGCACCAGAACTATCTTGTCCCCTCTAAATCCGACGGCTCACATTGTTTTGTTTTTAAAGTGCCAATTCCACCAACCCGTGCTGACAAGGATGCGATTTGCCTTTTGCCAGGGGTTACACGGATCCCCTGTAACTCAAACTGTATGGGGCCCACCATGATTTTTATGCTATATCAACTCCGTTCATCCAAATTCTTCAGCTTATATATTTTAGGACATGAGCGCAAACATGGAGAAGATTTAAAACTCATGTGGGCCATACCATTAGGAAACATTGGGGATGGAGACATTAATTGTTTATATCTTTCTGGAGCACACCTTGATGTTTAGATCCCATATCCAATCCGTTCTCACCTGGATGAAGGGTAAAAACCAAATAGAAGCATGATCCGAAACCTCTGTTACCCCACTAAGGATTCAACAGTAAGAGCTCAATCCTCACTCGTCTGGCCTACACGAACCTGGGATCTCTCCTCATATTCGTATTCATGTACTAAAACTTCTTATTGGGCCCCACAGATCTATGGCTCACAGGGGAGCTGTGTAAACCCCGGGTTTCATGCAAGTCGCGTACTGCGAGCACGCGGATTGAGGCAGGGGTAACAGCTTTTAGAGGGTGACGCCCTGATCGTGGGGCCCACCTAGATGTTCGTGTTATATATCCACGCCGTCCATCCGTTCTCAAAGATCATTCTAGTCGATGGTCCAAAAAATCAGACCACACTACAGGAAAACAGTGGTGTTTAAAGCTCACCATTTAAAACTTCCTAAAGCCACACTACAGGAAAACAGTGGTGTTTAAAGCTCACCATTTAAAACTTCCTAAAGCCCACTGTAATGTTTATTTTTCATCCAAATTTGTTGATAAGGTAACACAGATCTAGATGAAGGGAAACACAGATAGTAGCTTGAACCAAAACTTTTGTAGCCCTCAGGAAGTTTTTAATGGCAGGAATCAATTCATACTATTTGGTAAATCTGTACATCTTTGGGACCATGTCCTGAAATGGGCTGTAAAAACGAATGGACGTAGTGGATATAAAACAAATACATCAATGTGGGCGTACGGTCAGGGCCAAGTAAGTTACTCCCTCACCTAATCCGCACCCACCACCAATGTGGCAAAGGTCAAATACCAGGACCACAGAGTCCAAGGGGACTAATACCATGGGCCCCACTTTATCCATCACATCAAATGTCTTAACGTATCTGCGCATGTCGGTAAAGCGGAATACATGCACGTATAAAAGAAAATGCCATGAATAAAATACTGGTACGAGGGCAGACCATGATGCTCTATGCTCATATGCACATAGCCCATGTCGACGTGGCATATACATGCTAAATCTGAACCGTCCAAATCATGAAATCCACTGTAGATGGTTCACAACACAAAACATCACACTGAGACGGATCACTAAAACCTTCAGATTGGCGGGCACTAAATGGTTGGTTAAAAAAAAATAGCAGTGAGAGATCGAATCTCAACAAACAAGCATCCACCAATCAGAGTCTTGTATTGTCCAATCAATCCATTGACAGTGTTGGTCCACGGTTTAAAGCTTTTACACGTGTGCGAATGTTACGTGTATAGGTGTATAGGCCTCGGTGCTTGAAACTGCTACTCAAAAAGCAACCAGGATTGCAAATGAAAATTGGTAGAATATTTGAGACAGCCAGTGGTATTTCTTACGGTTGACAGTAAGCCAAGGTTTGAGAAATCCATGGGCAGCAAAGAAGAGTCCTTTGAAAAACTCTATAAAAAGGAGCAGATTTCATAGCTTCTCAAATCCCACTCGCTAAAAAGCATCTCTTCTTTTCTCCAAAACCATACCTCTTATCTTTTTACATATTTGCATTTAAGATGGACTCCGTACGAGATTGGATCTCAGGACACAAGCTTACTAGCATTGGTACTCTCTCTCTCTCTCTCTCTCTCTCTCTCTCACTCTCTCCATTTAGATTTTTCAGCTTTAATCTACCATCTAAACATAGGCTAGATTTCTGTGAATCACCATCCTTTCTTCACACGTGTCACTCATTTATAGCTATCCAGACCATTCAAATTGTGGGGTGCATTTTTGATATGAAACATATCTCTAAAACCACTCTAGCAATCCTAACCGTCTGAGATGGTTACTGTCATCTTCAATGACAATGTCTACTATATGCAAGTAGGTTTTGGACATTTTTAAACTTGCAATTAGTTTTCTTAGATCGAAAACATTGAATTTTTTAGCGACCCGGTATGACATCTTAAGTTATTTTTGGACCTTTAAAATGTGATTGGCATAGGTAATTGTATGGTTCAAATTTCGTCTATAAAAGACAGCAAATGGCTTATATCAAATGCTGACTCTATCAATGTTTATGTTTTAGGCACTCTGTGGGCCTCAGCGATTGGTGCATCACTAGTTTACACAGGTGCAAGATCGCCACTTAAGACAAGCCTCAGGCTCATACATGCTAGGTAATCAAGGGTGCCATGTACACATGCCAATACGCACATGCTTGAGGCACAATGTTCTAACACGTGTGAACTGAATGTATGGTGCAGGATGCATGCACAAGTGCTAACCCTCGCAGTCCTCTCGAGTGCGGCTATCGTCCATTACTATGAAAAGCGCGATGCAGAGGAAGGACAAAATGCGGCCCGTATGCATCTTTCGAAATGAGGATCATCAGTTATCTGGTCATCGGCATGCTGGGTTTGGCCTGCATTTTGTGATTGCTGGGTTGGCCCAAGTGAAAAAAATTTCTCTATATCCTCAGGCCCAGCTCATTAACAGCCCTAATTATTTATAACCTATGATTCTGTCATGGACTTTTCTTAGGATTTGGGAATTGTCACAAGTCCACTTTGTACGTAGATATATAATATAAGAATTTCATAAATAGTATTGTGATTGTGCTCTTATGTTTTAAATGTTCTCATGTATGTTCCATGCACGGTTATTTTGAATGGATTGGATGTCATATCCACATGATCCACTGTGATTTATCTTGTCACACTCGTTTGTACAAAGTACTGATGGTAGATTTTCTTCATTGCCTGTGATGGCCCACCAAACAAAATAAATGATGTCTGCTTCTCTTTATCAACACATGGTATCTAACGGACTGGAATGGAATCGTGTGCCAAGCTCTTTGGACCCACATGTTGTGTATAACCCACTTCGTCCATCAGGTGATAACCTTATGTTCACCGAGCATACAAAAGATCAACTCATGTTGTGTATGATCCACTTAGGTCTACCAGGTGATAACCTTATGTCCGCTGACCATATAAAAGATCAACTTGATAATAAAGTTACATGGCCACACCAACTAGAACAATGTAAAATTATGCCTAAAACCTAAGTTTATATATATATATATATATATATATATATATATATATATATATATATATATATATATATATATATATATATATATATAATCTTAGATTTGGGTGAGAGGGGTAATTTTCCCAGGGTAAAAATGTCCCTTCAGTTTGGTTTCCAAGCTCGGGCATGCTGCATAAGCTAAAGAGGGTCTCTCTCTTTGGAGTCTAAATGTGTTTTTCGTTGTTAGATTTGCTAACAGGACAATGAGGAAAGAGTCTAGAGATGTGTTTTTCGTTGTTAGATTTGCTAATAGGACAATGAGGAAAGAGAGAAGGTTTCTCTTAAAAGAGGGGGCTACACGATACAATTGGAAAGAGGGCCCAAACCAAACCAATCCATGCCCTAAAAGCTACAGTCACCGCACCTAATCATCCACCTAACGTTCGCAGACACACAGGGGAGCAGGGCCTTGATGCGCTTCCACATCGGTGATTAGGGCTCTCAATGGGTCGAATCCGGCTCCAAGTTCGAATATCTATATACGGATTCGGATCCAACTCGGATCCAAAAGGTGATATCCATATCCAATTCATTTATAAATAGTTAGATCAATTTCCGATCCAAAATCCATATAACCATCGGATTCGGGTCAGATCTAGGTCCGAATCCACTCCATTACAAATCTAAAAAAATACATAATATAATATATTTAATTTAGTAGCAAAATGATGCAAATCCCACTATTTACTGTGATATGGTTGACCTGAGAGTGACATGTCTCAATTTTGAGACATGGCCTAAAATAATCTGGAAAACGGATGGCCAGCATGCATATAACATAAACAGAAAGGTGACAATGAGTCGGATCTGGATCGGATTCGGATCGAACTCAGATATGTTTCTATGAATCCAAATCCGGTCCATTTAAGTAATCGGACCTATTTTAAGATCCAAATCTGGTCCATTTAAATAATTGAACCTATTTTAAGATCCAAATCCACATTATATGGATTTAGAGCGAATTGGATCTTAGATTTGACCTGCTCCATTGAGAGCCCTATCGGGCGATGCAAAAGAGCACCCTACCTTAGCTGAGGGATCTTCCAAGCCTCTGAAATACTTTGCGCTGATGAATTTTCCCTAGCAAGAAGAATCGGGCCTGAACTTCGCATTCCACGCCATCCGCATATGAAAAGAGGTCATCATCGCTTTAAGGTTTTTGACTCCTAAACCACCCTCAGCCTTTGGGAGACAGATGCTCTTCCAATTCCTCTAGTGGTAGTGCTTTTTTCATCCTTCCTAGCCCCAGGAAAAATCTGAGAATGCCCTTTCCAAATCTGACAGCAGGCAGGCTCGAATGTTCGAAGCAATGAGAGTGTGGATCGGGATGCTGGACAGCACATGATTGATGAGCGTTAATTTGCTTGCTTGCGTTAGAATCCTCCCCTTCCAATTTGAAATTCTGCTATAAATTTTCTCCAGGAGCGGCTAAAAGTAAGATCTCCTAGGTCTCCCACAGAAATTAGGCACCCCCAGGTAGCAAAACGACTCCTTTCCTCTCTTGAAACCTAGCTTCGCTTCAATATATTTGATGCACGACGCTGATTGAGACAAGGGCATAATGAAAAAAACTCTTTTGGAGGTTGATTTTTGACCTGAAGTTGATTTGTACTTAGCGAGGAAGGAGGAGATCGTCTTTAAAGATTTTGCACTCTCCAGAATGAAAAGGCTTGGAGAGATGGGGTCCCCCTTGTAGAGACCCTTAAAAGATTTAAAAAAGCCACATGACTCGCTATTAATAAGCACCGAAAACCAAGAATTGCTCGAACACTTCTCTACCAAAAGGAGCACTACATCTTGCTAGCAGATTAGCCATAGGTTCAGGAAGCTCAATCACAGCAATGGCTAGATCCTCAGCAGAAAGCTGACCCCTAGACTAGGTCTCTCCAGTCACTACTTCAGGGGCTCTTCCCCCCTCCTTTGCAGGTGCCTTTCCACAAACACCTGATAGGGGAACTAATGCCATAGGAGAATCCTCCTGCTAGGAGTTTGCAGTATGAACATTTTCAGAAGCAATTGGATCGGGATTTCCACAAACATCTGGTGATGGATCGGGCGACTCTGGCTGTGCTTCATGCAGGAGTCCTGAATGATGAAAAACATGTTATACCCACTGCCTGGTAGTTTCCCCATGGGAAAATAACTCGTTTGCTAAACCCACAACGCCCTTGACCATATCTGGGTGCTCCAAGGAGGCCCAGACAGGCTAAGATATTCTAACAACTTCCAGTTTTCTGGCACATAAAATATTAGCCCCGGGTCGAAGGATGACCTTAACCCTTGCCACGATCTGGATTAGACCAAGGAGCAAAGACCTGTCGACCTCCAGGACTGTCCCGGAAGTTTTCCCTAAATCCATAACTACTGACTCCAGCCATGCGTGCGACGGGATCTCCCCATGGGAAAATAGCTCGTTAGCTAAACCTGTTATGCCCTCGAACATATCTGGTTGCGCCAAGGAGGCCCAAACAAGGTAAGATATTCCAGCAACCTCCAGTTTTTTGACACAGAAAATATCAGCCCCGGGTCGAAGGATGACCTTAACCCTTACCACAATTTGGATTGAAATTGCGGTTTTACCGCTAATAGAAATACTTGGAAGTATGCCAAATGTCTTAGAGGGGGGAGGGGGTGAATAGAAATTTTAAAATTATCAGCTAGAATTATGAGATTTAACAATCCAAATATCTAAGCTAGAAGGAGTACATGAACATATTTAGTATAGTGCAAAGACTTCCAAGATAACATGTATCATTGGCAATATATCAAACACAACATAAGCATGATTGTAGAACTTCAATTCATTGAGTAGAATAAACAAGATAAAGATATATGAAGAGTAATAAAGAGACAATCATTCAATCCGTTGCACAACAATATATAGTGGTTCGATGTTGGGTCTACTCCACTCCTGACTGATCCACTCATCCCTTGAGTGGCCGGATTTCACTATGAACGTGGTGTTAGGGTTAGGAGCCCTATAATGGAAGCAATCAAAGCAGGCGACGAACACACCACGATAGCAATCACATAAGCAAATCGACACACACAAGAAGGCAATCTAATTTTTATATGGAAAAACCCCTCACGGGTAAAAAACCACGGCACAAAGTGACACCAATCCACTATGATATCAAAAGTTACAAGAGATAGAAGAAATACAACCCGGATCACGGCCCACAAGAGAAATCCCAAGCTAACAAAGCTAATTCTCACATGAGAAGGACAAACCCATCATTTTCCCTCATCTCAGAGAACTCTAAGCTTCCTCCTAGCCCTTTGTCTCACCCTTGAACCCTCTCAATCAGCCTAGAAAACCTTGACCCATTTGTGGCCACCCTAATCCCAGATTATATCTCCTTAAATAAGGGAAAATAAAAAATTAGAAATTCCTTGCGCAACAAACCGCACAAGAAACCAAGTCCAACAAGGAGACTTTCGGCCAGCTGACCGGATTGCCTAAAAAGGTTCCAACAACTTGTGTTTCAAACTCCATTGTGACCGACCGGTCGACCGGTCGGTTAGTGGCCTCCGTCCATGGAGAGTAGAGGCGTCCAATCCCAACATGTGGTGTTAAATTAGGTTCACCATCAACCTTTACATTCTATGCATCTAGGACCGCATTTACCATCCGTCGATGGCCCTCTAAAGGACTTGCAGAGTTTGGATTTTAAACTCTCTCTCTCTCTCTCTCTCTCTCTCTCTCACACACACACACACACACACACACACACACACACACACACCCAC
Organism: Liriodendron chinense; assembly: GCA_003013855.2. Lineage (NCBI taxonomy): Eukaryota > Viridiplantae > Streptophyta > Magnoliopsida > Magnoliales > Magnoliaceae > Liriodendron > Liriodendron chinense. The sequence continues at coordinate 6,795,916 of ML058368.1, forward strand.
CCACCCACATCTCTACACCATTTTCCTAGTTATAATTTCTCTAAAGCAATAGAAATTGCACTTGAAAATGAAGCCAACTTGAATTCAAACGAAAAATAGAAACTTGCTTAAAAAAAGGAAAAATAACAACTAATTCTAATTCTAGTTGTGAATAGTCTTGGAAATCAAGTCTACTCAGCCTCTTACGCCATCAATTTGCTTTAAGCTTGTACATATTCTTCTTAGTGTTCAAAGTATCGATATTGCTATAAGTTTCGTTGGTCGAGGATATAGAAGAAACATCAATATTGTCGATAATATTGTTGATGAGCGAAAATGCATGAAAGCATAAGAAAAATGGTGAAATTTTCAGTGTAACTTTAAGAGATGCTAAAATACACATATTTTCTTATTTAGCAATAAAAATTATAAAAAAATGCATATATAATAAGTGTTCATTTAATGGGGCCTTAAAAGCAAGTGCCCTTGTAAAAAATCAATCCAACCATCTCATCCAACCATCCATCCATCCAAACATCCATATGATATTTTGCTCAGAAATCATCAACAATTGGAAATGAAACAAATGTTTATGATCTTGATATTGCGCATGTCGCAATAATGATAATATCGAGATATTATCAATATTATCACTGAAAAATCGAACACTGGATATAATTATGTGCCCATAAAAAATTTTGAAATGAAAATTTTTTAATAAACAATTTTTTGGTGATATGTATAGATCGGTAACATCATTGAAATATCCCAATACACTTGTGATTTAGCGACACCTAGAATTTACACAAAAGAAAACACTGGCAATACATCAATATATTTGCATTATACATAGTTGAAAATATTGATGATACATAGCCATACATGCTGATAGCTGGAATTTTCTGATAGCAACAGTGTTATCGATATTGCTATTAATATTATTGGTATTGGTATTGCAGAACTAGAGGTAAAACTAATATCGGGATACTTCGAACAATGGTTCTTTCAAAATTAAATCTGATCTACCTAGCATGTTGTCCCAATATTAGAAATAGGTGGATGGTTTAGATAACTTTAAAACACTTTTTTAGAGTCTTATACATTTATTTTGCTGCCTGCGGCCTATCCAACTTATCGATCAACCCAATTTTTTTTCTTCTTTATTTAACTTATGGATCAACTTGATTCTTTGGCTAGGCTATCAATATAGTGTAGTTTTGATGGGTGCATTGGATCTGGGGGCTTATCATGCCATGCTAGTACATGTGTGGCGTGTATATGAGCTTTAGTGCACACGTATGTAGGCTTACAAAGCTAAAAAAGATGCCTGTTTGGATCTCTTGGGAATTTTAGTTCCAATATTAAGCAACAACTTTTTTGTCACCTTGTTTTGCATTTTAAATTTCAAAACTTCGATATGCTGTTGGGCAAGCCTTTTCATCAAGTTGGAGGCGAAACACACATTGTTGCTTGATGCTTGTATGGCATGGTCTATCCACCGTGCGATCAATAGTCAACTGGCCACATTGTTGAAGAACTGAGCATGCAAGGTACATCCTCGGCTGAAGGATCATGAAATTGTTCTGTATTTCAAGTTCCAAGGCCTCCCTTTTTCAACTGTATCAGATAAAACAACGGATGCATTTGCTGAGAAACCACGTCCGTTCGTTAATAAAACAATGGTCACAAGGAAAAAAGTGTCATATAATAAAAAGATTGTGTCTAACGATGACACGTGGGATCATCCTATAACATCGTACGTACAACTATTATAATTATACACATGTTCCGATGATCGTTCCAGCACCTTCCTAGGGGTGTGGGGTCCACTCAAACAGATACTTCACATCTAAGCAGGTGGTGGACCCTACTAGTTACCAGCAGAGGAATTATAGGGTCCTATTGTATGGAGATGAGTTAATAGTATCCCGACATATCCATTTTCTACAAGGCCATGGATGGGTGATCCAGACTGTTGATATGATGAGCCTCTGCATCAATGGACTATGACCTAAATATTTACTGACCGTGTCAACAAAATATCTATATTGTAGATGAAGGATATCTTTGTAGCTCTGGAGCACTATTCAATAGGTTTTTTGACCATTTTGCCCCTCTGTTACTTTTCAGATGGTACGAAGTTGAGTGACTTGTAAGCTAAAGCCGATTTTGACCCAATTAAGGGAGTGGGTCCCAACTAAGAGTGAAAGGGTCTCCCATGCAAGATCAGATTCATTCATTTGAATCGGCCACCTTGGAATCCTAGGTGGGACCTTATCAGATTACCACGGAGCCCCTCGGTGGCCCATAAAAGTACCAACATTCTACATTAATTTGGGTGTTGTTTCCTTCACCGTGGTCTATCTGTGTTGAGTACTGCCTTTAGTTTTTTGCCAATGCCATGAAATTAAAACCCCCATCCTCTGGATGTGATGGATCTTCCTTCAAATTAGCAAGTGGGCCACACGAAAGCCAACCAAGGAACTTACATGATGTGGAGGGAGATGGTTTGGCGACATCCATGGATCATGAGTGAGATCCATGGATCAATGGATCGCAACTGGCAACTGTGTATTACAAATGTGTGAGTGGATCGCAGATCACACACATCTGTGATTCACTTCACACATCTGCGATCCATGGCTCCCAACTGCGATCTACATCACCCTACTACTATCTAACTCTCTCATTTGTGATCCATAGTACACACATTTGTGATCTAACTCTCTCATCTGCGATACACAATACCTTGTTGTTATCCAACTATTACTCACGTCTGTGATCCACAGTACACATTTGCGATCCAATTCTCCCATTTGTGTTCCAACTCTCCTAGATGCGATCTATGTCTCCCATCTGCGATCCACATCATCTTGCTGCGATTCAACTCTCTCATCTGCAATCCCACATCTAACGGCTTGGAAGAAGATAGAAAAGAAGAAAAGGAAAGGAAATAAAAAAGCTCTTTTGGGGCTGATGCGGCAGGCCCTACATCTTGTAAGTGCCTTCGTTGGCTTTTGTGTGACTCACTTGCTAGTCTAAAGGAAGATCCACCACATCTAGAGGATGGGGGTTTTAATTTCATGGCATGGGCTAAAAAATTAAGGGTGAAACAACACAGGTGGATCACAGTGAAGGAAACAACACCAAAATTTTGTGGGCCATCGATTGCGTGGTAATCCGATAAGGTCCCCCTCAAGGTTCCAAGGGTGGTCGGTTTAAATAAATGGATCTGATTTTGCATAGGAGGTCATTTCACTCTTCGTTGGGACCTACTTCCTCGATTGGGTTGAAACCCACTTTAACTTATGAGTAACTCAACCATCGTACCATCTAAAAAGGGATATAGGGGCAAAATGGTCTGAAACATCCCGTGAATAGTGATCCAAGGCTACAAAGATATCTTTTAGCTATAGTACAAACATTTTGTTGACACAGTCCGACTTAAGGACTTTATTAGTCGTTAACCCACCTGTACTGGCAAGGACGCGACTTGCTTGTTACTCGGGTTTACACTACTCCCCGGAACCCCAAGGGCCTGTTTGATTTCCATTTACGTGCGTAAATACAAGCAAATGGGTAATTATCACTTACCATGTAATTTCTGTACTTTTTGACAATGATAGTTTTCTTTTTTTTGTGCACTAAAATTGAGGAATGTACAATTTTTTTGTGGGGCCCACTGTAATACATGTGGCTTATCTACACCGTCCATCTGTTTTGCAAGGTGATTGTAGGCCATGGACCCAAAATTGAGGCAAATCCAAAGCTTAAGTGGACCACGCCACATAAAATAATGGTTTGAATAAATACCATAAAAAATCATTTATGATTATGATTTCCAATGGTGTGGGCTACTTGAGCTTTGGAAATACCTCATTTTTGGGCTAATCCTCGAAAAATGTTATGGTAAAACAAATGGACAACATAGATATGTCACATAGATCACAATAGAACCCATGAATGTATGATTATTATTTTTCGAATGTATTTACAAGGAGTAAATATACTCTCCATGTATCAAACAGAGGCAAATGATAATAATTACCTACTTGCATTCATTTACCAGCATTTATCCGGTGGAAATGAAAAACAAACACCCCCAAAGTTCTGTGGGACTCACTATGATGTTTGTGTTATATCCGCTCTGTCCATCCAATTCTTCAGCAAGGAAACATTACGGATGGAGATATCAACCGTTGATACCTTCATGGAGCCCGCCTTAATGTTTAGATCCTATCCAACCCATTCATAAGGTGATTCCCACTAGGATGAGGGGAAAGACAAATATAACCCTGATCAGAAACTTCCCTTACTCCACTAAAGGTTTCAATTGTAAGCGTTAAATCCTCACTCGTGTGTCCCATGTGTCTTCAATATCCCCTCATGTTTGGCCTTATTTCCTAAAAAGAGCTGACGAAACGGATGAACGGAGTGAATATAAGGCAAAAATTCTTAGTGGGCCCACAGACCTACGGTTCATAGTAGAGTCGTGTAACCCCGGTTACTGGTAAGAATCGTAATTCTGGCAATGGCCACGAGGATTGGGTGAGGCAGGGATAATAGCTTAGGGGTTGAGGCCTGATCGCGGGGCCACTTTGATGTACGTGTTGTTATATATCCATGCTGTTCATAAGTTTTTCCAGCTCATTTTATTCCACAGTCCAAAAAAAAAAAAAGAGACATCCAAGTTTCAGGTAGACCACACCACAAGGAAACAGTGGTAATTGAAACCCACCATTAAAAACTTACCATTGCCCGCTGTAATGTTTATTTTTCATCCAAACTACTGATATGAGTGGAAAAAACAAATGGTAGCTTTATCTAAAAAAGCTTTTGTGCCCCTAAAATATTCATAAGGGTGGGAATCAATTCAATCTGTCTCATTTTTTTGGACCATGACCTAAAATGAGCTGTAAAAATGGATGGACAGTGTTGATATAGAACAAATACATCAAAGTGGAACCTATGCTAAGGGCCTCACCGACTAAGTTGTTACACCTGCCACACCTAATCAGCGCCCACCACGCAAATGAGGACTTGCACTATCATAACAAAGGGTCAAATACCATGACCGAAAAAAAAAAAAAAAAAAAAAACACCATGACCATAGGATTCAAAGGCGACTAATACCATGGGTCCCACTTTATCCATCACATCAAATGTCTCCACCTATCTGCGCATGTTGGTAAAGAGGAATACATGCACGAATAAAGATACTCATATGAACATGGCTCATGCCTACGTGGCATGCAAATAGATATTCATATGCACATGACGGTTTGAATTTTTACACGTGTACCAATGCTACGTGCCGATACAGGCTTCGGTGCTTGAAACTGCTACTCAAAAGCAACCAGGATTGCAAATGAAAATCTGGTTGAATATTTGCGACAGCCAGTGGTTTTTTCTTACGGTTGACAGTAGACCAAGGTTTGAGAAATCCATGGGCAGCAAAGAAGAGTCCTCTGAAAAACTATATAAAAAGGAGCAGATTTCCTAGCTTCTCAAATATCCCACTCACTAAAAAGCATCCATTCTTTTCTCCAAAACCATCCTTCTATCTTTTTACATATTTGCATTTGAGATGGACTCTGTACGAGATTGGATCTCAGAACACAAGCTTACTAGCATTGGTAATCTCTCTCTCTCTCTCGTTAGATTTTTCAGCTTTAATCTACTATCTAACATGGGCCTGTGAACCATCATCCTCTTCACATATGTCATTGATTTATAGCTATCTAGACCATCCAAATTGTGGGGTGCATTGTTGATGGAACACATCTCTCTAAAACCACTCAAGCAATCCTAACCGTATAAGATGGTTACTGTCATTATCCATGACAATCTATACTATATATAATGCAAGTAGGTCTTGGACAATTTTAAACTTGCAATTAGTCTTCTTAGATGGAAAACCTTGAATTTTTCAAAGATCTGGTGTGACATTTTAAGTTATTTTTGGACCTTTAAAATGTGGTTGGCATAAGTCGTATGGTTCAAATTTCATCCATAAAAGATAAGCAAATGCTGATTATATTTTCTCTAGTGACCTCTCTGTTCCTGCAAAACCACTGTCACTTTTTATCTTTATAATCTTTTTAGTGTGATTTTGGCTTATGTTCTGTTCATATTTCGGCAAGAGATTTGGACCGTACGATTGTGCCATGTGTAGGAGTCTAGATCCACAAACTATAGTTGGAAAAGATCATGCAAAATGTGATCGTTCAATACCATTTTGTAAGGAAGAATATTTTGTACGACCCAGTTGTTTGTAAGGAAGATCATGCAAAATGTGCCTACTTTAACATACAAGCCGGTTGTTTCCATAAATTTATTCCTTGTGGAGGAGATCTGAGCCATGAAAAAGGTGGGCCAGACAACTAGATTATCTGAGGAAAACGTCAAGCTTATCCACTCATTGGGTTGCTCACGCCATTGAAATCAATGGATAGACGATGTTCTGACTCAATGTAGTGTGGCCTACCTGGTGAGTTGATCAGCCTGATGTTAGGTGATCTCCATAGCGTGGTTCATCTTTCTCACAGATGAGATCTCCTACGTGCATGACACGTTCGCCGGAATAGCAGTGTGTGCATGTGAGTTCATGCGAATATTTCTCATTTTTCAGTTGTAGAGTATAATACCCGGTGCAGTCAGCACATAGTTCACTCCATGCAGCATAACCCGAAAATTACAGTGATCGCTTGATCCTAACTATCAACTTGGTGTTTGTCAAAAGGATGGTTAATTCAGATGGTCAACAATCAAAAGTTCAACGAGCCAGATCAGATGGTTAAGATCGTTCTGATCAGTGTCAGTTTCAGATGGTAGAAATGTTTTATACACGAAGTATTATAATATAGTGTTCTTCTTGATGGGCCGGGCTGAGTTTGAGTGTTGTACGGGCCCAACCTGTTTATTAATCAGTTCCACCCTGAATATGGGCCTAAACAAAGGGCCCCAAAATCACCCATATTGATTGAACTGATGTTGGCATTTGCAATGTTTATGTTTTAGGCACTCTGTGGGCCTCTGCGATCGGCACATCACTCGCTTACACAGGTGCAAGATCGCCATTGAAGACAAGCCTCAGGCTCATACATGCTAGGTAATCGAGGGTGCCATGCACATATGTTGATACGCACATGACTGAGGCACAATCTAACACATGTGAACTGAATATGCACGTGCTTGAGTCACAATGTTCTAACTTGTGTGAACTGAATGTATGGTGTAGGATGCATGCACAAGCGCTAACCCTTGCCGTCCTCTCGAGTGCGGCGATCATCCATTACTATGAAAAGCACGATGCAAAGGAAGTAGGAAATGTGGCCCATATGCATTTGGCTAAATGAGAATCATTGATTATCTATAGTTCTCGACAGGCTGGGCCCTGCCTTCATGTTTTGCTTGTTGGGCTGGCCCAACTCAACATCTTGATTTCTCTAGGCTCAAACCTAGCTTAGTAACTACCCTAATTATGATATGAAATTTTCTTAGGACTTGGGGATTGTCCCACGTCCAAAGTTGAATGTAAATAATATAAGAATTTCAGAAATGGTATTGTAGTTGTGTTTTTATGTTTCAGGTACTTTCATGTATGTTTCATGCACGGTTCCTCCTTTTGAATGGATCGGATGTCAAACACACATGGTCCGCTTCAAATTATCTAATTGAAAGTACATTCCTCCTTTTGAATGGATTAGATGTCATACACACATGATCCGTTTCAAATTATCTAATTGAAAGTACATGTTTGGGCCATCTTATGAGTGGACCGGCCTGATCATTGAACCAGGGGATCTTGATGGTTGGGCTAACCTTCCGGACAGATCAGATGTTATATAGACATGGCAAGTCATCTTTGTTGGGAAAACAGAGCAAGTCCTTGGGTGACTCGTTCGGTGGAAGCAACCTTATATTAGATCAAACAATACAGTAGGAAACAAAAGAATACAAGTAACCATAGAGAACACATGATTTTACATGAAAAATTCTTGTGGGAAAAAACTACGGCACAAAGCAACAAACAAATCGATTATGAAAACAAATTACAAGATATGGAAACAACTTTCATGCAAAAACCGTTGTCTCTATAGGCAAATCCCATTCAAAACTCTAGCTTCTCTAGAACAAGCTTAACATAACCCTAGTCCCGTATTATTCCCATATATATTGTTACACCAAAATTAGGAAACAAATAGAATAATTACGTAAAACCGCGCCACCGTTGATTGATGATCTCAACCGATCAAGACTGATTGCATGTTGTTTCTTTGACGACCATGAGAAGACATCTGAACGAAAATGTAACACAAATTTGAGCACCCAACAAGTTATTAATGTTAGGAAAAAACTGATTGACCCCGTAGCGGAAGTGAGGAAAAATCAAACGAGATAATTAGAATGATCAAGCAAATCAACACACACAAGAAGGCAATTTGAATATTACGTGGAAAATCCCTTTAAATAGTAAACAACTAGAATTAGCAACAAATCCCTCGCAATTGACTTTACAGTTCGTGTATCATCAGGTGCCCGACAAAACTAAAATCTGTCCAGAGAGTTCCAACAAAAAAATTAGGAAATTTTGGACGCCTTGCAATAATCATCGAGCGCCCTACAACCTCCAAAAAACAGATCCAGTAGTCCAGATTTCAAAAGCCTATCCAGGGCAGTTTCGGGCAACTGACCAAGTTCTATCTGTCGCTCGAAGCCCTCTCAATGTCAAGATTGAAGACATCCCCAAGAATGAATTGGTAATAGCTGTATAAAATTTACTAAGATTTTGAGTACCTTTAATGTTCTTCGAAAATCTCTCAACTGCCTGCAAGTATAATACCACATGTAGGATATGGACACCCCACTTCTAGAGATACTAGGATAAATTGAATAAACAAGCCATAGGCCTAGTGTTAAGAGAACTGGCCTTTACACCCCACACACAAGCCATAAAGGAGAGTAAAATGAAAAATACCTTATTGCTCTCTCTCTCTCTCTCTCTCTCTCTCTCTCTCACACACACACACACACACACACACACACACATCATTACACCATTTCCCTACTTAAAAATTCTCTAAAGCAACAGAAATTGCACTTGAAAATGAAGCTAACTTGAATTCAAGCTTTAAATAGACACTTACCAAAAAAAAAAAAAAAAAAGGAAATATAACAACTAATTGTAATTCTAGTTGTATTTAGGCTTGTAAATCAACTCTACCCAGCCTCTTATGCCATCAATTTGCTTTAAGCTTGTAAATGTTCTTCTTAATGTTCGAAGTATCGATATTGCGATAAGTTTCGTTGGTCGGGACGACAGAAGAAACATCAATATTGTCGATAATATTGTTGATGAGCGAAAATGCATGAAAGCATAAGAAAAATGGTGAAATTTTCAGTGTAACTTTAAGAGATACTAAAATACACATTTTCTTATTTAGCAATAAAAATTATAAAAAAATGTATACAAAATAAGTTTCCATTTAATGGGGCCTTAAAATCAAGTGCCCTAGTAAAAAATCAATCCAACTATCTCATCCAAATGTCCATCGATATTTCAAAATATCGACAACATATGATATTTTGCTCGGAAATCATCAACAATTGGAAATGAAACAAAAGATTATGATCTTGATATTGCACATGTTGCAATAATGATAATATTAAGATATTATTATCACTGAAAAATCGAACACTGGATGTAATTATGTGCCCATAAAAATTTTTGAAATGAAATTTTTTTAATAAACAAATTTTTGGTGTGATGGATAGATTGGTAACATCATTGAAATATCGTCTATACACTTGCGATTCAGCAACACCTAGAATTTACACAGTAGAAAACACGGGCAAGACATCAATATATTTGCATTGCACATAGTAAAAAATATTGGTGATGCATAGCCATACATGCTGATAGCTGGAATTTTCTGATAGAGACAGTGTTATCGATATTGCTATTAATATTATTGGCATCGGTATTGCCAAACTAGAGGTAAAAATAATATCGGGGTACTACCAACAATGGTTTTTTCAAAATTAAATCTGATCTACCTAGTATGTGGTCCCAATATTAGAAATAGGTGGATGGTTTAGATAACTTTAAAATAGTTTTTCAGAGCCTAATACATTTGTTTTGCTAAGTGTGGCCTATCCAGCTTATGGATCAACCCATTTTTTTTTTCTTTATTTAACTTATGGATCAACCTGATTCTTTGGCTAAGCTATCACTATAGTGGTGCAGTTTTGATGGGTGGATTGGATCTAGGGGCCTATCATGCCATACTAGTATGTGTGGCGTGTATATGAGCTTTAGTGCACACGTTTGTAGGTTCACAAAGTTAAAAAAGATAACGGTTTGGATCTCTTGGAACTTTTAGTTCCAATATTAAGCTACAACTTTTTTGTCACCTTGTTTTGCATTTTAAATTTCAAAACTTTGATATGCTATCGGGCCAGCCTTTTCATCAAGTTGGATGCGGAACACACATTGTTGCTTGATGCTTGTATGGCATGGTCTATCCACTGTGCGATCAGAAGTCGACTAGTCACATTGTTGAAGAACCGAGCATGCAAGGTACATCCTCAGCTGAAGGATCATGAAATTGTTCTGTATTTCAAGTTCCAAGGCCTCTCTTTTTCAACTGTATCAGATAAAACAATGGATGCATTTGCTGAGAAACCATGTCCGTTCATTAATAAAACAATGGTCACAAGGAAAAAAGTGTCATGTAATAAAAAGATTGTGTCTCGCGATTACACGTGTTCCAATGATTGTTCCGATGATTGTTCCAACACCTTCCAGGGGTTGTGGGGTCCACTCAAACAGATACTTTGCATCTGAGCAGGTGGTGGACCCTACCAGTTACCAGCAGAGGAATTTTATGGTCCTGTTGCATGGAAATGAGTTAATAGTATCCTGATGCATCCATTTTCTACAAGGCCATGGATGGGTGATCCAGACTGTTGATATGATGAGCTTATGCATGAATGGACTATGACCTAAATAAGGTGATTCCCAATAGGATGTGGGGAAAGACTAACATAACCCTGATCAGGAACTTCCCTTACTCCACTAAAGGTTACAATTGTAAGCGTTCAATCCTCACTCGTGTGCCCCATGTGTCTTCAATATCCCCTCATGTTTGGCCTTATTTCCTAAAAAGAGCTGACAAAACGGATGAATGGAGTGGCTATAAGGCAAAAATTCTTAGTGGGCCCACACACCTATGGTTCACAGTAGTGCCGTGTAACTGCCGTTACTGGTAAGTCCCGTAATTCGAGCAACGACCACGAGGATTGGGTGAGGCGGGGTAATAGCTTAGGGGTTGAGGCCCTGATCGTGGGGCCACTTTGATGTACGTGTTGTTATATGTCCATGCTGTTCATGAGTTTCCCCAGCTCATTTTATTCCATAGTAAAAAAAGAAAAGAAAAAGAGAGACATCCAAATTTCAGGCAGACCACACCACAAGAAAACAGTGGTGATTGAACCCACCATTAAAAACTTACCATTGCCCACTGTAATGTATTTTCCATCCAACCTATTGATAAGGTCACACAGACATGGATGAAGGGAAAAAACAAATGGTAGCTCGATTTAAAAAAGCTTTTGTACCCCTAAAATGTTCAATATGATGGGAATCAATTTATAGTATGTGGTCCCCTAGAGATTTAAATTTGTCTCAATTTTTGGACCATGACCTAAATTGAGCTGTAAAAATGGATGGACGGTGTGGATATAGAACAAATACATCAAAGTGGACCCTATGCTAAGGGCCTCACCGACTGAGTTGTTACACCTGCCACACCTAATCAGCGCCCACCACGCATATGAGAACTTACACTATCATGGCCGTAGGATTCAAAGGCGACTAATACCATGGGTCCCACTTTATCCATCACATCAAATATCTCCACCTATCTGCGCATGTTGGTAAAGAGGAATACATGCACGAATAAAGATACTCATATGAACATGGCTCATGCCTACCTGGCATGCAAATAGATACTCATATGCACATGAGGGTTTGAATTTTTTACACTGTCCAAATGCTACGTATACAGGCTTCTGTGCTTGAAACTGCTGCTCAAAAAGCAACCAGGATTGTAAATGAAAATCTGGTAGAATATTTGAGACAGCCAGTGGTTTTTTCTTGTAGTTGACAGTAGACCAAGGTTTGAGAAATCCATGGGCAGCTTCTCAAATATCCCACTCACTATAAGGCATCTATTCTTTTCTCCAAAACCATCCTTCTATCTTTTTACATATTTGCATTTGAGATGGACTCTGTACGAGATTGGATCTCAGAACACAAGCTTACTAGCATTGGTAATCTCTCTCTCTCTCATTAGATTTTTCAGCTTTAATCTACTATCTAACATGGGCCTGTGAACCATCATCCTCTTCACATATGTCACTGATTTATAGCTATCTAGACCATCCAAATTGTGGGGTGCATTGTTGATGGAACATATCTCTAAAACCACTCAAGCCACGTTTAAGATGGTTACTGTCATTATCCATGACAATCTCTACTATAAATAAGCCAAGTAGGTCTTGGACAATTTTAAACTTGCAATTAGTTTTCTTAGATGGAAAACCTTGAATTTTTCAGAGTTCTGGTATGACATTTTAAGTTATTTTTGGACCTTTAAAATGTGGTTGGTATAAGTTGTAAGAATCTGTATACTGCAGAATTGAAGGACCATACAGTGTATCGAGTATGTGGATCGAATAACTGGAATAAAGACTTACCTGTTTGGTGAGCCATCTCCAATATCTGAGATCTGGATCTTCATCTCCTGGGATTGCTGTAGAGAAAACCTTAGATGGGGCTTGTTTTCAGTGTAATCCCGGATTGGGGACCTAGCACCCTTTAAATAGGGTTTGTAGTGGGTGTGGCAGTGTTTGAAACCCACCAAAACACTGCCACTCTTGCTCCACACGAATTTGGCTAACAAGAATCCATGTTCAACTACAATACTGCCATAGGCAGTGTAGATGCGCAACCCCTCTTAATTATATGGATCACGACTGTAGTGGGGTCCACTGATCAGTCCACACATGAATCTACATTTGTATTCAAATCTGGACCATTAATCAGTTGACCCACTATATAGAAAACTTTCATAAGCCGTATGGTTCAAATTTCATCCATAAAAGATAGCAGATGCTGATTATATTTTCTCTAGTGACCTCTCTGTTCCTGCAAAACCACTGTCACTTTTTATCTTTATAATCTTTTTAGTGTGATTTTGGCTTATGTTCTGTTCATATTTCGGCAAGAGATTTGGACCGTACGATTGTGCCATGTGTATGATTGAAAGTCTCAACGATAGTAAACTATCGTAGGAGTCTAGATCCACAAACTATAGTTGGAAAAGATCATGCAAAATGTGATCGTTCAATACCATTTTGTAAGGAAGATCATGCAAAATGTGCCAACTTTTACATACGACCCAGTTGTTTCCATAAATATATTCCTTGTGGAGGAGATCTGAGCCATGAAAAAGGTGGGCCAGACAACTAAGATTACCTGAGGAAAACATCAGGCTTATCCACTCATTGGGTTGCTCACGCCATTGAAATCAATGGATGGACGATGTTCTGACTCAACGTAGCGTGGCCTACCTGATGAGTAGATCAGCCTGATGTCAACGGTAGGTGATCTCCATAGCGTGGTTCATCTTTCTCACAGATGAGATCTCCTACGTGCATGACACATTCGCCGGAATTGCAGTGTGTGCATGTGAGTTCATTCCATGATTTCTCATTTTTCAGTTGTAGAGTATAATACCCGGTCCACTCTGCACACGTATACTTCACTCCATGCAGCATAACCCGAAAAAATACAGTGATCGCTTGATCCTAGCTATCAACTTGGTGTTTGTCAAAAGGATGGTTAATTCAGATGGTCAACAATCAAAAGTTAAGATCAGATGGTTAAGATCGTTCTGATCAGTGCCAGTTTCAGATGGTAGAAATGTTTTATACACGAAATATTATAATATAGTGTTCTTCTTGATGGGCCGAGCTGAGTTTGAGTGTTGTACGGCTGGAATTTTAATCAGCCAGGCCCAACCTATTTTTTAATCAGTTCCACCCAGAATATGGGCCTAAACAAAGGGCCCCAAAATCACCCATATTGATTGAACTGATGTTGGCATCTGCAATTTTTATGTTTTAGGCACTCTGTGGGCCTCTGCGATCGGCACATCACTCGCTTACACGGGTGCAAGATCGCCATTGAAGACAAGCCTTAGGCTCATACATGCTAGGTAATCGAGGGTGCCATGCACATATGTTGATACGCACATGATTGAGGCACAATCTAACACATGTGAACTGAATATGCACATGCTTGAGTCACAATGTTCTAACTTGTGTGAACTGAATGTATGGTGTAGGATGCATGCACAAGCGCTAACCCTTGCCGTCCTCTCGAGTGCGGCGATCATCCATTACTATGAAAAGCACGATGCAGAGGAAGTAGAAAATGTGGCCCATATGCATTTGGCTAAATGAGAATCATTGATTATCTATAGTTCTCGACAGGCTGGGCCCTGCCTTCATGTTTTGCTTGTTGGGCTGGCCCAAGTCAACATCTTGATTTCTCTAGGCTCAAACCCTAGTAACTATCTTAGGATTTGGGGATTGTCCCACGTCCAAAGTTGTATGTAAATAATAAAAGAATTTCAGAAATGGTATTGTAGTTGTGTTTTTATGTTTTAGGTACTCTCTTGTATGTTTCATGCACGGTTCCTTCTTTTGAATGGATCGGATGTCATACACACATGGTCCGCTTCAAATTATCTAATTGAAAGTATATGATTTGGGCCATCTTATGAGAGGGCCGGCCTGATCATTGAACCAGGGGATCTTGATGGTGGGGCCAACCTTCTGACAGATCAGATATTATATAAACATGGCAAATCATCTTTGTTGGGAAAACCGAGCAAGTCCTTGTGCGACTCGTCCGGTGGAAGCAGCCTTAGATAAGATTGAACAATAATAATGAGGATAAAAAAAATACAAGTAACCACATAAAACTTAATTTTATATGGAAAATTCTTAAAAAAAAAAAACCACCATACAAAGTGACAAGCAAATTTATTATGAAAATAAATTACAAGATATGGAAACAACTTCATGCAAAAACTCTTATTTCGTGTAAGTTAACAGGTAGTGTGTAATTTTGCCAGGCCTACTCACATATATGATCCCTTGTTTCCTAATCAAAATAAATTTATGATATTTAATGGGAATAAAATCAAAAAAAGAAAATCCTAAAAAGCTAATTAAATTCTCAAGAATCCAAGGCGTTATAAACTGTATTGGAAACAATGGGCCAATAAAGCATTGGCTACCTGGACATAGAAGTGAACGGTTTGGATCACTTTCTGTATGCTCTATCCGACGCCTACAAATGTGTGCCATGTACAGGCTCGCCGTACCCCACTGCATGGAAAAAACCGAATTTGTGTTTGGCCAGGGTGACGTCACCAACTTATGTGGCCCCCACTGTGATGTATGTGTTGTGTCCACATTGTCCATTCATTTGGAGGGATCATTTTATGTAATGAGACAAAGAATGAGGCAGATAAAAAGCTCAAGTGGACCTCACCAAAGAAAACAGTGGGGATTCATTTCCTACCATTAAAAACTTCTTGGGGCCACAGAAGTTTTCGATCAAGCTGATATTTTTGTTTTCCCTTCTTCCATGCATGTGTGAACTTATGAACAGGTTGGATCTCAAATAAACATCATGGTGGGCCGTAGGAAGGTTTCAACAGTCTGGTCATTGTCCCCACTGTTTTCTTTGGTGGGGTCCACTTGAGATTTGGATTTGCATCATTCTTTAGATCATGCCCTAAAATGATCTCTCAAAATGGATGGACGGTGTGGATTCAACACATACATCACGGTGGGGCCCACAAAAGTTGGTGACGTCACTTCAGAGACTCAACATGTCAGTATCTAGTCCGCGTCGGCATCGGAGAGTGGCGTGCGGGCGGAAGCGGATTTCTGGCAAAGTCTTTCGCTGGGGGCGCGAATTAGGTGTTGACCAGGGAACAGCTTAGTGGGTGTTACCCTAACCGTGTGGGGCCATCTTGATGTATTTTTTTACCTATACACGCCGTCTATCTGTTTTTTCATATCCTTTTAGGATGTGATCCAAAACCTTAAGAAGATATAAATCTCAGGTGAACCATAAAAATAGAAATAGTGACGAATAACAATTAAAAACGTTTTGTTGGCCACAAAAGTTTTGGATCAATCTGATCTTTATAATTTCCCTTCATCAAGACCTTATTGAAATTATTAAGAGCTTGGATTGCAAATAAACATTACCAAAACCTTACTATGGGCTCTTTGCAATTTTTAATAGTGCGGTGCTCAATCACACTGTTTCGAGTGGTATGGTCTACTGAGATTTAGAACTGCATAATTTTTGGAACCTCATTCTAAAATGGCTGTAGGGAAGGATGGACGGCGTGGATATACAAAATATCATTCATGTGGGCCATACCGTAGGGGTAACACCCACTAAGCTGTTCCCGGGGTAACACCTAATACCTGCCCTTTCGCTGGTGGGGCCCACCGTGATGTTTGTAAGAAATCCAACCCGTCCATCCTTTTTTGAGATCATTTTTGGAGTTGAAATGAAAAATGAGATGATTCCAAAAATAAAGTGGGCCACAAGAGATGGGAAAATTGGGAAAGAAATGTGTACGGTTGAAACCTTAGTTGGGCTACACCTTGATGTTTATATATGCCATCCAAGCCGTTTATAAAGTAATCCCCACTGGTATTATATCTATGCCGTCCATCCATTTGGCAAGATTATTTCAGGGCAATGAGGCAGATCCAGAGCTCAAGTGGACCCAGCACAGAAAATAGTTGGGATTGAACGCCAATCATTAAAAACTTCTTGGGGGCCACTTGAGCTTCGGATCTGCCTCATTTTTTGGTGTGATGCACTAAAATGATCTCGCCAAATGGATGGACGGCGTGGATATAACACACGCATCATGGTGGGGTCATTGCTACACCCGGTGTAGCTGGCGTAGCTAACCCGTGGGTGTAGCTAAATTTTTCTCGTGCTTTGCCACTGTATATAACAAGAGAGATTGTCTCCGACTCTCCTTCTCAGTTTTGATAAGATAGAGAAGGGTAGAGAAGATCGTTCGAGTTCACTGCGAACGGTGCAACCGGCATCGGAGAAGGTAAGCCCTCCGAACTCTTGCATTTATATATGATATCTTTGTTGGGTTTGCCATTAATTCGGTCCATTGCGGTGTTGGTGAGGTCCGTGTTTCTCTCTCTCTTTCCAATTCAGCTGCAATCTCACAGAGAGAGAGAGAGATAGAGAGAGAGAGAGAGAGAGAGAGAGAGAGAGAGAGAGAGAGAGAGAGAGAGAGAGAGAGAGAGAGAGAGAGAGAGAGAGAGTCTTGGGCCCTAGAAGCATCGATCTGGGCCCCTTCTGTGGGGATTCGTGAAAAGTTCCTTGCTTTGATCCAGATTCAGGGGCCACTTTTAGGTCCTAATCTTAGCAGTTCAACCTCAGTGATGTATGTTTGATTGCATACCGGAATCTTAACCCTTTTATAGGTACTCAACAAAATACAATAATCCTTACCCTCGTGTTTTTTCCATAGTTTAGGAGGTAACATGTGTTTGGATGGGTATATCCACTTAATATACGTACAAAACAATACAACCTTCTCCTTTCATGTTTTGCTATATGAAACCATCCTATGTTTCACATACTAGCAGCTACAATCATAAGAAAAACACTAACTCAAGCAACCAGGTTTTTGTGCAGGTCAAACCAAAAATCTCTTATATATAAGAGAGGAGATTCTGTTCTCATAAGAACATATGGAAAGTGTGAAATTAACGAAGATGGTTCACATCCTCCCTGATGATATCATCATTGGTATACTCGCCAAACTTCCGGTGAAGTCGCTCTTACCTTTTAGGTGTGTTTGCAGGTTCTGGTGCTCATTGATCTTTGAGCCATATTTCATTGAACGACACCGTCTCGAACATGTAGAACGGAATCCTCATATTATACTTCTGACACCAGAAGATCGCATCCTCTACCATTATTCCTTGGAGGAAGGAAGACAGTACCCCTATGAGTTACCAAAGGACATTACTCGAGATCTGTTAGATTTGTCAGCTTCTTGTCATGGTTTGCTCCTTCTCTCTGACGAAGAGGATCGAATTCATGTATGCAATCCTGCTACTCGAGAATTGATAACGCTGCCAAAAGCCAGCCAACACATTCCTTTTCATACGATTACAATTCAGAACGTTGGTTTAGGATACGATCACGTCGCCAAACAATACAAGATTGTCCGGTTCTTTAACCCTGACAGTTATATTGAAACTTCATTCCACATGGAATGCGAAGTCTTTACACTGGGCCTCTCGGATTCCTGGAGAAGAGTTGGTAGCATCCCTTATATGCTCGCCCTTTCCATAGCAGCTTTTGCAAATGGCGCCTTGCATTGGATTGTTGAAAAAGAAATCGAGCCTGCTATAAATATATGTACCTGCATGGTATCATTTGATCTTATAATGGAGAAGATTAGTGTAATCCCTCTTCCCAGGAAGAATCATAAGTGTCTGAGGTTAACGCAACTGGAAGGGTGCCTAAGTCTAGCAGACAGTTCGACAAAGCCGCTGGTGGACATATGGATGTTACGAGACAACACCAAACACGTCTGGATTAAAACATATAGCATCAATCTGGAAACTTTGGGTGGATATGTCAACGAATTGCGTTATGTTATTCCTTTAGCCATGCAAAGCAATGGGAATGTTTCCATATTTATGATGGGAACAGGGATCGCACAGTTGTCCCATTACAATCCCCGGACCAAGACCATAATGAATGATGAAGGGTGGAAATACCCTTATTTCTTGTCTGCTGCCTATAGTGAAAGCCTGGTCCGACTGAGGAGAATGTAATTTACTTTGTTGATGAATTATTTGAATGTCTTAGTTATTTAATGTTTGGATTGGATGTCTGACTAGAATTATTTTTATGAAATTTCAATTTTATAATTCTTTAATTATACAAACTTTGTTGTCGCTATAAATGACTCGGGTTCAGTCGTGACGCTGCCAGTACCCACCTTGGTGATGGTTGATGTTGTTAAAGTTGTAGGCCCTACCATAATGTAGTCTTTTTATCAATGCCGGCTATAGATGATGTACTTGTTTTATCCACTCAATTCATTTATTTTGCTAGCTCATTTTTTTTTATTTTATTTTAGGGCATGGTCCCAAAAAATGAGGCAGATCCACATCTCAGGCGGACCATGCCACAAGAAACAAGGGCGGTTGAACACCCCCCATAAAAAACTTCTAGAGGGCTACAAAAGTTTTGTATCAAGCTAACATTTGTGTTTTACCCCTGTCCAGGTCTGTGTGACCTAATCAACAGGTTGGGTGGCAAATAAATATTACTGTGGGCCCCAGGAAGTTTTTAATTGCGGATATTAAATCACCACTACCACTATTTTCCTGTGGTGTGGTCCACTCCAGATTTAGATCTGCCACGTTTTTTGGGCTCATGTCCTAAATGAGTTCGCAAAATGGATGGATGGCAAATGGTGGGTTGGTGGAGATCGTGGCAAAATGCATAAAATCATCAATCTGGATCATCCATAATGTGGCCCAACCTTTGGCTGTATCTTCACGATAAGAGACTTTGGTGAGAAAAACGGTCCAATCATCAATCTAGATGAGACCATCCATAGTGGATCATTGACGGGACCCATACTTGTACATGGTGAAGAAAACTTGAGCAAAATGTACATTTTCTCATATGCGGGCATGGTATGATACCTCATTGTGGGGCCCGCCTTGTCAATGTAGGGCTTACCTTGTCAACTGTTTGAACCTTACTGTAAAATAATACTATTTGAGTAGGTGGTTCAACCACAAAGTACCGTCCAGCCAGCAGATAACATCCAACCTATTAAGTGTATGTGACATCCAACCCTTCCAATAGGTTGGTCCTGCCATGAGGATCATCTAATGTAAAAATCATCCATAGATATCTACTTTTCAGGTGGGCGACACATATAAAACAATTTTTAAGCATTAATAAATACTAGAAGAGAAGTATGGTGCACTATATGAGTATTTTTTTTTTATATTATTATTTACAAGGTCATCCTCACAGGAAGGCTAGACGGTTGGATATCAGACACATTAAAGGTTGGAAGTTACTAGCTGGGTGGACCATTTTTTTATTTCTTTTCACGTTTTTTCTACTTGTAATGCATTGAGGACAGTAAATGGAGGCCAAATCCACACATCATCACGTGATTTGAATATGAACTTGTGACCTAATTCCTAATAACGGTTCATATATATGCCGTGTGAAAATGACCCAATTTCTTTTGTACTGGGCAATCTAATACCCATCTTGATCATGCCTCTTGGATGGGACCAGAATACGCGACGACACATGTTGCATACAAACATTAAAACATATGAGCTTTGTAGGGCTAATCGTGTTGTGTGTTGTGTCCCTGAGCTTGAGAAGTGTTTAGTGATGCACTGTTCCTTTTAGAATTCCTTGAATTCTATCTTTCTATACTTTGTATTATTATCTGATATGATGATACACTTAACCTGTCTCTTGATTTGTTTCTCTACCTTCGCCTTGTATTCCTTGAACCTGACAAACACCTCAGACTTGTACTTTAAGAAGTAGATCTAAACCTTTCTTGAGTAATCGTCTATAAAACTTACAAAGTATCGTGCTCCTCTTTTAAATGGTATTGTCATTGGCCTCCAGACGCAAAAAAATATGTGATCGAGTACCCCACTACTAGTGTGTGTAGCAGTCTTGAACCTTACCCTGCACTGCTTCCTATAGATATTGCAATGCTCACAGAAATCCACCTCACATGCCTTAACCCTTCAATGGCTTTCATTATTAAATTCTATCATGCCCATCTCGCTCATATGCCCTAGCTAGCAGCATATGCCACAGATTATGTCATCTGCATCTTATTCTGTTGGTGAGGTCGTAGTAGCCTCACCTATAATTGTACTTCCAACCAACTTGTACATATTTTTTTGTCTTATGTCTCTTCATTAACACCATTGCACCTCTGGCGACCTTAATTTTCTGCCAAATGCGGTGAAAGTGCACCCATTCGTATCTTGAACGCCCAAAGATATCAAGTTTTTCTTTAGATTCGGGATATGCCTGACATCACTTAAAGTCCATATGACTCCATTGAACATCATTATCTTGATGGTCCATATTCCGATGGCCTTGTATATAGCATCGTTCCCCATTAGAACACTCCCACCATCATATGACTTGTCGGTATCGAATAAGTTCTATTTGGGCACATATGATACGAACATCCCGAATTGAGTATCAACATATTTGTAAGATGACTCGTACAAGAGGAGACCGAGAAGAGATCTCCTTTTGAGCTCTCTTACGCTACACTAGCTGATTCACCCATGTTCTTTTTATTCTTTTTTTTTTTCGAGTTAGTACACACACCCAACTGTTAGTACACCAAACCCCCTGTTAGTCACACCGCAATGTTAGCCACACCTTTGGGAGTCGATACTAAGATCTTAAGTGTTGAAATGAGGTTATCTTCACTCAGCCTCCTACTTTTCTAAGCTATCTTTTCGTTTTTGGCTATGTCTCTTGAAGTGCCCCTTCACACCAAAATAGAAGCATCCGTCCTCACCTTTCGATTTTGATTTAGATTTCTTTTTCCTGTCAGACGGAGATTGGTCCATGAATTTTTTATGTTCTTAACCCTCTTTCGCAACTAACCCCTCCGCCTCGAACAACAGGGCAGAAATGAGAGCTGTGGTAGAGGGTTTAAGCATTTGTGTAGCCCACGGTCGGTATTGGCAAGTAAGAGTGGCGGCCCTTAGCCGTATCCTAGAGGTCAATTTTTCCCATACGCTAAGAGAGGCCAATACTGTAGCGGATGGGCTGGCGCATTAGGGAAGTATCTCTCGGGGGCACCGGATTTGCAATTCGGCGAGAGACCTTCCTCGAATTTCAAGAGGTCATCTGGTCCTTGACAGAGTAGGTTTGGGAAACCTGCGGGAAGGATAATTTGGTTGTATTTAGGGGTATATGATAGCCTGTCCTGCGCTCTTTTTGTCTGGCGGGCCAGTCCGAATGTCCTTGTAGTTCTCTTTTTGTTTGAATGAAAAAATCTGTTTAAAAATAAAAACTAACCCCTCCACTTGAGAATCCTCATCGATTGATTTTTTTTCATCTCATTAGATACGATAATCGCGGTGGCTTCCTTTTGAAGAGTACTCTTCCAATATAGCATAGTAGTAACGAGATGGTCGTATGATGTAAGAAGCAATGCTAGAAATAGCAACGCTTTATTTTCATCATTGATAGTTTCTTCGAGACTTAATAGAATGTCTTCATAAATGAGTTCATATGCTCCATAAGATCGGATCTTTCCTTCATCCGTAAGCCATAAAGTTATTTTTTCATAAACAACTTGTTAGTGAGGGACTTTGTCATATATAGATCTTCTAGTTTCTTCCACATATTTAGGGCCGATTCCTCATCCAAAATGTTGTACATGACTTCATCCGATAGGTAAAGACGAATGACGCTCATAGCCTTCTCCCAAGTTTGCTCCAATCATCTTCTGACATGTTTTCCAATTTAGTCTCCAACAACGTCTTGCCCAACCCTTTTGACATTAGAATATCCTTAATTAACTTTTCACTGTCATAAACTGAAATTATTCTTCCATCGAATTTATGTATATCAAACTTCGACCCCGACATCCTCGCTTACTTAACACTCTGATACCACTTTGTTGTAATATAGAGCCCACAACAAATCTGGATTAATCCTAGATATTAGACATTCGGATCTAATACAATCACTACAACAAATGGTTATTTACCGATGAAATTATTGGCGATGAAATTTTTTTCATTGGTAAAAATCCATTCTTCTTTCGTGCCCCCCACAAAAAATGTTCCCGCCACTATTTATAACGACGGGATTACACTTATACCGACGAAATTAACATATCGTCGGTAAAAAATCTTTTACCGATGAATATTTTCGTCAGTAAAGACATTTTATACCGACGAAATTGATACGTCGTCGGTAACAATGATAGAGCAC
Source organism: Liriodendron chinense (assembly GCA_003013855.2). Taxonomy (NCBI): domain Eukaryota; kingdom Viridiplantae; phylum Streptophyta; class Magnoliopsida; order Magnoliales; family Magnoliaceae; genus Liriodendron; species Liriodendron chinense. The sequence continues at coordinate 6,819,077 of ML058368.1, forward strand.
GGGTGTGGCCCACCAGAATTTTAAGAAGGGTTTTACCGACGAAAATTTTCGTCAGTAATAATCATATATTTTAACTTCGAATCGACCCCAGCAAGCCCCCATCTCTCTCACTCTCTCTCAGTCCTCTCTCTCACCCCTCACTCTCTCTCTCTCTCTCTCTCTCTCTCTCTCTCACCGGACGTCACCGCCGCACACTGCACGCCCTTCTCTCCGCCGTCACCGTCGCACAGCCTTCTCTCCGGTAACCCCCCCCTCTCTCTTTCTTCTTCCTCCATTTTCTCTCTCTCTCTCTCTCTCTCTATATATATATATATATATATATATATATATATATATATATATATATATATATATCTCGTTCACTCCATCCCCCTCCATTGTTTGTGGGGCCCACTGTCGGCGGTCCACTGCTTGTGGGTCCCACCGTCCCATCGATTCTACTGTTTTGTGGGGCCCATCGTCGATGTACAATAGTGTTTTGTGGGGCCCACTGTTTTAGTAAATCCTTAATTAGGAATTTATTTTGGAAATCCCTAATTAGGGATTTCTTAATTAAAATACATAATTTGGGATTTTCAATTCCAAAAGAAAATTAAAAAATTATGGATATCCAAATCTGAAGTGGACCACACCACTAGAAACAGTGTCCATTGGTTGTGGGGCCCACCATCGTTGTCCACTGTTTGTGGGGCCCACCGTCGGTGTCCACTGTTTTGTAGTCAGTGGCAATGCCTACCGTCGCTGTCCACTGTTACAGGTGGCGATGAACACCATACGTAGTAAGCCCACTCCTGATGGTTGTCAGCGGAGTGAGCCAGAAATCCTGAGTGAGGTGCTTGGCACCCATTAGAGTTGGCTCCAGCCGATCTGTCGCTACTGAGAGAGCCTTACGCCAAGTTGATATCTCAGAGAGAGACGTTCAGTAGTTACGGGTCGTCGTCGATGAGATTAAAGAGCAGCTGGAGAGGCAGAGGGAGGAGGAGCAGAGGCGTAGGGAGGAGGAGGAGCAGAGGCGGAGATTGGAGGATGATAGGCGACGGGAGGAGGAGGAGAGGAGGGTCGAGGAGTTGTTAGTGGAGCATGAGCGACGGATGTATGAGATGTTTTAGGCTCTCGCTGCACGCTTTGGCACCGATGCCCTGCCACCTCCACCTTCATCTTCGTGATTTTTTTTTTTTAATTTTATGTATGAATGTTAAATTTATATGTATTTGTGCGTGGATGAATGTGGGTTGTATGTGGATGTAGATAAGATTATTTGTGTATGGATGGATGTGGTTTGTGTTTGTTTGAATGTAGTTTGTATTTATTTGGATGAATGTAGATGTGAATATGATGAAAATGTATTGTAACAGGTGTATTTACAGGTATATATTAGGAATTTTTTCCTGAATTTTAAAAATAAATAGAACCGGGAATGAAAAGACTATTACCAACGAAATATTTCGTTGGTAATAGGAAGATTAAGTCTTATACCGACGAAATATTTAGTAGGTTATAGAAGAGACAAATGTTTTACCGACGAAATATTTCGTAGGTAATAGACTTTACCGACGAAATATGTCGTTTGTAAAACTTATACCGACAAAAGAGTTCGTCGGTAAAATCTGTGTTTACCGACAAAACATATGTTTTTTCCTACCAAAACTAAAATGTTTTGCTGACGATTTTAATCGTCGGTATTTGTTTTATCATTGCCGACGAAGTGAACTTTCATCGGGAAAATCTTTTAGCCACTCTCTTTTTGCGACGATATTAGCGGCGACATATTTCGTCGAGAGTAATAATTACCAACGAAATATTATCAAATACCGACGAATTATGTGGTCAGTAAAAGATCAATTTCTTGTAGTGCATTATCAATCATGAGCTTTGCAGAAGCTTGTACTACAAAGATAGAACAATCAAACTAGAATTAACCAATCAAGCAATCACAAACACACAATTTTACATGGGAATTAAAACCCTTTCGAAAAAAAACTATGACACAAAGCGACATGGATCTTAACTATAATTGAAAACTTTGAGTTACATCACTCTCCTTCTTTGATCGTAGAAGTGAACCAATCTTCCCTTGCTATGCACACCCCTAGGAAAACCCCTAGCCCTCGAGAAAAGTCCAATTCGCAACCCCTTACAAATGTAGATCATCCTGCAAAACCCTTCTCATATGAGAGAAACACAATCGTTATTAAAAGCCCGAATCAAACCAAGAGTTAAAATCCCGACTGATGTAAAACCGCATAATTAACTAAGTCGATGTCCATCAATTGGACTCAGCAGTAATCAAAGTTACTGTCAGTTGAACCCACAACCAATAGAGCTCTGCTCATAACTTCTGACTGAGAAAACGTGCACATATGGTTTCTCCTACTTTATCTCCCAAGCTGAGCATAATCAAGGCATCTGCACAAACAATTATTACGGCAAGCCGTCATTGTATTCTATAGCGGACCCATCTGATGGGTGGATTGTATTGATTTTTGCACCAGGCGATTTATATACAGAGGAGCCATTCTTTTGAACTGGTTGGATGCGGTACACACAATATTTTGCTTGATGCTTGTACGGAATGGTTATCTACCATGCGATTCGACTGGTCACATTGTTTAAAAACCGAGCATACATGGTACATCTTCAGCTGCAGGATCATGAAATTGTTTTGCATTTCAAGTTCCAATGTCCACCCACCCTTTTTCAACTGGATCAGCCTACAACTATTACAGTCGATACACGTGTTCCGATGAACGTGCCACCACCTTCTAGGAGGTGTGGGGCCCACCCAAACAGGTACTTCGCACCTGAGCAGATGGTGGACCCTACTAGTTACCAATAGAGGAATTATACGGTCCTGATGCCTGGAAATGAGTTAATAGGATATTTGATGCATCCAATTTATACAAGGCCATGGATGGGTGATCCGGACCGTTGATATGATGGGCCTCAACATGGATGGGTTATGCCATAAGCATTTAGAAAATTAGATAATTCTATCCATCCGATATGATTGTTATTCGGACCGTTAGGTCAATGATACGAGGATTAGGGAGGTTCTATTAGGTACCGTACGTGATTCCCCAAACTGTGGGCCTTACGTGTACAGATTGGCCCAGAAGTATAGACAAACCGCACCAGAACCATCTTGTCCCCTCTAAATCCGACGGCTCACGTTGTTTTGCTTTTAAAGGACGCGACTTGCCTGTTACCCGAGGTTACACGTACGGCTCCCTGTAACCCAAAGCTGGATGTGTGGGGCCAACATGATGTTTATGTTATATCCACTCCGTTCATCCAAATTCTTTAGCTTATTTTAGGACATGAAACTAAACACAAAGGAGATCCTATACTCAAGTGGGCCATACCACAAGGAAACATTCCGGATGGAGACATCAATCCTTGATACCTTCTTGGAGCTCACCTTAACGTTTAGATCCCATCGAACCGGTCATAAGGTTATTCCCACCTGGATGAAGGGGAAAGAAAAATATAACCCTGATGGGAAATTTCTCTTACCCTACTAAGGTTTCAATGGTAAGCCTTATATCCTCACTTGTGTGTCCCACATGAGTCTTGGATATCCCTTCATATTTTACCTCATGTCCTAAAATGAGTTAAATAAACAGATGGACAGAGTGGATATAAATAGAACTTCTTTGTGGGCCCCACAGACCTATGGTTCACAGGGAGCCGTGTATCCCCCGGTGAGGGTGAGGCCTTGATGGCGGGGCTCACTAGATGTACATGTTATATATCCATGCCGTCCATCCTTTTTTCCAGCTCATTTTAGTCTATATCCCCAAAAATGAGACAGACCCAAATCTCGGTAGACCACACCACAGGAAAACAGTGGTGATTGAACGGCCATCATTAAAAACTTCCTGCCCACTGTAATATTTATTTCCGATCTAACCTGTTGATAAGGTCACACGGACTGGACGAAGGAAAAACACAAATAGTAGCTCCATACAAAACTTTTGTAGCCCCAAGAAGTTCTTAATGGTGGGAATCAATCCACCTGTGATTTAATTTGTCTCATTGTTGAGACAATGTCCTAAAATAAGCTGTAAAAACGGATGGACAGCCCATGTATAAAACAAATACATCAAGGTGCGCCCACTGTTAGGGCCTTACCTACTAAGTTGTTACCACTGCTTCACCTAATCCGAGCCCTCCTCCCATCTAAGAACTGACGCTATCATAGTCGCCCACCAATCCGGCAGGTCAAATACCATGACCATGGGGTCCAAGGCCACTAATACCATGAGCCCTACTTTATCCAGCACATCAAATGTTTTTACCTATCGAGCTTGGATTAGGTACTACCCACAAGAGTGTGGCTAGTAGGTGACATATAGGTATTGGTGGAGAGCCATGCGTCAAAGGAGACCAATCACATCAGCAAACATAGGTCCCTCTTACACCCTGCTTTCCACCAATCCAGGCATGTCACGTACTGGCCTATCTCGAGCTGGTAGTACCTAAGCTGAGCAAGACTAGCTAAAATCCACCAATCTGAGCCTAGTATTGTCCAATCAATCTACTGACAGTGTTGGTTTATGGTTCAGATTTTTTACACGTGTTTGAATGCCACGTGTACATGCCTTGGTGCATAGAACTACTGCTCAAAAAGCAACCATGAGTGCAAATCGAAATATGGTGAAACTGAGACAGCCGGCGGTTTTTTACGAGAGACAGGAGACCAAGGTTTGAGAAATCCATGGGCAGCAAAGAAAGGTCCTTTGAAAAACTCTATAAAAAGAGCAGTTCATAGCTTCTCAAATCCCACTCACTAAAGTAAAAGCATCTATCATTTTCTCCCAAACCATTCTTTTATCTACATATTTGCATTTGAGATGGATTCTGTGCGAGATTGGATTTCTGAACACAAGCTTACTAGCATTGGTATGCTCTCGCTCTCTCTCTCTCTCTCTCTCTCTCTCTCTCTCCATGAGATTTTTCAGCTTTAATTTACTTTCTAAACATGGGCTAGATTTCTTTGAACCACCATCCTCTCACATGTCACTCATTTACGGTTATATCCAGACCATCCAAATTGTGGGGTGCATGCGTTGTCGAAACATATATATCTCTATCTCTAACATTGATAACCGTTTAAGATGGTTACCATCATCTTCACTGAAAATCTCTACCATCCATAATGCGAATAGGTCTTAGACATTTTTTCCCCCTGCAATTAATTTTCTTTGATGGAGAACCTTGAAATTTTTAGGGACACGGTATGACATTTTAAATAAAGTTATTTTAGGAGTCTAAAAATGTGGTTGTATAGCGTGGCTCATCTTTCTCACAGATGGGATCTCCTGTACGCATGACACATTCGCTGGAATAGCAGCATGTGTATGTGAAAGTTCACAAACAGTGAGTTCATGCCATGATTTCGGCTCAGCACAGAGACACTTCAATCCAGACCATCCGAACAGTCAGACCTACTGAAGATGCAGCATAACCCAAAAGTTACAGTGATCACACAATCCTAGCCATCAACTTGGTGTTTGTCAAAAGGTTGGTTAAGATCGTTTTGATGGGGGTCAGTTTCAGATGGTAGAGATGTTTTATACACGAAATGTTAAAGCATAGTGTTCTTCTTGATGGGCCGTTCTGAGTTTGAATGTTTGGACGTCTGGATTGTTAAAAAGTCAGGCTGCCCAGGCCCATTTATTAATTGGATCTTCAAATTCAGATCTGGGCTTGACCTATTTGGGCCCAGGACTCAATAGAAGGTGATTTGAAACCTGGGCCCAGCCCCGACCTGTTTATCAATTGGGTCCACCCAGAATATAGGCGTAAGTCCATATTGATTGAACTGATGTTGGCATTTGCGATGTTTCTGTTTTAGGCACCGTATGGGCCTCAGCGATCAGCGCATCACTCATTTACACAGGTGCAAGATCGCCACTGAAGACAAGCCTCAGGCTCATACATGCTAGGTGATCAAGGGAGACTTGCATATATGCCATACAAACATGCTTATAATGTTCTAACAGGTGTGAACTGAATGTATGGTGCAGGATGCATGCACAAGCGCTAACCCTCGCAGTCCTCTCAAGTGCGGCGATCGTCCATTACTATGAAAAACATGGTGCAGAGGAAGGAGAAAATGCAACCCATATGCATGTGGCTAAATGAGGATCATGCATCGATCATCTGGTCATCGACAGACTGGGCCCAGCCTGCATTTTGCAATTGTTGGGCTGGCTAAAGTTAAAAATTTTATTTCCATAATTCAGGCCCAGGCCCAGCTCATTAACGGCCCTAACTATTTATGACCTATGCTATGAAATTTTCTTAGAGTTTGGGGATTGTACCACGTCCAAGTACTTGTAGCTAAATAATATAAGAATTTCATAAATAGTATTTTAGTTGTGTTCTTATGTTTTAAATATTCTCGTGTATGTTCCATGCATAGTTATTTTGAATGGATTGGATCTCATACACACATGATACACTGAGATTTATCTGATTGAAAGTACATGGCTTGTCCATCTGATGAGTGGACCGGCCTGATCAGGGACGTTCTTATGGACGGATGGGATGTTATATACACAGCTGGAAAAGAGGCACACGTGTATAATATCAGAGTTGCTCATTGGATGAGAATTACTTTGTAGATGCTATATTCTGATGATCATCAGGTAGGCCACACGTGTACTTCTAACTCGAACCATTGACTAATTTCTCTTAAATGTTCATGTGTTTTGGAAGGTTGTGGTCCTCGTGATGATTGTCTTCGCCTGATGAGCGGCTCTCCCATGTCACACTCATTTGTACAAATTGCGAATGATAGATTTTCTTGATTGCCTGTGATGGGCCCACCAAACAAATCAAATTAAAGGATGCCTGCCTCTCTTTATCAACACAATTAATTATATAACGGACGTGTTCACCATTCATCGAGAATACAAAAGATCAACGCGATGATAAACTTATAAGTTCAGTGCCATCTATGCTCATTGGTCCACGTCATCACTAATGACGAGCAGCTCACAAAACAAGCCGATTTTCCTCTCAATTATGAATTGCTTGATACACAACCCCACTTTTACTGTGTGGAATTTCTCAGGGCCTCACCATGATATATCTCTTAGATCCGCATCATCCATCAATTATTTCAGATTATTCTAAAGCATAAGACAGAAAATGAGGTACATCGAAAGCTCAAGTGGACCACACAATAAAAGGCATGGAATTAAATGAGTAACGCTGAGACCTTCCTACAGTCCAATGTGAGGTTTATTTACCATCTAACCTCTTCATAAGGTCACTCAGACCTCGATGAAGGGAAAACATGAACATCATCTTGATCAGAGTGTCTGTGGCCCGAAGAAGTTTTCATTGGTAGATGATTCAATCCTCACTCTTTCTTGTCGTGTAGCACACTTGAGCCTTGGATCTGACTTGTTTTCGACCTCGTGTCTAAAAGGTATTAAGAAAAATGGATGGACTGTGTGGATCTAATAAATACATCATAATGGGCCCCACGGAAGTTCCACTTTTCAACCTTCTCATTTCATTCTCTCTAAGTGAGGAAGGGAATTTCTTGACGTGGGGAATTTATGCTGGCCCATGATGATTTATTTCCAAGATCCACACCTTTCATATATTTTTTTTTCAGATCTTTTTAGGTTATAAGCCTAAAAACAAGGTAGATCCAAAGCTCAAATGGAACACACCATAGGAAACAGTGGAATTGATGCTACTGTTGAAAACTTCTTAGGGCCATACCTTCATCCAGGTATGGTTGACCTTACGCTTCATCCTGTTGAGGGGCCATGAAGTTTCACATGTTAAAAGTTAGCACGCAATGTACTAGGAAGAGAGAAATTCGGGGTATTTGTGAACCGGAGATATCGAAAATGATGTGGACGAATGAGAAGTGCCGGCCCTGGAGTTGCTTGTGCTTTCAACACAAATAGAGGTGGCAATGGGTCAGGTCGGGTTGGGTTAAGTTCGGGTTGGGTTGTTTCCACCTCAACCCTAACCCGACCCAAATTGAATTCGGGTTGGATTTTCCTAACCCTTACCCAACTCAAATTAAATCAGAACGGTCGGGTTAACCCACATTTTAATGATCAACTAACTAATTTGTAGATTAAACTAAATGCATATGACACTAGCATTCAATTGATATATATATATATATATATATATATTGTCGACCTCATGGGAACTTTCATGAGGTTGAGCTGTGTGGGCCCCACCATGATGTGTGTTGAACATCTACCCCCTCAGTCAGACACACCATTTCATAGTGGGCCACAGGCTTAAAAATCACGTCAATCCATGACTTAGATGGGCCACACCACAGACAAAAGTTGAGAGGGGTAATCCACCCATTAAAACCTTTATGGCCCAACTGAGTTCTGTATACGGCTGATTTTTGGGATATCCCATGACCTAAAGGGGACCCATCAAATTCATGGTATTGATGTCTGACATGTGGGGCCCACACAGCTCTTCCAATGAGGTAAACCTTATATATATATATATATATATATATATATATATATATATATATATATATATATATATATATATATAAGCCAAGGTTTCCAAGGTTTTTTTTATAGAGCATTTCTATTACGTAAATACTGCAAGGGAAAAATAAGTGGATAGAATGGAGTGCAGATTTAAAGCATACCTCCTTAAGCATCAACATAATTAAGAGTAATGGGATGATGCTTCAGGCATGTTAATCAAGTCTATTGAATTCACAATCATGTGGACTGTTCTAACAAGGTGTGTGAGAGAAAAAAAATGTATTATTTAACTAATAAGAAAATCAGTATATAATAGTCTTAAGGACCACCATAATGTTTATTAAATTGACAGACATGCGAACCGTTTCCAGTTAGGTGTGAGAGAGAAAAAAAAAACTATGTATTATTTAACTAATAAGAAAATCAATATATAATAGTCTACTTAACCCCTATATGATTCGGGTCGGGTTGGGTCACCTTTAACCCTAACCCGACCCAAAAAAATCCGGGTCGGGTCGAGTCAACCCAAAAATTGAATTCGGGTCAAAATTTCCAACCCTAAACTAGAAAAATTCGGGTTGGGTCGGGTCGGGTCGGGTTAGCTGGTCGAGTCGAATTTTGCCAGGTCTACTTGTACTCTCATTGTTGGCGGATTTTAGGCTTTATGCATTATGGAAAGTGAGCCTTCTTAAAAATTCAACTTAATGATTCCTATTAAAATTCTTGTTTGCGATAATTCTAAATTTCTATAAAACAACAAACCATAAGAACAACCTAGATTATACTCATGAATCGCATAGATAAATTTCTACAATATCAAATTTTGATGTCAATTCTTTAATTGAAGAAGTATTTCTCTAAACTATTAGAGAAGAAAGAGCCAATCGAGAAAATCAACGTCTAATCCTCTGGTAATGGCCAAGATTGACACAAACCATTGACAAAAATAAACCACACAAGCACGCATATGATGGAGATCAATGAACTCTAATGGATGCACTCAACATTATCTATTTTCAATGGCATGTAAGAAGCATTGTAAAGTGAGCTAAAGCTACCAAGTCAAGATTCAAAACTCATTTACGCATCCAGTCTAAAGATTGACCTTTTTTGTGCATTATTAAATTAGATCATCTTTCACGTATTATCCAATCCTTGATCATATGATGATAATTTAGGGGGGCGTTTGGCACATGGTATTAGATGGGGGTGGGATGGAATTACATTTGGTTCTGTGTAAATTCCAACCGACGTTTGGGGAGGATAGGAGGGTTGGGATTAGGTGGGATGGAATTGCATTTGGACCCATGCGGGATTTTCATGGATTTTGAAATCCACTACAAATGTACGCCCCAAATTGATGCGTGTGTTTTATCCATGCTGCTCGTCCATATAGACATTCGTTGTAAATTTGGTTTGTTGATTACAATTTCATGGTCCCCCAAACGGGATTTTGGTTACTCCAGTGTTTTTCCCATAGCAAAAATTTGATTCCAAACATGTTATTGGACAGTGAAAATACCATGGTATTACCAGACATGTAATCATTGTGCAATAAGTGATGTTAATCCCACCTAATACTATTCAATCCCTTCTAATAGCACGTGTCAAACACCCCAGGCTAGTGGGCCGTGAGGTTATTAACTTGAACTCGATGATCATCCAATGCAACTGTTCAAAGGTTTAACACCAGGATCATATATCCATAGAACAATCATACTCCTGTGTAAGATAATGGCAAAGACATCAAGTTGACTCTAGATGGTGGAGACCTTCCACCTTGAGGCAAGTCAGTTTCCTCATACAAGATTATCGTACATTGCAATGCTAGATATTGTCGAAGGTATATTACATTATTTAATAAGATCCATGATCAACAAGATCAATGGCCGAGATCGACCATCTCACATCCACATGGTTAGGGCCCACATTGGTTTTTTTTAACATCACAACCACGCCATGTGGGCACTCGATCCAATAATCTCGGTGTTGAAATAGTGCTTGTTTACCACTTAGCCATGGCTAGCCAAACCCCCACATTGGTATTCCATAGTGCAACTCTAACACTCTTTATTTGCCTATGCTTCCTTGTTAATTCAATCATATCATGTATATCTCGTGAACGTTTTATTTATTTATTTTCATATATGCTTAAATATATGACGGTAGATATTTCACATTATTTACATAAGGTTGAAGTGCTCTCGAAGGGAGCTCGATTCATTTTCTGAATGAGTGATAGTGAGCTCCTAGTTTTCACTACAACAATTCTCTTTCCATCTTAATGAGTCACAACTGATGAACAAATTTGATTTAATGAAAGATGCGTACCATGGTGGCCCCACACACAAACATATGATTTGTTAGTGCACTTTGCTGTGGCATACTAGTGCACTTTATTTGTCAATCACATGTGTGCATGTGTTGTAATATCATTGAGTCTTAACAAGATGAAGACCAAGATTTAAGTGGACAAGCATCATCAAGGAAGAAAACACAGGTAAATGAGATGCCTTGGTGACCCTAACCCTTAGAACCAAAATAATCATAACATCTATATGACTTGGACCATATAGTAAAATCGTTAGTCATCTTCATTAGCTTTATAACACTTAGAAAAACATAATAAGTTAGGCTAATAAAAGATGTGTAAGCTGTCACACCCCGAATCTGGTAACTAAAAAAAAATACTTTCTAGCTACCAAATGCGGCGTTTGACCTTTTTTTTTGTACCATGCATAATATGGCAAAAACCCAAAACATGTAACACATATAATAACGTTCAGTACAATAATGTCTCTATCCTAAATATTACATCTCATAATTTTTCAAAATGTACAAGCTCTATATGAATGTAACTTCAAAAGGCTGTCGCACCTACTCATCCTCACTCTCGGCTCCCGCCTGTAATGTTAGAGGAAACAATGAGTTGAGTTTTTCATAAAAACTCAGTGGGTGCTTCTATTATAAGGGATAACACTATTGGTTAGAGTATTCGCATGTAATCATAATCAACATAATCAATGATAATATAACCGATTAGAGTACAACTTGTGTAAGTAAACATATGCTACTGAAATGAAAGTAAATGAAGGCAGGATGCACGGGATTGCATAAATGCTTTGCGGTGTACCGTATGCTCCAATGCTCCAAATAATATCATCATGGACATGCCTCACATCCCTCCTGATAGGATCAGGGGATGGGCGCAATTCACCATTCCCCAATGGTAGGTTCCCCACACTCTCTCCCCTGCTCTTGTTGAGTCAGGAGGCTTCCCAATGGCCAATTGGGGATAACTATCGTGTACAATACCCTAGGGAACTATCTTGCCTTTTTAAGCAAGATAGTGGGGCTACTTCACACAGAAGAAGGTTATTCCTATGTCCGCCGAGGCGTCCATATGGTTCAGAGTCTAGATCAAACCATTCCACAATCTTGGCTAACCAGCATGAAAGTAGCCACCAAGATTCACTTTACTGCTGGGCTACATCACCACATTAGGGGAAAACGATGGGCCGCCCATCATCGTCCAATATGGTCGCAGGTTCCATATAGGGGGTCACCCAGGCTTTTAGGACCAAATCCAGGGTAGCGCACCCCTTCGGGTCCATCACCTCATCACATAGATGGGCCACCCGGTACCATATCATATAGCATACAACATTATTCGGCCAACACGAGGACCGCTCTATCCATTTGATCTCATGGGATCCTACAATTTATGTTTCTTCCTCTTCCTGGTCAAGCATGTGTGGAAGTTCTATAAGCATGTATCATGGATCATCTATATGCTACACATATGCATAACTGATCATTGCCCAGTCAAGTATAAGCATACAATATGCACCTTAGCATACTTGATCATGGGAGTGCGCCTACATTGCCCCTTTAAAATTCCTTTTTGTGGGCTGGCATCAAGTCCCTATTCCATAAGCAAGTGGGCTTTCTAAAGGCCCAACTACTAATATGTAAGGGGCTTTCCAAGGGTCCATCAGTTACGGCCCAACTACCCATCTCGACATGAGTTAACAAACATAATTTCTACTCAGCACAATAAATACCAAATGGGCCAAGTGGATCAAACATCACAATTATCACAATTATCAGCATTATCATCATAACCACATAAACATAAAATAGTCAGTCATTCGCATCATCACATCATATTCATTCATCACAAGGGGCCGCCAATATACTTCACAAGTGGGTCTGACCAAGTGGCCCAATGCCCGATATTTCCCACTCAATGTTAGGGCTGAAAGTCGGGCGGGTTCAACCCGACCGACCCGTGACCGACCCGACATTGGGTCGGGCTCGGGCAGGGTGGTTCGGGTTCGGGTTCGGGTTCGGACTCGGGCCATAGAAACGTTAACCCGATGAAGCTTGGGTCGGGTTTGGGTTGAGGTCTCGGGTTGCCCGACCCAACCCGAACCCTATATATATATATATATATATATATATATATATATATATATATATATATATATATATATATATATATATATATATATATTACTTCTTAATTTTTGTGATAACATTATTAATTGACATGAAAAAATGGATGAGTGGTGTGGATATGAAATACATTCATCAAGACGGGCCTACCAAAGGCCACACCAAATCTGGATGCTTACTTTTTTGGCAAGAAATCCAACTCCAGCTCTCCACCGATTCCTCTTCCAGAGGAAAATCGAATGGCCTACGAGGCTCTAATTGTACAAAGTAAACTCTATTGGGCCCACTATGAATGTATGTGTTCTATCCACGCCGTCCATCCATTTTGTTTGCTCATTTAAGCCATTGAGCTTAAAATTGAAGTATATTCAAAGCTTAAGTGGACTATGCCACACAAAGCAATGGGAATAATGATTTCCACCTTTGAAACCTTCCTAGGCCCCATAGTGATGTCTCTTTGTCATCCAACCCATTCATAAGATTACATAGACATGGATGGAGGGAATACACAAATATTAGCTTGATCCAATGATTCCGTGGCCCCCACGAATTTTTTAATGGGAGATATTCTGTTAACACTTTTCATGTGGTGTGGTCCACTTGATATCTCAAAATGCTTCATTTTTGGGCTTTAGTCCTAAAATTACCTATTTTGATAGATGGACCGAGTGGATAAAATACTAAAATCACATTGGGCCCCACAGAGTTTACTCAATACTCTTAGCCTACTTACTAGGCAGTCCGATTCCCTTCTAAGTTCCAATCCTTTCGGCTTCCAGAGAATGGTATCCACCTATTGAATTGGGGTCACCAAGTTCCATGGGCCCCACCATGATGTATGTACTGTATCCACACAGTCCATCCACTTGGATAGATCATTTTAGAGCATGAGCCAAAGAATGAGGCAGATTCGAAACTTAAGTAGACCCCACCATAAAAAAAACAATAGGGATTGAACTCCTACCACTAAAAACTTCTTGGTGGCAAAGAAGTTTTCGATCAAGCTGATATTTGTTTTTTTTTTTTCCTCCCTTCATCCATGTCTGTGTTAATGTATGAATAGGTTGGGTCATAAATAAATTTCATGGTGGGCCTAGGAAGGTTCCAACGGTAAGCGTCACTGTCCCTACTAATTTCTCTGGTGAGGTCCACGTGCGCTTTGGTTCTAACTCATTCTTTGGCTCACATCCTAAAATGATCTCTCCAAATGGATGGACAATGTGGATATAACACATACATTATGGTGAAGCCCACAATCATTAATGAGGTCACATTTAGACTTTTAGTAACTGCCAAATCCACTTCCGAGCGAGAGTGGTAGCAGGAGAGAACGAGAGTGGGAGTCGGAGAGCCCCATCCACGCCTGGAGAGAGGGGGGAGAGAGAGGAGATTGACGGGACCATCCATAGTGAATCATTGACGGGACCCACTTGTACATGGTGAAGAAAACTTGAGCAAAATTTACATTTTCTCATATGCGGGCATGGTATGATACCTCATTGTGGGGCCCGTCTTGTCAATGGGCTTACCTTGTCAACCGTTTGAACCTTATTGTAAAATACGATTGAGTAGGCAGTTCAACCAAAAAGTACAGTCCTACCAACAGATAGGATCCAACCTATTAAGTGTATGTGACATCCAACCCTTCCAATAGGTTGGTCCCACCACGAGGATCATAAAAAATCATCTATATATATCTACTTTACAGGTGGGCAACTCCATATAAAACAATTTTTAGGCATTAATAAATAGTAGAAGAGAAGTATGGTGCACTATATGAGTATTTTTTTTTTTATTATTTACAAGGTCATCTTAAAAAAAAGGCCAGACGGTTGGATGTCAAACACATTAAAGGTTGGAAGTTACTAGCTGGGTGGACCATTTTTTTTCTTTCTTTTGACGCTTTTTCTACTTGTAATGCCTTGAGGACAATAAATCTAGGCCAAATCCACGCATCATCACATCATTTGAATATGAACTTGTGACCTAATTTCTAATAACGGTCCATATATATATGCCACATGCAAATGACCCAATTTTTGTTGTACCGGGCAGTTTAAAACCCATCTTCATCATGCCTCTTGGATGGGACCAGAATACGCTATGACACATTTTGCATGCAAACAATAAAACATATGAGCTTTGTGGGGCTAATCGTGTTGTGTGTTGTGTCCCTGGGCTTGAGAAGTGTCTCGTGATGCCCTGTTCCTTTCAGAATTCCTTGAATTCTACCTTTCTATACTTTATATTATTATCTGACATGATACACTTAACCTGTCTCTTGATTTGTTTCTCTACCTCCGCCTTCTGTTACTTGAACCTGATAAACACCTCAGACTTATATTTTAAGAAGTAGATACAAACCTTTCTTGAGTAATCGTCTATGAAACTCACAAAGTATCGTGCTTCTCCTTTAGACAGTATTGTCATTGGCCTCCAAACATAAAAAAAATATGTGATCAAGTACCCCGCTGCTAGTGTGTGTAGCAGTCTTGAACCTTACCTTGCACTGCTTCCCATAGATATTGCAATGCTCACAGAAATCCACATCTTATGCCTTAATTCCCTTCAATGGCTTTCGTTTATTAAATTCTATCATACCCATCTCACTCATATTCCCTATCTAGCAGCATATGCCACAGATTAGTGTCATCTGTGTCTTATTCTGTTGGTGAGGTCATAGCAACCTCACCTATAATCGTACTCCTAACCAACTTGTATATATTTTTCGTCTTATGTCTCTTCATTAACACCATTGCACCTCTGGTGACCTTAATTATACTGCCAGATGCGGTGAAAGTGCACCCATTCGTATCTTGAACGCCCAAAGATATTAAGGTTTTCTTTAGATTCGGGATATGCCTGACATCACTTAAAGTCCATATGACTCCATCGAACATCATTATCTTGATGGTCCATATTCCGATGGCCTTGTATGTAGCGTTGTTCCCGATTAGAACACTCCCACCATCATATGACTTGTAGGTATCGAATTAAGTTCTATTTGGGCACATATGATACGAACATCCCGAATTGAGTATCAATATATTTGTAAGATGACTCGCACAAGAGCAGACTAAGAAGAGATCTCATTTTGAGCTCTCTTGCACAACACTGGCTGATTCACCCATGTTCTTTTTATTCTTTCTTTTTTTTCGAGTTAGTACACACACCCAATTGTTAGTACACCCAACCCCCTATTAGTCACACCGCTATGTTAGCCACCCCCTTGAGAGTCGATAGTCGATACCAAGATCTCAAGTGTTGAAATGAGGTTATCTTTACTCAATCTCCTACTTTTCCAAGCCATCTTTTTGTTTCTGGCTATGTCTCTTAAAGTACCCCTTCACACCACAATAGAAGCATCTGTCCTTAACCTTCGATTTTAATCTAGACTTCTTCTTTCTGTCAGATCGAGATCTCTCCATGAGTTTTTTATGTTCTTAACCCTCTTTCACAACTAACCCTTCCACTTGAGATTCCTCATCGATTGATTTTTTCTTCGTCTCATTAGATACGAGAGCCACGGTGGCTTCCTCTGTCTTCAGAGTACTCTTCCAATATAGCATAGTAGTAACGAGATGATCGTATTATGTAGGAAGCAATGCTAGAAATAGCAATGCTTTATTTTCATCATTGATCATTTATTCGATACTTAACAACTCGCTGAATATTTTCATAAATGAGTTCATATGCTCCAGAAGATCGGATCTTTCTTTTATTTGTAAGCCGTAAAGTTATTTTTTCATAAACAACTTGTTAGTGAGGGAATTTGCCATATATATATATATATATTGTAGTTTCTTTCACATATTCAGGGCCAATTACTCATTCAAAATTTTGCACATGACTTCATTTGATAGGTAAAGACGAATGATGCTTATAGCCCTCTCCTAAGTTTGCTCCAATCGTCTTCCGACATGTTCTTCGATTTAGTCTCCAACAACGTCTTGCCTAACTCTTGCGACATTAGAATATCCTTAACTTTTCGCTGTCATAAACTGAAATTATTCTTCCCATCGAATTTATGTATATCAAACTTCGACCCCAACATCTTCGCTTACTTAACGCTCTGACATCACTTTGTTGTAATATACAGCCCACAACAAATCTGGATTAACCCTAGATATTAGACATTCGGATCTAATACCATTGTCAATCATGAGATTTGCAGAAGCATGTACAATAAAGATAGAACTATCAAATTAGAATTAACCAATCAAGCAATCACAAACACACAATTTTACGTGGAAATTAAAACCCTTTCGAAAAAAAACTACAACATAAAGCGACATGGATCTTAACTATAATTGAAAACTTTGAGTTACATCACTCTCCTTCTTCTTCTTCGATCACAGAAGCGAACCTACCTTCTTTTGCAATGCACACCCCTAGAAAAACCTCTAGCCCTTGAGAAAAGTCCCATTCTCAAGCCCTTACAAGTGTAGATCATTGTGCAAAACCCTTATCATATGAGAGAAACAATATCGTTATTACAAGCCCTAATCGAATCAGGAGTTAAATATCCCAACTGATGTAAAACCACATAATTAACTAAGTCGACGTCCGTCAGTTGGATCCACAATAATCAAAGTTACTATCGGTCAAAACGATAACCAAATAGAGCTTTACACATAACTTCTGAAAAACCGTGCATACAAGGTACATCCACAGCTGCAGGATCATGAAATTGTCCTGCATTTCAAGTTCCAAGGACCACCTACCCTTTTTCAACTGGATCAGCGTACAACTATTATAGTTGACACATGTTCCGATGAACGTGCCACTACCTTCTAGGAGGTGTGAGGCCCACCCAAACAGGTACTTCGCACCTGAGCAGATGGTGGACCTACTAGTTACCAATAGATCAGGAATTAGAGGGTCCTGATGCCTGGAAATGAGTTAATAGGATATCTAAACCATCCAATTTATACAAGGCCATGGATGGGTGATCCAGACCGTTGATATGATGGGCCTCAACATGGATGGGTTACGCCGTAAACATTTAGAAAATTAGATAATTCTATCCATCTGATATGATTGTTATTAGGGACCGTTAGGTCAATGATATGAGGATTAGGGGGGTTCCATTAGGTACCGTACGTGATTCCCTAAATTGTGGGCCTTAGGTGTACAGATTGGCCCAGAAGTATAGACAAACCGCACCAGAACCATCTTATCCCCTCTAAATCCGACGGCTCACATTGTTTTGCTTTTAAAGGACACGACTTGCCTGTTACCCGGGGTTACACGGCTCCCCCATAACCCAAAGCTGGATGTGTGGGGCCAACATGATGTTTATGTTATATCCACTCCGTTCATCCAAATTCTTCAGCTCATTTCAGGACATGAAAGCAAACACAAAGGATATCCAATACTCAAGTGGGCCATACCACAAGGAAACATTCGATATGGAGACATCAATCGTTGATACCTTCTTGGAGCCCACCTTAACGTTTAGATCCCATCCAAACCATTCATAAGGTTATTCCCACCTTGATGAAGGGGAAAGACAAATATAACCCTCATGGGAAACTTCTCTTACCCTACTCAGGTTTCAATGGTAAGCGTTATATCCTCACTTGTGTGTCCCACGTGAGTCTTGGACATCCCTTTATATACCTCATGTCCTAAAATGAGCTAAATAAACAGATGGACGGAGTGGATATAAATAGAACTTCTTTGTGGGCCTCACAGACCTATGGTTCACAGGGAGCCGTGTATCCCCCGGTTACTAGATGGTGAGGGGGAGGCCTTGATGGCAGGGCTCACTAGATGTACATGTTATATATCCATGCCGTCCTTTTTTCCAACTCATTTTAGTCTATATCCTAAAAAACGAGACAGACCCAAATCTCAGGTAGACCACACCACAGGAAAACAGTGGTGATTGAACGGCCACCATTAAAAACTTTCTGCCCACTGTAATGTTTATTTGCGGTCTAACCTGTTGATAAGGTCATACGACCTGGACGAAGGAAAAACACAAATAGTAGCTGGATCCAAAACTTTTGCTCCCCCAAGAAATTCCTAATGGTCGGAATCAATCCATACTGTGTAGTCCACCTGTGATTTAAATTTGTCTAATTTTTGAGAAAATGTCCTAAAATAAGCTGTAAAAATGGATGGACAATGCATATATAATACAAATACATCAAGGTGCGCTCACTGTCAGGGCCTCACCTACTAAGTTGTTACCACTGCTTCACCTAATCCGAGCCCTCCTCCCATCTAATGACATGGGTGCCCACCAATCTGACAAAGGTCAAATACCATGACCATGGGGTCCAAGGCTACTAATACCATGGGCCCCACTTTATCCATCACATCAAATGTCTTTACCCATGGAGCTTGGATTAGGTACTATTTGCAAGAGAGGCCGGTACCTGACATGCAGGTATTGGTGGAGAGCGGGGTGTCAAAGGAGACCAATCACATCAGCAACAGAGGGTCCCTCTAACACACCCTGTCCCGAGCTGAGAACAGGCAATGGTAGTACCTAATCTGAGCAAGACTAGCTAACATCCACCAATCTGAGTCTAGTATTGTCCAATCAATCTACTGACAGAGTTGGTTTACGGTTCAGAATTTTTACACATGTTTGAATGCCACGTGAACAGTCCTGGGTGCATAGAACTACTGCTCAAAAAGCAACCATGAGTGCAAATGGAAATATGGTGAAACTGAGACAGCCGGCGGTTTTTTACGAGAGACAGGAGGCCAAGGTTTGAGAAATCCATGGGCAGCAAAGAAAGGTCCTTTGAAAAACTCTATAAAAAGAGCAGTTCATGCATAGCTTCTCAAATCCCACTCACTAAAGTAAAAGCATCTATCGGTTTCTCCAAAACCATTCTTTTGTCAACATATTTGCATTTGAGATGGATTCTGTGCGAGATTGGATCTCAGAACACAAGCTTACTAGCACTGGTACTCTCTCTCTCTCTCTCTCTCTCTCTCTCTCTCTCTCTCCATGAGATTTTTCAGCTTTAATTTACTTTCTAAACATGGGCTAGATTTCTCTGAACCACCATCCTCTCACATATGTCACTCATTTACGGTTATATCCAGACCAAATTGTGGGGTGCATGCGTTGTCGAAACATATGTATCTCTAACATTGATAACCGTTTAAGATGGTTACTATCATCTTCAATGAAAATCTCTACCATCTATAATGCAAATAGGTCTTAGACATTTTTACCACCTGCAATTAATTTTCTTAGATGGAGAACCTTGAATTTTTTAGGGACATGATATGACATTTTAAATAAAGTTATTTTAGGAGTATAAAAATGTAGTTAGTATATGTTATAGGGTTCAAATTTCACTTCAGAAACTCACAAACGGCTTATATTTTACCTACAAATACTGATTGTAATTTCTTTTTTCCTGCAAAAATCATTGGCCTTTTCTATTCTACAATTTTCTTAGTGTGATTGGCTTAGACTCTATTCATGTTTAGGCCAGAGATTTGGACCATACGATTGTGCCATTTGTAAGATAAAAAATCCAATGGTGGTAAACAATCATAGGAGAAGATATGCGAAATGTCATAGTTCAATACCATTTTGTAAGGAGGATTAATATTTTGTACGTGCGAACTTCACGTACAACCCAGTCATTTCCATAAATTTGTTGCTTTTACAGGAGATCTGAGCCATGAAAGTGGTGGGCTAGACCATGAAGATTACCTGAGGTAAACATCAGGCTTGTCCATTAATTGAGCAGGTCATAATGTTGAGATCAATGGAGAGATGATGTTCTGACTCAACGAAAAGGTGTGGCCTACCTAATGAGTGGATCGGCCTGATGTTCTGAGTTTGAATGTTTGGACGTCTGGATTGTTAAAAAGTCAGGCTGCCCAGGCCCATATATTATTGGATCTTCAAATTCAGATCTGGGCTAGACCTATTTGGGCCCCGGACTCAATAGAAGATGGTTTGGAACCTGGGCCCAGCCCCGACCTGTTTATCAATTGGGTCCACCCAGAATATAAGCCTAAGTCCAAATTGATTGAACTGATGTTGGCATTTGCGATGTTTATGTTTTAGGCACTGTATGGGCGCCTCAGCGATCGGCACAACACTCATTTACACAGGTGCAAGATCGCCACTGAAGACAAGCCTCAGGCTCATACATGCTAGGTAATCAAGGGAGACTTGCATATAAGCCCTACAGACATGCTTATAATGTTCTAACAGGTGTGAACTGAATGTATGGTGCAGGATGCATGCACAAGCGCTAACCCTCGCAGTCCTCTCGAGTGCGACGATCGTCCCTTACTATGAAAAACATGGTGCAGAGGAAGGAGAAAATGCAACCCATATGCATGTGGCTAAATGAGGATCATGCATCGATCATCTGGTCATCGACAGACTGGGCCCAGCCTGCATTTCACAATTGTTGGGCTGGCTAAAGTTAAAATTTTTATTTCCATAACTTCAGGCCCAGCTCATTAACGGCCCTAACTATTTATGACCTATGCTATGAAATTTTCTTAGAGTTTGGGGATTATACCACGTCCAAGTACTTGTAGCTAAATAATAGAAGAATTTCATAAATAGTATTTTAGTTGTGTTCTTATGTTTTAAATATTCTCGTGTATGTTCCATGCATGGTTATTTTGAATGGATTGGATCTCATACACACATGATACACTGAGATTTATCTGATTGAAAGTACATGGCTTGTCCATCTGATGAGTGAACCGGCCTGATCAGGGACGTTCTTCTGGACGGATTGGATGTTATATACACAGCTGGAAAAGAGGCACACGTGTATAATATCAGAGTTGCTCATTGGATGAGAATTACTTTGTAGATGCTATATTCTGATGATCATCAGGTAGGCCACACGTGTACTTCTAACTTGAACCATTGACTAATTTCTCTTAAATGTTCATGTGTTTTTGACGGTTGTGGTCCTCGTGATGATTGTCTTCGCCTGATGAGCGGCTCTCCCATGTAACACTCATTTGTACAAATTGCGAATGATAGATTTTCTTGATTGCCTGTGATGGGCCCCACCAAACAAATCAAATTAAAGGATGCCTGCCTCTCTTTATCAACACAATTAATTATATAACGGACGTGTTCACCATTCATCGAGAATACAAAAGATCAACTGGATGATAAACTTATAAGTTCAGTGCCATCTATGCTCATTGGTCCACGTCATCACTAATGACGAGCAGCTCACAAAACAAGCCGATTTTCCTCTCAAGTATGAATTGCTTGATACACAACCCCACTTTTACTGTGTGGAATTTCTCTGGGCCTCACCATGATATATCTCTTAGATCCGCACCATCCATCAATTATTTCAGATTATTCTAAAGCATAAGACAGAAAATGAGGTACATCGAAAGCTCAAGTGGACCACACAATAAAAGGCATGGAATTAAATGAGTAACATTGAGACCTTCCTACAGTCCAATGTGAGGTTTATTTACCATCTAACCTCTTCATAAGGTCACTCAGACCTCGATGAAGGGAAAACACATCATCGTGATCAGAGTGTCTGTGGCCCGAAGAAGTTTTCATTGGTAGATGATTCAATCCTCACTCTTTCTTGTCGTGTAGCCCACTTGAGCCTTGGATCTGACTTGTTTTCGACCTCGTGTCTAAAAGGTATTAAGAAAAATGGATGGACTGTGTGGATCTAATAAATACATCATAATGGGCCCCACGGAAGTTCCACTTTTCAACCTTCTCATTTCATTCTCTCTAAGTGAGGAAGGGAATTTCTTGACGTGGGGAATTTATGCTGGCCCATGATGATTTATTTCCAAGATCCACACCTTTCATATATTTTTTTTTCAGATCTTTTTAGGTTATAAGCCTAAAAACAAGGTAGATCCAAAGCTCAAATGGAACACACCATAGGAAATAGTGGAATTGATGCTATTGTTGAAAAATTCTTAGGGCCATACCTTCATCCAGGTATGGGTGACCTTACGCTTCATCCTGTTGAGGGGCCATGAAGTTTCACATGTTAAAAGTTAGCACGCAATGTACTAGGAAGAGAGAAATTCGGGGTATTTTGTGAACCGGAGATATCAAAAATGATGTGGACGAATGAGAAGCGCCGGCCCTGGAGTTTCTTGTGCTTTCAACACAGATAGAGGTGGCAATGGGTCAGGTCGGGTTGGGTTAAGTTCGGGTTGGGTTGTTTCCACCTCAACCCTAACCCGACCCAAATTGAATTCGGGTTGGATTTTCCTAACCCTTATCCAACTCAAATTAAATCAGATCGGTCGGGTTAACCCACATTTTAATGATCAACTAACTAATTTGTAGATTAAACTAAATGCATATGACACTAGCATTCAATTGATATATATATATATATATATATATATATATATATATATATATATATATATATATATATATATATATATATATATATATATATTTATTGATGTCGACCTCATGGGAACTTGCATGAGGTTGAGCTGTGTGGGCCCCACCATGATGTGTGTCAAACATCTACCCCATCAGTCAGACACACCATTTCATAGTGGGCCACAGGCTTAAAAATCAGGTCAATCCATGACTTAGATGGGCCACACCACAGACAAAAGTTGAGAGGGGTAATCCACCCATTAAAACCTTCATGATCTTTTTTTGGCCCACGAGATGTGGTTCACAAATCTAGCCCATCCATTGTATGTGTCCCACTTGGATGAGGGGTTAGACCAAGTTTCAGCCGCATCCAAAACTCAGGTGGGCCCCACCAAGTGCTTTAGATGTTTTAGGCATGTCTTTGCATGGTTTTAGATGGTATGGCCCACCTGAGTTCTGTATACGGCTAATTTTTGAGTTATCCCATGACCTAAAGGGGACCCATCAAATTCACGGTATTGATGTTTGACATGCGGGGCCCACACAGCTCTTCCCATGAGGTAAACCTAATATATATATATATATATATATATATATATATATATATATATATATATATATATATATATATGTCAAGGTTTTTTTTATAAAGCATTTCTATTACGTAAATACTGCAAGAGAAAAATAAGTGGATAGAATGGAGTGCAGATTTAAAGCATACCTCAAGCATCAACATAATTAAGAGTAATAGGATGATGCTTCAGGCATGTCAATCAAGTTTATTGAATTCACAATCATGTGGACTGTTCTAGCAAGGTGTGTGAGAGAAAAAAAAAACAATGTATTATTTAACTAATAAGAAAATCAGTATATAATAGTCTTAGGGACCACCATAATGTTTATTAAATTGACAGACATGCGAACCGTTTCCAGTTAGGTGTGAGAAAGAAAAAAAAATGTATTATTTAACTAATAAGAAAATCAATATATAATAGTCTACTTAACCCCTATATGATTCGGGTCGGGTTGGGTCACCTTTAACCCTAACCCGACCCAAAAAAATCCGGGTCGGGTCGAGTCAACCCAAAAATTGAATTCGGGTCAAAATTTCCAACCCTAAACTAGAAAATTCGTGTTGGGTCGGGTCGGGTCGGGTTAGCTGGTCGAGTCGAATTTTGCCAGGTCTACTTGTACTCTCATTGTTGGCGGATTTTAGGCTTTATGCATTATGGAAAGTGAGCCTTCTTAAAAATTCAACTTGATGATTCCTAAAAAATTCTTGTTTGCGATAATTCTAAATTTCTATAAAGCAACAAACCATAAGAACAACCTAGATTATACTCATGAATCGCATAGATAAATTTCTACAATATCAAATTTTGATGTCAATTCTTTAATTGAAGAAGTATTTCTCTAAACTATTAGAGAAGAAAGAGCCAATCGAGAAAATCAACGTCTAATCCTCTGGTAATGGCCAAGATTGACACAAACCATTAACAAAAATAAACCACACAAGCACGTATATGATGGAGATCAATGAACTCTAATGGATGCACTCAACATTATCTATTTTCAATGGCATGTAAGAAGCATTGTAAAGTGAGCTAAAGCTACCAAGTCAAGATTCAAAACTCATTTACGCATCCAGTCTAAATATTGATCATTTTTTGTGCATTATTAAATTAGATCATCTTTCGCGTATTATCCAATCCTTGATCATATGATGATAATTTAGGGGGGCGTTTGGCACATGGTATTAGATGGGGGTGGGATGGAATTACATTTGGTTCTGTGTAAATTCCAACCGACGTTTGGGGAGGATAGGAGGGTTGGGATTAGGTGGGATGGAATTGCATTTGGACCCATGAGGGATTTTAATGGATTTTGAAATCCACTACAAATGTACGCCCCAAATTGATGCGTGTGTTTTATCCATGCTGCTCGTCCATATAGACATCCGTTGTAAATTTGGTTTGTTGATTACAATTTCATGGTCCCCCAAACGGGATTTTGGTTAATCCAGTGTTTTTCCCATAGCAAAAATTTGATTCTAAACATGTTATTGGACAGTGAAAATACCATGGTATTACTAGACATGTAATCATTGTGCAATAAGTGATGTTAATCCCACCTAATACTATTCAATCCCTTCTAATACCACGTGTCAAACACCCTAGGCTAGTGGGCCGTGAGGTTATTAACTTGAACTCGATGATCATCCAATGCAACTGTTCAAAGGTTTAACACCAGGATCATATATCCATAGAACAATCATACTCCTGTGTAAGATAATGGCAAAGACATAAAGTTGACTCTAGATGGTGGAGACCTTCCACCTTGAGGCAAGTCAGTTTCCTCATACAAGATTATCGTACATTGCAATGCTAGATATTGTCGAAGGTATATTACATTATTTAATAAGATCCATGATCAACAAGATCAATGGCTGAGATCGACCTTCTCACATCCACATGGTTAGGGCCCACATTGGTTTTTTTTAACATCACAACCACGCCATGTGGGCACTCGATCCAATAATCTCGGTGTTGAAATAGTGCTTGTTTACCACTTAGCCATGGCTAGCCAAACCCCCACATTGGTATTCCATAGTGCAACTCTAACACTCTTTATTTGCCTATGCTTCCTTGTTAATTCAATCATATCATGTATATCTCGTGAACGTTTTATTTATTTATTTTCATATATGCTTAAATATATGACGGTAGATATTTCACATTATTTACATAAGGTTGAAGTGCTCTCGAAGGGAGCTCGATTCATTTTCTGAATGAGTGATGGTGAGCTCCTAGTTTTCACTACAACAATTCTCTTTCCATCTTAATGAGTCACAAATGATGAACAAATTTGATTTAATGAAAGATGCGTACCATGGTGGCCCCACACACAAACATATGATTTGTTAGTGCACTTTGCTGTGGCATACTAGTGCACTTTATTTGTCAATCACATGAATGCATGTGTTGTAATATCATTGAGTCTTAACAAGATGAAGACCAAGATTTAAGTGGACAAGCATCATCAAGGAAGAAAACACAGGTAAATGAGATGCCTTGGTGACCCTAACCCTTAGAACCAAAATAATCATAACATCTATATGACTTGGACTATATAGTAAAATCGTTAGTCATCTTCAGTAGCTTTATAACACTTAGAAAAACATAATAAGTTAGGCTAATATAAGATGTGTAGGCTGTCACACCCCGAATCTGGTAACTAAAAAAAATACTTTCTAGCTACCAAATGCGGCGTTTGACCTTTTTTTTTGTACCATGCATAATATGGCAAAAACCCAAAACATGTAACACATATAATAACGTTCAGTACAACAATGTCTCTATCCTAAATATTACATCCCATAAATTTTCAAAATGTACAAGCTCTATATGAATGTAACTTCAAAAGGCTGTTGCACCTACTCATCCTCACTGTCGGGTCCCGCCTGTAATGTTAGAGGAAACAATGAGTTGAGTTTTTCATAAAAACTCAGTGGGTGCTTCTATTATAAGGCATAATACTATTGGTTAGAGTATTCGCATGTGATCATAATCAACATAATCAATGATAATATAACCGATTAGAGTACAACTTGTGTAAGTAAACATATGCTACTGAAATGAAAGTAAATGAAGGCAGGATGCACGGGATTGCATAAATGCTTTGCGGTGTACCGTATGCTCCAATGCTCCAAATAATATCATCATGGACATGCCTCACATCCCTCCTGATAGGATCAGGGGATGGGCGTAATTCACCATTCCCCAATGGTAGGTTCGCCACACTCTCTCCCCTGCTCTTGTTGAGTCAGGAGGCTTCCCAATGGCCAATTGGGGATAACTATCGTGTACAATACCCTAGGGAACTATTGCCTTTTTAAGCAGGATAGTGGGGCTACTTCACACAGAAGAAGGTTATTCCTATGTCCACCGAGGCGTCCATATGGTTCAGAGTCTAGATCAAACCATTCCACAATCTTGGCTAACCAGCATGAAAGTAGCCACCAAGATTCACTTTACTGCTGGGCTACATCACCACATTAGGGGAAAACGATGGGCCGCCCATCATCGTCCAATATGGTCGCAGGTTCCATATAGGGGGTCACCCAGGCTTTTAGGACCAAATCCAGGGTAGCGCACCCCTTCGGGTCCATCACCTCATCACATAGATGGGCCACCCGGTACCATATCATATAGCATACAACATTATTCGGCCAACACGAGGACCGCTCTATCCATTTGATCTCATGGGATCCTACAATTTATGTTTCTTCCTCTTCCTGGTCAAGCATGTGTGGAAGTTCTATAAGCATGTATCATGGATCATCTATATGCTACACATATGCATAACTAATCATTGCCCAGTCAAGTATAAGCATACAATATGCACCTTAGCATACTTGATCATGGGAGTGCGCCTACATTGCCCCTTTAAAATTCCTTTTTGTGGGCTGGCATCAAGTCCCTATTCCATAAGCAAGTGGGCTTTCTAAAGGCCCAACTACTAATATGTAAGGGGCTTTCCAAGGGTCCATCAGTTACGGCCCAACTACCCATCTCAACATGAGTTAACAAACATAATTTCTACTCAGCACAATAAATACCAAATGGGCCAAGTGGATCAAACATCACAATTATCACAATTATCAGCATTATCATCACAACCACATAAACATAAAATAGTCAGTCATTCGCATCATCACATCATATTCATTCATCACAAGGGGCCGCCAATATACTTCACAAGTGGGCCTGACCAAGTGGCCCAATGCCCGATATTTCCCACTCAATGTTAGGGCTGAAAGTCGGGCGGGTTCAACCTGACCGACCCGTGACCGACCCGACATTGGGTCGGGCTCGGGCAGGGTGGTTCGGGTTCGGGTTCGGGTTCGGACTCGGGCCATAGAAACGTTAACCCGATGAAGCTTAGGTCGGGTTCGGGTTGAGGTCTCAGGTTGCCCTACCCAACCCGAACCCGATATATATATATATATATATATATATATATATATATATATATATATATATATATATATATATATATATATATATATTACTTCTTAATTTTTGTGATAACATTATTAATTGACATGAAAAGATGGATGAGTGGTGTGGATATGAAATACATTCATCAAGACGGGCCTACCAAAGGCCACGCCAAATCTGGATGCTTACTTTTTTGGCAAGAAATCCAACTCCAGCTCTCCACCGATTCCTCTTCCAGAGGAAAATCAAATGGCCTACGAGGCTCCAATTGTACAAAGTAAACTCTATTGGGCCCACTATGAATGTATGTGTTCTATCCACACCGTCCATCCATTTTTTTTGCTCATTTAAGCCGTTGAGCCTAAAATTGAAGTATATTCAAAGCTCAAGTGGACTATGCCACACAAAGCAATGGGAATAATGATTTCCACCTTTGAAACCTTCCTAGGCCCCATAGTGATGTCTCTTTGTCATCCAACCCATTCATAAGATTACATAGACATGGATGGAGGGAATACACAAATATTAGCTTGATCCAATGATTCCGTGGCCCCCACGAATTTTTTAATGGGAGACATTCTGTTAACACTTTTCATGTGGTGTGGTCCACTTGATATCTCAAAATGCTTCATTTTTGGGCTTTAGTCCTAAAATTATCTATTTTGATAGATGGACCGAGTGGATAAAATACTAAAATCACATTGGGCCCCATAGAGTTTACTCAATACGCTCAGCCTACTTACTAAGCAGTCCGATTCCCTTCTAAGTTCCAATCCTTTCGGCTTCCAGAGAATGGTATCCACCTATTGAATTGGCATCACCAAGTTCCGTGGGCCCCACCATGATGTATGTACTATATCCACACAGTCCATCCACTTGGATAGATCATTTTAGAGCATGAGCCAAAGAATGAGGCAGATTCGAAGCTTAAGTAGACCCCACCAGAAAAAAAACAATAGGGATTGAACTCCTACCACTAAAAACTTCTTGGTGGCAAAGAAGTTTTCGATCAAGCTGATATTTGTTTTTTTTTTCCTCCCTTCATCCATGTCTGTGTTAATGTATGAATAGGTTGGGTCATAAATAAATTTCATGGTGGGCCTAGGAAGGTTCCAACGGTAGGCGTCACTGTCCCTACTAATTTCTCTGGTGAGGTCCACGTGAGCTTTGGTTCTAACTCATTCTTTGGCTCACATCCTAAAATGATCTCTCCAAATGGATGGACGGTGTGGATATAACACATACATTATGGTGAAGCCCACAATCCTTAATGAGGTCACTTTTAGACTTTTAGTAACTGCCAAATCCACTTCCGAGCGAGAGTGGTAGCAGGAGAGAACGAGAGTGGGAGTCGGAGAGCCCCATCCACGCCTGGAGAGAGGGGGGAGAGAGAGGAGATTGACGGGACCATCCATAGTGAATCATTGACGGGACCCACTTGTACATGGTGAAGAAAACTTGAGCAAAATTTACATTTTCTCATATGCGGGCATGGTATGATACCTCATTGTGGGGCCCGCCTTGTCAATGGGCTTAACTTGTCAACCATTTGAACCTTACTGTAAAATACGATTGAGTAGGCAGTTCAACCAAAAAGTACAGTCCAACCAACAGATAGCATCCAACCTATTAAGTGTATGTGACATCCAACCCTTCCAATAGGTTGGTCCCACCACGAGGATCATCAAAAATCATCCATATATATCTACTTTACAGGTGGGCAACACCATATAAAACAATTTTTAGGCATTAATAAATAGTAGAAGAGAAGTATGATGCACTATATGAGTATTTTTTATTATTATTATTTACAAGGTCATCCTCAAAAAAAGGCCAGATGGTTGGATGTCAAACACATTAAAGGTTGGAAGTTACTAGCTGGGTGGACCATTTTTTTCTTTCTTTTGACGCTTTTTCTACTTGTAATGCCTTAAGGACAATAAATCTAGGCCAAATCCACGCATCATCACATCATTTGAATATGAACTTGTGACCTAATTCCTAAGAACGGTCCATATATATATGCCGCATGCAAATGACCCAATTTTTGTTGTACCGGGCAGTTTAAAACCCATCTTCATCATGCCTCTTGGATGGGACCAGAATACGCTATGACACATTTTGCACGCAAACAATAAAACATATGAGCTTTGTGGGGCTAATCGTGTTGTGTGTTGTGTCCCTGGGCTTGAGAAGTGTCTCGTGATGCCCTGTTCCTTTCAGAATTCCTTGAATTCTACCTTTCTATACTTTATATTATTATCTGACATGATACACTTAACCTGTCTCTTGATTTGTTTCTCTACCTCCGCCTTCTATTACTTGAACCTGATAAACACCTCAGACTTGTATTTTAAGATGTAGATACAAATCTTTCTTGAGGAATCATCTATGAAACTCACAAAGTATCGTGCTTCTCCTTTAGACAATATTGTCATTGGCCTTCAGACATAAAAAAAAATATGTGATCAAGTACCCCGCTGCTAGTGTGTGTAGCAGTCTTGAACCTTACCTTGCACTGCTTCCCATAGATATTGCAATGCTCACAGAAATCCACATCTTATGCCTTAATTCCCTTCAATGGCTTTCGTTTATTAAATTCTATCATACCCATCTCACTCATATTCCCTAGCTAGCAGCATATGCCACAGATTTGTGTCATCTGTGTCTTATTCTATTGGTGAGGTCGTAGCAACCTCACCTATAATCGTACTCCTAACCAACTTGTATATATTTTTCGTCTTATGTCTCTTCATTAACACCATTGCACCTCTGGTGACCTTAATTATACTGCCAGATGCGGTGAAAGTGCACCCATTCGTATCTTGAATGCCCAAAGATATTAAGTTTTTCTTTAGATTCGGGATATGCCTGACATCACTTAAAGTCCATATGACTCCATCGAACATCATTATCTTGATGGTCCATATTCCGATGGCCCTGTATGTAGCGTTGTTCCTGATTAGAACACTCCCACCATCATATGACTTGTAGGTATCGAATTAAGTTCTATTTGGGCACATATGATACGAACATCCCGAATTGAGTATCAATATATTTGTAAGATGACTCGCACAAGAACAGACTAAGAATAGATCTCATTTTGAGCTCTCTTGCACTACACTAGCTGATTCACCCATGTTCTTTTTATTCTTTCTTTTTTTTTGAGTTAGTACACACACCCAATTGTTAGTACACCCAACCCCCTATTAGTCACACCGCTATGTTAGCCACCCCCTTGAGAGTCGATAGTCGATACCAAGATCTTAAGTGTTGAAATGAGGTTATCTTTACTCAATCTCCTACTTTTCTAAGCCAATAGAAGCATCCGTCCTTAACCTTCGATTTTGATCTAGACTTCTTCTTTTTGTCAGATCGAGATCTCTCCATGAGTTTTTTATGTTCTTAACCCTCTTTCGCAACTAACCTTTCCACTTGAGATTCCTCATCAATTGATTTTTTCTTCATCTCATTAGATACGAGAGCCACGGTGGCTTCCTCTGTCTTCAGAGTACTCTTCCAATATAGCATAGTAGTAACGAGATGATCGTATTATGTAGGAAGCAATGCTAGAAATAGCAACGCTTTATTTTCATCATTGATCATTTATTCAATACTTAACAACTCGCTGAATATTTTCATAAATGAGTTCATATGCTCCAGAAGATCGGATCTTTCTTTCATTTGTAAGCCGTAAAGTTATTTTTTCATAAACAACTTGTTAGTGAGGGAATTTGGCATATATATATATATATATATATATATATATATATATATATATATATATATATATATATATATATATATATATATATATCTTGTAGTTTCTTTCACATATTCAGGGCCAATTCCTCATTCAAAATTTTGCACATGACTTCATTTGATAGGTAAAGACGAATGATGCTTATAGCCCTCTCCCAAGTTTACTCCGATTGTCTTCCGACATGTTCTCCGATTTAGTCTCCAACAACGTCTTGCCTAACCCTTGCGACATTACAATATCCTTAACTTTTCGCTGTCATAAACTAAAATTATTCTTCCCATCGAATTTATCTATATCAAGCTTCGACCCCAACATCTTCGCTTACTTAACGCTCTGATACCACTTTGTTGTAATATAGAGCCCACAACAAATCTGGATTAACCCTAGATATTAGACATTCGGATCTAATACCATTGTCAATCATGAGATTTGCGGAAGCATGTACAATAAAGATAGAACTATCAAACTAGAATTAACCAATCAAGCAATCACAAACACACGATTTTACGTGGAAATTAAAACCCTTTCGAAAAAAAAAAAAGCTACAACACAAAGCGACATGGATCTTAACTATAATTGAAAACTTTGAGTTACATCACTCTCCTTCTTCTTCTTCGACCACAGAAGCGAACCAACCTTCTTTTGCAATGCACACCCCTAGAAAAACCTCTAGCCCTTGAGAAAAGTCCCATTCTCAAGCCCTTACAAGTGTAGATCATTGTGCAAAACCCTTATCATATGAGAGAAACAAGATCGTTATTACAAGCCCTAATCGAATCAGGAGTTAAATATCCCAACTGATGTAAAACCACATAATTAACTAAGTCGACGTCCGTCAGTTGGATCCACAATAATCAAAGTTATTGTCGGTCAAAACGACAACCAAATAGAGCTTTGCACATAACTTCTGAAAAACCGTGCATACAAGGTACATCCACAGCTGCAGGATCATGAAATTGTCCTGCATTTCAAGTTCCAAGGACCACCTACCCTTTTTCAACTGGATCAGCGTACAACTATTACAGTCGACATATGTTTCGATGAACGTGCCACTACCTTCTAGGAGGTGTGAGGCCCACCCAAACAGGTACTTCGCACCTAAGCAGATGGTGGACCTACTAGTTACCAATAGATCAGGAATTAGAGGGTCCTGATGCTTGGAAATGAGTTAATAGGATATCTAAACCATCCAATTTATACAAGGCCATGGATGGGTGATCCAGACCGTTGATATGATGGGCCTCAACATGGATGGGTTACGCCGTAAACATTTAGAAAATTAGATAATTCTATCCATCTGATATGATTGTTATTAGGGACCGTTAGGTCAATGATATGAGGATTAGGGGGGTTCCATTAGGTACCGTACGTGATTCCCCAAATTGTGGGCCTTAGGTGTACAGATTGGCCCAGAAGTATAGACAAACCGCACCAGAACCATCTTATCCCCTCTAAATTCGACGGCTCACATTGTTTTGCTTTTAAAGGACGCGACTTTCCTGTTACCCGGGGTTACAGGGCTCCCCTATAACCCAAAGCTGGATGTGTGGGGCCAACATGATGTTTATGTTATATCCACTCCGTTCATCCAAATTCTTCAGCTCATTTCAGGACATGAAAGCAAACACAAAGGATATCCAATACTCAAGTGGGCCATACCACAAGGAAACATTCCGTATGGAGACATCAATCGTTGATACCTTCTTGGAGACCACCTTAACGTTTAGATCCCATCCAAACCGTTCATAAGGTTATTCCCACCTTGATGAAGGGGAAAGACAAATATAACCCTCATGGGAAACTTCTCTTACCCTACTCAGGTTTCAATGGTAAGCGTTATATCCTCACTTGTGTGTCCCATGTGAGTCATGGACATCCCTTTATATTTTACCTCATGTCCTAAAATGAGCTAAATAAACAGATGGACGGAGTGGATATAAATAGAACTTCTTTGTGGGCCCCACAGACCTATGGTTCACAGGGAGCCGTGTATCCCCCGGTTACTAGATGGTGAGGGGGAGGCCTTGATGGCAGGGCTCACTAGATGTACATGTTATATATCCATGCCGTCCGTTTTTCCGGCTCATTTTAGTCCATATCCTAAAAAACGAGACAGACCCAAATCTCAGGTAGACCACACCACAGGAAAACAGTGGTGATTGAACGGCCACCATTAAAAACTTTCTGCCCACTGTAATGTTTATTTGCGGTATAACCTGTTGATAAGGTCATACGACCTGGACAAAGGAAAAACACAAATAGTAGCTCGATCCAAAACTTTTGTTCCTCCAAGAAATTCCTAATGGTCGGAATCAATCCATACTGTGTAGTCCACCTGTGATTTAAATTTGTCTAATTTTTGAGACATTGTCCTAAAATAAGCTGTAAAAATGGATGGACAATGCATATATAATACAAATACATCAAGGTGCGCCCACTATCAGGGCCTCACCTACTAAGTTGTTACCACTGCTTCACCTAATCCGAGCCCTCCTCCCATCTAATGACATGGGTGCCCACCAATCTGACAAAGGTCAAATACCATAACCATGGGGTCCAAGGCTACTAATACCATGGGCCCCACTTTATCCATCACATCAAATGTCTTTACCCATGGAGCTTAGATTAGGTACTATTTGCAAGAGAGGACAGTACCTGACATGCAGGTATTGGTGGAGAGCCGGGTGTCAAAGGAGACCAATCACATCAGCAAACAGAGGTCCCTATAACACACCCTGTCCCGAGCTGAGAACAGGCAATGGTAGTACCTAATCTGAGCAAGACTAGCTAACATCCACCAATCTGAGTCTAGTATTGTCCAATCAATCTACTGACAGTGTTGGTTTACGGTTCAGAATTTTTACACGTGTTTGAATGCCATGTGAACAGTCCTGGGTGCATAGAACTACTGCTCAAAAAGCAACCATGAGTACAAATGGAAATATGGTGAAACTGAGACAGCCGGCGGTTTTTTACGAGAGACAGGAGGCCAAGGTTTGAGAAATCCATGGGCAGCAAAGAAAGGTCCTTTGAAAAACTCGTATTTCCATAATCGGCGGTTGTGAACCGTCGAAAAAAATTCGACGGTCCTAACCCGCCGTTTCTGGGAAATATGATTGGAAATTTCGTCGGTCCTAGACAGTCGAGAAATAAATTCGACGGTCCTAACCCGCCGTTTCTGGGAAAATTATGGAAAATTTCGACGGTCCTGGACATTCGAGAAATAAATTCGACGGTTTTAAGCCGCCGTTCTGGGTAAAAATTATAGGAAATGTCGACGGTCGTGGACCGTCGAAAAATAAATTCGACGGTCGTGGACCGTCGAATTTTTGTCTGCACTGAAAAAAAATAACCTACATTTTGGTAGTGGTTGTGCCCCAATACATCCTGTAATTCGTAAATAATTTAGAAAATTGCAACATTTACTAACACAATGTACAAGTACAATCCTCAACATACATAACACAAGACATCCACAATCACATTACATAACCAACACAATCCTCCACAATCACATTACATAACCAACAGAATACAACCACAATCCTCCACAACCACAAACGTCCGCAACCATAATCCTCCACAACTACAAACCTCCGCAACCACAATCCTCCACACCCACAATCCTCCTCAAATACAAACAATCCACAACCACATTCTCCACATGTACCAAAGAGTACAATCAACTTACAATATACCATCAACCAATTGAATTTGTCTGCATGAAAAAAAAATAACCTGATTTCGACGGCTACTATATGAAAGAAGTACACGACACCTGGTAACCTGAAAATACAACAA
Source organism: Liriodendron chinense (assembly GCA_003013855.2). Lineage (NCBI taxonomy): Eukaryota > Viridiplantae > Streptophyta > Magnoliopsida > Magnoliales > Magnoliaceae > Liriodendron > Liriodendron chinense. The sequence continues at coordinate 6,854,942 of ML058368.1, forward strand.
TATAAGCTAAGCTAAGAAAAGAAAAAGAAAACCCATGGCTGAATGTCCTCATTTTCAGCCATCTTTTATATGGAGCCTGTATAAGCAACCATGAATCAAAACAGCTATGGATGAGCATGTTAGATGGAAAACACAATTGGGTTTTTTACCACTTCATTGAACTAATAATAATTTGCAATTTAATTGGATAGTGCATCCAAACACACCTTCAATTGACAAAGTTAGATAATAGACATATTTACACTATTATCCAAGTAAAAAGCTACGTACGATTAAAAACTTCGATTGTACACTTTCAGATTTTGAACACAATTGATCTGTCAGCTCCTGTGGTTGGAGAGATGCACATGGCCACATGTTTTCTTGCATAAAAGCCACTAATCAAGGGCCCTGAAAGTCTAAAAAGAATCTACGGTTTGAAATGGATCCAAAAGCACAGTTTTTCAATTCAAAGAAATCAGGCTTTTGTTTATTCTTACTAAGAAAAGTCTTTATTTTTTCAAGGTTGCACCTAAAAGTTCACGACAATTCCATCAAGGACCATGTTCATGCAATCAGGACCACAAACCTAATCTAATCTCTCACTAATCTTTAGAGAGATTAGAGGACATGAAGAAATGTGTTGGTAGAAGTTCTCAATGTGTACCTGGTTACTGTAGCTTTAGAGTATTCTAAGGATGCTGCCTCAGATGGTTCAGTTCCTGTTCAAGAAGGAGAAGAATGTGATCATTCATGTTTTCTAAACGATGATTTGGGCTATGTTTGCGGTATATGTGAGTTATCCAGAAAAGCATAGAGACGATATTTGACTACCAGTGGATTAAAGGTTCAAAGAGTACAAGGACTTACATGTCCAACTCTTGAAGTACCAGGGATGTTGATGGAGCTGCATCCAATCTGTTTTCTAGATGTTCTGATCATGATCTATGACAGAAATCACTGTTCATCCCAGGTATGAAGCAAATGAAGCCCCATCAGCCAGAGCTCATGCCAATAACCTACAAGAAGGCCCAAAGAAAATGAAAAAGATGAAGAGATGATAGTCATCTTATCCAAATTAAAAAATAAAAAAAAAGATTCCAAACCTCACAAATAAAAAATCATAATTACATCATATATGAAATTTAAATCACTGCAAGAAAATCCATATAAAAAGGTTGGCATCATGTTTTCATTAGAACAGAAACTGTAAAATATAATTGGGCGAGACCTGGTGTCTAACTATATATAGTGCCAAACCAGTTTATGAAGCACATACAAGGTGGAGATCAACATAGTCAAGCTACAAGTCTAAAAAGTTGAAAAAATGAGGCTAAAACCTTTAGCCTCAGTTTTGCTTAAATTAGCCTCCATTACCATAACCGGGGCCTCAAGTGCCGTGGTTAAAGGCTTTAGCCTCGGTTTTGGCAACTGAGACTAAAAAGCCTTTTATAGCCTCAGTTCTTCAAGTGAGGCCAAAAGAAACTTTTTAGCTTCTATTGCATCAAACCGAGGCTATTAACAAATGCAAGCAAGCTAACCATTTATCATAAACATCTTGCCTGCATGATGAGACTGGACTGATTTCTGGGTCAGTGCATTCTTGGTGGGACCTACCTCACATGAATGGCTCGGATCTAGCACATAGTAGCAATGAGGATTGAAAATCCTATATGTCCGTACATATATCCTTAGCAGGGCTTGTAAGACTTAGCAAATGTTCTAATAGAATTTAAATATCTATAAAGAAGCCAAGCTTCACAATATCCATCCAAATTTAAACATGAATGACGTTTTAGTACCTTTGAGCAAGAGAGCATCAATGACGTTGTTGTAAAATTCAATTCCTGCCTCATTAATCTCACCAAATCTTCCTTCTGTTTTGATTAATAGATATTAAAATTCAATTCCTTCTGTATTAAAATATGAGGTCTCACAAACACCTACATGTCAGCACGCCACATGGGTAGAAAATCCAACTCGTCCCAAATGTTGCCCCCACAATAAAGAACATTTAGGTAAAAAAATTTAGGTTAATCCACTAGTTATATGGGCCACACCAAAGAATAGAATGGACAACAACTCATTGAGTCCAAACTACAGTGTGGCGCGTTCGATGAGTGGATTTACCTGGTTTTAGCAAGATGTGATCTTTGTGGTGGGGTCAACCTGCTGGATGGATTGGATTTGACATACACATTTACCTAACAGTAAAATTTAAGAGATGTACGTAAAACTCACTTGGGAGGATTCTGGTCCAGGCTATGGAAAATCTGTAGGAATTCACTCCAAGGGAATGCATCAACTCAATATCTTCCTGTTCATATTCAACAAGTTATCTATGTGCTAGCCTTTTTTTATTTTTTTATTTTTTATTTTTGAGCTCATGTCCTAACATGATTTGGAAAAACCGATGGACTGGGTGGATCTCTCACAAATATCATGGTGGGCCCCACATAGCTTCCCATCGCAGGAAGTTCCTGCGAAAGTTCTTCTCAGGCAATCCGCGTCCAACTCGGACGGCCCCACTGCAGATGGAGGGTGTTTGAAATCTCCTAGATTTTAAGATCCTAACCCTTCAATATTTAGCCTTTCTCCTTCTGATGGATGTGGACCATCTCCATATATATTTTCTCTCAGCAACCTAAGGCCACTGATCTAAGGGTTAGGATCATCCAAAATTAGAGATTTTTCAGGTATCCCATATCCCTGCTGGAGTAGGCATATCAAGACAATGGTCTGGATGACCAAACCAATGACATCATATGCTTGTATATTCCCATGGCTGCGATTCGACCGGTCGTGCATGGAAGTAAAATCAAGATTTTACTTGGACCAGACCAACGGGCCTGGGCTGACAATTCAAAGTCCGGGTCATTACATGAATAGGAAGGAAGGACTTTATTTTATTTTATTTTTACCTGGGCCACATCATGAATAGGATGGAGGATTATTATTATTATTATTTTCCTTAAAGAGAAATATCTACCGTTAGATTCTCATTGTAACGCTTGTGTAACAAATTAAATCAAGGTGTGTAAATTGCGTACGTAACATTGGCTTCCCATCCAACGGTGAGATCTTCCACTATCAAGAAATCTACTATCTTGCCCGTTAGACTTTTCTTGATTAAAAAAATAATAAAAAATACATACCTTGTAACGATGGTAATGGTCATCAGCAACATCTGCAGTGGTCCCATCCTGGACTTTTCCTGAATATAGAATATTCAAAGATATTTTTTAATTTGAAAAATGTATTTTACTATACCTAATTAAAAAAACCCAATTAAGAGAGAATAAATAAATTAATTAATTTAAAAAAACGAACCTGATAGATGAGAGAAAACATCCCAATTGCTTAGACCTTTGTTGCCTTCTAAGTAAGCCCCTTCAACCTACCAAACAAAATATAAAAAAGTCAATAAAAATCAGTTCTGCATGCTTCCATGTGGTTGCGTGGGGTGAAAGTGGGCCAGGTCTGGTTAGGTCGGGATGCAACGAAGCCCATTTTGGATTGGACTCACTTGTCTAGTCTAAGTGCCCATGGGCTGGGCCTCAGCATGATTTGCAGACCCAGTCGCTAATTAGGTAGGCCTCAACTTGACAGCAACCCAGCCCCACTTATTTAATTATATTGGGTTGAGTGGGGTCCAGGTTGCTGGGTCAACCCATCATTTTCAGGGGAGCGGATAAGGTGTTACCTGGCTAGGACCATAGTGGGTGTTATCCTTACCATGAGGCCCACCTTGATAATTTGTTGTATATCTACGCCATCCATCTGTTTGTGCAGCCCACTTTTAGGAAGTGATCCCAAAAATTAAGCAGGTTCAAATCTCAGATGGACCACACCAAAGGAAACAATGGTGATTGAATGCCCACAGTGATACTGGTACCCCTGGAGTGCGTCCCTGTTGTTAGCCTCAATGTCATCTCCTGGATAGCAAGGGTCCTTGCGCAGAGGGTCTTAAGCCAAGGGTTATAATCTATTGCCTTATTATTAAATGGAAAGTGACTTTTTATTGGTAATACAAAAGAAAAATAAAATACAGAGCTCTTGAAGGGAGTCGACCTGGTGAAAAGTTTCACCTTGCACATCCAGGGAAGACCCTGCAATATCTCTTTGCTTGAGAAAGTGAAAATAATGGCTGATTCTATATCACATTGGACAGTGGAGCAAAATGAATTACCAAGACCTCTCTTCTTGGTTGGACTGTAATGCTCAGATAGGAACTCTACAGCTTGTTCTTTCTGGACACCAGTTTCTTGAAACTTAGGAGAACCACGCTGACTGTGGATGAAGCTGGAGGAATTATCAGAGAGTGGTCATTCAGAAGTTCAAAGATTAGCTTCTGAATGACAGAACGCTTGTGAGAAGCCTCGAAAGGTGGAAACCAGTCCACAGTGAGTTGTCAAGAAAAACCCATTGCATATACATAAGCTGAACTGGCATGTATTTTTTTAGTTTGGGAAAAAGTATGATTGAATATTGAATCTTTGCTATGTTGCCACTGAATGCCTCAAACAAGCAAAACTCAGATGCAGAATTTTATTTTATTTTATTGAGAAGATGACTGTGGGGATTAGGTGCGTTCCTCGGCCACACCCAAGATGGTGCAGCCCTTACTGTGGGGCCCACCTTGATATATGTATTCTAAATCCAAACTGTTCATCCGTTTTATCAGAACAATTTAGGGCAGTAGACCAAAACCGAAGCAGATCAAATTCTCAGGTGGACCATACTGTAGGTACAAGTGGTGAATGAAGGACAAACCATTAAAAACTTTATAGGCCCACAGTAATGTTTTTGTAATGTTTATTTTCCATCGAACCAAAAGGTTAAAAAAAAAACAATATTAAATTGATCCAAAACATTTGTGGCCCACAAGACGTTTTTAATGGTCAATCACCACTGTTACCTATTGTATGGTGCACCCGAGAATTGAATCTCTTCATTTTTTTGTACGGACGGCGTGGTTATAGAGTAAATACATCAAGGTCTGCCCCACAATAAGGGCCGCATCTAATCCGCTTCTTCTCCGTAGATAGAGGAGAGAAGAATACATTCGTCTCCTCTCCTTGGCTTTCCAGCATTCACAGACTCGATAATGGAGCTCCCGCCTATGACCCTCCTTCTCTCTTCCCTGGACGTTCCATGGTTGTTGACATCTGCTGCTAGTTTCTCCAACGAAACGGATCGGCTTTCATTGCTTCACTTTAAAGATCTAATAACGGATGATCCTATCCATTCCTTGAGATCCTGGAACCATACTATCCATTCCATAATCAAAAGGTACTGCTGCCGTCGGATCGTCGCGGCAGAGCCCACCCCGAAAAAAACCACCATTTGGTTCAGTGATTTGGCCAATCGGACCATCAATGTGCCACTAGAGAGGGAGAGAGGGAGTCTGAGAGAGAGAGAGGTTACCTGGGGTGAGCGTCAGACCTTGAGAGGGAGACGGAGCGTGAGAGGCAGAGCGAGACAGAGGGAGAGGGGAGAGGCGAGAGGCGAGAGACGAGCGTGAGAGGGAGCGCGAGAGAGGGAATTCCTTTTCTGTTTTTTACTTTGTTTTGACATCCACGTACGTGGCTGCCGTGAGATGAGAGCGTGAGAGAGACCGTGTGGCCCAACCGTGTGGCCCACATGGATGGTATTTTGTATATCCACTCCGTCCATCCGTTTCTACAGACCATTTTAGGATGGAGTTTCAAAAACTATAAAAATCCAAATATCAAGTGGACCATACTACTGGAAAGAGTTCTGATTGAGTGCCACACCATTAAAAATTCCAAAGAGCCAATCGTAAGTTTTTGGTAATGTTTATTTGCAATCCAATCCCTTGATAACGTAAATAAGATCATTTTAGGGGATTACACCAAAAAGGAAGCCGATCCAATCATCAGGTGGACTATAACATAGGAAACAATGGTTATTGACCATTAATGGGCCACAGAAGCTTTGGATGAAGCTGATTTTTTTCTTTTTCCCTTCATCCAGGCTTATGTGACCTTGTCAATAGATTGGATGGTAAATAAACACCACGGAAACATGAAGTTGAGTGCTAAGAACTTTTTAACGATATGATGGTCAATCAACACTGTTTCTTATGGTATGGTCCACCTGATAATTGTCTTTGCTTCATTTTTGGGATAATGCCCTAATATAATCTGAAAAAACGGATGGACGGAGTGGATACATAAAACATTCATCAAGGTGGGCCCCATGGTAACCCCACGGTAAGGGCCGCACCCTCTTAGGTGAGCTCAGGGTCTCCTAATCTGCTCTCTATTTGACATCCAACCTCTTAATTAGGTCATACAGACCTGGATGTAGGGCAAAAATAAATATCAGCTTCATCCAAAACTTTCGTGGCCCTTGAGAAGCTTTTAATGGTGGACATTTAATTAACATTGTTTCTTGTGATTGGGTCCATCTGATCGAGATTTAGATCTACTTGAGTTTTGGACTCATACCATAAAATGATCTGGGAAAATGTATGGATGGCATGAATGAAACACATACATCATGGTGGAACCATAGAAATGGTACACTTGAGACAGGCAATTTGGAATTTTTGATGGTGAGGCACTAAATTACCATTATTTGTTATGATGTGGTCCACTTTAGATTTGGATCTATCTTAATTTTGGGCTCATACCATAAAATAATTTGAAAAAATGTATGGACAGTGTGGATGAAACACATACATCATGGTAGGGCCCATAGAGCACCGATCAGTACTAACTGGGTGATTATGGCTTAGATCCATAATCCATAACTAATTGCTTTATGATCTATCTATGGTGGGGCATCCATTAGTCATTTGCAAGCCACGTGTACGATTTCCCGGTGCATGTGCATGAATCATCATACTCTTCCAAGGTATGGATTCCTAAATTGTGCTCTTGGACGCTGGACGGTCTGATCTATGAGAATTTTGAGGTTTGGATATTCTACCGTATGGATGACCCGGTGAGTGGTCTAGATCTCATCCAGTGGACCACGTATCGTTCCTTGCATTCCTCTTTAAGTCGGTATAAGTGAAAAAAGCATTAAAAAAGAAAAAAGAAAAGAAACACGCTATTTGCTTCGCACACCGTAGATGTGCAAATGGTGACCAGAGCGTTATACCTTAGATAGATAGCAAAGATTAACAATTCTGCATATTACCTCTTTTTCAATTGAATGTGGACCGTCGCCAGAATCATCTAACCTATAACCATTCTTATCTTGAAAATCCAAATATAAAGTGGACCATACCATTAGAAAGAGTTCAGATTGAGTGCCACACCATTAAAAATTCCAAAGAGCCCATCATAAGGTTTTGGTAATGTTTATTTGCAATCCAATCTCTTGATAGTGTAAATAAGGTCTGGATGAAGCGAAAATTTAAAGATGAGCTTGATCTATAACTTTTGTGGTCCACAAAATGTTTTTAATGATTATTCATCACTCTAATTTCTGTTGGTATGGTCCACTTGAGATTTGGATCTTCTTATCATTTTGGATCACGTCTTAAACTTATATAGAAAAACAAATGGACAGGTATATACAAAAAATACATTAAGGTAGGGGTAACGTCCACTATTGAAAACCTCATAGGGCCCACTGTAATGTTTATTTGACATCCAACCTCTTAAATAGGGCAAAAATCCAAATATCAGCTTCATCCAAAACCTCCGTGGCCCCGAAGAAGCTTTTAATGGTGGACATTTAATTAACATTGTTTCTTGTGATTGGGTCCATCTGATCGAGATTTAGATCTACTTGAGATTTGGACTCATACCATAAAATGATCTAGAAAAATGTATAGATAGCGTGAATGAAACACATACATTATGGTGGAACCATAAAAATGGTACACTTGGGATAGGCAATTTGGAATTTTTAATGGTGAGGCACTAAATTACCATTATTTGTTATGATGTGGTCCACTTTAGATTTAGATCTATCTCAATTTTGGGCTCATACCATAAAATAATTTGAAAAAATGTATGGACGGTGTGGATGAGACACATACATCATGGTAGGGCCCACAGAGCACCGATCAGTACTAACTAGTGGCTAGTCAGGGTCAGTAGCTAATCCATGCACACTACTTTAACCGTGTGAGTACCAAGTTGAAATATTTTATGTATATTATATCCCGTTCATCTGTTCTTAAATATCATTTTATGATGCCATACCAAATCTCAAGACTTAAAATCTAAATCTCAACAACTAAATTAGAGTTTAGGTCCAATGACTGCACATTTCTTGGATTTTCATGAGGTCAGCAAGTCCCAATGCAATTTTGAACAAAACATTTGGATCAATTTAGAATTTTGATCCAGTAATTACTTTATTCTACTCATCAATATCTTCGATTTGACTAGTCACTACTCACCTTGATCGGATTTCGAATGAGAAAGATATTAGGCGGACAAAATTGAGCAACAATATGGTGGGTCATATCTTGCAATCCAACAGTTAGATTTGACTAAAATTTAATCTAAACGTCTGAAGTCATTTACTATTCAATCTTGACCGATCAGATTGTCCAAAATCTGTCTAGATCTAGACAAACTAATCGTGCCCATTTAAAGAGTGTTTTGGACGGATCTAATTCGTTACATGTTAGATTGGGCTGAATTTTATTCTATAACCTATTCAGCACGTTCCAAATATATTTGACCGTTCAGATCAACTTTACGATTACTTGATTATAGAATTTAATCAATATCATCATTATAAGTTATTCTTGTAATTACACATCATTATACTTAGGCCCTCATTTTTTTTGTACAAGTGAATTAACTTGTGGGCATGCATAAACCAATATGATAAACTCAATGACTGTAATTTTTTATTTTCAACCATTCAATAAATGTCCACTAGTAAATTTTGTCCACTCATTTCAAATTTCTTAATTTTTTCCAATCTCAAAAAAATATTTTTAAATATTATTTTTCAAACATTTCAATTTTGTTAAAAAGCTCAAATTTTTTTCTTCAAAATCTCAGTCTTTTTTAAAATCCAAATTGTTTTTTTTTTCCAAACTTTTAAACTTTTTCAAACTTATCATAAAACATTTTTTTTCAAATTTATCAATTCTATTCAAACATATCAATTTTTTCAAGATGTAATTTTTTAAAATGTTTTTTTTTTTTAAATTTCAATTGTTTTTTTCAAAATCTATTTTTTTTTCCAAACATTGCCAAATAATTTCCAAACTTCTAAACTTTTTCTTTTCTCAAAATCAAAATTTTTTAAAATATTTAATTTTCTTATTCAAAATATTAATTTTTGGGTCAAAACCCCAGTGATTTTTTAAATCTCAATTTTTCTCAAATATCGCCCATTTTCTTTTTTCAAAATCCTAGTTTTCTTTATAAAATGTTAGCTTTTTGTTTTTTAAATCATAATTTTTTTAATGTTGGATTTTCAAGAATTCGACGGTTCTAGACCGTCGACGATTTAAAGGCCCTATAATTGACGGCTTTAGACCGTCGAATTTTTTCGCGCATAAACGAAAATTTTCGCGCGTAAACGAATTCTTTCGCGCGCTAATTTCGGACTGTGATAATTCGACGGTCCTTAACCGTCGAATTTAATGCCCTAAATTCGACGACTTTGGACCGTCGAATTTTTTCGCGTGTTAAATTCGACTGAGATAATTCGACTGTCAGTACCAGTCGAATTTTAGGTCGTAAATTCGACGATTCTGAACCGTCGAATTTTTTCACGAGTTAATTCGACTGTCACTAACAGTCGAATTTCAGGTCCTAAATTCGACGTCTTTGGACCGTCGAATTTTTTCTAGCGTTAATTTCGACTGAGCTAATTCGACTGTCACTAACAGTCGAATTTCAGGTCCTTAATTCGACGGGTCTGGACCGTTGAATTTTTTCGCGCGTTATATTCAACGGTTCAGGACCGTCGAATTTAGCGCTTTTTCACGTATGTCAGAGCTGCTCATTGGATGAGAATATTTACTTTGTAGATGCTATATTCTGATGATCAGGTAGGCCACACGTGTACTTCTAAATCGAACCATTGACTAATTTCTCTTAAATGTTCATGTGTTTTGGACGCTTGTGATTCTCGTTTTGATTGTCTTGGCCTGATGAGCGGCTCTCCCATGTCACACTCGTTTGTACTCGATAATAAACTTAGATGGGCCACACCAATCAGAATAATGTAAAATTACACACCTATAAGTTGAGTGCCATCTATGCTCATTGGTCCACGTCATTTATGTGAGCTCATAAAACAAGCCGAATTTCCTCTCGAGTATGAATTGGGTAATACAACCCCACTTTTACCGTGTGGAATTTCTTTGGGCCTCACCATGATATATCTCTTGGATCCGCACCATCCATCAATTATTTCAGATTATTCTAAAGCATAAAATAGAAAATGAGGCACACCCACAGCTCAAGTGGACCACACAATAAAAAGCATGGAATTAAATGAGTTACGTTGAGACGTTCCTACGGTCCACTGTGAGGTTTATTTACCACCTAACCTCTTCATAAGGTCACTCAGACCTTGATAAAGGGAAACTACAAACATCATCTTGATCAGAGTGTCTATGGCCCAAAGAAGTTTTGAAGTTTTCAATGGTAGGCTTTAAGTTCCCACTCTTTCTTGTCGTGTAGCCCACTTGAGCCTTGGATCTGACTTTTTTTAGACCGTGTGGATCTAATGAATACATCATAATGGGCCCCATGGAAGTTCCACTTTTCAACCGTTCTGATTTCATTCTCTCTAAGCGAGCAACGAATTTCTTGACGTGGGGATTTTATGCCGGCCCATGATGATTTATTTCCAAGATCCACCCCGTTCATATATTTTTTCAGATCTTTCTAGGTTACAAGCCTAAAAACAAGGTAGATCCAAAGCTCAAATGGAACACACCATAGGAAACAGTGGAATTGATGCCACCGTTTAAAACTTCTTACGGCCACAGACGGCTCTGATGAAGCAGATATTTGTGTTGTACCTTCATCTAGGTATGGTTGGCCTTATGAACAGGTTACATGTCAGATAAGTGTGGACCCTCGCCGTTTCCGCTCTCCCACACGACGACGTTCTCGCCCCTTCCCCTTTCGGGAAAAGAAGGAGAGCAGGATGCGTGAGTGCGAAATCGCCGTTTGTGCCACTGGCTTGCCTCGTTTCCGAGGGCTTTGTTTAGTTGTCGTGTTAAGCTGGATGTGTTTAAATGAGTTTGTATAAGACCAGAGTCGCCACTAGCCAGTTACTTCGAATCTATAGTCGGCTAGACCCCTTAGAAACGTTAGAGAAGGGGATCCGAAGATCCTTTCCTCTAAAATGACTCCTTTTGATCTGCGGCCAGAGATTCGAGGTAAGGGATCACGGTTACAGGGTGGGAAGAGGTTAAGCACCCCACACACTGCTCGTACCGAAGTACGGTCTCTACTTCACAGAATCGAACTAATACTTGAAAGTCGGTTTTAATCCTCGTACATTCTCATAGATGACATGATGCATGAATGCGGGGCTGAACAGAAAGAGTTTCTGATGGGCAGGTTCCAACAACGGGCAAGCCCAGAGCATACGCTCGAACTGACAGGTGCTTAATATAAGACGTATGCAGTGTGCTTGAATAATCAAGGTGCTTTATAATGAAGCATGAATGCGGGTCTGAACAGTAAGAGTTTCTGATGGGTAGGTTCCAACAACGGGCAAGCCCAGAGCATACGCTCGAACTGACAGGTGCTTAATTTAAGACATATGCAGTGTGCTTGAATAATCAAGGTGCTTGCAGTGAAGCAGGGGGGTTGGAAGAAAAGTAAATGTTGCACTTATGCTAGACGCAAATGAGATGATGCTGGAAAAAGAGTAGCTGGATGGACGGAGGTGTCGCAAGGATTGGCTTTGAGTGGATGGATCAAGACTTGGGTGGCTTGGGAGACTTGGACCAGTGGTCAGGCTGGGCTGGACCAGGGCTGGGGTCTCCTCACTCGGGCTCTCCTTGGTGGAAAAATGGGCTAAGGGGTGGAGAAGGGCACTCGAACGAACAGACTCTCTCTGGCCGAGTGGTCTGTTGAAATGAGAAGGGGAGGGGGGTATTTATAGCAGCGAGCAGTGGCAGAGCTCGTAATTTATTTTAGGCGGCCTGCTATGGGCCGCTCGTACGGCCGTTCTTCGATTTCCAGCGAGGTACGGTCGTACCCTCGGGGCTGCTGCTTGACTCGCTGGGTCGACTCAGTGAGTTGACTCAGCGGGTCGACTCGGTGGTTTGACTCAGCGGGTTGACTCGACGGGTTGGCTCGGTGTTTTGACTCGACGAGTTAACTCAGCGGGTTGACTCAGCGGGTTAACTCAGCGGGTTGACTCAGTGGGCTGACTCAGTGAGTTTGACTTTTTTAGGATTTTTTGACTGGCTTTTCTTATGGGGGGTTTTTCGGGGTGATGTTTAGGACTGGGTTGACTGGGTTCAGGCTTGAACTGGGCTATGGAATGGGGCTTACAAGGGTGAGTTTGGCTGAGTTTGGACTTGGGGTTTGGGGGTATGGTCCTCCATTCTTTCAGCTATCTCTACCAACAATGTAGCCGAAGGTGGGGTGTCTACAGATGCCCCTCTTTGGCAGAGGTTGCTTGCAACCGAATGCCAAAGCGAGTGGACACCCCACTTCTGACCCGGTCATTCATAGATCATGGTCTAAAATCTTTGCTTGCTTTTGCATCTGTGCCAGTTGATCGTCTGGAACTCGATCACTTGCACATACCGCGGGAGTTTGGAGAAAACGTTGCGATTGTCCCTGCAGTTTGCTGCAACCTGGGTACCCAATCGCAACCCTTCCATTCCCGATCGATACTAACATCGGAAAGGTACAGCAGAGCCTCTGCGTCGCCAGTCTTACGAGGTTACTGACCCTGTGATTGATTGTATGTTCGATGTTCTCCCAGATCACTCCAGGAGTACTTGTTTCGCTTGATTGTCAAAGTGGTTAGACGCCCTGCGTCTGATAGTCTTACGGGATTCTACTACGCTGACTTGGACTCAGTCAAGGTACTTCAGGCATCCACGCCTAGGTATGTGCGGGTGGGCTCTTTCCACCCGATCTGCTGGTTTCGATGCTTGGTTTGCAATTCATTCTTTCCTCGATTGTGGTTTGGAATCTTTGTTGTCCTTTGTATCTGAGTCAGTTGATTGTCTGGAAATTGATAACTCGCACATACCGCGGGAGTTTGGAGAAAACGTTGCGATTGTCCCTGCAGTTTGCTGCAACCTGGGTACCCAATCGCAACCCTTCCATTCCCGATCGGTACTAACATCGGAAAGATACAGCAGAGCCTCTGCGTCAGTAGTCTTACGAGGTTGCTGACCCTGAGACTGATTGCGATGTTTGATGTTTTCCCAGATCACTCCAGGAGTACTTGTTTCGCTTGACTGTCAAAGTGGTTAGACGCCCTACGTCAGATAGTCTTACGGGATTCTACTACGCCGACTTGGACTCAGTCAAGGTACTTCAGGCATCCACGCCTAGGTATGTGCGGGTGAACTCTTTCCACCCAATCTGCTGATTTTGATACTTGGGTTACAATTCATCGTTTCCACCTGTTCAAATGGTTTCTTTGACCGAGCCTTTTGGCTTTCATCTTTTTGTATCTTGGCATGTGGTACGACCGCACTGACACTGGAGTTTAGTTCAACCGTACTTTGAGTGCATTGGATCCGATGGTCTCCGGGGAAACCGCGAGACATCGGATCTTATTTGATTTTTACGTTGGCTCCTACCCAGAGATATGGAAGATCTCCTGGTGTGTTGGAGGCAGAACGCTCTACTGAGAAAATATTTTTTTGGATTTTTTGAAAAGATACCCACTCTGGGGAGTGATACTCCGTGGGGTTTTTATTTGTAAATGGGAATATTTTTTTTCTCTTTTTGAAAATCTGGTTTGCATGTGCCTCCACTAGGGATGCCTATGGGGTCTTTGGCTAACCGACTTTTATTTTGAAAGTAGGTAAACATGATGATTGATGCGATGGATGCTGATGCATGGAGATGCAGGATGAATGCATGGTTTGGCTCATTCTCTTTCAGTTTGATGATTTTGCTTTTGCTAGAGATGCCGAGAATTTTGAGCTTATTGCTTCCAGGATTGTGCTTTCCTGGGGTTTTTCTTTTTTATGCGGATGTTTGGTCAGCGGGTTGGTTAAGATCCTGACCCGTGGTTGATCAGGTCCATCGTCCCAAGATGCTGTTTCTTTGCGAATGAGAATGTACGAGGATGTTATCCGACTTCAAGATGTTCTTCTGAGCATGCGTGTGATTGAGATGATGTTTGGTTGCCCGTTTTGGTCAAGATTCCAATTTGCGGGCGATTGGATCCGTCATCCCAAATTGTGAAGAGAGTGGAGTTCAAGACTCCTGAGGTTTAGTGCTGGGGGCTAGTGACAATTTTTGTGATTTTTGTAAATATGTGGTCCGAATCTTTTCCTAAGTGGTCAAGATAGAGATCGGTTATTGAAAACAAAGAAAATATTTTTGTGTTTTTGAAAATTTTTGGCTGAAAGCAAAAGGAAATATTTTTGTGATTTCTGACAATATTTTGATTGAAAGCAAGGGAAATATTTTTGTGATTTTTGACAATATTTTGATTGAAAGCAAGGGAAATATTTTTTTTTTTGTGATTTTTGAAAATATTTTGCAATGTTTTGGTATTTTATGATTGTTTCTGAAATACAGAAAAAAGTGTGGAATTTTCATCCACTTCCAGCTTCTACTGCTGGTAAGGCACCCGATCCATTTTACGTCAGCGAGCAAGACGAGTCTCACATAGTTAAGTGCCATAGTTTTACATCTTCGGATGAGGGGATTTTGAGGGTTTTCAGTCAACACACCTACAAAGTTGCCTGTTCCTCATGTGCAATGCACATAGACCACGTATCGTCCGACGGACTCCTTCGGCCACAAAATGAGCCACATCCTCACATTTCCCTTAGTCAATCCAGTTTGGGGCCTTACGTTGCTCACAATTCCGTGAGGGTGCGCTCCACCTCCCAACAGCCTTAATCCCCTTCATGAGTTTTAGGAACAGGGAACATCCATCAGATTCAACAGCGACTTCCAAATCAAGGTTGTCTATCACGGTGCGTTCAACATGAACAGGATTGCGGAGTTCTGCCTGCCTCAGCCCTTACCTGTTTAAAAGATTCACCGTACGATCAAGTGTCAGCCATGCCTAGAACAGGTTAGGAAAGAAAGCCCCCGAGAAGTTAATCCCAGTGTAGTTTTAGGTCTTCGGACCACTGAGGATGAATTTGTGCAGTTTGAAATTTATGGCAAATTTTTTTTCATTTTTATATTTTTTGTATTTTTTTTTGAAAAAGTTCCAGATTTTAACTCGGGTAATCGAGGTTGACGCTGGTTTTTATGGAAAACTTGAAATCTTTTTTGGTATTTTTGGAAATGATCCGGGTTATCAAACCTTGATCCTAACGGTCGAGGCCGATGCCGGTTTTTAGTTGAAAGCAGGAAAAGGTCCCCCGAGAAATTAATCCCAGTGTAGTTTAAGGTCTTCGGACCATAAAAAAACTTTATGAACATGCTGAAAGTACATTCTTTTTTGTGATTTTTCGAAAACTGTTCCAGGTCATAAAATCTCAATTTTGAACGGTCAAGATTGACACTGGTTTTTATTGAAAATCTCTCGGGATTTTGTTTCCGACGTAGTTTAAGGTCTTCGGACCAGAAACTGTACAAAAGGGGGCCAACACATTTTTTTTTCGTTTTCGAAATGATCTAGACCATCAGATCTTGGCCTGAACGGCTGGGATCGATGCTGGTTTTTATTAAAAATCTCTCGGGACGTTGATCCTGATGTAGTTTAAGGTCTTCGGACCAGAAACTGTACATGCTGAAAATACATTCTTTTTATGATTTTTAGAAATGATCCAAGTCATTAGATCTTAGCCTGAACGGCTGGGATTGATGCTGGTTTTTATTAAAAATCCCTCGGGATCTTGATCCCGACGTAGTTTAAGGTCTTTGGACCCAAAAACTATGCATGACAGGGAAAACCTATTTTTTGTTCTTTTTGGAAAATATCAAGTATCAGTGGATCTTGATTCGACGATCCAGACTGCTACCGGGTTTTATTAAAAAGTCCCTCGGGATCTTGATCCTGACGTAGTTTAAGGTCTTCGGACCCAAAACTGTTCAAAACAGAAAAAATAATTTTTTTTTTTTGGAAAATGTCCGGAGTCATCAGATCTTGACGAAGACCGATGCCGGTTTTTATTAAAAGTCCCTCGGGATCTTGATCCCGACGTAGTTTAAGGTCTTCGGACCATGAAACTGTACAAGAGGGCAGCAATCGAGGTTGGAGACTACGGGAATTCTTCTTGGAATGGTTCGGATCATCAGGTCATACCCCTGGATGGTTGAGATCACTGTTTGACCAAGTCAATCTTTTTCTTTCTTTTCCTTGAAAATTCCATGGAAATTTTCCACATCATCAAGCCAATTTCTCCCCAATTTCTCACAAGATGAGATTTTGGTGAGATCTCTTCTTTTTTCTCACCATTCTCTTCCATCACTTCATTCTTACATGGAGGTACAAGATTCACTTGCAACCACCCTTCCCAAGGAGGAGTTCTTCCCAAGGAAAGGGGAGGAGAAGTCGATTCACCTAGGTAGGGGGTAGGACGGCCTCCTATGGGCCGCCCGGACGGTCTCTGACCCCCGGTTTCTTCGGTGGATTGGGTAAAAGGGTGCCCTCCCCTTTTCTATATAACACGGGGCACCCTTGCCCCCTTCAACGTGCAATCTCTCTCTTTTCTCTCTCATACTCTCTCTTTTTCAAAGTTTTCTCTCTCCTCTTGGTGGTTCTTTGCTTCTCTCAATTGGTGGGCCTTAGAGAAGTTTTGGGACAGCAAGGTGGTCCCTCTTTGGTGAGTGGTAAAGGTATGGACCACTTCCTTTCCCTTTCTTGTCCTTTTACTTCTTCATTATCTCTTCTCATGACTCTTTTCTTTTTCCATGTAGCTATTCCAAAAAGAGTGAGGGTGGGCCCAAGTGTTTTTGGCCATTTTCTAGATCTCAAGTCTCTTTCAAAGGTGGTGCAAGGACATTGCAAGCTCTCCACTTCATTTTTCTTTCTTCTTTTCACACTCCCTTCATGTGTATGTAAAGGGTGATTTTGCCATGTCATCAAGTGTGCATGGCAAAATACCCTATCTTTTTCATGGGAGTTGGGCCTTTTTTCATATGTATCAAATGGGCTCAAAGTGAAGTCATGGCCCTTGGTGTATTTGATGGGCCCAATGCTTCATTTTGGGCTCCCTCATGTTTTCTTGCCCTTGTTATTTTTCCTTGAAGCTCTTCCTTTCTTTTCCATCTTCTTTTCAAGGTTTGGGCCCATGGGCATGGTAGGGCCCATCTCAAGTTTTGGGCTCATGGGGCTCACTTTGGGTGACCCCATCTTTTTTCACATATGTATGGACCAAGATGACTAGCCCATTCTTCATTTTGGACCTCAAGTGGGCTAGAGTTCCTAGTTGGGCCTTTATGGACAAATGGCCCAAGCCTTCCACCATCTCTTGATTATGATGTACATCCTTGGACAAAGTGTGGTGGGTTCCTTAGAATTTTTTATATGGATGGGCTTTTGGGCCTTCATTGAAACTTGTGCGCTTCTTTGAACCATGTGTGCCCCACTACACTTTGTTTATGTAAAATTTTTCTTTTCTTTTGATGGATGGAGGACTTGAGTTACTTGATCATCTACAAGTCCCATGAGTGAGTTGCTCCAACAATCTCACTAAGTTCAAATGGTTTTTCCTTGTGGTAGGGATGTGGTTCTCAAGAGTTTCCCCTTAATGTTATCAACCTCAAATGGATGATCCTCAAGTGAGCTATTCATACAACCATGGCTCCTTGATCTTTTCTTTGGGGGCTTGGTGGGTCATCCACCATCATTCTCAAGTATGAGTGATTTCTTCTTCAATTTGTGAGAAAGAATGATACCCATAAGTTGCCCATTTTTATCCCCTGCTTTGGGACATTTTGGATTTTGATCTTCAAGTGGGCTATGTGTACCATTCTTATCCATTTTCATGATGGTTGGGTGACTCATCAAGCCATGCCCTTGTGCTCAAATGGTCTCCCTTTTTAGTAAAGAAATTGGTGCACATTAGTTGCCCAAACTTACCCTTTCATGGGCATTTTCAACTTGGTTCTTCATGTGGGCTATGTGCATCAACTTTTTTACCATTAGCTTCTTTGATTCATATGTTTGTGGGTAGACCTCCTTGTTGTATTCTCATGGTCAAAACTTTCATCAAGATGAGGCACATAAGGTTGCCCATGGTTAACCCATGAATGGGCCCTCATGTTCTTCAAAGTGGGCTATGTGCTCTCTCCAATCCATTGAGATGAGTCATTCGGGTTGCTCTTGGGGGCCCACTTCCCTCCTATTCTCCACTTGTCCATGCACACGTGTAAAAAGGTGGAAACACCTTAAATGAGAATCATGGTCTTGGCATAAAAGTGGATCAATCCTTGGCCACATATAGACTTTGAAGAGGAGCTTCTCATGTGAAGTAAGATTCTTCTTCTTTGTTGATCTCATGGCACCTGAGTGCATTTGTTGTCTAAAATGTGTCCTTGGATGATGGGCTTTCCTTGCCCAAGACATGCCATGCAACCCTCTTTAAGGTGGGCCTTACTTTCTCCAATGGGCCCAACACATATCCTAGGTGACACATGGAGTTGGACTTTAGACCTTGCATTTGGATGTGAGTCCAATCCCATGGATTTTCTGGATGATAATTTGGATTTTAACGGGTAAAGGGATAGGGACTTACCTTGCCAAGCTTGTAGGATTCAATAGCGGATGGTACCAGAGGTCCCCGAGTGATTGATGAGGATGATCCTGCCTTCATCGTCCGCCGAGGGGAACACATGTGTTCCTTAGCTATGGAGCATCAACCTCTTCCCACTATCAAGGGTCGAGGTACCAGGGATCACTGGGACAACTGGGTGAAGGATCCACAGCCCTTGCTTGAACGAGTACTGGATGGTACTCCTTTTGCTGGCCTCCTCACCTTACGTTTTGGTAACAACGATGCTAACCGCATGATGCTCGCGGCCCTTTGCGAGAGGTGGCGGGACGAGACCGACACCTTCCAGCTCCCTTGTGGTGAATGGGGGATAACTCCCCTGGACATTTATATGCAAGTAGGCTTTCCGTTTCATGGAATAATTGTTCCTCAAGTCAGCTCTCTGGCTCCCCTCACTTCCACTGATTGGCTACACTCGTCGGTGATGTCCCACCTGAGGGTGAATTCCAAGGCCATCAAGTAAAGATGCGATGGTTCTACAACACTTTTGCCTCCGTCATCCCCACCACCGAGCGAGAGGCCCTCCACAAAGCCCGGGCCATGATCACTTATGCCTTCGGGTCCTTCCTTTTTTGCCATGCGAATGAGAGGGTTGATCCCAAGTTTCTTCGTTTAGTCGAGGATCTTCATCATCCCTATAACTAGAACGGGGCTATCTTGACCCGTATCTTCCAAGGTCTGGACAAGACCTGTCGGCATAGCCGGTCCTTCACAGGTTTTTGGCCTGTCGTTGAGGTATCTTTTCTTTCACCTTTCCTGTAGGCTTTCGCCTTCTTTCTCTCTCTGATCATTAGGTGTGCTTTTTGCCTAGACCTGCTTTTATGACCATTTTCCCCATCTCGCGCCGAGGATGTGAGACGATGTTGAACCCTCTTTGTATCGCCACATGTACTGGCACCAGCAAAACCGTCAGCGGAACTCCCGAATTTCTGGGGATAATTGGCGTGCTGACATAGACGGGTTGACCATCGAAGATATAAGTGTCTTGCTTTCCTTATCCCTTATGCTGCTCTATAACTGATTGTAGTGACCTCATTTGCTGCAGCTCGCTCGGATGCCGTATGCCAGCTTTCCTCTCTATTATACCCCCCAGCGTGTGGAGGCATATGATGCTCCATGCCTCCGTATCATGCTTTCCGACGCTGAATCTTTTCAGTGGTATCTGGGTGAGAGGTTGCTTCGGCAAGTCACTGGGGTGGCTCGGGTCCCTCGTTCTTCACCTCCTCCAGCTGCTCGGATCCCAGCTGATGAGAGAGCTGAGGCTCTCGTGGGCCAGCCCGGATTTCATTTCACGATCCCGGATCGTGACTATGATGAGTGGTATTTGCTGTACGGCCAGGGGCCTCTGCCTCCTTCGCTCTATGTTCCAGGGGGTCGTCGCAGGTATGCTGGAGGCTCGGTGACTGCTCCTTTGATGGATCTTTATCGTCGGGAGCGGGACGGGAGGAGGGATGATGATAACTATGTTGGCGACTTGTAGCTTGCTTTTGTATTCTACTTTGTATGGCCTTGTTCTTTTTGCTTTTATCTTCTTTTGTATCAAGCTCTTTTGAATGAATATACAATCTTTGACTTGTCTCAAATTCCTTGATGATGTCTGGATGCTTTGACCTTTGACTTGTTCCTTAATGATTTGTGGAAGATGAGACTTCTTAACTGCATGGATGATGACTTGAACGGTTCAGATTGCTTGATTAGGCCTTGTGGGCCCACTTGATGATTAGATCTTGGATTCTGGCCCTTCTTTTGATGATCGAACCTTTGATCTTGCTGCTCCATGACTTATGTAAGCTTTCCAATGGTTTGGATCCTGATGACCTAGCCCTTGAATGGTTCAGATTGATAGTTTCGGTCCTGTGGGCCCACTTGAGACCTTGGCTTTACTTTGGGGCACCTCTTTTGATGATTTGCGAGGCTAAGAAGGCTTCTCATGGTGTGGATGATGGCTTGAACGTCTCAGATCGCTTGACTTGGCTTTGTGGGCCCACTTGATGATTAGATCTTGGATTCTGGCCCTTCTTTTGATGATCAGACCTTTGATCTTGTGGTTTGATGGCTCATGTAGGTTCTTCAATGGTTTAGATCATGATGATCTAGTCTTTGAATGACTTGGATTGCTTGTGGCCCCCGCTTGATCACCTTTCCTTCTCTTTGACTTGATCAGACTAATTCTAGCCATTGTGCTTCGTGATTGGACTGGTGGGGTACCTTCTATATGATCTTGATCACCTCAGTCGAAATCTGGAGTGGACCGGAGCCTTGGGCGGCCCACGGGGTGCCATCTGCCGACGTGGACTGTCAGCCTCACCTACCAAGAACCCTGGAGCCAATCCCGCGAAGAGAGAGGGAGCGCATCCGTACGGGCGGCCCAGAGCAGGCCGCCCAAGGTTCGCCTCTTGAGCGGCCTGGGCTGGCTCAGGTTCGGACATTCTCTGTTGTCTGTTGCTGCTGTCCTCGCATTCTCTGTAACAGGCCTTTTCGATTCCAGCCATGAATCTTCTTTTCTCCTTGTCTTTTCTCTTCATTTTGTCCTCATCTTGCTTTGTCCCTTCTTGGGCAGCCATTGATGATGGCTTGCGGGTCATTGTGGGAGAGATTGGTGGGTCCCATGTTGCAGCAATTGATGAGGGCTTTAAAGATGGTGAGGTGCCTTTGATTGATGGTAGAGATGGAGCATTGAATAGGGGTATTGATGATGAATTAGGGGTGGTTGTTGGGAGAGCTTTGAATGGCTTTATTAATGGTGGAATGGCTGTAATTCCAGATTTGAATGGGCCTTTGACTGTGGGAGAAATGGATGGCATGGATGAGATGGGAGGATGGGACATAGGTGAGGCTATGCATCCCTTGAATGTGGGCCGTATGGATGATGTGATTGATGGAGGTAATGGGACCATGATGGACATGGATGGGCTGATCTCATACTTGGATGGGATAGATGGTTCAGATGATACCTTTGACGGCTTGGATGCTCTTGATGAGGGCCGAGATGTGCGGCATGCTTGTTTGGGTGGACTTGATGTGTCATTGATGATGCCCCCCTCATGATGGATGGTGTAGATGCCTCGATGATCCCTTTGATCGGCCAGGATGATGATTGGATTCATGATTTCCTGTTGGAGAGGGCCGCAGGCCCAGATCTGACCGTTGATTCTTTGATCGGGGTTGCCGAGACCCTTCTTGATGGTTCAGATGCATTCTTTGACGGTCAGATTAGCCAGGATGCCACGATGTGCGGTGTGATTTTTACTGGTAGCCCTTTTGATGGGGAGTATCGTCCTTCTCCTAATCGTCGGTCTTTTGCGCACTCTGTTCATGAGGTGGGCGAGTCTTCCCATGCAGCTGAGGTTATGACAGTTTCTGACAGTGATGCGACTATATCAGACATAGCCGTTACTGCGGGCAGGTCAGGGGCTGTTGAGTCTGCAGAGGTTCCAGCTTTTCCTTCTCCTTCGCCCGTTGACCTTCCGATCCTTGATGAGCTGTCATTGATTTCTGGGCCTTTTGTTCTGGAGGGGGTACCAGTGAGGACTTGTCAGCTGCTTCCTCATCCTTCTTGCTCGCCACGACTGCTTGCTTGGCTTGACAGCTTGTCAGCTTATGAGATTCAAGATTTGGAGTCCTATGGTTTTGGCAGTCTGATCCATATGGCTAGAGTTGACATTGACTGGAGGATGCTCGGAGCTGCATTGATTGACTGGGTCCCTTCGTTGAACTTGTTCGCGTTCAATGATATGGAGATGGGACCCTCTTTGGAGGAGCTTGCACGCTTGACAGGCCTACCTTGGGATTATACTCAGTATTTTTCGCCGAAGACATCGCCGAAGACTGCTACACCGCAGAACTGGTTCGGGATCCCGTATCTTGTTCGGCCTGCAGCTGCCGGCCAGGATGCTGTAGTGTTCTCCTTGGACTTGCTATATGATCTTTTTTCGGGTCTTCGGAGTGTGGCCGATTCTACCTTCGCTCGGAACGCCCTGATGTTCTGCTTGATAGCTGAGGTGCTGTTCTCGGGATGGCGCAGGTCCCAGACTCCTCTGCTTTTTGAGGTGATGAGCCGAGCTATCCGACGGCAGGGGATCATTTCTCTTATCTTGGCCGAGCTGTTTAATGGGCTGACCGACTGCGCCCTAGGCCGCACTCGTGTCCTTCGCGGCTGTTGTGCCTTTCTTCAGGTATCTTTTCTGCACCCTTTTCTTCTTGCTTTGTTGGGAATTGCTTTGTTTAGCTGAACTTCTTTTCCTTTTTGTGATCAGGTCTGGCTATGAGAGCGTCTTTCTTTGACCGTTCCTGTACCCTTTCCTGGCATTCCTAGCTCTGACATCATGCGTTATATCATGGAGTTCCTTCCGCATACAGCTAGGATGAGCGAGCCCTTGTATCGCAGGATGTTTGTTGAACTTCGTGACTGGAACGTTCGTTGGGAGTCATCTTGGCTTTCACTTCCTCCAGTGCTTTGTGATGCACACCGCCTTCGTCTGATGTTGGTAGGCTTTCGATCTTACTTTTCTTACCATCCCATCCAGTTCCTGCGGCAGTTTGGGTATGAGCAGGATGTTCCTCTTTTCACTTTCACGGGTATCGAGCGTCGAGCACTTCCCTCTAGATCCTCTGACTTCAGGACCCGGATTGATTGTTCTTGGGCGAGTTACTTGACTGCTGATTTGCTGGGTTTTGAGCTGCGGACTTTTCCGATGGCGACCGCCCCATATCAGTACTGGGTTGCTGAGTAGTCTTTGTATCGACGTATCCCTTGCTGGCACCAGACTGCTGATGAGGATGAGCAGGATATCCTTGGAGATGCTGGCTCTTCATCTGGTTCATATGAACCTTTTGAGGAGCGCCCTTTCATTGATCCTTGCTTCCTTTTGGCCACTCATGGCCATCTGCTGTCTGAGATCTCTGCACTTCGGTATCATTGTGAGATGATGTCGAGGAGATTGGCTGCCGATCAGAGATTGTCTGATGAGGAGACAGCGATCCGTACCCTTGAGCGCGATGAGGCGCATTACCTGCGTATGGAGGTGAGCAGGTTGAGAGAGATGCTATCTTTTTATGAGTCAGAGGACTTACCTGATGTGGCCGAGGAGGAGGGTAGAGATTGATTGTGTTGGCCACCTGCACATTCCTTTTTTGCATATATGATTGATGATGATGCATTTTTGTATTTTTTGAAAAAGATGATATGATATGTGTAAAAGAAATATGATGCATTTAATTGAAAAAAAGAAAACTGTTTGAAAATCTATTGTGCCATAAGTTGTCTTGTGAGTGTGTCAGGACTTTGTGTCGGGATATAGGAATCAGAACTGGGACTCGGTCAATGCTTTTGACCGATGTCTCGAGATTAACTTGCTTGATCCTTTGGTTCCCTAGAGGTGTAGGCAATGGAAACTGTTGCTTCTTGAGATTGTCAGAATTTGTAGAGCTCTTTGTTCCTGACTGTACTTCCTCTTATTCTTGCACTTTCACTGCTTGAACCGATCTGGATCGTCTGACTTCTTGGTACCTGCACTTTTAATTTTTTTTTCTTTTTCTTTTTGGGCCATTTTTGCCTGCAGCGCTCTTTTGAGTTTTCACTACAGCCGGCCTTTTCCCGTCATTTTTGCCCGTGGCGCCCTTTCGGGTTTTCACCACGTCCCGGGTGTTTGATCTTGCCTGCCCCTTGGCAGCTATGCTGTTTTTACCCTCGGCGCCCTTTCGGGTTTTCACCAAGTCCGCTGTATGCCCATTGTTTTTACTCGGAGCGCCCTTTCGGGTTTTCACTCCGCCCTCTTTGTTTAGGCACACATTTTCTTTTTCTTTTTTTTTTTATTTTTTTTTCTTTCTGGATCTCTGGATAACTGCGGCGGCTAGAGGTCGAGAATCCGTCGTTGCCGGCCGATGGCAGTCTTTCAGCCCTTGTCCTAAGTTACGATGATAGAGCTGTCGGTCTTTGCTAACGACCCCTCTGAGATGAATGGATGGATGACTGTGTTTCTTCTTGGACTGATTTTTTTTCTTGGGTGCCTTGCTTTGGCTTCCCTTTTTCTTTCTCTTTTCTTCTTTTTTTTTTCTTTTGTATTCTTTTTCTCTCTTTTTTTTTGTCTTTTCCTTTTGAATCCCCCCCTTTTTTTTGTATTTTCCTCTTTTTGAATCCCCTTATTTGAAACACTTGTTGGTGGACGAAAATGATCTTTCAGAGGTCTTAGCTTCGACTTCTTGACTTCAGCTCTATTAAAGTCACTCTTGATAAGGTCAGAATGACTTACCCGTGAAAGATCTTCACGTTGTCGGCGTTGGTTGGCTCAGGAAGGTCCACCCCTCTTATGCTGGTGAGTCTGAGTGCGCCTCCGGAAAGTACTTCTCTGATGATCAGCGGCCCGTCCCATGAGGGTTTGAACTTTCCTCTGGGATCCGGAAGGTGCGACGGTAGAATCTTCTTCATGACCATGTCGCCTACTTTGAAACTTATTTTTCGGACTCTCTTGTTGTAAGTCCGAGCGATCCTTTTCTGATAACACTGGGAATGATTTAGTGCACACATGCGCTTTTCATCTGCTAGCTGCAACTGATCGAATCTGGCCCGTTGCCATTCTCCTTCTTCAACTCCGCTTTCTAGTAACACTCGTAGCGATGGTATTTCCACCTCGACCGGTAGGACTGCTTCCATTCCGTAGGTAAGCTCGAAAGGAGTAACGCCCGTAGCAGACCGTACAGATGTTCGATAGGCCCAGAGTGCATATGGGAGCATATCTGACCAATCTCGATAGGTCACGACCATCTTCTCGAGTATCCTGACGATTGTCTTGTTTGCGGCTTCTACCCCACCATTCATCTAGGGACGGTAGGGGCTTGATCGATGACGTTGGATCTTGAATTTGCTGAGGAAGTCATCCATCTTCTTGTTGACGAACGGGGTCCCATTATCTGTGATGATAGCATTGGGGATTCCATACCGGCATATGATGTTGTTCTTCATGAATTTGATCACCTGAGATGCTACAATCGTGGTGTAGGAGGCTGCCTCTACCCACTTGGTGAAGTAGTCGACTGCCACAAGTATGTACTCATGACCATTTGATGCTTTGGGACTGATCTTGCCGATGATGTCGAGTCCCCACATGGAGAAGGGCCAGGGGGTGGTCAGGTTGTATAACTCTGATAATGGGGCATGGATTTGATTCGCATGCTCCTGACACTTGAAGCATTTTCTGACGTGCTGGCAACAGTCTGTCTCCATGGTGAGCCAATAGTAGCCGAGTCGTAGAATCTTCTTTGCCATCATGTGCCCATTCATGTGTGGGCCACAGATTCCTTCGTGTATTTCTTTCATGATCTTTGCAGCTTCTGTTTCATTGACGCATCGAAGGAGGATGTGATTATAGGATCGCTTGTAAAGAACTTCGCCACTGATGGTGAATTGGCCGACCAAACGCTGGATGGTTCGGCGATCTGTTGCTGTTGCTGACTCTGGATACTCCTGGGTTCGAGATATTACTTGATGTCGGCATACCAGGGTTTGTCAGGGACAGCTTCGGCTTCTTCTATTTGCAGGCAAAAAGCAGGTTCTTCTTGAATTTCGACTGTGAGCTCCCATTCTGAAGCTCCTTTTGGGATCTCGAGCATTGATGCGAGTGTGGCGAGAGCATTGGCAAACTGATTTTTGGCTCTGGGAATGTATGAGAAGGTGATTTCCTTGAATTCTTCGATCAGATTGTCAAGATACACATGATATGGTATCAGCTTCTCGTCCTTGGTTTTCCATTCGCCATTGGTCTGATTGATGATAAGCTGTGAGTCTCCAAATACTCGTAGCTTCTTGACGCCCAAGATTATGGCTTCGCTTAAGCCAGCGATGCATGCTTCGTACTCTGCCATGTTGTTGGTGCACTCGAATGCTATGCGCCTTGAGATAGG
Organism: Liriodendron chinense; assembly: GCA_003013855.2. Classification (NCBI taxonomy): domain Eukaryota; kingdom Viridiplantae; phylum Streptophyta; class Magnoliopsida; order Magnoliales; family Magnoliaceae; genus Liriodendron; species Liriodendron chinense. Next base: position 6,881,676 of record ML058368.1, read on the forward strand.
AATAGGGATGTCATCTGCAGAGTAGAGGATTGCTCCAATACCGCTCCCTTTAGAATTTGCTGCGCCGTCGAAGAATAACATCCACTCACCTTTCTTCCTCTTTTCTTCACTTTCGACAAGCAAGAGATCTTCATCAGGAAAGAACGTCTTGAGCGGCTGATAGTCCAGGAGAGAGTGAGTCGCGAGATGATCGGCGAGGGCTTGTCCCTTGATTGCCTTCTGAGTGACATAGGTGATGTCAAATTCAGACAGGAGTAGCTGCCATTTAGCTATCCTTCCAGTGAGTGCCGATTTCTCGAACAGGTACTTGAGCGGATCCCTGTGAGCAAGGATGAGAATAGGGAATGCAATCATGTATTGACGGAGTCGCTGAGTTGCCCAGACTAGGGCGAGGCAAGTCTTCTCGATCGGGGAATACCTGGTCTCGTAGTCGGTGAACTTTCGACTCAAATAGTATATTGCTTGTTCCTTCTTCCCGGTCTCGTCGTGCTGGCCGAGGACACAGCCAATGGCTTCTGCTGCTACTGAGATGCATAACAATAGTGGTCGTCCGGGAGCGGGCGGCACTAGGACTGGAGGATTCATGAGATATCTCTTGATGCGATCGAAGGCGACTTGGCAATCATCATTCCATTCTTTTGGAACGTTTTTTCGGAGGAGCTTGAAAATGGGTTCACAAATAGGTGTGAGCTGTGCGATGAAGCGACTGATGTATTGAATTCTGCCGAGGAAGCCACGGATTTCTTTCTCTGTTCTAGGAGGGGGCATCTCGATGATTGCTCTGGTTTTGGTCTCGTCGACCCTGATGCCGTCCTCGCTCACCATAAAGCCGAGGAGTTTGCCTCCCATTGCACCGAAGACACATTTCTGTGGGTTGAGGAGGAGCTTGTACTTCTCTAATCTGTTGAATAGCTTCTTCAGATCTTCAAAGTGTTCTTCAATTGTGCGAGATTTGACGATCATATCATCCACATATACTTCAAGCTCTTTGTTCATCATGTCATCGAATAATGCTGTCATTGCTCGCTGATATGTTGCTCCTACGTTCTTCAGACCGAACGGCATTACCCTGTAACAGAAGGTTCCCCAGGGAGTGATGAACGATGTCTTCTCGCGATCTTCGACAGCCATCTTGATCTGATTGTAACCTGAGAACTCGTCCATAAATGAGAAGATCTTGTATCCAGCAGTGTTGTCGACCAGAGTGTCGATATGTGGCAAAGGGAAGTCATCTTTTGGACTGGCTTTGTTGAGATCTCGGAAGTCGATGCACATTCGAACCTTGCCGTCCTTCTTTGGTACTGGTACGATGTTGGCGAGCCATTCAGGGTAGTTGGAGACTACCAAGAATCCCGCATTGTATTGTTTGATGACTTCATCTCGGACTTTCAGGGCCCATTCTGGCTTCATTCTTCGAAGCTTCTACTTCACTGGCTTCATATTTGCCTTGGTTGGCAGATGATGTACAACGAGCTCTTCATCGAGCCCCGACATGTCTTCATATGAGAACGCGAAGTTGGACAATCTTGGAGCTAGGAACTCTATCATTCTCTGTTTCATCTCAGGTGGCAATGATTTTCCGATGCGTACTTCCCTAGGGATCTTAGGCGTCCCCAAGTTTACTATCTCGAAATCATCGGCTACAACATTGGCTTTAGATTCGAACTTTTTGAGGAGATCCTCAAGTTCGGGAGCTGAATCATCATCTTCCTCATCCCGAGCTTCATCTAGACCCATGAGCTCGAAGTCTAATTCGATGTCGAAATCATATGATTCGACTTCAAACTCATGTGACTCTTTAGACGAACTTGGCACACTATTGAATGCAGGAAAAGAAATGTTTTTTGGTTTTTGAGATTTTTCTGAAATGGAAATACTAGATGTTTTTGGCTTTTGAAAATTTTTGATTTTTTTGGCTTTTTGAAATTCACGGGACTTTGAACAAGCAGGCATTGCAGACCATGATTGAGCCCAACTTGTTCCAAAGTTCCGGTCGCTGCTTAAACAGGCATTTTTTTTTGGAAGCCAGAGCCCTCAGATGGCTCTTTGGCTGATTCAAAAGTTAGGGGAACGGATGACCATTCAGGACCCCACACTTCCTCCCCTGAAGAGGTGGGGGTTGATGCTTTGGGCGAAGAATCATGGTCTGGCCCAATGACCATGACTTCTCGCTGGTCGGGTTCGAGATCTGAATCGCACTCAGTCCCTCTCGGGTCACTTACCTCGTATTGCAGCTCGTCTGGTTCTACGGCTAGCCACAAGTTTGGAATCTGGACATTAGACCAATCTAGGGCTGGCCACTTCCCTTTCTTGGTCCAATGGATGGACTGCTTCTGCCCCTGGCTGGTTGATGTTGATTCTGCAGAGATGGGCAAGTCGTGCCCCTTGCTAATTGATGCTGAGATGGGCAAGTTGTGCCCCCGGTTGGCTGAAATTGAGGTGGGCAGGTTGTGCCCCTGGTTGATTGATGCTGAAGTGGGCAGGTTGTGCCCCTGGTTGGGAGCAGGTGTCAGAGTAACCTGATCCTGAAGCTGCTGTATTTGACTTCCTTCTTCATCTCCTTCTTCTTCTGGAGGCTTAGATGGTTCGAGAATTTGATCCCATCGAATGGGGGGCCATGTGGCCCAAACTAGGCTCATCGGGAGGCCTTTGTGTAGTGCAGTCGGTTGATTCCCTCCTGGATCTTTGCAAGGTTCTCCTGGCTTGACGAATTGGATGGGTGAGCACCGAAATTTCTTCCTTCTTTTGTCCATGAAGACTTCTTGTATCTGAGTCCCCATTTGCGTTGGTCATATACCAGCGGTACCTTTCTAGACTTGAAATGATTCTTCATTCGGTATTTGAGACTCAGACGTTCTGCTGGTGAAAAGACACGGTCCACCCTTATCGGTTCTGGATTGGCGATAGAGTTCACAGTCTCGAATTCGAAACTATGAAACGGGATGTCTTCTTCAAAGTGCTGGATATCGATGACAGGGATGTCTGGTTCAGTGGCAGCAGTATTGGAAGGAATGATGAGTTCCTTCTCTGCATGGATAGAGATCACTTGATTTCCAAAGATGTACTTCACTCGTTGATGCAGGGTTGATGGCACAGCTCCAACCTTGTGCAGCCATGGTCGCCCGAGCAACATGTTGAAAGAGGCTGATATATCCAGGATTTGGAATGTGATGGTAGAGATTTCTGGACCTATCTGTACCTCTATGTCGACCTCCCCTTCCACTGATCGGCGGGTGTTGTCGAATGCTCTGACACATATGGTGCTGGGTCGGAATGAAGAAGGACTGATTCCCAGACGTTCCGCGGTCTTGAGTGGGCAGACGTTTAAGCTTGAGCCATTATCGATAAGGACCAGTGGGACACAGAGGTCTTTGTATCGTAAGGCTATGTTGAGGGATCGCCCATGATCTCGCCCTTCTGGTGGTAACTCATTATCTGTGAAGGTGATGGCGCGCGGAGCCAGGAGTTGTCCAATCATCAAAGCTATCATTTCTGGTGCCGTATCAGAGGAGACGTGAGCATCGTTCAAGGTCTTGGCAAACATTTCTCGGTGTATGCGAGATGTACAGAGTAACTCCCATACTGAGATTTGTGCAAGGATTGACTTGAGCTGAGTCGCCACATCGTATGCGGCTTCATTTTTGTTACCGAGGCCTGAAAGAGCGCCTTTGGGATCTCCTCTGTTCTGATTATCTCTTTGGATGCAACGCCCATTGGGATTCATGTTTCCCACTTCCGCACATTCTGTATAGTGCCATGGGACCTCTTTATAACTTTCCTCACTTTTGCCTTCTAGGATCACCGGTTCTTGCGACGGTGCTGGTGTGGGTACCAGGTCTTCCTCGTATGGAGCTTTTGCCTTGAGAACTACATTGTTGCCTGTGCTGAAGGGGTAATATCGAGGCTTATCTTCGTAGACCACATAAGGTCGTGGTCCTGGCTTGACTGTTCCTGGAGCAGGAGGCTCCCATGGAATGAATACTAGTCCTCTTGATATGGCAGGAGGTTTCTCTATTCGTCCCAACTGTCGTAATGTGATTGACACGCCTCTAGGATTTGCCCCTTGCAATATGACCGGCTCAACTGGAGGAGCTCCTTCCAAGACAATGGGCTCTTGCTGCTGATGAGTATAATCCTTCCCTCGTGGATTGGATTGTTCTTGAATTGGGGTTGCCCCTTGCAAGATGACAGGTTCGTATGTGGGCTCGATGTATGATTGTGCTCCTTCCAGGACGACTGGTTCCCAGCATGAATGGTTGTAAGGTGCCCCTTGCACAACTGGTACATCATATGGAAGTGCTCCTTCGAGTACTACTGGCTCAGAGACTGAAGGAGGGAAGGGACTTGCCCCTTGCATGATCGGAAGAGGATTTGTTGGCCCATAAGTGTAGGCATGAATGGATTGGATGGGGGAGAAGAAGCGATCGAGATGGTCCCCTTCTTCTATACTATTGTAGACCCTCGCCGATTTTTCCGCACTCCCACACGACGTTCTTCTCCCTTCCCCTTTCCTTTCGGAAAAGAAGGAGATGATGATATGTGAGTGCGAAATCGCCGTTTGTGCCACTGGCTTGCCTCGTTCTCGAGGGCTTCGTTTGGTTGTCGTGTTAAGCTGGATATGTTTAAATGAGTTTATATAAGACCAGAGTCGCCACTAGCCAGTTACTTCGAATCTATAGTCGGCTAGACCCCGTAGAAACGTTAGAGAAGGGAATCCGAAGATTCCTTCCTCTAAAATGACTCCTGTTGATCTGCGGTCAGAGATTCAAGGTAAGGGATCACGGTTACAGGGTGGGAAGAGGTTAAGCACCCCACACACTGCCCGTACCGAAGTACGGTCTCTACTTCACAGAATCGATCGAATACTTGAAAGTCTAGTTTAATCCTCGTATATTCTCATGGATGACATGATGCATGAATGCGGGTCTGAACAGTAAGAGTTTCTGATGGGCAGGTTCCAACAACGGGCAAGCCCAGAGCGTACGCTCGAACTGACAGGTGCTTAATGTAAGACGTATGCAGTGTGCTTGAATGATCAAGGTGCTTTATGGTGAAGTATGAATGCAGGTCTGAACAGTAAGAGTTTCCGATGGGCAGGTTCCAACAACGGGCAAGCCCAGAGCATACGCTCGAACTGACAGGTGCTTAATATAAAGACATATGCATGTGTGTTTGAGTAATCAAGGTGCTTGTAGTGAAGCAGGGGGGGTTGGAAGAAAAGTAAATGTTGCACTTATGCTAGATGCAAATGAGATGATGCTGGAAAAGAGTAGCTGGATGGACGGAAGTGTGTTAGTGCACTTTTTCGTGGCATACTAGTGCACCTTGTTTGTCAATCACTTACAGCTGTGAGTCTTGTGTCGGTTGAGCCCAATGAAGACGAAGACCGAAGACTCAAGACGTCCAGCCACATCAAGGAAGAAGATTCAGGTATATGAGATGCCTTGGTGCCTTAACCTCGACCAAAACCTATCCCCTTTGTATCCTTGATGACCTTGACCATATTTAGAACCCTTTAGTCATCATAGATAGGCCCTAGGTGTCCCATTTGATCAACTCTACCTTGGTCTATATGAACCAGCTGGAGAAAGAAGAACTCAGCTCAGCATAGAGGGGACCCAGGCTGGTCCGACCGGTCAAGACCGGTCGGCCAGCATTCCTGCTGGATTTACAAAGACCAGCCGACCGGTCATGACCGGTCGGCCTTCACAATAGAAGGAATACAGCAAGGGTGGCCGACCGGTCATGACCGGTCGGCCAGGTTTGGCTCCATGCACCTTTCAGCCACCAGCAAGGGGGGCCGACCGGTCATGACCGGTCGGCCAGCATGTTTCTGGCTATCCAGTGAAGGGGTCCGACCGGTCATGACCGGTCGGCCCAGTGTATTGTGCCTGCCCATTCAGCAAAAACCTCCGACCGGTCATGACCGGTCGGGACAGGTAGGGACAGGCCGTTTTCTGCCCGTTTTATGACCGTTGGAGCCCTTTTTCTATATATTTGGGGCTCCACTCTTGGGCAAACTGAGAGAAGTTTTTGAGAGCCCATTCCACACTTATCTTGTACATCATAAGGGGCCTCAAAGAGGAGGTTCTCAAGTCATATCCCTTGTGTTTCAAACACAAGTATGGGCATTCAAATGCTATCAAGAGATGACTTGATTCCTCTCTCAAATCTAGAGGTGTGACACTATTCCACATAGGTATATCCTTTGTCCAAGACCTCTAGAAGACTCTCTAGGTGAATCTCCTAGTTGGAACAACCTACACATCCCATGTATGAGATTCACCCATCCTCCTAGCACCTTGGGCATTTCAAGGCATCGCATGCAAGGTGTTTGATCGAATGTGGCTGAGGCATTGGCGACGCAACGGCGGCACGATCGAGGGAGTAAAGGGAAGCTGATTGAAGCATGGGAGAGCGGAGATCAAGCAACCCAATCCGGCGCTAAACAAGGGGCTCATCCGACAAGTAGGTTGTCTTATCTGAGAGTCCACTTTAGAGTTTGTTTTCGAACTCGACCTAGGGACGTTAGTCGTTCCTTGGCCCGTCAGCCGGGCCTAAACTAAGTCTCCAAGGGGGAGCCTCCAACACGGGAGTAAACGTGCGATAAGGTTGAGAGTTAGCCTATGTCTAAAACTCCGGATACGGTTGAGAGGTGAACCGATAAAACCTCCGTGTAAAGGTTGAGAGGTGAACCTCATTTAAAACCTCCGATAGTGAATGCCGGTGTGCTCAAAGGGGTTGAGTACTTGAACCGGGAGTGGAGTAGACACGTAGTCGAACCACTATACATCCTTGTGTTTGTGATTGTTATTGAGCACATTGATATCTTTGCATTGTTAGTTTAATTGCTTAATTATGAATGATTGATATGAATGCATGCTAGGCACTTTTTAGGCATCCTTGCACAAGATGTACCTTCACTACTTGTGTAGACTTGAGCTCATTGATCCAATCTCATAAGTCTACACAAGGTGCATAGGTTAGTAGCTTATTTAGTTGAATCATTTTCTTACCTATGCATGCTTAGACTAGGGTTGGTTATTGCTTAACTCTTGCTAGTCTTGTGATTGGACCCACCAAGGCTTGGAAGCCAAGGTGTTCTTGCGTACCTAGCTTAAACTTGTTGAATTGCATAAGTAGGCGAAAAGAATTTTAAAAAGGTCCTATTCACCCCCCTCTAGGTCCATAGACATATCTCCGAGTATCTCTACAAGCGGTAAAACCGCACTTTCAATTGGTATCAGAGACGGGTTCCTCTTTAAGGGCTTAAGTGCCTAGAGGTAGATCCTAAAGAGAAACTTGAAAATATGTCTAGAGAGGACTCTTCATCCGTCACTAAGCCTCCTTTCTTTGATGGGTCAAATTATCCATATTGGAAAGCCCGAATGCGCATCTTCTTGGAATCCATAGATTCGGATGTGAGGGACATGGTTGATTTTGGATATGAACCCCCAATGGTTACTATTTCCAAGGAAGGTGAGCCGGATGTTCTCAGGCCAAAAGACAAGGCATTGTGGACTGCTCATGAAAAAGCTCAACGTATTAATAATGCCAAAGGCCTGAATGCCATATTTTGTTCAGTATCGAGAGAAGAATTTGGTCGGATCCAAAACTGTACTACCAGTAAACAAGCATGGGATATTCTTGAAGTTACCCACGAAGGAACAAATGTTGTTAAAAATTCTAAACTCCAGCGCCTCTCCACTCTCTTTGAAAATATTACTATGGAAGAGGATGATACGTTTACTGAATTTTATACCAAACTGAACAAAATCACAAATGATATGTGGGGCTTAGGGGATCCGGTTCCGGAACATAGGCTTTGTAGGAAAATCCTGAGATCTCTTCCGGATCGGTTCTCTTCTAAAGTCACCACCATTGAAGAGTGTAGGGATCTTAATACCATGAAAGTTGAAGAACTCATAGGTTCCCTACAAACCTTTGAGCTAGGCTTTAAAGCCCCCTCTAGAAGGAAAAACATCGTCTTCAAGTCTTCTCACAGACACAAGAAAATCAAAAGTGAGACGGAGGATGATAGCGATGATGAGGATGATGAGGAAGAACAATTGAACAAAAAATTCAAGAGATTCCTCAAATTTGATAGAGGGAATAGCCGTGACAAGAAGGACAAGAAGGGTGATAAACGTACAGGAAAATCATCCATACCTTCATCCATCCGTTGTTACGGTTGCGGTCGTCGTGGCCATATTGCCCCGGAATGTCCGGAAGGGCCTAAACCGAAAGGTAAAAAGGCAATGGCTGCCACTTGGGATGATACGGAGGAGTCCGAATCTGATGATGAGAGCCAACATAAAGATCTTGCTCTCTCGGCCTCCATCACGACCCCTTTACCAGATTATCTAAGAGGGGATCCCAACCGCTATCCCTTCTAGGAGAAGGAGGAGTTCCCAACCCCTCACCTCATGCTACATTTTATGAGGGTGTTGTGGAATTTTGCTACCCTTTGGCTTTTTAAACTTAACATGGTTAGAGAGGGTAGCTAGTTATGCTTTTATTGGAAAATCTGAGGATTTCAGCCTCATTTCTGTATGTATGGGCAAATCAGAGGATTCCAGCCTCATTCGTCTAGATTTTGATGATTTAGCATTGTTTGTATTATTACATTTGCTTGCTAGATTATCATCCTGCTTAGATTAGCTAACCATCTTGAGTTTTATGCTTCATGTATGCTAATCTTTGCTTAGTATTGGTCTTGATATACCATTAGGGGAGGTTGGTTGATTGGGCTATAAGCCCTTTGTGCTTCATTGCAAATGTATGTCCTTGACCAATATTGCATGATTACCTACGCTTAGATAGTTATATCTTCCTGTTAATCATGTTTTTCTTAGCATGCTCCATGTACTTATGATTCATGCACCCTACACTCTCCTTCTAGCATGTGCTTATAGTTATAACTGCGACACACTATCTCCTCTTACCTTAACTTCATTGGTATATCATTAAGGGGGAGAGAATAGTTTGTCAATTGCTAACAAAAAGGGGGAGAAAGATCAAATCCCACCAAAACTAGTTTGCTATGTTTTGTGATGCAGGGATTGACAGGTTGTGGGGGAGCAAACTGAAGCGGAGCAGCATAGTTTAGACATGTCAAGAGTCCTGTAATTTATGCTTTATCATTGTAATATCTTGAACATGTAATTTGTTTTGGTAGGTTAAGTTTTTGTAAGTAATTGACAAAGGGGGAGATTGTTAGTGCACTTTTTCGTGGCATACTAGTGCACCTTGTTTGTCAATCACTTACAGCTGTGAGTCTTGTGTCGGTTGAGCCCAATGAAGACGAAGACCGAAGACTCAAGACGTCCAGCCACATCAAGGAAGAAGATTCAGGTATATGAGATGCCTTGGTGCCTTAACCTCGACCAAAACCTATCCCCTTTGTATCCTTGATGACCTTGACCATATTTAGAACCCTTTAGTCATCATAGATAGGCCCTAGGTGTCCCATTTGATCAACTCTACCTTGGTCTATATGAACCAGCTGGAGAAAGAAGAACTCAGCTCAGCATAGAGGGGACCCAGGCTGGTCCGACCGGTCAAGACCGGTCGGCCAGCATTCCTGCTGGATTTATAAAGACCAGCCGACCGGTCATGACCGGTCGGCCTTCACAATAGAAGGAATACAGCAAGGGTGGCCGACCGGTCATGACCGGTCGGCCAGGTTTGGCTCCATGCACCTTTCAGCCACCAGCAAGGGGGGCCGACCGGTCATGACCGGTCGGCCAGCATGTTTCTGGCTATCCAGTGAAGGGGTCCGACCGGTCATGACCGGTCGGCCCAGTGTATTGTGCCTGCCCATTCAGCAAAAACCTCCGACCGGTCATGACCGGTCGGGACAGGTAGGGACAGGCCGTTTTCTGCCCGTTTTATGACTGTTGGAGCCCTTTTTCTATATATTTGGGGCTCCACTCTTGGGCAAACTGAGAGAAGTTTTTGAGAGCCCATTCCACACTTATCTTGTACATCATAAGGGGCCTCAAAGAGGAGGTTCTCAAGTCATATCCCTTGTGTTTCAAACACAAGTATGGGCATTCAAATGCTATCAAGAGATGACTTGATTCCTCTCTCAAATCTAGAGGTGTGACACTATTCCACATAGGTATATCCTTTGTCCAAGACCTCTAGAAGACTCTCTAGGTGAATCTCCTAGTTGGAACAACCTACACATCCCATGTATGAGATTCACCCATCCTCCTAGCACCTTGGGCATTTCAAGGCATCGCATGCAAGGTGTTTGATCGAATGTGGCTGAGGCATTGGCGACGCAATGGCGGCACGATCGAGGGAGTAAAGGGAAGCTGATTGAAGCACGGGAGAGCGGAGATCAAGCAACCCAATCCGGCGCTAAACAAGGGGCTCATCCGACAAGTAGGTTGTCTTATCTGAGAGTCCACTTTAGAGTTTGTTTTCGAACTCGACCTAGGGACGTTAGTCGTTCCTTGGCCCGTCAGCCGGGCCTAAACTAAGTCTCCAAGGGGGAGCCTCCAACACGGGAGTAAACGTGCGATAAGGTTGAGAGTTAGCCTATGTCTAAAACTCCGGATACGGTTGAGAGGTGAACCGATAAAACCTCCGTGTAAAGGTTGAGAGGTGAACCTCATTTAAAACCTCCGATAGTGAATGCCGGTGTGCTCAAAGGGGTTGAGTACTTGAACCGGGAGTGGAGTAGACACGTAGTCGAACCACTATACATCCTTGTGTTTGTGATTGTTATTGAGCACATTGATATCTTTGCATTGTTAGTTTAATTGCTTAATTATGAATGATTGATATGAATGCATGCTAGGCACTTTTTAGGCATCCTTGCACAAGATGTACCTTCACTACTTGTGTAGACTTGAGCTCATTGATCCAATCTCATAAGTCTACACAAGGTGCATAGGTTAGTAGCTTATTTAGTTGAATCATTTTCTTACCTATGCATGCTTAGACTAGGGTTGGTTATTGCTTAACTCTTGCTAGTCTTGTGATTGGACCCACCAAGGCTTGGAAGCCAAGGTGTTCTTGCTTACCTAGCTTAAACTTGTTGAATTGCATAAGTAGGCGAAAAGAATTTTAAAAAGGTCCTATTCACCCCCCTCTAGGTCCATAGACATATCTCCGAGTATCTCTACAAGCGGTAAAACCGCACTTTCAAAGTGTCGCAAGGGTTGGCTTCGAGTGGCTGGATCAAGATTTGGATGGCTTAGGAGGCTTGGACCAGTGGTCAGGCTGGGCTGGACCAGGGCTAGACTCTCCTCACTCGGGCTCTCCTTGGTGGAAAAATGGGCTAAGGGGTGGAGAAGGACTCGGACCTCACCCGGACTGGCTGGACTTGAAGGGATTCGAATGGATTCTTGAAATGAGAAGGGGAGGGGGTTATTTATAGCAGCAGAGAGTGGCAGCTCTCGTAATTTTGTCCGGGCGGCCTGCCATGGGCCGCCCGTACGGCCGCTCCTCGGTTTCCAGCGAGTACGGCCATTCTCTCGGGGCTGCTATTGGACTCGCTGGTCGACTCAGTGAGTTGACTCAGCGGGTCGACTCGGTGGTTTGACTCGACGGGTTGACTCGACGGGTTGACTCGGTGTTTTGACTCGACAGGTTGACTCGACGGGTTGACTCAGCGGGTTAACTCAGCGGGTTGACTCAGTGAGTTTGACTTTTTTGGAATTTTTTGACTGACCTTTTTTATGGGGGGTTTTTCAGGGTGGTTTTTAGGACTGGATTGACTGGGTTCAAGCTTGAACTGGGCAATGGAATGGGGCTTACAAGGGTGAGTTTGGCTGAGTTTGGACTTGGGATTTGGGGGTATGGTCCTCCGTTCAATCAGCTATCTCTACCAACAGTGTAGCCGAAGGTGGGGTGTCTACAACTATTGACAGTAGGGCCACGAGACGAACTGGGGTCCGTTAGGTGCTGAGGCAGAGGATTCTGAAGGATGTTGGTGGAAGCTGCTGGAGAAGTTCCAGGGACCGAGATGACGATCTTGCGGTCATCAATTAGGTCTTGTATGGAATTCTTCAAGGTATAGCATCGATCAGTGATGTGGCCACGCCCTTGATGATAGGCACAATACTCATTTTCTCGGTAGTTTGGTGGCAGAGGATGAGGCGGAGGCCGAGGTGTCATTAGAGTAAGTAACTGCTTCTGCACCAGAGTAGCCATGATTTGACTGAGTGGCTGAGAGAGGGGAGTAAATTTCCTAAACTCTGTAGTTTTGCCTATTTTGATATGAGTATTGACCGTTTCCTCCGAACTGCTGCTGTTGTCGAGGTGGTTGAGGCTGAGGATTCGGTTGTGACTGATACCGTTGAGGCTGATGCTGAACTTGATTCTGCTGATACTGTTGACGTCCCTGTGGGGGAGCATGTTGATTTCCTTGAGCAGTGGTGTTGATGTTGTTTACCTCTGTTGGGCGGGGAGGAGAACCACTGCGGTTTCCATTCCCGTGCCCTATAGGTCTTCCTTCCACTCTGTTCCTTTTAATTGGAGTGGCTTGATGAAGCCATGGGGAGATTGTCCCGGCATGAATTCCTGCTTCGACTTGCTCTCCAGTACGGATCAATTGTGAGAAATTCACATATGGATGTGAGATGAGATACCCGGATATGCCTGGATATGTTGAATGAACAATCATGGAGATTTGTTCTTCGTCGTCGATAGGCGTTCGCATTCTGGCTGCCATAGCTCGCCAACGTCCCACATAAGCTGATAGTGTCTCATCACTCTTTTGCCTGAGAGCTGCGAGGTCGGCTCTTCTGGGTGCCATGTTGAGATTGTACGCGAATCTGTCGACGAAAGCCTGGGAAAGTTGTTCCCATGTCCTGATGCGATGACAGTCCAATGAAGTGTACCAATCTAGGGGGTCACCCTTCAAGGATTTTTGGAACAAGCGAATAAGGGCCCCTTCATTTCCTGAGATTGCACTCAGTTCTCCACAGAAAGTCTTGAGATGTGCTGTGGGACAACCGCTGCCATCGTATCTTTTGAATTTTGGTACCTCAAAGTTTTGAGGTACTTGAGCATCTGGGAAAGGACACAAGTCTCTGAACTTGGTCGAAGGTAAGTCGATTCCTTGCTGTCGCTGAAGCAGATTTTACAAGATCTGGAATTGCTCCCGCAACTCGTCCAGTCCTGAGTGATCCGTTTGAGCGACTGGTGCCTCTTGGAGTAAGGCACGTTCTTCTTCGGCATAGTGGTCGATGTCTTCGACCCTATGTGCTTACTAAAAAGCAACCGCGGGTTGCTGAAATTGATTTGATGACTGAACTGGATTCTGATGAACTTGTGCTTGAGAGGATTGTAATTGAATTGGAGACTGTACTGAAGGTTGAACTGGAACTTGCTGGAAATTAACTGGAGATTGCTGAATTGAAGATTGCTGGAAATTAACTGGAATCCCATCGGTGGGGATGTGCTGGAATTGAAAAGTGCTCCTGTTTGCAGGAGGCTGAGATGTTGGGAAGTGACCCCCTTGTTGGGTATTCGCCACTGTCCGCTGGTTGATGTGGGCTTGACACTGACCCCCATTGTGGGCATTCGCCAGTGCTGTCCCTGTTGCTGGAAATTGAATTGAAATCCCATCGGTGGGGATGTGCTGAAATTGAAAAGGTGTCCCATCGGCGGGGACATGCTGAGAAGGAAAAGGGGTCCCGTCGGTGGGGACATGCTGAAACCTACTGAGATTATTGTTTGCAAGATTGACTGGAAGCTGACTGGATGTTCCTGCAACGGAAGTGCTCTGAGATGGCCTTGTCGTCGCAAGAAGATATTGAGAAGGATGCCCCATAGCGAAGGGCTGAGATGGCTGCTGTCGGTAGTCTTGGGCAGACTCCGATGGCTGTGCTTGATTTGAACTAAAGGCCGGAAGGACCCGACATGGCTACTGAGATTGCTGAACTGGGCCAACCTGATTGTTGGCTGCTGTGGTGGCTTGTGCTTGCATGAATTGCAAGAGCATTTCTTGCATTGCTCTCACTCCTTGTGCCAATTCCTGTATGATTGGCGTATTATCAATGGGCTGTTGCGCTGGAAGTTGCGCTTCGGTCATCTCAAGAGTGGGAAGGAGATGAGTTTCTTCTTCGTGGTCGGACATGGCTTGCTGAGCCCGAGTGCGGATTATGCTGCGGAAGGGAAGTTGTCTCCGCGTACGTTGAGCCCGAGGAGGCGCAATGGTGAGGACTGTACTCTACTCTTTTTGGGTTTTGGGATTTTCTATTTTTTTCTGGTTTTGGGATTTTCTATTTTTTTTTTGTTTGGGTTTGGGTAGAATGCTATGCAGATGAGATTGTATGAGGATTAGTGACTTTCAAGTACGGGAAGGATTCTGTTTTTCAAGTCGGATCACGACTAGTGGGACTAGCTCATCCCCAGCGGAGTCGCCATTCTATGGACCCTCGCCGTTTCCGTGTTCCCACACGACGACGTTCTCGCCCCTTCCCCTTTCGGGAAAAGAAGGAGAGGAGGATGCGTGAGTGCGAAATCGCCGTTTGTGCCACTGGCTTGCCTCGTTCCCAAGGGCTTTGTTTAGTTGTCGTGTTAAGCTGGATGTGTTTAAATGAGTTTGTATAAGACCAGAGTCGCCACTAGCCAGTTACTTCGAATCTACAGTCGGCTAGACCCCGTAGAAACGTTAGAGAAGGGGATCCGAAGATCCTTTCCTCTAAAATGACTCCTTTTGATCTGCGGCCAGAGATTCGAGGTAAGGGATCACGGTTACAGGGTGGGAAGAGGTTAAGCACCCCACACACTGCCCGTACCGAAGTACAGTCTCTACTTCACAGAATCGAAGTAATACTTGAAAGTCGGTTTTAATCCTCGTACATTCTCATAGATGACATGATGCATGAATGCGGGGCTGAACAGTAAGAGTTTCTGATGGGAAAGTTCCAACAACGGGCAAGCCCAGAGCATACGCTCGAACTGACAGGTGCTTAATATAAGACGTATGCAGTGTGCTTGAATAATCAAGGTGCTTTATAGTGAAGCATGAATGCGGGTCTGAACAGTAAGAGTTTATGATGGGCAGGTTCCAACAACGGGCAAGCCCAGAGCATACACTCGAACTGACAGGTGCTTAATTTAAGACATATACAGTATGCTTGAATAATCAAGGTGCTTGCAGTGAAGCAGGGGGCTTGGAGGAAAAGTAAATGTTGCACTTATGCTAGATGCAAATGAGATGATGCTGGAAAAAGAGTAGCTGGATGGACGGAGGTGTCGCAAGGATTGGCTTTGAGTGGATGGATCAAGACTTGGGTGGCTTGGGAGACTTGGACCAGTGGTCAGGCTGGGCTGGACCTGGGCTGGGGTCTCCTCACTCGGGCTCTCCTTGGTGGAAAAATGGGCTGAGGGGTGGAGAAGGGCACTCGAACGAACGGACTCTCTCTGGCCGAGTGGTCTGTTGAAATGAGAAGGGGAGGGGGGTATTTATAGCAGCGAGTAGTGGCAGAGCTCGTAATTTATTTTGGGTGGCCTGCTATGGCCGCCCGTACGGCCGTTCCTCGATTTCCAGCGAGGTACGGTCGCACCCTCGGGGCTGCTGCTTGACTCGCTGGGTCGACTCAGTGAGTTGACTCAACGAGTCGACTCGGTGGTTTGACTCAGCGGGTTGACTCGACGGGTTGACTCAGTGTTTTGACTCGACGAGTTGACTCAACAGGTTGACTCAGCGGGTTAACTCAGCGGGTTGACTCAGTGGGTTGACTCAGTGAGTTTGACTTTTTTAGGATTTTTTGACTGGCTTTTCTTATGGGGGGTTTTTCAGGGTGATGTTTAGGACTGGGTTGACTGGGTTCAGGCTTGAACTGGGCTATGGAATGGGGCTTACAAGGGTGAGTTTGGCTAAGTTTGGACTTGGGGTTTGGGGGTATGGTCCTCCATTCTTCCAGCTATCTCTACCAACAATGTAGCCGAAGGTGGGGTGTCTACAATAAGCCTCACACTTGGCCCTAGGAAGGTTTCAACCACAATTTGTGTAATCCCCATTGCTTTCTTTGGTGTGGTCCACTTGAGCTTTAATTGTACCTCAGTTTTGGAATCATGCTCTCAACCTATTTGGAAAAATTGATGGATGGTGTGGATGTAACACAAAGGTCATGGTTAGGGGCGGTGAAGTTTTACACGTTAAAAGTCAGCACGCAATGTACTAGGAAGAGAGAAATTCGGGGTATTTTGTGAACTGGAGATATCGACGGCACTGGAGTTTCCTGTGCTTTCAACACAGACCATCCCTTCACTTATATTTCCAAGATTGGGTATGCTGTATAAGCTTAAAAGAGTCTCTCTTTCTACTCTAGATGTGTTTTCCAGTTGGTAGATGTGATAACAAGACATGAGGAAAGAGGGAGAGACGGTTTCTCTTAAAATTAGGGCTGTTCAAAAAATCGACCCAACCGATAAAACCGACCGAACCGGACCGAACCGATCGATTTCGATCGGTTTTCGAATCTATTTCGGGTCGGGTCGGTTTTTTTAATATAAAAAACCGAGAGTGTCGGTTTGGTTGTCGGTTTGTAAAAATTATAAACCGTTTTCAACCGAACTAAACCGATGTGTGTGTGTGTGTGTGTGTGTGTGTGTGTGTGTGTGTGTGTGAGAGAGAGAGAGAGAGAGAGAGAGAGAGAGAGAGGTTGAGGTTGGCCCCACTTCAATATTTACATGAAATCCACTCTAACCAGTAAGGGTGCTACCCCAAGTTAGGCCCAAGACTGAAATATCATCTTTATCTGTAATTCAAGTGGGCAACACCAAGAAAAAGAGTTTGGAGGGTAATGTGGCCTGTACACTATTTCCAATTGTGTGGTCCGCCTGTATCAAAGATGACGCTGGTTTTTCATATCTAGGCCTAAAATTGGGTTAGTCACCTGCTAGTTGGAGTGGATTTTTAAAATGCTTGATAGTGGGGCCTATTTAAACTACATTACCAATTACCTTATGTCAAGTAAAAGAATTTTACGTAGACACCGACTTTGCAGCACAGTGAGGGTGCAAATTAGGGTAACAGTTCAGTGGGTGTTATCCTAACTATGTGGAACCACCTTGATGTATGTTTTGTATATCCATTCCATTCATCTGTTTTCATCTATCGTTTTAGGACATGGTTCCAAACCTCGAGAAGATCCAAATCTCAAGTAAACAATACCATTGGAAACAATGATGAATAACTATTAGAAGCATTTTATGGGCCACAAAAGTTTTAGATTGAGGCCCAAACTAATAAAACCGACAAAACCGAACCAACCCGAGTTTATCCGGTTCGGTTCGGTTCGGTTGGTGATGATTCATCGGTTCGGTTCGGTTGTTAAATATTCAAAATCGACTAAGTCGGTTCGGTTGGATATTTTCCCTCAAAACTGAACCAACCGAACCGTGCACAGCCCTACTTAAAATGACGGTGCTTTCCAAGTAGGGTGAATGAGTCGAGTGTGGGGTTGGCAAGTCGGCCTAAACTGTTCAGTCCAGGCTTGACTTTTAAAATTTTGATTTTACCTAGCTCGAGCCTAGCTTATTGACAGACCTTGCAAGGTAGAGAGAAGAGGGATAATGATTTTTGTAAAGGTTCTTTTGTTGTATGAAAAGAGGTAAATGATGTGTATGTTTGTTACGGCACGTGGAATGTTTCTCTTGTATCTTGTACTCTCCTTGTTGGCGGATTTTAAGCTCTAAGCATTAGGGAAAGTGAGCCTTCTTAAAAATTCAACTTGATGATTCCTAAAAAATTCTTGTTTGCAGTGATTCTAAATTTCTATAAAACAACAAACCATAAAAACAACCTAGATTATACTGATGAATCACATAGACAAATTTCTACAATGTCAAATTTTACTGTCAATCCTTTAATTGAAGAAGTATTTATCTAAACTATTAGAGAAGAAAGAGCCAATTGAGAAAATCAACGTCTAATCCTCTGGTAATGGCCAAGATTGATACAAACCATTGACAAAAATAAACCACACAAGCACGCATAAGATGGAGATCATTAAACTCTAATGGATGCACTCAACATTATCTATTTTCAATGGCATCTAAGAAGCATTGTAAAGTTAGCTAAAGCTACCAAGTCAAGATTCAAAACTCATTTACGCATCCAGTCTAAAGATTGATCATTTTTTATGCGTTATTAAATTAGATCATCTTTCGTGTATTATCCCATCCTTGATCATATAATGATAATTTAGGGGGCCTTTGACACATGGTATTAGATGGGAGTGGGATGGAATTGCATTTGGTTCTGTGCAAATTCCAACCGACGTTTGGGGAGGGTGGGAGGGTTGGGATTAGGTTGGATGGAATTGCATTTGGTCCCATGCGAGATTTTCGTGGATTTTAAAATCCACTACAAATGTACGCCCCAAATTGATGCGTGTGTTTTATCCATGCCGCCCATCCATAGAGACATCCGTTGTGAATTTGGTTCCTTGATTACAATTTCATGGTCCACCAAATAGGATTTTGGTTAATCTAGTGTTGTTTCCCATAGTAAGAATTTGATTCCAAATATGTTATTGGACAGTGAAAATACCATGGTATTACCAGACATGTAATCATTGTGCAATAAGTGATGTTAATCCCACCTAATACTATTCAATCCCGTCTAATGCCACGTGTCAAACACCCCAGGCTAGTGGGCCGTGAGGTTATTAACTTGAACTCGATCATCCAATGCAAGTACCATTCAAAGGTTTAACACCAGGATCATCTATCCATAGAACAATCATAGTCTTGTGTAGGATAATGGCAAAGACATCAAGTTGACTCTAGATGGTGGAGACCTTTCATCTTGACGCAAGTGAGTTTCCTCATACAAGATTATCGTACATTGCAAAACATGATTAATTCCTAACACGATCCATATTATATAAGTTTAATACAATGTTAGATATTTATCTAAGGTATATTACATTATTTAATAAGATCCATGATCAACAAGATCAATGGCTAAGATCGACCTTCTCACATCCACATGGTTAGGGCCCACATTGGTTTTTTTTAACAACACACCCATGCCATATGGGCACTCGATTCAATAGTCTCGGTGTTGAAACAGCGTTTGTTTACCACTTAGCCATGGAGCCAAACCCCCACATTGATATTCCATAGTGCAACGCTAACACTCTTTAGTTGCCTATGCTTCCTTGTTAATTCAATCACATCATGTATATCTTGTGAATGTTTTATTTATTTATTTTTATATATGCTTAAATATATGATAGTAGATATTTCACATTATTAACATAAGGTTGAAGTGCTCTCCAAGGGAGCTCGATTCATTTTCTGAATGAGTGACGATGAGCTCTTAGTTTTCACTACAACAATTCCCTTTCCATCCTAATGAGTCACAACTGATGAACAAATTTGATTTAATGAAAGATGTGTACCATAGTGGCCTCACATACAAACATATGATTTGTTAGTGCACTTTTCTGTGGCATACGAGTGCACCTTATTTGTCAATCATGTACGTGCATATGTTATAATATTGATTGAGCCTTGACAAGATGAAGACCAAATTAAGATTCAAGTGGACAAGCTTCATCAAGGAAGAAGAAACAGGTAAATGAGATGCCTTGGTGACCCTATCCCTTAGAATCAAAATAACCATAACCTATAGATGACTTGGACCATATAGTAAAATCGTTAGTCATCTTCATTAGCCTTAGAACACTTAGAAAAACATGATACGTTAGGCTAATAAAAGAGGTGTAAGCTGCTGTAAACTAACAAGCCCAAACAACAATTTTTCAGTCAACTTCGATTCCATCGAAGTTTAGTTCAATGGCACTTCGATGCCATTGAAAACTAGTTCGATTTTATTAAACATATGTCCAACAACATTTATATACTCTCTAGACAGTTCTTTGATACCATCGAACAGTCATTCGATTCCATCGAACAATCATTTGATTCCATCGAACTGGATATCCAGCAACTTTAGAAACTCTTAGGACAGTTCTTCGATTCCATCGAAGTATAGTTTCGAGCCATCAAATGTATCTTTGATGCCATCGAAGTTGAGTTTGATGTCATTGAAGCAACTGTTTTCTGCCCGTTTTATAGCCGTTATAACTTTTTGGCTATTTAAAGGGGACTCAGTCTTTAGGCATTTAGATGAGTTTTTAAGGTATTAGAGACCATGCTACAACTCCATATCATTAGGGGCTCTAACCCTAGGAGATTCAAGCTCACTTCCATGTGATTCATCACTCTAATGAGCATTTCATGTTCCATTTGAAGATGCGCTTGATTAGATTTTGATTCTGATAGTTAAATCCTTGTCTAAACACTCTAGGATACCCATGTAAATGATTTCACAACCTTGAATCAAATCCTATACTTAGGTTGCAGAGAATTCACTACTTCCTCATCTTGGACATCTTGAAGAAGCATCACATATAAGGTAGCTGATATTGGAGCTGAAGCATTAGCAACGCATTAACATCGTGATTGGGGGAGTTGATTCAAGCAAGGGAAAGCGAGAAGAAGCAACCCAAGAATACGCTACAAAGGGGGCTCAATCCGACAAGTAAGTTGTCATTTATAAGAATCCGGTTTATGCTATTTCCTTATGCAGGATTGAGTAAGAGAGTTTGAATTTTCAAACTCGATAAGTTTGGTTGTAAAACCCAGGCTCGGTTGTAGGACTGTATCAACTCTCCATATGGAGCCTCCGACGAGCATATACGCTAGGTTCAGTTGTAGGACCTTAACTCATGTGTTGAGTCTAAATTTAGGTTCAGTTATAGGACTTTGGCTTGAGTAAGCCTAAATTGAGGTTCGGTTGTAGGACCTTGGTTCTTGAGTAGAGCTTAAATTGTGAAGTCTCCAAGGGGAGCCACTAACACAGGTGTGTACGTGTAGGTTGGGAGGAACCTGCAAAGTCCAGGGTTGGATGAAACCTGTAAACATATGGGTTGAGATGTGAATCCGTAAAACTACCGTTCAAGTTGAGAGGTGAACCTGTGCCAAAATCTCTGTGTAAAGGTTGGGAGGAACCTATTTAAAACTCTTAAGTTGGGAGGAACCTGATTTAAACTCCCTAGCGAAATTTGGTGTGTGCAAGTGATAAGTACGGTAACCTGGAGTGGAGTAGACAAGTAGTCAAACCACTATACATCGCTGTGTTTGTAATTGATTTGAGCTATTGTTATTATAACATATTAGCTTAATTGTTAATTATATGAATACTTGAATTAAATGAATGCTATGCACATGATAAGTAGATTCACATACACAACATGTAGTTTCACTCTCTAGATTAGGTGCTTGATTAGTAACATCAATTGTAATCTAGACATTGCATATAGATTAATTACTTGATAGTCATATCATTTATAATCTGTGTTTAGGCTACTTTGCTTAATTGCTTAATCTTTTCTAGCTTATGAGATTAGACTCACTTAAGCTTGTAAGGTTAGTGTTATTTACTTAATTAGTTTATAATTACTAACTAATTTAATTAAGCAAGAGTTTGTAAAAGAATTTTAAAATGTCCCAATTAATCACTTCCTCTAGGACTTAGCCATTATTCTACTAGCTTCGCTCTATACTTCTGCACGCTCTATCACCTCAAGTGTGAGCCATAGGTACAATTTCATGATTAATGTCGTAATTCCCTATGATATTGTCCACCTGAGCAGTGGATCTAGCTGAATTTTGATTTCGCAGCCAAGCATGGAGGATCACGTCTAATGGACAGAGTGGATTTCCACATACAACATGGTGGGCCACATAGACCTTGGCTGTCTTACGCTGCGTTGCATAGGATTCCGGTTGCATCAAATAGCTAAGTTATGGTGATAGTTCACCACATCTTAAGTTGATGTATCTGATCCACTTTGCATGGACATCAGGCGGTGCTGGCCGTCATATTCCAGATGTTCCATAGCTCAAACCTCAAGCCAATTGAACTTGAACACTGCCTGTTTTATCTTGAACAGTCCCCAGACATTGATTAGACGGTGAGGATTGTTCAATCATCATGATTTTCATGGTTTTAATTTCCAGGCTGTGCGAAAGGAGGGGCCACCACGAAGATAATCTGCCACAAAAGACCAGTCCTCTCTCATCAAGTGGGCCACACGTTACGAAAACAAGGAACGGCTTAAACCAGTCCTGCCGATTTTCTGATTCAAGATACACCTCTAACCTGCCTGATGGGTTGTCACCAGGTAATCCTTATGGTGGGCCCATCTATTGCACACACGTGACAGGTTGCCACGTGTTCCACTACCATCTGGGTGCACGTGATCATTCCTCTACCCTGAGAGCGTGCTAAGTACACGTGCCCTCTGCACCTGCCTACGGGACAACTTGGCATATATGTGGGGGCATTCAATCCGTGCATCAAGTGGGCCCCACCAGCTAAATGACCTGGCCCCAAAATCAGGTGCCACATGCATTGAATGAATTGTGGACAACTGGCTATTTATGTCTTTGTAAATGTGTAGCCAACCTAGGGCTAGCTAGCCTGATTCTTGACCCAGGTCATTTACAATATTGAGGCCCACCTGGTGCATGCCATGCACGTGGCTCAGTTCTTGGGCTCAGCAAAAAAGGGTGAGAGAATACTGACAGGGGAAGCGGATTGTGTACTGGGTATATAAACTTGTGAATGTATGCGTCTAATCCACACTGTCCATTTGTTTTTTTTTAAATTTATTTATTTACTTTTTCAGATTACTTTAGTGAGCCCAAAATCGAAGCATATCCCAACCTTAAGTGGACCACACCACAGGAAACAGTAGATATAATGATGTCCACTGTTGAAACCTTCCTAATGCCTACAGTGATGTTTGTTTTGTCATCCGTAAATTATTCATAAGGTCACATAGTCATGGATGAAAGGAAAGCACAAATATCAGCTTGGTATAAAATTTCTGTAACTCTTAAGAAGTTTTCAATGGTAGGAGTTCACCATTGCATATGCCCCCGGCAAAGAGGGGCTGTGTGGGGTCCATAGAGATGTCCGTGACACCCACTCCGTCGATATTTTTTAAAGGTCATGATAGGACAGGATTCTAAAAATGGGGTAGATAAAAAAAATCAGGTAGGCCACCACAAACGAAAAAGTGGGAACTGGAACGTCCGCCGACGAAACCTTCCTGGAGCTGACCATGATGTTTATATGCCATCTAAACCGTTCATATGATTATTACCACTTAGATAAACTGTAGGACCATACATAATCCTGATAAAAAGCTTCTGTCACCCCAGGCATTCAATTCCCACTGTTTTCTGTGGTATGACCCACATGAGTTTGGGATTAGCTGATTTTTAGATTCCTATTCTATTAATGGTCAATGTCCACTGTTTCCTGTGGTGTGTTTCACCTGAGATTTGGATCTACTTCATTTTTGAGCTCATGTCCGAGCTGAAAAAATGAATGGACAGCATGGATATACAGTACATATATCCTGGTGGGCCCCATGGTCAGGGCCGCACTTTGTCTCTTGAGGCCACTGCCCCACCTAATCCGCTCCCCACTTTAATTGACACAGATTAGACTGATAGATTTGTCCTGTTAGCTGACACAGGGAGCAATGGGGTTGTGGATGGGCTGGCTTGGAAAAGTAGTGCGGGGCATCTCATTGCATTTGCGTGGTGTGCCACACACCACCTAGCTCAATGGTGTATTGATGTCACCAAGTTTTGTGGACCCCACCACAATGTATGTGTTATATCCAACTGTCTATTTATTTTGCCGGATCATTTAAAGGCATGAGCTAAAAAATAATGCAGATCCAAAGCTCAATTGGACCACACCATAGAAAGTAGTGAGGATTAAACACCTACCATTGAAAAGTTCATGAGGGTCACGGAAGTTTTGGATCAAGTTGATATTTGATTTTTTTTTTTTTTTTTTTTTCCCCTCATCCGGGCCTTTGTGACCTAATTATGAACAGGTTAGATAGAAAATAAACATCATGGTAGGACTTAGGAAGGTTTCAATGGTGGGCATCATTGTCCCCGTTGCTTTATGTGGTGTGATCCACTTGAGCTTTGGATCTGCCTTATTTTTTAGGTCATACCCCAAAATGACCTCAGAAAATGGATGGACAATTTAGATATAATACATATATGATGGTGGGACCTAATCAACACACCATCCAGATTGGTGGTATGTGGCACACCATGCAATCCCCTTCCGCATCTATTAATCATAGAATGAGCTCCCTAGACAAGTTAGAGCAAAATGATAGTAGGAAGAGTATGTCTAATTTTAAACTTCCACTACTGTTGATCTTGTGTTGGTTTTTTTGTGGCTCATGGAAATGTACACCTATTCTTCCCGCCGTTATAGGGTCATTTTGTAAGTAGGCTCCTGTTGTCACCTAAGTAGGTGTTTGAAAGTTTCATCCAATATAGCCCAAGTGGTATTTGTCTACTGATAAAAGATGTTCTTTCCAAAATTAAAGAAAAACAAATCTCTCCCTCAATGAATACATTCATAAATTCAAAGGTATATGTAATGAATTTTTTTTTTTTTTGGTTAGTACACACATCCCATAGTTAGTACACACACCCACGGGTAGTCACACTCCGATGTTAGCCACCCCTCACGTTGGGAATCGATACCATGTCCTCAGTGTTGAAGCGGGGTTATCTTCACTCAGTCTACCAAAGGTATATGTAATGATTTGGCTGTTATTGTAAGCCTGTTCTTAATAAAACTTTTTGACTTTTAACTAGTCTGGATCTAAACTATGAAGTTTCACCGCTATTATGTTAAATGATGTAGAACGGGTTGCGGATTCATTCATGGCTATGATGGATAGAAGGAAGGAGCCCAACAAAATTCAGAAAAATTCAGCATAGTTCGATCGCTCGACTAATTGAGTTGATCGATCGATCGATCGATGGTCAATTGATTGGAATTATTCCAAAAATTTCAGATTGTTGCTGGACAATTTTTGCTATCGTCGAATGATTGACCAAATTGATTGATCGATCGCTTGACCACTTAGGTCAATCGACTGACGAATGAAGGAGACTTGTACATTTTTCTTGTTTTCTTTCCTATTTCCGTTAGGACTCTCTTGATTTGATTTTAGGATTTTGTTTAGAGTATATAAGCTCTCTTAAACTCATTTTAATTAGTTATCTTCATTATTATTAAAAAAAAAGCTTCAATTTCTATCTATTTTCTCATATATTCAGAAATTCTTGTGGATTCAAGAGCGCCATATGGATTCAAGGTATCTATCTTTCGAGGGAGACGATGATCGACCTTAACACGTCCTTCCCTGCGTCAATTTCTATTATAGCGAGGTCTCTCCTCGGATCAATGGCTTTTAACGAAGGAAAGGGCAACAACCTCATGGACTATGCTCCAGAGAACTATCCTTTAACGGCAACGACTTTTGAGATGGCACAAAGGGGGAATCGACAAGTCATACAGTGGCTGAAGGCTGCTCTCGACTGCATAAGGGAGGTCTTAGGGAAACTCCGTGTTTGTGGTGACGATCCGCCTTCGATGGGAGTTGAAAATCACAATCATGTCATTCGTGGTGCGATGCCTACGGCGAATTGTAGAACTACACCCAATGATGGTGGATCTAACGGCCAGGAGATCGATGACGTGATCCTTCAACAAGCTGGACGAGGTGGCAATCGTGTAGATCAAATAGTTCGAGACTTCAGGATGAAAGTCAACCTTTCAAGTTTCAACGACCAACTCCATATCGAGGATTTCCTCAACTGGTTGCTAGAAGTTGAACGTTTCTTTGACTATATGAAAATCTCCGAAGAAAAAAAGGTGAAACTAGTGGCCTACAAGTTGAAGGGCGGATCTTCGGCTTGGTGGGAACAACTACAACTCGTGCGAACACAACAGATGAAGGCACCCATCGGCATGTGGCAACGGATGAAACAATTGCTAAGCGCGGGCGTGATTTCTACCTAGCAACTATGATAAGGTATTGTTTCAACAATACAAAAATTGTTGTCAGGAAAGTCGATCGGTGAGAGACTTCGCAAAATATTTCTACCATTTGGCGGTAGGAAACAATTTGATTGGGACTGAATCGTAGTAGGTCGCTCAATTCATCAGTGGCTTGCGCATTGTGCTCCAGGATCGGGTTCAAATGCAACCCATCTTAACAATGAATGAAGTAATGAAACTGGCCACCCGAGCAGAGTCGACGTAGCTCGAACGATCCAATACTCGTACCTATCCTATGACCAGGGCAGCCACTTCGAGTCCTTCACAAAGTACATCTCAGGCCAAGAGGAAAGAACCTGTAGATGAACGTCCTCAACCTCCTACACCTGCAAACCAAGATTCGAGAAGCGGCCAAGCGAGACCCAAAGAGCAGTGACCACTGCTCCCCGCCCAAGTAGGATCCTGAATCCCTATAGTCGGTCTAGGCTAGACCATTACTACCAATGTGGCCAATCGGGTCACTTATTAAATACATGTCCTTAGTGGCAAGTGGCTAACCTAGCCATTAATGATGGGAGTATTGAATATGCAGAGGAAGATTCAGAGGTTGTAATTGAGGTCGCAACAGATGATAAGGTGGATGAATTAGATTAGGCCCCACAAGATCACGGTGAGTCTATAGTTATGAGGAGGTTATTGTATACGTCGAAGAAGGAAGTGCACCCATAGCGACATAGTATTTTTTTATGAGCAAGACGTACGGTGAATCAAAAAGTATGTTATGTGATCTTAGACAACGAAAGTAGTGAGAACATCGTCTCGAAAGTCATGGTGGAGAAATTGCAGTTGAAGATAAAAAAAAACATCCTTCTCCATATACAGTCAACTAGATTAAGAATGCTAGTGCGAAGAAGGTAACTGAATAATGCACCATTTCGTTTTCTATTGGTAAACATTATAAGGACCAAGTAGTATGTGATGTAGTAGACATGGAGGCTTGTCATATGTTGCTCAGTCGGCCATGACAATCAGATCATGATACCACTCATAAAGGATGAGATAATGTTTATATCTTTGTCAAGGACGATCAAAAAACTATACTAGCCCCTATGGTCCCGAATGAACAACCTAAAGTTTCTAAAGTGGAGGGGCATTCTCTCCTAGCCATATAGGGCCAAACTTTGTGGAAGAGTCTAAGCAGATGAGGGAAGTTTATGCATTAGTGGTGAAAAGTGAAGAGGTACAACCCATAAACATTCCTGAGAAATTAAAACCATTGTTGCTTGAATTTAGGACAGTCTGGCCCAAAGAACTAGCCGATGGGTTACCTCCCATGCAGGATATTTAGCATCATATAGACCTTTTCCCAGGGGTTAGTTTACCCAATCGCCTTCATTATTAGATGAGTTTGAAAGAGTGCAAAATTTTACAAAGACAAGTGGAGGAATTGATCCATAAGGGTCTAGTCCAAGAAAGCATGAGCCCATGCGCCGAACAAGTTCTATTGACACTTAAGAATGATGGAAGTTGAGGCATGTGTGTTGATAGCCGAGCAATAAACAAAATAACTATAAAGTGCAAATTTTTCATACCATGGCTAGACGATATGTTGGACATGCTAGAGAGGACAAAACTATTTTCCAAGCTGAATTTGAGGAGTAGCTACCATCAAATTTGTATTCGGTTGGGTAATGAGTGAAAGATAACTTTTAAGACCAATGAGGGATTGTATGAATGGTTGGTCATGCCATTCAGTCTTTCGAATGCGCCTAGCACATTTATGAGGTTGATGAAAAAGTTTCTAAAATCATTCATTAGACGATTCATGGTGGTTTACTTTGATGACATCTTGATATACAGTCAGAGTGATGCTGACCATGTGAGGCATCTCAGACAAGTGCTTCAGGTGCTCGTAAAGAACAAGATGTACATCAATTTGAAAAAAAAAATGCAACTTCCTAAACAAGAGCCTCTTATATTTGGGCTTCATAGTGACATTCATGGGCATCTGTGTGGATGAAGAGAAGGTGAGAGCCATTATAGAATGACTGATTTCGACAAACATTCATGAATTATGGAGTTTTTACGAGTTGACTACATTTTATCGTTGGTTTGTGAGAAACTTCAGTACCATTGTGGCATCGATCATTGACTGCATGAAAAGGGGACTGTTTCAATAGACTGATGAGGCCGACAAAAGTTTCATTGAAATTAAGTAGAGGTTGTCCATTACTCCAATTCTCGTACTTCCCAGCTTTGATAAGTTGTTTGAAGTTGAGTGTGATTCTTCGTATGTTGGCATTGGGGGGGGGGGGGGGGGGGGGGGGGGGTCTTAAGAAGGTAGGCCGGTAGCCTTTTACAGCAAGATACTCAACGATGCTTGTAAGAAATAGTCGACATATGAGCTAGAACTGTACGCAGTGGTTTAAGCATTGTGGCATTGGAGGCATTATTTGATTCAGTGGGAATTCATTCTCTATACGAACCACCGAGCACTCAAGTTTATTAACAGTTAGGCTAAAGTTAACCTTGTGCATGCTCAGTGGATCTATTTCTTGCAGGAGTTCACATTCGTGCTGAAGCATAAAGCCGGGTAGCAGAATAAGGTGGCAGATCCACTTAATTTTTGTGCCTCCTTATTGATTACTATGAGTAATAAGGTTGTCATATTCGAATGCCTTAAAGAACTATACGTTGAAGACGACGAATTCAAGGATGCGTGGACTATATGCTAAGAGGGTTCGCCTAGTGACCTCCATATTCGGGACAGTTTCCTCTTCAAGGGAAATCATTTGTGCATTCCACGGAGTTTGTTGTGAGAGCGTGTCATTCAAGAGTTTTATGAAGGTGGCCTTGGTGGACACCTAGGGAGGGAGCAGACAATTGCCCTTTTGGAGGAACATTATCATTGGCCACAGTTGAAGCGAGATGCTAGAAAGGCAGTACAATGATGTTACAGGTGTCAGGAATCTAAAGGACAATTACAAAACACGAGTTTATATACTCCATTGCATGTAGCTAACGACCATTGGGAAGATTTCTCCATGGTTTTGTGCTCGGTCTTCCACAGACTCAGCATGGAATGGACTCCGTGTTTATTATGGTTGATAGGTTTTCTAAGATGGCCTACTTCATCCCGTGCAAGAAGACTTTAGACGCGACCAATATTGTAGCCAATCTGTTTTTAGAGAGGTTGTGAGACTACATGGTGTCCCAAAGTCCATTACTTCAAATCGTGACACTAAGTTCTTCAGTCACTTCTGGTGGACTCTGTGGAGGCGATTTTACACTCACCTCCAATACTTCAGCAATGCATATCACCCACAAACAGATGGGCAAATCGAGGTGGTGAATCGAACACTTAGTAATCTTTATGATGCATCTCAGGTGATAAGTTGAAGCAGTGGTATTTTTCCTTGGCTCAGGTGGAATTCACATTTAACAATATGCAAAATCGTTCCACTGGCAAGTTTCGGTCTTTACCAGACATTGGTGTTTTAGGTTATTTTTTATATTTCTGATTTTTTGAACGGTTTAGATTTGGCAAAAACACTTTCTTTCAAAAGGCGTTACTTTTTTAAAATGCCAAAAAGTTTTAAATTTGTACTTGAATTGAAAAATCAAAATCTTTATTATTGAAAATTTGATTTTCTAGTATTTTTTATTGAATCCAAATGGGGGGTATTTTCTTATTTACATAAAATAACTTGAAGTAAATGAAAACATAAAAATAAACATGACATTATTATATGTAAATAAACAGATATTGTCCAGGGAGTCAGTGGAACTGTGAGCTTTCAGAAAACTGGGCAAGCAGAAGAATTTCTGAACACCAAGCTTCAGTGCACCAAAGAAGCCTTCGGCGCACCGAAGGAGGCCTTCGGTCTGAGCTGACCAGAGAGATCGCACCGAAGCAGGGTTTGAAACAGTGGCTTCAGCACATCGAAGGAGATCTTCAGCACACTGAAGGTTTGTCCAGTGAGCTTCGGTGCAAGCCGAAGGAGTTTTGGTCCGAGCCAAGGTACTCTGTCCATACGTGAATTTTTTGAAGTTTTCGAGCTTCGGCGCACCGAACCCGTCAGGTATTATTTTTAAAACGGGGCTATAAACCCCATTCTCTCTCTCTTTCTCATTTCTTTCTCTCTTTCTCTCATTTCTCTCCTTCATCTTCTTCTCCCCTAAGTTCCTTAGCTCCCCTAACTTCCCTCTTCTCTTCTCAAACTTCCTTCCTTCCTCAAATCCTCCACCATGCCTATGGAATTCTCAAATTTTCATATCTTCTCCGACCTCTGTCCATTCTCGCGTCTTCCCCGACAAGATCCGACGAGCTAGGATCAGAATTCTCCTCCCCATGCTAAGTAAGGTGTTCTTCTACCTCTTCTTTTCCTCTTCCTTCCATTTTCCTTATTTTTAGACCATTAGGGTTAAAAACCCTCATTTATTTCTGTCGAAACCCTAACCCTAGGGTTGTTCTTGCTAGGGTTTGGTCGCTCGACTATCACATTAGTGCGGCCCATGCCTTGTGGAAGTCGTAATTGGCGGCAGCCCCATATAGATTTCGTTGTACTCCAACATTGGGCTCGATTGACCGAATTGATTTGGGATTTTCTCAAATCTGAGGTAATTGCGGTATTCCCCAATTTTCGGCGTTCGAGCCGTATTCGAATCGCCAAATTTTAACCCTAAGGTGAAGATCTACCCTCAAGCTTTTCTCGGTAAATTTTAGTTAGTAATTGTTGTTTGGTTGTAACATATTTGATGAAATGCCTCTGTTATCGTTTGGTTGATAACATGCTCGATGAAATGCCTGAATGATATAAATTTATAATATTGTAATATATCTTTACTTGTGGATGTATGTGACGCACTGTGTTATCCGCGCTGTGTCATCTGGGTCCGTTGGATTGGTTGGGTTAGGTATTTGTGTATGTTTATGATTAGGTATTTAATAACCTAAATTGTTGTTATAATAAGTTAAGTGTTGCTTTGGATTAAACTCTGACAACCATTTGATCTAGTGTACCACGGACTTATTCGATCGACCAAGCGGGACACGGTTGACCGATAGTGACCATTGTTGGTTTGTCGTCGTCCTCTTGGGTCCACTGAATAAGCCCCATTTAGAGTTAATCATTCTTGTATTTCATTGTTGAGTCACACTATATGGAATATGGAATACCATCGTTCCCACTGTGAATAGTCCACTTAAAATCATACTGCGACTCGATCCACTAAATCTCATGAGCCAAGCATGGTGGTATGGGACACCGTGTCTGAGTTGTCGGCCTACGATGGGGTGGTGCCTCCCCGTAGTGACCAGTGAGCATTGATAGGGGTGACTGATTGTTGTTCAAACGGCCCTTGTAACAAATGTGACCCTGACCGATGTTTGCATGCCTGTGCACCGTTTGAACGACTTGGGAGTGCATTGGGCTGATTCCGAGTGAAACGCCTGCACCTCTTAATTAAATTAATCGTATTTAATATTTGGAAGATGAGACCTTCCACTTTGATTTGGGCGTGGTTGACGAGTCATGGTCGCACCGGGCTTTCATGGTAGGATAACTCAATCTTGGATCGATGGGTTATTGGCGATGATTGGCGATGCATCGCAGGGAACCAGATAATCCCAGTTAGACTTTACGATACGATGTGGTATTCTGGCTTCACAAATTTGCTGAATGAATTGGACTAATAAATACTTTAATAAATCATGCGTACATAACATTACAATTAAAGAGGACTCGTGTGGCCTGGTTCCTTTATGTGGTGCCAGCGCTACCTCGAGCACTTCATGTCATTTCTCTGTGTCATTCGAGCTATTTACTCAGTCACGACTTACGACCTGCTGGACAGGTGGACTGTGGATTTTGATACCAGTCGGTCAGGCCAGGGCTTTGTCTGGAACATGCATTGTGTGCGAATCATGACATCCATGCATTTAATCAACTAGCCTAGGATGATGTATAATTTGTATGTGGTCATTACCTAAACTTGATTGATTTGATAACATACTTAAGATTAATATACTTATATGAACCTATTTATAATTTAAATATTCTTAGTATAACCCTAGGGTTATTTCTTCACTATGTTGGTGTTTTGACGCCTTCTATTTGACATATGCAGATGTCTCAAGAATAGGACCAGATGGTGGTGTGCTCGGGGTGCCCGAGTAGTCTTATAGTTTCAGCTCATTGGTAGTTATAATTTTTCTTTCTATTGCTTTATTGTAATTCGTATAATTTTCATATGAGCTAACACTGCATTTGAATTGTACCTCTAAGGTATTAGCCCTATTTTTTTATTTAGTTACCTCCGCTTTGCTTATGATCCGCTAATTAAAATGTGTTACTCTGATTATTTGTGAATGGAATAAATGTAAATCTGATTGAGGACACACGTGGGTGCATTTTTCACGTGTGGCATTTCTAAATTAGCATTTTATTAAGTTAACACTCGGGAACTCGGGATCAGAGTCTCCGTACTCGGGTGTCGATTTTTCGGGGTGTTACAGTTGGTATCAGAGCGGAGTATTGAGATAATTAGGATCTTGGGAATAAGAATTATACAAACCACAATGATAGGATGCTGGGACATTTAGGATTATAATTTTATACTTGAGGGACATATTCTTAGGTCTAGAAAATTCTTATGGTATAGGGAACCCATCGACGAGGAGACTTGGATTCTAGGCTCCTTTGGAAACTCTTAGGATAATTGTTTGGATTTAGATAACCCTTTGGGTTCGTTGAAAATGTAAGTATCTATCGCATTGAACGCTAGTCCTACCAGCACACCCTTCAGGACCATTTCCCTTAGGACTTATTATGATTGAGAACACGGAGTGGTGGAATTACAAATGAGCAAAGTATTCGTGGTTTGATCCAAGTTTTAAATCCTGATAGTTATTAACGGACTCACTGCTTGGTAGAGCAGTAGACCGAATTTCATTAGGATTAAGAAATGATACGACGAACTTTCTACCCTAACAGGTAGGAAATCGATGTATCCGGCTCAGACCTACTATAACTGTCATTCCGTGCTAGCTCGACTAATAACAATTAGAGACTTGTTACTCACCTTTAGGAGTTGTTGAAGATAGTTGGTAAAGGCTTTAGGCCCAAGGAAATTTCCTCTAGTGGTCACAAGGAAATGACCATTATCATC
This sequence comes from Liriodendron chinense, assembly GCA_003013855.2. Classification (NCBI taxonomy): domain Eukaryota; kingdom Viridiplantae; phylum Streptophyta; class Magnoliopsida; order Magnoliales; family Magnoliaceae; genus Liriodendron; species Liriodendron chinense. The sequence continues at coordinate 6,914,731 of ML058368.1, forward strand.
TAATGAAGAATTCGAAGTCAAGGATATTGGTCGTAATACACCAATCGAGAGTCTAGATTTACTTGAAGGTGCAAAAGGAAACAGTAATAGACTAGAGGGTGCATCATTCAATATATCAAATAGGAAATGATCACCACCGTTGTCAAGCACAGTAAGAGAAGTCGACAAAGTGGGCTGTCATCTGTAGATTCAAGAACTTGGGTCACAAGGATAAACCCCAAACAGTGTGGTAGCACAGCCAAGAAAATATTTCCAATCTGGCAAACAAAGGCATTGGATGAAAGTGGGTAATCGATCACATTCGTTGATTTGCTTCAAGTGTAGAAAGTTTGGGCACTCCAAGAAAGACTACACCAGCTAAGCAAATATGGTTACCCAATTTAAATAGAAATGATCACATGAACTTTCACATACTTCAACTAGGTGAATCGGGTTGATCCTCTCAATGGGCGGTCGTATCGTTGAAATCAATGGAAAGCTAATGTTCAAGTCAATGAAGTATGTTGCTCACGTAGTGAGTTAATGGACCAAATGTTGATGGCATGAAATGATCATAGTGCGACCCAGGGTGATACAGCTCGTTGGCCCATTTTACCCAAATTTTCCATGTACGAGTAGTATATAGATCATCTAGTGAGGTTAAGCTAGAATTGATTAAAGTTCATAAGTCGGAACTATAGCAGAGTCCTTCCTTCTAGTAGAATTCAATCTCTCGCTATAAATTCACACCTATCCTTGAAATTGAATACAACACACATCATTTTCAACTCCTTTCAATAACCATAGATACCAATGTCTTAGTACGCATCGCCGATGAGAGGAATGGAATACTTTATGACCTGTTTCGATATACGGATCCAAACATAGCTTTCAAACCTTGAGAGTAAAACAATGCAGTGATCTCATAGCCCACAGGCCCAGGTTTGAAATATAGGGTTAGATCACTAAGTCAGACCCAAATTGTCCTTGGAACGTTAGTAATAAACTCATAGAAGGGAAGCGAGTAGGATTTAAGAACAAGGTCAAGTTATGTAAGTCGATCATGTCAGTAAAGTAAGCCAAACAGCGTGGCACGAGACATTTTTTTAAGTTAGGTCATCAAGTACGAACCTAGTATAAGCCATAGACATTTTCGGGGGTAAAATTATTTTTAAGGGAGATAGATTGTAATGCCTCGGATTTTCGCTAACTTGGGAATTGGAAGCCCTTAGGCATTACCTTCAGTTTGTTAGTTATAGTGCGTGCCTGCTTGTGTGTTCTAATGTATTGAGGATCAAAATGAATATTTTTGTCAAAGAAATGATGGAATTAGTTTAGGAGTTGGAAGATCACATGGTTCGGAAGAGTTTTCCGACGATCGGTTTGACTCGGGTATGTCACTGTCGGTAGAGACTAAGTAAAGAACCTTAAATTATCAATATACTCGTAGATCGACCCGACCATTGTGAATACTTTACCAGACCTTTGTGTTTTAGGCTATTTTTTATATTTTTGATTTTTTGAACGGTTTAGATTTGACAAAAACACTCTCTTTCAAAAGGCGCTACTTTTTTAAAATGCCAAAAAGTTGCAATTTGTACTTGGATTGAAAAATCAAAATCTTTATTATTGAAAATTTAATTTTCTAGTATTTTTTATTGAATCCAAATGCGGGTCTACTTCCTTATTTACATAAAATAACTTAAAGTAAATGGAAACTTAAATGTTATTATATGTAAATAAGCAGATACTGTCCAGGGAGTCAGTGAAACTGTGAGCTTTCAGAAAACTAGGCAAGCAGAAGAATTTTTGAACACCAGGCTTCGGTGCACCAAAGAAGCCTTCGGCGCACCGAAGGAGGCCTTCGGTCTGAGCTAACCAGCGAGATCATACCGAAGTGGGGGTTGAAACAGTGGCTTCGGCGCATCAAAGCAGATCTTCGGCGCACCAAAGGTTTGTCCAGCGAACTTCGGCCCAAGCCGAGGTACTCTGTCCATACACGATTTTTTTAAAGTTTTAGGGCTTCGGCGCACCGAACCCGTCGGGTATTGTTTTTAAAACGGGGTTATAAAGCTCATTCTCTCTCTCTTTCTCATTTCTTTCTCTTTCTCTCATTTCTCTCATTCATCTTCTTCCCTCCTAAGCTCGTTAGGTCCCCTAGCTTCCCTCTTCTCTTCTCAAACTTCCTTCCTCAAATCGTCCACCATGCCCATGGAATTCTCAAATTTTCAGATCTTCTCCGACCTCCGTCCATTCTCGCGTCTTCCCCGACAAGATCCAATGAGCCAGGGTCGGAATTCTCCTCCCCATGCTAAGTAAGGTGTTCTTCTACCTCTTCTTTTCCTCTTCCTTCCATTTTCCTCATTTTTGGACCATTAGGGTTAAAAACCTCCATTTTTTTTTATGTTGAAACCTTAACCCTAGGGTTGTTCTTGCTAGGGTTTGGTCGCTCGACTATCGCGTTAGTGCGGCCCATGCCTTGTAAAAGTCATAATTGGGGGTGGCCCCATGTACATTTTGTTGTACTCCAACATTAGGCTCAATTGACCGAATTGATTTGGAATTTTTTCAAATCCGAGATAATTGAAGTATTCCCCAATTTCTGGCGTTCGGGCCGTATTCGAATCGTCAAATTTTAACCCTAAGATGAAGATCTACTCTCAAGCTTTTCTCGATAAATTTTAGTTAGTAATTGTTGTTTGGTTGTAACATGTTTAATGAAATGCCTATGTTGTCATTTAGTTGATAATATGCTCGTGAAATGCATGAATGATATAAATTTATAATATTGTAATATGTCTTTACTTGTGGATGTATTTGACGCCCTATGATATCTATGTTGTGTCATCCAGGTCCGTTGGATTAGTCGAGCTAGGTGCTTGTGTATGTTTATGATTAAGTATTTAATAACCTAAATTGTTGTTATAATAAGTTAAATGTTGCTTTGGATTAAGCTCTGACAACCGTTTGATCCAGTGTACCATCTACCATTGGGTTGGCCATTACGGACTTATTCGATCGACCAAGCGGGACACGATCGACCGATAGTGGCCATTGCTGGCTTGTCGTCGTCCTCTTGGGTCCACCGAATAAGCCCCATTTAGAGTTAATCATTCCTATATTTCATTGTTGAGTCACACTATATGGAATCTGGAACACCATCGTTCCCACTGTGAATAGTCTACTTAAAACCATACTGCGACTCGATCCACCAAGTCTCATGAGCTAGGCATGGTGGTATGGGACACCGTGTTTGAGTTGTCGGCCTACACTGGGGTAGTGCCTCGCTGTAGTGACCAGTGAGCTTTGACAGGGGTGACTGATTGTTGTTCAAACGGCCCTTATGACAAATGTGACCCTGACAGATGTTTGCGTGCCTGTGCACCATTCGAACGACCCGGGTGTGCATTGGGTTAATTCTGAGTGAAATGCTCGCACCTCTGAATTAAATTAATCGTATTTAATATTTGGAAATATGAGGTCTTCTGCTTTGATTTGGGCGTGGCTGACGAGTCACGATCGAACCAGGCTTTCATGGTAGGATAACTCAACCTTGGATCGAGGGGTTACTGGCGATGATTGGCGATGCATCACAGAGAGTCAGATAGTCCCAATTAGACTTTATGATACGATGTGGTATTTTGGCTTAACCAATTTGCTGAATGAATTGGACTAATAAGTACTTTAATAAATCATGCATACATAACATTGTAATTGAAGGGGACTCGTGTAGCCAGGTTGCTTAATGTGGCGCCGCGCTACCTTAAGCACTTCATGTCATTTCTCTTTGTCATTCGAGCTGTATACTCAGTCACGACTTACAACCTGCTGGACAGGTGGACTGTAAATTCTGATACTAGTCGGTCGGGCCAGGGCTTTGTCCGGAACATACATTGTGTTCGAATCATGACATCCATGCATTTAATCAATTAGCCTAAGATGATGTATGATTTGTATGTGGTCATTACCTAAACTTGATTGATTTGATAACATGCTTAAGATTAATATACTTATATGAACCTATTTATAATTTACATATCCCGAGTATAACCTTGGGGTTATTTCTTCAATATGTTGGCATTTTGACGCCTTCTATTTGACATATACAGATGCCTCAAGAATAGGACCAGATGGTGGTGCGCTTGATGTTCCCAAGTAGTCTTATAGTTTCATCCCATTGGTAGTTATAATTTTTCTTTCTATTGCTTTATTGTGATTCGTATAATTCTCATATGGGCTAACATTGCATTTGAATTGTACCTCTAGGGTGTTAGCCCTATTTTTTTTTTATTTAGTTACTTCTGCTTTGCTTATGATCCGCTAATTGAAATGTGTTACTCTGATTATTTATAAATGAAATAAATGTAAATCTGATTGAGGACACACGTGGGTGTATTTTCCACGTGTGGCATTCCTAAACTAGCATTTTATTAAGTTAACACTCGAAAACTCGGGATTAGAGTCTCCGTACTCGGGTGCCGATTTTTCGAGGTGTTACAATAACTCAAGGATGAGGTTTTTTTTTTCAAGTGGAAGGGATTGACGTGGAACGGGTTCATTCATGGCCATAAAGGACGGAGCCCAAGAGAATTCGACAAAATTTAGCATATTTCGATCACTCGACCAATCGAGTCGATTGATCGAAATTATTCTGAAAATTCCAAATTGTTGCTGGATAATTTTTGCTATTGTTGATTGATCGACTAGATTGATTGATCGATCGATTGCTTGACCACTCGGGTCAATCGACCGACGGATGATGGAGACTTGCACATATTTTCAATTTTCTTTCATATTTTGGTTAGGACTCTCCTAATTTAATTATAGGGTTTTGTTTAGAGTATATAAACTCTCTTAAACTTGTTTTTTATTAGTTATCTTCATCATTATTCAATAAAGCTTCAATTTTTACCGTATAATTTTCTCATGGATTCAGGAATTCTCTTGTATATTTAAGACTGCCTTGTGGATTCAAGGTATCTATCGTTCGAGGAAGATAGTGATCAACCTCGACTCGTCATTCCCTACATCATTAAATCATATTCTTTTACCATCCACTTCTCTAAAAGAAAAAAAAAAAAAAAAATCAAAACAAAAACAAAAACAAAACGCATAAACTCCTACACGGAAAAATAGTATTCATAATTGAAACTATCCATGTTATAGATTCTATGCCGATTAGAGTTACTTGATTGAAATTCTCAATGCGTGCATAGAAAATAGCTTTCATGATGGAAATTAACCAAGGACCCACATGCTGAGTAGCATGCTGTCTTTTGAATAATCTATTTAAACATTAGTAAGTTTTTTAATTTATTTTTCTAATTTATTTATTGAGGAATGCTCACATGCAACTAGTTGTACATCCAACTATTTGGCAAGTAGGGCCACCATAGTGTTTGTACAACATCTTGCCCCTCCATTAAGATTATCTCATCATGAAGATGAGATGCCCAAAAAACGATGTTGATCCAACTATCAGGTGGGGTACACTATAGAAAACCAGGAAACAACACCTAAAAATTTCACATTCACGTGAAGTGTCCCATTTCATGGTTGGATCGTCCTAATTTTTGGGCATCCTATTTTTATGGTGGGACAACCTTATTGGATGGACTAGTTTTCATACAAACACCATGGTGGCCCCCACATGCTAACTAGTTGGACATACGACTAGTTGCGTGTGAGCATTTCTCTTATTTATTTATGAGTAGCGGTTATCAACTTTATTTTGCTAGTATTGTTCTAATATGGATGTATGACTTTAATGATGTTATTTGGTGGTTAGATATTTGGTTCTATGTTGTAGTTTACTAGTTGCAGATATTGCGATAATTATTGACATAAAATTCATCAAATGTAATTGTCACAACGTTTTCAAAGGGGCTTTTAGTTACTTAAGATAAGCTAGTTATGGCTCAAGTAGCTTATCTTGGTTTTTACTTATTAAGTTAAAGTGATTAAGTAATTTTGAGTAAAAAAGTTACTTATAATTGATCTTAAACCAAACTCATCACAAATAAGTTACTTATCTACGGTTGAAAGTAGAAAAATAATTTATTTGGCGGTATCCATGCGGTCCTCGAACTCTCGGCACTTTTTAATTTTTTGCTATTTTGCCACAAAACTATCCAAATGAAATAAATAGTTAAAAGTTTACATCAATTTATCTTTATCCATATTTAAAATTTTTAAAGTTATTTATTAATTATAAGAAATATTTTTTTATATTTTATTTTCACTTAGATTTATCAGATCCTAATAATATTAGGAGGAAAACATCAAGCTCTGAACAATCTCCTAAAGAATTACTGCGCTGAAAAATTTCCAATTAAGATATTTGTCAATATGGTTGTAGGTGTTACATAACTCAACCATATCTAGCCTTAAGAACTCGAATTGTGTTAGGGTTGAGGATTCAATACCTTGTATTAGGTATCTTCGGTTGGGTTAGGCCTTGGGATAAATTCTCTTGGGGTTGGGTCGAACGTCAACCGAATGCCACTGGTCCAAGTTGCACCCCTGCCATGCATGTTTTCTAGGGCCTTAGACCAACTGGGTGAGTTTAAAATCTGAGCCCAACCAAACCAGGCCGAACTTCTTTACAATGCTGTCTACGACTTTGGCTCTAAATTGTTTAGTAGGCTGTTAACAAGCCTGGATATATAGTCCGTCAGGCTTTCAGGCCTGGCCCACATCAGACCTTTCTTGGGTTGGAGTATCAGGCCTTGGGCTTAAAATTCAAGCCCATTTCTCAATCAGGCCGGGTTTGGATCATACTCAATAGCCTGTCAGCCCGGCCCGGCCCTAAAATTTATTTATTTGTAAAAACACCAATATAAGCAGATAATGACTGTCCATATGGATGCACAGGACCACTGTTCTAGATGATCTAAATAATGCACATCTTCCAAATAAGATTTATCATAACCCTGGAACATCTAGTGTGATGATATTAGTCTGATTCTATTATTATTGTTATTATTTTCTTTTATGGGAACGAGCCCCATGGATTGGACGGCAAGGATTGAAGAACGTCTATCCCATATAGTTACTTAAGATAAGCTAGTTATGCCTCAAGTAGCTTATCTTAGTTTTTACTTATTAAGCTAAAGTGATTAAGTAACTTTGAGTAAAAAAGTTACTTATAATTGATCTTAAACCAAACTCATCACAAATAAGTTACTTATCTACTACTGAAAGTAGAAAAATAACTTATTTGGTGGTATCCATACGGGTCCTCAAAATCTCAGCACTTTTTAATTATTTTTCTATTTTGCCACAAAACTATCCAAATGAAATAAGTAGTTAAAAGTTTACATCAATTCATCTTTATCCATATTTTAAAATTTTAAAGTTAGTTATTAATTATAAGAAATATTTTTTATATATTTTGTTTTCACTTAGATTTATCAGATCCTAATAATATTAGGAGGAAAACATCAAGCTCTGAACAATCTCCTAAAGAGTTACTGCGCTGAAAAATTTCCAATAAGGATATTGGTTGTAGGTGTTACATAACTCAACCATATCTAGCCTGAAGAACACGAATTGTGTTAGGATTGAGGATTCAATACCTTGTATTGGGTATCTTCATCCTTGTATTGGGCATCTTTGGTTGGGTTGGGCCTTGGGCTAAATCCGCTTGCGGTTGGGTCGAACCTCAACCAAATTCCACTAGTCCAAGTTGCACCCCTGCCATGCATGTTTTCTAGTGTCTTAGACCAACTGGGTAAGTTAAAATCTGATTGAGCCCAACCAAACTAGGCCTAACTTCTTTACAATGCTGTCTATGACTTTGGCTCTAAATTGTGTTTGGTAGGCTGTTAACAAGCCTGGATATATAGTCCGTCAGGCTTTTAGGCCTGGCCCACATCAGACCTTTCTTGGGTTGGAGTACAGGCCTTGGGCTTAAAATTCAAGCCCATTTCTCAATCAGGCCGGGTTTGGATCATACACAATAGCCTGTCAGCCCGGCCTGGCCCTAAAATTTATTTATTTGTAAAAACACCAATATAAGCAGATAATGACTGTCCATATGGATGCACAGGGCCACTGATCTAGAGCATCTAAATAATGCACATCTTCCAAATAAGATTTATCATAACCCTGGAACATCTAGTGTGATGATATTAGTCTGATTCTATTATTATTATTATTATTATTATTATTATTATTATCTTTTATGGGAATGAGCCCCATGGATTGGACAGCAAGGATTGAAGAACGTCTATCCCATTTGTAAATTGGCTGCTCTTCACAAATCACAAGCACGTGGATGGTAAGATCTCATAACATGCAGCTCCATCTTTTGAGCCAAATATTTAGAACATCTAAGCAATACAACTGGTGGGCCCCACAATAAGGATCACATGTCTCAGATATCAGGCTGCTCCACACATTACGTGGGCAACACCATCATCCTTTGATTTCAACGGCAATCAATTGCTAATAATAAAATTCGACTTAATTACACAAATAAGAAAGATCCACCTTCATTGAAGTGTTTTACCAGCCGTAGAACAAAAAGATAAAAAGAAAAGGAGGAATAAAAAAAGAAAAAAAGGGGATGGATGGAGATGATGGTCCAATGTCATTCTTGATCACTACTACTCCCACTGCAGTTCTTGATAGCTTGCAACACTGCTTGTTTCACCACCTGAGCATCTAAGCTTTCATCTTGTTCCTGATCATGCATAAGTTACACAACAATATTAGCCTATGGGAAAAAAGATTGTGTGCACTAGTGTGCATTACACTTAGTCAGTCCAATTGATCAATCAGGACAGTCCATTAGGTCCACCACACATTCCACAAGCTACCACGCAGAAATCACACCGATCTGATCAATAGCCTCTAACATGGACGGTCAGGATTGTTTATATAAGAATAGGTCCAATCAGAATTTTGATCCATCCATTTGTTGGGGTTCATCATAGATCGCTTATGGTTTGAAGGATTCACTTTTTTGAGGCATTCCTAACCATCCCATTCATGGTTTGGAAAACAGATAGATGTGAGAATAAGGGCAAATGAAGGACGGATTGGATCATCGGACTGGTGTGATCAACGCAAGGTAGCATGTGTGACGCTGGATGTACCTAGTGGACGACCCAGATAGATTGATTGGATCATCTGACCGGTCTGATCAATGCAAGGCAGCACCTTTAATGTTGGATGTACCTAGTGGACGGTCCAGATAGATTAAAACGGGCTTTTTGATAATTAAATCCTGAAATGCTAATGGTTTCCATCACAGGCCTAGTGTGAACACCAAGTCTCGGATGCATCCTAGATAAACAGATGGGTGTATTGGAATGATACCATGCAACTAGTTTCCAGCGTACTATGGGAAGGATAGTTCAACACATTGATCTGGACCGTTCATCACGTCTATTCCACTATTGGAATCATATAATTTAAAAATCTCACTGATCAGACGATGCTAACCATCCAGCTAGTGGCTCTTTCTGTCATAATTGTCCATTTATGCATAATCTAGTTCGATTTTTCTAATATTTTCTATAAAATAATTAATTTAGATCATCCAGTTTACAGACATATTGAATGGTCAGGATAATTTAATTACTGCAAATTTTTTTCGCTTTTGCTCTTGAAAGGGGGGTTAAATAAGATGGACGGCCCCAATTGATTGTTGGACGGTCTATCTCCCATACAACTAATTTCCACCGTACAACGGTAAAAAACCATCAATTTGAATAAGGTTTTAATAGGATACGGTCCCTTTTACCTCAGCATCGCATGAGGTGAATTTTCATGCCAGATTGCATCTTAGATGATGATTTGAACCGCTCATTTTCTTATACAGGCGTATAGATCCCAACCTTTCACTCAGGGATTTGAATATGATCCACTCAACTTTACATTGCAATGTTTCAAATTCATCTTCAAACACAATCATCCGTTCCACAATCCAAAATATCAATGGTTTGGATTATCATCTAAGATGCAATCCGAAGGTGAAAACTAGAGATTGAGGCCAGCCGAGCCAACTTGGTTAACTTGACCCGCCTCGGCTTGAAAAAACTCAATTCGACCCAACTCATTGTTGAGTTCAAACTGAGTCATGATAGGAGATTGTGGTTCTGTTTCGGAAAAAAAAAAAATCTAGTTGAGTTCGAGTTGGACGGAACTTGATTCGGCTCAGCTTAAAGCTCAATTTGAATTGGACTAAAATCAGATAGTTGGAAAGTGAGGTTTTTTTAGTCACACATCGGATGTGAGTAAAGGAATAAAATGGAAAGCTGTCTATAAAAATAGCAATAAGGGGTTAACATGCCTAGGTTACCTTTGAGCTTTGATTTTGATCTGTGTTAGGTTGGGCTTTTTGGCTGGGCCTATTCAAAATTTGGGCTTTTTCAAGCTCAAAATCAGTTTGAAGTGGCTTGAACTCAACTCGAGAACCAAGTTGAGCAGCTATTCCAACTGGATGGCCGAGCTCGAGCCTAGATTTTTTACTGGTCGAAACGGGCTAAACTAGGCCCAACTCGAACCGGCTCGGCTCCATGTCCAGCTCTAGCGAAAAACCACCCGCTATTGTATTATGGTATGATGGGCACCACATTGTATCAAATTCCATTTCCATTTGCATAAGTCCACTCCCTTCACACACGGGCGTAGATTGCCTGTGCCTTAGGGCACAAAGATATTCCTGTGCCCCTGTTGACGTCAGAAGTTGTGTGGGCCCACAAAGATGCACACGACAAAATCCACTCTGTCCATCCTTTTTGCAAGACCACAATAAGACAAGAATCTAAAAATCAATAGTTCCAAAACGCAGGTTGGCCCCCACCAACCTCGGTGGAGCTGACGATAATGTTTATATGTCATCCAAACCGTTCATAAGGTTATAACCACTCAGATAAACTGCATTAAAAAAATCATCCTGATACAAAACTTCTGTGGCCCCCACAAATTTTCCAATGGTGGGCCAGAAAAGCACGCTGATTAATGTCCTTTAATTGGTGAGAAGCACACGGACTATCCATGCAATCAGCTCATCCTAGGTTACATATCATTTCGATCAGATCATCTTAACCGTTCCATATGGGCCTCGTAAAACATACAATAAAAAGGGTAGCATTTGGATGTATATGATATGATGTGGAATGAACAACTATGGTTGAAAATTCGAGCTGTGTAGGGTCCACCATCATATGATAGCGCTATCCAAACCGTCCATTAAATGCACCACCCATCTTCGTCGTAGATTCCAAAATTCAGCCTGATTCATAAATCAGGTGGGCCACACCAAAGGGAACAATCGTGAGGGTGACACACACCATGGACACTTTCAGATGGAATGTGGGGCTAGTGTGTTTTTTATATGCCATCTAACCCACTCATCAAGTGCGCTACACCACGATGAAGGGAGATAGAACTAACAGGACATTCCGAAACTCAGATGGACTACACCAGATGATATAGGTTTTGGGTGTGAATGTACATTTCTCCATGTGTAATATCATGAGTTCTTTCTTTTTACGAGGTGATTTTTGGGATGTACGGTGAATATGAAGATTTGAACCAGATGCACGGTTTGGATTCCACATATACATCAAGGATGGCTCTGTTATGATTAACGTATGCAATTTTTCACTATGGTACTCGATTGATGTGATTTTGCTTACTTGACTCGCGAGAGCCGGGTGGAACAAATAGATGTTCTTGATTTGGTTAACAAATTGTAGACATGAATGATGAAAATCAATGTACTGTAACTTACCATGGATGCGAGAGAATTGCATAGCGGATTGGGTTATATTTGGACACGTGGATGATCCAATAAATCGATCTAGACCACTGATTTACTCATTGGCCACCATGCAAAATTCAAACTGATCAATGCTACAAAAATAGATGGTTTGAAATCACCAATTTCAATCATCCATTGAATTGCAGCAAGTTTGGGTTGCCTACTGTTCTGAATAATCACTTCAATCAGATGATCTTAACCACCCAATCTTTGACTTGGATAATGGACAATTATAATAGATAACCAACATTTGGATGGACAGAATCACACAATCACTGTATTTTTATTTATTTATTTTTTTAATCTATGGCTCGTGAGAACCAGCTCTTACAAATAGACAGTCGTAAGTCTATTGATCAGACAATCTATGTCTCCAAATTCACCTGAATTAACTATATCATCTCCAAAGGTGGGCCGCGCATTAGAATGTGAATACTAATGGAAACCCTAATTTATTCAGATGTGTGAAGAGCCTAGGATTATCTTTTTTCTGATAACTCATGATTTTAATTGGAATGATTTTGGGGTTATAAACAAAGTTCATAATGCACGTGGACACGTGTGTGTGCATGTGTGAGCGCGAGCATGTGTATGAATGTGACCATGCACATGTGTGGAGTGTGAAGGAAAAAAAAAAAAAAAAGATCATTTGTCTTACCTCTCCTCCCACAGCTTCAAGATGGAAAGTGTCTGTGCAAGAAGCATTAGCCTCGATCACATTAAGACCCAACTCCTCAAAAGCTTCCAATATAGAGACCAGCAAACCTGGAGAACTCTTCTCTGAAAACACATTTACTAGAAAACCCTTTTCTAGGGTTTCAACTGTAACCTTCTGAAAATGACACAATGCAAAACAAGATAATCAGAACAAGAGAATTATCATTGGCTCTCAGCGCACACATATCTTTTTTACCATCCGGGGATGGCAAGCGGGAATCTTCTGCAGAATTCAAAAGGCGATTTTTGAAAGTTCTACATTGAAGTATGCTGTGGAGTTCCCGCCAACTTTCGTCTGGTAGTCGAGATATGTGCGCACGGTCTCTTTGTGCACACGACGCGCATACAAAATCTTTTCCAATATAGAATACAAAATGTGAAAGGAAGTGCTGTACCATAGCCAATGGATCTTGTTCTGTGGAATTCTGTTCAAATGCAATGTCTTGATTCAATCTCTCAACCTTCTTCTTCAACTCTTTAATGTATTTGGTTGCATCTACTATGATTGAGGCTTTGCTTAACTGCAATAGATGAAAAGTAATAAAAAACAGAAGCATTTAGACCTTATAATGTATGAAAATAAAGAAACCAAAAGAAGGATTTGATTATTTACACCCAAAATTATTGATGGTAACAGTCTTCCTTTCTACTATTGGTAGGTAGAAAGATGTATAATTGTATTGCCAAAAGTAGAAAAGAAGGGTTTATCTATCACGCGATATGGATTTAGATATTTACCAAACAATATGATGACTTCTTGCATGCATTCAAAATATTAAGAAAAAAAAATGAAGACCCACAAGAAATTGTAACTTAAATTCTAATGTTTTAAAGTGTATTCAAATGCAAACGCGTATATGTATTAACAGAATGAATTAGTTTCACTGAAATATCCGGTGTCGAAATAGCATGCGTGATCTGAAATTTCTTTTAGATACTGAAATTCAAATTCAATGGAGAGGGAATAACTTGAATTTCTGTTCTCTTCATTCATTTTTTTCGGAAGGACTGATATTTTTAGTTAGTGAGAAAAAAGACTATACAATGGCAACACAACCAGCCATGAAATGAATGATGAATAGATGTAAAATAGGGAAACAAACACTTTAAACACTTAGAGAGAGAGAGAGAGAGAGAGAGAGAGATGAAGTCATATAACCAAAAATATATATAAGAGGTTAGGAGAATGGAAAGTGTTGAGAAAGCGAATCTTTATAGCCTTTTTTTTTTTCTTTACAATCATACCTGGATATGAATGTATAGAGAAAATTGAGAAAAGCGAACAAAGCCATTAGATCAAGGGTTTCAGTGAAACATAAAGAATAATGAGAGAAGATATGGGACCAAAAGCAAACTAAGCTTTTCCAGCTGGCTTATTGTAAGATTTTTTTTTTTTTTTTTGATAGATCATATTTCAAACACCAACATTGAAGGAAACCGCCATGGCCATAAATTGGAAGATTTTCTTGTTATGTGTGATAACCCAATGACATGGGATCAATTTCCTGATCTCTACAGCTAATTCCTCTTTGTAGATTTTTTTTTTTTTTTTTTCGGTGGGGGGGGGGGGGGGGGGGGGGCGGGGTTGTTTAATCTTTCAAAAAAAATAAATGAATGATTGATTCTCCTTTGTGGGTCTTTCTTTAATTTTATTATAAAATTCTCAATTTATCCCAAAAAAAAAAAAAAGTGAGCAAAGCCAATGAAAGTAGGTATACAGTATAGATACATAGAGAGAGAGAGAGAGAGAGAGAGAGAGAGAGAGAGAGAGAGAGAGAGAGAGAGAGAGTTTATAATCACAAAAGCAAGAGTGTCTATAATCGCAAAAGCAAGAGTTCGATTGAAGTAATAGAGGAATGTATGAGGCAAAAGACAATAAAAGGAGGGAACTTTTTGGAGAGAGAGTGTGTGAATAAGCTTGAATTCTTCCCAAGAAAACAAATCACTTGAGAAATAGAAGGCAGCCATATCCCAACATAGGCAGATAGAGAATAAAAGAGAAGAGAAGAAACCAAAGCCAATGAAAGCATTGGTTCCTTTTCTTTAAAAATAATATATACATATCTATGTATGAAATTGAGGCATTACTGCATTAGAGTTAGTAATAGAGCGAAGCAGCTGCAGCTTCTCATACAAAACGGCTCTCTTTTGCTCCCTAGAAACCATCTCTCTTTCCTTCACTCTCTCCTTTTCACTCTGCAACCTTTTGGGAGGGCTCTTCTTAAAGAGGGAGGAGCTCTCACATCTCTAAGATCGTCTTGACCGCCTCAGTTTCCTCACTAAAGCTAGTACAGCAGTATATGGTGATTGTTCATCACCATCTTCTAAATGGTGGTGACTCACCCACCCTGCATGTTAGGCATTCATCTACATCAATCTATACCATCCAAATCATATCAGATTCCTTATGGATTAATCACATCCTGAAAAACACACTGATCAAATAATATCTACCAAATGGATGGTTGAAAAATAAGATGGTTGAATGCCTAATTTCAGATTGAAAATCAGAGGGTTAAGATCATCTGATCAGCGTGAGTTTTGTGTTTTGTTCCAACATCAATGGGACTCGCAACTTGGGGAGTCTGGGTTGTATAGTAAATGAGTCACCACCATATTTAAAAAAAAGGTTGACTATCTATCAAGGTTGTACTGTCCCAAACTATATAATGTATGCGATGGTCAATTACCATTCTACCCCTGCCTTAGAAGAAATTAATGGCTCCCGATAATGCCCCGTTTGGAAAATGCAATATTGTAATTTGAGCAATTTCAATATTGGAAAAGTCCTTGGGATTCATTATATATTACTGAGAAATGCTTTGGATCATAAGATTATTATCAGACAAGTTTAAGAGATGAGGGATGGCTATTTGTAGCCTGGCATTATAACTGGCCAAACACAGTTCATATGCTTTACATATGTACTATTCCCAAAATTCTGGAGTGGACCAATCCAATCCTAGACCCAACCCAAGTTACCTAACCCAACCCCATACCCAAGCTACCAAAAATACTCAACCTTAATACAAATTCAGATTGGGTCGGGTTAAGTTGGGTTAATGCCTATATATATATATATATATATATATATATATATATATATATATATATATATATATATATATAAACTTACAGAAAATAAAATAAAATTTAATATCAAATAAAAGACTGAGCTATCAAATTACATATTACATAAATATATGTACCATCAAAACAAAGCTAGCAAACAATCATCACCCATAAGGAAATGAAATTAAAGAAATAGATTGAAACTCACTAATGTTTAGAAAGACTTTTTAAAAGCTATCTGACCGCTCATCATATGAGCCCCAGATCAATCCCAATCATGAACCCTATTTCCATTTTTTTAAAATATTGTCATACATGGTTAGTTCAATCACGAAACCTATGCGTATAGTATATGAGTCTACAACATGGATGGTTCCAATCATGAGCCTATTATCCATGCATATCATAATTTACATTTATTTTATGTATATTAGTCATAACTTATATATGCATGCATTTCATATGAGTTTGGGTTTGGGTTTAATTAGGTTTGCCGGAGGACTCAACTGAAGCCGTATCCAACTTTGGGCTTGAGTTGAGAATTTTCAGCCGAAGCCCAACTCGCCTTGAACCAACCCAACCCAAAGTTTGGGTTAGGCCAGTTAGGTTAGGGTCAACCCATCTCAAGTTGCACTCCAATTAATAACCTCCCGGATCTCACTCATATGTGCCACCTTTGCACATGGTGCACGTGCATCTGCCACATTTAGGTGGGCCATTGCAGCATTCCACTTCACGAGATATCTTGCAATCATTAGACCTTTTTTCATTTTCTCTAAAAATAAAAAATAAAAATCCAAAAATCACCACATATTTTCTTATTATTAAAGAAATTGGAAATATCCTCAATACACTGCCACCCCACAGGTAGGTTTATAGAAGTCTGAAATACATCCTCAAAACAATGGCACCCTTCTATAAAAATAAAAATAAAAACAATGGCACCCGACTCACGAGGTTTGATACAATACATCCAGGTGTATTGTTATTTTTTTAATACCAGAAGTAGCCATTGAAGTTGGGCCATGTTGCAGTGATCCAGACCATTTATATGATGACCCTCACTGTGGATGGATGATGCTTACTAAAATGTCACGATCAAGGCACTTAAAATATATGGTCCTATTAAAAGGAAATGAGTTACATGATCAAGGGTTGAAATATTCCAACCTAAGAGTTATTTATTATTTTTTGGAACTATCCACTTTGAGGTCTAATGAATAAACAGTTTGGATTAGGGGGAACAATGCCCACCTCCAACAACATAAAAATAGCAACTTGTAAGGATGAATTGTAGCAAACCGCCCCCACAAAAATAATGTAGCACACGAGCACACATAAAATATAAGCTTCCCTATTATGCAATGATACACATTTTTTAAACTTTGGCTATTAAAACCATGGGCTATCTCTATGCCTATTTTAATCAGTATCATTAGTCAATATGTGTATTATATATAACTAATTAGAATTAATAACAATATTAATCACATTAATTAATTACTATTATTACTACTAAACCTAAAGAAACTATAACATCAGGCTTATAATATAAATTATTTCACTATCACGTTACCCATAGATATGGAATTAAGTTAAAATATTACAAAATCCATTTGATCTTCAGACCACAGAAAACCAAACTTGTGGGTAAAACAAATGAGATGTGATCATATACCCCTTAGTGGGCCATAAAGTTCACTGCCCTATCCATATAAAAACTAATGTAGAGTGAGCCACAAACATTTTCGTGGCCAAAATGGACCAGAGAAAGCCCGATCAGAAGCAGAAGTGATCCGGGCTGTTAGGACAATAATACAGTCGTATCTCGCAATTTAAGATGAATTATGGAACGTATAATATATAATTTTGGAGTAGTTCGAGCTACTTAAGCAAACCAACCCTGCTATATTGGGTTGCCCATGTCATATTTGCGAGATTCGATTAGATCAATGGTCATAAGCCTAGTTTAAGCATAGTTTAATTTTATTTTTAGTATTAATAGTAAGTTTTAGTACTTCTAGTATAACTTTTGATCCTTTGAGTTGTAGAAGTTGTGTCCAACATAAAAAGGGCTTAGAAAAGTTAGGAGAATGATATGGTTGGTTCGAATTGGCAACTTACTATTTTTGGCCGAAAATCGCAAAGTCTAGCATGAATAATAAAGGTTGATCTATAAATTGTTAGTTTACTATTTATAGTAAGTTAATTATATTTTTAGGAGTTTGAGTTGGAGTCTAACTCTAGAACTTCGTCCTAGGCTTGAGTTTCTTATTTAAATAGTTGTAAGCTCATTTTTTTTTTAATCATCAATCAATTTATTTAAATTTTATTAGAAATTATTCATGTTTTAATTTTCCCTCGTTGTTCTCGGGCAAGTCTGGTTGAAGAGTCCCAAAAGCCTTGTAAATTCAAGGTAGTTATCCGGTGATGAAGATATGATCGACCTTACCATGTCCTCCCTACGTCAAATACGCTAAAAATCATGTCTATACAACATCTGAGCCGTCAAATAAGTTGGACGCACCTAGAAGTTTATTGAGTGCAGAGAATAAGGACATTGTATTCAAAACGTGGGCCACATTGTAAAAAGTCAATGAAAATGTAGACAGTAACTATATGGTACATCAAGGTGTATATGACCAAAGCTCACGATAAGTATATAATTTGAACAAATAAACAAAATGGAGTAAGGTGGGTTAAGTGGGAGAGAACGTTTGTTAATTACACACGATGGCCATGTGGGACTGTATACAACGACACCCAGGCAATATGTAAGATGTGTATGATATCTGAGCTTTACATCATGTAAGCTACAAAATAAAAATCAGGCCATTTTTCACCAGCAGGGGTGAACATATATCAAAACAAATAAGGGAAATGGTACTTAGAGGTTGACCTCATGGGAGCTTCGCATGATGTTGAGCTCTGTGGGCCCTACAGTGATGTGTGATAGACATCCACACCGTGCATTTGGTAGGTCTCCACTAGGTTGTGAGATGTGCCAAAAACCAGCAGTATCTGGAACTTAGGTGGGCCCTACCATATGAAATCATAGAAAATCATTACTAAAACATCTAAAAGAACTTAGTGGGGCCCACCTGACATTTGGAATGGCCTAAAATATGGTATGACCCCTCATCCAAGTGGGACACACACAATGGATGGGCTGGATGTCTAGACCACATCCCACTGTGCCTTATGTACAATCAAGAAAGCTTCGATTGGCCAGCGTCCACTCTTAGCTGTTGTCTATGGTGTGGCCCACCTAAGTAATGGATTAGCATAATTTTTAGACCCATGTCTAACCATGGAGGGGTGCATCTGATTGATGGGATGGATGTCCCTCACACATCATGGTGGGGGCCACAGAGCTCAATCTCAAGGAAGCTTCCCTTAAGGTCAACCTCATATATAGTACCGTTTCCCAACAAATAAATGGCCATAAAAGAACTTCGATTGGCAATTTTCTCTTTAGGTTGTGGCTCACTGGAAGAGTGCAACTAAATTATTTTTAAGGAGTAGATCTAAGCATTATTTCCAACCTTACAGCCTATTTGGCTTTGCTGAAAAAGTTATTTTTTTTTATGATTTTGATTATGAAAATTACTTTTTCAAATTTTAAGTATATTTGATTAGCCATTTAATTAATCAATTATAGAAAAATAATTTTTCAAATCTGCACTTTTTTTTTTCTTTTTTCTTTTTTATCCACTGCTTGGTCCAAACCATGTTTGTCCTAAATTAATCTTATCTACTCAAAAGGCGGGCCTCGATTTTAGAAATAGGTGGATAAGTTAGAAATCTTCACCAAGTGTTTTAGAGCCTTACATTTAATTTTCATACTATTACCTATCAACTAGTAGATCAATCTAACTCTTGGGTGAGGACATCAATATGATAATGACTTTCTAATAGATGGATTTGATCTGAGACCTACTTGCACTGATGGCAAACCCATGACATATACATAATTTGTAGGGATTCATAAATCTAATCTACGATGGGTTTGAAAGGACACTAATTTCTTAAAAAATAAAAATAAAAAATAAAATAAAATAAAACAAAAAGCCTTACCTAAGCATGTATTTTCACATGAACAATTTAATAAAAAAAAAATCCAGACAATTATTTCTTATAGATAGCTCAGATCTCATAAAAAGGTTTCACATTTGCACGTGTGCCCGCGTATGGATGTCACGAGTCTACACGCGCGAGGAATTAGCGAACCTCGTGAGGGAGACCTGGCAATGAAAAGAATGGAGGCATTTTGGTAATTTTACTGTAAGCCGGTGGCATTTTCCCTGGTGGGGTTACGCGGAGAGGAATCTGCTCGTGATCGGGGCGCCATCGATAACAGCAAAGGAAAGAAGCGTCAAAGGATGTTTAGTTGTGCACGAAATGCCATTTGGACCCGCGCATGAGAGTGCACCAAACCCAATGAGCTCCACATGTGCCAGAACGGTACACGTGTGACATATTACAAACGTCCATCACGTGGGGCCTTATGAATATGCCCTAGATTTCATATTAGGCCGGTCTTCTCATCAGATTTCCTCGGGCTTGTTAGTCGAATGTGGAAAGTTGGTTATCTACTATTAGCCGTTGATTTTATGAAGACGTGTGGCCCATCTTATGAATGAGGATATGGAATTTTGGTACATGTTTCACCATGGAGGTCATGGAATGAACGGCCAGGATATTAGATAGTTATGCCAGGTGTTTGAAGCGCGTGTGTTTGGTGCGTACATATGGTTGGTTGGAAATAGCAGCAATCCTCTTAGTTGTGAATGGGTCCAAAATGCCCTCACGGGGGGATTTTGTCTCGCCGTCACCGTTTTGTCCTTGCATTTTCTCCCACACGTGCCATGCACGTCCAAATCTCTCTCTCTCTCTCCTCTCTCTCTCTCTCTCTCTCTCCTCTCTCTCTTTCTCTCTCAATTTGTGCTAATGGTGCCAGAACGACCATTTGGTGGGCAGGATTATGGGTGGCCCACAATACAAGAATCCCAACGATCAGACAATGTAGTCAATCGATTGATGGACTTTTCCCTGTCGGATGTGGATGGATTGCTGTTTTCATCATCGAAAATTCACTCAAGGTAATGATCATACGTTGTGACGATCAGGATCATCCGTTCATCATCGATTTTGGGTCATAGCTTGTCTACTCTGGGGTCCACCTGATGGATTGGATGAGCCAACCATGCAGTCACATGCACTGAATAACGGATGAGCCAGACAGTGAATGGTTAAGCACAAGTGGTCTAAAAGGAGAACCATCTGTAAAATACAAACGTTATGCTACAACTTGTTTGTATTTTATATGTTGACCGTCAGATCACTGGACAGATCTGTACATCTGGCAGACTCTGGTTTGGATTTTTCGTGGCCATCCTTACCATCGGATCCTTTGTGCACTAACCATCTGGCTGTATATCCTTCTTTATGTCATCTTTCAAAGTGGACCATCGGATGGATGGTCCACATGGTTACTGATTATTCACGTGGCACGATAGTGTGAGGCCAAATGAGTTGCATGGAATGAGCGTAAGATATCCTCGGACAAAATTAGATGAGGTTTGCCAGCTCTGCTCTCTCATTCGTTTTTGGCATCTTCTGCCTCACCATGTGGCAATCCGGGCCGTCCATCTAGTGGGTGCCACATTGGATAAGCTCAATCTAGTGGGACCCACATTGGATAATCCACATAGAAAGAATCACACTCATCAGAAATCTTGGTCGTCCACATAAATGATGGCTGAAAACAGTCGATTCACATTTCAATGGATAGTGGATGGCAACCGTGGGACGTTTTCCATGTGGCCCATCTATGGTGGGACCCAACGATATAGACGGTACGATCACCACATGATGAGGCAGAATGAAGGGAATAAAAAAAAAAAAATCAATGGCCAGCAATGCCAGCAAAATCAAATCACATGCACACAAGATGATGCCAAGACAAAGCAAACTCGACGACGAATTTACCCTAATGGGAGTCCGTGTTTCCTGGAGATGAGCAGTGAAATAGCTACTCGACACTCAAACCTACCCTCCCCGTGTGCCCCACCAACACACGTGGCTGAAATCCCATCCTTTCACGAGTGGGACCCACTTGGGTAATTCCATATAATCTTGCTGGTCCAGTCATCTGTTCAGCAACCTGTACGTGGAAGGTGCACAATTGGCTAAATTTTCTTACTCCTCCATTCCTAAATACATGTGTGGCCCACCTGAAGATGGGACCCACCTGTTTTCTTCCACATGAGATGTACATGTTGAGACCCATCAATTCAACGTTCAGGATCTCTTAAGAAAACTAGGATTCTGATTTATACTCGTGCGAGTGTCAATTGCATTTCTGTTTGGCAGGATTTAGTCGATCCATTGCGTGTCCTGTGCCATTCCATGGCAGTCTTGTATACACCGTTGTCTCCTGTACACACAGACAAACCACGTACCCACCTATTCACATGTGTGCCTCTAATCATCACAACCAAACAATCTATCCATACACACACTCCTGCTCACCTCTTGTCTCTACCCCTACATAAAATGTAGGTTTTCATAGGGATTTTGAGACTTAGGGCTGATCAGCTATGAAACTCTGGCAAAGTATGGGCATCCATGTGCGTGCACATGGACACCATACATACATTTCAATCTGAGCTGTCTGAATTGGGGTCCCTTTATAGGTGGGGCACATCCCCAAATATCCAAACCATTGAATAATCTCGTGGAGGGCCATGATCAAAAGAAATCGGGCGGGAAAGTTCGATCTAGGAAAAAATGGCCTAACGCGTGCTATCGCTTCTGGAGATTATAGATGGAGCACATCCCCAAAATCAGCTTGATTAAACAATCCTAGCCACAGAGAAATGGACATTTGCTTTATGAATTTGGACTATTCTCTTCTTTCATTTAAACATGCATGTGGTGACTATTAATTGGATGGTTGAGACCATCTGTTTAATCTTATTTTTGGGGTTATGGCTGATCCTGAATGGGGCCCACGATTTGGATGGTTTCGATTGAGGTAAATGGATGCCAATTGTACAATCTATTATTCATGCACATTGAATGTGGTCCTTTGCCAGCTTATCAGCTATCAAATGACTTATTCATGAAGCATATCTCACATTTATTCCCTAGTCTCAATTGATATCAAGGTTTTAAGCTCTAGGTTTGTAGTGCTTAACAGCGAAATCTCTGATGTCTTTTTCACTCATTGGTTGTGTGATTTCAGTGTTTTAAAATCTGACGGTATATGAACTACGGTTTAGGGTCTAGGATCTACACTTTACAGCTTAAATTGGCAATTCTATAAAAATATGAATATACCTCAAATGAAGCTAATTGTGAAATTTAATATATATATATATATATATATATATATATATATATATATATATATATATATATATATATATATATATATATATATATATATAGAGAGAGAGAGAGAGAGAGAGAGAGAGAGAGAGAAACAAAACAACAATAATCATGATGATGATTAGATTATAGCATAAATTTCTTCCTTATTTCCTAAATTCTATTGAAATTTTGTTTTGTTTAATTTTCTCAGTGGAGGGTAGTTTGAAATCATTGATGGGAATTGATCTCCACTTGTGTTTGGGTAGATTACAAGTATTTGGATATCTCAGTAGATTCGTATGATTTGGGAGTATCTCCCCCGCAGATAAAGTAGAGCCCACAAAGATTACTGATTAGTAATTAAATTTATTAACAGTAGAATTATACATTATATGTAATGTAATTGTTTGGCTTGAAATTCTATCGTTGATATATGTACGCAGTATCGGGCATGCCAGGGCCTAATACTGCTTGATCAAAATTAAACACATTTAACTCCACGCATCGACATAAATTGGGAGACCAAAAACTAAGCAGTTTGATTGTTTATTCAACCATTTGTAATAATGATCAAGCTATTTACAAAGAGAAAGGTTTGTCCGTTCTTTTTTCCTTTAAGCCAAAAGAATATTTTCTTACCATGATGGCAGTTATCAATCAATTATATACACATCATGAGAATAATTAAAATAAATATAAATTGTATTTATCAAAGGAACACTTACAAATAAAAAAGAAAATCTTTGATGATCCAACGACTATGGCGTAGATGAGGAGGTCCTAAAACTAAGGTCTTTGTTGGTCGAGCGACTTGGGTGTAAGCCAAGGGAATTACAATATGAACTAAACAAAAGTCTGTCCAATATAGCAGCGTAGATGGATTGGATTACACTACTCGTTGGGATTGGACGCTCAATCTTCAAGCATGAAGACCACCGGCCGGCCGGCCGGCCACAGTGGAGATCAGAACAGGCATGCACACTGGACTGTTTTTAAGCCATCCGGCCAGTCGGCCAACCACAGTGGAGATCAGAACAGGCATGCACGCTGGACTTTTTTAAGCCATCCGCCAGATTTTCGTAAACTTGGGAATTAAAAATGCTTAGGCGTTACCTTCAGTTTGTCGGTTATAGTATGTGCCCGCACATATGTTCGCATGTATTTGGGACCAAAATGAATGGTTTTGTCAAAGAAATGATGGAATTAGTTTAGAAGTTGGAAGATCATATGTTTCGGAAGAGTTTTTAGTCGATCGATTTGACTCGAGTATGTCGTTGTCTGTAGAGACTAAGTAAAGAATCTTGAATTTTCAGAGAAAATGGACCAGGGACAACCGGCCGACCGAATAGGCAGGTGGCCGACCGGTTGTTGTTGCCTCTTGTGGAGGGGAAAATGGATGGACAGCAAGGACCAGCTGACCGGATCTGGAATCGGCCGGCCGGTTGTGGCTGGTCAGTTTTAAAAAGGGGGTTTCAAACCCCATTCGATCCAACTCTCTGTCATTTCTCTCCTTCAGCCCTTCTCCCCTAAACTCCCAAGCACTCCTAGCTCCCATCTTCCTTACTCAAACCCATTTTTTTCGTCATTCCTCCCTCAAATCCTCCTCTAACCCTAGGAATCTCGGATTTCTAAGATCTCTCCGGCCTCCATGTCCGTTCTCACGTTTTTCCGACCAAAATCCGACGGTTTCGAGTCGGATTCTCCAACCTATGCTAGGTACGATGTTCATCTACCTCTTCTTCCATCTCTTCTTTCTGTTTTCTTCTTTTTATGCTATTAGGGTTGGAAACCCTCATTTGATTCGTCGAAACCCTAACCATAGGGTTTGTCCATGCTAGGACCTAGACCTTTATTAGTCGTTGGGAGTGGCGCATGCTATTGGAGGAGCCGTAACCAAGCTCGACTCCGTTGGGATTCCAACAGTGCACCAAATTTAAGCCCCAATTCATTGAATCGATTTGGGGTTTTCCCAAATCTGAGATACCAAAATTCTAAACCCTAATTAGTTATTTAATTAGAGTAAACCCTAATTTATTAACACTAGATTTGTGATTCACTGTAGGTAATTGAGGTATTCTCCAATTTTTAGCATTTGAGCCGTATTCGAATCGCCGAATTTCAACTATAAGGTGAAGATCTACCTTTAAGCTTATTCTCGACAAATCTTAATTAATGATTGGTTGAATTTATATGTTAATTGTTGATGTATACATAACATGTTTGATGAAATGCCTGAATGATATAAATTTATAATATTGTAATATATCTATGCTTGTGGATGTATGTGGCGCCCTGTGTCAGTCGAGCTGTGTCATCCGGATCCTTTGGATCGGTCGGGCCAGTCGGTCGGGCCAGGTGCTTGGATATGTTTATGATTAGGTATTTAATAACCTAAATTATTATTATAATAAGTTATGTGTTGCTTTGGATTAAGCTCTGAAAACCGTTGGTATAGTGTACTGCCTGCCACTAGGTTGGTAGTCACAAACTTATTCAATCGACTAAGCGGGACACGGTCGATCGACAATGGCCATTGTTGGGTTGTCGTCATTCACTTGGGTCTACTGAATAAGTTCCATTCAGAGTTAATCATTCTTATATTTCATTGTTGAATCACACTATATAGAATCTAGAATACCAGCATTCCCACTATGAATAGTTCACTTAAAACCATATTGCGACTCGATCCACCAAGTCTCATGAGCCGGATGTGGTGGTATGGGACATCATGTCTAAGTTGTCGGCCTACGCTGGGGTGGTGCCTCCCCGTAGTGACCAGTGAGCATTGACAGGGGTGATCGATTGTTGTTCGAACGACCCTTGTGACAAATGTGATCCTGGCCAATGTTTGCGTGCCTGTACACCGTTCGAATGACTCGGGCATGTATTGGGTTAATTTCGAGTAAAACGCCCACACCTCTGAATAAATTAATCATATTTGATACTAGGGTGATGAGCCCTTCCGCTTGGTTTGGGCATGGCTGATGAGTTATGCCAGACCATGCTTTCATGGGTGTATAACCTAAACCTTGGATCGAGGGATTACTAACGATGATTGCCGACGCATCGCAGGGAGCTAGATAGTCCTAGTTATACTTTACGATACGATGTGGTATTCCGGCTTCACCAATTTGCTGCATGAATTGGACTAATAAATACTTTAATAAATCATGCATACATAACATTGCATTTGAAGGGGACTTGTGTGAACTGGTTGATTGATGTGGCGCCAATGCTACCTTGAGCACTTCATGTCATTTCTCTGTGTCATCCGAGCTGTGTACTCAGTCACAACTTATGACCTGCTAGACAGGTGGACTGTGGATTTTGATACCAATTGGTCGGACCAGGGCTTGCCCAGGACATATATTGTGTGCAGAATCATGACATCCACGAATTTAATCAACTAGAGTAGGATGATGTATGATTTATATGTGGACATTACCTAAACTTGTTTGATTTGACAATATACTTAAAAATAATACACTTATATGAACCTGCTTATAATTTAAATATCCCGAGTATAATCTTGGGGATATTTCTTCACTACGTTGGTGTTTTGACGCCTTCCATTCGACATAGTAGATGTCTTGGGGATAGGATCAGTCAGTGGTGCGCATGGGCGCCTTATAGTCTTTTATCTTCGTCCATTTTGGTAGATGTATTTTTCCTTCCTTTTACTTTTATTGCGATTCGTATAATTCTCATATGGGCTTACACTGCGATTGAATTGTACATCTAGAGTGTTAGCCTTATATTTTTTTATTTAGTTACCTCCGCTTTACTTATGATCCGTTAATTAAAATGCGTTACTCTGATTATTTGTGAATGGAATGGATGTAAATCTGATTGAAGATACATGTTGGTACATTTTCCACGTGTGGCATTCCTAAAATAATAATTTACTAAATTAACACTCGGGAACACGGGATCAGAGTCTTCGTACTCGGGTGCCGAAATTTTGGGGTGTTATAGTTGGTATTAGAGCGGAGTATTGAGATAACCAGGATCTTGGGAATGAAAATTATACGAACCACAATGATAGGATGTTGAGACATTTAGGATTATAATTTTATACCTGAGAGAGATACTCTTAGGTCTAGAAAATTCCTATGGTATAGGGAACCCATCAACGAAGAGACTTGGATTCTATGCTCCTTTGTAAACTCTTAGGATAATTATTTAGATTTAGATAACCCTTTAGGTTCGTGGAAATGTAGGTATCCATCGAATTGAACGCTAGTTCTACCAGCACAACCTTCAGGACCATTTCCCTTAGGACTTATTACGATTGAGAACACGGAGTGGTGGAACTACAAATGAGCGAAGTATTCAAGGTTTGATCCAAGTTCTAAATCCTGGTAGTTATCAATGGACTCACTGCTTAACAGAGCAGAAGACCGAATTTCACTAGGATTAAGAAATGATATGACGAACTTTCTGCCCTACCAGGCAGGAAATCGATGTATCCGGCTTAGACCTACTATAACCATCCTTCCATGCTAGCTCGACTACTAACAATTAGAGACTTGTTACTCACCTATAGGAGTTTTTGAAGAGAGTTGGTAAAGGCCTTAGGCCCAAGGAGAGTTCCTCTAGTGGTCACAGAGAAAAGATCATTATCATCATCTAGTGAATGATTTAAACTTGAGGATATATATCGTCCGCAATACACCAATCGAGAGTCTTGACTTACTTAAAGGTGCATAAGGAAATTGTAATGGACTAGAGGGTGCATCATTCAATGTATCAGATAGGAATAGGATCACCACCCTTGCCAAGTACAGGAAGTGAAGTTAACAAGGTAGGCCATCATCTACAGATTGAAGAACTTGGGTCACAAGGAGAAACCATCAGGGTAGTCGATCTCGTTCGTTGAATTACTTCAAGTGTGGGAAGTTTGAGCACTCCAAGAAAGACTACAATAGTTAAGCAAATATGGTTACCCAATTCAAATAGAAATGATCACATGAACTTCCACATGCTTTAACTAGGGCGAATCAGGTTGATCCTCTTAATGGGTGGTCGTATCGTTGAAATCAATGGAAAGTCAATGGTTCAACTCAATGCAAGTATGTTGCTCACATAGTGAGTCAATGGACCAAATGCTGATGGCATGAAATGATCATGGTGCGACCCAAGTTGTTACAGCTCATTGGCCCATTTTACCCAAATTTTCTGTGTATGGGTAGTGTATAGATCATCTAGTGAGGTTAAGCTAGAATTGATTAAAGTGCGTAAGTTAGAACCATAGTAGAATCCTTCCTTCTAGTAGAATTCAATCTCTCCCTATAAATTCACACCCATCCTTAAAATCAACCCCCGACACCCATCATTGTCAGCTCCTTTTTATAATCATATATACCAATGCCATAGGATGCATCGTCGATGTTAGGAATGAAATATTCTACAACTCGTTCCGATGTACAGATCGAAATGTAGAATCCTGAGCCTTGAGGGTAGAAATATTTTAAGGGGGTAGGACATTATGAGTTTAATTTAGTTCGCTTAGTATTTACGTCTACTCGATCAAAGTACAGGACCGGAGAGAATTGACTTAACTATATGTATAACTTAGATTATTAAGTATGAGTAGAGTATGATACCATTCATGTTCCATTGACAAACTGAAAACAACACCCTTTGAATTAAATTTCTTTTTCCAAGCGATTCTAAACTAAATATGCTGCATTCTTCTTGCAATGCATCTTTTGTAAAGGCAGTCATTCAAATACAGAATAACTTTAGGATATGAGTCACTATCGGTAGCTTTGCAATTTTCAGGTAAATCTCCACTTGCAAGTCTACATTCATTGTAATCCAATCTCAAAGGCAATGAAACGAGAGTATCATAACATAAAACATCTTCTTTAGATCTTCAATAATAACTTTGGAAATGCCAAAGCCATTCAATCCAATTGAAGAAAGCCCAATAGGATGGCGTG
Source organism: Liriodendron chinense (assembly GCA_003013855.2). Classification (NCBI taxonomy): domain Eukaryota; kingdom Viridiplantae; phylum Streptophyta; class Magnoliopsida; order Magnoliales; family Magnoliaceae; genus Liriodendron; species Liriodendron chinense. The sequence continues at coordinate 6,943,597 of ML058368.1, forward strand.
AGCCAATTTTAGAAGTCGAGTCATCGAGTATGAACCTAGTAGATACTGTAGACAATTTTGGGGGCGAAATTGTTTTTAAGGGGGGGTAGATTGTAACACCCCAGATTTTCGTAAACTTGGGAATTGAAAATTCTTAGGCGTTACCTTCGGTTTATCGGTTATAGTACATGCCTGCACGTGTGTTCGCATGTATTTGGGACCAAAATGAATGTTTTTGTCAACGAAATGATGGAATTAGTTTAGGAGTTGGAAGATCACATGTTTCGGAAGAGTTTTCCGATGATCGGTTTGACTCGAGCATGTCGCTGTCTGTAGAGACTTAAGTAAAGAACCCTGAATTTTCAGAAAAAATGAACTAGGGACAACCGGCTGACCGGATAGGCAACCGGCCGACCGGTTGCTACTGCCTCTTATGGGGGGGGGGGGGAATGGATGGACAACAAGGACCGGCTGACCAGATCTGGAACCGGCCGACCAGTTGTGGCTGGTCAGTTTTAAAAAGGGGGTTTCAAACCCTATTGGATCCAACTCTCTCTCATTTCTCTCCTTCACCCTCTTCTCCCCTAAACTCCCAAGCACCCCTAGCTCCCATCTTCCTTCCTCAGACCCATTTTCTTCCTCATTCCTCCCTCAAATCCTCCTCCAACCCTTAGGAATCTCAAGTTTCCAAGATCTCTCCGGCATCCATGTCCGTTCTCACATTTTTCGGTCACAATCCGACGATTTCGAGTTAGATTCTCCAACATATGCTAGGTACGATGTTCCTATACGATGTCCCTGCAATGCGCTGCAACCTGGGTACCCAATCGCAACCATTCCATTCCCGATTAGTACTAACATCGGAAAGATACAACAGAGCCTCTGCGTCATAGTCTTACGAGCTTACTGACCCTGCGATTGATTGTTTGATGTTTTCCCAGATCACTCCAGGAGTACTTGTTTTGCTTGACTGTCAAAGTGGTTAGCTGCCCTGCGTCATGTAGTCTTACGGGAGTCCACTACGCCGACTTGGAATCAGTCAAGGTACTTCAGGCATCCACGCCTAGGTATGTGCAGGTGAACTCTTTCCACCCAACCTATTGATTTTGATACTTGGGTAACAATTCATCGTTTCCACCTGTTCAAATGGTTTCTTTGACCGAGCCTTTTGGCTTTCATCTTTTCATATCTTGGCATGTGGTACAACCGTACTGACACTAGAGTTCAGTTCGACCGTACTTTGAGTGCATTGGATCCGATAGTTTCCGGGGAAACCGCGAGACATCTGACCTTATTTGATTTTTGTGTCGGCTCTTACCCAGAGATATGGAAGATCTCTCGGTGTTTTGGAGACCGAACGCTCTACTGGGAAAATATTTTTGAATTTTGAAAAGGTACCCACTCTGGAGAGCGATACTCCATGGGGTTTTTATTTGCAAATAGGAAAATATGTTATTTGAATTTTTGAAAAGATACCCACTCTGGGGAGTGATAGTCCGTGGGGTTTTTATTTGCAAATGGAAAATTTTTTTTTTATTATTTTTCAAAAGATACCCACTCTGGGGAGTGATACTCCGTGGGGTTTTGTTGAGCTCTTAATTGTGCATATTTTAACCCCAATTCATCACTCATTATGCATGGTTTTCATAATTTAAAGACTAATCAAATACATGTTTTGTGGTTGTAGGAATGAGAGTTACTTTGCCCAATTGATGACCAAAAGAGCTGATTTAGAACCTTGGATGAAGACCCAAGGAGGGCCGAAGGAAGAAGGAAGCAAAGAAAGAAGCAAAGAAAGAAGAAAATGGAAGAAAGAAAGGAAGAAAACAAGAAGAAAAAGAGACCGACCGGTCTTGACCGGTCGGCCATGCTTGCTGGAGTAATGCCAAAGAAGGCCAGACCGGTCGTGACCGGTCGGCCAGCCCTGTCCGACCGGTCGTGACCGGTCGGCCATGCAAGTTTCAGATTCCAGATTCTAAAACAGCAATGTATTCCCGTACCTGGTTTTTCGGACCCGTTTTCTGGGCCAATCTTGATGATATTTGGAAATCCAACACATCTATGTCGAAGAGGAGCTCGACGCCGAACTAACCCAAGTGGTTTCGTGTCGATCGAAGCTACGGATTGATCGTGGTGGCCAAAACAATACGAACTGTCCAGAAAGTTCCAGATTTCGTTGTTCCACTCTGGGCCGGTCCAGGTGGCCCATCATTGAGGATATGAAAAATCTACTTTGACCATCTTTTAGACCACATCCATATATGAATAACCACAAAAGTTTCAGATCAAAAGGGTGTGTGGTTTGATCGTACCGGTTGAAGAAAGATAGACCATCCAGAAAGCTCCAACTGCGCAGAGTTTATAAAAGCCCTAATTGTTCTAATTTTCGGACCACATTATGAGATCGTTTTGGACAATCTAATCCATCTATCATGTAGAGGAGGAAGTTTCTACTAATGTTCAAAATTTGAGATCAATCCGACCTCTGTACACTCCGGAACGTTGAAAGCAAGATGACTGGTTCTGAAGGTACCCGAAGTGCGCGATTTTGAGAGGCGGTCGGTGATGTGATTGGTGGGCCCATTCAGAGGATAATCTTGGAAATCTAAATCATCTATGAGGAATATCACATTACAAGGAAGCTACAAATCAAATTTGAAGGCAATCCGACCATTGGTTAAGCCGTACCAAGTGAAACAAATTCTGCTATGTTGCTGTACTAGTGCTGCACTATAAAAGGAGGTGCTCTCTTCTATTCCAGGGCAACCAAGGACGTGGGGAGCAAGGAGTTCAAGTCATAGGAGGCTTCCTAGCCTCCTCCAGCTAGTTTTTCTTCCTTTTCTTAGTTCTAGTTCTAGTTTTTAATATGCTTTTTATTAGCTAATCTCTTAGCTAGAGCTAAGAGGTGAACCTTATAGTTTTCTTAGATTGTTTAATTCGTTTTATTGGTTTTAAGTTTGGAATTCATGATTATGAACTATGGTTTGAAGTTTATGCAAGTTTTTTAAGTAATTTTTCTTAGTCTTGTGATGACTCATGGATGTTTGGGAGAATTACTTAACTTCTTAATTGGTTTGTGACGGTCTAGACCTGTATGATCCGAGGAATCGGAGTGCGCTCTAGTACTATGCTCTTCATAAAGGGACTTCCTACCAAAGTTCTATTTTTACTAATTTTCTGAATATGTATGGATTGTGCATGTGATTTGAATCTAGTTCAAATCATGATCTAGCCTTGTCTTGTGAGAGGACTTGAGGATGGTTATGATTGTGAACTGGACCTTTTGGAAAGGGGAATGACCTATGCAATTGAGCATGCTCAGCTCAGCCTACATTGAGTGAATCCTATGCATTGAACTTACATATGACAGATTGTTTGGTTTAACAGCTCTATCATCCGACTAGATAGATCTTAATATCGATTCTAGTTGAGAAAGTGAGAAACCATAGCGAATTATGCATCTAAGGAGAGCTATAAGTGGATCCTTGATGCTCTAGTTATCTTTTCATTATCAGATTTTCTATTTTATGTTAAAAATCAATTTCACAAACCTCTTTGATTCTAGTTATTAGGATAATTGGAATTGTTTACTTCCTTCCCTGTGGATCGACCTCGGTCTTACCGAGTTTATTACTACATCGCAACCCTACACTTGGGGAAGCGAACAGGTTTTTATTTGCAAATATGAATATTTTTTATCTTTTTAAAATGAAAATCTGGCTTGCACGCGCCTCCACTAGGGATGCTTATGGGGTCTTTGGCTAACCGACTTTTATTTTGAAAGCAGGTAAACATGATGATTGATGCTATGCATAGGGATGCATGGAGATGCATATTTGATGATAGATGCATGGTTTGGCTCATTCCCTTTCAGTTCGATGATTTTGCTTTTGCTGGGGGTGCAGAGAATTTGGAGCTTATTGCTTGCAGGGTTGTGCTCCCTTGGGGATTTTCTTTTCAATGCGAATGTTTGGTTAGCAGGTTGGTCAAGATCCCAACCAGTGGTCGATCAGGTCCATCGTCCTAATATGTTGTTTTCTTTGCTAATGGGAATGGATGAAAGATGTTATCGGACTTCAAGATGTTCTTCTATGAATGGATGTGATTGAGACGGTGCTTGGTCGTCAGTTTTGGTCAAGATTCCAATTTGCGGGCGATCGGATCCGTCATCCCAAACTGTGAAGTGAGCGAAGTTCAAGACAAGTGCAGTGCTGGGGATATTGACATTTTTTGTGATTTTTTGCAAATATTTGGTCCAAATCTTTACTTGAGTAGTCATGATGGGGATCAGTTATTGAAAACAAAGGAAATATTTTTTTGTGATTTTGAAAATATTTGGTCCGAGTAAAGGTCGGTATTATTGAAAGCAAGGGAAATATTTTGTGATTTTTAAAAGGTGATTTTGCAATGTTTTGGTATTTTTCTGATTTTTCTGAAACGCAGGGAAATGTATGGAATTTTCAGCTTCTACTACTGGTAAGGCACCCGATCCATTTTATGTCAGCGAGCAAGACGAATCTCACACAGTTAAGTGTCGTAGTTTTACATCTTCGGATAAGGAGATTTTGAGGGTTTTCAGTCAACACACCCACAAAGTTGCCTGTTCCTTATGTGCAATGCACATAGACCACGTATCGTCTGACGGACTCCTTCGGTCACAGAATGAGCTACATTCTCACATTTCCCTTTGTCAATCCAGTTTGGGGCCTTATATTGCTCACAATTCCGTGAGGGTGCGCTTCACCTCCCAACTGCCTTAATCCCCTTCATGAGTTTTAGGAAAAAGGAACATCCGTAAGATTCAACAGCGACTTCTAAATCAAGGTTGTCTATCACGGTGCGTTCAACACAAACAGGATTGCGGGGTTCTGACCGCCTCGGCCTTTACCCATTTAGAAGATTCCAGACACTCGTACGATCAAGTGTGAGCCATGTCTGGGACAGGTTAGGAAAGAAAGCCCCCGAGAAGTTAATCCAAGTGTAGTTTTAGGTCTTCGGACCGCTGAGGATGAATTTGCGCAATTAAAATTGATGGTGAAAATCTTTTTTTTTTTGTATTATATATTTTTTTGTTTTGAAAAAGTTCCAGACTTCAACTCAAGTGATCAAGATTGATACTGTTTTTTATGGAAAGCTTAAAATCTTTTTAGTATTTTTGAAATGATTCGGGTTATCGAACCTTGATCCGAGCGGTCGAGGCCGATGCCGGTTTTTGGTTGAAAGTAAGAAAAGGTCCCCCGAGAAATTAATCCCAGTGTAGTTTTAGGTCTTCGGACCAAAAATATGTACAGGCTGAAAATACATTCTTTTTGTGATTTTTTTTTTAAAAGATCCGGTCTATCTGACCCCTTCCTTGATTGGCTGAGATCGAATGACGGTTTTATTAAAAAGTCTCTCGGGATGTTGATCCCGACGTAGTTTAAGGTTTTCGGACAAAAAATGTGTACAAGCGAGGGCTGGAAATGCATAGATATACTTTTTTTTGTTTTTAGAAAAATATCTAGAGTCATCGGATCTTGGTTCAAACGATCAAGACCGACGCCGATTTTTATTGAAAGTCCCTGGAATGTTGATCCCGACGTAGTTTAAGGTCTTCGGACCAAACTTAAGAGCGAGACTGGTAATATATTTTTGTGATTTTGAGAAGTGTTCTGAGTCATCGATTCTGATTTTGATGGTCGAGATCAATGCCCATTTTTTATTAAAAATCCCTCGGGATCTTGATCCCGATGTAGTTTAAGGTCTTTGGACCACAACTTTGTATAGCTAGCAACAATTAAGGTTAGAGATTCCAGGGATTCTTCTTAGAGTGGTTCAGATCATCAGGCCATGATTTTGGATGGTTGAGATCACTGTTTGACCAAGTCAATTCTCTATCTTTTTCTTGAAAATTCCATGGAGCTTTTTCCACATCATCAAGTTAACTTTTCCCCAATTTCTCACAAGATGAGATTTTGGTAAGATTCCTTTCTTTTTCTCATCATTCTCTTCCATCACTTCATTCTTACATGGAGGTACAAGATTCACTTGCAACCACCCTTCCCAAGGAGTTCTTCCCAAGGAGAGAGGGTGAGGGGTCGTTTCAACTAGGTGGGAGGAAGGACGGCCCCCTGGATGCCGCCCAAACCATCTCTGCCCACTGGTCTTTCCAGTGGGTCGGGTAAAGGGGTGCCCTCCTCTTTTCTATATAACATAGGGTACCCTTGGCCCCCTCCAACATACAATCTCTCTATTCTCTCTCTCATACTCTCTCTTTCTTCAAGTTTTTCTCTTTCTTTTGGTGGTTCTTTGCTCTTTTCAAGTGGTGGGCCTTAGTAAAGCTTTGAGACAGCAAGGTGGTCCCCTTTTGGTGAGTAGTGAAGGTATGGACCACTCTCTTTTCTCTCTTGTCCTTTTTCTTCTTCATTGTCTCTTCTCATGTTTCCTTTCTTTTTCACGTAGCTATTCCAAAGGAGTCAAGGTGGGCCCAAGTCTTTTTGGCATTTTTCTATACCTCCAATCTCTTCTAAAGGTGGTGCATGGAGAAGGACATTGCAAGCTTCCATTTCCTTCTTTCTTTTCTTTTTTCCACACTCCCTTCATGTGTATGTAAAGGGTAATTTTGCCATGTCCATCAAGTGTGCATGGCAAGATATCTTATTTTCTCTCATGGGAGTTGGGCCCCTTTTTATGTGTATCAAATGGGCTCAAACTGAAGTCATGGTCTTTGGTGTATTTGATGGGCCCAATGCTTCATTTTGGGCTCCCTCATGCTCTCTGTTTCATGTCATTTCCTTTGGAGCTTTCTTTTCTTTTCCATCTTCTTTTCAAGGTTTGGGCCCATAGGAATGGTAGGGCCCACTTCAAGTTTTGGGCCCATAGGGCTCACTTTGGATGGCTCCATCTTTCTGCTCATGTGTATGGACAAAGGTGACTAGCCCATTCTTCACTTGGATTTCAAGTGGGCTAGATTTCCTAGTTAGGCCTTTATGGACAAGTAGCCCAAATCTTCCGCCATTTCTTGATTATGATGTACATCCTTGTACATAAAGTGTGGTGGGTTCCTTGGAATTCTTCCATATAGATGGGCTTTTGGGCCCTCTTTGAAACTTGTGTATTTCTTTGAGTCATGTGTGCACCACTACACTCTGTGCATGTAGGATTCTTTTCCTTCATGCCTTTTCTTTGGATGGATGGAGGACTTGGGTTACTTGATCACCTACAAGTCCCATGAGTGAGTTGTTTCAACAATCTCACTAAGTTCAAATGGTTTTCTCATGTTTTAGGAAAGTGGATCTCAAGAGCTTCCTTTAATACCACCAACCTCAATAGGATGACTCTCATCAAGTGGGCTATCCACACATCCATAGCTTCTTGAACCTCTCTTGGGGTGCTTGGTGGGTCATCCACCATCATCCTTAAAGATGAGTGATTTTTCTTTCAATTTGTGGGAAAGAATGATACCCATAAGTTGCCCAATTTTGTCCCATGTTTTGGGGCATTTTGGATTTTGCTCTTTAAGTGGGCTATGTATACCATTCTTAGCCATTTTCATTATGGTTGGGTGACTCATCAAGCCACACCCTCTTGTGCTCAAATGGTCCCCTTTCGTAAAGAAATTGGTGCACATAAGTTGCCCAAACTTGCCCTTGCATGGGCGTTTCCAACTTTGGTTCTTCATGTGGGCTATGTGCATCAAATTTTTTATCATTGGCTTCTTTGATTCATATATTTGTGGGTAGACCACCATGTTGTACTTTCATAGTTAAAACATTCATCAAGATGATACACATAGGGTTGCCCATGGTTAACCCATGAATGGGTCCTCATGTTCTTCAAATGGGCTATGTGCTTCCTTCATTCCATTGAGATGAGGCACTTGGGTTGCTCTTGGGGGCCCATTTCCTTCCTATTCCCCACTTGTCCATATACATGTGTAAAAAGATGGGAACATCTTAAATGAGAATCATGGCCTTGGTATGAAAAGTGAACCAATTCTTGGACACATATGGACTTTGAAGAGGGACTTCTCATGTGAAGTTGGATTCTTATCCCTTGTTGATCTTATGGCACTTAAGTGCATTTGTTGTCCAACATGTGTCCTTGGATGATGGACTTTCCTTTCCTAGGCACGGCATGCAACCCTCTTTAAGGTGGGCCTTGCTTTCTTCAATGGGGCTAACACTTATCTTAGGCAACACATGGATTTGGACATAGGATTTTGCACTTGAATGTAAGTCTGAATCCAAGGGTTTCCTGGATAATGATTTGGATTTTAACGAGTAAAGAGTAGAGACTCACCTTGCCGAGCTTGTAGGATTTTATGGCGGATGGTACAAGAGGACGACGGGTGATCGATGAGGATGATCCGACCTTCATTATTCGACGAGGGGCTCATATGTGTTCCTTGGTTAAGGAGCACCAACCTCTTCCCTCCATCAAGGGTCGAGGTACCAGGGATCTTTTGGATGACTGGGTGAAACACCCACAGCCTTTGCTTGAACTAATTCTGGCTGACACTCCTTTTGCTGGCCTCCTTACCTTGTGCTTCCATAACAACAATGCCAACTGCATGCTGCTTGTGACTCTTTGTGAGAGGTGGCGGGATGAGACCCACACCTTTCAACTCCCTTGTGGTGAGTGGGGAATAACTCCCCTGGATATGTATATGCAAATCGGTTTTCCATTCCATTAGGCAGTTGTTCCCTAGGTCGGCTCTCTTGCTCCCATCACTTCCACTGACTGGCTACGGCTTGTAGGTGACGTCCCACCTGAGGATGAATTTCAGGGCCATCAAGTAAAATTGCGATGGTTCTACAACACCTTTGCTACCGTCAACCCTACTACCGAGCTAGAGGTCCTCCACAAAGCACGGGCCATGATTGCTTACACCTTCGGGTCCTTCCTTTTCTGTCACGCGAACGAGAGGATCGATCCTAAATTTCTTCGTTTGGTTGAGGATCTTTACCATCCCTATAATTGGAATTGGGCTATCTTGACCCGTGTTTTCTTGGGTTTGGATAAGACCTCTCGGAATAGCCAGTCCTTCACAGGTTTCTGGCCTGTCGTAGAGGTATTCTTTTTAACCTTCCCTGGAGACAATTTGCCTTCTTTCTTTCTCTGATCATTATGTGTGCCCTTGCCCAGACTTGCTTTTATGACCATTTTGCTCATCTCGCGCTGAGGATACGAGACGACATTGAGCCACCTCTGTACCGCCATATGCACTGGCATCAGCAAAATCGTCAACGGAACTCTCGTGTATCTAGGGACAATTGGCGAGCTGACATAGACGGATTGACCGTTGAGGATGTAAGTATCTTGTTTTCCTTACCCCTCGAGTTGCTCTGTAACTGATTGTGATGACCTCATTTGCTGTAGTTTACTCGGATGCCATACGCCAACTTTCCTCTCTACTACACCCCTCAGCGTGTGGAGGCATATGATTCTTCATACCTCCGGATCATGCTTTCTGACGCTGAATCATTTCAGTGGTATTTGGGTGAGAGGCTGCTTCGATAGATTACTGGGGTGGCTCGAGTCCCTTACTCCGCAGCTCCTCCAGCTGCTCAGATCCCAGCTGATGAGATGGTCGATGCTCTTATGGGCCAGACTGGATTTTGTTTCATGATCCCGGATCGTGACTATGACGAGTGGTACTTGTTGTACGGACAGGGGCCTCTGCTTCCTCCGCTCTATGTTCCAGGGGATCGTCGCAGATATGCTGGCGGATCGGTGACAACTCCTCTGATGGATCTCCATCATCGGGAGCGTGATGAGAGGAGGGATGATGACGATTATGTTGGTGACCTATAGCCGGCTTCTATATTCAGCTTTCTTGATGTATGATCTTTTTCTCTTTTGCTTTTACTTTCTTCTGTATCAAAATCTTCTGAATGAATATACACCCTTGATTTACCTCAATACGTCTTGATGATGCTTGGATGTCTTGACTCTTGACTCATTCTTTAATACTTTGTGGAAGATAAGATCTCTCAACTGCATGGATGATGACTTGAACGATTCAGATCGCTTGATTTAGCCCTGTGGGCCCTTTCCAGACGTCAGCTTTGCTTTGAAGCACCCTTTCTTGATGTTTTGTGGGGCTAAGAAGGCTTTTCATGGTGCGGATGATGACTTGAATGGCTCAGGTCGCTCTTTTCAGCCATGTGGGCCCACTTGATGATCAGATCTTGGATTCTGGCCCTCTTTCTTGATGATCAAACCTTTTATCTCACTATTTTATGACTCATGTGAACTCTTCCATGGTTTAGATCATGATGATCTGGTCTTTGAATGGCTCAAATTGCTTGTGGGCCTCTGTTGATAAGTTTTTCTTCTCTTTGACTCGATCAGGCCCATGTTGGCTGTAATACTTTGTGATTGGACAGGTGGAGTATCTTCCAGATGATTCTGATCATCTTCAAACGAAATCTGGAGTGGATTGGAGCCTTGGGCGGCCCTCAGGGTGCCATTTGCTGATGTGGACTGTCAACCTCACCTACCAACGACCATGGAGCCAATCCCGCAGAGAGAGAGGGAACCCGTCCGTACGGGCAGCCCACAGTGGGCCGCCCAAGACTCGCCTCTTGTGCGGCCTGGGCTGGCTCATGCTCGGACATTCTTCACAGTCCACTGTCCCTGTCCTCACATTCTCTGTACTCTCAGGTTCGATTGCAGCCATGAATCTCCATTTTGTCTCCTCTTTCCTCCTCCTTTTGTCCTCTTCTTGGTTTGTCTTTTCTCAAGCAATGGATGGTGGAGATCTAGGGGCTATGGGGGCTATCCATGATGGGTCCCACTCTTCAGAAAGTGGTGAAGGCTTTAACGATGGAGAGATCTCTTTAATGGATGGTAGGGATGGAGCATTGAATGGGGGTATTGATGGGGATTTAAGGATAGTGGTTGGTGGAGCTTTGAATGGCCCCATTAATGGCAGCCATGCTGGAAATTCAGATTTGAATGGGGCCTTGATTATGGGAGAAATGGATGGTATGGATGGAATGGGGAGATGGGACATGGGTGAGGCTATGCATCCTTTGAGTGTGGGCCACATGGATGATGTGATCGGTGGTGATAATGGGGCTATGATGGACATAGATGGGCTGATCTCATGTTTGGATGGTATGGATGGTTCAGATGATACCTTTGATGGTTTGGATGCTCTTGATGATGGCCAAGATGTGCGGCACACTTGCTTGGGTGGACTTGATGTGATCATTGATGATGTCCCCCTGATGATGGACGGTGTGGATGCCTCGATGATCCCTTTGATTGGACAAGATGATGATTGGATTCACGACTTCATGTTGGAGAGGGCCGCAGGTCCAGATCTGACCGTTGATTCTTCGATCGGGGTTGCTGGGACCCTTCTTGATGGTTCAGATGCATTTTCGACGGTCAGATTGGTCAGGATGCCACGATGTGTGGTGTGATCTTTGCTGATAGCCCTTTTGATGGAGAGTACCGTCCTTCTCCTAACCGTCGATCCTTTGCACACTCAGTTCACGAAGTGGGCGAGTCTTCTCATGCGGCTAAAGTCGTGACAGTTTCAAACAGTGATGCGACTATATCAGATATAACCACTACTGGGGATAGGTCAGGGGCTGTTGGGTCTGCAGAGGTTTCAGCTTTTCCTTCTCCTTTGCCCGTTGATCTTCCCATCCTTGATGAGCTGTCATCGATTCCTGGGCCTTTTGTTCTGGAGGGGATTCCTGTGAGGACTTGTCAGTTGCTTCCTCGTCCTTCCTGCTCGCCACGACTGCTTGCTTGGCTTGACAGCTTGTCGGCTTATGAGATTCGAGATTTGGAGTCTTATGCCTTTGTCAGTCTGATCCATATGGCTAGAGTTGACATTGATTGGAGGATGCTCGGGCTGCACTGATTGACTGGGTCCCTTCGTTGAACTTGTTTGCGTTCAACGACATGGAGATGGGACCTTCTTTGGAGGAGCTTGCGCGTTTGACCGATCTTCCTTGGGATTATTCTCAGTATTTTTCACCAAAGACTTTGCCGAAGACTGCCACACCGCAGAACTGGTTCGGGATCCCTTATCTTGTTCAACCTGCAGGCATCGGCCAGGATGCTATGGTGTTCTCCTTGGACTTGCTATATGATCTTTTTTTCGGGTCCTCGGAGTGTGGCAGGGTCTCTACTTGCTCGGAATGCACTGATGTTCTGCTTGATTGCTAAGGTGCTATTCTCGGGATGGCGCAGGTCTCAGACTCATTTGCTTTTAGAGGTGATGAGCTGAGTTGTTCGATGGCAGGGGATCATTTCTCTCGTCCTGACAGAGTTGTTTAATGGGCTGACTGACTGTGCCTTAGGCCGCACTCGTGTCATTCGCGGCTGCTGTGCATTTCTTCAGGTATCTTTTCTGCACCTTTCTTTTCTTGTCCTTTTAGGAATTTCTCTGCTCTAGCTGAATTTCTTTTCTTTCTTGTGATCAGGTTTGGCTATGGGAGCGTCTTTCGCTAACTGTTCCTGTACCATTTCCTGACACCCGTCGCCCAGACCTTGTGCGACACATCATGGAGTTTCTTTCGCATATAGCTAGGATCAGTGAGCCCTTGTGTCGCAGGATGTTCGCTGAACTTCGTGACTGGAATGTTCGTTGGGAGTCATCTTGGCTTTCACTTCCTCCAATACTTTGTGATGCGCATCGCCTTCCTCTGATGTTGGTAGGCTTTCGATCTTACTTTTCTTATCATCCTATCCGGTTCTTGCGGCAGTTCGGATATGAGCAGGATGTTCCTCTTTTTGCTTTCATGGGTATCTAGCGTCGAGCACTTCCGTCTAGATCATCTGACTTTAGGACTCGGGTTGATGGATCCTGAACGAGTTACTTGACTGCTGATTTGTTGGGTTTTGAGCTGCGGACTTTTCCGATGGCGACTGCCCCATACCAGTACTGGGTTGCCAAGCAGTCTCTGTATTGACGCATCCCTTGCTGGCACCAGACTGCCGATGAGGATGAGCAGGATATTCTAAGAGATGCTGGCTCTTCATCTGGTTCATATAAGCCCTTTGAAGAGCGCCCATTCATCGATCCTGGTTTCCTTTTGGCCACTCATGGCCATTTGTTGTCTGAGATTTTCGCACTTCGGTATCACTGTGAGATGATGTCGAGGAGATTGGCTGTCGATCAAAGGTTGTCTGATGAGGAGACAGCGATCTGTATCCTTGAGAGCGATGAGGTGCATTACCTGCATATGGAGGTGAGCAGGTTAAGAGCGAGGCTATTTCATTATGAGTTAGAGGACTTACCTAATATGGCCGAGGAAGAGGGTAGAGACTGATCGTGTCGGCCATCTGTACATTCCTTTTTGCATAGTACATGACTGGTGATGATGCATTTTTTGTATTTTTGAAAAAGATGACATGATATATGTAAAAGAAATACGATGCTTTTAATGAAAAAAAGAGAAAACTTTTTGAAAACTTATTGTGCCATGAGTTGTCTTGTGAGTGTGTGTCTGGATTTTGTGTCGGGACATAGGAATCAGAACTGAGGCTCGGCCAATGTTTTGACTGATGTCTCCAGATTGGCTTGTGAGATTCCTTTGGTTCCCTAGAGGTGTAGGCAATGAAAACTGTTATTTCCTGAGATTGTCAAAGTTGTGGAGTTCTTTTGTTCCCGACTATACTTCTTCTTGTTCTTGAACTGTAACTGCTTGAACTGATCTGGACCGTCTGATTTCTTGATACCTGCACTTTTAAATTTTTTTTTTTCTATTTGAGTCATTTTTGCATGTAGCGCTCTTTCGAGTTTTCACTACAGCCGGCCTTTTCCCCTCATTTTTACCTGTAGCGCCCTTTCGGATTTTCACCACGTCCCGGGTATTTGATCTTGCCTGCCCCTTGGCAGCTATGCTGTTTTTACCCTCAGTGCCCTTTCGGGTTTTCACCAAGTCCGCTGTATGCCCACTGTTTTTACTCGGAGTGCCCTTTCAGGTTTTCACTCCGCCCTCTTTGTTTAGGCACACATTTTCTTTTTTCTTTTTTTCTTTTTCTGAATTTTGGCTAACTGTGGCAACTAGAGGTCGGGAGTCCGTCGTTGCCGGCCGATGGCAGTCTTTCGGCCCTTATCTTAAGTTACGATGATAGAGCTGTTGTCTTAGTTATAGACCTTTCTGAGATGGATGGATGGATGACTATGTTTCTTCTTGGGTTGATTTTTCTCAGGTGCCTTGTTTTGGCTTCCCATTTTCTTTCTCTTTTCTTTTTTTTTTTAAATTCTTTTTCTCTTTTTTTTTGTATTTTCTCTTTTTCTTTTCAATCCCCTTATTTGAAACACTTTTTTGGTGGACGGAAATGGTTTCTCAGAGGTTTTAGCTTTGACCTCTTGACTTCAGCTCTATTAAAGTAACTCTTGATAAAGTCAGAATGACTTACCCATGAAAGATTTTCACTTTGTCGGCATTGATTGACTCAAGAAGATCTACCCCTCTCATGCTAGTGAGTCTGAGGGCGCCTCCAGAAAGTACTTCTCTGATGATCAGCGGTCCATCCCACGAGGGTTTGAACTTTCCTTTGGGATCAGGAAGGTGCGATGGTAGGATTTTCTTCATGACCATGTCGCCCACCTGGAAACTTCTTTTTCGGACTCTCTTGTTGTAAGCTCGAGCGATCCTTTTCTGATAGCACTAAGAATGACTTAGCGCACGCATGCGCTTCTCATCTGCTAACTGTAACTGATCAAATCTTGCCCGTTGCCATTCTCCTTCTTCAATTCTGCTTTCTAATAACACCCATAGTGACGGTATTTCCACCTCAACTGGTAGAACTGCTTTCATTCCATAAGTAAGCTCTAAAGGAGTAACGCTTGTAGCAGACCGTACAGACGTTCGATAGGCCCAAAGTGCATATGGGAGCATGTCTGACCAATCTCGATAAGTCACGACCATCTTCTCGAGTATGCTGACAATTGTTTTGTTTGCGGCTTCTACCCCACCATTCATCTGAGGACGGTAGGGGCTTGATCGATGACGTTGAATCTTGAATTTGCTGAAGAAGTCGTCCATCTTCTTGTTGACGAACGGGGTCGCATTATCTGTGATGATAGCATTGGGGATTCCATACCGGCATATGATGTTGTTCTTCATGAATTTGATCATCTGAGATGCTGCAATCGTGGTGTAGGATGCTGCTTCTACCCACTTGGTGAAGTAGTCGACTCCCACAAGTATATACTCATGACCGTTTGATGTTTTGGGACTAATCTTCCCAATGATGTCGAGTCCTCACATGGAGAAGGGCCAGGGAGTCGTCAGATTGTACAACTCTGATGAGGGGGCATGAATTTGATTCGCAGTCTCCTGACACTTGAAGCATTTTCAGACGTGCTGGAAGCAGTCTGTTTCCATGGTGAGCCAATAGTAGCCGAGTCGTAAAATCTTCTTTGCCATCATGTGCCCGTTCATGTGTGGGCCACAGATTCCTTCGTGTATTTCTTTCGTGATCTTTACAGCTTCTATTTCGTCAACGCACCGAAGGAGGACGTGATTATAAGATCTCTTGTATAGAACTTCGCCACTGATGGTGAACTGGCCGGCCAAACGCTGGATGGTTCGGCGATCTGTTGCTGTTGCTGACTTCGAATATTCCTGGGTTTCGAGATATTGCTTGACGTTGGCATACCAGGGTTTGTCAGGGACAACTTCGGGCTTCTTCTATTTGCAGGCAAAAAGCAGGTTCATCTTGAGTTTCGACTATGAGCTCCCATTCTGAAGCTCCTTTCGGGATCTCGAGCATTGATGCAAGTGTAGCAAGAGCATCTGCAAACTGATTCTTGGCTCTGGGCATATATGAGAAGGTGATTTCTTTGAATTCTTCGATCAGATTTTCAAGATACACATGATATGGTATCAACTTCTCGTCCTTGGTTTTCCATTCGCCATTGGTCTGATTGATGATAAGCTATGAGTCTCCAAATACTCGTAGCTTCTTGACGCCCAAGATTATGGCTTCCCTTAAGCCAGCGATGCATGCTTCGTACTCCGCCATGTTGTTGGTGCACTCGAATGCTATGCGCCTTGAGATAGGAATAGGGACATCGTCTGGAGAGTAGATGATTGCTCCAATACCAATCACTTTAGAATTTACTGTGCCGTCGAAGAATAACGTCCACTCATTTTTTTTCTTCTTTTCTTCGCCTTCGATAAGCAAGAGATCTTCATCAAGGAAGAAAGTCTTAAGCGGTTGATAATCTAGGAGAGAGTGAGGGGCAAGATGATCGGCGAGGGCCTGCCCCTTGATGGCCTTCTGAGTGACATAGGTGATGTCAAATTCAGATAGGAGTAGCTGCCATTTAGCTATCCTTCCAGTGAGTGCCGGTTTCTCGAACAGGTATTTGAGCAGATCTATGTGAGCAAGGAGGAGAATAGGGAACGCAATCATGTATTGATGGAGTCGCTGGGTTGCCCAGACTAGGGCGAGGCAAGTCTTCTCAATCGGGGAATACCTGGTCTCGTAGTCGGTGAACTTTTGGCTCAAATAATATATTGCTTGTTCCTTCTTCCCGGTCTCGTCGTGCTGGCCGAGAACACAGCCAATGGCTTCTGCTGCTAACGAGATGTATAACAATAGTGGTCGTCCGGGAGTGGGCAGCACTAATATTGGAGGATTCATGAGATATTTCTTGACGCGATCGAAAGCGACTTGGCAATCGTCATTCCATTCTTTTGGAACGTTCTTCCGAAGGAGCTTGAATATGAGCTCACAGATAGGTGTGAGCTGTGCGATGAAGCGACTGATGTATTGAATTCTGTCGAGGAAGCCACGAATTTCTTTCTCTGTTCTAGGAGGGGGCATCTCGATGATGCTTTGGTTTTGGTCTCGTCGACCTTGATGCCATCCTCGCTTACCATAAAGCCAAGGAGCTTACCTCCCATTGCACCTAAGACACATTTCTGAGGGTTGAGACGGAGCTTGTACTTTTCTAATCTATTGAATAATTTTTTCAGATCTTCAAAGTGTCTTTTGATCGTGCAAGATTTGACGATCATATCGTCCACATATACTTCAAGCTCTTTGTTCATCATGCCATGGAATAATATTGTCATTGCTCATTGATATGTTGCTCCTGCGTTCTTCAGACCGAACGGCATTACCCTGTAATAGAAAGTTCCCCAGGGAGTGATAAACGATGTCTTCTTGCGATCTTCGATGGCCATCTTGATCTGATGTAACCTGAGAACCCGGCCATGAATGAGAAGACCTTGTACCCAACAGTGTTGTCGACCAGAGTGTCCATATGCGGCAAAGGGAAATCATCTTTAGGACTGGCTTGTTGAGATCTCAAAAATCAATGCACATTCGAACCTTGCCATCCTTCTTTGGTATTGGTACGATGTTGGCGAGCACATTTAAGGGTGCGTCAAGGTATTTTTGGGGTGCGTCACACGTGGCAGGTCCTCATTGGTCGTTGTTCGGTATTCTCGGGTATAAATACCCCCCCCCACTATTCATTTGTACAGATTACGAGAGAGAGAGAGAGAGAGATTATCCCCTGAGTATCTGAATTTTGCCGCCGGAAACCCTCGCCGGAATCCCTTTCCGACAGCCGAAAAACTTTCCCGGTGACCGGAATTCTTTTCCGATCGCCTGTATCTTCCACCGGAAGGCCACACCGGACAACACCACCGCAGGTCCGAACCATAAAAAATCATAAGTACGATTGCGCACCTAAAAATAGGTCGACGCATCCAAAAAACTGTACAAAAAGCGGACATGTATTTTCAGGGTGCATTGTACCTCCACACACCCGAAAATGGTCCGACGCACCTGAAAAATCAGCAAAATGCGGATTTGTATTTTTGGGGTGCATTGGACCCCAACGCACCTGAAAATTACCCCACGCATCCATAAAATCAATATAATTCAGATATGTATTTTCAGGGTGCGTTGGACTCCCATGCACCCGAAAAATCAGCCAATTCCGGAATATGTTCAGGAGCGCACCGGGCTCAATTTTAAGTATTTTCAAGTGCTGTTTGAGCCTATCTTGGGTATTTCGAGCGTTCCGGACGCAATGGAATGGTCGAATAGACGTTCCAAGACCTCTAAATGAGTAGAATTGCGCATCTTCAAAGTTCGATCTGATTCGACACGATGAACGAAACATCTTCTCGAAAGGGATGTCGCCAACATCCAGGACTATGCGAACATGTCATCATTTATATCTACTGTAAAGATGTGACCCGATTTGAGCCAAAAGCTAGATAAACGGGACTATGGTTATCACAGTAAACCATACCAAAGAGTTTCAACTCACTACAAGACAATTGTTATGAACTGCCACAACACAACAGTCGATGCCCTACCCATTAAAAACGGCATCCGTCGGTTGGGCTACGCAGGTATACACAACTGCAGAGTGGACTTCCCGAGGTCACCTGTCCATACATTGACAGGCGCAGGCCCAGAGTCGTCCTTCTCAGTCATAAACCCTGATAGTCTCAGCCCGGATCTCCGGCCAAAACATGGGACATAGACATCTGACTAATACAAAGATGGTTCGGTCCATAACAAAACAAATACAGGTCTCTATGACCACAAACTCTCAGACCATAGTCCCTGCTGACTAGTCTTTTGCCTTTTAATCAAGGGTCATCGATCATTCGATGTAATTAAGGGCTCGTGCCAGATCACGGCCTGGAATGTACAAGATCTCAGGATCTCTGGAATAAAATTCGCCTTGCGATATCTCTCCTTGTGTACTTTTATGAATGTTTTGTGATTGTCTACGAATGTTTCCATTATTCAGAACCCAGAGCAACAAAACACAACATTTCAAGAAAATGTAATCGCATCCATTTTCTAGTTCTAACAATGCCAATCAAAATAATATATTAACTTAATAATCAACAGTAATTTCTTACCATGTCGTAACGATGTCGTACAAATGACTTTGAACCAGCTACGTGGTTCACTTGTAACTTTTCCCTGTTCGCAGAATTTATTCTACTCCTTTTCTGAACACATTATATAAAATATATTTCTATTAATTGCGAAATTAATTGCAAATTTAATTATTACCGTAAGATATCGTACATGTAAATATTACCTGAAAAGCCTCCAACGAAAATCTCTCGCAGAGTATCCGCCAGTCGTCTGTACTAACGTGTGGCGGTGCGGACAGTACGGCCTCATTGTGTGTCCTGCACCGCTTGTACCGCTGGTGCAACTCTCCGCGGTACTCCTTGAACCGCTCCCTAATCATGTCGTCGACGGCATGAGAAATATAGGGAACATTCAAATCGAATTCAAATTTATCCTGCAGTTTCGTAAATAATAAATTAAGGCAATAAACTTATTAACAATAGGACTTGACCGTAAATGAACTTTCACAAAAGAAAATTTCAATTTACTAAAATTTACCTGAAGGCGCTGATGGATGAGCTGTCGCACATCATCTGTCACATCAGTCCAACGGGGGGTGGTGGCGGGGATCAGAGATCGGCATAGGACACCGACCTCAGACGTAAACAATCTGGCACTGTCCCCAACAGGTCTAAGGCAGTCCTGTGGGAACTCTACCGCCACCCTACCCTCACGCGTAAGTCGCTCTAAAACTAACCCACGCGTGGGTCCACGTCCTCGTCGGCTGGTAGAAGATGCTGCTGCGAAAAGATATATGTAAGTAACAATATAAACAGAAATCACTAAATAAATGTCTAGACTTACATGCAGTGCCCGGTGTATGCTGAACCGAAGGATCAGATGACTGTGATGCACCGTGCGACGTCGATGCTGTCTGCGTCTCATCACGGGTGGAAGGGGTAGATCCAGTGCGCGAACGACCTGATCTCCCACCTGGTGCCATGACTGAATATATCTGAAATACAAACTTATAAATTTAAACAATGTCAATGCAAGTTTATGAACATCATTGCAGAGTGAATTTGTGCTTATGCTTAGAAAAATGATAAAAATATGATTAGACCATTACACTATAATGCAAGCAGAATATAATAAAACCGTAAACAGAATATAATAAAATCGTAAACAGAATATAAAAGTTGAAAAATCCATTACACATTGTCATTCTATATTAAATACATATATCTCATTGTAATACAAATCAACTTCGGATCAACTATCCGAAATACTCCCTGCGTAAGTTATCGTACGCTGCAGATGTATATGTCAAGCTGTATGAAGCACTCGACATTGTTACAGCCAACATGCCAGTCACAATAGGAGAAATCTGATCTCTCGGGACTCCATTCAGATGTGCAAGTGATAATGTCGCATCTTCCATACGAAGTTTTCCGTGGTTATATTCCTCAATCAGGTCCGGAATTTCTTTGAGATTGTATAATCTTTCATCTGAGTCATCGTCTTCCTCCCTACATTTCTCGACCAGACCGGGTATCTCTCTGGCCCTACCAGAAGAATATAGGGCCGGAAAGTCCATCCGCAACAGCTGATGAAGTATGCTGCGTGCTTCCGCTACGCTCCAGTTTGTGGAGGACATGATCAGAAAGTGACTTAACTGTAAATGAAGATTATCAACAAGTTAATTCAGGAAAAAAATCATGACTTGTAAAACATATATACATGTAATAATCAAATTAATCGAATTGAAAAATTACATGTAAATCTTGTATACATTTAATAATCGTCGTCTGAATCATTATCGCTTAGGACTCTTTCTTCTTCACCATCACTATCGCTGATCAGAATTTCCTCTTCATCGTCTGCAACGTTGTCATCGATGAAAGCGTTATCATCTCTAACAATGTCATTTATGATTGAGGCATCAACATGATCAGGTGGCACATCATCTTTATTCAATTGCACCACATCAATATCAACATTTGGATCATTCCCTCTATCCCAAGATGGCATGTCTTCTTGGTATGCTTGTTCAACTGACGACGTTCTATTACTCCCTTCATCGTTATCTTCAACGTCTACTTCGGGAACGTCAAATATGTTCCTGGGCTTTATTTTCTGCACCACGTGCCAAGAGCCGCCTAACTTGGTGTCAGCGAGGTAAAATACTTGTTCGGCTTGGCCGGCTATGATAAATGGGTCATCTTTAAACCACTTTCGAGATAAATTTACGCTCGTGAAGTAATTATCAGTCTGTATTCCCAACTTTTTATTTCCAATGTCCCACCAATCGCATTTAAATAAGTACACCCACTTTCTCATACAATAACTCAGCTCAATAATATCCGTCAAAACGCCATAAAAATCAATTTTGACCTCCTCATGTGTTCCCTTCACAACCACACCACTATTTTGTGTGGTCCTATATTTCTCACGCTCCTCAGTGTGGAACCGAATCCCGTTTACAATACAACCTGTATATCTAGATACACGTCTATCAGGGCCACACGCCAGTGAGTAGAGCGCATCAGACGCATCCGCAGAGTTGCTAGCGCGCAACATCTTCATCTATCATCACGTATAGAATATAAATGTACATTTAGGCATTTAAAATTACGTGTAAATATTGTGCAATACAACAATATTGTAAGTGTGGTGAGATAGAAGGTAAATTAATCTTACACGTTTTGCAAACCATTCTGGAAACAAATCCTGATGCATTCGATCATAATTTGTAAGGTATTGGGACTTCATCTCCTCGATGTGTTCGCTATACACAATTGGTACGTTGTAAGCAAGAAATTTTGAGATTAAAACTGTCTGTAGATATACAATAATTATGTGCGAAGACTTACTCCAAGTACGACTCTATTTCTTCACAGTTATGCAACACATACCACCGCGCCTTCGCTTGATCCCGAGGGTCCATATCCTAAAACGTCGGCGATCCTAAAGGACGGACGTTATGTGCGAATACAGATATGAGTCCTTATTCATGCTCCTGCCCTGCATCGGTATTACGATCTTTTCGGTTGAATCTAGTCTCTATGCCATGAAGATACATGGAGCAAAATGTTAGGCACTCATTATCAATGTACGCCTCAGCAATGGATCCCTCTCGACGTGCCTTATTCCTCACATATTGTTTTAATGTGTGAAGGTATCTGTACACAAAATCAATATGTTTAGGACATGAAAACATGGATATACGTAGTTTATGGAATGAATAAAAATATATGATCATTGTTCTATCACCTTTCGATCGGATACATCCAACGATATTGTAATGGGCCTGCAAGCTTCGCTTCGTGCGGTAAGTGAATCGCTAGGTGTACCATGACATCGAAAAACGCAGGTGAAAAAATTCTTTCAAGTTTGCAAAGGATTACGACAATATCCTTCTCCAGTCATTTAATAACCTCTACATTCAAAGATTTCGAACACAAATTCTTAAAGAATATCCCCAACTCAATCAGCGTAGCACTGACATCCTTATTAAGGAATCCACGAATCGCAACCGGTAGTAGGCGTTGAAGAAGGACGTGACAGTCATGACTTTTCATTCCTGTTACCTTACAGTCCGTAATGTTGACGCGCCGAGAGATTTTCGATGCATACCCGTCGGGAAATTTCACCTTGTTCAACCATTCACATACGTTTTTTCTCTAGTTTTGTCAATGTGTAGCAGGCTGCTGGTATAGTATATGAATTTTGCATGTGGTTGCAAGTGCAACTCTTTCCTTAAACCCATTGCTTGTAGATCCAATCGAGCCTTAAAACTGTCTTTTGTTTTCTTCTCTATGTTCATCAATGTTCCAAAGACATTGTCACATATATTCTTCTCAATATGCATGACATCCAAGTTGTGTCGTAATTTCAGATGACTCCAATAAGGCAACTAAAAAAAATGCTCTTCTTCCTCCAGTTGTACTCCAATACTGTACGTTTTCTCTTCTTCAAGTGCGGTGCCTTACCAAATCTAACTTCTTCAATGTTACTCAGCTGTTGTAACACATCTTCTGCAGATAGTTCTTTCGGTGGTGGCCTATGATCTTGTTTGCCATCAAAGATTACCGTCTTCCTGCGCCAACTATGATCCCTCGGAAGGAAGCGACGATGGCCTATATAACACGTTTTCTTACCATGCTTCAATGACAATGAACAAGTCTCAGTACTACATGTAGGACAAGCCAACTTTCCCTTCGTGCTCCACTCAGACAAATTTCCATATGCAGGGAAGTCATTTATTGTCCACAAGACCGCTGCGTGCAATCGAAACGTCTGTTCTGCAAAAGTGTCATACGTCTGGACACCTTGACTCCACAACTCGTTTAACTCATCTACTAACGGTCGGAGATACACATCAATGTCATTCCCCGGTGACTTGGGTCCAGGAATAAGCAACGACATCATAAAAAATGATTCCTTCATACATAACCAAGGAGGTAAATTGTAGGGCATAAGTATCACTGGCCACATACTGTACGAGCTACTCATATTACCAAATGGATTAAAACCATCACTTGCAAGACCTAGCCGAACATTGCGAGAATCCTCTGCAAACCAGTCATATTGCTTATCAAAATGTTGCCAGGCTTCAGAGTCAGCGGGATGCCTCATTGTATTATCATCATGAAGGCGTTTCTCCTTATGCCACCTCATATTTTCAGCCGTCTTGCTCGACGTAAAAAATCTTTGTAATCTGGGTTTCAATGGAAAGTACCTTAACACCTTTTGTGGAATTTTCTTACGCTTAGCTTCGTCATATTTCCACCTAGACTCTCCACATTGTGGACACTCCTCAACATTTTTATGTTCTTTCCAATACAATACACAATCATTTATACATGCATGTATGAGGATGTAACCAAGGCCCAAGTCTCGCATTAACGATTTTGCCTCGTAATGAGACTTAGGCAATGTCTCACCTTCAGGTAATACTTCTTTCAACAAGCCAAGTAACATGTCGAACGATTTGTTACTCCAATGATTTATTGTCTTTAAATGAAGTAACCTTGTAAGGAAATTCAACTTGGAGAAGTTCCGACACCCCGGATAGAGTGGACGTTGCGCATCCCTCAACAACCTACTAAACTTTTCTGATTCGGCATCACCCATAGGAGGAATATCCTGGCTACTGTCGCTGCAAAATCAGTATCCGCAATTGTTCCCCTTAACACATCCCCAATGATATCTTGCATATCGTCAACATCTTCATCCTCGTCATTATGCACAATTGGGTCAGCAAGGACTTCAGTGGCCTCAACTCTTTGGTGGAAGTCTTCACCATGATGAATCCACCAAGTGTAACCCTGGTCAATCCCAACTATGAACAAATCATCTTCCACTTTGTCCAATGTCTTGTGAATCATGTTCTTGCATTTTCGGCATGGACACCTAATTCTATTACCTGAATCTGCCCGATCTCTCGCAAATTCCATGAACTCCTTAACACCTTCTTTATACTCTGGGCCAAACCGATTCTTAGCTTGCATCCAACTCTTATCTATATCTACAATGCAAAGATTAGAGTCAGGTTTAGTTTAGGTGACATGAGTTTAGGATTAGGTTTAGTCATAGGTTAAGATTTTCGAGTTCGAGATCGGGTTTAGGGTTAGGTTACCGAGTTTGAGTCTAAGTTTAGGCTAGGTGAATGGATTTAGGAATAGGTGTAGGTTTAGTTTAGATGATTTGAGTTTAGGATTAGGTTTAGGGATAGGTTGAGATTTTCGGGTTCGGGATAGCGTTTCGGGTTAGGTTTTCATATTTGGGTCTAGGTTTATGTTAGGTGAATGGATTTAGGAATAGGTGTAGGTTTAGTTTAAGTGATTTGAATTTAGGATTAGGCTTAGGTATAGGTTGAGATTTTCGGGTTCGGGATCGGGTTTCGGGTTAGGTTTTCGTGTTTGGGTTAAAGTTTAGGTTAGGTGAATGGATTTAGGAATAGGTGTAGGTTTAGTTTAGGTGACATGAGTCTAGGATTAGGTTTAGGGCATAGGTTTGGATTTGCGGGTTCGGGATCAGATTTCGGGTTTGGTTCTCGTGTTTGGGTTTAGGTTTAGGTTAGGTGAATGGATTTAGGAATAGGTGTAGGTTTAGGTTAGGTGACATGAGATTAGGTTTAGGGCATAGGTTTGGATTTGCTGGTTCGAGATCGGGTTTAGGGTCGCATTTTCGTAGCTTATAGGGTCTAGGTTTAGAGTTAGATGAATCGAGTTTAGATTTCGGTTTAGCCATAGCTTATAGGTTTTAGTTTTAGGTTTATGGTTTCGGGTTTAGGGTGTAGGTCTTGGAGACTCAAGCAACTAAAGGATAGCTCCGACGCACATCCGGGTCTGCTCCATACAAAGCGGGCCTGTCCAAATGGCCAGGCCACCCATATTGCTGTCCATAGGAAATGGACAGCTTCATCATGGTCATAACAGCGGTTCCCACCTTCCAGGGACCCCCGCTCAACAACCGGATAGCTCCGACGCACATCCGGGTCTGCTCCATTAATTTCGAGCTAATACATAAACACGGGCCTGTCCAAATGGCCAGGCCACCCATATTGCTGTCCATAGGAAATGGACAGCTTCATCATCATGGTCATAACAGCGGTTCCCACCTTCCAGGGACCCCCGCTCAACACCCGGATAGCTCCGACGCACATCCGGGTCTGCTCCATTAATTTCGAGCTAATACATAAACACGGGCCTGTCCAAATGGCTAGGCCACCCATATTGCTGTCCATAGGAAATGGACAGCTTCATCATCATGGTCATAACAGCGGTTCCCACCTTCCAGGGACCCCCGCTCAACACCCGGATAGCTCCGACGTACATCCGGGTCTGCTCCATTAATTTCGAGCTAATACATAGTCCATAGGAAATGGACAGCTTCATCATCATGGTCATAACAGCGGTTCCCACCTTCCAGGGACCCCCGCTCAACACCCGGATAGCTCCGACGCACATCCGGGTTTGCTCCATTAATTTCGAGCTAATACATAAACACGGGCCTGTCCAAATGGCTAGGCCACCCATATTGCTGTCCATAGGAAATGGACAGCTTCATCATCATGGTCTAAACCGCGGTTCCCACCTTCCAGGGACCCCCGCTCAACAACCGGATAGCTCCGACGCACATCCGGGTCTGCTCCATTAATTTCGAGCTAATACATAAACACGGGCCTGTCCAAATGGCCAGGCCACCCATATTACTGTCCGTAGGAACAGGACAGCTTCATCATCATGGTCTAAACCGCGGTTCCCACCTTCCAGGGACCCCCGCTCAACATCAACATCAATCAACTACTCTTAATCACAAGTATCATGTTCGTCATCTAATTTGCCACTAAATGATAATATAATAAAATCAGTCGCCCATCCAAGGATGGATAGATTGAAATGCTATCATTATTTTCATTTAAATGCCCAAGCCTAAATTTCGACAGCATCTCCCCCTATCTCTCCAGATATATTTATCTTACATTTAATTTCCACGTCAACTATCCACACATTGTGTGGATTAAATTGACAATGGAATTAAACATAAGAAACATATCCAGAGAAAATAGGAGAGTTACCGCACGAAACTAATGACAGAGCATGTAAATGACAAACAACGATAACATTCCAATCTATCCAACCTTGGACTGTCCAACAGGACAATTTAGCAGATTTCTATACCTCCAAAACACACTTTATCTATGCTCGGCAATATAGAAATCTCCAAATGGGCTAACTGATTCTATTATACTACCATTTGTGGACAAAAAATAACTATTAATAATAAGCCAAATACATCCACAACATACATCCACATAAATCAACCACGGGTAGCTCCGACGCACATCCCGGGTTTGCTTCATCAATTCCAGATACACAAGCACATAAAATGACAGAATCATCAACACCATGAATCAAGTCTAATCAAATACCTAATGACTGCTACTTTCTCAACAAATAAGTATGTATGGGGCCCACCATGGGAATCGGATTGCGTGCAGAGTAACTCTGCACGCTCTTATCATGTAGAGTAAATTCAGTTGGGCCCACCTAGAATGTATGTGATTTATCTATTCCGTCCTTATGTTTTTTCAGCTCATTTTACTGGTTGAGCCCAAAATTTAAGCATATCCAAATCTCAAGTGGACCATGCCATGGGAAACCGTGGGAATAATGATTTCCACCATTCCCAGGACCTACAGTGATCATTATTTGTCATCCAACCTGTTCATAAGATCACATGGATATGGATGAAGGGAAAACACAAATATCAGCTTGATCCAAAACTTCTATGTCCTCTAAGAATTTTTCAATGATAGACATTCAGTTCACACTTGTGCTGTGGTCCACTTTAGATTTTGATATGCTTCATTTTTGGGCACCAGCGGTTCCCATCTTCGGGGGCCCCACAGGCAGTGGACAGCGACGTGGGCCCCACAGCCAGTGGACAGCGACGGTGGGCCCCACAGCCAGTGGACAGCGACCGTGGGCCCCACAGCCAGTGGACAGCGACGGTGGGCCCCACAGCCAGTGGACAGCGACCGTGGGCCCCACAGCCAGTGGACAGCGACATGGGCCCCACAGCCAGTGGACAGCAACGGTGGGCCCCACAATTACGTATTTCATTTTTTTTTAATTTGTAAAACAAAATTTTGGATTTAAAATTTTTAAATCCCTAATTAGGGATTTTAATATTGAAATCCCTAATTAGGGGATTTTAATTTTGAAATCCCTAATTAGGGATTTAATAAATCAGTGGGCCCCACCAAATTGTAGACAGCTAAGGTGGACCCCACATGCAATGGACTATGGAAAGCGACGGTGGGACCCACATGCAATGGACGATAGAAAGCGACGGTGGGACCCACCAACATGCATTGGACAGCGATGGTGGGACCCACATGCATTGGATTTTGGGAGTGGGCCCCACAATCAACAACGAGGAGAGAGGGAGAGAGGGGAAATGGAGCAAGAAGAAAGGGGGAGAGGGTTACCGGAGGAGGCGGCGGCGTACGGAGGTCGGTGGAGGCGAGTGGCCACCGGCGACACTGGTCGGCTGGGCTGGGGGGGGGGGGGGGGGGGGGGTGGTCGGCTGAGGCGGTGGGCCGCCGGTGACGTTGACGGCCGGCTGTCGGAGATGAGGGAGAGCAGAGATGGGTGGACCGGCAGCGCGCGCGCGAGAGAGAGAGGAGAGAGAACAGAGCGAGAGTGAGAGAGATGGAGAGAAATGAGGGAGGCCGATCGGGTAAGTGAAATAAAAGACTTTTACCAACGAAAATTTTCGTCGGTAAAAACAACATTTTTCGTCGGTAAAAGTCCTCTTTTTCACTTGGGCGGGAATCAAATATTATTACCGACAGGCAATAATCATCGGGAAAAATGACTTTTGCCGACGAAAACTTTCGTCGGTAAAAGTCCTCTTCCTTAACTTACGCAGATACCACACATTATTACCGACAGACAATAATCGTCGCAAAAAAAAGACTTTTACCGACGAAAATATTCGTCGATAAAAGCCAAATTATTTTTTAGCGACGGGTAGTTTCGTCGGTAATAAACTTTTTACCGACGAAATCATGATTTCGTCGGTAAAAGTGTGTACTGGAATGTATTTTACCGACGATTACTTTATTTCGTCGGGGAAATGGCTTTTTACCGACGAAAATAATTTCGTCGGTAATACTTTCGTCGGTAAAACACCATTTTCTTGTAGTGCTTATAATGGATATAGAAGAGGATGTAGAAACCGACCTAATTGCTGAAAAATAAGAAAATTCTCTCTCTCTCTCTCTCTCTCTCTCTCTCTCTCTCCCTTTCTCTTTCTTCGTGGGTAGCACTCTCTATGGCCAAGAGAGGCCCTATTTATAGAGTTTGGGTCGGATTCTAAGGTTTAGAGAAGCCATGAAAGCAATAGATGGATGGTTGTTGTTTAAAGATGAAATTTGAGATGTTATGGGCCACTTTGGAAAGTATAGATTCCATGGTTTGAAAGAAGGTTCTAGATGTGGGGTTAAGATGGGTATGGGCTACAAAATAAACGTGGTAGATTTCAAAATGGGGCTCACATACGATCGAACGGTCGGTGTGAAGTTTTAAGGAAAGAGGGGGGATGAAAATAGAAAGTTGTAAACGGACAATTTATTTGACGATCAAGCACCTAGGATGAGTTTAAATTAGTCCATTTAGGTAGGTGAGGTCCACAAATTGAAGCTCCACAGTCATTTAATAGGTCTCTTGCACATGAGAATGTTCTGGAGAAAAATCTTCAAAATTTTTAGAAAGCTCGGTTTTGGAGGGGATTCTCTACGTTGGTTAGCTTGGAGGGATCCCAATGATCATCTAGAAGGTTCCCCAGCTTCCCACGTAAAGAGAAATCTTGGATTGAAAGTTCTTGTGTTACAAGAGGTGAGTTTGGAGAGAGATACTGACGAGGACACACAATGAAATCAGGAAAAACCCCATGGGAGGCGATTTTAATGGGCTACAAAGAAGGTGGATGGCTTGGATCATTGAAAGGACCCACCGAATGGACGGTGTGGAC
Source organism: Liriodendron chinense (assembly GCA_003013855.2). Taxonomy (NCBI): domain Eukaryota; kingdom Viridiplantae; phylum Streptophyta; class Magnoliopsida; order Magnoliales; family Magnoliaceae; genus Liriodendron; species Liriodendron chinense. Next base: position 6,972,925 of record ML058368.1, read on the forward strand.
AGGGCAGTGGACGCACAACATCCTTGCTGTTATATAGGCGCCCGCTCGCCGACCGGTGGCGGGCTGGCTGGCCCGGCCAGAGGTGGTGGCCACGATGGGTCCCCCTGTGATACATATTTGAAATCCACTCCATCCAGTAGGTGAGCCTTGCAAAATTAGGCATTGACGCCAAAACGGAGACAGGTCCGAGGTGAGATGACCCCATTTATAATTAAAATTTTGATTCATCTATTTGTAGGATGATCGGAGCGTTGAAATTCGATGTATACGGTTAAACTGTGTCCAAATGCTAAAGTTCGGGGTTTTGCGTCGATATGATCGTTGAAAATTTTCAAACTTAAAAATGACAGTTTATCTTAAGTTTAACTAATGACATTTTTGTAATTATCATAAATTTTCGAGTTTAACGGAATCTAACTCTTCTACGTTGTTAATGAGGTTATTCTAAGCAACTTTAATAAATGGTACCCTATCGGATTTTTTATGGATGGTCCATTATTCTTCAAACAATGCTAAATGTATGATAATTAATTAAAATAAACTTAAAATGAATTTTCAAAAATTTCAAATAAATCTAAAAAATTTGGAGCGTTGCACAAATTGTGCTTGTAATCGATGTATAAATATTTCTTTACATAGTTGATTGTTGATTTGGACGAGGTCCCATAGTTTTTACCTTTGTTGATGGTTTTTCATGTAAAAATCTAATGGTTGATGATTTAATAGTATTTATTGTATTCTCATTAGGGTTGTCAACAGACCGGATCTTGGTTCGGATCCGCTCTGAATTTTTCGAATTCGGATCAACGATCTAGATCAACGGGTCGAAATGGATCAACGAATGTGAGCCGTTTAATAATCAGGTCGGATTCGGATCATCCTCGATCCGATCCGTTAATGATCCGACTCATCAAGTATAAAAGGAAAAAAAAATCCCTAAATTCCTAAGCACCTCCGTTCAACCGTTCCCTCTTGCCTCTCTGCTCTCAAATTGCTTCCCTCTCAAAACCAGGTATGTCTCTCTGCATCTCTCTCTCTCTCTCTCTCTCTCTCTCTCTCTCTCTCTACATATCTCTCTATCTCTAACTGAATCTCTCTCTCTCTCTCTCTCTCTCTCTCTCTCTCTCTCTCCTTCTTTGGATGGCCCGTCGGCCGCCGGAGGCCCGGAGATGGGTGTGTGGCTAGCTAACAGCGGTGGGTGTGTGGCTAGCTAATAGGGGTAGGTCTATGCGTGGCTAACAGGGTTGCAGGGGTGAGTGCGTGCATAGCTAACAGGGTGTGTGCGTGCGTAGCTAACAGGGTGGGTGTGTAGCTTACAGGGTGGGTGTGTGCATAGGATTTCGGATCGGGTCGGATCGGAGTTGGATCAGCCGAATCTCTATCGGGTCAGATTTCGGATAAGTGTTTAGATATCCATCGAATTTCGGGTCAGATACGGATCATCCGGATTATAAATCGGATTGGATTCGGATCAGCTATGATCCGCTCCAAATCCGATCCGTTGACAGCTCTAATTATCATACAATTCACATAGTTCAGGTGTGAGATCTTGAAATGTTGTGCAACTTACCCAACATTGCGTTGAATAGTCGACTGGTCCCATTGCTGAAAAACCGAGTATACGGGGTATATCTGCGAGTGCAGGATCACAAAACTTCCAAGGCTCACCCTTTTTCAACTGGATAAGATAAAACAACGGATGCATTTGCTGATAAACCACGTCCGTTCGATATTAAAAAAATGGTCACATGGAAAAAAGAGTTTTATAACAAGAAGGCAGTGTCCAACCATAACATCGTACAGCTATTATAATCAATACACGTGTTCCGATGAACGTGCCACCACCTTCCAGGAGGTGTGGGGTCCACCCAAACAGGTACTTCGCACCTGAGCAGGTGGTGGACCCTACTAGTTACCAATGGAGGAATTATAGGTTCTGTTGCATACAGATGAGTTAATAGTATCCTGATGCATCCATTTTGTACAAGACCACGGATGGGTGATCCAGACCGTTGATATGATGGGCCTCAGCATGGATGGGTTATGCCCTAAACATTTAGGAAATTATATATATATATATATATATATATGTATATATATATATATATATATATATATATATATATATATGGTTCCATTAGATATCCTGATCCCCCAAACTGTGGGCCCTACTTGTACACATTGGCCCACAAGTATAGTCAAACCGCACCAGAACTATCTTGTCCCCTCTAAATCCGACGGCTCACATTGTTTTGTTTTTAAAGTGCCAATTCCACCAACCCGTGCTGACAAGGATGCGATTTGCCTTTTGCCCGGGGTTACACGGATCCCCTGTAACTCAAACTGTATGGGGCCCACCATGATTTTTATGCTACATCAACTCCGTTCATCCAAATTCTTCAGCTTATATATTTTAGGACATGAGCGCAAACATGGGGAAGATTTAAAACTCATGTGTGCCATACCACTAGGAAACATTGGGGATGGAGACATTAATTGTTTATATCTTTCTGGAGCACACCTTGATGTTTAGATCCCATATGCAATCCGTTCTCACCTGGATGAAGGGTAAAAACCAAATAGAAGCATGATCCGAAACCTCTGTTACCCCACTAAGGATTCAACAGTAAGAGCTCAATCCTCACTCGTCTGGCCTACACGAACCTGGGATCTCTCCTCATATTCGTATTCATGTACTAAAAATAACTGATGAAACAGATGAACCGAGTGGATATATCACGTACAAACTTCTTATTGGGCCCCACAGATCTATGGCTCACAGGGGAGCTGTGTAAACCCCGGGTTTCATGCAAGTCGCGTACTGCGAGCACGCGGATTGAGGCAGGGGTAACAGCTTTTAGAGGGTGAGGCCCTGATCGTGGGGCCCACCTAGATGTTCGTGTTATATATCCACGCCGTCCATCCGTTCTCAAAGATCATTCTAGTCGATGGTCCAAAAAATCAGACCACACTACAGGAAAATAGTGGTGTTTAAAGCTCACCATTTAAAACTTCCTAAAGCCCACTGTAATGTTTATTTTTCATCCAAATTTGTTGATAAGGTAATACAGATCTAGATGAAGGGAAACACAGATAGTAGCTTGAACCAAAACTTTTGTAGCCCTCAGGAAGTTTTTAATGGTAGGAATCAATTCATATTATTTGGTAAATCTGTCCATCTTTAGGACCATGTCCTAAAATGAGCTGTAAAAACGAATGGACGTAGTGGATATAAAACAAATACATCAATGTGGGTGTACGGTCAGGGCCAAGTAAGTTACTCCCTCACCTAATCCGCACCCACCACCACTGTGGCAAAGGTCAAATACCAGGACCACAGAGTCCAAGGGGACTAATACCATGGGCCCCACTTTATCCATCACATCAAATGTCTTAACGTATCTGCGCATGTCGGTAAAGCGGAATACATGCACGTATAAAAGAAAATGCCATGAATAAAATACTGGTATGAGGGCAGACCATGATGCTCTATGCTCATATGCACATAGCCCATGTCGACGTGGCATATACATGCTAAATCTGAACCGTCCAAATCATGAAATCCACTGTAGATGGTTCACAACACAAAACATCACACTGAGACGGATCACTAAAACCTTCAGATTGGCGGGCACTAAATGGTTGGTTAAAAAAAAATAGCAGTGAGAGATCGAATCTCAACAAACAAGCATCCACCAATCAGAGTCTTGTATTGTCCAATCAATCCATTGACAGTGTTGGTCCACGGTTTAAAGCTTTTACACGTGTGCGAATGTTACGTGTATAGGTGTATAGGCCTCGGTGCTTGAAACTGCTACTCAAAAAGCAACCAGGATTGCAAATGAAAATTGGTAGAATATTTGAGACAGCCAGTGGTTTTTCTTACGGTTGACAGTAAGCCAAGGTTTGAGAAATCCATGGGCAGCAAAGAAGAGTCCTTTGAAAAACTCTATAAAAAGGAGCAGATTTCATAGCTTCTCAAATCCCACTCGCTAAAAAGCATCTCTTCTTTTCTCCGAAACCATACTTCTATCTTTTTACATATTTGCATTTAAGATGGACTCCGTACGAGATTGGATCTCAGGACACAAGCTTACTAGCATTGGTACTCTCTCTCTCTCTCTCTCTCACTCTCTCCATTTAGATTTTTCAGCTTTAATCTACCATCTAAACATAGGCTAGATTTCTGTGAATCACCATCCTCTCTTCACACGTGTCACTCATTTATAGCTATCCAGACCATTCAAATTGTGGGGTGCATTTTTGATATGAAACATATCTCTAAAACCACTCTAGCAATCCTAACCGTCTGAGATGGTTACTGTCATCTTCAATGACAATGTCTACTATATGCAAGTAGGTTTTGGACATTTTTAAACTTGCAATTAGTTTTCTTAGATGGAAAACATTGAATTTTTTAGCGACCCGGTATGACATTTTAAGTTATTTTTGGACCTTTAAAATGTGATTGGCATAGGTAATTGTATGGTTCAAATTTCGTCTATAAAAGACAGCAAATGGCTTATATCAAATGCTGACTCTATCAATGTTTATGTTTTAGGCACTCTGTGGGCCTCAGCGATTGGTGCATCACTAGTTTACACAGGTGCAAGATCGCCACTAAAGACAAGCCTCAGGCTCATACATGCTAGGTAGTCAAGGGAGACTTGCATATATGTCCTACACACATGCTTATAATGTTCTAACAGGTGTGAACTGAATGTATGGTGCAGGATGCATGCACAAGCGCTAACCCTCGCAGTCCTCTCGAGTGCGGCGATCGTCCATTACTATGAAAAACATGGTGCAGAGGAAGGAGAAAATGCAACCCATATGCATGTGGCTAAATGAGGATCATGCATCGATCATCTGGTCATCGACAGACTGGGCCCAGCCTGCATTTCGCAATTCTTGGGCTGGCTAAAGTTAAAAATTTTATTTCCATAACTTCAGGCCCAGCTCATTAACGGCCCTAACTATTTATAACCTATGATTCTGTTATGGAATTTTCTTAGGATTTGGGAATTGTCACAAGTCCAATTTGTACGTAGATATATAATATAAGAATTTCATAAATAGTATTGTGATTGTGCTCTTATGTTTTAAATGTTCTCATGTATGTTCCATGCACGGTTATTTTGAATGGATTGGATGTCATATACACATGATCCACTGTGATTTATCTTGTCACACTCGTTTGTACAAAGTACTGATGGTAGATTTTCTTCATTGCCTGTGATGGCCCACCAAACAAAATAAATGATGTCTGCTTCTCTTTATCAACACATGGTATCTAACGGACTGGAATGGAATCGTGTGCCAAGCTCTTTGGACCCACATGTTGTGTATAACCCACTTCGTCCATCAGGTGATAACCTTATGTTCACCGAGCATACAAAAGATCAACTCATGTTGTGTATGATCCACTTAGGTCTACCAGGTGATAACCTTATGTCCGCTGACCATATAAAAGATCAACTTGATAATAAAGTTACATGGCCACACCAACTAGAACAACGTAAAATTATGCCTAAAACCTAAGTTTATATATATATATATATATATATATATATATATATATATATATATATATATATATATATATATATATATATATATATAATCTTAGATTTGGGTGAGAGGGGTAATTTTCCCAGGGTAAAAATGTCCCTTCAGTTTGGTTTCCAAGCTCGGGCATGCTGCATAAGCTAAAGAGGGTCTCTCTCTTTGGAGTCTAAATGTGTTTTTCGTTGTTAGATTTGCTAACAGGACAATGAGGAAAGAGTCTAGAGATGTGTTTTTCGTTGTTAGATTTTCTAATAGGACAATGAGGAAAGAGAGAAGGTTTCTCTTAAAAGAGGGGGCTACACGATACAATTGGAAAGAGGGCCCAAACCAAACCAATCCATGCCCTAAAAGCTACAGTCACCGCACCTAATCATCCACCTAATGTTCGCAGACACACAGGGGAGCAGGGCCTTGATGCGCTTCCACATCGGTGATTAGGGCTCTCAATGGGTCGAATCCGGCTCCAAGTTCGAATATCTATATACGGATTCGGATCCAACTCGGATCCAAAAGGTGATATCCATATCCAATTCATTTATAAATAGTTAGATCAATTTCCGATCCAAAATCCATATAACCATCGGATTCGGGTCAGATCTAGGTCCGAATCCACTCCATTACAAATCTAAAAAAATACATAATATAAAATATTTAATTTAGTAGCAAAATGATGCAAATCCCACTATTTACTGTGATATGGTTGACCTGAGAGTGACATGTCTCAATTTTGAGACATGGCCTAAAATAATCTGGAAAACGGATGGCCAGCATGCATATAACATAAACAGAAAGGTGACAATGAGTCGGATCTGGATCGGATTCGGATCGAACTCATATATGTTTCTATGAATCCAAATCCGGTCCATTTAAGTAATCGGACCTATTTTAAGATCCAAATCTGGTCCATTTAAATAATTGAACCTATTTTAAGATCCAAATCCACATTATATGGATTTAGAGCGAATTGGATCTTAGATTTGACCTGCTCCATTGAGAGCCCTATCGGGCGATGCAAAAGAGCACCCTGCCTTAGCTGAGGGATCTTCCAAGCCTCTGAAATACTTTGCGCTGATGAATTTTCCCTAGCAAGAAGAATCGGGCCTGAACTTCGCATTCCACGCCATCCGCATATGAAAAGAGGTCATCATCGCTTTAAGGTTTTTGACTCCTAAACCACCCTCAGCCTTTGGGAGACAGATGCTCTTCCAATTCCTCTAGTGGTAGTGCTTTTTTCATCCTTCCTAGCCCCAGGAAAAATCTGAGAATGCCCTTTCCAAATCTGACAGCAGGCAGGCTCGAATGTTCGAAGCAATGAGAGTGTGGATCGGGATGCTGGACAGCACATGATTGATGAGCGTTAATTTGCTTGCTTGCGTTAGAATCCTCCCCTTCCAATTTGAAATTCTGCTATAAATTTTCTCCAGGAGCGGCTAAAAGTAAGATCTCCTAGGTCTCCCACAGAAATTAGGCACCCCCAGGTAGCAAAACGACTCCTTTCCTCTCTTGAAATCCAGCTTCGCTTCAATATATTTGATGCACGATGCTGATTGAGACAAGGGCATAATGAAAAAAACTCTTTTGGAGGTTGATTTTTGACCTGAAGTTGATTCGTACTTAGCGAGGAAGGAGGAGATCGTCTTTAAAGATTTTGCACTCTCCAGAATGAAAAGGCTTGGAGAGATGGGGTCCCCCTTGTAGAGACCCTTAAAAGATTTAAAAAAGCCACATGACTCGCTATTAATAAGCACCGAAAACCAAGAATTGCTTGAACACTTCTCTACCAAAAGGAGCACTACATCTTGCTAGCAGATCAGCCATAGGTTTAGGAAGCTCAATCACAGTAATGGCTAGATCCTCAGCAGAAAGCTGACCCCTAGACTAGGTCTCTCCACTCACTACTTCAGGGGCTCTTCCCCCCTCCTTCGCAGGTGCCTTTCCACAAACACCTGACAGGGGAACTAATGCCATAGGAGAATCCTCCTGCTAGGAGTTTGCAGTATGAACATTTTCAGAAGCAATTGGATCGGGATTTCCACAAACATCTGGTGATGGATCGGGCGACTCTGGCTGTGCTTCATGCAGGAGTCCTGGATGATGAAAAACATGTTATACCCACTGCCTGGTAGTTTCCCCATGGGAAAATAACTCGTTTGCTAAACCCACAACGCCCTCGACCATATCTGGGTGCTCCAAGGAGGCCCAGACAGGCTAAGATATTCTAACAACTTCCAGTTTTCTGGCACATAAAATATTAGCCCCGGGTCGAAGGATGACCTTAACCCTTGCCACGATCTGGATTAGACCAAGGAGCAAAGACCTGTCGACCTCTAGGACTGTCCCGGAAGTTTTCCCTAAATCCATAACTACTGACTCCAGCCATGCGTGCGACGGGATCTCCCCATGGGAAAATAGCTCGTTAGCTAAACCTGTTATGCCCTCGAACATATCTGGTTGCACCAAGGAGGCCCAAAGAAGGTAAGATATTCCAGCAACCTCCAGTTTTTTGACACAGAAAATATCAGCCCTGGGTCGAAGGATGACCTTAACCCTTACCACAATTTGGATTGAAATTGCGGTTTTACCGCTAATAGAAATACTTGGAAGTATGCCAAATGTCTTAGAGGGGGGAGGGGGTGAATAGAAATTTTAAAATTATCAGTTAGAATTGTGAGATTTAACAATCCAAATATCTAAGCTAGAAGGAGTACATGAACATATTTAGTATAGTGCAAAGACTTCCAAGATAACATGTATCATTGGCAATATATCAAACACAACATAAGCATGATTGTAGAACTTCAATTCATTGAGCAGAATAAACAAGATAAAGATATATGAAGAGTAATAAAGAGACAATCATTCAATCCGTTGCACAACAATATATAGTGGTTCGATGTTGGGTCTACTCCACTCCCGACTGATCCACTCATCCCTTGAGTGGCCGGATTTCACTACGAACGTGGTGTTAGGGTTAGGAGCCCTATAACGGAAGCAATCAAAGCAGGCGACGAACACACCACGATGGCAATCACATAAGCAAATCGACACACACAAGAAGGCAATCTAATTTTTATATGGAAAAACCCCTCACGGGTAAAAAACCACGGCACAAAGTGACACCAATCCACTATGATATCAAAAGTTACAAGAGATAGAAGAAATACAACCCGAATCACGGCCCACAAGAGAAATCCCAAGCTAACAAAGCTAATTCTCACATGAGAAGGACAAACCCATCATTTTCCCTCATCTCAGAGAACTCTAAGCTTCCTCCTAGCCCTTTCTCTCACCCTAGAACCCTCTCAATCACTCTAGAAAACCTTGACCCATTTGCGGCCACCCTAATCCCAGATTATATCTCCTTAAATAAGGGAAAATAAAAAATTAGAAATTCCTTGCGCAACAAACAGCACAAGAAACCAAGTCCAACAATGAGACTTTCGGCCAGCCGACCGGATTGCCCAAAAAGGTTCCAACAACTTGTGTTTCAAACTCCATTGTGACTGACCGGTCGACCGGTCGGTTAGTGGCCTCCGTCCATGGAGAGTAGAGGCGTCCAATCCCAACATGTGGTGTTAAATTAGGTTCACCATCAACCTTTACATTCTATGCATCTAGGACCGCATTTACCATCCGTCGATGGCCCTCTAAAGGACTTGCAGAGTTTGGATTTTAAACTCTCTCTCTCTCTCTCTCTCTCTCTCTCTCTCTCTCTCTCTCACACACACACACACACACACACACACACACACACACATCTCTACACCATTTTCCTAGTTATAATTTCTCTAAAGCAATAGAAATTGCACTTGAAAATGAAGCCAACTTGAATTCAAACGAAAATAGAAACTTGCCCAAAAAAAGGAAAAATAACAACTAATTCTAATTCTAGTTGTGAATAGTCTTGGAAATCAAGTCTACTCAGCCTCTTACGCCATCAATTTGCTTTAAGCTTGTACATATTCTTCTTAGTGTTCAAAGTATCGATATTGCTATAAGTTTCGTTGGTCGAGGATATAGAAGAAACATCAATATTGTCGATAATATTGTTGATGAGCGAAAATGCATGAAAGCATAAGAAAAATGGTGAAATTTTCAGTGTAACTTTAAGAGATGCTAAAATACACATATTTTCTTATTTAGCAATAAAAATTATAAAAAAATGCATACATAATAAGTGTTCATTTAATGGGGCCTTAAAAGCAAGTGCCCTTGTAAAAAATCAATCCAACCATCTCATCCAACCATCCATCCATCCAAACATCCATATGATATTTTGCTCAGAAATCATCAACAATTGGAAATGAAACAAATGTTTATGATCTTGATATTGCGCATGTCGCAATAATGATAATATCGAGATATTATCAATATTATCACTGAAAAATCGAACACTGGATATAATTATGTGCCCATAAAAAATTTTGAAATGAAAATTTTTTAATAAACAATTTTTTGGTGATATGTATAGATCGGTAACATCATTGAAATATCCCAATACACTTGTGATTCAGCGACACCTAGAATTTACACAAAAGAAAACACTGGCAATACATCAATATATTTGCATTATACATAGTTGAAAATATTGATGATACATAGCCATACATGCTGATAGCTGGAATTTTCTGATAGCAACAGTGTTATCGATATTGCTATTAATATTATTGGTATTGGTATTGCAGAACTAGAGGTAAAACTAATATCGGGGTACTTCGAACAATGGTTCTTTCAAAATTAAATCTGATCTACCTAGCATGTTGTCCCAATATTAGAAATAGGTGGATGGTTTAGATAAATTTAAAACAGTTTTTTAGAGTCTTATACATTTATGTTGCTACCTGCGGCCTATCCAACTTATTGATCAACCCAATTTTTTTTTTCTTTATTTAACTTATGGATCAACTTGATTCTTTGGCTAGGCTATCAATATAGTGTAGTTTTGATGGGTGCATTGGATCTGGGGGCTTATCATGCCGTGCTAGTACATGTGTGGCGTGTATATGAGCTTTAGTGCACACGTATGTAGGCTCACAAAGCTAAAAAAGATACCTGTTTGGATCTCTTGGGAATTTTAGTTCCAATATTAAGCAACAACTTTTTTGTCACCTTGTTTTGCATTTTAAATTTCAGAACTTTGATATGCTGTTGGGCAAGCCTTTTCATCAAGTTGGTGGCGAAACACACATTGTTGCTTGATGCTTGTATGGCATGGTCTATCCACCGTGCGATCAATAGTCAACTGGCCACATTGTTGAAGAACCGAGCATGCAAGGTATATCCTCGGCTGAAGGATCATGAAATTGTTCTGTATTTCAAGTTCCAAGGCCTCCCTTTTTCAACTGTATCAGATAAAACAACGGATGCATTTGCTGAGAAACCACGTCCGTTCGTTAATAAAACAATGGTCACAAGGAAAAAAGTGTCATATAACAAAAAGATTGTGTCTAACGATGACACGTGGGATCATCCTATAACATCGTACGTACAACTATTATAATTATACACATGTTCCGATGATCGTTCCAGCACCTTCCTAGGGGTGTGGGGTCCACTCAAACAGATACTTCGCATCTGAGCAGGTGGTGGACCCTACTAGTTACCAGCAGAGGAATTATAGGGTCCTATTGCATGGAAATGAGTTAATAGTATCCCGACATATCCATTTTCTACAAGGCCATGGATGGGTGATCCAGACTGTTGATATGATGAGCCTCTGCATCAATGGACTATGACCTAAATATTTACTGACCGTGTCAACAAAATATCTATATTGTAGATGAAAGATATCTTTGTAGCTCTGGAGCACTATTCAATAGGTTTTTTGACCATTTTGCCCCTCTATTACTTTTCAGATGGTACGAAGTTGAGTGACTTGTAAGCTAAAGCCGATTTTGACCCAATTAAGGGAGTGGGTCCCAACTAAGAGTGAAAGGGTCTCCCATGCAAGATCAGATTCATTCATTTGAATCGGCCACCTTGGAATCCTAGGTGGGACCTTATCAGATTACCACGGAGCCCCTCGGTGGCCCATAAAAGTACCAACATTTTACATTAATTTGGGTGTTGTTTCCTTCACCGTGGTCCATCTGTGTTGAGTACCGCCCTTAGTTTTTTGCCAATGCCATGAAATTAAAACCCCCATCCTCTAGATGTGATGGATCTTCCTTCAAACTAGCAAGTGGGCCACACGAAAGCCAACCAAGGAACTTACATGATGTGGAGGGAGATGGTTTGGCGACATCCATGGATCATGAGTGAGATCCATGGATCAATGGATCGCAACTGGCAACTGTGTATTACAAATGTGTGAGTGGATCGCAGATCACACACATCTGTGATTCACTTCACACATCTGCGATCCATGGCTCCCAACTGTGATCTACATCACCCTACTACTATCTAACTCTCTAATTTGTGATCCATAGTACACACATTTGTGATCTAACTCTCTCATCTGCGATACACAACACCTTGTTGTTATCCAACTATTACTCACGTCTGTGATCCACAGTACACATTTGCGATCCAATTCTCCCATTTGTGTTCCAACTCTCCTAGATGCGATCTATGTCTCCCATCTGCGATCCACATCATCCTGCTGCGATTCAACTCTCTCATCTGCAATCCCACATCTAACGGCTTGGAAGAAGATAGAAAAGAAGAAAAGGAAAGGAAATAAAAAAAGCTCTTTTGGGGCTGATGCGGCAGGCCCTACATCTTGTAAGTGCCTTCGTTGGCTTTTGTGTGACTCACTTGCTAGTCTAAAGGAAGATCCACCACATCTAGAGGATGGGGGTTTTAATTTCATGGCATGGGCTAAAAAATTAAGGGTGAAACAACACAGGTGGATCACAGTAAAGGAAACAACACCAAAATTTTGTGGGCCATCGATTGCGTGGTAATCCGATAAGGTCCCCCTCAAGGTTCCAAGGGTGGTCGGTTTAAATGAATGGATCTGATTTTGCATAGGAGGTCATTTCACTCTTCGTTGGGACCTACTTCCTCGATTGGGTTGAAACCCACTTTAGCTTATGAGTAACTCAACCATCGTACCATCTAAAAAGGGATATAGGGGCAAAATGGTCCGAAACATCCCATGAATAGTGATCCAAGGCTACAAAGATATCTTTTAGCTATAGTACAAACATTTTGTTGACACAGTCCGACTTAAGGACTTTATTAGTCGTTAACCCACCTGTACTGGCAAGGACGCGACTTGCTTGTTACTCGGGTTTACACTACTCCCCGGAACCCCAAGGGCCTGTTTGATTTCCATTTACATGCGTAAATACAAGCAAATGGGTAATTATCACTTACCATGTAATTTCTGTACTTTTTAACAGTGATAGTTTTCTTTTTTTTGAGCACTAAAATTGAGGAATGTACAATTTTTTTGTGGGGCCCACTGTAATACATGTGGCTTATCTACACCGTCCATCTGTTTTGCAAGGTGATTGTAGGCCATGGACCCAAAATTGAGGCAAATCCAAAGCTTAAGTGGACCACGCCACATAAAATAATGGTTTGAATATATACCATAAAAAATCATTTATGATTATGATTTCCAATGGTGTGGGCTACTTGAGCTTTGGAAATACCTCATTTTTGGGCTAATCCTCTAAAAATGTTATGGTAAAACAAATGGACAACATAGATATGTCACATAGATCACAATAGAACCCATGAATGTATGATTATTATTTTTCGAATGTATTTACAAGGAGTAAATATACTCTCCATGTATCAAACAGAGGGAAATGATAATAATTACCTACTTGCATTCATTTACCAGCATTTACCCAGTGGAAATGAAAAACAAACACCCCCAAAGTTCTGTGGGACTCACTATGATGTTTGTGTTATATCCGCTCTGTCCATCCAATTCTTCAGCAAGGAAACATTACGGATGGAGATATCAACCGTTGATACCTTCCTGGAGCCCGCCTTAATGTTTAGATCCTATCCAACCCATTCATAAGGTGATTCCCACTAGGATGAGGGGAAAGACAAATATGACCCTGATCAGAAACTTCCCTTACTCCACTAAAGGTTTCAATTGTAAGCGTTAAATCCTCACTCGTGTCCCATGTGTCTTCAATATCCCCTCATGTTTGGCCTTATTTCCTAAAAAGAGCTGACGAAACGGATGAACGGAGTGAATATAAGGCAAAAATTCTTAGTGGGCCCACAGACCTACGGTTCATAGTAGAGTCGTGTAACCCCGGTTACTGGTAAGAATCGTAATTCTAGCAATGGCCACGAGGATTGGGTGAGGCAGGGATAATAGCTTAGGGGTTGAGGCCTGATCGCGGGGCCACTTTGATGTACGTGTTGTTATATATCCATGCTGTTCATAAGTTTTTCCAGCTCATTTTATTCCACAGTCCAAAAAAAAAAAAGAGACATCCAAGTTTCAGGTAGACCACGCCACAAGGAAACAGTGGTGATTGAAACCCACCATTAAAAACTTACCATTGCCCGCTGTAATGTTTATTTTTCATCCAACCTACTGATATGAGGGGAAAAAACAAATGGTAGCTTTATCTAAAAAAGCTTTTGTGCCCCTAAAATATTCATAAGGGTGGGAATCAATTCAATCTGTCTCATTTTTTTTGGACCATGACCTAAAATGAGCTGTAAAAATGGATGGACAGTGTTGATATAGAACAAATACATCAAAGTGAAACCTATGCTAAGGGCCTCACCGACTAAGTTATTACACCTGCCACACCTAATCAGCGCCCACCACGCATATGAGGACTTGCACTATCATAACAAAGGTCAAATACCATGACCGAAAAAAAAAAAAAAAAAAAAAAGAAAAGAAGAAGCCATGACCATAGGATTCAAAGGCGACTAATACCATGGGTCCCACTTTATCCATCACATCAAATGTCTCCACCTATCTGCGCATGTTGGTAAAGAGGAATACATGCACGAATAAAGATACTCATATGAACATGGCTCATGCCTACGTGGCATGCAAATAGATATTCATATGCACATGACGGTTTGAATTTTTACACGTGTACCAATGCTACGTGCCGATACAGGCTTCGGTGCTTGAAACTGCTACTCAAAAAGCAACCAGGATTGCAAATGAAAATCTGGTTGAATATTTGCGACAGCCAGTGGTTTTTTCTTACGGTTGACAGTAGACCAAGGTTTGAGAAATCCATGGGCAGCAAAGAAGAGTCCTCTGAAAAACTATATAAAAAGGAGCAGATTTCCTAGCTTCTCAAATATCCCACTCACTAAAAAGCATCCATTCTTTTCTCCAAAACCATCCTTCTATCTTTTTACATATTTGCATTTGAGATGGACTCTGTACGAGATTGGATCTCAGAACACAAGCTTACTAGCATTGGTAATCTCTCTCTCTCTCTCGTTAGATTTTTCAGCTTTAATCTACTATCTAACATGGGCCTGTGAACCATCATCCTCTTCACATATGTCATTGATTTATAGCTATCTAGACCATCCAAATTGTGGGGTGCATTGTTGATGGAACACATCTCTCTAAAACCACTCAAGCAATCCTAACCGTATAATATGGTTACTGTCATTATCCATGACAATCTATACTATATATAATGCAAGTAGGTCTTGGACAATTTTAAACTTGCAATTAGTCTTCTTAGATGGAAAACCTTGAATTTTTCAAAGATCTGGTGTGACATTTTAAGTTATTTTTGGACCTTTAAAATGTGGTTGGCATAAGTCGTATGGTTCAAATTTCATCCATAAAAGATAAGCAAATGCTGATTATATTTTCTCTAGTGACCTCTCTGTTCCTGCAAAACCACTGTCACTTTTTATCTTTATAATCTTTTTAGTGTGATTTTGGCTTATGTTCTGTTCATATTTCGGCAAGAGATTTGGACCGTACGATTGTGCCATGTGTAGGAGTCTAGATCCACAAACTATAGTTGGAAAAGATCATGCAAAATGTGATCGTTCAATACCATTTTGTAAGGAAGAATATTTTGTACGACCCAGTTGTTTGTAAGGAAGATCATGCAAAATGTGCCTACTTTAACATACAAGCCGGTTGTTTCCATAAATTTATTCCTTGTGGAGGAGATCTGAGCCATGAAAAAGGTGGGCCAGACAACTAGATTATCTGAGGAAAACGTCAAGCTTATCCACTCATTGGGTTGCTCACGCCATTGAAATCAATGGATAGACGATGTTCTGACTCAATGTAGTGTGGCCTACCTCGTGAGTTGATCAGCCTGATGTTAGGTGATCTCCATAGCGTGGTTCATCTTTCTCACAGATGAGATCTCCTACGTGCAGGACACGTTCGCCGGAATAGCAGTGTGTGCATGTGAGTTCATGCGAATATTTCTCATTTTTCAGTTGTAGAGTATAATACCCGGTGCAGTCAGCACATAGTTCACTCCATGCAGCATAACCCGAAAATTACAGTGATCGCTTGATCCTAACTATCAACTTGGTGTTTGTCAAAAGGATGGTTAATTCAGATGGTCAACAATCAAAAGTTCAACGAGCCAGATCAGATGGTTAAGATCGTTCTGAGTCAGTTTCAGATGGTAGAAATGTTTTATACACGAAGTATTATAATATAGTGTTCTTCTTGATGGGCCGGGCTGAGTTTGAGTGTTGTACGGGCCCAACCTGTTTATTAATCAGTTCCACCCTGAATATGGGCCTAAACAAAGGGCCCCAAAATCACCCATATTGATTGAACTGATGTTGGCATTTGCAATGTTTATGTTTTAGGCACTCTGTGGGCCTCTGCAATCGGCACATCACTCGCTTACACAGGTGCAAGATCGCCATTGAAGACAAGCCTTAGGCTCATACATGCTAGGTAATCGAGGGTGCCATGCACATATGTTGATACGCACATGATTGAGGCACAATCTAACACATGTGAACTGAATATGCACATGCTTGAGTCACAATGTTCTAACTTGTGTGAACTGAATGTATGGTGTAGGATGCATGCACAAGCGCTAACCCTTGCCGTCCTCTCGAGTGCGGCGATCATCCATTACTATGAAAAGCACGATGCAAAGGAAGTAGAAAATGTGGCCCATATGCATTTGGCTAAATGAGAATCATTGATTATCTATAGTTCTCGACAGGCTGGGCCCTGACTTCATGTTTTGCTTGTTGGGCCGGCCCAACTCAACATCTTGATTTCTCTAGGCTCAAACCTAGCTTAGTAACTACCCTAATTATGATATGAAATTTTCTTAGGACTGGGGGATTGTCCCACGTCCAAAGTTGAATGTAAATAATATAAGAATTTCAGAAATGGTATTGTAGTTGTGTTTTTATGTTTCAGGTACTTTCACGTATGTTTCATGCACGGTTCCTCCTTTTGAATGGATCGGATGTCAAACACACATGGTCCGCTTCAAATTATCTAATTGAAAGTACATTCCTCCTTTTGAATGGATTAGATGTCATACACACATGATCCGCTCCAAATTATCTAATTGAAAGTACATGTTTGGGCCATCTTATGAGTGGACCGGCCTGATCATTGAACCAGGGGATCTTGATGGTGGGGCTAACCTTCCGGACAGATCAGATGTTATATACACATGGCAAGTCATCTTTGTTGGGAAAACAGAGCAAGTCCTTGTGTGACTCGTTTGGTGGAAGCAACCTTATATTTGATCAAACAATACAATAGGAAACAAAAGAATACAAGTAATCATAGAGAACACATGATTTTACATGAAAAATCCTTGTGGGAAAAAACTACAGCACAAAGCAACAAACAAATCGATTATGAAAACAAATTACAACATATGAAAACAACTTACATGCAAAAACCGTTGTCTCTATAGACAAATCCCATTCAAAACTCTAGCTTCTCTAGAACAAGCTTAACATAACCCTAGTCCCATATTATTCCCATTATATTGTTACACCAAAATTAGGAAACAAATACATTAATTACGTAAAACCGCGCCACCGTTGATTGATGACCTCAATCGATCAAGACTGATTGCATGTTGTTTCTTTGACGACCATGAGAAGACATCTGAACCAAAATGTAACACAAATTTGAGCACCTAACAAGTTATTAATGTTAGGAAAAAACTGATTGGCCCCGTAGCGGAAGTGAGGAAAAATCAAACGAGATAATTAGAATGATCAAGCAAATCAACACACACAAGAAGGCAATTTGAATTTTACGTGGAAAATCCCTTTAAATAGTAAACAACCAAAATTAGCAACAAATCCCCCGCAATTGACTTTACAGTTCGTGTATCATCAGGCGTCCGATAGAACTAAAATTTGTCCAGAGAGTTCCAACAAAAAAAATTAGAGAACTTTGGACGCCTTGCAATAGTCATCGAGTGCCCTACAACCTCCAAAAAACAGATCCAGTAGTCCAGATTTCAAAAGCCTATCTAGGGCAGTTTGGGCAACTGACCAAGTTCTATTTGTCACTCGAAGCCCTCTCAATGTCAAGATTGAAGATATCCCCAAGAATAAATTGGTAATAGCTGTATAAAATTTACTAAGATTTTGAGTACCTTTAATATACTTCGAAAATCTCTCAATTGCCTGCAAGTATAATACCACATGTAGGATATGGACACCCCACTTCTAGAGATACTAGGATAAATTGAATAAACAAGCCATGGGCCTAGTGTTAAGAGAACTGGCCTTAACACCCCACACACAAGCCATAAAGGAGAGTAAAATGAAAAATATCTTATTGCTCTCTCTCTCTCTCTCTCTCTCTCTCTCACACACACACACACACACACACACACACATCATTACACCATTTCCCTACTTAAAAATTCTCTAAATCAACAGAAATTGCATTTGAAAATGAAGCTAACTTGAATTCAAACTTTAAATAGACACTTGCCAAAAATAAAAATAAAAATGGAAATATAACAACTAATTGCAATTCTAGTTGTATTTAGGCTTGTAAATCAACTCTACCCAGCCTCTTATGCCATCAATTTGCTTTAAGCTTGTAAATGTTCTTCTTAATGTTTGAAGTATTGATATTGCGATAAGTTTCGTTGGTCGGGACGATAGAAGAAACATCAATATTGTCAATAATATTGTTGATGAGCGAAAATGCATGAAAGCACAAGAAAAATGGTGAAATTTTCAGTGCAACTTTAAGAGATACTAAAATACACATTTTCTTATTTAGCAATAAAAATTATAAAAAAATGTATACATAATAAGTTTCCATTTAATGGGGCCTTAAAATCAAGTGCCCTAGTAAAAAATCAATCCAACCATCTCATCCAAATGTCCATCGATATTTCAAAATATCGACAGCATATGATATTTTGCTCGGAAATCATCAACAATTGGAAATGAAACAAAAGATTATGATCTTGATATTGCACATGTTGCAATAATGATAATATCAAGATATTATTATCACTGAAAAATCGAACACTGGATGTAATTATGTGCCTATAAAAATTTTTGAAATGAAAATTTTTTAATAAGCAAATTTTTGGTGTGATGGATAGATTGGTAACATCATTGAAATATCGTCTATACACTTGCGATTCAGCAACACCTAGAATTTATACAGTAGAAAACACTGGCAATACATCAATATATTTGCATTACACATAGTAAAAAATATTGGTGATGCATAGCCATACATGCTGATAGCTGGAATTTTCTGATAGAGACATTGTTATCTATATTGCTATTAATATTATTGGCATCGGTATTGCCAAACATCGGTTTTTTCAAAATTAAATCTGATCTACCTAGTATGTGGTCCCAATATTAGAAATAGGTGGATGGTTTAGATAACTTTAAAATAGTTTTTCAGAGCCTAATACATTTGTTTTGCTAAGTGTGGCCTATCCAACTTATGGATCAACCCATTTTTTTTCTTTATTTAACTTATGGATCAACCTGATTCTTTGGCAAAGCTATCACTATAGTGGTGCAGTTTTGATGGGTGGATTGGATCTAGGGGCCTATCATGCCATACTAGTATGTGTGGCGTGTATATGAGCTTTAGTGCACACGTATGTAGGTTCACAAAGCTAAAAAAGATAACGGTTTGGATCTCTTGGAACTTTTAGTTCCAATATTAAGCTACAACTTTTTTGTCACCTTGTTTTGCATTTTAAATTTCAAAACTTTGATATGCTATCGGGCCAGCCTTTTCATCAAGTTGGATGCGGAACACACATTGTTGCTTGATGCTTGTATGGCATGGTCTATCCACTGTGCGATCAGAAGTCGACTAGTCACATTGTTGAAGAACCGAGCATGCAAGGTACATCCTCAGCTGAAGGATCATGAAATTGTTCTGTATTTCAAGTTCCGAAGGCCTCTCTTTTTCAACTGTATCAGATAAAACAATGGATGCATTTGCTGAGAAACCATGTCCGTTCATTAATAAAACAATGGTCACAAGGAAAAAAGTGTCATGTAATAAAAAGATTGTGTCTCGCGATTACACGTGTTCCAATGATTGTTCCGATGATTGTTCCAACACCTTCCAGGGGTTGTGGGGTCCACTCAAACAGATACTTTGCATCTGAGCAGGTGGTGGACCCTACCAGTTACCAGCAGAGGAATTTTATGGTCCTGTTGCATGGAAATGAGTTAATAGTATCCTGACGCATCCATTTTCAACAAGGCCATGGATGGGTGATTCAGACTGTTGATATGATGAGCTTATGCATGAATGGACTATGACCTAAATAAGGTGATTCCCACTACGATGTGGGGAAAGACTAATATAACCCTGATCAGAAACTTCCCTTACTCCACTAAAGGTTACAATTGTAAGCGTTCAATCCTCACTCGTGTGCCCCATGTGTCTTCAATATCCCCTCATGTTTGGCCTTATTTCCTAAAAAGAGCTGACGAAACGGATGAATGGAGGGGCTATAAGGCAAAAATTCTTAGTGGGCCCACACACCTATGGTTCACAGTAGTGCCGTGTAACCGCCGTTACTGGTAAGCCCCGTAATTCGAGCAACGGCCACGAGGATTGGGTGAGGCGGGGGTAATAGCTTAGGGGTTGAGGCCCTGATCGTGGGGCCACTTTGATGTACGTGTTGTTATACGTCCATGCTGTTCATAAGTTTCTCCAGCTCATTTTATTCCATAGTCAAAAAAGAAAAGAAAAAGAGAGACATCCAAATTTTAGGTAGACCACACCACAAGGAAACAGTGGTGATTGAACCCCACCATTAAAAACTTACCATTGCCCACTGTAATGTATTTTCCATCCAACCTATTGATAAGGTCACACAGACATGGATGAAGGGAAAAAACAAATGGTAGCTCGATTTAAAAAAGCTTTTGTGCCCCTAAAATGTTCAATATGATGGGAATCAATTCATAGTATGTGGTCCCCAGAGATTTAAATTTGTCTCAATTTTTGGACCATGACCTAAATTGAGCTGTAAAAATGGATGGACGGTGTGGATATAGAACAAATACATCAAAGTGGACCCTATGCTAAGGGCCTCACCGACTGAGTTGTTACACCTGCCACACCTAATCAGCGGCCACCACGCATATGAGAACTTACACTATCATGGCCATAGGATTCAAAGGCGACTAATACCATGGGTCCCACTTTATCCATCACATCAAATATCTCCACCTATCTGCGCATGTTGGTAAAGAGGAATACATGCACGAATAAAGATACTCATATGAACATGGCCCATGCCTACGTGGCATGCAAATAGATACTCATATGCACATGACGGTTTGAATTTTTTACACGTGTGCCAATGCTACGTATACAGGCTTCTATGCTTGAAATTGCTGCTCAAAAAGCAACCAGGATTGTAAATGAAAATCTGGTAGAATATTTGAGACAGCCAGTGGTTTTTTCTTGTAGTTGACAGTAGACCAAGGTTTGAGAAATCCATGGGCAGCAAAGAAGAGTCCTTTGAAAAACTATATAAAAGGGAGCAGATTTCATAGCTTCTCAAATATCCCACTCACTAAAAGGCATCTATTCTTTTCTCTAAAACCATCCTTCTATCTTTTCACATATTTGCATTTGAGATGGACTCTGTACGAGATTGGATCTCAGAACACAAGCTTACTAGCATTGGTAATCTCTCTCTCTCTCGTTAGATTTTTCAGTTTTAATCTTCTATCTAACATGGGCCTGCGAACCATCATCCTCTTCACATATGTCACTGATTTATAGCTATCTAGACCATCCAAATTGTGGGGTGCATTGTTGATGGAACATATCTCTAAAACCACTCAAGCAACGTTTAAGATGGTTACTGTCATTATCCATGACAATCTCTACTATATATAATCCAAGGAGGTCTTGGACAATTTTAAACTTGCAATTAGTTTTCTTAGATGGAAAACCTTGAATTTTTCAGAGATCTGGTATGACATTTTAAGTTATTTTTAGACCTTTAAAATGTGGTTGGCATAAGTCGTATGGTTCAAATTTCATCCATAAAAGATAGCAAATGCTGATTATATTTTCTCTAGTGACCTCTCTGTTCCTGCAGAACCACTGTCACTTTTTATCTTTATAATCTTTTTAGTGTGATTTTGGCTTATGTTCTGTTCATATTTCGGCAAGAGATTTGGACCGTACGATTGTGCCATGTATATGATTGAAAGTCTCAACGATAGTAAACTATCGTAGGAGTCTAGATCCACAAACTATAGTTGGAAAAGATCATGCAAAATGTGATCGTTCAATACCATTTTGTAAGGAAGATCATGCAAAATGTGCCAACTTTTACATACGACCCAGTTGTTTCCATAAATTTATTCCTTGTGGAGGAGATCTGAGCCATGAAAAAGGTGGGCCAGAAAACTAAGATTACCTGAGGAAAACATCAGGCTTATCCACTCATTGGGTTGCTCACGCCATTGAAATCAATGGATGGACGATGTTCTGACTCAACGTAGCGTGGCCTACCTGATGAGTAGATCAGCCTGATGTCAACAGGTAATCTCCATAGCGTGGTTCATCTTTCTCACAGATGAGATCTCCTACGTGCGTGACACGTTCGCCGGAATAGCAGTGTGTGCATGTGAGTTCATTCGATGATTTCTCATTTTTCAGTTGTAGAGTATAATACCCGGTCCACTCAGCACACGTATACTTCACTCCATGCAGCATAACCCGAAAAATACAGTGACCGCTTGATCCTAGCTATCAACTTGGTGTTTGTCAAAAGGATGGTTAATTCAGATGGTCAACAATCAAAAGTTAAGATCAGATGGTTAAGATCGTTCTGATCAGTGCCAGTTTCAGATGGTGGAAATGTTTTATACACGAAATATTATAATATAGTGTTCTTCTTGATGGGCCGAGCTGAGTTTGAGTGTTGTACGGCTGGAATTTTAATCAGCCAGGCCCAACCTATTTTTTAATCAGTTCCACCCAGAATATGGGCCTAAACAAAGGGCCCCAAAATCACCCATATTGATTGAACTGATGTTGGCATCTGCAATGTTTATGTTTTAGGCACTCTGTGGGCCTCTGCGATCGGCACATCACTCGCTTACACAGGTGCAAGATCGCCATTGAAGACAAGCCTTAGGCTCATACATGCTAGGTAATCGAGGGTGCCATGCACATATGTTGATACGCACATGATTGAGGCACAATCTAACACATGTGAACTGAATATGCACATGCTTGAGTCACAATGTTCTAACTTGTGTGAACTGAATGTATGGTGTAGGATGCATGCACAAGCGCTAACCCTTGCTGTCCTCTCGAGTGCGGCGATCATCCATTACTATGAAAAGCACGATGCAGAGGAAGTAGAAAATGTGGCCCATATGCATTTGGCTAAATGAGAATCATTGATTATCTATAGTTCTCGACAGGCTGGGCCCTGCCTTCATGTTTTGCTTGTTGGGCCGGCCCAACTCAACATCTTGATTTCTCTAGGCTCAAACCCTAGTAACTACCCTAATTATGGTATGAAATTTTCTTAGGATTTGGGGATTGTCCCACGTCCAAAGTTGTATGTAAATAATAAAAGAATTTCAGAAATGGTATTGTAGTTGTGTTTTTATGTTTTAGGTACTCTCTTGTATGTTTCATGCACGGTTCCTTCTTTTGAATGGATCGGATGTCATACACACATGGTCCGCTTCAAATTATCTAATTGAAAGTATATGATTTGGGCCATCTTATGAGAGGACTGGCCTGATCATTGAACCAGGGGATCTTGATGGTGGGGCCAACCTTCTGACAGATCAGATATTATATAAACATGGTAAATCATCTTTGTTGGGAAAACCGAGCAAGTCCTTGTGCGACTCGTCCGGTGGAAGCAGCCTTAGACAAGATTAAACAATAATAATAAGGATAAAAAAAATACAAGTAACCACATACAATTTAATTTTATATGAAAAATTCTTATAAAAAGAAAAAACCACAGTACAAAGTGACAAACAAATCTATTATGAAAATAAATTACAAGATACAACTTCATGCAAAAACTCTCATTTCGTGTAAGTTAACGGGTAGTGTGGAATTTTGCCAGGCCTACTCACATATGATTGCTTGTTTCCTAATCAAAATAAATTTATGATATTTAATGGGAATAAAATCAAAATAAAATTCCTAAAAAGCTAATTAAATTCTCAAGAATCCAAGGCGTTATAAACTGTATTGGAAACAATGGGCCAATAAAGCATTGGCTACCTGGACATAGAAGTGAACGGTTTGGATCACTTTCTGTATGCTCTATCCGACGCCTACAAATGTGTGCCATGTACAGGCTCGCCGCACCCCACTACATGGAAAAAAGCGAATTTGTGTTTGGCCAGGGTGACGTCACCAACTTATGTGGCCCCCACTGTGATGTATGTGTTGTGTACACATTGTCCATCCATTTGGAGAGATCATTTTATGCAATGAGATAAAGAATGAGGCAGATACAAAACTCAAGTGGACCTCACCAAAGAAAACAGTGGGGATTCATTTCCTACCATTAAAAACTTCTTGGGGCCACAGGAGTTTTCGATCAAGCTGATATTTTTGTTTTCCCTTCTTCCATGCATGTGTGAACTTATGAACAGGTTGGATCTCAAATAAACATCATGGTGGGCCGTAGGAAGGTTTCAACAGTCTGGTCATTGTCCCCACTGTTTTCTTTGGTGGGGTCCACTTGAGATTTGGATTTGCATCATTCTTTAGATCATGCCCTAAAATGATCTCTCCAAATGGATGGACGGTGTGGATTCAACACATACATCACGGTGGGGCCCACAAAAGTTGGTGACGTCACTTCAGCGACTCAACATGTCAGTATCTAGTCCGCGTCGGCATCGGAGAGTGGCGTGCGGGCGGAAGCGGATTTCTGGCAAAGTCTTTCGCAGGGGGCGCGAATTAGGTGTTGACCAGGGAACAGCTTAGTGGGTGTTACCCTAACCGTGTGGGGCCATCTTGATGTATTTTTTTACCTATACACGCTGTCTATCTGTTTTTTCATATCCTTTTAGGATGTGATCCAAAACCCTAAGAAGATATAAATCTCAGGTGAACCACAAAAATAGAAATAGTGATGAATAACAATTAAAAACGTTTTGTTGGCCACAAAAGTTTTGGATCAATCCGATCTTTATAATTTCCCTTCATCAAGACCTTATTGAAATTATTAAGAGCTTGGATTGCAAATAAACATTACCAAAACCTTAAGATGGGCTCTTTGCAATTTTTAATAGTGCGCTGCTCAATCACACTGTTTCGAGTGGTATGGTCTACTGAGATTTAGAACTGCATAATTTTTGGAACCTCATTCTAAAATGGCTATAGGGAAGGATGGACGGCGTGGATATACAAAATATCATTCATGTGGGCCATACCGTAGGGGTAACACCACTAAGCTGTTCCCGGGGTAACACCTAATACCTGCCCTTTCGCTGGTGGGGCCCACCGTGATGTTTGTAAGAAATCCAACCCGTCCATCCTTTTTTGAGATCATTTTTGGAGTTGAAATGAAAAATGAGATGATTCCAAAAATAAAGTGGGCCACAAGAGATGGGAAAATTGGGAAAGAAATGTGTACGGTTGAAACCTTAGTTGGGCTACACCTTGATGTTTATATATGCCATCCAAGCCGTTTATAAAGTAATCCCCACTGGTATTATATCTATGCCGTCCATCCATTTGGCAAGATTATTTCAGGGCAATGAGGCAGATCCAGAGCTCAAGTGGACCCAGCACAGAAAATAGTTGGGATTGAACGCCAATCATTAAAAACTTCTTGGGGGCCACTTGAGCTTCGGATCTGCCTCATTTTTTGGTGTGATGCACTAAAATGATCTCGCCAAATGGATGGACGGCGTGGATATAACACACGCATCATGGTGGGGTCATTGCTACACCCGGTGTAGCTGGCGTAGCTAACTCGTGGGTGTAGCTAAATTTTTCTCGTGCTTTGCCACTGTATATAACAAGAGAGATTGTCTCCGACTCTCCTTCTCAGTTTTGATAAGATAGAGAAGGGTAGAGAAGATCGTTCGAGTTCACTGCGAACGGTGCAACCGGCATCGGAGAAGGTAAGCCCTCCGAACTCTTGCATTTATATATGATATCTTTGTTGGGTTTGCCATTAATTCGGTCCATTGCGGTGTTGGTGAGGTCCGTGTTTCTCTCTCTCTTTCCAATTCAGCTGCAATCTCACAGAGAGAGAGAGAGATAGATAGAGAGAGAGAGAGAGAGAGAGAGAGAGAGAGAGAGAGAGAGAGAGAGAGAGAGAGAGAGAGAGAGTCTTGGGCCCTAGAAGCATCGATCTGGGCCCCTTCTGTGGGGATTCGTGAAAAGTTCCTTGCTTTGATCCAGATTCAGGGGCCACTTTTAGGTCCTAATCTTAGCAGTTCAACCTCAGTGATGTATGTTTGATTGCATACCGGAATCTTAACCCTTTTATAGGTACTCAACAAAATACAATAATCCTTACCCTCGTGTTTTTTTCCATAGTTTAGGAGGTAACATGTCTTTGGATGGGTATATCCACTTAATATACGTACAAAACAATACAACCTTCTCCTTTCATGTTTTGCTATATGAAACCATCCTATGTTTCACATACTAGCAGCTACAATCATGAGAAAAACACTAACTCAAGCACCCAGGTTTTTGTGCAGGTCAAACCAAAAATCTCTTATATATAAGAGAGGAGATTCTGTTCTCATAAGAACATATGGAAAGTGTGAAATTAACGAAGATGGTTCACATCCTCCCTGATGATATCATCATTGGTATACTCGCCAAACTTCCGGTGAAGTCGCTCTTACCTTTTAGGTGTGTTTGCAGGTTCTGGTGCTCATTGATCTTTGAGCCATATTTCATTGAACGACACCGTCTCGAACATGTAGAACGGAATCCTCATATTATACTTCTGACACCAGAAGATCGCATCCTCTACCATTATTCCTTGGAGGAAGGAAGACAGTACCCCTATGAGTTACCAAAGGACATTACTCGAGATCTGTTAGATTTGTCAGCTTCTTGTCATGGTTTGCTCCTTCTCTCTGACGAAGAGGATCGAATTCATGTATGCAATCCTGCTACTCGAGAATTGATAACGCTGCCAAAAGCCAGCCAACACATTCCTTTTCATACGATTACAATTCAGAACGTTGGTTTAGGATACGATCACGTCGCCAAACAATACAAGATTGTCCGTTTCTTTAACCCTGACAGTTATATTGAAACTTCATTCCACATGGAATGCGAAGTCTTTACACTGGGCCTCTCGGATTCCTGGAGAAGAGTTGGTAGCATCCCTTATATGCTCGCCCTTTCCATAGCAGCTTTTGCAAATGGCGCCTTGCATTGGATTGTTGAAAAAGAAATCGAGCCTGCTATAAATATATGTACCTGCATGGTATCATTTGATCTTATAATGGAGAAGATTAGTGTAATCCCTCTTCCCAGGAAGAATCATAAGTGTCTGAGGTTAACGCAACTGGAAGGGTGCCTAAGTCTAGCAGACAGTTCGACAAAGCCGCTGGTGGACATATGGATGTTACGAGACTACACCAAACACGTCTGGATTAAAACATATAGCATCAATCTGGAAACTTTGGGTGGATATGTCAACGAATTGCGTTATGTTATTCCTTTAGCCATGCAAAGCAATGGGAATGTTTCCATATTTATGATGGGAACAGGGATCGCACAGTTGTCCCACTACAATCCCCGGACCAAGACCATAATGAATGATGAAGGGTGGAAATACCCTTATTTCTTGTCTGCTGCCTATAGTGAAAGCCTGGTCCGACTGAGGAGAATGTAATTTACTTTATTGATGAATTATTTGAATGTCTTAGTTAATTAATGTTTTTGGATTGGATGTCTGACTAGAATTATTTTTATGAAATTTCAATTTTATAATTCTTTAATTATACAAACTTTGTTGTCGCTATAAATGACTCGGGTTCAGTCGTGACCCTGCCAGTACCCACCTTGGTGATGGTTGATGTTGTTAAAGTTGTAGGCCCTACCATAATGTAGTCTTTTTATCAATGCCGGCTATAGATGATGTACTTGTTTTATCCACTCAATTCATTTATTTTGCTAGCTCATTTTTTATTTCATTTTAGGGCATGGTCCCAAAAAATGAGGCAGATCCACATCTCAGGCGGACCATGCCACAAGAAACAAGGGCGGTTGAACACCCCCCATAAAAAACTTCTAGAGGGCTACAAAAGTTTTGTATCAATCTAACATTTGTGTTTTACCCCTGTCCAGGTCTGTGTGACCTAATCAACAGGTTGGGTGGCAAATAAATATTACTGTGGGCCCAGGAAGTTTTTAATTGTGGATATTAAATCACCACTACCACTATTTTCCTGTGGTGTGGTCCACTCCAGATTTAGATCTGCCACGTTTTTTGGGCTCATGTCCTAAATGAGTTCGCAAAATGGATGGATGGCAAATGGTGGGTTGGTGGAGATCGTGGCAAAATGCATAAAATCATCAATCTGGATCATCCATAATGTGGCCCAACCTTTGGCTGTATCTTCACGATAAGAGACTTTGGTGAGAAAAACAGTCCAATCATCAATCTAGATGAGACCATCCATAGTGGATCATTGACGGGACCCATACTTGTACATGGTGAAGAAAACTTGAGCAAAATGTACATTTTCTCATATGCGGGCATGGTATGATACCTCATTGTGGGGCCCGCCTTGTCAATGTAGGGCTTACCTTGTCAACTGTTTGAACCTTACTGTAAAATAATACTATTTGAGTAGGTGGTTCAACCACAAAGTACAGTCTAGCCAGCAGATAACATCCAACCTATTAAGTGTATGTGACATCCAACCCTTCCAATAGGTTGGTCCCGCCATGAGGATCATCTAATGTAAAAATCATCCATATATATCTACTTTTCAGGTGGGCGACACATATAAAACAATTTTTAGGCATTAATAAATACTAGAAGAGAAGTATGATGCACTATATGAGTATTTTTTTTTTTTATATTATTATTTACAAGGTCATCCTCACAGGAAGGCTAGACGGTTGGATATCAGACACATTAAAGGTTGGAAGTTACTAGCTGGGTGGACCATTTTTTTATTTATTTTCACGCTTTTTCTACTTGTAATGCCTTGAGGACAATAAATGGAAGCCAAATCCACACATCATCACGTGATTTGAATATGAACTTGTGACCTAATTCCTAATAACGATTCATATATATGCCGTGTGAAAATGACCCAATTTCTTTTGTACTGGGCAGTCTAATACCCATCTTGATCATGCCTCTTGGATGGGACCAGAATACGCGATGACACATGTTGCATACAAACATTAAAACATATGAGCTTTGTAGGGCTAATCGTGTTGTGTGTTGTGTCCCTGAGCTTGAGAAGTGTTTAGTGATGCATTGTTCCTTTTAGAATTCCTTCAATTCTATCTTTCTATACTTTGTATTATTATCTGATATGATGATACACATAACCTGTCTCTTGATTTGTTTCTCTACCTTCGCCTTGTATTCCTTGAACCTGACAAACACCTCAGACTTGTACTTTAAGAAGTAAATCTAAACCTTTCTTGAGTAATCGTCTATAAAACTTACAAAGTATCGTGCTCCTCTTTTAGATGGTATTGTCATTGGCCTCCAGACGCAAAAAAATATGTGATCGAGTACCCCACTATTAGTGTGTGTAGCAGTCTTGAACCTTACCCTGCACTGCTCCGATAGATATTGCAATGCTCACAGAAATCCACCTCACATGCCTTAACTCTTCAATGGCTTTCATTTATTAAATTCTATCATGCCCATCTCGCTCATATGCCCTAGCTAGTAGCATATGCCACAGATTAGTGTCATTTGCATCTTATTCTGTTGGTGAGGTCGTAGTAGCCTCACCTATAATTGTACTCCCAACCAACTTGTACATATTTTTTTGTCTTATGTCTCTTCATTAACACCATTGCACCTCTGGTGACCTTAATTTTCTGCCAAATGCAGTGAAAGTGCACCCATTCGTATCTTGAACACCCAAAGATATCAAGTTTTTCTTTAGATTCAGGATATGCCTGACATCACTTAAAGTCCATATGACTCCATTGAACATCATTATCTTGATGGTCCATATTCCGATGGCCTTGTATATAACATTTTTTACCATTAGAACACTCCCACCATCATATGACTTGTAGGTATCGAATAAGTTCTATTTGGGCACATATGATACGAACATCTCGAATTGAGTATCAACATATTTGTAAGATGACTCGTACAAGAGGAGACCGAGAAGAGATCTCCTTTTGAGCTCTCTTATACGCTACACTAGCTGATTCACCCATGTTCTTTTTATTCTTTTTTTTTTTTTCCCGAGTTAGTACACACACCCAACTGTTAGTACACCAAACCCCCTGTTAGTCACACCGCAAGGTTAGCCACACCCTTGGGAGTCGATACCAAGATCTCAAGTGTTGAAATGAGGTTATCTTCACTCAGCCTCCTACTTTTCTAAGCTATCTTTTCGTTTTTGGCTATGTCTCTTGAAGTGCCCCTTCACACCAAAATAGAAGCATCCGTCCTCACCTTTCGATTTTGATTTAGACTTCTTTTTCCTGTCAGACGGAGATTGGTCCATGAATTTTTTTATGTTCTTAACCCTCTTTCGCAACTAACCCCTCCGCCTCGAACAACAGGGCAGAAATGAGAGCTGTGGTAGAGGGTTTAAGCATTTGTGTAGCCCGCGGTCGGTATTGGCAAGTAAGAGTGGCGGCCCTTAGCCGTATCCTAGAGGTCAATTTTTCCCATACGCCAAGAGAGGCCAATACTGTAGCGGATGGGCTGGCGCATTAGCTAGGGAAGTATCTCTCGGGGGCACCGGATTTGTAATTCGGCGAGAGACCTTCCTTGAAATTCAAGAGGTCATCTGGTCCTTGACAGGATAGGTTTGGGAAACCTGCGGGAAGGATAATTTGGTTGTATTTAGGGGTATATGATAGCCTGGCCTGCGCTCTTTTTGTCTGGCGAGCTAGTCCGAATGTCCTTGTAGTTCTCTTTTTGTTTGAATGAAAAAATCTGTTTAAAAAAAAAAAAACTAACCCCTCCACTTGAGAATCCTCATCGATTGATTTTTTCTTCATCTCATTAGATACGATAATCGCAGTGGCTTCCTTTATCTTCAGAGTACTCTTCCAATATAGCATAGTAGTAACGAGATAGTCGTATGATGTAAGAAGCAATGCTAGAAATAGCAACGCTTTATTTTCATCATTGATAGTTTCTTCGAGACTTAATAACTCGTTGAATGTCTTCATAAATGAGTTCATATGCTCCATAAGATCGGATCTTTCCTTCATCCGTAAGCCATAAAGTTATTTTTTCATAAACAACTTGCTAGTGAGGGACTTTGTCATATATAGATCTTCTAGTTTCTTCCACATATTTAGGGCCGATTCCTCATCCAAAATGTTGTACATGACTTCATCCGATAGGTAAAGACGAATGACGCTCATAGCCTTCTCCCAAGTTTGCTCCAATCATCTTCTGACATGTTTTCCAATTTAGTCTCCAACAACGTCTTGCCCAACCCTTGTGACATTAAAATATCCTTAATTAACTTTTCACTGTCATAAACTGAAATTATTCTTCCCATCGAACTTATGTATATCAAACTTCGACCCCGACATCTTCGCTTACTTAACACTTTGATACCACTTTGTTGTAATATAGAGCCCACAACAAATCTGGATTAACCCTAGATATTAGACATTCGGATCTAATACAATCACTACAACGAATGGTTATTTACCGACGAAATTATTGGCGATGAAATTTTTTTCATTGGTAAAAATCCATTCTTCTTTCGTGCCCCCACAAAAATGTTCCCGCCACTATTTATAACGACGGGATTACACTTATACCGACGAAATTAACATATCGTCGGTAAAAAATCTTTTACCGATGAATATTTTCGTCAGTAAAGACATTTTATACCGACGAAATTGATACGTCGTCGGTAACAATGATAGAGCACGGGTGTGGCCCACTTGAATTTTAAGAAGGGTTTTACCGACGAAAATTTTCGTCGGTAATAATCATATATTTTAACTTCGAATTGACCCCAGCAAGCCCCCATCTCTCTCACTCTCTCTCAGTCCTCTCTCTCTCTCTCTCTCTCTCTCTCTCTCTCTCCGGACGTCACTGCCGCACACTGCACGCCCTTCTCTCCGCCGTCACCGTCGCACAGCCTTCTCTCCGGTAACCCCCCCTCTCTCTTTCTTCTTCCTCCATTTCCTCTCTCTCTCTCTCTCTCTCTCTCTCTCTATCTATATATATATATATATATATCTTGTTCACTCTATCCCCCTCCATTGTTTGTGGGGCCCACTGTCGGCGGTCCACTGCTTGTGGGTCCCACCGTCCCATCGATTCTACTGTTTTGTGGGGCCCATCGTCGATGTACAATAGTGTTTTGTGGGGCCCACTGTTTTAGTAAATCCTTAATTAGGAATTTATTTTGAAAATCCCTAATTAGGGATTTCTTAATTAAAATACATAATTTGGGATTTTCAATTCCAAAAGAAAATTAAAAAATTATGGATATCCAAATCTAAAGTGGACCACACCACTAGAAACAGTGTCCATTGGTTGTGGGGCCCACCGTCGTTGTCCACTGTTTGTGGGGCCCACCGTCGGTGTCCACTGTTTTGTAGTTAGTGGCGATGCCTACCGTCGCTATCCACTGTTACAGGTGGCGATGAACACCATACGTAGTAAGCCCACTCCCGATGGTTGTCAGCGGAGTGAGCCAGAAATCCTGAGTGAGGTGCTTGGCACCCGTTAGAGCTGGCTGCAGCCGATCTATCGCTGGTGAGAGAGCCCTACGCCAAGTTGATATCTCAGAGAGAGACGTTCAGTAGTTACAGGTCATCGTCGATGAGATTAAAGAGCAGTTGGAGAGGCAGAGGGAGGAGGAGCAGAGGCGTAGGGAGGAGGAGGAGCAGAGGTGGAGATTGGAGGAGGATAGGCGATGGGAGGAGGAGGAGGAGAGGCGACGGGAGGAGGAGGAGAGGAGGGTCGAGGAGTTGTTAGTGGAGCATGAGCAACGGATGCATGAGATGTTTTAGGCTCTCGCTGCACGCTTTGGCACCGATGCCCTGCCACCTCCACCTTCATCTTCGTGATTTTTTTTTTAATTTTATGTATGAATGTTAAATTTATATGTATTTGTGCGTGGATGAATGTGGGTTGTATGTGGATGTAGATAAGATTATTTGTGTATGGATGGATGTGGTTTGTGTTTGTTTGGATGTAGTTTGTGTTTATTTGGATGAATGTAGATGTGAATATGATGAAAATGTATTGTAACAGGTGTATTTACAGGTGTATATTAGGATTTTTTTCCTGAATTTTAAAAATAAATGGAACCGGGAATGAAAAGACTATTACCAACGAAATATTTCGTTGGTAATAGGAGGATTAAGTCTTATACCGACGAAATATTTAGTAGGTTACAGAAGAGACAAATGTTTTACCGACGAAATATTTCGTAGGTAATAGACTTTACCAACGAAATATATCGTTTGTAAAACTTATACCGATAAAAGAGTTCGTCGGTAAAATCTGTGTTTACCGACAAAACATATGTTTTTTCCTACCAAAACTAAAATGTTTTACCGATGATTTTAATCGTCGGTATTTGTTTTATCATTGCCGACGAAGTGAACTTTCATCGGGAAAATCTTTTAGCCACTCTCTTTTTGCGACGATATTAGCGGCGACATATTTCGTCGATAGTAATAATTACCAACGCAATATTATCAAATACCGACGAATTATGTGGTGAGTAAAAGATCAATTTCTTGTAGTGCATTATCAATCATGAGCTTTGCAGAAGTATGTACTACAAAGATAGAACAATCAAACTAGAATTAACCAATCAAGCAATCACAAACACACAATTTTACGTGGGAATTAAAACCCTTTCGGAAAAAAACTATAACATAAAGCGACATGGATCTTAACTATAATTGAAAACTTTGAGTTACATCACTCTCCTTCTTTGATTGTAGAAGTGAACCGATCTTCCTTTGCAATGCACACCCCTAGGAAAACCCCTAGCCTTTGAGAAAAGTCCAATTCTCAACCCCTTACAAGTGTAGATCATCCTGCAAAACCCTTCTCATATGAAAGAAACACAATCGTTATTAAAAGCCCTAATCGAACCAAGAGTTAAATATCCCGACTGATGTAAAACCGCATAATTAACTAAGTCGATGTCCGTCAATTGGACTCACAGTAATCAAAGTTACTGTCAGTTGAACCCACAACCAATAGAGCTCTGCTCATAACTTCTGACTGAGAAAACGTGCACATATGGTTTCTCCTACTTTATCTCCCAAGCTGAGCATAATCAAGGCATCTGCACAAACAATTATTACGGCGAGTCGTCATTGTATTCTATAGCGGACCCATCTGATGGGTGGATTGTATTGATTTTTGCACCAGGCGATTTATATACAGAGGAGCCATTCTTTTGAACTGGTTGGATGCAGTACACGCATTATTTTGCTTGATGCTTGTACGGAATGGTTACTACCATGCGATTCGACTGGTCACATTGTTGAAAAACCGAGCATACATGGTACATCTTCAGCTGCAGGATCATGAAATTGTTTTGCATTTCAAGATCCAATGTCCACCCACCCTTTTTCAACTGGATCAGCGTACAACTATTACAGTCGATACACGTGTTCCGATGAACGTGCCACCACCTTCTAGGAGGTGTGGGGCCCACCCAAACAGGTACTTCTCACCTGAGCAGATGGTGGACCCTACTAGTTACCAATAGAGAAATTATACGGTCCTGATGCCTCGAAATGAGTTAATAGGATATTTGATGCATCCAATTTATACAAGGCCATGGATGGGTGATCCAGACCGTTGATATGATGGGCCTCAACATGGATGGGTTATGCCGTAAGCATTTAGAAAATTAGATAATTCTATCCATCCGATATGATTGTTATTCAGACCGTTAGGTCAATGATACGAGGATTAGGGAGGTTCCATTAGGTACCGTACGTGATTCCCCAAACTGTGGGCCTCACGTGTACAGATTGGCCCAGAAGTATAGACAAACCGCACCAGAACCATCTTGTCCCCTCTAAATCCGACGGCTCACGTTGTTTTGCTTTTAAAGGACGCGACTTGCCTGTTACCCGAGGTTACACGGCTCCCTGTAACCCAAAGCTGGATGTGTGGGGCCAACATGATGTTTATGTTATATCCACTCCGTTCATCCAAATTCTTTAGCTTATTTTAGGACATGAAACTAAACACAAAGGAGATCCTATACTCAAGTGGGCCATACCACAAGGAAACATTCCATATGGAGACATCAATCGTTGATACCTTCTTGGAGCCCACCTTAACGTTTAGATCCCATCCAAACCATTCATAAGGTTATTCCCACCTTGATGAAGGGGAAAGACAAATATAACCCTGATGGGAAACTTCTCTTACCCTACTCAGGTTTCAATGGTAAGCGTTATATCCTCACTTGTGTGTCCCACGTGAGTCTTGGACATCCCTTTATATACCTCATGTCCTAAAATGAGCTAAATAAACAGATGGACGGAGTGGATATAAATAGAACTTCTTTGTGGGCCCCACAGACCTATGGTTCACAGGAAGCCGTGTATCCCCCGGTTACTAGATGGTGAGGGTGAGGCCTTGATGGCGGGGCTCACTAGATGTACATGTTATATATCCATGCCATCCATCCTTTTTTCCAGCTCATTTTAGTCTATATCCCCAAAAATGAGACAGACCCAAATCTCGGGTAGACCACACCACAGGAAAACAGTGGTGATTGAACAGCCATCATTAAAAACTTCCTGCCCACTGTAATATTTATTTCCGATCTAACCTGTTGATAAGGTCACACGGACCTGGACGAAGGAAAAACACAAATAGTAGCTCTATACAAAACTTTTGTACCCCCAAGAAGTTCTTAATGGTGGGAATCAATCCACCTGTGATTTAAATTTGTCTCATTTTTGAGACAATGTCCTAAAATAAGCTGTAAAAACGGATGGACAGCCCATGTATAAAACAAATACATCAAGGTGCGCCCACTGTTAGGGCCTTACCTACTAAGTTGTTACCACTGCTTCACCTAATCCGAGCCCTCATCCCATCTAAGAACTGACGCTATCATAGTCGCCCACCAATCTGGCAGGTCAAATACCAAGACCATGGGGTCCAAGGCCACTAATACCATGGGCCCCACTTTATCCATCACATCAAATGTTTTTACCTATCGAGCTTGGATTAGGTACTACCCACAAGAGTGGCTAGTAGGTGACATATAGGTATTGGTGGAGAGCCATGCGTCAAAGGAGACCAATCACATCAGCAAACATAGGTCCCTCTCACACCTTGCTTTTCACCAATCTAGGCATGCCACGTACTAGCCTATCTCAAGCTGGTAGTACCTAAGCTGAGCAAGACTAGCTAACATCCACCAATCTGAGCCTAGTATTGTCCAATCAATCTACTGACAGTGTTGGTTTATGGTTCAGATTTTTTACACGTGTTTGAATGCCACGTGTACATGCCTTGGTGCATAGAACTACTGCTCAAAAAGCAACCATGAGTGCAAATCGAAATATGGTGAAACTGAGACAGCCGGCGGTTTTTTACGAGAGACAGGAGACCAAGGTTTGAGAAATCCATGGGCAGCAAAGAAAGGTCCTTTGAAAAACTCTATAAAAAGAGCAGTTCATAGCTTCTCAAATCCCACTCACTAAAGTAAAAGCATCTATCATTTTCTCCAAAACCATTCTTTTATCTACATATTTGCATTTGAGATGGATTCTGTGCGAGATTGGATTTCTGAACACAAGCTTACTAGCATTGGTATGCTCTCTCTCTCTCTCTCTCTCTCCCCATGAGATTTTTCAGCTTTAATTTACTTTCTAAACATGGGCTAGATTTCTTTGAACCACCATCCTCTCACATGTCACTCATTTACGGAATTGTGGGGTGCATGCGTTGTCGAAACATATATATCTCTATCTCTAACATTGATAACCGTTTAAGATGGTTACCATCATCTTCAATGAAAATCTCTACCATTTATAATGCGAATAGGTCTTAGACATTTTTTCCCCCTGCAATTAATTTTCTTTGATGGAGAACCTTGAAATTTTTAGGGACACGGTATGACATTTTAAATAAAGTTATTTTAGGAGTCTAAAAATGTGGTTATATAGCGTGGCTCATCTTTCTCACAGATGGGATCTCCTGTACGCATGACACATTCGCTGGAATAGCAGCATGTGTATGTGAAAGTTCACAAACAGTGAGTTCATGCCATGATTTCGGCTCAGCACAGAGACACTTCAATCCAGACCATCCGAACAGTCAGACCTACTGAAGATGCAGCATAACCCAAAAGTTACAGTGATCACACAATCCTAGCCATCAACTTGGTGTTTGTCAAAAAGTTGGTTAAGATCGTTTTGATCAGGGTCAGTTTCAGATGGTAGAGATGTTTTATACACGAAATGTTAAAGCATAGTGTTCTTCTTGATGGGCCGTTCTGAGTTTGAATGTTTGGACGTCTGGATTGTTAAAAAGTCAGGCTGCCCAGGCCCATTTATTAATTGGATCTTCAAATTCAGATCTGGGCTTGACCTATTTGGGCCCAGGACTCAATAGAAGGTGATTTGAAACCTGGGCCCAGCCCCGACCTGTTTATCAATTGGGTCCACCCAGAATATAGGCGTAAGTCCATATTGATTGAACTGATGTTGGCATTTGCGATGTTTCTGTTTTAGGCACCGTATGGGCCTCAGCGATCAGCGCATCACTCATTTACACAGGTGCAAGATCGCCACTGAAGACAAGCCTCAGGATCATACATGCTAGGTAATCAAGGGAGACTTGCATATATGCCCTACACACATGCTTATAATGTTCTAACAGGTGTGAACTGAATGTATGGTGCAGGATGCATGCACAAGCGCTAACCCTCGCAGTCCTCTCGAGTGCGGCGATCGTCCATTACTATGAAAAACATGGTGCAGAGGAAGGAGAAAATGCAACCCATATGCATGTGGCTAAATGAGGATCATGCATCGATCATCTGGTCATCGACAGACTGGGCCCAGCCTGCATTTTGCAATTGTTGGGCTGGCTAAAGTTAAAAATTTTATTTCCATAATTCGGGCCCAGGCCCAGCTCATTAACGGCCCTAACTATTTATGACCTATGCTATGAAATTTTCTTAGAGTTTGGGGATTGTACCACGTCCAAGTACTTGTAGCTAAATAATATAAGAATTTCATAAATAGTATTTTAATTGTGTTCTTATGTTTTAAATATTCTCGTGTATGTTCCATGCATAGTTATTTTGAATGGATTGGATCTCATACACACATGATACACTGAGATTTATCTGATTGAAAGTACATGGCTTGTCCATCTGATGAGTGGACCGGCCTGATCAGGGACGTTCTTATGGACGGATGGGATGTTATGTACACAGCTGGAAAAGAGGCACACGTGTATAATATCAGAGCTGCTCATTGGATGAGAATATTTACTTTGTAGATGCTATATTCTGATGATCAGGTAGGCCACACGTGTACTTCTAACTCGAACCATTGACTAATTTCTCTAAAATGTTCATGTGTTTTGGACGCTTGTGATTCTCGTTTTGATTGTCTTGGCCTGATGAGCGGCTCTCCCATGTCACACTCGTTTGTACTCGATAATAAACTTAGATAGGCCACACCAATCAGAATAATGTAAAATTACACACCTATAAGTTGAGTGCCATCTATGCTCATTGGTCCACGTCATTTATGTGAGCTCATAAAACAAGCCGAATTTCCTCTCGAGTATGAATTGGGTAATACAACCCCACTTTTACCATGTGGAATTTCTTTGGGCCTCACCATGATATATCTCTTAGATCCGCACCATCCATCAATTATTTCAGATTATTCTAAAGCATAAAATAGAAAATGAGGCACACCCACAGCTCAAGTGAACCACACAATAAAAAGCATGGAATTAAATGAGTTACGTTGAGACCTTCCTACGGTCCACTGTGAGGTTTATTTACCACCTAACCTCTTCATAAGGTCACTCAGACCTTGATGAAGGGAAACTACAAACATCATCTTGATCAGAGTGTCTATGGCCCGAAGAAGTTTTGAAGTTTTCAATGATAGGCGTTAAATTCCCACTCTTTCTTGTCGTGTAGCCCACTTGAGCCTTGGATCTGACTTTTTTTCGACCTTGTGTCTAAAAGGTATTAAGAAAAATGGATAGACCGTGTGGATCTAATAAATACATCATAGTGGCCCCATGGAAGTTCCACTTTTCAACCGTTCTGATTTCATTCTCTCTAAGCGAGCAACGAATTTCTTGACGTGGGGATTTTATGCTGGCACATGATGATTTATTTCCAAGATCCACCCAGTTCATATATTTTTTCAGATCTTTCTAGGTTATAAGCCTAAAAACAAGGTAGATCCAAAGCTCAAATGGAACACACCATGAGAAACAGTGGAATTGATGCCACCGTTGAAAACTTCTTAGGGCCACAGACGGCTCTGATGAAGCAGATATTTGTGTTGTACCTTCATCCAGGTATGGTTGGCCGTATGAACAGGCTACATGTCAGATAAGCCTCAGGCTTGGCCCTAGGAAGGTTTCAACCACAATTTGTGTAATCCCCATTGCTTTCTTTGGTGTGGTCCACTTGAGCTTTGGCTGTACCTCAGTTTTGGAATCATGCTCTCAACCTATTTGGAAAAATTGATGGACGGTGTGGATGTTACACAAAGGTTATGGTGAGGGGCGGTGAAATTTTACACGTTAAAAGTCAGCACGCAATGTACCAGGAAGAGAGAAATTCGGGGTATTTTGTGAACTGGAGATATCGAAAATGATGTGGCCGCATGAGAAGCGCCGGCACTGGAGTTTCCTGTGCTTTCAGCACAGACCATCCCTTCACTTATGTTTCCAAGATTGGGCATGCTATATAAGCTTAAAAGAGTCTCTCTTTCTACTGTAAATTTGTTTTCCAGTTGGTAGATGTGATAACAAGACATGAGGAAAGAGGGAGAGAAGGTTTCTCTTAAAATGAGGGTGCTTTCCAAGTAGGGTGAATGGGTCGGGTGTGGGGTTGGCAAGTCGGCCTAGATTTTAAACTGTTCAGTCCAGGCTTGACTTTTAAAATTTTGATTTTACCTAGCTCGAGCCTGGCTTATTGACAGACCTTGCAAGGTAGAGAGAAGAGGGATAATGATTTTTGTAAAGGTTCTTTTGTTGTATGAAAAGAGGTAAATGATGTATATGTTTGTTAAGGCACGTGAAATGTTTCTCTTGTATCTTGTACTCTCCTTGTTGGCGGATTTTAAGCTCTATGCATTAGGAAAAGTGAGCCTTCTTAAAAATTCAACTTGATGATTCCTCAAAAATTCTTGTTTGCGGTGATTCTAAATTTCTATAAAACAACAAACCATAAAAACAACCTAGATTATACTGATGAATCACATAGACAAATTTCTACAATGTCAAATTTTACTGTCAATCCTTTAATTGAAGAAGTATTTATCTAAACTATTAGAGAAGAAAAAGCCAATTGAGAAAATCAACGTCTAATCCTCTGGTAATGGCCAAGATTGATACAAACCATTGACAAAAATAAACCATACAAGCACGCATATGATGGAGATCATTGAGCTCTAATGGATGCACTCAACATTATCTATTTTCAATGGCATTTAAGAAGCATTGTAAAGTTAGCTAAAGCTACAAAGTCAAGATTCAAAACTCATTTACGCATCCAGTCTAAAGATTGATCATTTTTTTATGCATTATTAAATTAGATCATCTTTCACGTATTATCCCATCCTTGATCATATAATGATAATTTAGGGGGCCTTTGACACATGGTATTAGATGGGAGTGGGATGGAATTGCATTTGGTTCTGTGCAAATTCCAACCGACGTTTGGGGAGGATGGGAGGGTTGGGCTTAGGTGGGATGGAATTGCATTTGGTCCCATGCGAGATTTTCGTGGATTTTAAAATCCACCTACAAATGTACGCCCCAAATTGATGCGTGTGTTTTATCCATGCCGCCCATCCATATAGACATCCGTTGTGAATTTGGTTCCTTGATTACAATTTCATGGTCCACCAAATAGGATTTTGGTTAATCTAGTGTTTTTCCTATAGTAAGAATTTGATTCCAAACATGTTATTGGATAGTGAAAATACCATGGTATTACCAGACATGTAATCATTGTGCAATAAGTGATGTTAATCCCACCTAATTAATACTATTCAATCCTGTCTAATACCATGTGTCAAACACCCCAGGCTAGTGGGCCGTGAGGTTATTAACTTAAACTCGATCATCCAATGCAAGTACTGTTCAAAGGTTTAACACCAAGATCATCTATCCATAGAACAATCATACTCCTGTGTAGGATAATGGCAAAGACATCAAGTTGACTCTAGATGGTGGAGACCTTCCATCTTGACGCAAGTCAGTTTCCTCATACAAGATTATCGTACATTGCAAAACATGATTAATTCCTAACACGATCCATATTATATAAGTTTAATGCAATGCTAGATATTATTTAAGGTATATTACATTATTTAATAAGATCCATGATCAACAAGATCAATGGCTGAGATCGACCTTCTCAAATCCACATGGTTAGGGCCCACATTGGTTTTTTTTTAACAACACACCCATGCCATATGGGCACTTGATCCAATAGTCTCGGTGTTGAAACAGCGTTTGTTTACCACTTAGCCATGGAGCCAAACCCCCACATTGGTATTCCATAGTGCAACGCTAACACTCTTTAGTTGCCTATGCTTCCTTGTTAATTCAATCACATCATGTATATCTTGTGAATGTTTTATTTACTTATTTTCATATATGCTTAAATATATGACGGTAGATATTTCACATTATTAACATAAGGTTGAAGTGCTCTCCAAGGGAGCTCGATTCATTTTCTGAATGAGTGAAGATGAGCTCCTAGTTTTGACTACAACAATTCCCTTTCCATCTTAATGAGTCACAACTGATGAACAAATTTGATTTAATGAAAGATGCGTACCATAGTAGCCTCACACACAAACATATGATTTGTTAGTGCACTTTTCTGTGGCATACTAGTGCACCTTATTTGTCAATCACGTGCGTGCATATTTTATAATATCGATTGAGCCTTGTCAAGATGAAGACCAAATTAAGATTCAAGTGGACAAGCATTATCAAGGAAGAAAAAACAGGTAAATGAGATGCCTTGGTGACCCTAACCTTTAGAACCAAAATAACCATAACCTCTAGATGACTTGGACCATATAGTAAAATCGTTAGTCATTTTCATTAGCCTTAGAACACTTAGAAAAACATGATACATTAGGCTAATAAAAGAGGTGTAAGCTGCTGTAAACTAACAGGCCCAAATAACAATTTTTCAGTGAACTTTCACAATGCCAAAACAGCAAAAAAACGACACAAAAACGCCTAATTTAACGACGGACTATATCCGTCGTAAATAATAACGACAAACCACATCCGTCGTTAAGGTGAAAACAGTCCGTCGCTAACTACTACCACCTCCGGCTCTGGCGTGTTTAATCGACAAAATTGTACGACGGACCAGAATCCGTCGATAAGTGTAAATTAACGACGCATATAGTTCGTCGTTAATATTACGACGGATCTAATCTGTCGTAATGTAATGTATTCAGGGGAGATTTCCTGCGTCGTAAAATTCTGCGTCCGGAGACCGGACGTTGGGATTTATCGACGAACCTTCTTGGATTTAACGACGGATATAGGCCGTCGTAAATTGAAAATTGTACATCTCGCAATTCATTTTAAATAAATTTGTTTCTTTAATAAGTTTAAAAAAAAATTTGAATTTTTAGAGAAAAAGTTGACAAGTTTAATAAAAATTAACAATATTTAAGAAAAAATGGGATTTGGAAAAATTCGAGATTTTGAAAATAATATTCTAAATTTAAAAAAGAACTAGAATTTTGAAAGAAATTGACATTTTGAAATAAATTGAGACGTTTGAATGAAGTGTATAAGTTTGAAATAATGTAGACTTTGAGAAAGATTGAGGTTTTGCAGTTTGAAAGATATTGACATATTTTGATAAAAAGAAAATTAGATTTTCAAAAAATTGGCATTTTGAAAACGAACATCGGAAAGTTTAAAAAATTGTGATTTTGAAAAAATGTTGAGTTAATCTTGAATAAAATTTATAAGTTTGACAAAAAATGTAATAAAATTAATAATGCTTAAGAAAAATTGAAATGTAGAAAAAATCAAAATTTTGAAAATAATTAGGATTAAAAAAGAATGAAAAATCTAAAAGAATTTTGAAATAAATTAGGATTTAAAAGGAATTAAAAAAAGTTGGCATTTTGACATAAATCAAGAATTTTGAATTTTTAGAAAAAAAAGTTGACAAGTTTAATAAAAATTAACAATATTTAAGAAAAAATGAGATTTGGAAAAATTCGAGATTTTGAAAATAATATTCTAAATTTAAAAAAGAACTAGAATTTTGAAAGAAATTGACATTTTGAAATAAATTGAGACGTTTGAATGAAGTGTATAAGTTTGAAATAATGCAGACTTTGAAAAAGATTGAGGTTTTGCAGTTTGAAAGATATTGACATATTTTGATAAAAAAAAAAAAATAGATTTTCAAAAAATTGGCATTTTGAAAACGAACATCGGAAAGTTTAAAAAATTGTGATTTTGAAAAAATGTTGAGTTAATCTTGAATAAAATTTATAAGTTTGAAAAAAAATGTAATAAAATTAATAATGCTTAAGAAAAATTGAAATGTAGAAAAAATCAAAAATTTGAAAATAATTAGGATTAAAAAAGAACGAAAAATCTAAAAGAATTTTGACATAAATTAGGATTTAAGAGGAATTCCAAAAAAGTTGGCATTTTGACATAAATCAAGAATTTTGAATTTTTAGAAAAAAAAGTTGACATGTTTAATAAAAATTAACAATATTTAAGAAAAAATGGGATTTGGAACAATTCGAGATTTTGAAAATAATATTCTAAATTTAAATAAGAACTAGAATTTTGAAAAAAATTGACATTTTGAAATAAATTGAGACGTTTGAATGAAGTGTATAAGTTTGA
Organism: Liriodendron chinense; assembly: GCA_003013855.2. Classification (NCBI taxonomy): domain Eukaryota; kingdom Viridiplantae; phylum Streptophyta; class Magnoliopsida; order Magnoliales; family Magnoliaceae; genus Liriodendron; species Liriodendron chinense. The sequence continues at coordinate 7,017,171 of ML058368.1, forward strand.
AATAATGTAGACTTTGAGAAAGATTGAGGTTTTGCAGTTTGAAAGATATTGACATATTTTGATTAAAAAAAAAAATTAGATTTTCAAAAAATTGGCATTTTGAAAACGAACATCGAAAAGTTTAAAAAATTATGATTTTGAAAAAATGTTGAGTTAATCTTGAATAAAATTTATAAGTTTGAAAAAAATGTAATAAAATTAATAATGTTTAAGAAAAATTGAAATGTAGAAAAAAATCAAAATTTTGAAAATAATTAGGATTAAAAAAGAACGAAAAATCTGAAAGAATTTTGACATAAATTAGGATTTAAAAGGATTTAAAAAAAGTTGGCATTTTGACATAAATCAAGAATTTTGAATAAAATTTATCGGTTTGAAAAAATATTTTTTCAAGATAGAAATTGTGATTTTTAAAAAGAAATTTAGATCTTGTATTTTGTAAAAAAAATTGAGAAATTTGATAGAAAATGAAATGTTGAAAAAACAATTGACATTTTAAAAAAAGTGTTTATGTATTGAATTGCGATTTTGAGAAAAAATTAAGAAGTTTGAAAAAAAATTGTAATAAAACTAATAATGTTTAAGAAAAATTAAGATTTAAAATAACGAGATTTTGAAAAGAAATTCGGGATTTACAAAGAACCAAAAAGAAATTGTCATTCTTAAAAAATTAAGATTTAAAAAAAAAACTACTAAGATAGAATAAAATTTATAAGTGTGAAAAAAAATTACAAATTTTAAAAATAAAATAGGATTTTGTATATTGAAAATTTTTGAGAAATTTGATAAAAAAAAAATTTGACATTTTGAATTCTGAAAGTTGACAAGTTTTTAAAAAATGTGATTTTGAAAAATAAAATTGTATTATTTAAAAAAAAATTAACAATTTTAGGACATTAGGACATTATACCAAAAAAGATATTTTAAGAAATCTAAACCGGTCCATCCACTTTGTGAGATAATTTTAAGACATTATACAAAAAAAGGTAAGAACCCCAATCCTGGTGAGTGGGAACCCTGAACGTGGGGCCACTCTGATGAATGTGACTACATCCACGCCGTACATCCATATTGAAAGTTCATTTTAGGGCGTGTTCCAAAAAATGAAGCAATTCTAAGTCCCAGATGGGACATAGTAGAGGAAACAGTGCTGATTGGCCATTAAAGACTTCCTGTGGGGTCACAAAAGCTTTGGATCAAGATGATATTTTTGTGGTTTATTCATGTAGGTGTTTGTGACCTTACAAATAGGTTGGATGGAAAATAATGGCAAATAAACATTCCGGTGAAATCCATGAAGTTTTCAAGTGTAGGGATTCAATCACAACTGTTTCTATGGTGTGGTCCACCTAATATTTGACTCAGCTTCATTTTTGGTATCATACCCTAAAATGATATTTCAAAATGGTTGGATGGTGTGGATTTAAGACACATATATCACTGTAAGCCCCACAATTAAGGTGTGGATCCCACAGAGTTTACTCAATACGCAAGCCTTTTATCCAGGCGCAGTTTGGGTGGATCCCTGGATCCGCTAATTAAGGTTGGTGGATTCCCAATTGTGAGGCCACTGTGATGTATGTACCTTACATCTACACCGTCCATGCATTTTGAAAGCTCATTTTAGGGCATTACCCAAAAAATGAGGAAGATCCAAATCTTAGGTTGACCATACCACATGAAATAGTAGTAATTGAATCCCCACCATTTAAAAATGCATGGGGACCATTGGAATGTTTATTTTCCATCCAATTTGTTGAAAAGGTCACAAAGACCTGGATGAAGATACCAAACAAATATCAGCTTGACCCAAAACTTTTGTGACTCACTATAAGCTTTTAATGGTTGAGTACCATTGTTTATTGTATTATGGTGCACCTGAGATTTGGATGTACTTCATTTTTTTAATCATGCTCTAAAATGTGTTTTCAAAATGAATGGACGGCGTGGATGTAACACACAAACATCACACCGTGGACGGCACGGTAAGGGATCCACCGACCTCGGTGGATACGGGGTTCGACGAAGCCGCGCCCCTTCCAAAGGGGGCGTGGATTTCGTGCGAAAGCCTTGCGCAGGAAGTTCCTGCACTGGAAACCAAGGTGGGGCCCACAATGATGTTTTTCAATAAATCCACCTCGTCCATCCGTTTTGAGAGCTCATTTTAGTACATGAAAACAAAAATGAACCGGATCCAAGACTCAAGTGGGCCTCACCAAAGGAAAAGGTGGGTAGGTAAATTAGTACCATTGAAACCTCCCTGGGGTCGACAGTGATGTTTATATGACATCCATACCATTCATAACGTCACTACTAATGGGATGAACAGGAAACACAAATATTATCCTGTTTCGAAACACCTGTGGCTCTACAAATATTTCAACTGTGGACGTTCAATCCTCACATTTTCGGCCCACTTGAGTCTTGGATCGGGTTCATTTTTGTTCTCATGTCCTAAAATGAGCTCCCAAAATAGATGGACGGGGTGGATTTATGAAAATAATCACTGTGGGCCCCACCTTGGGTCCCAGCGGAGTAACTTCCTGCGCAAGGCTTTCGCTGGAAATCCGCGCCTGCTACCGAGTTTGATACACCCACGAGTTAGATACGCTAGCTACACCGGGTGTAGTAATGACCCCATCATGATGTATGTGTTGTATCCACTCCGTCCATTCATTTTGAGAGATCATTTTAGGGCATGATACCAAAAATGAGGCAGATCAGAAGCTCAGGTGGCCCCCAAGAATTTTTTAATGGTTGGCGTTTAATTCCCACTATTTTCTATTCTAGGTCCACTTAAGCTTTGAATCTGCATGATTTTTAGTATCATGCCATAAAATGATCTCGCTAAATGGATGGACGGCGTGGATACAACAAATGCATCATGCTGGGTCATTGGTACACCCGCTGTAGCCAGCGTAGCTTACTCGTGGGTGTAGCAAAATTTTTCAGCCGGCGCGTCTTGGGTGAGATCCCGGATTTTACGATCTGGGTGGGATTCTGAACTCGCTGCCCACCTCTATGTATTAATCGCAGTGACATCATCAAGTTCTGTGGGTCCCACCATGAGGTACTTGTTATATTCAAACCGTCCGTCCATGTTCTGAAAGGATTCTACCGCTGGACCCAAAAATCCAGACAGATCCAAGGATCCAGTGGACCACACTGCAGAAAGCAGTGGCAGATTGAACGTATACCATTGAAACCTTTTTGGAGGTCTCAGAAGCTTTGGATCAGTCTGATATTATTTTTACCCTTCATCCAGGTCCGTGTGACCTTATGAACAGTTTGGATGACAAATAAACATCATGGTGGACCCTGGGTATGTTTTAACGGTGATAATCATTATCTCCACAATAAATTTATTGGTGTGGTCCACTTGAGTTTTGAATATGACTCATTTTAGGTATCATGCACTAAAATGATCTCGCTAAATGGATGGACGGTTTGGATTTACTAAATACGTCATTGTATGGTCCACAAAGCCTTAATCTTCACAATAGGTTCGTACAAACACGGTGCTCGTTGACTGCCCACTCAGTCTCCGTCCGCGACGTCCCTTCACCAGCTGTAACGTGGTGTAGGGTGCACCAGCCAATCCGTCCGGTAACAACACCGTGGTGTTCCACCTACCGGCCCACGTGGATAGTATTATGTATATCCACGCTGTCCATCCGCTTCTCCGGCCCATTTTAGAATGTCCTTCCAAAAATTATGCAAATCCAAATCTCAAGTGGACCATACCACTGGAAACAGTGCTGATTTAGTGCCCACCATTAAAAATTCCAAAGAGCCCTATTGTAATGTTTCTGTAATGTTTATTTGCAATCCAAGCTCTTGATAATGTCAGGAAGATCTGGATGAATAGAAATTTTGAAGATAAGCTTGATCTAAAACTTTTGTGGCCCGCGAAATGCTTTTAATGATTATTCATCATTCTTTCTATTGGTATGGTCCACCTGAGATCTGGAACTTCTTATAATTTTGGATTTCGTCTTAAAATTAGACATAACAACATATGAACGACATGGATATATAAAAGATACATCAATATAGGCCCCACACGGTAGAGGTAACACCCACTAAGGTGTTATCAGGTAACATGTAATTCTCTCCCGCCCCAAGAAGCCTGGCGCGACTGAGAGTGGATTTGGTGAGACCCCGGGCTCACCTAAGACGGTGCGGCCCTTACCGTGGGGCCCAGGTTGATGTATGTATTATGTATCCACTCAGTCCATCCGTTTTTTCAGATTATCTTAGGGTATTATCCCAAATATGGAGCAGAAAAAATTATCAGGTGGACCATACCATAAGAAACAGTGGTGATTGACCATCCTACCATTTAAAACTTATTAGGACTCACCTTCATGTTTCTGTACTTTTTATTTACCATCCAATTTGTTGATAAGGTCACATGATCCTGGATGAAGGTAAAAAACAAATATCAACTTCATCGAAAACTTTTGTGCCCCATTAATGGTCAATCGCCACTGTTTCCTATGTTATGGTCCACCTGATGATTGGATCTGATTTTTTTTTTTTTGTAATTCTCTAAAACTATCTGCAAAAATGGATGGACGGTGTGGATACATAATAAATACATCAAGGTGGGCCCCATGGTAACCGACGGTAAGGGCCGCACCATCTTGAGTGAGGCCGGGGTCTCACCTAATCCGCTCTCGGCGTGACTTGGGTGAGACTGCCGAACCAGGGATGTGGGTGGGACCCTAAACTTAGGGCCCACGTGGATGTATTCTTTGTAGATCCATGCCGTCCATCTGTTTCTTTGTATTATTTTAGGATGAAATACCAAAATTTAAATAGATAGAAATTTTAGGTGGACCACAACCCAAGAAACAGTTATAATTCAATTGTGACCATTAAAAACTTCCTAGAGTCCACCGTAATGTTTATTGACCATCCAATCTGTTGATAAGGGCACGTAGACAGGGATGAAAGGAAAAAATAAATATCAGGTTGATAGAAAACTTTTGTGGCTCACAAAAGGTTTTTAATGGTCATTAACCAGTGTTTCTTAGGTTGTAGTCCACTAAAATTTTTAATCTTCTTCATTTTTGGTAACATAGTATAAAATAATCTTTAAAAGCAGATTAACGGCATGGATCTACAAGGAATACATCGAGGTGGGCCCTAGGTTCAGGGTCCCACCCACTTCACTGGTTCGGCTGTCTCACCCAAGTCTCGCCCAAAAGCGGACTGCGTAGTGAGCAACTCCGCACGCTAACCGTGCAGATTAAACTTTGAGGGGCCCACCGTGATTTACTTATTTTATCCACTCCGTCCATCCATCTTAAAAGATAATTTTAAGTAAGTAACCAAAAATTTAAGCATAGCAAGTTCTAAAGTGGACCACACCATAGGAAAAGTGTGAACTGAATGTCTACCATTGAAAAATTCTTGGGAGCAAACAGAAGTTTTTGATCAAGCTGATATTTGTTTTTTCTCTTCATCCATGTCCATGTGATCTTATGAACAGGTTGGATGACAAATAAACATCACTGTGGGGCATGGAAAGGTTTCAACGGTGGAAATCATTTTTCCCACTGTTTCCTGTGGCATGGTACACTTGAGATTTGGATATGCTTAAATTTTGGGCTCAAACCCTAAAATGATCTGTAAAAACATATGGACGGAATAGATGAAGCACATACATTCTAGGTGGGCCCAACAGAGTTTACTCTGTACAATAAGAGTTGAATTAGGTGTTACCTATTCTCCGCAAAAAAAAAGAGGGTAGCGAATTATGCGTTACCCGGGAACGGCTTAGTGGGTGTTACCCCTATCGTATGGCCCACGTGGATGATATTTTGTATATCCACTCCGTCCATCGGTTTATACAGATCATTTTAGGATAAGGTACCAAAAATTATCTAGATCCAAATCTCAAGTGGACCATACCACTGGAAACAGTGTGATTGAGTGCTCCACCATTAAAAATTCCAAAGAGCTCGTGATAAGGTTTTGGTAATGTTTATTTGCAATCCAAGCTCTTGATAATGTCAATAAGGTCTTGATGAAGGGAAAATATAAATATGAGATTGATCCAAAACTTTTGTGGTCCACAAAACGTTTTTAATGGTTATTAATCACTGTTTTTAGTGGTATAGTCCACCTGAGATTTGGATCTTCTTAATGTTTTAGATCATACCCTAAAATGATATGAGAAAACAGATAGACGGCATAGATATATACAAAATACATTAAGATGGGCCCCACACGGTAGGGGTAACACCCACTAAGGTGTTACCAGGGTAACATCTAATTCGCTCCCCAAACGGAGACCCCCCTCTCTCTCTCTCTCTCTCTCTCTCTCATCTCTCTGTCTCTCTCTCTCTCTCACGGACGCTCTCTCTGTCTCTCTCTGTCTCACGCCCCCCCCCCCCCTCCGCCCCCACTCTCTCTCTCTGTCACTCACGGACAGACCCCCCTCTCTCCCTCGCCCCACCCTCTCTTTCCCTCCCTCTCGATCCCGTTCTTTGTTCCAGCGTGTGGGTGTACAACAACTGCTCCCACTCTCTCTCTCCTCTACTTCCTCCACCAGGTAAAAAACCCTAACCCTAACCTTGCTTACTTTTCTTTTTTGGATTTTTATTGTTGAATGCCAAATTAGGGATTTGTATTGTCGAATCCCAAATTAGGGATTTGTATTGTCCAATCCCTAATTAGGGATTTGTGAGTGTACGGACGCGGATTGGGTACTATCCACACCGTCCATCCATTTTTCCACATCATTTTAGGGCACAAGCCTAAAAATGAGGCAGTCCCAAGGCTCAAGTGGACTACACGGTGGGGATTAAATACCTACTGTTGAAAAAAATTTTGATTGAACAGAAGTTTTGGATTGAGCTTATATTTGTGTTTTCCCTTCATCCATGTATATGTGAAGTTATGAACAACTGGGAAGAGCTCCGTCCATCATTCTTCACCTGTCTGTGCTCTCTACCGTACACGTAGCAAGTCGATTTATCAATCACTACCTTCCTTCTAGTGGGCCCCACTTTGGATGTATAACTGCACCCGTAGACTAAACGGTTATTTTGATTTCTTTAGTTGTTTTGTTTGTCTAATGTAGACATATTTCTTGTGTCATTTGTTATGAGTTTCTATCTGTTTATGCGTAAAATGACATGATTTGAAGATTAAAAGAACTACGTAGTGGCTTGATCCCAAATCCCTTTTGGGTACGTAGGCAGCCGTTCGTAGTAGACCGTATCGGTTCAGCCACAAATTTTTTTCCCTTCTTGTAGTGTGGATCTTCATTCAAAAGTGTTTTCGAAAGATTTACAAGACATAACGACTATGGGAAATGTATAATATTCTCAATGAGGTTAGTCATTTTTCTTTTCAATCTCCTCTTCAACTTAATTCTATGCTCCTCTATAGTTATGAAAATTTCTAATTTTTACACATAGCATTCTGTACTTCTATAAATTCATTTAGTAGGTGAAATTAGCAACTTTCTACCACTGGATTTCATGCACCCTAAAGGAATTGCTTGTGAGTCGTTGCTGAATTTGTAGTATTCCATCTGAATGTATATCTGCTAGTTTTCTATTGGTTGCCAATCCATGGGCCATTTGCTAAGTTTGAACATTTTGTATGGGATTGCTTTCTATTGGCTAACAAAAGCATTGCAAGTGTTTGATGGTACTTTTCGTTTCCTTAACATTATCTGATATGTGATTTTGTCACTGGTTTCCACTTTAATCTAGATGCCCATGATTTAATCATGTCCATCTGATAAATGCAGGATATCAACTGAACTCGCTGGTTTGTTGTATTTGCTTGTTTAGACTCAGTCAGGACTTTTATAGACTTCATGTAAGAATCCCATGTAAGAATACTTGTTTTGCCTGGATGGATATTTCAGCATGAATTTTTGGAGTGCTGAAAAAGAATTCATGCATGGAATTTTTTTCCTTTACTATCAATGAAGTGTTGTAATAGTCGCTTTGTTGGAGGATAAAATTAAGTCCTTACAAAACAAGTTGGACAATGGTTCAAATCAAGCCAGAAAAATCAGTGATACTCAACACGATAATTGATCATAGTGATACTCTGCTTTCTTCATTTTTATCTGTTTGTTACCATTGCCAAATGACTTTTTTCTTTCCTATTTCCTTTTCAGTATAATTGTTATTTAGTTCCACCCCACTTGAGCTTCATCACTCATGAACCTTGTTATTATATTATAATGTGCATTCAATTTTTATCATAATCTGAAGAATTTTTTGGTTTAATGCTTAACACTGAAGTTGCTAGAGAAGCATGTCAAAAAAGGAAAAGAAAAGAAAAAGAACAAAAAAGAAAAGGTTTCTAATTATCTCCTCAACACTGGCCCATCCTGGATTATATTTTTCTTCATCCCCCAAGTTTTGATTGAGAAAACCCATTTTGCCAGATGACAATTAAACCCCTTCAAAGCTTATAAACTAGCATACATTTTGTTATGTCAATTCCTTTAAGATCAATGACCTACCCAATATCTTTTCTTAATATTCAATGATATGTTGGTTACTAGATTTTGCTATGAAGAATTGAAGATAACCAATGTGGATTGAATTTTTTCACTGAATATCTCTACTTTCTTGACCTCCAACATCTTCAGCATAAAAAAAGGCAAGATCGGGTCCATGTTTATCAGGCACTCCTGTTTTGCGAAATATGATGCCCATCAAACCGACGGTTTTGTGACAAAAAAGTGATTTGTCAAGATCAACCCTCATATTAAGATCCCCCATCAGCTAGCTCTTGCAAAATTGGTATTTAACAACAGCCAAAAAATGGTACAACACTGATAAACATTTTCCCTTTTGTTGCATAAACACAATGTATCAAAAGGTACCTGGAACTGTATCTTGTAAGCTAATTTCTTCTTTTGGTTCTCTATTGTTAAAGTATTTATCAAATGAGAAGGAAACCTTCGAAACAATAAATATTTATGCATTTCTCAACACGATCTTCTTTCTTTCTTTCTTTCTTTCTTTTTTTTTTTTTTTGTGCCAAGTCCCGTGTAATTTTGATGGTATTCTCCACAAGAATTGATTGGCCATATGAACTATCTTATTAAGATTTGATGGGAGGGAGACCTTTTGATCACCACAAAGACTAGCAAATTTCAGAATATTTACTAATCGATTCCCTGCATTTCCATTTTTTGTTGTCCTTCATTATGAATGTTGATTATCATAGGCAAGGTATGCCCAATTACAAGTGCTGCTGAACACCCACAAATCATGCTTAGTGTTCACGGCACTTTTTTTTATGCACATGTTATTTTATATTTATTTCCTAAACAGAAAGAAGCATTCAATTTTGAATTGTAGTATTCTTTTTCTACTTTCCAGTCTTGGTTGTTTTTGCCACTTGTTTTTCGTCAAATGTTAATTTGGAATCATGCGTCATCTAGTATCCGGTGAAAGACCATCATAATCAATAGAATCTTAATGATAATAAGAAATCTGGATTGTTAGTTGTTGGTGTCTTAAAAAGATTATGATGTATATATTTATCTTTTTTTCATTTATTATCTGTTCAGTTTTTTTTCTTTCAGTATAAGAAAAGGAAAAAAGTTACAGTTGGGGTCGTTTGGATGCCTGTAATGGTTCAAGTAGTAAATGATTTATAGGTGTAAATCATTTATAGCTTATACTGTTTAGCAGTTAGCTGTAAATGATTTACAGGTAAATGATTATCTTTGTTTGGATAGCCTATAAATTGTGTAAGTCCTGTAAATGAAGAGCCAATCTTTCCATTTATAGCTGTTAGGCTGTAAATAGAGAGCTTGTAAATCAAATGGGGCTGAAAGCTGTAAATAATTTACAACCTATAAATGATTTATAGGCATTTTCAGCATCCAAACAGATTGCAAACCATTTACTTGTAAATTATTTACAGTTAGCTCTATTTACAAGCATCCAAACCACCCTTTCCTATAGGACAACAGATTTGTACTTGTTACATTTTGAAAGAGATGTTTACCTGCTCTTGTACCTCAATTTGTACTTGTTACAGTTTGAAAGAGATATTTCCTTCTTCTGTTGATAGTCGCTCTTGGCCTAGAACCTTTGTTTCTTTGTTTAAGTCTGTTGTGTTTGGCATATGTATGAACCAAAGAAGACATGTTGGTGATTAATTTTGATGGATAAATTCTTTCTTCTATTGATTCTTGCAATGGGTTGCAATTCTAGTTGCAGACATTTTAGATGATGTGGACTTCTGATTCTTGGACAGCTTGTATGTTCATAGAGGACCATTGTTTTATGTATAAATAGATAGGTAGTGTATAATAGATGCATGATTGCCTTGGTGATAGAGACACATCAGTAGATGCAAAGGGTTTAATGTTTGAACCTTCCAACTACACCTTCCAACTATAATAAATGCCGACCATTGAAACCTTCTATGCAAGAATTTGTTGCTATTTTACTAATTGCTTGCTTCATGTGCTGAAACTGCAGGATCTAATGCAAGTTCCACCAGTTTACATCATTGCTATCATAATACCAGCTGTACAGCCTTTAGTTTTTCAATCACAGCATAGCTTCACAGTTGGCTCAATCAGAGGTAGTTCAATATGAAAAACTCGCCTGCTTATCAATATGACATTTTATTTCTTGGGTTCATGGTATATGTCTGGTTTTGAATATCGCCAATTCATTTATGTAAACTCCATTCTTGTCGTTATTTTATCAATAGCTTAATTAGTTCTTTCAAAATCATGATTTCAGGTTCTGCTTTGCGGTTTTGTAACGTCCCGTAAATTTTCGTACAGATAATAGTGTACGGATGACCGTACATCTTAGTTAATTAGATTTCCTAATCTCTAATCTAGAAGAGGAAGATTAATTAGTACAAATTGGACTAGATTGTTAACATTCTGAAAAAAATATATGGCCCTTGCTCTAAATAGCCTTCCGGAGGGCTACATATATAAACCATTAACTTCACTTGGGTCAGAAAACTACCCACTAATTCCTGTAGGGCCATTTGGATTAAATGCCTGGCTTTTATATAAATCTCTTGCTGAGATTTTTCCCCAAATCGATTTGGGGATTTAGGTCTGGAAGAGAGAGAAAGAGGGAAATTGAGGGAGAGGAAGAGAGAGAAAGAGAGAGAAATCGAGAGAAGAAGAAGAAAGGAGGTTGAAGATGTCCTTCTTCCTTTCCTCTTGAAGTAAGAGGTTGCTCTAGCCTGTCGATTCCGTAGCTGGAGTGGTTCTCTTTGCGATTAAAGGTAAGAATCGAATCCTACCTTACAACTCCGAACTATCTTAGGTTTGAGACTGAAAATCTCATCCTAATTGGGTTTTCTTGTAGGAATAGCTGATTTTCTTTAACCCTAACCCTAGACCGTTCGACGGATGAGGAACCCTAACCCTAACCCTAGACCGTTCGACGGATGAGGAACCCTAGACCTTAAGGTGCGGGCTATAATTCAGTTCTTTTATTTAACATTCCTAAGGGTTTTAGACATGATTCTTATAGTCATAGGGTAGGACTTTGAGTTTCTTATCTGATTGTATGTCTCAGTACAACATGCATGTGTGTTACATGGCTTATTTGTTTGATGAAATGGGTAAATGATTTAATTGTTACAATTGATTTGTGGAATTCGTTGAGATGATGGAATCTGTCTCTAATATGTATAATTGTATGATTAACGCACATGTACTGTTTGTCATGAGTAAAAAGGGGCCAATCGATTAATGTGGATATCCTAGTTGGATTGGATATTCAGGGTTGGCTGGTTGACGGGGTGAACTTGACCGATCGACAGTAGTTTGGACTACACGGGTCGTTTGTGCCCAATGCCGGTTTGGTCAATGTTCTCTCTGTATCAAACGGCCATATCCAAAGCCAAGACATGTTGGGTGGTAGATAGCTTGTAATGAATGACTTGTCCCGAATCTGGAATACTAATGTTATTAAATGAAGCGTCCAATGATAACCATATGTGCGACACGATCCTATGAAATCTCCTTGGGCCGGGCATGGTGGTGTGGGACACCGTGTTCGTGCCGTCGGCCTACGCTGTGGCATTGAGCCTCCCCGTAGTGACCATAAGCTATTGTAAGGGCGCCAGTTTGTTTTGGATAAATCTGAATAGCTGAGGTACTGATTTGAATAGAATGATTCTTATGTTCTAAATGTATTGAAAATTGGAGATGGGATTCGTGGGCTACTGGCGATGATAGACACTCGCACCGTCGGGAGCCAGATGGTCCTGTTCAGGACCTACTGTATGACATTAGTAATTCAGCATCACCAATCTTGCTGAATGAAAATTAATATCAATAAAGGCCAAACTAACCATGCATACATGTCATCGGCAATCTCAGTGACTGGCTGACTGTTCGAAAGGCCAGGGCATTCGTGAGAGCCTTCATACTTGCATTATGTGTATATGAGTTATAGTTGGAAGGACTATTATATCAATTTTGATTCCGTTGTGATTGCCCGGGACATGCATTGTGTGCGAATTCATAACATTCATGCATTAGTACAACTATTCTAGGACTCTTGTATGCTTTGTTTGATATATTATCTATGCTTGAATGCTTGATTGATTATTAAACTTAGGCTTATAGCAGCATTGAGTTGATTACTCACCCCCTCAATCCTGGGTGGTGTTTGGAAAAACATCAACCAGACTCTAATGTAGAAACAGGTACTATGGATGATGACGTTCTTCAGAATGAGTTAGAAGATTTTGTAGAAGACGTCAGTTATTTTTAGTTCTCGGATGGTAAAGAATAAGATGCATTGGCATCTTTTAGTTGATGTTTTGGGGCCGTTTGATGGCTAGATGTGTAATGGCCCAATTCTTTTGGACATGTATATTGGGGCTTCTTGCTGTGTGGGCCCCCTTTATTTTGGACTATAATGTACATTTGTAAATGCTGGACCAGGTATGCACTTATCTTTTGTCCTTACTTTAAAGTTTATTTAGTTTTAAACTTGCAACATGATACTCTAAATCATAAATGCATTAATCACGCTTCCGCATAAACATAGTGACACCCGAAATCTCAAGAGTCGAGGTCATGCTCGACTCCTGAAATTTGGGGCGTTACAGAGTTGGTATCAAAGCGCGAGTTTAGAGCTAAACTGGACCTTGAGTTATGGACTTGACCTAACCTTTACGCTGACGTAGTTTGGACTCTGTGGTTTGAAACCGTGAAACCTTAGGTGTTACCGTGCATAAATTATATAAGTATTAGTTATAATAAATAAAACTTTTTAGGATTCCTAGGATTCTAGTTGAGCTGATATATGGTTCCAGACGAGGTGTTAAGGTTCTAGGATTTGACATTTATGTTTTGGGCTTGGTGTGTTGCGAGTTGGGGAGTAGAAATGTAATTTTAGATGGTGGATTTTAGACAGATCTGTGGTCCAGAACAACTGGGCCAGGGACTTACATTCTTTCATCAAGATGATTTAGATGGAAGAACTTTTGGTGGGCCACTAGTGTTTGAGTTTGGAGAAAGAGAGAGAAAGTAGAATGAGTTAGAGAGAGAAAGTAGAGTGAGTTTAGAGAGAGAGGGAGAGTGAAATGAGAAGGGAAGAGAGACAGATGTTAGGAATTGGAAAGATGGGCCAGCAGGGACCGGCCGACCGGTCAGAACAACCGGCTGACCGGTTGGTGCTGGCCATGGAGTGGCTTCTTGTGATGTTTTGGAAGGGCGGACGGCCAGGGACGACCGGCCGACCGGATGAAGCTGGATGATGGTAGAGAAGGGAGGAGATTTCAGATTTTTGAGAGGAATGCCATCTAGAGACGACCGGCTGACCGGCCAGGGCAACCGGCCGACCGGTTGACGCTGGGAGTGACAGCAAAGGTGAGCTGAGTTGGGATGTCTGAGGAGGAAACCACCCAGGGAGAACCAGCCGACCGGCTGAGGTCATCCGGCCGACCGGCAGTCGCTGGAAAGCCTATAAACGGTGGGTTTTTTAGTTTTGTTTTGGAAGAAGATGACCCAGGGGGAGCCGGCTGACCGGCTACAGCCGGGTCTGACCGGACGTTGATGACCGGCTGGCCTGTTGTACTGCCGGCTGACCAGATTGGGCTGCTGTAGTGGAGAGTCGGATGGACAGCAACAGCCGGCCGACCGGCTATGGCCATGGTCGACCGGCCGGATGTGGTTGGGGTTGTATATGAAAAAAAAAAGAAAAAAAAAAGGGGGTTTGAGATACAAACCCTCTCATATTTCTACAAACTCATTTTCTTTCTTCTCCTTTTCCCTTTCTTCCTTCTTCATCTACAAAACCTAGGTTTCAAATCCCTCTAAACCCATTTCAAATCCTCTCCTCTCCATATTGAAGAACTAGGTTCTAAGCTTTTGCTAGACCTCTAAACAATAGAAGTAGATTTGATGAAAGATGGATTAAGAAGGTGATTGGAAGATCTCCCCCAAATTTCTAGTAAATTAGTTTCCCTTTTCCAGATTTTCTTTCCTTGTTCTTTTTCTTCTTCAAATTCCTGTAAACCCCTTTTAATCTTACCATCTATTGTCATCATCTCGACATTGCCAATCTTTGTTTAAGCTTTTTCTCTTTCAACTTATCTGTTTGGGGTTTTCTTGGTTTCAATACCTTTTGAAGCTTCCCAAACCCACTTGGATTAGGTTCTTTCTTTCTCTTGTTTTATTGGAAGGTAATTGTGACATATGTGATGTGGAGTTGCCCTTAATTGCGTATTATATGTCCACACTACAGGACATGCCGCCTAAAAGTGGCCACACCTTTGTTCGACGCCCACATGGTGGCTTGATGGAGGTTCCTGGCCAAGTGGCCTCTAGTGGGGCAGAGAATCCAAATGTCGATGTGGGTCAAGGACTTAACTATGAGCAGCCACCCACGACACACGATCAGGTGGTCGAAACAGATATCCACTCAACTTCTGGGCTAGATCACACCACTATTCCAGGACCGCCACCACTTGAATATCAAGGGTTAATACCACCACCCATAGCCCAACCAGCCCCAGGTATGGATATGATAGCACAAATGTTATTGCTCATGCAACAACAACAACAACAAACTACTTTGTTGCAACAACAACAACAACAGAATGCCCTACAGCATCAGCAGACTCTTGCTGCTCTGGTTGGGGCGATTACTCATACTGGGAATGCTTCGACATCCACCCCTTAACCAGTGTATCAAACCACCCCAGCCCCTCGGGAGGGTCCATTTGAGCGGTTCCAGAAACTTCGACCGCCCACCTTTATGGGTTCTCATAACCCGGCCGAGGCAGAGTATTGGTTAGACCGAATGTTGAAGATGGTTCAGCAGATGGAGTGTTCTGAATCGAAACAGGTGAATCTGGTAACCTTTATGTTAGAGAAAGAAGCAAATATTTGGTGGAAAGGCGTCTGTAAATCAGTCCCAGATACCTATGTATGGACTTGGGAGGACTTTGAAACTAAGTTCCACGACAAATATTATCCTCTCACCTACCGCCTAGAACGCGAGAAACAGTTTCTTAGTCTACAACAGGGAAATATGTCTGTAGCAGAGTATGAGAGTTGATTCACAGAGCTCTCGAAATACGCACCAACAATAGTGAACGACGAAGCGACAAAGATGCGTCGTTTCGCAGCGGGTTTGAGGCCTGGAATACATACCAAAATGTGTTGTTCCGATATTTATACTTATGCTGGAATGGTAGAGAAAGCCTTCCGATCTGAAGAGGATGGTATTCGTCTCGCACAGGCGCGATTTCAAATGGGGCAAAAGACTAAGCCCGATATGGTGTTACAACAACCGTTTAATAAAAGGGCTCGGATAGGACCGTCAACCGTTCGTAACTCATTTCCTACCTCCACGGCTAAAGCGAATCGATATTGTATGTATTGCCGCAAGCCAGGTCATATAGAATCGTTCGTATGAGAGATAATGGTATCACCCCTCCGCAGCAGATTAACCGTGCACCGCAGCGAACAATTTCAGTTCCTCCGTTACAAACTGTTCGCCCTCCTTTACAACCAAATCATCCAAATCATCGTCTGGGTGCTCATGCACCAAACAAGCCACAACAAGCCCGAGTTCATGCTATCACTGCTGTAGACCTCAATGAGGACGATGTTCTTCCTCAAACATTTCAAGGTACGGCATATATATGCGGTATTCCTGTATACTTATTGGTAGACACTGGGTCTTCTGTTTCTGTCATTTCTTCTGAACTTGTTAAACGACTTAAACTGCCTGTCGTGCCGATGCGTCTCGTCACCTTATTCACTGCCTCGGGAAGTAAACTTGATGCGCAGTGGTTATGTCCACAGTGTCCCCTTATCTTAGGAGATAAGGAAGTGATGGTTGATTTTGTAGTAGCAAAGATCCCTCGCATGGATGTTCTTCTTGGAATGGATTGGTTAACTCCTGCAAAGGCGAAAATCATTTGTGATGTTAGGACCGTCACCGTACATATGCAGGGGAGTCGGCTTTCACATTTCCAATGCAAATCAGTCGTCAGGGCCGTGTCGACTTATATACCATTAGGAAGGAAGGAATGAAACAATCGGAACTTCAAGATACCATATTGGTAAAGGATTTTGAGGATGTGTTTCAACCCATACCTGGACTACCTCCTCAGAGAGAGATCGAGTTTACTATCGATCTTATTCCTGGTACAGTGCCCTGTTCGCAACCAGCATATCGCATGCCCCCATGTGACATGGAAGAGTTGAGGAATCAACTCGATGGGCTTCTAAATTTAGGATTTATCCGTCCGAGTGTTTCACCTTGGGGTGCTCCAGCTTTATTCGTTAAGAAGAAAGATGGATCGTTACGCCTATGTATTGATTATCGAAAGCTGAATCAAGTCACAGTTAGAAATAAATATCCTCTTCCTAGAATAGATGACTTGTTCGATCAATTATGTGGTGCCAAGTGTTTCTCAAAGATCGATTTACGGTCTGGTTACCACCAACTGAGAGTAAGACCTGAAGACGTTCCGAAAACAGCTTTTAAAACAAATTTTGGGCATTATGAATTTTTAGTGATGTCCTTTGGACTCACTAATGCTCCTGCAGTATTTATGGATCTTATGAACAGAGTATTCCGGCCTTATTTATATCGGTTTGTTATCGTCTTCATAGATGATATACTGGTTTACTCCAAGACTCGAGACGATCATGAGGAACATCTGAGGGCCGTTTTGGAAACGTTGAGACAGCATCAGTTATATGCTAAGTATGAGAAATGCGATTTTTAGAAACAAGAGGTAGATTTCCTTGGGCACGTTATATCAGGTGAAGGTATATCAGTAGACCTGTCTAAGGTTGCGGCGGTACAAATGTGGGAGCAGCCCGCTTCTGTTACAGAGGTCCGTAGTTTTCTTGGACTTGCCGGTTATTACAGGCGATTCATCAAGGATTTTTCTAGGATTGCGAAGCCTCTGTCTCAACTCACGCGAAAGGATGTGCCCTTCGCATGGAATGAAAGAGCTGAAACAGCTTTTCAAGAGTTGAAGGACAAATTAACTTCAGCTCCTGTGTTAGTGTTGCTTGAGCTAGGAGTCAAGTACACGATCTATACTGATGCGTCACAAATTGGGTTGGGATGTGTGTTGATGCAGTTGGGTAAGGTGGTCGCCTATGCCTCACGGCAATTGAAAAAGCACGAAGAGAACTACCCTACTCATGATTTGGAGTTGGCGGCAGTGATTTTCGCATTGAAGTTATGGCGACATTATTTGTATGGTGAAGAATTTGAGTTATTTTGTGATCACAAAAGTCTGAAGTACATTTTTACACAGCGGGATTTGAACATGAGACAACGCAGGTGGATGGAGACACTTAAAGACTTCAATTTTGAAGTATCCTATCATCCCAGAAAGGCAAATTTGGTAGCAGAAGCGTTGAGCCGTAAGAAGGCTCAGGCCTTTATCGCCCCACTCATGTTAAGGGAGTGGGATATGCTCACATTTGTGGATGAGTTTAGTGCAATGCTCACCCTCACAGACTCAGATTTGAGAATGTCTCATACACGAGCAGAACATGACCTAGTTAGCCGAATAATCATGGCTCAGAAACATGACCCCAAGTTGATCGCAATAAGAGAGAAGATTGACCAAGGAGAAAGCAGCGAATGGTACGTTGATTCGACAGATGGTTTGCGATTTAGGGGACGTTTGTGTCTCCCAGACTCTTATGAGCTAAAACAGGAAGCCTTAGAAGATGCTCATCGATTGAAATTATCGATACACCCAGGAAGTACGAAGATGTATCAAGACATGAAATGCTCATTCTGGTGGGATAATATGAAAAGAGAAATCGCTGACTATGTTGCAAGTGTCTCACGTGTCAACAAGTCAAATCAGAGCATCGACGACCTCCAGGACTGTTACAGTCCATGCCAATCGCCGAATGGAAATGGGACTTCATATCTATGGATTTCATATCCAGTCTGCCAAAGACAAAGAAGGGTTACGACTCGATTTGGGTGATAGTTGACCGGTTAACAAAATCAGCTCACTTTCTACCCATTCGGATGACTACGTCGACAGAGGACCTAACAAAGTTATACATTAAAGAGATTGTACGTCTCCATGGGGTGCCTTTAGAGATTGTGTCTGATAGGGATACCCGCTTCACATCAATATTTTGGACAAAGATTCAACAGGCAATGGGTGCAAAGTTAAAATTTAGCACAGCTTTTCATCCTCAAACGGACGGGCAGACCGAGCGGGTAAACCAAATTCTGGAAGACCTGTTACGGGCATGTGCATTAGATTTTAAAGACAGCTGGGATGAATGCCTTCCATTTGCTGAATTCGCCTATAACAATAGTTTCCAAGTCAGCATAGGAATGGCGCCTTATGAAGCTCTTTATGGACGATCGTGTCGATCTCCAAATTGTTGGGTGGAAGTTGGTGAAAGAAGCCTTATTGGGCCAGAATTAGTTCAGCAGACTTCCGAAAAGATTGACATAATTAGACAACGCCTTTTAACAGCGCAGAGTCGTCAAAAGAGTTATGCTGATAAACGAAGGCGAGATTTGATATTCGAGAAGGATGATCATGTATTTCTGAAAGTATCTCCGATGAAGGGTTTGCTACGTTTTGGAAAGAGAGGAAAGCTTGCGCCACAATTTATCGGCCCATTTCAGATATTGGATCGTGTTGGTGCGGTTGCATATCGTCTCGCGCTACCTACTCCTCTCGTTGGTGTGCACAATGTGTTCCATGTATCGATGTTGAAAAAGTATGTGCCTGACCCGACGCACATAATCAAATGGGAGGAGGTGGAGTTGAATGAAAGTGCTACCTATGTTTTGCGACCGACTCGAGTTCTAGATCGGAAAGAACAAGTGTTAAGGAACAAAATTATTCCTTTGGTAAAAGTGCTATGGACTCACCATACAGAAGAAGAAGCATCATGGGAAATGGAAGCCGAAGTACGCAAGAACTACCCACAGATATTAGAAGAATACGAAAAGGTACAATTTCGTGGACGAAATTTCTTTAAGGGGGGTAGATTGTAACGTCCCGTAAATTTTCGTACAGATAATAGTGTACGGATGACCGTACATCTTAGTTAATTAGATTTCCTAATCTCTAATCTAGAGGAGGAAGATTAATTAGTACAAATTGGACTAGATTGTTAACATTCTGAAAAAAATATATGGCCCTTGCTCTAAATAGCCTTCTGGAGGGCTACATATATAAACCATTAACTTCACTTGGGTCAGAAAACTACCCACTAATTCCTGTAGGGCCATTTGGATTAAATGCCTGGCTTTTATATAAATCTCTTGCTGAGATTTTTCCCCAAATCGATTTGGGGATTTAGGTCTGGAAGAGAGAGAAAGAGGAAAATTGAGGGAGAGGAAGAGAGAGAAAGAGAGAGAAATCGAGAGAAGAAGAAGAAAGGAGGTTGAAGATGTCCTTCTTCCTTTCCTCTTGAAGTAAGAGGTTGCTCTAGCCTGTCGATTCCGTAGCTGGAGTGGTTCTCTTTGCGATTGAAGGTAAGAATCGAATCCTACCTTACAACTCCGAACTATCTTAGGTTTGAGACTGAAAATCTCATCCTAATTGGGTTTTCTTGTAGGAATAGCTGATTTTCTTTAACCCTAATCCTAGACCGTTGGACGGACGAGGAACCCTAGACCTTAAGGTGCGGGCTATAATTCAGTTCTTTTATTTAACATTCCTAAGGGTTTTAGACATGATTCTTATAGTCATAGGGTAGGACTTTGAGTTTCTTATCTGATTGTATGTCTCAGTACAACATGCATGTGTGTTACATGGCTTATTTGTTTGATGAAATGGGTAAATGATTTAATTGTTACAATTGATTTATGGAATTCGTTGAGATGATGGAATCTGTCTCTAATATGTATAATTATATGATTAACGCACATGTACTGTTTGTCATGAGTAAAAAGGGGCCAATCGATTAATGTGGATATCCTAGTTGGATTGGATATTCAGGGTTGGCTGGTTGACAGGGTGAACTTGACCGATCGACAGTAGTTTGGACTACACGGGTCGTTTGTGCCCAATGCCGGTTTGGTCAATGTTCTCTCTGTATCAAACGGCCATATCCAAAGCCAAGACATGTTGGGTGGTAGATAGCTTGCAATGAATGACTTGTCCCGAATCTGGAATACTAATGTTATTAAATGAAGCATCCAATGATAACCATATGTGCGACACGATCCTATGAAATCTCCTTGGGCCGGGCATGGTGGTGTGGGACACCGTGTTCGTGCCGTCGGCCTACGCTGTGGCATTGAGCCTCCCCGTAGTGACCATAAGCTATTGTAAGGGCGCCAGTTTGTTTTGGATAAATTTGAATAGCTGAGGTACTGATTTGAATAGAATGATTCTTATGTTCTAAATGTATTGGAAATTGGAGATGGGATTCGTGGGCTACTGGCGATGATAGACACTCGCACCGTCGGGAGCCAGATGGTCCTGTTCAGGACCTACTGTATGACATTAGTAATTCAGCATCACCAATCTTGCTGAATGAAAATTAATATCAATAAAGGCCAAACTAACCATGCATACATGTGTTAGAACTAGAAAATGAATACGATTACACTTTCTTGAGATGTCGTGTTTTGTTGCTCTGGGGTTCTGAATATAGAAACATTTGTAGACAATCACAAGCATTCACAAAATACACAAGAGAAGAGATATCGCAAGGCGAATTTTATTTCAGAGATTCTGAGATCTTGTACATTCCAGGCCGTGATCTGGCACGAACCCTTAATTACATCGAATGATCGATGACCCTTGATTAAAAGGTAAAAGACTAGTCAGCAGGGACTATGGTCTCAGAGTTCTTTAGTCATGGAGACCTGTGTTTTGGTGGTCGCGGAGACCTGTATTTGTATGGTCGCGGAGACCTGTGTTTGTATGGTCGCGGAGACCTGTATTTGTTATAGACTGATCCACCTTTGTACGAGTCGGATGTCTATGTCCCATGTTCTGACCGGAGATCCGGGCTGAGACTGTCAGGGTTTATGGCTGAGATGGACGACTCTGGGCCCGCGCCTGTCAATGTAGGGACAGGTGACCTCGGGAAGTCCATTCTACAGTTGTGTGTACCTGCGCAGCTCAACCAGCGGATGCCGTTTGGATGGGTAGGGCATCGACTGTTCTTGGAATATCAGTTTTTAACAGATTGTGTGTGATAGTTTGGAACTCTCCTGGTGTGGTTTATCGTGTTAACCATAGTCCCCTTTGCTTAGTCCAGACCTGGATTCGGGTCATATTATGATAGTACACGTAATGATGATGCATCAGTATGGTTCTGGGCGCCGGCGGCCTCTTTTCGGGAGAATTGTTCCATTCAGCTCGTTGGGTCGGATCGGACTCCGAAGGCTTGCGTTCTGCTCATTGGGTAGCCCGGATGGGTCGTTTGACTACTCCATCGCGTCCGGAACGCTCGAAATACCCAAAATAGGCTCAAACGGGGCTTTAAAATGTTATCAAATGAGGATTTAAGGGTGCTGGAACGAACGTGCAAAGTGCTGATTTTTGCGATCCGCTGGCCTGATTTTATTGATGCGCTGGGGCCAGTGCGTCCATAAATGATTTTCATGATGCGCCAGGTAATTTTATGACGCGCTGGGGCCAGTGCGTCCTTAAAATCTAATTTTTCGATCCGCTGGGCTATTTTGCGACGCGCTGGGACCAGTGCGTCCTAAAATTATAATTTCCTGATGCGCTGGGCTATTTTGCGACGCGCTGGGACCAGTGCGTCCTAAAATTATAATTTCCTAATGCGCTGGGTCACTTTTATGATGCGCTGGGTAATTTTATGATGCGCTGGGACCGGCGCATCGAAAAAGGTGACTTGAGTCATTCCTCCAGACCTGGTATGATCGGAGGTGCGATTTTCGGCGAGGGGTTCCGGCGATCGGAGAAGGATTCCGACGGTCGGCAAAGGTTTTCCGGCGACGAGGTCCTCTCTCTCTTGCTGGATCATGCAAATGAGGTGGTGGGTGGGGTATTTATAGGTATCGTCGCCCAATAAGCGGTCGACACGTGTAGCGCGTCGAGAAATTGGGTCGGCGCGTCGTTAAATGCGCTCGGCGCGTCGCGAAATGATTGGAGTCCAGAAGTCGGTTTACAGGACGCGCCAGCTGCCAGCGCATCCTGAAATTAACGAATTTTTGGATGCGCTGGGGCCAGTGCGTCCTTAAATTCATTTTTTGGATGCGCTGGGCTATTTTGCGACGCGCTAAGGCCAGTGCGTCCTTAAATTCGTTTTTTGGATGCGCTGGACGCAGTGCGCCCTTAAATGAATTTTTGGATGCGCTGGACGCAGTGCGCCCTTAAATGGATTTTTTGGATGCGCTGGACGCAGTGCGCCCTTAAATGGATTTTTTGGATGCGCTGGACGTATTCGTGTCCCACAGATTTGGGTTTTGCAAATTGGGAGGTTTGCGGGGTCCGCCTCGTGATGAATGCCGATGCACTGCTCCTATTTCTTCATAATTGAGGTACCCTCCCAATTTTGGACAGTTTTGGTCACGGTGTCCGGTGGGGTCCACTACCGGCCCAATTTCATGCTTGAGGCAAATCTGATGCGTGTGTCGTGATTCGTGCCGCGATTTTTGATGCACTGGCCCTAAATCTGACCGCGTGATGGTTTTGGCATTCGGAATCATCATTTCGGGGATTCTCACTTTTGGGACCCCAACAGATGCCCCTCCGATGCGTTGTGATGGACGTATGGCGATCTATTGCGACGCATCGAATTTTCTGGGTCCCACTATAAATAGGGGATCCCTGGTCATTTCGTCATTTCACTGTTCATTCCCGGCGATCAGAGCTCCCGGCCAGCACATCGATTTATCTTCCAGCGCATCGATTTATTATCGCCAGCGCGTCGAAATATTAGGTAGCGCGTCGACTTATTCGAACTTGTGTATTTAATCGACGCGCTGCGCATAGCGCGGCCAATATTTTTGGACTTCGTTTTTCCTGCGATTTTCTTAACGCGCCATAGGCAGCGCATACAATAACTGGACGCGCTGGAGCCCGCACTTCGTTTTAACTTGAAATCATCTATTTAATCGACGCGCTAGGGTCAGCGCGTCCTCTCGTGCCTGTAGAAACTCCTTTTCATGACGCGCTGAGCCCAGCGCAGTTGTACTTGTGAATTATTCGATGCGCTGGTCCCAGCGCGTACCCACGTGCCTGGGAAAGCTTTTAATTGACGCGCTAAGGTGAATTTACCATTTCTTGGACGCGCTGGGCCCGGCGCGTCATGTCCTCCGGATTTGTGAATTTGCCTGATTTTCTCGACGCGCTGGGCTCTGTGCGTGCGACTTTGGGACTTAGTGAAATTCACTAAATCTGATACGTAAACCGGCTCCCACACACATCTCCGGACTTGATCGATTGGCCCGATTGCAAGGTGTGTTAAGGCCAATAGGCGCTGATCTCTGAGTTGGGGAAGTTGTCCAATTTTGGTGTCCCATCTTGGTGCGCTTATCGTGGCTTAACAGACTCACTTGCGGGTTCATTTGACCGTTGCTCATGATATTTGGGATTTGTTCCGGGTGCGTGGGGTCTCATGCACCCTCCTATTAAACCAGATCTGCTTTGAGTATCAACAGGGTATGTGAAACCTCGCGCACCTAACCCGTGGGCTTCGGTGGAGTCTGCGGTTTTTTGCGGGTTTCGCACCGGCGGTCCGTCGTGTCTCCAAAGGGTGTGAACCCCCATGCCTCTATTGCGTATTCGCGCATGCGTGCCAGTCGTCTTATGGAGGCGTAGGGTCTCATACACTTGGGAGACTCCCTGGCTGCTTTAGTTTAACGGGCAATTCTAATGATGATTTTAAAGTGTTGTTTCGAGCATACCTTTGCATGTTGTTTCTCGGCTTTTCTGGCTTTGCGCGAGCGGTTTGGTGCATTTTTCTTCTGTCGGACTGCCTTACGGGTTCATCTGTCTTGTTCTTTAGCAGACAATGGTCATAACCCGTGCTTCCCTTCGCGCGGCTCGTGATTGCATGGGGCGGCTCTTAAACGATCTGGACCAACCCGAGGCTTGGTCATCTCTTGCTACTCAATGCGATGAGGTGGCTGAAGCCTCGACTCGCCTTGGCGCTGAATCTCGCCCGATCCTCCGGGCTATGCAGAATATCTCGGCGATGGCGGGCATCTCCGATGAGCGCAAGGAGGCTATATCTGGCTACATCGGCGATTCTTCCCTCCTGGAGGAATTGGCGGTACTGGAGGCGGCGGAGCCTTCTCTGGCTGCTTCCTTTCTGTCCCTCTCGAAACGTCTCCACTTCCTAAAGGACGAGAAGAGGGAGAGTAGGAGGTTCCTGGCTTGGCTTATTCCCTTGGCGGAGGCCGAATACCCGAATCGTCGTGCCGGCATTTGGAGGATGGTTAAGGCGGCTCTCCGGGAGCACGATGACTTGGCGATTGACTTGTCTGCGATAAGGAACTACGCCGATGCTGAGCACTTGAACTTCGACCTTGTACAACAGTGCATCTCCATCTTGGTGGACTTGGTCTACAAGGAGGCCCAGATTCAAGCAAGGGTCGATGAGCTGAGGGCTCGAGTTCTTCCTCTGGTGCAAGACTGAAATCTTCGTTTTCTGGCTTGGGGGAGGGGGTCCCCACAATTTTGGGTCGTTTGATATTGACTGTCGGCTTTTTTTTTTTATTATTATTTTTATCCTTTAAAACAATTGACTTTGAACGGTTTGGGCCTTGGTATGGCCCTCGTGGTTTAATGAATGCTATTTATACTTTTCCGCCTTATTTCTGTCTTTTGAAAGCTTGCGCGTTTGTGATGATGTTGTTTGCGGGTGTTGTCATTTCGTTTCATTTTCATTGGTTGGTGATGTTGCGCATTGGCCTGGGTCGGTGCTTGTTCTTCGTTCGCTTGTTGCTTCTTATGCTTTTGGATTTCGTGAATGCTTAATTGTCTTTATGAGGATATTTTCACATGCTCGGTACTTAAGCCCCTTTTCTACGCCATTGCAGATTATAATGGCCAGCGACCCTTCGCAAGCCGGTCCTTCGGGTCCGTCTCAAACTCCATCCAAGCGTAAGCGGGCTGCCATCAAGCAGACTTCCAGACCGTCAGCTGAGAACCCACAGTGGTTTCTCCCGCCTGAGACATTCAATTTCTACGAACGTATTCTGACCCTTCCGAAGAATGTCCAGCGAAAGATACTTTGCGACAAGGCCTTACCGCCCCCTCCTGATGAGGGTACCCAGGAGGAATGGGATGCGTGGTACGCTCCCTTACAAGGCTTTCGGACTGATGAGGTTGTCGGGTCCGAAGAGGGCGAAGCGAGCCCAATTGAGCCTGCTCAGTCTGCCAAGTGCGGCCGTCCAAAGACGACTGGGAAGAGCGCCAAGCAGATCTACATAGAGAACCAGACTAAGTCGAAGTCCGACAAAATGAGGGTTGTCTGGTCTTCTGTGAAGCTGCCAGTATCATCCCTCGTAATCCGCAACCCTTATACGAAGCAGTTCATCCGTTTTCCTAAAAGCTTCCAGAGATATCGCTCTCTACCAAGCATCGAGCCCTCCGATATACGTCGCGCAAATTCTTTCTATAGCGTCGACTCCTGGACGTCCATTCCAGAGACGTTCGTCAACTGTGCCATATCCAAGAACGGCACGCAGCAGTCTGTCCTCGAGGAGAAGGACATTATATTTCTGGAACCGAACCATGACCCCCATCTGCCCTTTCCGACTCATTATTACGAGACCCTGCGCCAAAGGTTTCGTCCTCTGTCTGATGCAGAAATTTGGCCTACGGGGGGTTTCAGGACCCGAGGACATTTGAGCCCTCATCCCGGTTATGAAGCTTGGGCCAATCGGATAGTTGAGCGGCACGAAGAGACCTTGAAGCAAGTAGGTCTCCTTCGGGACATTCAAGCGACATCGAGCTATTTCCATCGAGAACCTTGCATTTACAAGGGGTTCCTGAACCATTGGAGTTCTGTCACCAACTCCTTTCATCTGCCTTGCGGAGAAATGAGCATCTCCCTCTGGGATCTGTATCGGATAGCAGGTCTCCCTATTCGCGGCAGAATCTATGATGAATGGACTCCTAGTGATGAGGAGCTGTCCAAGAAGAAGAAGGGTGCTGATGAAGGCTTTTATTCTGCAGCCTGCTACGAATTGTTCGCTGAGTTGCCGCAATTTCTAACCTCCAGAGATAAAGTGCCTTTCGAAGACTGGCTAGTGTACTTTAGCCACGGCCTGAAGTGAGTTTCTTTTCTTGTCTTGCACTGTTCGCGTACTGTTTCATTCTTTCTTTCTTCCGCTGATGGTTTTCTTCCTGTCTCAGCTTGGATTACGGATTGTGCGATGAAGGCCGCAAGGATAAACTAGTCTTGGAGGCGAAGATGAAGAAGAAATTTTCGCGGTCGAATAAGCTATCCCCTACCTGCGAACTTGCCGGGTTCTTGGCCTATTGGCTGTGTTGTGTGGCCCTCCCGAGCTCTAAGCAGGCGGACAGTGTGCGAGTCTCCTGTTTCGCCGTGGCGGGGAGTTTGGCTAATGGCCATCGTTATGCATTGGCCCCGGTAGTATTGTGCTCCATATATCGGGCTTTTGGTGGTGTCATCAGCAATAAGGGCTCGGCTTCCTTCGGATTAAATTCTTCTTACTGCGGGTGGCATTCCTTCTCGGGATGGCTCGGGGTCTACTTCCCGTGGGTCTACGGTATGGAGCTTAAGGACTTCATCTGGAGAGGATCGGTTCTGTTGCATACTTTTCAGAAGCGGAAGATGAACAGCGAAAACTTGGCGACTATCAAGGCAAAGATAGCTCGTCATGATGACGTCGACTTCTTCCTTTTCTCTGCGTCCAACAGTGAGGATCCAGAATTGCTCGATAATGATGAGAGTCTTAGTTCCTATCAGTGCTCATTCTTGGTGTCCGTCCGCCCGAGTTTACTTCCTTTGAGGGAGGGGGCTGAGTTCTGGAGAGAGCCGTACTACCCGAACCGATTCGCTCACCAATTCGGTTATGACCAGGGGGTACCAGAGACTCTTGAACCGGTGATGCGAGAGCAGCGAGCCTATGACACATGACCGATTCACTGGGAGTGGATATGGTGTCAACTCTTGCTAACCGGGTCAGGCTGTTCCTTCATCGTCCCGGGTACAGAGTATACTCTCGGCGCTACATATGGGTGGATGAGGTGGTGGGCTCACCAATATACCTTAGTTTGGAACAATCGTCACGTGGCTGACCCAGTTTTCGTTTCTCCTCCTATCATCGACCCTGCTCCTGCTGACGGCCTGGGCTATGTATCAGAGCCACCACATCAACTGGCCACTCCTGGTGTGAAGAAATTCCTGACTTCTCTGAACGTGGTAATTGATCATGAAAAGCCTGAGCATACACTAGAAGGATGGGTTGCTTATGGGCAGAGGATCACGCTGCGAGAAGATCAAAGTTTTCCACTTGTGGGTCCCATGACGGAGGGGCAGAGGGAGCGTTATGACATTGGCGATGATGATGGTGGTGAAGCTGCTGCAGCGGGGAATGCCGGTGATGAGGAAGAGGCGGGTGATGGCGACGAAGGGGATGATGGTGGTGATGATGGTGGTGGTGGAGAAGGCGGTGGCGAGGGAGGTGTTGTGGCAGCGGGCACCCCGCCCTCCGGGGGTCAGGGAGGTCGCGGCCAAAGTCCGGCAAGTCGGACGAGCCTGTCTAGACGTTCTGCGCCTGAGGACGGTGATTTCGAACTATCTCCCGAACGTTCTAAGCCCCGCATAAAGACTGCTCATCGCGTCTCTGTTTCTGACGGCGGTAAGAAAATAAAGGACCTGCTGAAGTTGTATAGAGCTGAGAAGGCGCGGAGTCAACCCCCCGGGGCTGCCGGCAGCGTCCCGACCGATGATGCAAGCGGTCCAAGGGAGGAAGGTGAGATGAGTTCACAGGCAGGTCTCAGCGGAGATCATCCTGTGGAGGGAGGTGAGGGTAGCGAGCCAGTGTATGAGCGATCTGTTCCTGAGGTAGACATAGAACCCGTCCCTATGGACGTCGATGGTGAGCCGCGAGCTGAAGACCCCTTCCTTACCTTTCCTGTCAATATCGAAGCAGCAGTGAACCCTGGTCCCGCTCCTGAGGCGAGACCTGTTGTTTCAATAGAAGAGGCCTCACTCCCCCCCTGAGGAATCATGCTTGCAGAGGTCACTAGCGTTCCAGAGCCTATCGCCGAAGTGCCCCTGGCCGCTGAACCAGCCCGGGCTATCTCTGCCTCTGAGGTCGTCATTCTTTCTTCCCCTGAAATGCCTGAGCCGGCAGCGGAAGTCGTGGTTGGACATGCCCCCAGCTCGTCGAGACCTGTTGCCTCAACCAGTGCACCGGGTGATGAAATCCCTACTGGTATAATACTTTCCTTCATCGTTCGTTCGCTTCTCTTCTCTCTCCAGTGTGCTAACGTTTACCGTTTCTTTTACCAGCCACTGCCCCTGCCAGCGTCCCGGCTCCTGTAGTCCTGCCCGAGGCATTCCTCTCGTCTCTCCGAGGCTTATCAAGGACCAAGGCGAACCTTCTGAAGAGTTTACTGTCCGACATCGTCGATTCGCTTAGGAAAGGAGACGAAGGGTCTATCTTGGATGAGGCGCTGCAGGCGCTGGAACTCACTGCTACGTGGCTTGGAGTCGACATCTCCTCGATAGTCAGCCATGTGTTACAATTCAAAGACGGTGTGGCTCAAGTGAACGATGCAAGGCACTTTAGGACTGACCCCTCTATTGAGGAAAAACGCGGTCAGTTGCGGTCCCTTCTTCCGGAACTAGAGTTGCACGAGGCAGATGTGGCCGTAGTGCAGAAGGATTGGCAGGCTGTGGATACTGAGCACCAAGAGGTCACCAGGCGTCTTGCAGAAATTGAGGATGAGATGGCCCGTTTACGTGCCGAACATTCTGTCGTCCATTTCAAACTTTCGAAACTTGGTGGTCAGAAAGCAATCCTGCAGTCTTCAATTGACCAACGCAAGACGGAATGTGACGCTGTGAGGACACGGATTACGGAGCTGCAGCGGTCTCTTCAAGATACTCCCGACCCTGTTCAAGTCCTGGCCGAGGCTGAGGCAAGACAGAAGGCAATCGCGGGGTCCGCAGTTAACCTATTAGAGCAGTGCTTGAGAACTTTAGATGGTTAGGCTGTAATGATAATGATTCTTTTGTAGTTTTAAAACACGTTGTAATGAGTGTTGTATCATTATGTATGCTGTTGTGATGATGAGTTCATATTGTGCTTCTTAACCTGCTTGTCGTTCCTCTTGAGTTTCAATGCAAAAATAGATTGTGCTGTTTGGAAAGGAACATCCCCCTGTTTAGGATTTGAACCTACGCATGTGTACGAGGATGTAGCCGAGCCTTGGCTTAGGGCTTATCTTGATTTTAATAATCTCGAAAAGGCGTGGTGTCCTGCTTGACGTGCCTCGAGCCTTGGTGACCCTTTCAATACCTGTGCAAGCATAAAGCGGATGATTAGTATTTTGGGTCTAATCATTGTATGGTATCCTTTCTTTTGGCATCTACTCTATTACACTCCCTCTAGTGGGGTATTTACAATTTCGTAATGATAAGTTTTTGTCAGGTGTAGTATCTTTTCAGGAATCGGCCATTCACTAGCGAACTGACACCTTGTCCTTTGCAATCTATTACCCGATAGGCTCCGTTGGAATACACTTCATCGATAATGCAGACGGGATCCCACTTTGGGTCGAACTTGCTCTTCGATCCTTGGAGCGGTGCTGGGCGCTTCATCATTAACACAAGATCGCCCTTTTTGAACGATCTGCCCCTGACGCGCTTATCATACGCGGTGAAAATTTGCTTTTGATATATCTCGAGCCTCTGCTGGGCGGCGAGCCTCTTTTCGTCCAGATTATCAAGTTCGACCATCCGGCTCTTGGCATTATGCTCGGTTGTCAGGGAGTGTCGGAGAGCGACTCATAGCGACTCGACTTGTATTTCCATCGGGATCACAGCTTCTGTACCGTATACCAGCGAGTAGGGCGTAGCCCAGGTGGCCGTGCGGTGCGTAGTTCGATAAGCCCACAGTGCTTCGGGCAACCGTCTGTCCCAGTCCCTCTTATTCTCTGCCACTGTCTTTTTCAGAATCTTCACAATGGTCTTATTGAATGCTTCGGCTAGCCCATTCGCAGGAGGATAATAGGGTGATGAGTAGCAATGCTTGATTTTGAATTTTGCGCACAGTTTATCGATGGCAGCATTCTTGAAGGGTGTCCCGTTGTCCGTGGTGATTCTCTCGGGAATACCATGCCGGTATAATATGGCGTGACGAATGAAACCCTCGACATGTTTGGCTTTCACATTTCTCAGGGCGACTGCTTCGGCCCATTTGGAGAAATAGTCGGTTGCCGCGAGGATGTACTGATGTCCCTGGGAGGATGGCGGACTAATTGGTCCGATCACGTCCATGCCCCAGGCTGCGAAAGGCCAGGACATCACTGACTGATGCAACTCTTCCGGTGGCGAATGTATGATATCGGCATGGATCTGACACTGGTGACACTTCTTTACGTATCCTATCGCGTCCTTCGTCATTGTCGGCCAGTAGTAACCCATGTGTCGTACGCGGTGGTGTAAGTTCCTTCCTCCCTGGTGAGCGCCGCATTCTCCTCCATGAGCTTCTTTCAATGTACTACGTGCTTCATCTTGGTTTAGGCATCGCAGCAATATCCCCTCGTAGGATCGCTTGTAAAGTACGTCATTTTGGAGCACGAATGAACTGGCACGCCTTCTGATTTGTGTGCGCATCTTGGGCTCTTCCGGTAGAAATCCGTACTTCAGATAGTCAATGAATGATTTTCTCCAATCGTCTTCCTCTGTGATTTCGAAGCAGCAAATGGGATTGGTGCTCAATCCTCCGTTGCGTAGCGTAGTCGTTGGCAGGATTCTTCTTTCTTCAATCGTAACCTGAAGTGGGCTGCCTCCAGGGTTAGCTAAAGCAGCAGCTAAACTGGCGAGTGCATCAGCTCGTACATTCTCCTGCCTCGGTATATGTGAGATACTGCTGTTCCGAAACTGATTGAACATGGACTGCACTTGGTGACAATAGGGTGATAATTCGGGTTTACGGACTTCGTACTCTGTCGTCAATTGTCCGATGACAAGCCTAGAGTCACCGTAGATACGTATTTCCTTGATTCGCATTTCTAGGGCCAACTGTAACCCAATAATAAGAGCCTGGTACTCAGCTTCGTTGTTGGTGCATGCCGGGACTAATGTGAATGAATAGGGTAGCAGGTCCCCTTGCGGACTGATGAATATAATTCCTGCCCCTGATCCTACCGCTCTGGCCGCGCCGTCG
Organism: Liriodendron chinense; assembly: GCA_003013855.2. NCBI lineage: Eukaryota > Viridiplantae > Streptophyta > Magnoliopsida > Magnoliales > Magnoliaceae > Liriodendron > Liriodendron chinense. The sequence continues at coordinate 7,048,991 of ML058368.1, forward strand.
AAATACATCTCCCAATGGCGTGCTTCATTCGTCGCCATGACCTGCTCGTCTGGGAGGTCGTACTCTATTTCTTCACCGCTTGGTACCGGATGTGCGGCAAGGAAGTCTGCGATAGCTTGCCCTTTGACGGCTCGAGCCGGTATGTATGTCAAGTCGAATTCTGACAAGAGAAGGGCCCACTTGGCCAATCATCCGGACAACATAGGTCTGTTCATGAGAAATTTGAGGGGATCCGCCTTGGATATTAATGTTATCTGGTGAGAGAGATAGTAATGCCTGAGCTTTTTAACTGCAAAGATCAGCGCCAAACAGATCTTCTCGATCACTGAGTAGTTAAATTCGGCTCCCACCAGCGTACGGCTCAGGTAGTAGAGCGCACTTTCCTTCCCTTCTTCGTTCTTCTGGGCTAAGAGGGCTCCAAGTGAATTTTTGCCGACGGCAATGTAAAGGATTAGTGGTTCCCCTTTAATTGGTGCCGCGAGAACTGGAGATTTGTCGAGCAAGTCTTTTAGAGAGTCGAACGCTTTCTGGCAAGCATCGTCCCACTTAAACTGTACTCCCTTCTTGTTGAGGCGCGAGAATGGTTGACAACGACCAGACAAGTTCGAGATGAACCTCCTTAGGTACGCGACTCGGCCTTGGAAACTTTTCAGCTCTTTGAGATTCTTCGGTGGCGGCATCTCCCTAATTGCCTTAATCTTTGTTGGGTCAATTTCTATTCCTCGATGTCTGATGACAAACCCCAAAAACTTGCCAGAGGAAACCCCGAACGCGCACTTCAATGGGTTCATGCGAAGGCTTTTCTTTCTCAGTCTTCGGAATACTTGTCGTAGATGCTCCCTATGCTGTTCATGCCCAGCTGATCTCACTACCAGATCGTCTACATAGCATTCGACATGTTTGTGCATCATGTCCTGGAAGATTACTTGCATCGCACGTTGGTACGTTGCCCCTGCGTTTTTTAACCCGAACGGCATCACACGGTAACAGTATATGCCCAACGTTGTACGAAAGGCTGTTGATTCCTCATCTTCCGGGGCCATACGAATCTGATTATACCCCGAGTAACCGTCCATAAAGGACATCACTGAGTATCCTGTCGTGCTGTCGATCAGTAGCTCTGGGATAGGTAGTGGGAAATCATCCTTAGGGCATGCTTCGTTGAGGTTCCGAAAGTCTACGCATATTCGGATTTGACCATTCTTTTTCTTGACCGGCACAATGTTTGAGATCCATTGTGGGTACTTAACCTCTCGGATGAACCCGGCCTGGATCAACTTTTCGACCTCTTCTTCGATTTTGGGCACTATGTTAGGGTGGAATCGTCGTTGAGGCTGCTTGACCGCCTTCTTCCCTTTCAAGATGCCCAACTTATGCATCGCAATTGTTGGACTGAGCCCTGGCATTTCTGAGTATGTCCAAGCGAATACATCCCTATTTTCTTTCAACAGTCGGATGTATTTCTCTTTCTCCTCTTCTGGGACATTTTTACTCAGATACGTATTTCTAGGGTCTTCTAGGGTTCCCAGATTTATTTCTTCAAGCTCATCTATCGTGGGCTGTCCCCCGTCCTCTATCTGTGCAGGTGCGGTACTAGGTTGGATAACGTCGGCTACCTCTTGTGGCTGTACCTCTTCCGTAGTGTTGATTGTCACCATATTAACATGTCTGATCTTCGTCTTTGCCCCTAACCCTTCTCTTCCTTGATGAACTTTGTTGTTTTCCTCGAACGGCGCTAACATCCTACCATTCGAGGCTGATTCTGAACAGCAGAAGCCCATACTCTTCATGATGTTACGGCTGGCTTCACTGTATCTCTCTTCTTCTATGGGCTGAGGTAAACGAAATGGTTTCTCAGCCTCGTCCTTGGACCGTGCAGGTTCACCTGATGCTGAATAAAATTTGATTTCTTTCTTCGTACTGGCGCTTGGCGGTACCACAAACTGGTTTGGAGCCTTCGAAAAAGGCTTAACTCTTCCTATTTTTGGCACTGGCATATTGAAGCTAGATTTGAGCACACTCATGTGCTGATTCGAGATCATTTCTAGGACGGACTGCCCGGGCTGTCGCAAGTGTTTCGGGACTATGTAGAACTTTTTGGGAGCCCTTTGAGGTCCTTCAGCTGGCTGACTTGCTTCTTTCTAAGTAATGAATTGAGGTTTGCCTCTCTGTTCGAACTTGCTGACTTTCGGTTTTGCCCCTTGCCCTTTCCGCATTGCGTCGGGCTCCTTCGTGTCTCCCCCTCCGTCGACCAGGTCATAATACCGAGCGTCGGCTAAGAATGATTCTGCGATTGTATATGGCTTTGGGTCTGCTGCCACTCTGTACTGAACTCCCTCTCTGTTGTATTTAAAGCACTGATGATAGGTTGAGGGGATGACGCGATTCTGATGGAGCCACGGTCTTCCCAGCAGAAGATTATACGTTGTTACTGCGTCGATTACTTGGCATGTTACTTTCGTCTTCAATCTTTCAATTTCTAGCATCACAGTGATCGACCCTAGAGTGCGCTGGCTGTCCTGATTGAACCCCTGAATGACCATGGTGCTGGGACACAGGGCTGATGGCCTGTAACCTAATCTTTGGAGTGTCTTCAATGACATAATATTCACTGCGGACCCATCGTCAAGCATGCATCTCTTAATCTCCGTGTCTCTAATTGTTCCTGTGACCATCAACGGTCGGTTGTGGTCTGTTGCTTCAATTATGCGATCTTCTTCGGAGAATGTGATTACAGAGGGATGATCTATCTGCATTGCTTGCTGAATTGGCGCATTCCCTCCCCAAAACTTGTCTGGATTGCTCATTTCTACTTCAATTTCTGTCATCATTACTTCTCTGGCTTCGCTGTCTAGCAGCGCGTTGATCAACATTTCTCTGTACGCCTTTGAGAGACACAAGGCGTCGTATATGCTTAGGCGGGCCGGGACCCTTCGTAGGTGCGATACGACATCATACACTACTGGTGCTGCCCCTTGTCTTGGCTCCGGACGACTGGTCGTGGCTTCGACAACTTTCTGTTTCAACTTCTGCCCCTGGGGCCTTGTTACGGATGTATCCGGGTTTTCGTCTTCTTGCATCGGATCGACTGGTTCTGGCCGAATGCGCTCTGGCATCTGCCTTCCGGATCGGAGGATGACGGCATTGGCCTCTCCTTTATCTGCCTGCAATGTCTCTTCTGTTGATGGCTGTTCTATAAACGACACCATCGCGCAATGTACCTGGGTCTCTATAAGTCGGCTCTTCCCTTGGCTATCCTTCTTTCTTGTCCCTTTCCTCCTGCGGTTGAGGAATCTTCTTCGATTCTCGAGCCTCTTCCGGCTGCTAACCAAAGTCCAGGGTTCTTCAGGTTCAGGGGACGGGACATGCAATTGGGTATTCTTGTCCGAGGGGGAGGCTGAAACTACCCCGGCTGTTTCCTTCGTTGTTGTTTCTGGTGCCTTCATACTGATTACCCCTTGGTTTATCAACCCCTGTATCCTTCCTTTCAGGCTAAAACAGTCTTCCGTCTTGTGGCTCAGGCACCGGTGGTATTTACAATACCGGGGATCATCTACCTTCCCAACCTCGTGGGGCCGAATCGGTTCTGGCAGGAGAATTACCTTTTCTTCTACCAATTGCTCCATGATGGGGATCAGGTCGGCCATGTCGAAGGTGTACGGGCCGTCGGCTCTTTCTCTCTCGGCTATTGTTATTCTCTGGGAAGCGTAGGGCCTCTTGCCTTTATCTTGGGTAGATGTTGGTTTCGTGTCTGTCTTTGAATCCGCGGCGGGCCGTTTCCGATCTATCGTATTTTTTTCCTTGTTTACGCTGTGCGTCTCGGCAATCCTCACTCCTTCTCTTTTCTGCCTTTCGGGTCTGAGGTTTACCCGTGCTGCGGCTTCTTCTACCAGGTGTGCTTTAGGTGGCTAATTCTCGGAAAGAGTGAAAACTGTTCCCTGATAACCCGTAGGATATCATTGGGTCCAGGGCTCGCATGCACATTTTTATCTGTTCCTTTTCGCTGGGTAACTCTTGACACTGAGCCGCTATTGTTCCCCATCGGTCCATAAATCTCTCCACGGGTTAGCCCTGCCTTTGCCTGATCAGGGCTAGATTTGTTACTGATGTTTCTCTTTCTATGGAGAAGAATTTTGAGATAAAACTATCTCGCATCTGCTCCCACGTCTTCACTGATCTGGCTGGTAGTGACATGTACCACTGAAAAGCTTTCCCCGTCAGCGTTGACCCGAATAACCGCATACAGTACTGTGGTACGGTCGACCAATTTTCCAATGCTGTGAGAAAGCGAGTGATATGTTCTTCGGGTGACCCCCTTCCGTCAAACTTTTCAAAATCCGGACATCTGAAGTTGACCGGGAATGGTATTTCTTCTATTTCCAGAGGGTATGGGACCTGATATTTATACCCGGTTCCTCTTTCCTTTTCCTTCTCTTGTCGCATGAGACTCGCAATAGTTTGCGACAGTTCTTCTCTCGTCATTTGCGTAGTTGGAACCATTATTCGTTCTGCTGGAACTCTCCTGGCCTGGGTGAGTGGCTCAGCACTAGCTGGCTCTCCTGCTGCCCCTTGAGATTCTTCAGCTAATGGGCGCGTAGGTGGTGCAAGACTTCGAGTAGCATTCTGAGCTATTAAAGTGGTCAAGGCTTCCTGAATCTCTCTCATTCGTTCATTTGTTTCCCGATTAGCCTGAACTAGTCTGTCGATCTGATCTTGGACCGTAGGCAGCTCGTCTGCTTCATATGATCCCTCTTCCGCTTCTGCTACCTGGACCATTGCGACCAGCACTGGTCGGGCCTTCTGATTCTGCCCCTGTCCTGGCTCGATAACTATTGTGGGCTTGGAGCTTCTCGCGATCGTAGTTTTGGTTGATTTTTGTGCGGCACGGGTGACCTTGGACAACGGCGGAAATTGTTCGATCGTCATTGCGGGTACCGAGGACGTGGTTGATGTGGCCTGACCGTTGGTGGAAGTCTTCTGCCCTTGTTTTGGTTGCCACTGTCCCTTGGTCGTCGGGCAAGGTCTTGCAACATTCGCTTTCTTGTATGCTGCCAAGCTGGCTGCTTTCTTCTGCTCTTTCTTCTGTTGGCGTGTTTTGGCCATCTGCCATCCTGAACTAGGAGCAGTCGTCATGGTTGAGATGAGGCGAGGGAAGCTGAAGCCTCCAGTGGTAAGGAAGGTGCATGAACTGGTCATTGAGTATGCCATTTCTTCTGTCTACCCTAGTATCTCGCTAATTCTGGTATGTCATAAAAATCGTTAGAACAGTTCACAAGCGCGGTCGGGAGTATGAGCCCATCGATCGCAGTGCATAAATCGACAAAACAAGCAAGAAGGAGACAAAAATTCATGTAGTTGTGGAAATTGTGGGTTCGAAAACCTTTTAAGCATCCATTGCCTTAAAGATGAAGGGAAGAACGTTCCCGTTGAGAGTCGCCAGTTTGACGCCCGGAGGGCGCCGAAACATTACGCCTCGCGGTAACTTTCTTATGTGTATATTCGTGCTTGTAAGTAATTGATCTTAGAGTATACCTATATTCAGATATAACCAGGGATTCTGGTACAGTTCGATCCCCAGCAGAGTCGCCAGTTTGTTAGAACTAGAAAATGAATACGATTACACTTTCTTGAGATGTCGTGTTTTGTTGCTCTGGGGTTCTGAATATAGAAACATTCGTAGACAATCACAAGCATTCACAAAATACACAAGAGAAGAGATATCGCAAGGCGAATTTTATTTCAGAGATTCTGAGATCTTGTACATTCCAGGCCGTGATCTGGCACGAACCCTTAATTACATCGAATGATCGATGACCCTTGATTAAAAGGCAAAAGACTAGTCAGCAGGGACTATGGTCTCAGAGTTCTTTAGTCATGGAGACCTGTGTTTTGGTGGTCGCGGAGACCTGTGTTTGTATGGTCGCGGAGACCTGTGTTTGTATGGTCGCGGAGACCTGTATTTGTTATAGACTGATCCACCTTTGTACGAGTCGGATGTCTATGTCCCATGTTCTGACCGGAGATCCGGGCTGAGACTGTCAGGGTTTATGGCTGAGATGGACGACTCTGGGCCCGCGCCTGTCAATGTAGGGACAGGTGACCTCGGGAAGTCCATTCTACAGTTGTGTGTACCTGCGCAGCTCAACCAGCGGATGCCGTTTGGATGGGTAGGGCATCGACTGTTCTTGGAATATCAGTTTTTAACAGACTGTGTGTGATAGTTTGGAACTCTCCTGGTGTGGTTTATCGTGTTAACCATAGTCCCCTTTGCTTAGTCCAGACCTGGATTCGGGTCATATTATGATAGTACACGTAATGATGATGCATCAGTATGGTTCTGGGCGCCGGCGGCCTCTTTTCGGGAGAATTGTTCCATTCAGCTCGTTGGGTCGGATCGGACTCCGAAGGCTTGCGTTCTGCTCATTGGGTAGCCCGGATGGGTCGTTTGACTACTCCATCGCGTCCGGAACGCTCGAAATACCCAAAATAGGCTCAAACGGGGCTTTAAAATGTTATCAAATGAGGATTTAAGGGTGCTGGAACGAACGTGCAAAGTGCTGATTTTTGCGATCCGCTGGCCTGATTTTATTGATGCGCTGGGGCCAGTGCGTCCATAAATGATTTTCATGATGCGCCGGGTAATTTTATGACGCGCTGGGGCCAGTGCGTCCTTAAAATTTAATTTTTCGATCCGCTGGGCTATTTTGCGACGCGCTGGGACCAGTGCGTCCTAAAATTATAATTTCCTGATGCGCTAGGCTATTTTGCGACGCGCTGGGACCAGTGCGTCCTAAAATTATAATTTCCTGATGCGCTGGGTCACTTTTATGATGCGCTGGGTAATTTTATGATGCGCTGGGACCGGCGCATCGAAAAAGGTGACTTAAGTCATTCCTCCAGACCTGGTATGATCGGAGGTGCGATTTCCGGCGAGGGGTTCCGGCGATCGGAGAAGGATTCCGGCGGTCGGCAAAGGTTTTCCGGCGACGAGGTCCTCTCTCTCTCTCTTGCTGGATCATGCAAATGAGGTGGTGGGCGGGGTATTTATAGGTATCGTCGCCCAATAAGCGGTCGACACGTGTAGCGGGTCGAGAAATTGGGTCGGCGCGTCGTTAAATGCGCTCGGCGCGTCGCGAAATGATTGGAGTCCAAAAGTCGGTTTACAGGACGCGCCAGCTGCCAGCGCATCCTGAAATTAACTGATTTTTGGATGCGCTGGGTGAATTTTTGGATGCGCTGGGGCCAGTGCGTCCTTAAATTCATTTTTTGGATGCGCTGGGCTATTTTGCGACGCGCTAGGGCCAGTGCGTCCTTAAATTCATTTTTTGGATGCGCTGGACGCAGTGCGCCCTTAAATGAATTTTTGGATGCACTGGACGCAGTGCGCCATGCGTGCGCCCTTAAATGGATTTTTTGGATGCGCTGGACGCAGTGCGCCCTTAAATGGATTTTTTGGATGCGCTGGACGTATTCGTGTCCCACAGATTTGGGTTTTGCAAATTGGGAGGTTTGCGGGGTCCGCCTCGTGATGAATGCCGATGCACTGCTCCTATTTCTTCATAATTGAGGTACCCTCCCAATTTTGGACAGTTTTGGTCACGGTGTCCGGTGGGGTCTACTACTGGCCCAATTTCATGCTTGAGGCAAATCTGATGCGTGTGTCGTGATTCGTGCCGCGATTTTCGATGCACTGGCCCTAAATCTGACCGCGTGATGGTTTTGGCATTCGGAATCATCATTTCGGGGATCCTCACTTTTGGGACCCCAACAACATGTCATCGGCAATCTCAGTGACTGGCTGACTGTTCGAAAGGCCAGGGCATTCGTGAGAGCCTTCATACTTGCATTATGTGTATATGAGTTATAGTTGGAAGGACTATTATATCAATTTTGATTCCGTTGTGATTGCCCGGGACATGCATTGTGTGCGAATTCATAACATTCATGCATTAGTACAACTATTCTAGGACTCTTGTATGTTTTGTTTGATATATTATCTATGCTTGAATGCTTGATTGATTATTAAACTTAGGCTTATAGCAGCATTGAGTTGATTACTCACCCCCTCAATCCTGGGTGGTGTTTGGAAAAACATCAACCAAACTCTAATGTAGAAACAGGTACTATGGATGATGACGTTCTTCAGAATGAGTTAGAAGATTTTGTAGAAGACGTCAGTTATTTTCAGTTCTCGGATGGTAAAGAATAAGATGCATTGGCATCTTTTAGTTGATGTTTTGGGGCTGTTTGATGGCTAGATGTGTAATGGCCCAATTCTTTTGGACATGTATATTGGGGCTTCTTGCTGTGTAGGCCCCCTTTATTTTGGACTATAATGTACATTTGTAAATGCTGGACCAGGTATGCACTTATCTTGTCCTTACTTTAAAGTTTATTTAGTTTTAAACTTGCGACATGATACTCTAAATCATAAATGCATTAATCACGCTTCCGCATAAACATAGTGACACCCGAAATCTCAAGAGTCGAGGTCATGCTCGACTCCTGAAATTTGGGGCGTTACAGGTTTGCTTGGAATTCCTCATTCGAACGGGGTCGTCCAACAATTTTCCCATGCACACTAAAAGCCTTGCTGTTTTAGAAAGACAGCTTAACTGGAGGGGTTCAAAAGATTTTGTTGCTGCATTGTTGATTGAAAGACTAATATAGTTTCTTGCTGATGTAATTGGATATTTAAGATGTTCGCAGCTAGTTCGCAAGATGTAAGAAATTCAATATGCAATAAATGATGGATGTGTGAATTAGAAATGGTTAGTTTAGTTTATGTATCGAATTGGTTTGTATTGCTTCGATGATATCAGGTGTAAGAAATTCAAAATGCAACAAATGCATGCTGATTTTTTTTTATTTTTTAAAAATTAACGACGGACCAGATCCGTCGATGATGTTACGAGAAAATTGACAGATCCTAGTATTATCGACGAATTTGATCCGTCGTTCTTTTTACAACGACGAATAGAATCCATTGCTGGAACGATGATGGTTTTGGAGGTTACGACGGATAAGGTCCGTCGTTTATTTAACGACGGACTATATTCGTCGTAATTTAACGACGAATTTGGTCCGTCGTTTATGATTAACGACTTGCAAAAGAACGTGTGACCATGCAACGAAGGAAGTCCGTCGTTAATGATGATTAACGACGGACTTGGTTCGTCGTTTGTTTGCGATATTGGCGAGTGTTTGATTCCATCGAAGTTTAGTTCGATGGCACTTCGATGCCATTGAAGACTAGTTCAATCTTATTGAACATATGTCCAACAACATTTATATACTCTTTAGACAGTTCTTTGATCCCATCGAACAGTCATTCGATTCCATCGAAGTGGACTTTTCCATTTCATCGAACTGGATATCCAGCAACTTCAGAAACTCTTAAGACAGTTATTCGATTCCATCGAAGTATAGTTTCGAGCCATCAAATGTATCTTTGATGCCATCGAATTTGAGTTTGATGTCATTGAAGCAACTGTTTTCTGCCCGTTTTATAGCCATTGCAACTTTGTGGCTATTTAAAGGGGACTCGGTATTTGGACATTTTGATGACTTTTTAGGGTATTAGAGACCATGCTACAACTCCATATCATTAGGGGCTCTAATCCTAGGAGATTTAAGCTCACTTCCATGTGATTTATCACTCTAATGAGCATTTCATGTTCCATTTGAGGATGAGCTTGATCTTCACCTTTCCTAGAGTTTAGATTTTGATTCTGATAGTTAAATCCTCGTCTAAACACTTTAGGATACCCATGTAAATGATTTCACAACCTTGAATCAAATCCTATACTTAGGTTGTAGAGAATTCACCACTTCCTTATCTTGGACATCTTGAAGAAGCATCACATATAAGGTAGCTGATATTGGAGCTTAAGCATTTGTAACGCATCAACATCGTGATTGGGGGAGCCGATTTAAGCAAGGGAAAGCGAGAAGAAGCAACCCAAGAATAAGCTACAAAGGGGGCTTAATCCGACAAGTAAGTTGTCATTTATAAGAATCCGGTTTATGCTATTTCCTTATGTAGGATTGAGTAAGAGAGTTTGAATTTTCAAACTCGATAAGTTTGGTTGTAAGACCCAGGCTCGGTTGTAGGACTGTATCAACTCTCCATATGAAGCCTCCGACGAGCGTATACGCTAGGTTCAGTTGTAGGACCTTAACTCATGTGTTGAGTCTAAATTTAGGTTCAGTTATAGGACTTTAGCTTGAGTAAGCCTAAATTGAGGTTCGGTTGTAGGACCTTGGTTCTTGAGTAGAGCTTAAATTGTGAAGTCTCCAAGGGGAGCCACTAACACAGGTGTGTACGTGTAGGTTGGGAGGAACCTGCAAAGTTCTGGGTTGGATGAAACTTGTAAACATCTGAATTGAGATGCGAATCTGTAAAACTACCGTTCAGGTTGAGAGGTGAACTTGTGCCAAAATCTCTGTGTAAAGGTTGGGAAGAACTTATTTAAAACTCTTAAGTTGGGAGGAACCTGATTTAAACTCCCTAGCAAAATTTGGTGTGCGCAAGTGATGAGTATGGTAATCAGGAGTGGAGTAGACAAGTAGTCAAACAACTATACATCGCTGTGTTTGTAATTGATTTGAGCTATTGTTATTATAACATTATTAGCTTAATTGTTAATTATATGAATACTTGAATTAAATGAATGCTATGCACATGATAAGTAGATTCACATACACAACATGTAGTTTCACTCTCTAGATTAGGTGCTTGATTAGTAACATCAATTGTAATCTAGACATTGCATATAGATTAGTTGCTTGATAGTCATATAATTTATAATCTATGTTTAGGCTACTTTGCTTAATTGCTTAATCTTTTCTAGCCTATGAGATTAGACTCATTTAAGCTTGGAAGGTAAGTGTTACTTAATTAGTTTATAATTACTAACTAATTTAATTAAGCAAGAGTTTGTAAAAGAATTTTAAAATGTCCCAATTAATCACTTCCTCTAGGACTTAGCCATTATTCTACTAGCTTCGCTCTATACTTCTGCAAGCACTAGCACCTCAAGTGTGAGCCATAGGCACAATTTCATGATTAACGTACTAATTCCCTATGATATTGCCCACCTGAGCAGTGGATCTAGCTGAATTTTGATTACGCAGCCAAGCGTGGAGGATCACGTCTAATGGACGGAGTGGATTTCCATATACAACATGGTGGGCCACAGAGAGCTTGGCTGTCTTAGCTGCGTTGCATAGGATTCCGGTTGCATCAAATAGCTAAGTTATGGTGATAGTTCACCACATCTTAAGTTGATGTATCTGATCCACTTTGCATGGACATCAGGCGGTGCTGGCCGTCATATTCCAGATGTTCCATAGCTCAAACCTAAAGCCAATTGAACTTGAACACTGCCTGTTTTATCTTGAACAGTCCCCAGACATTGATAAGACGGTGAGGGTTGTTCAATCATCATGATTTTCATGGTTTTAATTTCCAGGCTGTGCGAAAGGAGGGGCCACCACGAAGATAATCTGCCACAAAAGACCAGTCCTCTCTCATCAAGTGGGCCACACGGTACGAAAACAAGGAACGGCTTAAACCAGTCCTGCCGATTTTCTGATTCAAGATACACCTCTGACCTGCCTGATGGGTTGTCACCAGGTAATCCTTATGGTGGGCCCATCTATTGCACACACGTGACAGGTTGCCACGTGTTCCACTACCATCTGGGTGCACGTGATCATTCCTCTACCCTGAGAGCATGCTAAGTACACGTGCCCTCTGCACCTGCCTACGGGACAACTTGGCATATATGTGGGGGCATTCAATCCGTGCATCAAGTGGGCCCCACCAGCTAAATGACCTGGCCCCAAAATCAGGTGCCACATGCATTGAATGAATTGTGGACAACTGGCTATTTATGTCTTTGTAAATGTGTAGCCAACCTAGGGCTAGCTAGCCTGATTCTTGACCCAGGTCATTTACAATATTGAGGCCCACCTGGTGCATGCCATGCACGTGGCTCAGTTCTTGGGCTCAGCAAAAAAGGGTGAGAGAATACTGACAGGGGAAGCGGATTGTGTACTGGGTATATAAACTTGTGAATGTATGCGTCTAATCCACACTGTCCATTTGTTTTTTTTTAAATTTATTTATTTACTTTTTCAGATTACTTTAGTGAGCCCAAAACCGAAGCATATCCCAACCTTAAGTGGACCACACCACAGGAAACAGTGGATATAATGATGTCCACTGTTGAAACCTTCCTAATGCCTACAGTGATGTTTGTTTTGTCATCCGTAAATTATTCATAAGGTCACATAGTCATGGATGAAAGGAAAGCACAAATATCAGCTTGGTATAAAATTTCTGTAGCTCTTAAGAAGTTTTCAATGGTAGGAGTTCACCATTGCATATGCCCCCGGCAAAGAGGGGCTGTGTGGGGTCCATAGAGATGTCCATGACACCCACTCCGTCGATATTTTTTAAAGGTCATGATAGGACAGGATTCTAAAAATGGGTAGATAAAAAAAATCAGGTAGGCCACCACAAACGAAAAAGTGGGAACTGGAACGTCCGCCGTCGAAACCTTCCTGGAGCTGACCATGATGTTTATATGCCATCTAAACCGTTCATATGATTATTACCACTCAGATAAACTGTAGGACCATACATAATCCTGATAAAAAGCTTCTGTCACCCTAGGCATTCAATTCCCACTGTTTTCTGTGGTATGACCCACATGAGTTTGGGATTAGCTGATTTTTAGATTCCTATTCTATTAATGGTCAATCTCCACTGTTTCCTGTGGTGTGTTTCACCTGAGATTTGGATCTACTTCATTTTTTAGCTCATGTCCGAGCTGAAAAAAATGAATGGACAACATGGATATACAATACATATATCCTGGTGGGCCCCATGGTCAGGGCCGCACTTTGTCTCTTGAGGCCACTGCCCCACCTAATCCGCTCCCCACTTTAATTGACACAGATTAGACTGATAGATTTGTCCTGTTAGCTGACACAGGGAGCAATGGGGTTGTGGATGGGCTGGCTTGGAAAAGTAGTGCGGGGCATCTCATTGCATTTGCGTGGTGTGCCGCACACCACCCAGCTCAATGGTGTATTGATGTCACCAAGTTTTGTGGGCCCCACCACGATGTATGTGTTATATCCAACTGTCTATTTATTTTGCCGGATCATTTAAGGGCATGAGCTAAAAAATAATGCAGATCCAAAGCTCAAGTGGACCACACCAAAGAAAGCAGTGAGGATTAAACACCTACCATTGAAAAGTTCATGAGGGTCACGGAAGTTTTGGATCAAGTTGATATTTGATTTTTTTTTTTTCCCTTCATCCGGGCCTTTGTGACCTAATTATTAACAGGTTAGATAGAAAATAAACATCATGGTAGGACTTAGGAAGGTTTCAATGGTGGGCATCATTGTCCCCGTTGCTTTATGTGGTGTGGTCCACTTGAGCTTTGGATCTGCCTTATTTTTTAGGTCATACCCCATGACCTCACAAAATGGATGGACAATTTAGATATAATACATATATGATGGTGGGACCCAATCAACACACCATCCAGATTGGTGGTATGTGGCACACCATGCAATCCCCTTCCGCATCTATTAATCATTGAATGAGCTCCCTAGACATGTTAGAGCAAAATGATAGTAGGAAGAGTATGTCTAATTTTAAACTTCCACTACTGTTGATCTTGTGTTGGTTTTTTTGTGGCTCATGGATATGTACACCTATTCTTCCCGCCGTTGTAGGGTCATTTTGTAAGTAGGCTCCTGTTGTCACCTAAGTAGGTGTTTGAAAGTTTCATCCAATATAGCCCAAGTGGTATTTGTCTACTGATAAAAGATGTTCTTTCCAAAATTAAAGAAAAACAAATCTCTCCCTCAATGAATACATTCATAAATTCAAAGGTATATGTAATGATTTTTTTTTTTTTTTGGTTTGGTTAGTACACACACCCACTGGTAGTCACACTCCGATGTTAGCCACCCCTCACGTTGGGAATCGATACCATGTCCTCAGTGTTGAAACGGGGTTATCTTCACTCAGTCTACCAAAGGTATATGTAATGATTTGGCTGTTATTGTAAGCCTGTTCTTAATAAAACTTTTTGACTTTTAACTAGTCTGGATCTAAACTATGAAGTTTCACCGCTATTATGTTAAATGATGTAGAACGGGTTGCGGATTCATTCATGGCTATGATGGATAGAAGGAAGGAGCCCAACAAAATTCAAAAAAATTCAGCATAGTTCGATCGCTCGACCAATCGAGTTGATCGATCGATCGATCGATGGTCAATTGATTGGAGTTATTCCAAAAATTTCAGATTGTTGCTGGACAATTTTTGCTATTGTCGAATGATTAACCAAATTGATTGATCGATCGCTTGACCACTTAGGTCAATCGACTGACGAATGAAGGAGACTTGTACATTTTTCTTGTTTTCTTTCCTATTTCCGTTAGGACTCTCTTGATTTGATTTTAGGATTTTGTTTAGAGTATATAAGCTCTCTTAAACTCATTTTAATTAGTTATCTTCATTATTATTAAAAAAAGCTTCAATTTCTATCTATTTTCTCATATATTCAGAAATTCTTGTGGATTCAAGAGCGCCATGTGGATTCAAGGTATCTATCTTTCGAGGGAGACGATGATCGACCTCAACACATCCTTCCCTGCGTCAATTTCTATTATAGCGAGGTCTCTCCTCGGATCAATGGCTTTTAACGAAGGAAAGGGCAACAACCTCATGGACTATGCTCCAGAGAACTATCCTTTAACGGCAATGGCTTTTGAGATGGCACAGAGGGGGAATCGACAAGTCATACAGTGGCTGAAGGCTGCTCTCGACTGCATAAGGGAGGTCTTAGGGAAACTCCGTGTTTGTGGTGACGATCCGCCTTCGATGGGAGTTGGAAATCATAATCATGTCATTCGTGGTGCGATGCCTACGGCGAATTGTAGAACTACACCCAATGATGGTGGATCTAACGGCCAGGAGATCGATGACGTGATACTTCAACAAGCTGGACGAGGTGGCAATCGTATAGATTGAACAGTTCGAGACTTCAGGATGAAAGTCAACCTTTCAAGTTTCAACGACCAACTCCATATCGAGGATTTCCTCAACTGGTTGCTAGAAGTTGAACGTTTCTTTGACTATATAAAAATCTCTGAAGAAAAAAAAGTGAAACTAGTGGCCTACAAGTTGAAGGGCGGATCTTCAGCTTGGTGGGAACAACTACAACTTATGCAGACACAACAGATGAAGGCACCCATCGGCACGTGGCAACGGATGAAACAATTGCTAAGCGCGCGCGCGATTTCTGCCTAGCAACTACGATCAGGTATTGTTTCAACAATACAAAAATTGTTGTCAGGAAAGTCGATCGGTGAGAGACTTCGCAAAATATTTCTACCATTTGGTGGTGGGAAAGAATTTGATTGGGACTGAATCGTAGCAGGTCGCTCAATTCATCAGTGGCTTGCGCATTGTGCTCCAGGATCGGGTTCAAATGCAACCCATCTTGACAATGAATGAAGTAATGAAACTAGCCACCCGAGCAGAGTCGACGTAGCTCGAACGATCCAATACTCGTACCTATCCTATGACCAGGGCAGCCACTTCGAGTCCTTCACAAAGTACATCTCAGGCCAAGAGGAAAGAACCTGCAGATGAACGTCCTCAACCTCCTACACCCTGCAAACCAAGATTCGAGAAGCATCCAAGCGAGACCCAAAGAGCAGTGACCACTGCTCCCCGCCCAAGTAGGATCCTGAATCCCTATAGTCGGTCTAGGCTAGACCATTACTACTAATGTGGCCAATCGGGTCACTTATTAAATACATGTCCTCAGTGGCAAGTGGCTAACCTAGCCATTAATGATGGGAGTATTGAATATGCAGAGGAAGATTCAGAGGTTGAAATTGAGGTCGCAACAGATGATAAGGTGGACGAATTAGATTAGGCCCCACAAGATCACGGTGAGTCTATATTTATGAGGAGGTTATTGAATACGTCGAAGAAGGAAGTGCACCCATAGCGACATAGTATTTTTTTATGAGCAAGACGTACGGTGAATCGAAAAGTATGTTACGTGATCTTAGACAACGAAAGTAGTGAGAACATTGTCTCGAAGGTCATGGTGGAGAAATTGCAGTTGAAGATAGAAAAACGTCCTTCTCCATATACAGTCAACTGGATTAAGAATGTCAGTGCGAAGAAGGTAACTGAATAATGCACCATCTCATTTTCTATTGGTAAACATTATAAGGACCAAGTAGAATGTGATGTAGTCGACATGGAGGCTTGTCATATGTTGCTCAGTCGGCCATGACAATCAGATCGTGATACCACTCATAGAGGATGAGATAATGTTTATATCTTCGTCAAGGACGATCGAAAAACTATACTCGCCCCTATGGTCCCGAATGAACAACCTAAAGTTTCTAAAGTGGAGGGGCATTCTCTCCTAGCCATATAGGGCCAAACTTTGTGGAAGAGTCTAAGCAGATGGGGGAAGTTTATGCATTAGTGGTGAAGAGTGAAGAGGTACAACCCATAAACATTCCTGAGAAATTAAAACCATTGTTGCTTGAATTTAGGACAGTTTGGCCTAAAGAACTAGCCGATGGGTTACCTCCCATGCGGGATATTCAACACCATATAGACCTTTTCCCAGGGGTTAGTTTACCCAATCGCCTTCATTATCAGATGAGTTTGAAAGAGTGCAAAATTTTACAAAGACAAGTGGAGGAATTGATCCATAAGGGTCTAGTCCAAGAAAGCATGAGCCCATGCGCCGAACAAGTTCTATTGACACTTAAGAATGATGGAAGTTGAGGCATGTGTGTTGACAGCCCAGCAATAAACAAAATAACTATAAAGTACAAATTTTTCATACCACGACTAGACGATATGTTGGACATGCTAGAGAGGGCAAAACTATTTTCCAAGATAAATTTTAGGAGCAGCTACCATCAAATTTGTATTCGATTGGGTAATGAGTGAAAGATAACTTTTAAGACCAATAAAGGATTGTATGAATGGTTGGTTATACCATTCAGTCTTTTGAATGCGCCTAGCACATTTATGAGGTTGATGAAGAAGTTTCTAAAATCATTCATTAGACGATTCATGGTGGTTTACTTTGATGACATCTTGATATACAATCAGAGCGATGCTGACCATGTGAGGCATCTCAGACAAGTGCTTCAGGTGCTCGTAAAGAACAAGATGTACATCAATTTGAAAAAAATGCAACTTCCTAACTAAGAGCCTCTTATATTTAGGCTTCATAGTGACATTCATGGGCATCTGTGTGGATGAAGAGAAGGTGAGAGCCATTATAGAATGACTGGTTTCGACAAACATTCATGAAGTATGGAGTTTTCACGAGTTGACTACATTTTATCGTTGGTTTGTGAGAAACTTCAGTACCATTGTGGCATCGATCATTGACTGCATGAAAAGGGGACTGTTTCAATGGACTGATGAGGCTGACAAAAGTTTCATTGAAATTAAGTAGAGGTTGTCCATTACTTCAATTCTCGTACTTCCCAGCTTTGATAAGTTGTTTGAAGTTTAGTGTGATTCTTCATATGTTGGCATTAGAGGGGGGGGGGGGGGGGGGGGGGGGGGGGGGGGGGTGTCTTAAGAAGGCAGGCCGGTAGCCTTTTACAGCAAGAAACTCAACGATGCTTGTAAGAAATAGTCGACATATGAGCTAGAACTGTATGCAGTGGTTTAAGCATTGTGGCATTGGAGGCATTATTTGATTCAGTGGGAATTCATTCTCTATACGAACCACCGAGCACTCAAGTTTATTAACAGTTAGGCTAAAGTTAACCTTGTGCATGCTAAGTGGATCTATTTCTTGCAGGAGTTCACATTCGTGCTGAAGCATAAAGCCGGGTAGCAGAATAAGGTGGCAGATCCACTTAATTTTTGTGCCTCCTTATTGATTACTATGAGTAATGAGGTTGTCAGATTTGAATGCCTTAAAGAACTATACATTGAAGACGACGAATTCAAGGATGCGTGGACTATATGCTAAGAGGGTTCGCCTAGTGACCTCCATATTCGGGACAGTTTCCTCTTCAAGGAAATCATTTATGCATTCCACGGAGTTTGTTGTGAGAGCGTGTCATTCAAGAGTTTTATGAAGGTGGCCTTGGTGGACACCTAGGGATGGAACAGACAATAGCCCTTTTGGAGGAACATTATTATTGGCCACAGTTGAAGCGAGATGCTGGAAAGGCAGTACAATGATGCTACAGGTGTCAGGAATCTAAAGGACAATTACAAAACACGAGTTTATATACTCCATTGCTTGTAGCTGACGACCATTGGGAAGATTTCTCCATGGTTTTGTGCTCGGTCTTCCACAGACTCAACATGGAATGGACTCCGTGTTTGTTATGGTTGATAGGTTTTCTAAGATGGCCTACTTCATCCCGTGCAAGAAGACATTACACGCGACCAATATTGTAGCCAATCTGTTTTTTAGAGAAGTTGTGAGATTACATGGTGTCCCAAAGTCCATCACTTCAAATTGTGACACTAAGTTCTTCAGTCACTTCTGGAGGACTCTGTGGAGGCGATTTTACACTCACCTCCAATACTTCAGCAATGCATATCACCCACAAACAGATGGGCAAATCGAGGTGGTGAATTGAACACTCAGTAATCTTTATGATGCATCTCAGGTGATAAGTTGAATCAGTGGTATTTTTCCTTGGCTCAGGTGGAATTCACATTTAACAATATGCAAAATCGTTCCACTGGCAAGTTCCGGTCTTTACCAGACCTTGGTGTTTTAGGTTATTTTTTATATTTCTGATTTTTTGAACGGTTTAGATTTGGCAAAAACACTCTCTTTCAAAAGGCGTTACTTTTTTAAAATGCCAAAAAGTTTTTAATTTGCACTTAGATTGAAAAATTAAAATCTTTATTATTGAAAATTTGATTTTCTAGTATTTTTTATTGAATCTAAATGGGGGGTATTTCCTTATTTACATAAAATAACTTAAAGTAAATGAAAACATAAAAATAAACATGACATTATTATATGTAAATAAACAGATATTGTCCAGGGAGTCAGTGGAACTGTGAGCTTTCAGAAAACTGGACAAGCAGAAGAATTTCTGAACACGAAGCTTCAGTGCACCGAAGAAGCCTTCGGCGCACCGAAGGAGGCCTTCGGTCTGAGCTGACCAGAGAGATCGCACCGAAGCGGGGTTTGAAACAGTGGCTTCGGCGCATCGAAGGAGATCTTCGGCACACCAAAGGTTTGTCTAGGAGTTTTGGTCCGAGCCGAGGTACTCTGTCCATACGCAATTTTTTTGAAGTTTTCGAGCTTCGGCGCATCGAACCCATCGGGTATTATTTTTAAAACAGGGCTATAATCCCCATTCTCGCTCTCTTTCTCATTTTTTTCTCTCTTTCTCTCATTTCTCTCCTTCATCTTCTTCTCCCCTAAGTTCCTTAGCTCCCCTAGCTTCCCTCTTCTCTTCTTAAACTTCATTCCTTCCTCAAATCCTCCACCATGCCTATGAAATTCTCAAATTTTCATATCTTCTCCGACCTTTGTCCATTCTCGCGTCTTCCCCGACAAGATCCGACGAGTTAGGATCGAAATTCTCCTCCCCATGCTAAGTAAGGTGTTCTTCTACCTCTTCTTTTCCTCTTCCTTCCATTTTCCTCATTTTTAGACCATTAGGGTTAAAAACCCTTATTTATTTCTGTCGAAACCCTAACCCTAGGGTTGTTCTTGCTAGGGTTTGGTCGCTCGACTATTGCGTTAGTGCGGCCCATGCCTTGTGGAAGTCGTAATTGGCGGCAGCCCCATATAGATTTCGTTGTACTCCAACATTTTGCTCAATTGACCGAATTGATTTGGAATTTTCTCAAATCCGAGGTAATTGAGGTATTCCCCAATTTTCGACGTTCGAGCCGTATTCGAATCGCCAAATTTTAACCCTAAGGTGAAGATCTACCCTCAAGCTTTTCTCGATAAATTTTAGTTAGTAATTGTTGTTTGGTTGTAACATGTTTGATGAAATGCCTCTATTGTCGTTTGGTTGATAACATGCTCGATGAAATACTTGAATGATATAAATTTATAATATTGTAATATATCTTTACTTGTGGATGTATGTGACGCACTGTGTTATCCGCGCTGTGTCATCCGGGTCCGTTGGATTGGTTGGGTCAGGTGCTTGTGTATGTTTATGATTAGGTATTTAATAACCTAAATTGTTGTTATAATAAGTTAAGTGTTGCTTTGGATTAAACTCTGACAACCGTTTGATCTAGTGTACTGCCTACCACTAGGTTGGCCATCACGGACTTATTTGATCGACTAAGTGGGACACGGTTGACCGATAGTAACCATTGTTGGTTTGTCGTCGTCCTCTTGGGTCTACAGAATAAGCCCCATTTAGAGTTAATCATTCTTGTATTTCATTGTTGAGTCACACTATATGGAATCTGGAATACCATCGTTCCCACTGTGAATAGTCCACTTAATCATACTGCGACTCGATCCACTAAGTCTCATGAGCCAGGCATGGTGGTATGAGACACCGTGTCTGAGTTGTCGGCCTACGATGGAGTGGTGTCTCCCCGTAGTGACCAGTGAACATTGATAGGGGTGACTGATTGTTGTTCAAATGGCCCTTGTAACAAATGTGACCCTGGTCGATGTTTGCATGCCTGTGCACCGTTTGAACGACTTGGGAGTGCATTGGGCTGATTCCGAGTGAAACGCTTGCACCTCGTAATTAAATTAAACGTATTTAATATTTGGAAGATGAGACCTTCCACTTTAATTTGGGCGTGGCTAACGAGTCATGGTCGAACCGAGCTTTCATAGTAGGATAACTCAATCTTGGATTGAGGGGTGATTGGCGATGATTGGCGATGCATCGCAGGGAACCAGATAATCCTAGTTAGACTTTACGATACGATGTGGTATTCTGGCTTCACAAATTTGCTGAATGAATTGGACTAACAAATACTTTAATAAATCATGCGTACATAACATTGTAATTAAAGAGGACTCGTGTGGCCTGGTTCCTTGATGTGGTGCCAGCGCTACCTCGAGCACTTCATGTCATTTCTCTGTGTCATTCGAGCTATGTACTCAGTCACGACTTACGACCTGCTGGACAGGTGGACTGTGGATTTTGATACCAGTCGGTCGGGCCAGGGCTTTGTCTGGAATATGCATTGTGTGCGAATCATGACATCCATGCATTTAATCAACTAGCCTAGGATGATGTATAATTTGTATGTGGTCATTACCTAAACTTGATTGATTTGATAACATGCTTAAGATTAATATACTTATATGAACCTATTTATAATTTAAATATTCTAAGTATAACCCTAGAGTTATTTCTTCACTATGTTGGCGTTTTGAAGCCTTCTATTTGACATATGCAGATGTCTCAAGAATAGGACCAGATGGTGGTGTGCTCGGGGTGCCCGAGTAGTCTTATAGTTTCATCCCATTGGTAGTTATAATTTTTCTTTCTATTACTTTATTGTGATTCGTATAATTTTCATATGGGCTAATATTGCATTTGAATTGTACCTCTAAGGTATTAGCCCTATTTTTTTATTTAGTTACCTCCGCTTTACTTATGATCCGCTAATTGAAATGTGTTACTATGATTATTTGTGAATGGAATAAATGTAAATTTGATTGAGGACACACGTGGGTGCATTTTTCACGTGTGGCATTTCTAAATTAGCATTTTATTAAGTTAACACTCGAGAACTCGGGATCAGAGTCTCCGTACTCGGGTGCCGATTTTTTGGGGTGTTACAGTTGGTATCAGAGCAGAGTATTGAGATAATTAGGATCTTGGGAATGAGAATTATACAAACCACAATGATAGGATGCTGGGACATTTAGGATTATAATTTTATACTTGAGGGAGATATTCTTGGGTTTAGAAAATTCCTATGGTATAGGGAACCCATCGACGAGGAGACTTGGATTCTAGGCTCCTTTGGAAACTCTTAGGATAATTGTTTGGATTTAGATAACCCTTTAGGTTCGTTGAAAATGTAAGTATCCATCGCATTGAACGCTAGTCCTACCGGCACACCCTTCAGGACCATTTCTCTTAGGACTTATTATGATTGAGAACACAGAGTGGTGGAACTACAAATGAGCGAAGTATTCGTGGTTTGATCCAAGTTTTAAATCCTGATAGTTATTAACGGACTCACTGCTTGGTAGAGTAGCAGACTGAATTTCGATGATATGATGAACTTTCTACCCTGCCAGGCAGGAAATCGATGTGTCCAGCTCAGACCTACTATAATCGTCATTCCGTGCTAGCTCGACTACTAGCAATTAGAGACTTGTTACTCACCTTTAGGAGTTGTTGAAGATAGTTGGTAAAGGCTTTAGGCCCAAGGAAAGTTCCTCTAGTGGTCACAAGGAAATGACCATTATCATCTAATGAAGAATTCAAAGTCAAGGATATTAGCTGTAATACACCAATCGAGAGTCTAGATTTACTTGAAGGTGCAAACGGAAACAGTAATAGACTAAAGGGTGCATCATTCAATATATCAAATAGGAAATGATCACCACCGTTGTCAAGCACAGTAAGAGAAGTCGACAAAGTGGGCCGTCATCTGTAGATTCAAGAACTTGGGTCACAAGGATAAACCCCAAACAGTGTGGTAGCACAGCCAAGAAAATATTTCCAATCTGGCAAATAAAGGCATTGGATGAAAGTCGGTAATTGATCACATTCGTTGATTTGCTTCAAGTGTGGAAAGTTTGGGCACTCCATGAAAGACTACACCAGCTAAGCAAATATGGTTACCCAATTTAAATAGAAATGATCACATGAACTTTCACATGCTTCAACTAGGTGAATCGGGTTGATCCTCTCAATGGGTGGTCGTATTGTTGAAATCAATGGAAAGCCAATGGTTCAAGTCAATGTAAGTATGTTGCTCACGTAGTGAGTTAATGGACCAAATGTTGATGACATGAAATGATCATAGTGCGACCCAGGGTGATACAGCTTGTTGGCCCATTTTACCCAAATTTTCTGTGTATGGGTAGTATATAGATCATCTAATGAGGTTAAGCTAGAATTGATTAAAGTGCGTAAGTCGGAACCATAGCAGAGTCCTTCCTTTTAGTAGAATTCAATCTCTCGCTATAAATTCACACCCATCCTTGAAATTGAATACAACACACATATACTTTATGACCTGTTTCGATATACGGATCCAAACATAGCTTTCAAACCTTGGGAGTAAAACAATGCAGTGATCTCATAGCCCACAGGCCCAGGTTTGAAATATAGGGTTAGATCACTAAGTCAGACCCAAATTGTCCTTGGAATGTTAGTAATGAACTCATAAAAGGGAAGTGAGTAGGATTTAAGAACCAGGTCAAGTTATGTAAGTCGATCATGTCACTAAAGTAAGCCAAATAGCGTGGCATGAGACAGTTTTTCAAGTTAGGTCATCAAGTACGAACCTAGTATAAGCCATAGACATTTTCGGGGGTAAAATTATTTTTAAGGGGGATAGATTGTAACGCCTCGAATTTTCGCTAACTTGGGAATTGGAAGCCCTTAGGCATTACCTTCAGTTTGTTAGTTATAGTGCGTGCCCGCATGTGTGTTCACATGTATTGAGGATCAAAATGAATATTTTTGCCAAAGAAATGATATTAGTTTAGGAGTTGGAAGATCACATGGTTCGGAAGAGTTTTCCGACGATCGGTTTGACTCGGGTATGTCGCTGTCGGTAGAAACTAAGTAAAGAACCTTGAATTATCAATCTACTCATAGATCGACCTGATCATTGTGAATACTTTACCAGACTTTTGTGTTTTAGGCTATTTTTGATATTTTTGATTTTTTGAACGGTTTAGATTTGACAAAAACACTCTCTTTCAAAAGACGCTACTTTTTTAAAATGCCAAAAAGTTGCAATTTGTACTTGAATTGAAAAATCAAAATCTTTATTATTGAAAATTTGATTTTCTAGTATTTTTTATTGAATCCAAATGGGGGTCTACTTCCTTATTTACATAAAATAACTTAAAGTAAATGAAAACTTAAATGTTATTATATGTAAATAAGCAGATACTGTCAAGGGAGTCAGTGAAACTGTGAGCTTTCAGAAAACTGGGCAAGTAGAAGAATTTTTGAACACCAGGCTTCGGTGCACCAAAGAAGCCTTCGACGCACCGAAGGAGGCCTTCGGTCTGAGCTGACCAGCGAGATCGTACCGAAGCGGGGGTTGAAACAGTGGCTTCGACGCATCAAAGCAGATCTTCGGCGCACCAAAGGTTTGTCCAACGAGCTTCGGCCCAAGCCAAGGTACTTTGTCCATACACGATTTTTTTTTTAAGTTTTGGGGCTTCGGCGCACCGAACCCGTCGGGTATTGTTTTTAAAACGGGGTTATAAACCTCATTCTCTCTCTCTTTCTCATTTCTTTCTCTCTTTCTCATTTCTTTCTCTCTTTCTCTCATTTTCCTCATTCATCTTCTTCTCTCCTAAGCTCCTTAGCTCCCCTAGCTTCCCTCTTCTCTTCTCAAACTTCCTTCCTTCCTCAAGTCCTCCACCATGCCCATGGAATTCTCAAATTTTCAGATCTTCTCCGACCTCCGTCCATTCTCGCATCTTCTCCGACAAGATCCAACGAGCTAGGGTCGGAATTCTCCTCCCCATGCTAGGTAAGGTGTTCTTTACCTCCTCTTTTCCTCTTCCTTCCATTTTCCTCATTTTTGGACCATTAGGGTTAAAAACCCCAATTTGTTTATGTCGAAACCCTAACCCTAGGGTTATTCTTGCTAGGGTTTGGTCGCTCGACTATCGCGTTAGTGCGGCCCATGCCTTGTAGAAGTCATAATTGGGGTGGCCCCGTGTAGATTTCGTTGTACTCCAACATTGGGCTCAATTGACCGAATTGATTTGGAATTTTTTCAAATCCGAGATAATTAAAGTATTCCCCAATTTCTGGCGTTCGGGCCGTATTCGAATCACCAAATTTTAACCCTAAGATGAAGATCTACCCTCAAGCTTTTCTCGATAAATTTTAGTTAGTAATTGTTGTTTGGTTGTAACATGTTCGATGAAATGCCTATGTTGTCATTTAGTTGATAACATGCTCGATGAAATGCATGACGCCCTATGATATCTAGGTTGTATCATCCGGGTCCGTTGGATTGGTCGGGCTAGGTGCTTGTGTATGTTTATGATTAAGTATTTAATAACCTAAATTGTTGTTATAATAAGTTAAGTGTTGCTTTGGATTAAGCTCTGACAACCGTTTGATCTAGTGTACTGTCTACCCTTGGGTTGACCATCACGGACTTATTCGATCGACCAAGCGGGACACGGTCGACTGATAGTGGCCATTGTTGGTTTGTCTTCGTCCTCTTGGGTCCACCGAATAAGCCCCATTTAAATTTAATCATTCCTATATTTCATTGTTGAGTGACACTATATGGAATCTGGAATACCATCGTTCCCACTGTGAATAGTCTACTTAAAACCATACTACGACTTGATCCACCAAGTCTCATGAGCTATGCATGGTGGTATGGGACACCGTGTCTGAGTTGTCGGCCTACACTGGGGTGGTGGTTCCCTATAGTGACCAGTGAGCTTTGACAGGGGTGACTGATTGTTGTTCAAACGGCCCTTGTGACAAATATGACCCTGGCCGATGTTTGCGTGCCTATGCACCGTTCGAACGACCCGGGTGTGCATTGGGTTAATTCTGAGTGAAACTGTGGACCCTCGCCGATTTTCCGCGCTCCCACACGACGTTCTTATCCCTTCCCCTTTCCTTTCGGAAAAGAAGAAGATGAGGATGCGTGAGTACGAAATCGCCGTTTGTGCCACTGGCTTGCATCGTTCTCGAGGGCTTTGTTTGGTTGTCGTGTTAAGCTGGATATGTTTAAGTGAGTTTATATAAGACCAGAGTCGCCACTAGCCAGTTACTTCGAATCTACAGTCGGCTAGACCCTGTAGAAACGTTAGAGAAGGGAATTCGAAGATTCCTTCCTCTAAAATGACTCCTATTGATCTGCGGTCAGAGATTCAAGGTAAGGGATCACGGTTACAGGGTGGGAAGAGGTTAAGCACCCCACACACTGCCCGTACCGAAGTACGGTCTCTACTTCACAGAATCGATCGAATACTTGAAAGTCTAGTTTAATCCTCGTATATTCTCATGGATGACATGATGCATGAATGCGGGTCTGAACAGTAAGAGTTTCTGATGGGCAGGTTCCAACAACGGGCAAGCCCAGAGCGTACGCTCGAACTGACAGGTGCTTTATGCGAGATGATGCATGCTGTGTGCTTGAATATTCAAAGTGTTTATAGTGATATGTACGTGAATGCAGGTCTGAACAGTAAGAGTTTCTGATGGGCAGGTTCCAACAACGGGCAAGCATAGAGCATACGCTCAAACTGACAAGTGCTTTATGCGAGATGCATGCGGTGTGTTTGAATAATCAAAGTGTTTGCCGTGAAGTAGGGGGGTTGGAAGAAAAGTAAATGTTGCACTTATGCTAGATGCAAATGAGATGATGCTGGAAAAGAGTAGTTGGATGGACGAAAGTGTCGCAAGAGTTTGCTTCGAGTGGCTGGATCAAGACTTGGGTGACTTGAGAGGCTTGGACCAGTGGTCAGGCTGGGCTGGACCAGGGTTAGGCTCTCCTCACTCGGGCTCTCCTTGGTGAAGGAATGGGCTAAAGGATGAAGGAGGGTGACTCAGACGGACGGGCTCTCTCTGGCTGAGTGGTGTGTTGAAATGAGAAGGGGAGGGGGGTATTTATAGCAGCGAACAGTGGCAGAGCTCGTAATTTATTTTGGGCGGCCTGCTATGGGCCGCCCGTACGGCCGTTTCTTGGAATTCAGCAGCGGTTTGGGCGGCCTGCTGTGGGCCGCCCTTACGGCCGTTCCTCGATTTCCAGCGAGGTACGGTCGCTCCCTCGGGGCTGCTGTTTGACTCGCTGGGTCGACTCAGTGAGTTGACTCAGCGGGTCGACTCGGTGATTTGACTCGACGGGTTGACTCAGTGTTTTGACTCGGTGTTTTGACTCAGCGGGTAAACTCAGCGAGTTTGACTTTTTTAGGATTTTTTGACTGGCCTTTTTTCTAGGGGGTTTTTCAGGGTGATGTTTAAGACTGGGTTGACTGGGTTCAGGCTTGATCTGGGCTATGGAATGGGGCTTACAAGGGAGAGTTTGGCTAAGTTTGGACTTGGGTTTTGGGGGTATGGTCTTCCATTCATCCAACTATCTCTACCAACAGTGTAGCCGAAGGTGGGGTGTCTACAGAAACGCTCGCACCTCTGAATTAAATTAATCGTATTTAATATTTGGAAGATGAGATCTTCTGCTTTGATTTGGGCGTGGCTGACGAGTCACGATCGAACCAGGCTTTCATGGTAGGATAACTCAACCTTAGATCGAGGGGTTACTAGCGATGATTGGCGACGCATCGCAGAGAGTCAGATAGTCCCAATTAGACTTTATAATACGATGTGGTATTTTGGCTTAACCAATTTGCTGAATGAATTGGACTAATAAGTACTTTAATAAATCATGCATACATAATATTGTAATTGAAGGGGACTCGTGTAGCCAGGTTGCTTAATGTGGCGCCAGCGCTACCTTAAGCACTTCATGTCATTTCTCTTTGTCATTCGAGCTGTATACTTAGTCACGACTTACAACCTGCTGGACAGGTGGACTGTGGATTCTGATACTAGTCGGTTGGGCCAGGGCTTTGTCCGGAACATACATTGTGTTCGAATCATGACATCCATGTATTTAATCAATTAGCCTAAGATGATGTATGATTTATATGTGGTCATTACCTAAACTTGATTGATTTGATAACATGCTTAAGATTAATATACTTATATGAACCTATTTATAATTTACATATCCCGAGTATAACCTTGGGGTTATTTTTTCAATATGTTGGCGTTTTGACGCCTTTTATTTGACATATATAGATGTCTCAAGAATAGGACCAGATGGTGGTGCGCTTGATGTACCCGAGTAGTCTTATAGTTTCATCACATTGGTAGTTATAATTTTTCTTCCTATTACTTTATTGTGATTCGTATAATTCTCATATGGGCTAACACTGCATTTGAATTGTACCTCTAGGGTGTTGGCCCTATTTTTTTTTATTTAGTTACTTCCGCCTTGCTTATGATCCGCTAATTGAAATGTGTTACTCTGATTATTTGTGAATGAAATAAATGTAAATCTGATTGAGGACACACGTGGGTGTATTTTCCACGTGTGGCATTCCTAAACTAGCATTTTATTAAGTTAATACTCGGAAACTCGGGATCAGAGTCTCCGTACTCGGGTGCCGATTTTTCGGGGTGTTACAATAACTCAAGGACGAGTTTTTTTTTTTTCAAGTGGAAGGGATTGACGTAGAACGGGTTCATTCATGGCCATAAAGGACGGAGCCCAAGAAAATTCGACAAAATTTAGCATATTTCGATCGCTCGACCAATCGAGTCGATTGATCGAAATTATTCTGAAAATTCCAAATTGTTGCCGGATAATTTTTGCTAATGTTGATTGATTGACCAGATTGATTGATCAATCGATTGCTCGACCACTCGGGTCAATCGACCGAAGGATGATGGAGATTTGCGCATTTTTTCAATTTTCTTTCATATTTTGGTTAGGACTCTCTTAATTTAATTATAGGGTTTTGTTTAGAGTATATAAACTCTCTTAAACTTGTTTTTTATTAGTTATCTTCATTATTATTCAATAAAGCTTCAATTTTTACCGTATAATTTTCTCATGGATTCAGGAATTCTCTTGTGGATTTAAGACTGCCTTGTGATTCAAGGTATCTATCGTTCGAGGAAGATAGAGATCAACCTCAACTCTTCATTCCCTACATCATTAAATCATATTTTTTTACCATCCACTTCTCTAAAAGAAAAATAAAACAAAAAAACAAAAACAAAAACAAAACGCACAAACTCCTACATAAAAAAAAATGGTATTCATAATCGAAACTATCCATGTTATAGATTCTATGCCGGTTAGAGTTACTTGATTGAAATTCTCAATGCGTGCATAGAAAATAGCTTTCATGATGGAAATTAACCAAGGGCCCACATGCTGAGTAGCATGCTGTCTTTTGAATAATCTATTTAAACATTAGTAAGTTTTTTAATTTATTTTTCTAATTTATTTATTGAGGAATGCTCACATGCAACTAGTTGTACGTCCAACTATTTGGCAAGTGGGGCCACGATAGTGTTTGTACAACATCTTGCCCCTCCATTAAGATTATCTCATCATGAAGATGAGATGCCCAAAAAACAATGTTGATCCAACTATCAGGTGGGGTACACTATAGAAAACCAAGAAACAACACCTAAAAATTTCACATTCACGTGAAGTGTCCCATTTCATAGTTGGATCGTCCTGATTTTTGGGCATCCTATTTTTATGGTGGGACAACCTTGTTGGATGGACGAGTTTTCATACAAACACCATGGTGGCCCCCACATGCTAACTAGTTGGACATACGACTAGTTGCGTGTGAGCATTTCTCTTATTTATTTATGAGTAGCGATTATCAACTTTATTTTGCTAGTATTGTTCTAATATGGATGTATGACTTTAATGATGTTATTTGGTGGTTAGATATTTGGTTCTATGTTGTAGTTTACTAGTTGCAGATATTGCGATAATTATTGACATAAAATTCATCAAATGTAATTGTCACAACGTTTTCAAAGGGGCTTTTAGTTACTTAAGATAAGCTAGTTATGGCTCAAGTAGCTTATCTTGGTTTTTACTTATTAAGTTAAAGTGATTAAGTAATTTTGAGTAAAAAAGTTACTTATAATTGATCTTAAACCAAACTCATCACAAATAAGTTACTTATCTACGGTTGAAAGTAGAAAAATAATTTATTTGGTGGTATCCATACGGTCCTCGAAATCTCGGCACTTTTTAATTTTTTGCTATTTTGCCACAAAACTATCCTAATGAAATAAATAGTTAAAAGTTTACATCAATTTATCTTTATCCATATTTTAAAATTTTAAAGTTATTTATTAATTATAAGAAATATTTTTTTATATTTTATTTCCACTTAGATTTATCAGATCCTAATAATATTAGGAGGAAAACATCAAGCTCTGAACAATCTCCTAAAGAATTACTGCGCTGAAAAATTTCCAATAAAGATATTTGTCAATATGGTTGTAGGTGTTACATAACTCAACCATATCTAGCCTTAAGAACTCGAATTGTGTTAGGGTTGAGGATTCAATACCTTGTATTGGGTATCTTCGGTTGGGTTAGGCCTTGGGCTAAATTCTCTTCGGGTTGGGTCGAACGTCAACCGAATGCCACTAGTCCAAGTTGCACCCCTGCCATGCATGTTTTCTAGGGTCTTAGACCAACTGGGTGAGTTTAAAATCTGAGCCCAACCAAACCAGGCCTAACTTCTTTACAATGCTGTCTATGACTTTGGCTCTAAATTGTGTTTAGTAGGCTGTTAACAAGCCTGGATATATAGTCCATCAGGCTTTTAGGCCTGGCCCACATCAGACCTTTCTTGGGTTGGAGTATCAGGCCTTGGGCTTAAAATTCAAGCCCATTTCTCAATCAGGCCGGGTTTGGATCATACACAATAGCCTGTCAGCCCGGCCTGGCCCTAAAATTTATTTATTTGTAAAAACACCAATATAAGCAGATAATGACTGTCCATATGGATGCACAGGGCCACTGATCTAGATCATCTAAATTATGCACATCTTCCAAATAAGATTTATCATAACCCTGGAACATCTAGTGTGATGATATTAGTCTGATTCTATTATTATTATTATTATTATTATTATTATTATCATCTTTTATGGGAATGAGCCCCATGGATTGGACAGCAAGGATTGAAGAACGTCTATCCCATTTGTAAATTGGCTGCTCTTCACAAATCACAAGCACGTGGATGGTAAGATCTCATAACATGCAGCTCCATCTTTTGAGCCAAATATTTAGAACATCTAAGCAATACAACTGGTGGGCCCCACAATAAGGATCACATGTCTCAGATATCAGGCTGCTCCACACATTACGTGGGCAACACCATCATCCTTTGATTTCAACGGCAATCAATTGCTAATAATAAAATTCGACTTAATTTACAAATAAGATTTATCATAACCCTGGAACATCTAGTGTGATGATATTAGTCTGATTCTATTATTATTATTATTATTATTATTATTATTATTATTATTATCATCTTTTATGGGAATGAGCCCCATGGATTGGACCGCAAGGATTGAAGAACGTCTATCCCATTTGTAAATTGGCTGCTCTTCACAAATCACAAGCACGTGGATGGTAAGATCTCATAACATGCAGCTCCATCTTTTGAGCCAAATATTTAGAACATCTAAGCAATACAACTGGTGGGCCCCACAATAAGGATCACATGTCTCAGATATCAGGCTGCTCCACACATTACGTGGGCAACACCATCATCCTTTGATTTCAACGGCAATCAATTGCTAATAATAAAATTCGACTTAATTACACAAATAAGAAAGATCCACCTTCATTGAAGTGTTTTACCAGCCGTAGAACAAAAAGATAAAAAGAAAAGGAGGAATAAAAAAAGAAAAAAAGGGGATGGATGGAGATGATGGTCCAATGTCATTCTTGATCACTACTACTCCCACTGCAGTTCTTGATAGCTTGCAACACTGCTTGTTTCACCACCTGAGCATCTAAGCTTTCATCTTGTTCCTGATCATGCATAAGTGACACAACGATATTAGCCTATGGGGAAAAAAGATTGTGTGCACTAGTGTGCATTACACTTAGTCAGTCCAATTGATCAATCAGGACCGTCCATTAGGTCCACCACACATTCCACAAGCTACCACGCAGAAATCACACCGATCTGATCAATAGCCTCTAACATGGACGGTCAGGATTGTTTATATAAGAATAGGTCCAATCAGAATTTTGATCCATCCATTTGTTGGGGTTCATCATAGATCGCTTATGGTTTGAAGGATTCACTTTTTTGAGGCATTCCTAACCATCCCATTCATGGTTTGGAAAACAGATAGATGTGAGAATAAGGGCAAATGAAGGACGGATTGGATCATCGGACTGGTGTGATCAACGCAAGGTAGCATGTGTGACGCTGGATGTACCTAGTGGACGACCCAGATAGATTGATTGGATCATCTGACCGGTCTGATCAATGCAAGGCAGCACCTTTAATGTTGGATGTACCTAGTGGACGGTCCAGATAGATTAAAACGGGCTTTTTGATAATTAAATCCTGAAATGCTAATGGTTTCCATCACAGGCCTAGTGTGAACACCAAGTCTCGGATGCATCCTAGATAAACAGATGGGTGTATTGGAATGATACCAAGCAACTAGTTTCCAGCGTACTATGGGAAGGATAGTTCAACACATTGATCTGGACCGTTCATCACGTCTATTCCACTATTGGAATCATATAATTTAAAAATCTCACTGATCAGACTATGCTAACCATCCAGCTAGTGGCTCTTTCTGTCATAATTGTCCATTTATGCATAATCTAGTTTGATTTTTCTAATATTTTCTATAAAATAATTAATTTAGATCATCCAGTTTACAGACATATTGAATGGTCAGGATAATTTAATTACTGCAAATTTTTTTCGCTTTTGCTCTTGAAAGGGGGGTTAAATAAGATGGACGGCCCCAATTGATTGTTGGACGGTCTATCTCCCATACAACTAATTTCCACCGTACAACGGTAAAAAACCATCAATTTGAATAAGGTTTTAATAGGATACGGTCCCTTTTACCTCAGCATCGCATGAGGTGAATTTTCATGCCAGATTGCATCTTAGATGATGATTTGAACCGCTCATTTTCTTATACAGGCGTATAGATCCCAACCTTTCACTCAGGGATTTGAATATGATCCACTCAACTTTACATTGCAATGTTTCAAATTCATCTTCAAACACAATCATCCGTTCCACAATCCAAAATATCAATGGTTTGGATTATCATCTAAGATGCAATCCGAAGTTGAAAACTAGAGATTGAGGCCAGCCGAGCCAACTTGGTTAACTTGACTCGCCTCGGCTTGCAAAAACTCAATTCGACTCAACTCGTTGTTGAGTTCAAACTGAGTCATGATAGGAGAGTGTGGTTCTGTTTCGGAAAAAAAAAAAAAATCTAGTTGAGTTCGAGTTGGACCGAACTTGATTCAGCTCAACTTAAAGCTCAATTTGAATTGGACTAAAATCAGGTAATTGGAAAGTGAGGTTTTTTGAGTCTCACATCGGATGTGAGTAGAGGAATAAAATGGAAAGCTGTCTATAAAAATAGCAATAAGGGGTTAACATGCCTAGGTTACCTTTGAGCTTTGATTTTGATCTGTGTTAGGTTGGGCTTTTTGGCTGGGCCTATTCAAAATTTAGGCTTTTTCAAGCTCAAAATCAGTTTGAAGTGGCTTGAACTCAACTCGAGAACCAAGTTGAGCAGCTATTCCAACTGGATGGCCGAGAGCTAGAGCCTAGATTTTTTACTGGTCGAAACGAGCTTAACTAAGCCCAACTCGAACCGGCTCGGCTCCATGTCCAGCTCTAGCGAAAAACCACCCGGTATTGTATTATGGTATGATGGGCACCACAGTGTATCAAATTCCATTTCCATTTGAATAAGTCCACTCCCATCACACACGGGCGTAGATTGCCTGTGCCTTAGGGCACAAAGATATTCCTGTGCCCCTGTTGACGTCAGAAGTTGTGTGGGCCCACAAAGATGCACACGACAAAATCCACTCTGTCCATCCTTTTTGCAAGACCACAATAAGACAAGAATCTAGTTCCAAAACTCAGGTTGGCCCCACCAACCTCAGTGGAGCTGACGATAATGTTTATATGTCATCCAAACCGTTCATAAGGTTATAACCACTCAGATAAACTGCATTAAAAAAATCATCCTGATACAAAACTTCTGTGGCCCCCACAAATTTTCCAATGGTGGGCCAGAAAAGCACGCTGATTAATGTCCTTTAATTGGTGAGAAGCACACGGACTATCCATGCAATCAGCTCATCCTAGGTTACATATCATTTCGATCAGATCATCTTAACCGTTCCATATGGGCCTCGTAAAACATACAATAAAAAGGGTAGCATTTGGATGTATATGATATGATGTGGAATGAACAACTATGGTTGAAAATTCGAGCTGTGTAGGGTCCACCATCATATGATAGCGCTATCCAAACCGTCAATTAAATGCACCACCCATCTTCGTCGTAGATTCCAAAATTCAGCCTGATTCATAACTCAGGTGGGCCACACCAAAGGGAACAATCGTGAGGGTGACACACACCATGGACACTTTCAGATGGAATGTGGGGCTAGTGTGTTTTTTATATGCCATCTAACCCACTCATCAAGTGCGCTCCACCACGATGAAGGGAGATAGAACTAACAGGACATTCCGAAACTCAGATGGACTACACCAGATGATATAGGTTTTGGGTGTGAATATACATTTCTCTGTGTGTAATATCATGAGTTCTTCCTTTTTATGAGGATGATTCTTGGGATGTACGGTGAATATGAAGATTTGAACCAGATGCACGGTTTGGATTCCACATATACATCAAGGATGGCTCTGTTATGATTAACGTATGCAATTCTTCACTATGGTACTCGATTTATGTGATTTTGCTTACTTGACTCACGAGAGCTGGGTGGAACAAATAGATGTTCTTGATTTGGTTAACAAATTGTAGACATGAATGATGAAAATCAATGTACTGTAACTTACCATGGATGCGAGAGAATTGCATAGCGGATTGGGTTATATTTGGACACGTGGATGATCCAATAAATCGATCTAGACCACTGATTTACTCATTGGCCACCATGCAAAATTCAAACTGATCAATGCTACAAAAATAGATGGTTTGAAATCACCAATTTCAATCATCCATTGAATTGCAGCAAGTTTGGGTTGCCTACTGTTCTGAATAATCACTTCAATCAGATGATCTTAACCACCCAATCTTTGACTTGGATAATGGACAATTATAATAGATAACCAACATTTGGATGGACAGAATCACACAATCACTGTAGTTTTTTTTTTTAATCAATGGCTCGTGAGAACCAGCTCTTACAAATAGACAGTCGTAAGTCTATTGATCAGACAATCCATGTCTCCAAATTCACCTGAATTAACTATATCATCTCCAAAGGTGGGCCGCGCATTAGAATGTGAATACTAATGGAAACCCTAATTTATTCAGATGTGTGAAGAGCCTAGGATTATCTTTTTTCTGATAACTCATGACTTTAATTGGAATGATTTTGGGGTTATAAACAAAGTTCATAATGCACGTGGACACGTGTGTGTGCATGTGTGAGTGCGAGCATGTGTATGAATGTGACCATGCACATGTGTGGAGTGTGAAGAAAAAAAAAAAAAAAAATCATTTGTCTTACCTCTCCTCCCACAGCTTCAAGATGGAAAGTGTCTGTGCAAGAAGCATTAGCCTCGATCACATTAAGACCCAACTCCTCAAAAGCTTCCAATATAGAGACCAGCAAACCTGGAGAACTCTTCTCTGAAAACACATTTACTAGAAAACCCTTTTCTAGGGTTTCAACTGTAACCTTCTGAAAATGACACAATGCAAAACAAGATAATCAGAACAAGAGAATTATCATTGGCTCTCGGCGCACAGATATCTTTTTAACCATCCAGGGATTGCGAGCGGGAATCTTCTGCAGAATTCAAAAGGCGATTTTTGAAAGTTCTACATTGAAGTATGCTGTGGAGTTCCCGCCAACTTTCGTCTGGTAGTCGAGGTATGTGCGCGCGGTCTCTTTGTGCACACGACGCGCATACAAAATCTTTTCCAATATACAATACAAAATGTGAAAGGAAGTGCTGTACCATAGCCAATGGATCTTGTTCTGTGGAATTCTGTTCAAATGCAATGTCTTGATTCAATCTCTCAACCTTCTTCTTCAACTCTTTAATGTATTTGGTTGCATCTACTATGATTGAGGCTTTGCTTAACTGCAATAGATGAAAAATAATAAAAAACAGAAGCATTTAGACCTTATAATGTATGAAAATAAAGAAACCAAAAGAAGGATTTGATTATTTACACCCAAAATTATTGATGGTAACAGTCTTCCTTTCTACTATTGGTAGGTAGAAAGATGTATAATTGTATTGCCAAAAGTAGAAAAGAAGGGTTTATCTATCACGCGACATGGATTTAGATATTTACCAAACAATATGATGACTTCTTGCATGCATTCAAAATATTAAGAAAAAAAAATGAAGACCCACAAGAAATTGTAACTTAAATTCTAATGTTTTAAAGTGTATTCAAATGCAAACGCGTATATGTATTAACAGAATGAATTAGTTTCGCTGAAATATCCGGTGTCGAAATAGCATGCGTGATCTGAAATTTCTTTTAGATACTGAAATTCAAATTCAATGGAGAGGGAATAACTTGAATTTCTGTTCTCTTCATTCATTTTTTTCTGAAGGACTGATATTTTTAGTTAGTGAGAAAAAAGACTATACAATGGCAACACAACCAGCCATGAAATGAATGATGAATAGATGTAAAATAGGGAAACAAACACTTTAAACACTTAGAGAGAGAGAGAGAGAGAGAGAGAGAGATAAAGTCATATAACCAAAAATATATATAAGAGGTTAGGAGAATGGAAAGTGTTGAGAAAGCGAATCTTTATAGCCTTTTTTTTTTTTTTCTTTGCAATCATACCTGGATATGAATGTATAGAGAAAATTGAGAAAAGCGAACAAAGCCATTAGATCAAGGGTTTCAGTGAAACATAAAGAATAATGAGAGAAGATATGGGACCAAAAGCAAACTAAGCTTTTCCAGCTGGCTTATTGTAAGATTTTTTTTTTTTTTTTTTTGATAGATCATATTTCAAACACCAACATTGAAGGAAACCGCCATGGCCATAAATTGGAAGATTTTCTTGTTATGTGTGATAACCCAATGACATGGGATCAATTTCCTGATCTCTACAGCTAATTCCTCTTTGTAGTTTTTTTTTTTTTTTTTTCGGGGGGGGGGGGGGGGGGGGGGGGCGGGGTTGTTTAATCTTTCAAAAAAAATAAATGAATGATTGATTCTCCTTTGTGGGTCTTTCTTTAATTTTATTATAAAATTCTCAATTTATCCCCAAAAAAAAAAAAGTGAGCAAAGCCAATGAAAGTAGGTATACAGTATAGATACATAGAGAGAGAGAGAGAGAGAGAGGAGAGAGAGAGAGAGAGAGAATTTATAATCACAAAAGAAAGAGTGTCTATAATCGCAAAAGCAAGAGTTCGATTGAAGTAATAGAGGAATGTATGAGGCAAAAGACAATAAAAGGAGGGAACTTTTTGGAGAGAGAGTGTGTGAATAAGCTTGAATTCTTCCCAAGAAAACAAATCACTTGAGAAATAGAAGGCAGCCATATCCCAACATAGGCAGATAGAGAATAAAAGAGAAGAGAAGAAACCAAAGCCAATGAAAGCATTGGTTCCTTTTCTTTAAAAATAATATATACATATCTATGTATGAAATTGAGGCATTACTGCATTAGAGTTAGTAATAGAGCGAAGCAGCTGCAGCTTCTCATACAAAACGGCTCTCTTTTGCTCCCTAGAAACCATCTCTCTTTCCTTTACTCTCTCCTTTTCACTCTGCAACCTTTTGGGAGGGCTCTTCTTAAAGAGGGAGGAGCTCTCACATCTCTAAGATCGTCTTGACCGCCTCAGTTTCCTCACTAAAGCTAGTACAGCACTATATGGTGATTGTTCATCACCATCTTCTAAATGGTGGTGACTCACCCACCCTGCATGTTAGGCATTCATCTACATCAATCTATACCGTCCAAATCATATTAGATTCCTTATGGATTAATCACATCCTGAAAAACACACTGATCAAATAATATCTACCAAATGGATGGTTGAAAAATAAGATGGTTGAATGCCTAATTTCAGATTGAAAATCAGAGGGTTAAGATCATCTGATCAACGTGAGTTTTGTGTTTTGTTCCAACATCAATGGGACTCGCAACTTGGGGAGTCTGGGTTGTATAGTAAATGAGTCACCACCATATTAAAAAAAAAGGTTGACTATATATCAAGGTTGTACTGTCCCAAACTATATAATGTATGCGATGGTCAATTACCATTCTACCCCTGCCTTAGAAGAAATTAATGGCTCCCGATAATGCCCCGTTTGGAAAATGCAATATTGTAATTTGAGCAATTTCAATATTGGAAAAGTCCTTGGGATTCATTATATATTACTGAGAAATGCTTTGGATCATAAGATTATTATCAGACAAGTTAAGAGATGAGGGAAGGCTATTTGTAGCCTGGCATTATAACTGGCCAAACACAGTTCATATGCTTTACATATGTACTATTCCCAAAATTCTGGAGTGGACCAATCCAATCCTAGACCCAACCCAAGTTACCTAACCCAACCCCATACCCAAGCTACTAAAAATACTCAACCCTAATACAAATTCAGATTGGGTCGGGTTAAGTTGGGTTAATGCCTATATATATATAAACTTACAGAAAATAAAATAAAATTTAATATCAAATAAAAGACTGAGCTATCAAATTACATATTACATAAATATATGTACCATCAAAACAAAGCTAGCAAACAATCATCACCCATAAGGAAATGAAATTAAAGAAATAGATAGAAACTCACTAATGTTTAGAAAGACTTTTTAAAAGCTATCTGACCGCTCATCATATGAGCCCCAGATCAATCCCAATCATGAACCCTATTTCCATTTTTTTAAAATATTGTCATACATGGTTAGTTCAATCACGAAACCTATGCGTATAGTATATGAGTCTACAACATGGATGGTCCCAATCATGAGCCTATTATCCATGCATATCATAATTTACATTTATTTTATGTATATTAGTCATAACTTATATATGCATGCATTTCATATGAGTTTGGGTTTGGGTTTAATTAGGTTTACCGGAGGACTCAACTGAAGCCGTATCCAACTTTGGGCTTGAGTTGAGAATTTTCAGCCGAAGCCCAACTCGCCTTGAACCAACCCAACCCAAAGTTTGGGTTAGGCCAGTTAGGTTAGGGTCAACCCATCTCAAGTTGCACTCCAATTAATAACCTCCCGGATCTCACTCATATGTGCCACCTTTGCACATGGTGCACGTGCATCTGCCACATTTAGGTGGGCCATTGCAGCATTCCACTTCACGAGATATCTTGCAGTCATTAGACCTTTTTTCATTTTCTCTAAAAATAAAAATAAAAATCCAAAAATCACCACATATTTCCTTATTATTAAAGAAATTGGAAATATCCTCAATACACTGCCACCCTACAGGTAGGTTTATAGAAGTCTGAAATACATCCTCAAAACAATGGCACCCTTCTATAAAAATAAAAATAAAAACAATGGCACCCGACTCACGAGGTTTGATACAATACATCTAGGTGTATTGTTATTTTTTTAATACCAGAAGTAGCCATTGAAGTTGGGCCATGTTGCAGTGATCCAGACCATTTATATGATGACCCTCACTGTGGATGGATGATGCTTACTAAAATGTCACGATCAAGGCACTTAAAATATATGGTCCTATTAAAAGGAAATGAGTTACATGATCAAGGGTTGAAATATTCCAACCTAAGAGTTATTTATTATTTTTTTGAACTATCCACTTTGAGGTCTAATGAATAAACAGTTTGGATTAGGGGAACAATGCCCACCTCCAACAACATAAAAATAGCAACATGTAAGGATGAACTGTAGCATACCGCCCCCACAAAAATAATGTAGCACACGAGCACACATAAAATATAAGCTTCCCTATTATGCAATGATACTCATTTTTTAAACTTTGGCTATTAAAACCATGGGCTATCTCTATGCCTATTTTAATCAGTATCATTAGTCAATATGTGTATTATATATAACTAATTAGAATTAATAACAATATTAATCACATTAATTAATTACTATTATTACTACTAAACCTAAAGAAACTATAACATCAGGCTTATAATATAAATTATTTCACTATCACGTTACCCATAGATATGGAATTAAGTTAAAATATTACAAAATCCATTTGATCTTCAGACCACAGAAAACCAAACTTGTGGGTAAAACAAATGAGATGTGATCATATACCCCTTAGTGGGCCATAAAGTTCACTGCCCTATCCATATAAAAACTAATGTAGAGTGAGACACAAACATTTTCGTGGCCAAAATGGACCAGAGAATGCCCGATCAGAAGTGGAAGTGATTCGGGCTGTTAGGACAATAATACAGTCATATCTCGCAATTCAAGATGAATTATGGAACGTATAATATATAATTTTGGAGTAGTTCGAGCTACTTAAGCAAACCAACCCTGCTATACTGGGTTGCCCATGTCATATTTGTGAGATTCGATTAGATCAATGGTCATAAGCCTAGTTTAAGCATAGTTTAATTTTGTTTTTAGTATTAATAGTAAGTTTTAGTTCCAGTATAACTTTTGATCCTTTGAGTTGTAGAAGTTGTGTCCAACATAAAAAAGGGCTTAGAAAAGTTAGGAGAATCATATGGTTGGTTCGAATTGGCAACTTACTATTTTTGACCGAAAATCACAAAGTTTAGTATGAATAATAAAGGTTGATCTATAAATTGTTAGTTTACTATTTATAGTAAGTTAATTATGTTTCTAGGAGGTTGAGTTGGAGTCTAACTCTAGAACTTCGTCCGAAGCTTGAGTTTCTTATTTAAATAGTTATAAGCTCATTTTTTTTTAATGATCAATCAATTTATTTGAATTTTATTAGAAATTATTCATGTTTTAATTTTCCCTCGTTGATCTCGAGCAAGTCCGGTTGAAGAGTCCCAAAAGCCTTGTAAATTCAAGGTAGTTATCCGGTGATGAAGATATGATCGACCTTACTATGTCCTCCCTACGTCAAATATGCTAAAAATCATGTCTATACAACATCTGAGCCGTCAAATAAGTTGGACGCACCTAGAAGTTCATTGAGTGCAGAGAATAAGGACATTGTATTCAAAACGTGGGCCACATTGTAAAAAGTCAATGAAAATGTGCACAGTAACTATATGGTACATCAAGGTGTATATGACCAAAGCTCAAGATAAGTATATAATTTGAACAAATAAACAAAATGGAGTAAGATGGGTTAAGTGGGAGAGAACGTTTGTTAATTACACACGATGGCCATGTGGGACTGTATACAACCACACCCAGGCAATATGTGAGATGTAAATGATATCTGAGCTTTACATCATGTAAGCTACAAAATAAAAATCAGGCCATTTTTCACCAGCGGGGGTGAACATATATCAAAACAAATAAGGGAAATGGTACTTCGACCTCATGGGAGCTTCGCATGATGTTGAGCTCTGTGGGCCCTACAGTGATGTGTGATAGACATCCACACCGTGCATTTGGTAGGTCTCCACTAGGTTGTGAGATGTGCCAAAAATCAGCAGTATCTGGAACTTAGGTGGGCCCTACCATATGAAATCATAGAAAATCATTCCTAAAACATCTAAAAGAACTTAGTGGGGCCCACCTGACATTTGGAATGACCTAAAATATGGTATGACCCCTCATCCAAGTGGGACACACACAATGGATGGGCTGCATGTCTAGACCACATCCCACTGTGCCTTATGTACAATCAAGAAGGCTTCAATTGGCCAGCGTCCACTCTTAGCTGTTGTCTATGGTGTGGCCCACCTAAGTAATGGATTAGCATGATTTTTAGACCCATGTCTAACCATGGAGGGGTGCATCTGATTGATGGGATGGATGTCCCTCACACATCATGGTGGGGGCCACAGAGCTCAATCTCAAGGAAGCTTCCCTTAAGGTCAACCTCATATATAGTACCGTTTCCCAACAATTAAATGGCCATAAAAGAACTTCGATTGGCAATTTTCTCTTTAGGTTGTGGCTCACTGGAAGAGTGCAACTATCTTATTTTTAAGGAGTAGATGTAAGCATTATTTCCAACCTTACAGCCTATTTGGCTTTGCTGAAAAAGTTTTTTTTTTTATGATTTTGATTATGAAAATTACTTTTTCAAATTTTAAGTATATTTGATTAGCCATTTAATTAATCAATTATAGAAAAATAATTTTTCAAATCTGCACTTTTTTTTTCTTTT
The DNA here is from genome assembly GCA_003013855.2 of Liriodendron chinense. NCBI lineage: Eukaryota > Viridiplantae > Streptophyta > Magnoliopsida > Magnoliales > Magnoliaceae > Liriodendron > Liriodendron chinense. Next base: position 7,091,308 of record ML058368.1, read on the forward strand.
TTTTTTTTATCCACTGCTTGGTCCAAACCATGTTTGTCCTAAATTAATCTTATCTACTCAAAAGGCGGGCCTCGATTTTAGAAACAGGTGGATAAGCTAGAAAACTTCACCAAGTGTTTTAGAGCCTTACATTTAATTTTCAAACTATTACCTATCAACTAGTAGATCAATCTAACTCTTGGGTTAGGACATCAATATGATAATGACTTTCTAATAGATGGATTTGATCTGAGACCTACTTGCACTGATGGCAAACCCATGACATATACATAATTTGTAGGGATTCATAAATCTAATCTACGATGTGTTTGAAAGGACACTAATTTCTTAAAAAATAAAAATAAAAAATAAAATAAAATAAAATAAAAAGCCTTACCTAAGCATGTATTTTCACATGAACAATTTAATAAAAAAAAAATCCAGACAATTATTTCTTATAGATAGCTCAGATCTCATAAAAAGGTTTCACATTTGCACGTGTGCCCGCGTGTGGATGTCACGAGTCTACACGCGCGAGGAATTAGCGAACCTCGTGAGGGAGACCTGGCAATGAAAAGAATGGAGGCATTTTGGTAATTTTACTGTAAGCCGGTGGCATTTTCCCTGGTGGGGTTACGCGGAGAGGAATCTGCTCGTGATCGGGGCGCCATCGATAACAGCAAAGGAAAGAAGCGTCAAAGGATGTTTAGTTGTGCACGAAATGCCATTTGGACCCGCGCATGAGAGTGCACCAAACCCAATGAGCTCCACATGTGCCAGAACGGTACACGTGTGACATATTACAAACGTCCATCACGTGGGGCCTTATGAATATGCCCTAGATTTCATATTAGGCCAGTCTTCTCATCAGATTTCCTCGGGCTTGTAAGTCGAATGTGGAAAGTTGGTTATCTACTATTAGCCGTTGATTTTATGAAGACGTGTGGCCCATCTTATGAATGAGGATATGGAATTTTGGTACATGTTTCACCATGGAGGTCATGGAATGAACGGCCAGGATATTAGATAGTTATGCCAGGTGTTTGAAGCGCGTGTGTTTGGTGCGTACATATGGTTGGTTGGAAATAGCAGCAATCCTCTTAGTTGTGAATGGGTCCAAAATGCCCTCACGGGGGGATTTTGTCTCGCCGTCACCGTTTTGTCCTTGCATTTTCTCCCACACGTGCCATGCACGTCCAAATCTCTCTCTCTCTCTCTCCTCTCTCTCTCTCTCTCTCTTCTCTCTCTCTTTCTCTCTCAATTTGTGCTAATGGTGCCAGAACGACCATTTGGTGGGCAGGATTATGGGTGGCCCACAATACAAGAATCCCAACGATCAGACAATGTAGTCAATCGATTGATGGACTTTTCCCTGTCGGATGTGGATGGATTGCTGTTTTCATCATCGAAAATTCACTCAAGGTAATGATCATACGTTGTGACGATCAGGATCATCCGTTCATCATCGATTTTGGGTCATAGCTTGTCTACTCTAGGGTCCACCTGATGGATTGGATGAGCCAACCATGCAGTCACATGCACTGAATAACGGATGAGCCAGACAGTGAATGGTTAAGCACAAGTGGTCTAAAAGGAGAACCATCTGTAAAATACAAACGTTATGCTACAACTTGTTTGTATTTTATATGTTGACCGTCAGATCACTGGACAGATCTGTACATCTGGCAGACTCTGGTTTGGATTTTTCGTGGCCATCCTTACCATCGGATCCTTTGTGCACTAACCATCTGGCTGTATATCCTTCTTTATGTCATCTTTCAAAGTGGACCATCGGATGGATGGTCCACATGGTTACTGATTATTCACGTGGCACGATAGTGTGAGGCCAAATGAGTTGCATGGAATGAGCGTAAGATATCCTCGGACAAAATTAGATGAGGTTTGCCAGCTCTGCTCTCTCATTCGTTTTTGGCATCTTCTGCCTCACCATGTGGCAATCCGGGCCGTCCATCTAGTGGGTGCCACATTGGATAAGCTCAATCTAGTGGGACCCACATTGGATAATCCACATAGAAAGAATCACACTCATCAGAAATCTTGGTCGTCCACATAAATGATGGCTGAAAACAGTCGATTCACATTTCAATGGATAGTGGATGGCAACCGTGGGACGTTTTCCATGTGGCCCATCTATGGTGGGACCCAACGATATAGACGGTACGATCACCACATGATGAGGCAGAATGAAGGGAATAAAAAAAAAAAAAATCAATGGCCAGCAATGCCAGCAAAATCAAATCACATGCACACAAGATGATGCCAAGACAAAGCAAACTCGACGACGAATTTACCCTAATGGGAGTCCGTGTTTCCTGGAGATGAGCAGTGAAATAGCTACTCGACACTCAAACCTACCCTCCCCGTGTGCCCCACCAACACACGTGGCTGAAATCCCATCCTTTCACGAGTGGGACCCACTTGGGTAATTCCATATAATCTTGCTGGTCCAGTCATCTGTTCAGCAACCTGTACGTGGAAGGTGCACAATTGGCTAAATTTTCTTACTCCTCCATTCCTAAATACATGTGTGGCCCACCTGAAGATGGGACCCACCTGTTTTCTTCCACATGAGATGTACATGTTGAGACCCATCAATTCAACGTTCAGGATCTCTTAAGAAAACTAGGATTCTGATTTATACTCGTGCGAGTGTCAATTGCATTTCTGTTTGGCAGGATTTAGTCGATCCATTGCGTGTCCTGTGCCATTCCATGGCAGTCTTGTATACACCGTTGTCTCCTGTACACACAGACAAACCACGTACCCACCTATTCACATGTGTGCCTCTAATCATCACAACCAAACAATCTATCCATACACACACTCCTGCTCACCTCTTGTCTCTACCCCTACATAAAATGTAGGTTTTCATAGGGATTTTGAGACTTAGGGCTGATCAGCTATGAAACTCTGGCAAAGTATGGGCATCCATGTGCGTGCACATGGACACCATACATACATTTCAATCTGAGCTGTCTGAATTGGGGTCCCTTTATAGGTGGGGCACATCCCCAAATATCCAAACCATTGAATAATCTCGTGGAGGGCCATGATCAAAAGAAATCGGGCGGGAAAGTTCGATCTAGGAAAAAAATGGCCTAACGCGTGCTATCGCTTCTGGAGATTATAGATGGGGCACATCCCCAAAATCAGCTTGATTAAACAATCCTAGCCACAGAGAAATGGACATTTGCTTTATGAATTTGGACTATTCTCTTCTTTCATTTAAACATGCATGTGGTGACTATTAATTGGATGGTTGAGACCATCTGTTTAATCTTATTTTTGGGGTTATGGCTGATCCTGAATGGGGCCCACGATTTGGATGGTTTCGATTGAGGTAAATGGATGCCAATTGTACAATCTATTATTCATGCACATTGAATGTGGTCCTTTGCCAGCTTATCAGCTATCAAATGACTTATTCATGAAGCATATCTCACATTTATTCCCTAGTCTCAATTGATATCAAGGTTTTAAGCTCTAGGTTTGTAGTGCTTAACAGCGAAATCTCTGATGTCTTTTTCACTCATTGGTTGTGTGATTTCAGTGTTTTAAAATCTGACGGTATATGAACTACGGTTTAGGGTCTAGGATCTACACTTTACAGCTTAAATTGGCAATTCTATAAAAATATGAATATACCTCAAATGAAGCTAATTGTGAAATTTAATATATATATATATATATATATATATATATATATATATATATATATATATATATATATATATATAGAGAGAGAGAGAGAGAGAGAGAGAGAGAGAGAGAGAGAAACAAAACAACAATAATCATGATGATGATTAGATTATAGCATAAATTTCTTCCTTATTTCCTAAATTCTATTGAAATTTTGTTTTATTTAATTTTCTCAGTGGAGGTAGTTTGAAATCATTGATGGGAATTGATCTCCACTTGTGTTTGGGTAGATTACAAGTATTTGGATATCTCAGTAGATTCGTATGATTTGGGAGTATCTCCCCCGCAGATAAAGTAGAGCCCACAAAGATTACTGATTAGTAATTAAATTTATTAACAGTAGAATTATACATTATATGTAATGTAATTGTTTGGCTTGAAATTCTATCGTTGATATATGTACGCAGTATCGGGCATGCCAGGGCCTAATACTGCTTGATCCAAATTAAACACATTTAACTCCACGCATCGACATAAATTGGGAGACCAAAAACTAAGCAGTTTGATTGTTTATTCAACCATTTGTAATAATGATCAAGCTATTTACAAAGAGAAAGGTTTGTCCGTTCTTTTTTCCTTTAAGCCAAAAGAATATTTTCTTACCATGATGGCAGTTATCAATCAATTATATACACATCATGAGAATAATTAAAATAAATATAAATTGTATTTATCAAAGGAACACTTATAAATAAAAAAGAAAATCTTTGATGATCCAACGACTATGGCGTAGATGAGGAGGTCCTAAAACTAAGGTCTTTGTTGGTCGAGCGACTTGGGTGTAGGCCAAGGGAATTACAATATGAACTAAACAAAAGTCTGTCCAATATAGCAGCGTAGATGGATTGGATTACACTACTCGTTGGGATTGGACGCTCAATCTTCAAGCATGAAGACCACCGGCCGGCCGGCCGGCCACAGTGGAGATCAGAACAGGCATGCACACTGGACTGTTTTTAAGCCATCCGGCCAGCCGGCCAACCACAGTGGAGATCAGAACAGGCATGCACGCTGGACTTTTTTAAGCCATCCGCCAGATTTTCGTAAACTTGGGAATTAAAAATGCTTAGGCGTTACCTTCAGTTTGTCGGTTATAGTACGTGCCCGCACATATGTTCGCATGTATTTGGGACCAAAATGAATGGTTTTGTCAAAGAAATGATGGAATTAGTTTAGAAGTTGGAAGATCACATGTTTCGGAAGAGTTTTTAGTCGATCGATTTGACTCGAGTATGTCGTTGTCTGTAGAGACTAAGTAAAGAATCCTGAATTTTCAGAGAAAATGGACCAGGGACAACCGGCCGACCGAATAGGCAGGTGGCCGACCGGTTGTTGTTGCCTCTTGTGGAGGGGAAAATGGATGGACAGCAAGGACCAGCTGACCGGATCTGGAATCGGCCGGCCGGTTGTGGCTGGTCAGTTTTAAAAAGGGGGTTTCAAACCCCATTCGATCCAACTCTCTGTCATTTCTCTCCTTCAGCCCTTCTCCCCTAAACTCCCAAGCACTCCTAGCTCCCATCTTCCTTACTCAAACCCATTTTCTTCGTCATTCCTCCCTTCAATCCTCCTCTAACCCTAGGAATCTCGGATTTCTAAGATCTCTCCGGCCTCCATGTCCGTTCTCACGTTTTTCCGACCAAAATCCGACGGTTTCGAGTCGGATTCTCCAACCTATGCTAGGTACGATGTTCATCTACCTCTTCTTCCATCTCTTCTTTCTGTTTTCTTCTTTTTATGCTATTAGGGTTGGAAACCCTCATTTGATTCGTCGAAACCCTAACCATAGGGTTTGTCCATGCTAGGACCTAGACCTTTATTAGTCGTTGGGAGTGGCGCATGCTATTGGAGGAGCCGTAACCAAGCTCGACTCCGTTGGGATTCCAACAGTGCACCAAATTTAAGCCCCAATTCATTGAATCGATTTGGGGTTTTTCCAAATCTGAGATACCAAAATCCTAAACCCTAATTAGTTATTTAATTAGAGTAAACCCTAATTGATTAACACTAGATTTGTGATTCACTGTAGGTAATTGAGGTATTCTCCAATTTTTAGCATTTGAGCCGTATTCGAATCGCCGAATTTCAACTATAAGGTGAAGATCTACCTTTAAGCTTATTCTCGACAAATCTTAATTAATGATTGGTTGAATTTATATGTTAATTGTTGATGTATACATAACATGTTTGATGAAATGCCTGAATGATATAAATTTATAATATTGTAATATATCTATGCTTGTGGATGTATGTGGTGCCCTGTGTCAGTCGAGCTGTGTCATCCGGATCTTTTGGATCAGTCGGGCCAGTCGGTCGGGCCAGGTGCTTGGATATGTTTATGATTAGGTATTTAATAACCTAAATTATTATTATAATAAGTTATGTGTTGCTTTGGATTAAGCTCTGAAAACCGTTGGTATAGTGTACTGCCTGCCACTAGGTTGGTAGTCACAAACTTATTCAATCGACTAAGCGGGACACGGTCGATCGACAATGGCCATTGTTGGGTTGTCGTCATTCACTTGGGTCTACTGAATAAGTTCCATTCAGAGTTAATCATTCTTATATTTCATTGTTGAATCACACTATATAGAATCTAGAATACCAGCATTCCCACTATGAATAGTTCACTTAAAACCATATTGCGACTCGATCCACCAAGTCTCATGAGCCGGATGTGGTGGTATGGGACATCATGTCTAAGTTGTCGGCCTACGCTGGGGTGGTGCCTCCCCGTAGTGACCAGTGAGCATTGACAGGGGTGATCCATTGTTGTTCGAACGACCCTTGTGACAAATGTGATCCTGGCCAATGTTTGCGTGCCTGTACACCGTTCGAATGACTCGGGCATGTATTGGGTTAATTTCGAGTAAAACGCCCACACCTCTGAATAAATTAATCATATTTGATACTAGGGTGATGAGCCCTTCCGCTTGGTTTGGGCATGGCTGATGAGTTATGCCAGACCATGCTTTCATGGGTGTATAACCTAAACCTTGGATCGAGGGATTACTAACGATGATTGCCGACGCATCGCAGGGAGCTAGATAGTCCTAGTTATACTTTACGATACGATGTGGTATTCCGGCTTCACCAATTTGCTGCATGAATTGGACTAATAAATACTTTAATAAATCATGCATACATAACATTGCATTTGAAGGGGACTTGTGTGAACTGGTTGATTGATGTGGCGCCAATGCTACCTTGAGCACTTCATGTCATTTCTCTGTGTCATCCGAGCTGTGTACTCAGTCACAACTTATGACCTGCTAGACAGGTGGACTGTGGATTTTGATACCAATTGGTCGGACCAGGGCTTGCCCAGGACATATATTGTGTGCAGAATCATGACATCCACGAATTTAATCAACTAGAGTAGGATGATGTATGATTTATATGTGGACATTACCTAAACTTGTTTGATTTGACAATATACTTAAAAATAATACACTTATATGAACCTGCTTATAATTTAAATATCCCGAGTATAATCTTGGGGATATTTCTTCACTACGTTGGTGTTTTGACGCCTTCCATTCGACATAGTAGATGTCTTGGGGATAGGATCAGTCAGTGGTGCGTATGGGCGCCTTATAGTCTTTTATCTTCGTCCATTTTGGTAGATGTATTTTCCCTTCCTTTTACTTTTATTTCGATTCGTATAATTCTCATATGGGCTTACACTGCGATTGAATTTTACATCTAGAGTGTTAGCCTTATATTTTTTTATTTAGTTACCTCCGCTTTACTTATGATCCATTAATTAAAATGCGTTACTCTGATTATTTGTGAATGGAATGGATGTAAATCTGATTGAAGATACATGTGGGTACATTTTCCATGTGTGGCATTCTTAAAATAATAATTTACTAAATTAACACTCGGGAACACGGGATCAGAGTCTTCGTACTCGGGTGCCGAAATTTTGGGGTGTTATAGTTGGTATTAGAGCGGAGTATTGAGATAACCAGGATCTTGGGAATGAAAATTATACGAACCACAATGATAGGATGTTGAGACATTTAGGATTATAATTTTATACCTGAGAGAGATACTCTTAGGTCTAGAAAATTCCTATGGTATAGGGAACCCATCAACGAAGAGACTTGGATTCTATGCTCCTTTGTAAACTCTTAGGATAATTATTTAGATTTAGATAACCCTTTAGGTTCGTGGAAATGTAGGTATCCATCGAATTGAACGCTAGTTCTACCAGCACAACCTTCAGGACCATTTCCCTTAGGACTTATTACGATTGAGAACACGGAGTGGTGGAACTACAAATGAGCGAAGTATTCAAGGTTTGATCCAAGTTCTAAATCCTGGTAGTTATCAATGGACTCACTGCTTAACAGAGCAGAAGACCGAATTTCACTAGGATTAAGAAATGATATGACGAACTTTCTGCCCTACCAGGCAGGAAATCGATGTATCCGGCTTAGACCTACTATAACCATCCTTCCATGCTAGCTCGACTACTAACAATTAGAGACTTGTTACTCACCTATAGGAGTTTTTGAAGAGAGTTGGTAAAGGCCTTAGGCCCAAGGAGAGTTCCTCTAGTGGTCACAGAGAAAAGATCATTATCATCATCTAGTGAATGATTTAAACTTGAGGATATATATCGTCCGCAATACACCAATCGAGAGTCTTGACTTACTTAAAGGTGCATAAGGAAATTGTAATGGACTAGAGGGTGCATCATTCAATGTATCAGATAGGAATAGGATCACCACCCTTGCCAAGTACAGGAAGTGAAGTTAACAAGGTAGGCCATCATCTACAGATTGAAGAACTTGGGTCACAAGGAGAAACCATCAGGGTAGTCGATCTCGTTCGTTGAATTACTTCAAGTGTGGGAAGTTTGAGCACTCCAAGAAAGACTACAATAGTTAAGCAAATATGGTTACCCAATTCAAATAGAAATGATCACATGAACTTCCACATGCTTTAACTAGGGCGAATCAGGTTGATCCTCTTAATGGGTGGTCGTATCGTTGAAATCAATGGAAAGTCAATGGTTCAACTCAATGCAAGTATGTTGCTCACATAGTGAGTCAATGGACCAAATGCTGATGGCATGAAATGATCATGGTGCGACCCAAGTTGTTACAGCTCGTTGGCCCATTTTACCCAAATTTTTTGTGTATGGGTAGTGTATAGATCATCTAGTGAGGTTAAGCTAGAATTGATTAAAGTGCGTAAGTTAGAACCATAGTAGAATCCTTCCTTCTAGTAGAATTCAATCTCTCCCTATAAATTCACACCCATCCTTAAAATCAACCCCCGACACCCATCATTGTCAGCTCCTTTTTATAATCATATATACCAATGCCATAGGATGCATCGTCGATGTTAGGAATGAAATATTCTACAACTCGTTCCGATGTACAGATCGAAATGTAGAATCCTGAGCCTTGAGGGTAGAAATATTTTAAGGGGGTAGGACATTATGAGTTTAATTTAGTTCGCTTAGTATTTACGTCTACTCGATCAAAGTACAGGACCGGAGAGAATTGACTTAACTATATGTATAACTTAGATTATTAAGTATGAGTAGAGTATGATACCATTCATGTTCCATTGACAAACTGAAAACAACACCCTTTGAATTAAATTTCTTTTTCCAAGCGATTCTAAACTAAATATGCTGCATTCTTCTTGCAATGCATCTTTTGTAAAGGCAGTCATTCAAATACAGAATAACTTTAGGATATGAGTCACTATCGGTAGCTTTGCAATTTTCAGGTAAATCTCCACTTGCAAGTCTACATTCATTGTAATCCAATCTCAAAGGCAATGAAACGAGAGTATCATAACATAAAACATCTTCTTTAGATCTTCAATAATAACTTTGGAAATGCCAAAGCCATTCAATCCAATTGAAGAAAGCCCAATAGGATGGCGTGAGCCAATTTTAGAAGTCGAGTCATCGAGTATGAACCTAGTAGATACTGTAGACAATTTTGGGGGCGAAATTGTTTTTAAGGGGGGGTAGATTGTAACACCCCAGATTTTCGTAAACTTGGGAATTGAAAATTCTTAGGCGTTACCTTCGGTTTATTCGGTTATAGTACATGCCTGCACGTGTGTTCGCATGTATTTGGGACCAAAATGAATGTTTTTGTCAACGAAATGATGGAATTAGTTTAGGAGTTGGAAGATCACATGTTTCGGAAGAGTTTTCCGATGATCGATTTGACTCGAGCATGTCGCTGTCTGTAGAGACTTAAGTAAAGAACCCTGAATTTTCAGAAAAAATGAACTAGGGACAACCGGCTGACCGGATAGGCAACCGGCCGACCGGTTGCTACTGCCTCTTATGGGGGGGGGGGGGGGGAATGGATGGACAACAAGGACCGGCTGACCAGATCTGGAACCGGCCGACCAGTTGTGGCTGGTCAGTTTTAAAAAGGGGGTTTCAAACCCTATTGGATCCAACTCTCTCTCATTTCTCTCCTTCACCCTCTTCTCCCCTAAACTCCCAAGCACCCCTAGCTCCCATCTTCCTTCCTCAGACCCATTTTCTTCCTCATTCCTCCCTCAAATCCTCCTCCAACCCTTAGGAATCTCAAGTTTCCAAGATCTCTCCGGCATCCATGTCCGTTCTCACATTTTTCGGTCACAATCCGACGATTTCGAGTTAGATTCTCCAACATATGCTAGGTACGATGTTCCTATACGATGTCCCTGCAATGCGCTGCAACCTGGGTACCCAATCGCAACCATTCCATTCCCGATTAGTACTAACATCGGAAAGATACAACAGAGCCTCTGCGTCATAGTCTTACGAGCTTACTGACCCTGCGATTGATTGTTTGATGTTTTCCCAGATCACTCCAGGAGTACTTGTTTTGCTTGACTGTCAAAGTGGTTAGCTGCCCTGCGTCATGTAGTCTTACGGGAGTCCACTACGCCGACTTGGAATCAGTCAAGGTACTTCAGGCATCCACGCCTAGGTATGTGCGGGTGAACTCTTTCCACCCAACCTATTGATTTTGATACTTGGGTTACAATTCATCGTTTCCACCTGTTCAAATGGTTTCTTTGACCGAGCCTTTTGGCTTTCATCTTTTCATATCTTGGCATGTGGTACAACCGTACTGACACTAGAGTTCAGTTCGACCGTACTTTGAGTGCATTGGATCCGATAGTTTCCGGGGAAACGGCGAGACATCTGACCTTATTTGATTTTTGTGTCGGCTCTTACCCAGAGATATGGAAGATCTCTCGGTGTTTTGGAGACCGAACGCTCTACTGGGAAAATATTTTTGAATTTTGAAAAGGTACCCACTCTGGAGAGTGATACTCCATGGGGTTTTTATTTGCAAATAGGAAAATATGTTATTTGAATTTTTGAAAAGATACCCACTCTGGGGAGTGATAGTCCGTGGGGTTTTTATTTGCAAATGGAAAAATATATATTTTTTTATTTTTCAAAAGATACCCACTCTGGGGAGTGATACTCCGTGGGGTTTTATTGAGCTCTTAATTGTGCATATTTTAACCCCAATTCATCACTCATTATGCATGGTTTTCATAATTTAAAGACTAATCAAATACATGTTTTGTGGTTGTAGGAATGAGAGTTACTTTGCCCAATTGATGACCAAAAGAGCTGATTTAGAACCTTGGATGAAGACCCAAGGAGGGCCGAAGGAAGAAGGAAGCAAAGAAAGAAGTAAAGAAAGAAGAAAATAGAAGAAAGAAAGGAAGAAAACAAGAAGAAAAAGAGACCGACCGGTCTTGACCGGTCGGCCATGCTTGCTGGAGTAATGCCAAAGAAGGCCAGACCGGTCGTGACCGGTCGGCCAGCCCTGTCCGACCGGTCGTGACCGGTCGGCCATGCAAGTTTCAGATTCCAGATTCTAAAACAGCAATGTATTCCCGTACCTAGTTTTTCGGACCCTTTTTCTGGGCCAATCTTGATGATATTTGGAAATCCAACACATCCATGTCGAAGAGGAGCTCGACGCCGAACTAACCCAAGTGGTTTCGTGTCGATCGAAGCTACGGATTGATCGTGGTGGCCAAAACAATACGAACTGTCCAGAAAGTTCCAGATTTCGCTGTTCCACTCTGGGCCGGTCCAGGTGGCCCATCATTGAGGATATGAAAAATCTACTTTGACCATCTTTTAGACCACATCCATATATGAATAACCACAAAAGTTTCAGATCAAAAGGGTGTGTGGTTTGATCGTACCGGTTGAAGACAGATAGACCATCCAGAAAGCTCCAACTGCGCAGAGTTTATAAAAGCCCTAATTGTTCTAATTTTCGGACCACATTATGAGATCGTTTTGGACAATCTAATCCATCTATCATGTAGAGGAGGAAGTTTCTACTAATGTTCAAAATTTGAGATCAATCCGACCTCTGTACACTCTGGAACGTTGAAAGCAAGATGACTGGTTCTGAAGGTACCCGAAGTGCGCGATTTTGAGAGGCGGTCGGTGATGTGATTGGTGGGCCCATTCAGAGGATAATCTTGGAAATCTAAATCATCTATGAGGAATATCACATTACAAGGAAGCTACAAATCAAATTTGAAGGCAATCCGACCATTGGTTAAGCCGTACCAAGCGAAACAAATTCTGCTATGTTGCTGTACTAGTGCTGCACTATAAAAGGAGGTGCTCTCTTCTATTCCAGGGCAACCAAGGACGTGGGGAGCAAGGAGTTCAAGTCATAGGAGGCTTCCTAGCCTCCTCCAGCTAGTTTTTCTTCCTTTTCTTAGTTCTAGTTCTAGTTTTTAATATGCTTTTTATTAGCTAATCTCTTAGCTAGAGCTAAGAGGTGAACCTTATAGTTTTCTTAGATTGTTTAATTCGTTTTATTGGTTTTAAGTTTGGAATTCATGATTATGAACTATGGTTTGAAGTTTATACAAGTTTTTTAAGTAATTTTTCTTAGTCTTGTGATGACTCATGGATGTTTGGGAGAATTACTTAACTTCTTAATTGGTTTGTGACGGTCTAGACCTGTATGATCCGAGGAATCGGAGTGCGCTCTAGTACTATGCTCTTCATAAAGGGACTTCCTACCAAAGTTCTATTTTTACTAATTTTCTGAATATGTATGGATTGTGCATGCGATTTGAATCTAGTTCAAATCATGATCTAGCCTTGTCTTGTGAGAGGACTTGAGGATGGTTATGATTGTGAACTGGACCTTTTGGAAAGGGGAATGACCTATGCAATTGAGCATGCTCAGCTCAGCCTACATTGAGTGAATCCTATGCACTGAACTTACATATGACAGATTGTTTGGTTTAACAGCTCTATCATCCGACTAGATAGATCTTAATATCGATTCTAGTTGAGAAAGTGAGAAACCATAGCGAATTATGCATCTAAGGAGAGCTATAAGTGGATCCTTGATGCTCTAGTTATCTTTTCATTATCAGATTTTCTATTTTATGTTAAAAATCAATTTCACAAACCTCTTTGATTCTAGTTATTAGGATAATTGGAATTGTTTACTTCCTTCCCTGTGGATCGACCTCGGTCTTACCGAGTTTATTACTACATCGCAACCCTACACTTGGGGAAGCGAACAGGTTTTTATTTGCAAATATGAATATTTTTTATCTTTTTGAAATGGAAATCTGGCTTGCACGCGCCTCCACTAGGGATGCTTATGGGGTCTTTGGCTAACCGACTTTTATTTTGAAAGCAGGTAAACATGATGATTGATGCTATGCATGGGGATGCATGGAGATGCATATTTGATGATAGATGCATGGTTTGGCTCATTCCCTTTCAGTTCGATGATTTTGCTTTTGCTGGGGGTGTAGAGAATTTTGAGCTTATTGCTTGCAGGGTTGTGCTCCCTTGGGGATTTTCTTTTCAATGCGAATGTTTGGTCAGCAGGTTGGTCAAGATCCCAACCAGTGGTCGATCAGGTCCATCGTCCTAATATGTTGTTTTCTTTGCTAATGGGAATGGATGAAAGATGTTATCGGACTTCAAGATGTTCTTCTATGAATGGATGTGATTGAGACGGTGCTTGGTCGTCAGTTTTGGTCAAGATTCCAATTTGCGGGCGATCGGATCCGTCATCCCAAACTGTGAAGTGAGCGGAGTTCAAGACAAGTGCAGTGCTGGGGATATTGACATTTTTTGTGATTTTTTGCAAATATTTGGTCCAAATCTTTACTTGAGTAGTCATGATGGGGATCAGTTATTGAAAACAAAGGAAATATTTTTTTGTGATTTTGAAAATATTTGGTCCGAGTAAAGGTCGGTATTATTGAAAGCAAGGGAAATATTTTGTGATTTTTAAAAGGTGATTTTGCAACGTTTTGGTATTTTTCTGATTTTTCTGAAACGCAGGGAAATGTATGGAATTTTCAGCTTCTACTACTGGTAAGGCACCCGATCCATTTTATGTCAGCGAGCAAGACGAATCTCACACAGTTAAGTGTCGTAGTTTTACATCTTCGGATAAGGAGATTTTGAGGGTTTTCAGTCAACACACCCACAAAGTTGCCTGTTCCTTATGTGCAATGCACATAGACCACGTATCGTCTGACGGACTCCTTCGGTCACAGAATGAGCTACATTCTCACATTTCCCTTTGTCAATCCAGTTTGGGGCCTTATATTGCTCACAATTCCGTGAGGGTGCGCTTCACCTCCCAACTGCCTTAATCCCCTTCATAAGTTTTAGGAAAAAGGAATATCCGTAAGATTCAACAGCGACTTCTAAATCAAGGTTGTCTATCACGGTGCGTTCAACACAAACAGGATTGCGGGGTTCTGACCGCCTCGGCCTTTACCCATTTAGAAGATTCCAGACACCCGTACGATCAAGTGTGAGCCATGTCTGGGACAGGTTAGGAAAGAAAGCCCCCGAGAAGTTAATCCAAGTGTAGTTTTAGGTCTTCGGACCGCTGAGGATGAATTTGCGCAATTAAAATTGATGGTGAAAATCTTTTTTTTTTGTATTATATATTTTTTTGTTTTGAAAGAGTTCCAGACTTCAACTCAAGTGATCGAGATTGATACTGTTTTTTATGGAAAGCTTAAAATCTTTTTAGTATTTTTGAAATGATTCGGGTTATCGAACCTTGATCCGAGCGGTCGAGGCCGATGCCGGTTTTTGGTTGAAAGCAAGAAAAGGTCCCCCGAGAAATTAATCCCAGTGTAGTTTTAGGTCTTCGGACCAAAAATATGTACAGGCTGAAAATACATTCTTTTTGTGATTTTTTTTTGAAAAGATCTGGTCTATCTGACCCCTTCCTTGATTGGCTGAGATCGAATGATGGTTTTATTAAAAAGTCTCTCGGGATGTTGATCCCGACGTAGTTTAAGGTTTTCGGACCAAAAATGTGTACAAGCGAGGGCTGGAAATGCATAGATATACTTTTTTTGTTTTTAGAAAAATATCTAGAGTCATCGGATCTTGGTTCAAACGATCAAGACCGACGCCGATTTTTATTGAAAGTCCCTGGAATGTTGATCCAGACGTAGTTTAAGGTCTTCGGACCAAACTTAAGAGCGAGACTGGTAATATATTTTTGTGATTTTGAGAAGTGTTCTGAGTCATCGATTCTGATTTTGATGGTCGAGATCAATGCCCATTTTTTATTAAAAATCCCTCGGGATCTTGATCCCGACGTAGTTTAAGGTCTTTGGACCACAACTTTGTATAGCTAGCAACAATTAAGGTTAGAGATTCCAGGGATTCTTCTTAGAGTGGTTCAGATCATCAGGCCATGATTTTGGATGGTTGAGATCACTGTTTGACCAAGTCAATTCTCTATCTTTTTCTTGAAAATTCCATGGAGCTTTTTCCACATCATCAAGTTAACTTTTCCCCAATTTCTCACAAGATGAGATTTTGGTAAGATTCCTTTCTTTTTCTCATCCTTCTCTTCCATCACTTCATTCTTACATGGAGGTACAAGATTCACTTGCAACCACCCTTCCCAAGGAGGAGTTCTTCCCAAGGAGAGAGGGTGAGGGGTCGTTTCAACTAGGTGGGAGGAAGGACGGCCCCCTGGATGCCGCCCAAACCATCTCTGCCCACTGGTCTTTCCAGTGGGTCGGGTAAAGGGGTGCCCTCCTCTTTTCTATATAACACAGGGTACCCTTGGCCCCCTCCAACGTACAATCTCTCTATTCTCTCTCTCATACTCTCTCTTTCTTCAAGTTTTTCTCTTTCTTTTGGTGGTTCTTTGCTCTTTTCAAGTGGTGGGCCTTAGTAAAGCTTTGAGACAGCAAGGTGGTCCCCTTTTGGTGAGTAGTGAAGGTATGGACCACTCTCTTTTCTCTCTTGTCCTTTTTCTTCTTCATTGTCTCTTCTCATGTTTCCTTTCTTTTTCACGTAGCTATTCCAAAGGAGTCAAGGTGGGCCCAAGTCTTTTTGGCATTTTTCTATACCTCCAATCTCTTCTAAAGGTGGTGCATGGAGAAGGACATTGCAAGCTTCCATTTCCTTCTTTCTTTTCTTTTTTCCACACTCCCTTCATGTGTATGTAAAGGGTAATTTTGCCATGTCCATCAAGTGTGCATGGCAAGATATCCTATTTTCTCTCATGGGAGTTGGGCCCCTTTTTATGTGTATCAAATGGGCTCAAACTGAAGTCATGGTCTTTGGTGTATTTGATGGGCCCAATGCTTCATTTTGGGCTCCCTCATGCTCTCTGTTTCATGTCATTTCCTTTGGAGCTTTCTTTTCTTTTCCATCTTCTTTTCAAGGTTTGGGCCCATAGGAATGGTAGGGCCCACTTCAAGTTTTGGGCCCATAGGGCTCACTTTGGATGGCTCCATCTTTCTGCTCATGTGTATGGACAAAGGTGACTAGCCCATTCTTCACTTGGATTTCAAGTGGGCTAGATTTCCTAGTTAGGCCTTTATGGACAAGTAGCCCAAATCTTCCGCCATTTCTTGATTATGATGTACATCCTTGTACATAAAGTGTGGTGGGTTCCTTGGAATTCTTCCATATAGATGGGCTTTTGGGCCCTCTTTGAAACTTGTGTATTTCTTTGAGTCATGTGTGCACCACTACACTCTGTGCATGTAGGATTCTTTTCCTTCATGCCTTTTCTTTGGATGGATGGAGGACTTGGGTTACTTGATCACCTACAAGTCCCATGAGTGAGTTGTTTCAACAATCTCACTAAGTTCAAATGGTTTTCTCATGTTTTAGGAAAGTGGATCTCAAGAGCTTCCTTTAATACCACCAACCTCAATAGGATGACTCTCATCAAGTGGGCTATCCACACATCCATAGCTTCTTGAACCTCTCTTGGGGTGCTTGGTGGGTCATCCACCATCATCCTTAAAGATGAGTGATTTTTCTTTCAATTTGTGGGAAAGAATGATACCCATAAGTTGCCCAATTTTGTCCCATGTTTTGGGGCATTTTGGATTTTGCTCTTTAAGTGGGCTATGTATACCATTCTTAGCCATCTTCATTATGGTTGGGTGACTCATCAAGCCACACCCTCTTGTGCTCAAATGGTCCCCTTTCGTAAAGAAATTGGTGCACATAAGTTGCCCAAACTTGCCCTTGCATGGGCGTTTCCAACTTTGGTTCTTCATGTGGGCTATGTGCATCAAATTTTTTATCATTGGCTTCTTTGATTCATATATTTGTGGGTAGACCACCATGTTGTACTTTCATAGTTAAAACATTCATCAAGATGATACACATAGGGTTGCCCATGGTTAACCCATGAATGGGTCCTCATGTTCTTCAAATGGGCTATGTGCTTCCTTCATTCCATTGAGATGAGGCACTTGGGTTGCTCTTGGGGGCCCATTTCCTTCCTATTCCCCACTTGTCCATATACATGTGTAAAAAGATGGGAACATCTTAAATGAAAATCATGGCCTTGGTATGAAAAGTGAACCAATTCTTGGACACATATGGACTTTGAAGAGGGACTTCTCATGTGAAGTTGGATTCTTATCCCTTGTTGATCTTATGGCACTTAAGTGCATTTGTTGTCCAACATGTGTCCTTGGATGATGGACTTTCCTTTCCTAGGCACGGCATGCAACCCTCTTTAAGGTGGGCCTTGCTTTCTTCAATGGGGCTAACACTTATCTTAGGCAACACATGGATTTGGACATAGGATTTTGCACTTGAATGTAAGTCTGAATCCAAGGGTTTCCTGGATAATGATTTGGATTTTAACGAGTAAAGAGTAGAGACTCACCTTGCCGAGCTTGTAGGATTTTATGGCGGATGGTACAAGAGGACGACGGGTGATCGATGAGGATGATCCGGCCTTCATTATTCGACGAGGGGCTCATATGTGTTCCTTGGTTAAGGAGCACCAACCTCTTCCCTCCATCAAGGGTCGAGGTACCAGGGATCTTTTGGATGACTGGGTGAAACACCCACAGCCTTTGCTTGAACTAATTCTGGCTGACACTCCTTTTGCTGGCCTCCTTACCTTGTGCTTCCATAACAACAATGCCAACTGCATGCTGCTTGTGACTCTTTGTGAGAGGTGGCGGGATGAGACCCACACCTTTCAACTCCCTTGTGGTGAGTGGGGAATAACTCCCCTGGATATGTATATGCAAATCGGTTTTCCATTCCATTAGGCAGTTGTTCCCTAGGTCGGCTCTCTTGCTCCCATCACTTCCACTGACTGGCTACGGCTTGTAGGTGACGTCCCACCTGAGGATGAATTTCAGGGCCATCAAGTAAAATTGCGATGGTTCTACAACACCTTTGCTATCGTCACCCCTACTACCGAGCTAGAGGTCCTCCACAAAGCACGGGCCATGATTGCTTACACCTTCGGGTCCTTCCTTTTCTGTCACGCGAACGAGAGGATCGATCCTAAATTTCTTCGTTTGGTTGAGGATCTTTACCATCCCTACAATTGGAATTGGGCTATCTTGACCCGTGTTTTCTTGGGTTTGGAGAAGACCTCTCGGAATAGCCGGTCCTTCACAGGTTTCTGGCCTGTCGTAGAGGTATTCTTTTTAACCTTCCCTGGAGACAATTTGCCTTCTTTCTTTCTCTGATCATTATGTGTGCCCTTGCCCAGACTTGCTTTTATGACCATTTTGCTCATCTCGCGCTGAGGATACGAGACGACATTGAGCCACCTCTGTACCGCCATATGCACTGGCATCAGCAAAATCGTCAACGGAACTCTCGTGTATCTAGGGACAATTGGCGAGCTGACATAGACGGATTGACCGTTGAGGATGTAAGTATCTTGTTTTACCTTACCCCTCGAGTTGCTCTGTAACTGATTGTGATGACCTCATTTGCTGTAGTTTACTCGGATGCCATACGCCAACTTTCCTCTCTACTACACCCCTCAGCGTGTGGAGGCATATGATTCTTCATACCTCCGGATCATGCTTTCTGACGCTGAATCATTTCAGTGGTATTTGGGTGAGAGGCTGCTTCGATAGATTACTGGGGTGGCTCGAGTCCCTTACTCCGCAGCTCCTCCAGCTGCTCAGATCCCAGCTGATGAGATGGTCGATGCTCTTATGGGCCAGACTGGATTTTGTTTCATGATCCCGGATCGTGACTATGACGAGTGGTACTTGTTGTACGGACAGGGGCCTCTGCTTCCTCCGCTCTATGTTCCAGGGGATCGTCGCAGATATGCTGGTGGATCGGTGACAACTCCTCTGATGGATCTCCATCATCGGGAGCGTGATGAGAGGAGGGATGATGACGATTATGTTGGTGACCTATAGCCGGCTTCTATATTCAGCTTTCTTGATGTATGATCTTTTTCTCTTTTGCTTTTACTTTCTTCTGTATCAAAATCTTCTGAATGAATATACACCCTTGATTTACCTCAATACGTCTTGATGATGCTTGGATGTCTTGACTCTTGACTCATTCTTTAATACTTTGTGGAAGATAAGATCTCTCAACTGCATGGATGATGACTTGAACGATTCAGATCGCTTGATTTAGGCCCTGTGGGCCCTTTCCAGACGTCAGCTTTGCTTTGAAGCACCCTTTCTTGATGTTTTGTGGGGCTAAGAAGGCTTTTCATGGTGCGGATGATGACTTGAATGGCTCAGGTCGCTCTTTTCAGCCATGTGGGCCCACTTGATGATCAGATCTTGGATTCTGGCCCTCTTTCTTGATGATCAAACCTTTTATCTCACTATTTTATGACTCATGTGAACTCTTCCATGGTTTAGATCATGATGATCTGGTCTTTGAATGGCTCAAATTGCTTGTGGGCCTCTGTTGATAAGTTTTTTTCTCTTTGACTCGATCAGGCCCATGTTGGCTGTAATACTTTGTGATTGGACAGGTGGAGTATCTTCCAGATGATTCTGATCATCTTCAAACGAAATCTGGAGTGGATTGGAGCCTTGGGCGGCCCTCAGGGTGCCATTTGCTGATGTGGACTGTCAACCTCACCTACCAACGACCATGGAGCCAATCCCGCAGAGAGAGAGGAAACCCGTCCGTACGGGCAGCCCACAGTGGGCCGCCCAAGACTCGCCTCTTGTGCCGCCTGGGCTGGCTCATGCTCGGACATTCTTCACAGTCCACTGTCCCTGTCCTCACATTCTCTGTACTCTCAGGTTCGATTGCAGCCATGAATCTCCATTTTGTCTCCTCTTTCCTCCTCCTTTTGTCCTCTTCTTGGTTTGTCTTTTCTCAAGCAATGGATGGTGGAGATCTAGGGGCTATGGGGGCTATCCATGATGGGTCCCACTCTTCAGAAAGTGGTGAAGGCTTTAACGATGGAGAGATCTCTTTAATGGATGGTAGGGATGGAGCATTGAATGGGGGTATTGATGGGGATTTAAGGATAGTGGTTGGTGGAGCTTTGAATGGCCCCATTAATGGCAGCCATGCTGGAAATTCAGATTTGAATGGGGCCTTGATTATGGGAGAAATGGATGGTATGGATGGAATGGGGAGATGGGACATGGGTGAGGCTATGCATCCTTTGAGTGTGGGCCACATGGATGATGTGATCGGTGGTGATAATGGGGCTATGATGGACATAGATGGGCTGATCTCATGTTTGGATGGTATGGATGGTTCAGATGATACCTTTGATGGTTTGGATGCTCTTGATGATGGCCAAGATGTGCGGCACACTTGCTTGGGTGGACTTGATGTGATCATTGATGATGTCCCCTGATGATGGACGGTGTGGATGCCTCGATGATCCCTTTGATTGGACAAGATGATGATTGGATTCACGACTTCATGTTGGAGAGGGCCGCAGGTCCAGATCTGACCGTTGATTCTTCGATCGGGGTTGCTGGGACCCTTCTTGATGGTTCAGATGCATTTTCGACGGTCAGATTGGTCAGGATGCCACGATGTGTGGTGTGATCTTTGCTGATAGCCCTTTTGATGGAGAGTACCGTCCTTCTCCTAACCGTCGATCCTTTGCACACTCAGTTCACGAAGTGGGCGAGTCTTCTCATGCGGCTAAAGTCGTGACAGTTTCAAACAGTGATGCGACTATATCAGATATAACCACTACTGGGGATAGGTCAGGGGCTGTTGAGTCTGCAGAGGTTTCAGCTTTTCCTTCTCCTTTGCCCGTTGATCTTTCCATCCTTGATGAGCTGTCATCGATTCCTGGGCCTTTTGTTCTGGAGGGGATTCCTGTGAGGACTTGTCAGTTGCTTCCTCGTCCTTCCTGCTCGCCACGACTACTTGCTTGGCTTGACAGCTTGTCGGCTTATGAGATTCGAGATTTGGAGTCTTATGGCTTTGTCAGTCTGATCCATATGGCTAGAGTTGACATTGATTGGAGGATGCTCGGGCTGCACTGATTGACTGGGTCCCTTCGTTGAACTTGTTTGCGTTCAACGACATGGAGATGGGACCTTCTTTGGAGGAGCTTGCGCGTTTGACCGATCTTCCTTGGGATTATTCTCAGTATTTTTCACCAAAGACTTTGCCGAAGACTGCCACACCGCAGAACTGGTTCGGGATCCCTTATCTTGTTCAACCTGCAAGCACCGACCAGGATGCTATGGTGTTCTCCTTGGACTTGCTATATGATCTTTTTTCGGGTCCTCGGAGTGTGGCAGGGTCTCTACTTGCTCGGAATGCACTGATGTTCTGCTTGATTGCTAAGGTGCTATTCTCGGGATGGCGCAGGTCTCAGACTCATTTGCTTTTAGAGGTGATGAGCTGAGTTGTTCGATGGCAGGGGATCATTTCTCTCGTCCTGACAGAGTTGTTTAATGGGCTGACTGACTGTGCCCTAGGCCGCACTCGTGTCATTCGCGGCTGCTGTGCATTTCTTCAGGTATCTTTTCTGCACCTTTCTTTTCTTGTCCTTTTAGGAATTTCTCTGCTCTAGCTGAATTTCTTTTCTTTCTTGTGATCAGGTTTGGCTATGGGAGCGTCTTTCGCTAACTGTTCCTGTACCATTTCCTGACACCCGTCGCCCAGACCTTGTGCGACACATCATGGAGTTTCTTTCGCATATAGCTAGGATGAGTGAGCCCTTGTGTCGCAGGATGTTCGCTGAACTTCGTGACTGGAATGTTCGTTGGGAGTCATCTTGGCTTTCACTTCCTCCAATACTTTGTGTTGCGCATCGCCTTCCTCTGATGTTGGTAGGCTTTCGATCTTACTTTTCTTATCATCCTATCCGGTTCTTGCGGCAGTTCGGATATGAGCAGGATGTTCCTCTTTTTGCTTTCATGGGTATCTAGCGTCGAGCACTTCCGTCTAGATCATCTGACTTTAGGACTCGGGTTGATGGATCCTGAACGAGTTACTTGACTGCTGATTTGTTGGGTTTTGAGCTGCGGACTTTTCCGATGGCGACTGCCCCATACCAGTACTAGGTTGCCAAGCAGTCTCTGTATTGACGCATCCCTTGCTGGCACCAGACTGCCGATGAGGATGAGCAGGATATTCTAAGAGATGCTGGCTCTTCATCTGGTTCATATAAGCCCTTTGAAGAGCGCCCATTCATCGATCCTGGTTTCCTTTTGGCCACTCATGGCCATTTGTTGTCTGAGATTTTCGCACTTCGGTATCATTGTGAGATGATGTCGAGGAGATTGGCTGTCGATCAAAGGTTGTCTGATGAGGAGACAGCGATCTGTATCCTTGAGAGCGATGAGGTGCATTACCTGCATATGGAGGTGAGCAGGTTAAGAGCGAGGCTATTTCATTATGAGTTAGAGGACTTACCTAATATGGCCGAGGAATCGTGTCGGCCATCTGTACATTCCTTTTTGCATAGTACATGACTGGTGATGATGCATTTTTTGTATTTTTGAAAAAGATGACATGATATATGTAAAAGAAATACGATGCTTTTAATGAAAAAAAGAGAAAACTTTTTGAAAACTTATTGTGCCATGAGTTGTCTTGTGAGTGTGTGTCTGGATTTTGTGTCGGGACATAGGAATCAGAACTGAGGCTCGGCCAATGTTTTGACTGATGTCTCCAGATTGGCTTGTGAGATTCCTTTGGTTCCCTAGAGGTGTAGGCAATAAAAACTGTTATTTCCTGAGATTGTCAAAGTTGTAGAGTTCTTTTGTTCCCGACTATACTTCTTCTTGTTCTTGAACTGTAACTGCTTGAACTGATCTGGACCGTCTGATTTCTTGATACCTACACTTTTAAATTTTTTTTTTCTATTTGAGTCATTTTTGCATGTAGCGCTCTTTCGAGTTTTCACTACAGCCGGCCTTTTCCCCTCATTTTTACCTGTAGCGCCCTTTCAGATTTTCACCACGTCCCGGGTATTTGATCTTGCCTGCCCCTTGGCAGCTATGCTGTTTTTACCCTCAGTGCCCTTTCGGGTTTTCACCAAGTCCGCTGTATGCCCACTGTTTTTACTCGGAGTGCCCTTTTAGGTTTTCACTCCACCCTCTTTGTTTAGGCACACATTTTCTTTTTTCTTTTTTTCTTTTTCTGAATTTTGGCTAACTGTGGCAACTAGAGGTCGGGAGTCCGTCGTTGCCTGCCGATGGCAGTCTTTCGGCCCTTATCTTAAGTTACGATGATAGAGCTGTTGTCTTAGTTATAGACCTTTCTGAGATGGATGGATGGATGACTATGTTTCTTCTTGGGTTGATTTTTCTCAGGTGCCTTGTTTTGGCTTCCCATTTTCTTTCTCTTTTCTTTTTTTTTTAAATTCTTTTTCTCTCTTTTTTTTGTATTTTCTCTTTTTCTTTTCAATCCCCTTATTTGAAACACTTTTTTGGTGGACGGAAATGGTTTCTCAGAGGTTTTAGCTTTGACCTCTTGACTTCAGCTCTATTAAAGTAACTCTTGATAAAGTCAGAATGACTTACCCATGAAAGATTTTCACTTTGTCGGCATTGATTGACTCAAGAAGATCTACCCCTCTCATGCTAGTGAGTCTGAGGGCGCCTCCAGGAAGTACTTCTCTGATGATCAGCGGTCCATCCCACGAGGGTTTGAACTTTCCTTTGGGATCAGGAAGGTGCGATGGTAGGATTTTCTTCATGACCATGTCGCCCACCTGGAAACTTCTTTTTCGGACTCTCTTGTTGTAAGCTCGAGCGATCCTTTTCTGATAGCACTAAGAATGACTTAGCGCACGCATGCGCTTCTCATCTGCTAACTGTAACTGATCAAATCTTGCCCGTTGCCATTCTCCTTCTTCAATTCTGCTTTCTAATAACACCCATAGTGACGGTATTTCCACCTCAACTGGTAGAACTGCTTTCATTCCATAAGTAAGCTCTAAAGGAATAACGCTTGTAGCAGACCGTACAGACGTTCGATAGGCCCAAAGTGCATATGGGAGCATGTCTGACCAATCTCGATAAGTCACGACCATCTTCTCGAGTATGCTGACAATTGTTTTGTTTGCGGCTTCTACCCCACCATTCATCTGAGGACGGTAGGGGCTTGATCGATGACGTTGAATCTTGAATTTGCTGAGGAAGTCGTCCATCTTCTTGTTGACGAACGGGGTCGCATTATCTGTGATGATAGCATTGGGGATTCCATACCGGCATATGATGTTGTTCTTCATGAATTTGATCATCTGAGATGCTGCAATCGTGGTGTAGGATGCTGCTTCTACCCACTTGGTGAAGTAGTCGACTCCCACAAGTATATACTCATGATCGTTTGATGTTTTGGGACTAATCTTCCCAATGATGTCGAGTCCTCACATGGAGAAGGGCCAGGGAGTCGTCAGATTGTACAACTCTGATGAGGGGGCATGAATTTGATTCGCATGCTCCTGACACTTGAAGCATTTTCAGACGTGCTGGAAGCAGTCTGTTTCCATGGTGAGCCAATAGTAGCCGAGTAGTAAAATCTTCTTTGCCATCATGTGCCCGTTCATGTGTGGGCCACAGATTCCTTCATGTATTTCTTTCGTGATCTTTACAGCTTCTATTTCGTCAACGCACCGAAGGAGGACGTGATTATAAGATCTCTTGTATAGAACTTCGCCACTGATGGTGAACTGGCCGGCCAAACGCTGGATGGTTCGGCGATCTGTTGCTGTTGCTGACTTCGAATATTCCTGGGTTTCGAGATATTGCTTGACGTTGGCATACCAGGGTTTGTCAGGGACAACTTCGGCTTCTTCTATTTGCAGGCAAAAAGCAGGTTCATCTTGAGTTTCGACTATGAGCTCCCATTCTGAAGCTCCTTTCGGGATCTCGAGCATTGATGCAAGTGTAGCAAGAGCATCTGCAAACTGATTCTTGGCTCTGGGCATATATGAGAAGGTGATTTCTTTGAATTCTTCGATCAGATTTTCAAGATACACATGATATGGTATCAACTTCTCGTCCTTGGTTTTCCATTCGCCATTGGTCTGATTGATGATAAGCTATGAGTCTCCAAATACTCGTAGCTTCTTGACGCCCAAGATTATGGCTTCCCTTAAGCCAGCGATGCATGCTTCGTACTCCGCCATGTTGTTGGTGCACTCGAATGCTATGCGCCTTGAGATAGGAATAGGGACATCGTCTGGAGAGTAGATGATTGCTCCAATACCACTCACTTTAGAATTTACTGCGCCGTCGAAGAATAACGTCCACTCATCTTTTTTCTTCTTTTCTTCGCCTTCGATAAGCAAGAGATCTTCATCAGGGAAGAAAGTCTTAAGCGGTTGATAATCTAGGAGAGAGTGAGGGGCAAGATGATCGGCGAGGGCCTGCCCCTTGATGGCCTTCTGAGTGACATAGGTGATGTCAAATTCAGATAGGAGTAGCTGCCATTTAGCTATCCTTCCAGTGAGTGCCGGTTTCTCGAACAGGTATTTGAGCAGATCTATGTGAGCAAGGAGGAGAATAGGGAACGCAATCATGTATTGATGGAGTCGCTGGGTTGCCCAGACTAGGGCGAGGCAAGTCTTCTCAATCGGGGAATACCTGGTCTCGTAGTCGGTGAACTTTTGGCTCAAATAATATATTGCTTGTTCCTTCTTCCCGGTCTCGTCGTGCTGGCCGAGAACACAGCCAATGGCTTCTGCTGCTAACGAGATGTATAACAATAGTGGTCGTCCGGGAGTGGGCAGCACTAATATTGGAGGATTCATGAGATATTTCTTGACGCGATCGAAAGCGACTTGGCAATCGTCATTCCATTCTTTTGGAACGTTCTTCCGAAGGAGCTTGAATATGAGCTCACAGATAGGTGTGAGCTGTGCGATGAAGCGACTGATGTATTGAATTCTGTCGAGGAAGCCACGAATTTCTTTCTCTGTTCTAGGAGGGGGCATCTCGATGATTGCTTTGGTTTTGGTCTCGTCGACCTTGATGCCATCCTCGCTTACCATAAAGCCAAGGAGCTTACCTCCCATTGCACCTAAGACACATTTCTGAGGGTTGAGACGGAGCTTGTACTTTTCTAATCTATTGAATAATTTTTTCAGATCTTCAAAGTGTCTTTTGATCGTGCAAGATTTGACGATCATATCGTCCACATATACTTCAAGCTCTTTGTTCATCATGCCATGGAATAATATTGTCATTGCTCATTGATATGTTGCTCCTGCGTTCTTCAGACCGAACAGGCATTACCCTGTAATAGAAAGTTCCCCAGGGAGTGATAAACGATGTCTTCTTGCGATCTTCGATGGCCATCTTGATCTGATGTAACCTGAGAACCCAGGCCATGAATGAGAAGACCTTGTACCCAACAGTGTTGTCGACCAGAGTGTCCATATGCGGCAAAGGGAAATCATCTTTAGGACTGGCTTTGTTGAGATCTCAAAAATCAATGCACATTCGAACCTTGCCATCCTTCTTTGGTATTGGTACGATGTTGGCGAGCCATTCAGGGTAGTTGGAGACTACCAAGAATCCCACATTGTACTGCTTGATGACTTCATCTCGAACTTTCAGAGCCCATTCTAGCTTCATTCTTCGAAGTTTCTGCTTTACTAGCTTTATATCCGGCTTGGTTGGCAGACGGTGTACAACGAGCACTTCATTGAGCCCCGACATGTCTTCATATGAGAACGCAAAGTTGGACAATCTTGAAGCTAGGAACTTCTCTGCTTCATCTCAGGTGGCAGCGATTTTCCAATGCGTACTTCCCTAGGGATTTCAGGTGCCCCCAAGTTCACTATCTCAAAATCATCGACTACAACATTGGCCTTAGATTCAAACTTTTTGAGGAGATCCTCTAGTTCGGGAGCCGAGTCATCATCTTCCTCATCCCGAACTTCGTCCAAACCCATGAGCTTGAAGTCTAATTCAATGTCAAAATCATATGATTCGACTTCAAATTCATGCGACTTTTTAGACGAACTTGGCACATTGTTGAATGCAGGAAAAGAAACGTTTTTTGGTTTTTGAGAATTTTCTGAAATTGAAATGCTAGATGTTTTTGGTTTTTGAAAGTTTTTTATTTTTTTGGATTTTTGAAATTCTCGGGACTTTGAACAAGTGGGCATTGCAGACCATGATTGATCCCAGCTTGTTCCAAAGTTCCGCTTGCCGCTTAAACCGGCGTTTTTTTTTTTTTTTTTTGGAAGCCAGAGCCCTCAGATGACTCTCTGTCTGATTCAAAAGTTAGGGGAATTGATGACCATTCAGGACCCCACACTCCTTCCCCTGGAAAGGTGGGGGTTGATGATTTGGGCGAAGAATCACAGTCTGGCCCAATGACCATGATTTCTTGGTGGTTGGGTTCGAGATCTGAGTCATACTCAGTCCCTCCCGGATCACTTACCTCGCATTGCAGTTCGTCTGGTTCCACAGCAAGACATGAGTTCGAAATCTAGACATCGGACCAATCCAGGGCTGGCCATTTCCCTTTTTTGGTCCAATGGATGGGCTGCTTCTGCCCCTGGCTGATGGTTGATGATGTTGATTTTACAGATATGGACGAGCCGTGCCCCTTGTTGATTGATGTTGAAGTGGGCAGGTTGTGCCCCTGGTTGACCGGAATTGCCCCTGGTTAGGAGCAGGTATCAGAGTACCTTGATCCTGAAGTTGTTGTATTTGACTTCCTTCTTCGTCTTCATCCTCTCCTTCTTCTTCCGGAGGAGGAAGAGGCTTAGATGGTTCAAGAATCCGGTCTCATCGAATGGAGGGCCACGTGGCCCAAGCTAGGCTCATCGAGAGGCCTTTATGTAGTGCAGTCAGTTGATTCCCTTTTAAATCTTTGCAAGGCTCTCCTGGTCTAATGAAAGGAATGGGAGAGCACCAAAATTTCTTCTTTCTTTTGTCCAAAAGATTGCTCTGTATCCGAGTTTCTTTTGCGTTGATTATATACCAGTGGTATCTTTCTGGACTTGAAATGGTTCTTCATTCGGTACTTGAGGCTCAGATGTTCTGGTGGTGAAAAGACATGGTCCACCCTTATCGGCTCCGGATTGGCGATAGCGTTCGCAGTCTTGAACTCGAAACTATGAAACGGGACGACTTCTTCAGAGTGCTGGATGTCGATGACAGGGATATCTGGTTCAGTGGCAGCAGCATTGGAAGGATTGATGAGCTCTTTCTCTACATGGATAAAGATCACTTGATTTCCACGAATGTACTTCACCTATTGATGCAGGGTTGATGGCATAACTCCCACCTTGTGCAGCCAAGGCCGTCCGAGCAACATGTTGAAAGAGGTTGATATATCCAGGATTTGGAATGTGATAGTGGAGATTTCTGGACCTATCTGTACCTCTATGTCGACCTCCCCTTCCACTGATCGGCAGGTGTTGTCGAATGCTCTGACGCATATGGTGCTGGGCCGGAATGAAGAGGGACTGATTCCCAAGCATTCCGCAGTCTTGAGGCGGCAGACATTTAAGCTTGAGCCATTATCGATAAGGACCAACGAGACGCACAGGTCTTTATATCGTATGGCTATGTTGAGGGATCGCCCATGATTGTGTCCTTCTGGTGGCAATTCATTATCAGTGAAGGTGATGGCACGCGGAGCCAGGAGCTGTCTAATCATCAATGCTATCATTTCTGGTGCTGTATCGGAGGAGACATGGGCATCGCTTAAGGGTTTGGCAAACATTTCTTAGTGTATGCGAGATGTGCAGAGTAGCTCCCATACTGAGATTTGAGCAGGGATTGACTTGAGCTGAGTTGCCACATCATATGCGGCTTCGTTTTTGTTGCCGAGGCCTGAGAGAGCGCCTTTGGGATCTCCTTTGTTCTGATTATCTCTTCGGATGTAATGCCCATTGGGGTTCATGTTTCCCACCTCCGCACATTCTGGATAATGCCACGAACTTCTTTATAATTTTCTTCTCCTTTGCCTTCTAGGACCACTGGTTCTTACAACAGTGCTTGTGTGGATACCAGATCTTTCTCTTATGGAGCTTTTTCCTTGAGTACTACATTGTTGCCTGTGCTGAAGGGATAATATCGAGGCTTGTCTTCGTAGATCACATAAGGTCGCGGTCCTAACTTGCCCGTTCCTGGAGCGGGAGGTTCCCACGGGATGAATACTGATCCTCTTGATACAGCAGGGGGTTTCTCTGTTCATCCCAACTGTCGTAATGTGAATGACACGCCTCCTGGATTTGCCGCTTGCAATATGACTGGCTCGATTAGAGGGGCCCCTTCCAAGACAACGGGTTCTTGCTGCTGATGAGTGTGATCCCTCCATTGCGAATTGGATCGTTCCTGTGCTGAAATTGCCCCTTGTAAGATGACAGGTTTATATGTGGCCTCGATGCATGACTGTACTCCTTCTAGGATGACTGGCTCCCAACATGAATGACTGTAAGGTGCCCCTCGAACAACTGGTGTATCATATGGAGGTGCTCCTTCGAGTACTAACGGCTCGGAAACTGAAGGAGGAAAGGGGTTTGCCCCTTGCAGGATCGGAGGGGAACTTGTTGGACCATAAGTGTAAGTATGAATGGACTGGATAGGGGAGAAGAAGTGGTCGAACGCTCTCCCTCTTCTATGCTGTTGACAGCAGGGCCACGAGATGAGTTGGGGTCCGTCGGATGCTGAGGCAGAGGATTCTGAAGGATGTTGGTGGAAGCTGCTTGAGGAGTAGGATCGAGATGATGATCTTGCGGTCGTCAATCAGATCTTGTATGGCATTCTTCAGAGTCATGAATCGATAAGTGGTGTGGTCACGCCCTTGATGGTAGGCACAATACTCATTTTCTCGGTAGGTTGGAGGCAGAGGATTTAAAGGAGGCCTGGGTGCCATTAGAGTGAGTAACTGCTTCTATACTAGCATGGCCATGACTTGACTGAGTGGCTGAGTGAGAGGAGTGAATTTCCTAAGCTCCTTGTAATTCTGCCTATTCTGGTATGAGTATTGGCCGTTCCCTCTGAACTGCTGCTGCTGTCGAGGTGGTTGTGGCTGTGGTTGAGGATTTGGTTGTGGCTGATACCGCTGAGGTTGATGTTGAACCTGATTCTGCTGATATTGTTGGCGTCCCTGTGGGGGAGCATATTGATTACCCTGAGCAGTGGAGCTGATGTTGTTTACCTCTGTCGGGCGAGGAGGAGAGCCGTTGCGGTTTCCATTCCCATACCCGATAGGTCTTCCTTCCACTCTGTTCCGTTTGATCGGAGTAGCTTGATGAGACCATGGGGAGATTGTCCCAGCGCGGATTCCTACTTTGACTTGCTCTCCAGCACAGATCAGTTGTGAGAAATTCGCATATGGATGTGAGATGAGATATCCAGATATGCCAAGATATGTTGAATGAACAATCATGGAGATTTGTTCTTCGTCGTCGATAGGTGTCCGCATTCTGGCTGACATAGCTCGCCAACGTCCAACATAAGCTGACAGTGTTTCGTCACTCCTTTGCCTGAGAGCTGCGAGGTCGGCTCTTCTGGGTGCCATGTTGAGATTGTAAGCGAATCTGTCAATGAAAGTCCTGATGCGATGGCAGTCTAATGATGTGTACCAATCTAGGGCATCGCCCTTAAGAGATTTTTGGAACAAGCGAATGAGGGCCCCTTTATTTCCTGAGATTGCACTCAACTCTCCACAGAGGGCCTTGAGATGTGCTGTGGGACAACCGCTGCCGTCGTATCTTTTGAATTTTGGTACCTCAAAATTTTGAGGTATCTGAGCATCTGGAAAAGGACACAAGTCTCTGAACTTGGTCGAAGGTAGATAAATTCCTTGTTGTCGCTGAAGTTCATTTTGCAATATCTGGAACTGCTCCCGCAACTCGTCCAGTCTTGCATGATCTGTTTGAGCGACTAGTGCCTCTTGGAGTAGGGCACGTTCTTCTTCGACATAGTGGTCAATGTCGTCGACCCTATGGGCTTGCTGAAAAGCAACCGCAGGTTGTTGAAATTAATTCGATGACTGAACTGGATTCTGATGAACTTGTGCTTGAAATGATTCTGACTGAACTAGAGACTGTACCGAAGGTTGAACTAGAACTTGCTGGAAATTAACTGGAGATTGCTGAATTGAAGATTGTTGGAAATTAACTGGAGTTTGCTGAATTGAAGATTGCTGGAAATTAACTGGAATCCCATCGGCGGGGATGTACTGGAATTGAAAAATGCTCCTGTTTGTAGGAGGCTGAGATGTTGGGAAGTGACCCCCTTGTTGGGTATTCGCCACTGTCCGTTAATTGATGTGGGCTTGACACTGACCCCCATTGTTGGCATTCGCCAGAGCTGTCCCTGCTGCTGAAAATTAAATTGAAATCCCATCGGCGGGGATGTGCTGAAATTGAGTAAAAGTCCCATCGGTGGGGACATGCTGAGAAGGAAAAGGGGTCCCATCGGCAGGGACATGCTGAAATCTACTGAGATTGTTGTTTGTAAGATTGACTAGAAGCTGACTGGAAGTTCCTATGACAGGAACGCTCTGAGACGGCCTTGTTGCCATGGGAAGGTACTGAGGAGGATGCCCCATAGCGAAGGGCTGAGATGGCTGTTGTCGGTAGTCTTGGGCAGACTCCGATGGTTGTGCTTGATTTGAACTAGAGGCCGGAGGAACCCGGCATGGCTGTTGAGGTTGCTGAACTGGGCCAACCTGGTTGTTGGCTGCCGTGGTAGCTTGTGCTTGCATGAATTGCAAGAGCATTTCTTGCATTGCTCTCATTTCTTGTGCCAACTCTTGCATGATTGGTGTATTCTCAATTGGCTGTTGCGCTGGAGGTTGCGCTTCGGTCATTTCAAGAGCAGGGAAGAGGTGAGTTTCCTCTTCGTGGTCGGACATAGCTTGCTAAGCCCGAGTGGGGATTATGCTGCGGAAGGGAAGTTGTTTCCGAACACGTTGAGCCAGAGGAGGCGAAATGGTGAGGACTATACTCTACTCTTTTTGGGTTTTTGGGATTTTCTATTTTTTTTGTTTTGGATAGAATGCTATGCAGATGAGATTGTATGAGGACTAATGACTTTCAAGTATAGGATGGATTCCATTTTTTGAGTCGGATCACGACTAGTGGGACTAACATATCCCCAGCAAAGTCGTCATTCTGTGGACGCTCGCCATTCTGCGCTCCCGAACGTTCTCCCTTTCCTTTCGGAAAAGAAGAGGGGGTGCGTGCGCACGAATCGCCGTTTGTGCCACTGGCTTGCCTCGTTCTCGAGGGCTTTGTTCGGTTGTCGTGTTAAGCTAGACGTGTTTGGATGAGTTTGTATAAGACCAGAGTCGCCACTAGCCAGTTACTTCAAATCTACAGTCGGCTAAACCCCGTAGAAACGTTAGAGAAGGGGATCTGGAGATTCATTCCTCTAAAATGACTCCTTTTGATCTGCGGCCAGAGATTCGAGATAAGGGATCACAGTTACAGGGTGGGAAAAGGTTAAGCACCACACACACTGCCCGTACCGAAGTACGGTCTCTACTTCACAGAATCGAACTAATACTTGAAAGTCTGTTTTAATCCTCGTACATTCTCATGAATGATATGATGCATGAATGCAGGTCTGAACAGTAAGACTTTCTGATGGGCAGGTTTCCATTAACAGACAAGCCCAGAGCATACACTCGAACTGACAAGTGCTTTATGCGGAATGCATGCTGTGTGTTTGAATGATCAAAGTGCTTGTAGTGATTGATGCATGAATGCGAGTCTGAACAGTAAGAGTTTCTGATGGGCAGGTTTTCATTAACAGGCAAGCCCAGAGCATACGCTCGAACTGACAGGTGCTTTATGCGAGATGCATGCGGAGTGTTTGAATAATCAAAGTGCTTGTAGTGAAGCAGGAGGGTTGGAAGAAAAGTAAATGTTGCACTTATGCTAGATGCGAATGAGATGATGATAGTAAAAGAGTAGCTGGATGGACAAAGGTGTCGCAAAGGTTTGCTTCGAGTGGCTAGATCAAGACTTGGATGGCTTGGAAGACTTGGACCAGGGTCAGGCTGGGCTGGACCAGGGCTAGGCTCTTCTCACTCGGGCTCTCCTTGGTGGAGGAATGGACAAAAAGGGGGAGATGGACTCGGAACAGACGGATTGCTCTGGACTTGATGGCTTGTGAAATGAGAAGGGGAGGGGGGTATTTATAGCAGCGGGGAGTGGCAGTTCTCGTAATTAATTTTGGGCGGCACCCAGGGGGCCACCCGTACGGTCAATTTGCTTCGGGTTCGGAGTGTACGACCTCCGAACCTGAAGCAGCATTTTCTTAGCTTTGGGGTTCAAGCTTGCTCCGAGGCTACGATTTGGGACTCGGAGAGTTGACTGGGTTTAAGAGATGGGTTGAGACGGTGAGTTGACTCAGCGGGTTGACTTAGTGATTTGACTCAGCGGGTTGACTCGCCGAGTTTGACTTTTTTGGGGATTTTTTTACTGGTTTTTCTTATGGGGGGGTTTTTGGGCTGATGTTCAGGGGTGAGTTGACTGGGTTCAGGCTTGAGCTGGGCTATGGATTGGGGCTTACAAGGGTGAGTTTGGCTGAGTTTGGACATGGGATTTGGGGGTACGGTCCTCCATTCATTCAGCTATTTCTACCAACATTGTAGCCCAAAGTGAGGGTGTCTACAGTATGTCTTTAAAATGCATAAGTATGATAATCGTCACCCTTAGGTGAAAGACCTTAAAAGCAATTGGTACCTTTGGAGTCTCCTTACAAGTACAAATATGAAGCCACAAGAGTATATGTGGCCACACATTGCAAGTGTAGGTAAAGCATTGGTTTGATCAACTAAAGAATAAATGGGTCCCTCGCCAAGATGTATGGGTGGATGGAACATTAATGCAACATTTTCACAATTTACTGCAAGTACGGTGTTTTATCGAGATAAATGACCATTTGATTTATTTGTTTATATATGTTAAATTTAAGAAATTTTTAGATTAAGAGTACGTTTAACTGTCCTTAACTTTTCTTTACTTCCCTTTTTAAGTATTTCTTTTTAATTATGTATATATATAACTTTGGTTTTCAAACTTATATAAGGTTATTGCACTAAGCATGTGTAAGCTCGCCCGTTTGAGATTTCAGTTTCAAGATTAGAGGCAAGTTAGGAGAGCATAAAGAATGAATACATAAATGTCTTTATTTTGTTTTAGAATTCAGATGTTATTGTAAAGAACTTGGAATGAGAAGTTTATTTACGACTTTGTTTAACAATGTTGATGATTTAGTGGATGTGTATTTCTTAAATTTACATTCATATATTTTAGAAAAAAAAATGTCTTTATGTAATAGTTTGTATTGTAAAATTTGGTTTGTGAATGAAATTATGCCACCGAATGTAGGATTGGAGTCTGGCTAACCCGGGTGTCGAATTTCGGGATGTAACATAATATTTTAGTTGACATCTATATTTATATTATATATATACTAGATTATCTCTTAAAATTTAATAAGATACATTTTTTCGTATATCATTATTGTCATCATCTTATCCCAACTAATTTAGATTGGTTATATGAATCATTTTTTCACTATTCCACTCTATTAAAGTTTAGAATGTCAAAAAAAAAAAAAAATTTAAAAGAGTTAGAATATTATATTGTCTGGTTTCATGAATAAAGTTATGGCAGATTTTGACATCGACTTTCGAGCCTATACAACCTTCCTGTATCCGACCTTGGGATCGACAATGAGAGTATAACATGTAATGCCCAGATTTTTAGAATTTATTAAAAAAATTTTGAAAAATTATTTTTATTGTATTTTAATTAATTATCGTACATCAACTTTGATTTGTGAATAGGGGGCATCTATAAAAGATCCGATAGCGGACCCTTTACAAAGTTGCTTAGAATAAACAGATGAACAGTGTAGAAATGTTAGATTTTACAAAACTCGTACTTTTTTCGATAATTATGATAATACGCTTGGATCTCTCAATTTGTGATTTCCGATCAATCGGATAAGTATTTTTCAAATCTGTCCAAAAGATAAGTGTAATTTTAGGTGTACAATAATTCTATGTAGATATACTTTCAAGTAGGCCCCGTGATCATGGAGATCTTAATCTAAGAGCATCCGTAATCGTTGATCAAGGAATGTGGTCGGAAAATGACCATATCAAATTGATGATCTTAATGATAAATTGTTAACCTAGAATTTGAGTAATTATCTGAGGTATATAGATATGAAATCTTAAGTGCCCAAAATGTGAATGGCTCACATTAACCTAAACCCTTGATTTCTAGATCACATGGTTCCCATAATCTATTTGACTTCAAATTTTATACCATGCCTATTCATCATAAATTAACTATACACGTCAAAATTCAGCCCTTTAAATCATAGTAGAAGTAGTCCAATTGTCAAATCAGCACATTAACCTTTGTTTTCATGTCCATCGAGTGAGGAAAGTAGATGGTTAGTCATAGTAGAATATTTTCCTTCATATGAGTGACTTGGATCGTCTTTATTATGGACCAATAGTATGATTTGAGTGCCCCACCTTGATAAGTCTCTTTCTTAAGCGCGAAGTTATCCCGTTTTAGGAATTAACGAGTTACTAACTCTTCTCAAATACGAACATTTCAATTTACCTACTTCTCACCATCAATCGTTTCTCAAATTTGGACCACCCATTGTAGTCATATGACAACGAGTTTACACAAAATTTAGACCTTGATTTATAATCCTACACAGTTGAACCACAAAAGCCAACCCCTTCTTTTTCCGCCAAAAGTTGGAATTTCAGATCTAGATCATTCCCACCATCAATCAATCACCAAACTTTGTACAATTATTTGCCTATCATGACTACATATTTTTCTAAAATTTGGGCCCTGATCATCAAGCGTCGACCATTAATTGAGATCAAGCTCATTTTAGCACCTGTCAGGCCATCTTTGGGCCTTGATCATCAATCTAAAATGTGGATCACCAAGAAATTTACGTGTTCTAACTCTACTCTTCGAGCTTGATAAGATGAAATGATTGGAATTGATCAAAGATCACCCAAATTTTGAGATTTGAGAAACCCACCTTGAGAGGTTATTACATAATGCCTCACGCTTACACCTTATTACCCATATACACACGCCCTTCTTTTCTCTCCCCATTGCACACGTCCTTCTCCATATTCCTATTACCCACATCCAAGCCATTCTCCTAACCTTAGCCTCCATGCCCTGGAGAAAGAGAGGAAGAGAGAAGAGAGAGAGGTCATTCCTTCCATCCTAACCGTCCACCTTAAGGATTCAACGTGTGGGACCTGTTCTACTAAGCTCGTGTGGTTCATATTTTTCTTAAACATCGTCTTTCTCAAGATTCTACATCTGGAGTTTTATCTAAAGCCAAGGTGAGAATCAATCCCTTCAAGCCATTCATTCATATCATATAGTTGTGTAGATACTTTTAAGAATAACTTAACATAGTTTATGTAGATTTTGAATGGTATTATTGGCTCATGTAATACGGTTATCATCATAAAATTTGTATTATAAATCTAACATATTATGTTGTGTTTTATGTTTATGAATGATTGGATGAGATTTTATAATTTCTTTATGGGAGAACCATGTGGTGATTTATCTTGAATTATATTTAATTATGATGATGATTATTTCATATATTGTGTGTACAAGATCATTGATGTGTATAATGCATTAATATGCACCCCTTGTCCCTTATTGATGATATTACATGATGTAAAGAGATAGAGCCATGGGAGGCGTCCATGATTAGAAAGACGATCTTTATATAATCATGATTGTATACTGGATGGTTACCAAGATATCCTTGTGATCTCATTATGATTGAATGAATACATGGGTCGTACTAGTATAATTGATGATTTTGGTCATGATGAACATTATTGATTGTTGGAAACATGATTGGATGGTGTAATGGGACAAGGAGTGAACCTTGATGACATGTGGATCTTCATGAGTCGGGGTTGGTGCCATAGACACTAAGCCTGAGCTATCGACCTATGCTTGGTTACTTGCAACTCCCCATAATGACCATTGAGTTTTATTTAAAACGATTGTATGTGAAAACAGTTAAATAAAGGTAAAACAAATTCATACATTACACTAGAGCTCGACTTGGTGAGTCAGCTTCTTTGGGTGTCATGGATGAAATGTATTGGGAATTTTTCGCTTCTTTCCGTGCACTATTTGGTGGAATGTATTGAGGGTTTCCCACTTCCATTAGTTAGGTTAATTTCACTCTGGTGACTAGTGGCTGATGGGTGTGTATGGGGTGTCTCAACCTTGGACTTCCTGCATTCGTCTAACAGGTGTGTATGGGGCATTTCAACTTGGGTTTCCCACATTCATTTAATCAGGGTGCCTTAGCCAAAGCATACATTCCATGCATCACATTAATAAATATTTTTACCTGATTGTTTTGATTTGATTAAATGATAATATCCTGCTTACGTTTACTTTGTACCATTATTATTATTATGAATGTCTTGGAGGGATATTCCCCACTATAATAGTATTTAACGCTATGTAAACACATCTCAGATAATTCAGGTGAAGATTCAGTAGGTGAAGTGAGCACTACAACAAGGTGTTCGAAGGTTCGAGTCACAGACAACGGATGACGGAGTTGGAGTGGCATATTAAAGATTTTATTTGATTATATATTTTTAGGAAAGTTTATTGTTTATTTCAAAATTATAATAAGTCTTCTATGATGAAGACAATGATTGAATACTCTATTTTATATGTTTTAAAGACATTTTGTTGTTAACTCAGTTTAAAAATCCATGGAATAAAATAATTGTCTTCCGTCTTTGTGCTTGAATACAAAAAATTATTAAATATATGAATAATTAGTGGAATGTAGATGATTTTATCCTTGGTGCATTCCAGTTAACATACGGGAACTCGACTCATCGTGATATTCACGAGAGTCGAAAATCTCGAGGCGTTACATAACACTCCAACGGGCATTATTTAATATAACATTACATAAGTTGATTACAATCAAGCATTATTTAATAGTATATTACATAGGTTGATTATGACTAATGAATTAAGATACATTATCCTATAAATATTGAGATTATTATCAATGGAAAAGAATAATGTGATAGGCCCATATTATATTAATCCACTATGATACATCTTAATTATGTTAATCTACTTTGACAACTATAAAATATTTTGGGATGTTAGCCATTGGATGTGTCATCTTCAATGATCCAAACCATTTATGTAATGAGCCACACCTTGGATGGAGGATAGCCTAAGTAAAAATATCTTAAATTAGAATGTTTCAACTCTTTACTCATTTGACTCTTTTTCTTTTAATATGGATTGTCTCATTAATCATTGAAAAAATAAAAAAGAATTAAAATATTTCAATATAAGAGTTTTTTGTGATGCCAATTTGACTAGTGGGAGCTGGCAATACATGTAGCAAACAACAATGACTAGTAGGAGATCGCCAAGTAAAGACACACTGGAGATTGAGAGGCGACATAAGCAAAGGGAACCATAGAAAGATTATAAGCCTCAGCTCTTTCTTACGCTCACAAAAGAGTTAAGAACGACAAACTTAGAAATTTTGTTATAAAAACTAATACTTAGCTTCTATAGGAGCCTATTTCAAAAAAAAAAAAAAATCAAAGAAGTCTTTCTCTTATATAATCTATACTCTGCAGTAATAAAAAAAAAGCTCTTACTTAATTCTAAAAATCAATAAAAAAAGAGATAAAATAAGTTAAAAGATGATGGATAACTTATAAATGAAAAGGAAGTCATTCTTGTTGTGAAAAAATGTCTGCACGTGATCAATGTAGTCAAAAGCCAAAACACAAAAAAAAAAAATGATCAAATAAAAGCCAAAAAGGCTAAATCAAAATAAGAGACAAGAGGAACAAGGATTTACATGGTTCGGCAATATACATATTTTATGGGTTAACAATAGAGGATTCTTCTTTAATAAAAATAAAAGAAATGAAAATACAAGGCTTACATTTCTTCCACTCATATAAGGAATCTCACATCAAGAAATACTCCAAAAGATAAATACAATAGAATTGCATTACTTCTCTCTACCTATGGCCCTCCTTATATGGAACACACCAAGTGAAAAGGACAATGACAAAACCTAAAAAAATTAGGCCTTCACTAGACCATACGTCTGTATACGCATAAAAGGTAGAGAGAGAGATCATCTCTTGTTAGGAGACTTTTACCGCTACAACATTCTCCCACTTGAAGTCTAGTTTCTCTAATAATGCAAAAAATACTCCCGATAATAGTTGCCCAAATGTCACTATCACTTGGTAATTAATAATAAGACTAAGAGAAGTCTTACACCAAAAAAATTTCTCATTTGCAATAGGCTTCGTCAACATATCTGTTACATTGTCGTCGATGTGAATCTTCTATAATGAAATCAGATCGCCTTCTACCACATCATGAATAAAGTGATATTGAACATTGATGTGCTTAGTCCAACATGAAATATCGAATTTTTAGCTAAGTGTAATGCACTCTAAATGTCATAATGAATCACCACCATTTTCTACTTGAATTTCAATTTTTTAGCAACCTTTTCAACCAAATATCTTTCTTAGAACTTATGTAGTTAACATGTACTCTATCTCTATAGTAGACAAAGTCACTACTAACTGTAGTCTCGACATCCAACTAACCGCACCATCGGCTAAAGAGAAAATATAACATGTGGTAGATTTTCTTTTACCATAATCTCCTACATAATTTGCATCCACAAACCCAA
Source organism: Liriodendron chinense (assembly GCA_003013855.2). Classification (NCBI taxonomy): domain Eukaryota; kingdom Viridiplantae; phylum Streptophyta; class Magnoliopsida; order Magnoliales; family Magnoliaceae; genus Liriodendron; species Liriodendron chinense. The sequence continues at coordinate 7,131,469 of ML058368.1, forward strand.
CCAACTCTAAATTTTAGCTGTTATGATAAATAGTCACCTCAAAAGTACTCTTCAAGTAATGAAGGATTCACTTCATAGCAATCCAATGATCTCTCCCCAGATTCGCCATGTATTTACTAACTGCTCTCACTACTTGTACAATGTCTAGTATGGTGCACACCATGACAAACATAAGACTCCTTACTACCAATAAATATGGTACTTGAACCATATTTGTCTTCTTCACTTCTGTGCTAAGACACTGATCTGAAGACAATTTACAACTAATAGGGAGTAGAGTACTGATTGGGTTAGAATTCTGCATATTGAAGCAGCACAAAACTCTTTCAACATAACGCTTTTGAGTTATCCAAACTTTTCAATTCTTCTTGTTTATAAGTACGGTCATCCTGAGAATTTAATTAACGGCACCCAAATCATTCATATCAAATTCTCAAGCCAAATGAACTTTTAATGCTGCAATAGTGTATTTACTAGTAGCTACAACTAGCATGTTATTCACATACAATAACAAGATAATAAAGCCACCATTATCATAGCTACAAACATAGGCACAATGGTCTACCTCACATCTTTGAAATCTCAAACTCACAATGAAGAAATTAAATATTTTGTACCGACACCTTAGCACCTGTTTTAAGCCGTAAAGTGATATGTTCAGTCGACAAACTAGATTCTTCTTATTTTCTTCAATACAAAATTCAGGTTAAGTTATATAAATTTCTTCATTAAAAACCACATATAAACTAATTAGTAACTTGTGGGTACAAAGGTTCCATAATTTATCTCTTTATACCATCTGCATAGTTAAGAAAAATACACTTTGAACCTCCCATCCAACTTAATCATGTTTTCTTTAGGAATCCATACATAAGTGTTACAACCAAAACTGCAAAGGAACAAATAAATAATAAGCTTTCGGACCATACATCTTTAGAGATCTTACAATCTAGTGCAGTTGTAGGAGAACGATTTAACAAGTAATAAATTATATTAACGACTTTTACCCAAAAAACACTACTCGAGCTTAGCCGAACTCAACATGCTTCTAGCACGATCCATAAGCATACGGTTCATACGCTTTGCAACTCCATTCTTATATGAGTATTAGCGTTCGTGTAATGTCTCTCAATGCCATGGTCATTGCAAAAATCTTTAAATGCTTTCGAGATGTATTTACCTCCATTATCATTTTTCAAACACTTAATTTTTTTTCTTTTAATTTTCAACCAATGCTTTAAACTTGGTAAAACAAGTAAAAACATCACTTTTTCTTTTAAATATGTAAACTCATACTTTTTTGGAGAAATCATTAATAAAGAAAATAAAGTATTTCGAACTTTTCAAATATTCGACTGGAGCCCCATAAGTATTAGAATGAATTAAATTTAAAATATCTTTACTTTGATAGTGGATGAAAGAAAATGAACTCTATAAATCTTTCCAAATAGGTAATCTTCACAAAAATCTAAATCAATAGACTTTAAACAAAAAGTAAATTTTGATCAAGATGTATCTTTACTCCTTACTTGCTCGTGTGGCGCAACTATTTGTGCCAAATTGTAGCAGAGTTTATCATAACATTAATAACAATATCATCACCAACTATGTTATCTCTCATCAAATGATATAAACCACCCATTAAATCTCATTTCGCCACTAACATGCCCCCTTTACAATTTTCAATTGACTCTTGTAACTAAAAAATTTATAGTCATACTCATCAAACTTTTTCAATGATAGAAAACTCTTCCACGAGTTCAGTACATGCCGCACATCAGAAATTGTACGTATGATACCATCAAACATAATAATTCTGACATCTCCAATCTTTACAATTTTATATGTGCTATCATCACTCATGTAAACTGTGCCGCCATCACATGACTAATATGTATAAAAGCAATCCTTGTGTAAAGTCATATGGAATAAAGCGCCTGAATCTAAGATTCATTAATGGCTTAGATTCTTTCATGGAATCACTGTAGACAACACTTTTCCATCCTTGAATGAATTATCTTTCTCAACTAAACTTTCTTAACTAGATTTTCTTGAGAACTCATTGAATCTAATACTTAATCACATGTAAATCATGTTTGTAATTTTTCTGATTTGCTATCTTGAATTTACAATTTTTACGCAAGTGACCATTCTTTTTGTAATTCTAATACTTACCTATTTTGTGCCCTTTTGACTTGCATCTTGATTAATCTCTTCTACCGGTACCCTTCTCAGTAGATCTTCCTCTTACCATTATAGCATCACTAGCAAATTCTCCATGTGTTTTTTTGCGAGACTCTTCATTAAGCAATATGGACATGGATGACTCTATAGTGAGATTTGGGGATCATTGTTGACATTTATAATCAAACCATCCCACGAATCTGGCATCAAATAGAGCAAAAGTGTGATAATTTTCTTCATCGTCAATCTTCACATTGACCGCCGCCAATCTGCTAATCGGGCTGTTAAATCCATTAAAGTGATCTTGCAAAAATGACCCTTCCTGCAGCTTCAAATTGTACAATTGTCATCGGAAAAATATCTTATTTGACATTAATTTTCTTTCATACACAAACCTTTTGCAATGGTTTGATCAGACACGTTGAACAAAACTGAATTATTTAGTGCAAAAATGTCTACCATGGCTAATTGATTTTTCCCCTCAAATACATCATTTTTTATTTCTTTTCCTTGAATCACAATTACACATCCTTCATTCACCAATACTACGATCATCTTCAGTCTCCACAATACGTAATTAGATCTATTAAACTTCAGCACTTCGAATTTGGTAGAACTCAATCCAACCATCGAAACACAAGACATACGTCAACACTGATCTTGTGCTAAAAAGGTTTCTCAACCTTTGGCTTTAATACCAATTGTTGTGAAAAAATACCCACAAGTGATTAATGAAGGCGAAGACAAAACACAAAAGAAAATGGCCAAACCAAAACAAGATATAAGAGGCACAAGGATTTACGTGATCCGATAATATACTACTCCATGAGACAACAATAGAGTTTTCTTCTTCACTTGTATAAGGAATCTCACACTAAGGAACACGAGGCTTACTTCTCTCTCACTCGTACAAGGAATCTCACACTAAGGAATATCCTAAAGATGAATACAATGGATTTGCATTACCTCTCTTTACCTATGGCTCTCCTTACATGGACCACACCATGTGAAAGAGACGGTGGCATAACCTAAAAAAATTAGGCCTTCATCCGTCCGTACGTCTGTACGCGTGCATAAGAAGTAGAGAGAGAGGAGGGTTAAAGAGAGAGATCATCTCTTGTTAGGATATTTCTACCGCAACAACAGTTCTAGGAGCCTCCACAAGTTGGTGGTTGCTTGAAACGAGAAAATTTTGAGCTGCCTACCCGGTGTGGACACAATATTCCATGGGCATGGAAAAACTATTTCTGCGTCTCAAAGGTGGGCATAGAAAAGGTATTTCCACATCCCAGTGGGTTCCACCGGCTAATGTGCAGATTTCCCAACCTCTAGTGTTGTGACCACTAGGTGTGGAAAAACCAGTTCCATTTCCGAACATAGTTTCCAAGGGGCGCGGAGATATTATTTCCTTGCTCTAGCAATGTATTCGTCCTACACGGTGGACCTTCCTTTAAGCTTGTGCGATCCTGGCATGCCTTATCCTTGGGCCAATAGACAGCTTGTTCTCTTTCGTTTCAATCATCCATCCCAATTATTTGACGGGGAAGTGTGAGCTGAAGGTCAATCTTATCCATTGGCTGGCTTTTGGTCATAGATCGGCTGCACCATCCTAAGTGATCTGCATAAACTGTCCAACTTTGGGTATCCCATCTAAAGTGAGGCCCATCACATAAACGGTTCGGATCATTAGAAAAACCCAGTTCCAATAGCTAAAGAATATTCTGCGTAACCTACACCAATACATCTAGAGTATTCTAGCCAACCGCTCCACATGCATCCTAAGTTATCTGCATACACCCATTGGAGTTGACATGGTAAAAGTGCACTGTTTCATTTCAAAAGAGTGAAAAAAAAAAAAAAAGAAAAAAAAAAAAGCCAGGGTGTGTTCAAATGAATCAAAAGTGAGTGTAAATAGTACTTCTCTAAGTCAACAACAACAAGAACAGCCACAATAGCAGCATCATCAGCAGCAGTGGTGATGATAATGATAATAGGAGTCCTTATGAATTTAAGGTAAAATTCCAAGTAGAATCATGCAATCAGTTGTACATGATCATGATCATTCCTCACAATAATCCTATTAACAATAACAACAGTACTACTGATAATAAGTATTTTGTGCGGTATAAGTATCTTTGAATTTTAATTATTTCTCTTTCACCCAAAGAATAATTCGGACTTCTAATATAAACGATGATGATACATGGAACTACGCAAACGGAGAATGTCGAATTGATTTTTTTTGTGGATTGAAGGTGACTGAATGCTTATCATATGAGAGCATTATTAAAGCGGAGAAAGATTACAAAAAATAAACAGATGGGTCAAGACATGCCTTGACACGGCATAAGACCGTTCAGTCTCATCTCACCTACCGAAAAAATTGGCATCACTTACTTCCGTCTTTTTCGTCACATTTTTTCCCATCTTTTCTGCCAAATTAAGTGAAGAAATGAATAAATAATATCCGATAGTGCGGCGGATGGAGGTTACTAACAAAATCAGTAGCCCCCGCATGTTTAAGGCAATGATTAGAACATTTCCATAGTGAAAAAGAAAGATTCCAAAGAATACGATCATCATCGCTCAAAGACAACATTTGCAAGGAAAACATTCCTCAGAAAAGAGGCAATTAGCTCAATTATGAGTAATCTGCTTTAGGCAATTAGCATAAACACACTATGAATATTTTCTTCTAAGTGCATATCAAACCCTTTTCTGTTTTCCCCATTTTCTGGTAATTGAAAGATTGGGGCATTGGCTATCATAGTGTAAACATGGCCATGTTTTGAAATCTTAGATACTTGCTCCTTGTGTTCAAAAGATGATTTTTTTTTGTCAATAATATTCCAATATTTTCAAAAAAAAAAACCCAATAGAGTGATATTTCCTGATATGATTATCATTTTTTACTTTCGTTTGATAAGCTAGATTCTGCGCCCTTTAACAATGGTGGTGATTCTCCAAATGTAGATAAGCATAGTTGTAAACAATGTCGACCGTACAGATCACTAATCCAATTGTGGGTGGAGTATAACCGAAAAAATTGCAATGAGAATATAATAATAGCCATTTGATTTTTACCTTTGAATTTGTATTACTCATTATTTTACTTTTAACCTTTTATTTGATGGACATTAATTGGATGAATGTGGTTGCTTGACTGGTGTGATGTTTGAGATATGCTCCATTCCAATGGGACCACAATTTGTCCGGTCTGGATAGATGTACATCAGTGCCACATGTGAGGAGGATGAGTCACCACCATTTATTAATGTTGCAAAACTAACATAAGGCTAGCCTCATCTCCCATATTTTAAATAAAACTCAGTAGTGTTGTTACATAACCTGATACAACCCCCGTGTGTTCCTCTCTCTCTTTCTCTCTCTCTCTCTCCCCTCTTCTTTATTGATATTGTGCTGTTTTCCATACTCAAATTTACATGGAATGTTTTAATCCTTGATTATCATTATCTTGAGCAAATGCAAGTGCTTTGGTGAGGTTTTCTTTTGTTTTTGTATTTTTTTCTTTTTCTTTTTTCTTGTTAGTTAAAAACAAGTGAGACTTTAAGAAGATTCTCTTCGTGATTTGATTGTTCCCTTCACGTGATAGAATGCATGAATGAGTGGCAGTAACCCTCGCCAAAGCTAGCATGGCCATAGATGTGGAGTTATTTGATACTCTGACAGAGTTAAACGATCCACAGGCATGCACATGCCCAACTGTACATGCAACATACATGTACTTCAATACAAACCGTTCAACTTGTGGTCCGAACTTTACATTGGTCATAGCCCCTAAAATCAGATTAATTTACCTGTCCTAAGCTTCAAATAATAGATTCTTTTGTTGTTTTGAATTTAGAGCATTGATTTTTTTTTTTCAATGTAACCATCCATTAACCCAATCTCATAATCAGGACCATTCATTTGAATGATCACAGTGGGGTCTAACATGGACGGATGGAATTGGATACAATTGTCACAAGTACAATGGTTGATGTGCATCCACTTGGGTTGTCATACTATCCATCAATTAATTCCACTTGCTATATAGATGAATTGTCATTATAAAATCATTAAAATTGTGTTACCAACCTAATGTAGCAAGTGGTGACGTGTATACGCGTTTGTGTGGACCCCTTTCGATAAACCACATGTAAAAGAAGAGAAGACAATGAAAAGGTTTTTGGAACGATCTCAATGCCAGGCATTACTAAATCTAGCAATCACACGCGGGTTCTCGTGACCCTCATGATATTATAATATAATACAAATAGGGAATGTTTGGATGCCACTCAAAAATGAGTTCATCTCATTCTGTTTAATCCTAATCACATAGACTGTGATCTGTAATATAGGTATATTCATCAAAGGTAAGTTTTGTTGGAGATTATAAATGTAACTGGCGATTTATATAGACTGTGATATCTAATAGGTAATTGATGTTGGCTAAAATGAGATGAACTTATTTTTAAGTGGGTGCCTTCGCGAAATGATCCCATGTTCATTTGTAGAGTTCTTGAGCTGTTGGATTATTTGGAGTCTGAGGCCCGGATTTTTTTTTTTATTGGTGTCCGCTCCTTGATGCATGGCTTATAATTTCTTCTCATCAAAGTTTCAGGTGGTGTGCTCCCACCATTCTCAAAAAAAAAAAAAAAAAGGCCCTTAGGCTATGCTTTAATCTCTCTTAATCAGTTGGTGGAGAAAGTTGCAGCCAAGAAGATCATTGGTAATATTTCTTTCATGTTTGGTAAAGGCAATAATCCTTGTTATTGCTTTTCTAAGCCATTAAGGTGGTTATTAACTTAAATAATCTATTTGTTGGAGCAATGTGGTAGCCTGAATTCTCACAAAAAAAATTGGAAATGTGGTGCATCGATCTGGTGATCTTGATCGTTCATCTGGCATGATCTGATGATAATGGGTCTTTGTTCAAACATCAAATGAACAGGACAATACTATCCATCCTAATTGTTGGAATTTTTGTAAATAATCTTTCTATTTTTTGTTTGATGAGTTTCCCCTTCACTCAGATGGACCAGCCCAAGAATCCTCATCCACATACGCTGACCAGCTTTCTTAAAGTTAGGTCAGAACCAAAATTTGAATGTGTGCCAGATTATCACCGGCCGCCTACAGATGGCTAGTGTGCAATCTCATGTGCAGTGAGCGGAACACTTGATCTGTGCTTTGTTTATTTGATCATTTTGGGTAGGCCAAAAAAATAATAACAATAATAAAAGACGATGGACCAGCTAAATTTTGTACGACTCAGGCAAATTTCAGTAAACTCATCGTCTTTGACAAAATACTTTTGACTGAAGATTTTCACATCCCACCTATGAAGCATAATAAGTAAGCCTTGGGGACAAATGGCCCATGAATCATCTAATAATTCATCTGGACCCTCCATTAGGTTTGCAATATTTTTCATGGGCCACCATGAAAAACTCATACTAATTCGAGGATGCTAGCCTTGCAAACAATGGCCGCTATTTCCATAGCTATTGGTTTGCCTCCTGTGATAAGAGGCTTGATGTTCTTAGACAAGCTGAGTAATATTAGAAAGGGCTAACCATCTTTTGTGCTGTGTATTTGTTTAGGAGGGCCGCTTATCCTTTGTACCGGCAGGCTCTCCTACTTTGTGTACAGCGTCCTTTTGAGAATGAATGTAGAAAATTTTCCTTTAAAAAAAAGTGATGTATAGGATGCATCGATTCCCAACGTGGGGGTGGCTAACATTGAAGTGTGCCTAACAGTGTGGGTGTGTATGCTAACAGTGGAATGTGTGTGCTAACCCAAAAAGAAAGAAAAGAAAAAAAAAGTGATGTATAGGATGCATCGATTCCCAACGTGGGGGTGGCTAACATTGAAGTGTGCCTAACAGTGTGGGTGTGTATGCTAACAGTGGAATGTGTGTGCTAACCCAAAAAAGAAGAAAAGAAAAAAAAAGTGATGTATGGGATCATGAATCTATGATCATCTGTTCAAATGGTTCTGTGTAGGCACCAAAGTGAACCCATCAAATGGACTATTCACATTGTTTGTTGTAGCTTCTTTGATTCAATTTGACCATCTATGTATGATTTTGATTGCATTGAAAAGCCACACATGGCCGATGATCGGGTGAACCTAAGGAATGGTAATGTGTGTGTGTGTGTGTGTGTGTGTGTGTGTGTGTGTGACTACGATCTAGAAAGATCTAGAAAAGACTACGACGATCTAGAAAAAAAAAAAAAAAAAAAAAAGGCAGATGATTAGATAGGTACGTCTAAAAAAAGGTAGTATTTTATAATTTAGATGATTTTTTTATCATATATATCCATCCACGGTCCATCTATATATGAACACAGACTCTGCGACACCATCGTTTTTAATCCAATATGTCATTATCAAATTTTTTTAATGAAAAAACATGAGTAGTTTCGTCATTTTTCTTCGCTAATACCACCACTTAACTATTTGAAAGATTTTATAAATAATTTAATTATCTAAAAAAATAAAGAAAAACACCTAGGAGCTTTGACGTTTTTATAATTTGAGTTGAAGTAGGATAGAGTACTCCTTTGTTTGCTATTTGAATTGAATCCAGATTGTCAGCTCACCCTCAACAGGATTTTCCTGTTTGAAGATGCCTTATTGGTCCAGCCCAGCAAATGTCAACACTGACGACATTCAATGCAGTAGGATTGACAGTGTTAGTGCTTAGCTGGACCAATCAGGTCGGCAGCAAACAGGAATATCCTGTTGAGGGTGAGCAGATGATCCAAACTCATTTGAATTAGGATTCGGAGATGAGATGGCTTAGATATCTATAGACATGAGATGAGTTGTACGGTTGAGATATGACAATAGAGATATTTGCAATAAAGTCACTTGTTATTTTCTCGTGTACTTGTGAGGGCTAGATCTCTCCTATAGCTTAGCTTATTGATTCACATGAGTGTAACAACAGTACTAATGGGCTGAGCCTACGAGTGGTACTGGTACAAGACATTGTCAGATGCTTGTCCCAATGGTATTCTCTTGTAGATAGTGAAGGTCCATCAAAGGGCCTACCTGGACTGGTCAGACCGAGCTGAGTCTGAGTTCCTGGTTACCAGTCTGAATTAGTCAGACTGAGTCAAGTCTGGGTTTTGATTCTCCAAAATACAGAAATTTTTTTACACTCTGGCTGTGCATGTCTTGATACACAGGAATACGAAAGTGGTACAAACTGACACATGTTTAGTCGCTTAAATTGTGTAACCCAGTATAACCGAGTCACAATACCAAAATCAGGTTGGTTAAACAAACCTAGATCCTTAGTGGAGAATGCCCATTTGCTCGAACAGAATTATTCGAAATTTTCATCTCAACCGTCCAACAAATGTCCACCATTCCTATTAGTGACTATGATCAAACAAATGTAATGTTGGTTTTGATACATCTAAAATGACAAAAAAAAAAAAAAAATAGACTGAAATATACCCGTGAGTTAGTGTAAGTTGAAAGTCCTAAATGAGAAAAGAAAAGGCCAACAAGGATGCGAATAGAGATAGTAAGAAAAGAAAACCATGGCCATTAATAGAGTGGAATGTAGCAGACCTCTAAGCTTAAATGATTATGATAATGATACATTTATGCGAGGACTTCAACTGAATCACTCATATGCAGGTACACAATTTTAATGCCTGCGTATCATCTGCTGCACTATGGAAGAGTATCTAATTTCCCTCCTTTCACCAATTTTTGATACTAGGATAAAAAAAAAACAAAAAAATCTCTAGTTATCTAATATTTGCTTTGCTAAGTACAGGCGGCGACATAATCCAGCCTGGCACATAGGCCCATGTCCAAGCCATCATCAAGTGAGCCACACTCCTTTGATGCTACTACTGAAAGATAAAAGTGGTCCACTGAATATGAGTGTGATCATATTAGAAAACTGTGGCTGATTTTATTGATCACAGCCATACATTTGTTATTTTAATTGTGGACCACCTAACTAGTGGACCAACCTGATGATTCTTGGGATTGGAAATCTAAATAGTGGTAGTTGGTAGATGTCTGAGATATTGCACCTATCTACTAGGCCGGCACATGAGGTGGCATGTGCATTTGCTGACTTGTACACCCGTGTGGGCTTAGCAAAGGTCAGCTAGCATATATTATTGGGGATTTATACCGTACCGGGCCCCGCATCTCTGCAAAGTTAAAAACATTCTGAAATGTGGGGCCCATGGTTCGGTAAACAAAATATACTCGGGCATGCAATGATGACAACTGCGACAATTGTTTGGTAATCCAGACCATTGGGCTGTTGAATCAACGGTAGATGTAGAATTCCTAAAAGATCAGGACCCTGTTTCTTCATTGTCTATATGTAAGCCACAGATCGAACGGTTAAAACTACCCTATTAACCTGATTTACAAGATAGAGTCAATCCACATTAGGAAGAAACAAATGAAGGGTTTGGATTACAGGACTGTGGGCCCCCACTTGTTAGAATAGAAACCCATGTACAGCATGCAAAAAAAGCGGGCCACGTATGATCTAATAGCTCATTGTAGGATTCTTGTGACTTACTAGCAAAAGCTCACGTGAGCTGCACTTTGGAAACGTACATTCACATGCGAGCATGCCCATGCAAACAAAACTGATTAAAGTATAAAGTGGGAAAATAAATGCATGATTGCATGTGCTATAATCTGAGCCACTCATCAGGTGGGGCCAGCGCAAGTCACGTCTACATCTGAAAATTTGGAAAGGTCCATTCATTAGGCGGGTCATGTTGGCCGTTTTCTGTTACAGGTCTCACATTTTTTAAACACTTGTGTGGCCCATTCGTTGATTGGATCGGCCTAGTTTTTGAACTGGGTATACTCTTCTCAAGCCTCATCTGATGAATGGTTCAGATCTTACACATGTATGCCACGATGACACGTGTGCCACAAGTTGTGTTTTCTTTCTCTTCCCCGCGAATCGCGTAGTACTTCCCAAAGACATATTACAAGGGAATCGATATCTGCCCTACGATAATTCATTTGCTTACACCCATTTTTGTCATTTTTTGGAAATGAAATGATGTAAAAATGTACCATCTCACTTCTTAAAATAGAATTTGTGGTTACAAAATCAATCAAGTAGGGTGTAAAACAGTGGCCCCCCTATGGTCAACACTAAAGACAAGAAACTTTAGTTTGGATATATATATATATATATATATATATATATATATATATATATATATATATATATATATATAGTTTTTGTATGCCATTCCACCATGGTACTCTCCTAATGAAAACGGGATGCTTCAAAAATCCGGCTGATCCAACCATTAGATGGGCTCTATATTTTCATCGTGAGGCAATGTTATTGGACGGGTGAGATGCTATACAAACATGATTGTGGGCCCATATATATATATATATATATATATATATATATATATATATATATATATATATATATATATATATATGACTGATTGTGCATGATATTTCGTATATGTGTATATATACACTGCCTTAGGACAGTCAGGGCATTTTAGTAAATGTTTGTGATAAGGAATAATTATAGTAATAATCTATTCACTACACGGAATGAGATTGAATTAATTAAAAGAGAAGTGACATAAGATTCTACGGAGGAGAGATTTGAAGAGGCTATTCGCAGCCCATGCGGCAATCATGGAGGTCTACGAAGAGATCCGGTCCACTCATCAGGTGGGTCCACCATGAATACCACCTTGCCCAATATCAAGCCACAGTTGTAACAAAAAAATGGACTAATAGTATATTCAATGTACATGACGGTCCAGTTGATGGGGTTGGTTTTTTTTTTTTGTTCCAGGGAATGTTGTTAGTGGGGCCCACATGATGAGTGGTCTGGATCTCACACATGTGTATCACACTGACACGGATGTGACCAGTGTTATCCTCAATTTCTACTCGCGCGAATCCCCTAGCATGTATCAACGTGTAATTTCTTTATTAGTTCGGAGGAGTCACTCTCAAAGGCTACGTAGAAAGAAATTATATGATGAGAAAGTCACTTTCTGGTGGTTACGAGTCATGTATGGTCGAGATCGTTGCGTATGCGGCCCAAACTTATGCCCATCAGCATACGTTGTTTAGTGGGGCCCACATTCAGTCACAAGAAGGACAATCCAGATTTTCCATATTCGAATTTCTAGCGGTCATCATCCCCCAAAATCACAGTGAGCAGATAATCTGTACCATCGATTGGAAGCATTCAAATGGACGACTAAAAGCAAATTTTACAGAAGGGAAAAATCAGTGGTCACGATGGCCTTTTTTCTTGAATTTCAGATGACGGACGTTTCTGATCATTCATCCATAACTTAGTATGGGCCCCATCAAGCAACACATGCATATGGCCATGAGGAACTTCTAGTGTCACTGATACACATCTATGAGAAATGATCTGAGCCGTTAAAAAGGTAGACAACACCATGAAATCAATGGAGGAAAATTTTGAACGTTCTACCCATCAGGTGGGCCACACATATACATCGAGTCAGACTGTCGGTTATACATTGATTTCAACAGTGTGGCCCAGGTAATCAATGGACCATCCTGGTTTTCATCCCATATGATCTTTACCATATATCCCACCATTTACACGGCACGGATGTTATACAAAGTGACACGTCAGCTAACATGAAAACAACCTTAGGTCATCATTTTTCCAAGCCTTTGCTAGTGTCAGCGTGTACATGTCGCTATTAGACGTGAGAAGGCATCTTTCTAGAATTTTCATCCTTGAAAATTATAATACGCCCACGGCTTACATGTGCCCCTGGCCACACATTTCCATTGCCTGGAAGCAATCTCCCACCATACGTTGGTGGTGTGGGGGAATCCCTACGCATTTTTCCTGCCAAGAAAAGAAATCTGATCTTCCACCATACGTTATTGGTGGGGAGAATCCCTACGCATTTTTCCCACCTCAGAACCACCTGTTAAAGTAAGGGCCCATGTGACAAGTGGACGAACCTGATTCTTGGACAAGAACATTGACATGGTGCTACTACTCTAATGAACGGATGGGATCTCATAACAATCAATGGGCCACACGCAGGCAGATGTGTGGTGGGCACATGATCTTCCACGTACATGCATAAGAAATATATTTCTTTGCTAATATTTATTTAACCTATGATAGACATACAATCAAGATAATTAGCCATGGACGGCTAATAACAAGCGATGGTAGTGTACCCCATGATATGTGGCTATGATTTGAGAAGATGTGGTGAAGAGAGCATGTGGGCTACAACTTCCAAGTTCTTTGGATGAGAGATTAAAGAGGTGGGCTACAGCACCAGTGCCATGTTGGCACTTGTTTGAAAGATCTAAGCCATTCATCAGGTGGGCTCATCATAAATATGCTATCTTTTGAATCAATTCTAACAGGGCAGCATGAAAGGGATTGATATGTAGAACGACTCAAATCACTAGGTATGAGTCATCACTTTGAAACTAGGATGAGAAGACACCTTCTACTGTTCTCCTAATAATGACTTGTTCTATGGTAAGAAGATGTTACTCAGACAAAAGCTTGCTGGTTGTGTTTCCTTTAAAGCATATAAGATGAGAGGTTAGGTTTCTTCACACTTGTGGCTAGAATTGATCTAACATAAGGAATTTTACCTTTCTACCTTTTGTCCGGGGGATACGATGTGGCGGAGCCGGTGATGGGAAAGCGACGGGGGCGTTCTAAAAGTTTTTTTTATATATATAAAAATCATTATCATCATCAAAGCCTTATTAAAACTAATGAATTATGTTACATATGTCATGGATCACATCCTTAGTTGAACCATCAATCTTTCAGTCTTTTCTTACCACCTCCACTTGCATCCTTTTGGACCTTTCTTTAATTTATTTTTTTTAACTTTAACTTGAACTCACTCTTAATTAATGCAGCTCTTGATCTTTGTTAAACATGGCCAAAATGTTAGAGTATATATTCCCTCATCTTGTAACCTACTCTAAATCTTTCCATACTATAATAAATTGGGTTTTTACGACATCATTTAGACCGCATTCGTTTATCACATGTAGTAAAAAATATAATTTACCACGTTCGCTTTAAAAATGTCATCATTTAAAAGTGGTAATTGAGGCGTTTTTCTTTTCTTTTTTCCTTTTTTTTTGCAGCCGTCAAAACATGCTATGAAAAAGAATTTATAGCGGTCGAGAAACACTATTACAAGGCCAAATGTATTAATTCCTCATGCTCTACTTACATGTCTTATAACGTCTCTCAAACATGTTGTTCGCTAGGTTTTACCGCTTGCATTCAAATGGGAGGACTTTGTAAAAAAACTTATTAATAATACTAATTTTACTTTTCATCTTTAGAGATTTCTTTCATGGGGATTCAAGCACTATTCTTACGTGCTTGTTTGTTATACCATTTACCACAAGACATGGTGGTAAATGGATAATGATTACTTTTAATAGATGTTTGGAGAGTGCGAATTCCCATGTAAAAATGCCTCCGGAAACAACGCTACATCAAAGGAGATTGTCTACATAAAATTTGTAGGTCTCACCTTGATTGCATGTATTTGATCCACGTTGTTCATCCGTTTTAACAGTTCATTTTAAGCCATGAGCCAGAAAATGAGACAACAGGAAATGTGGGATAATAGTATCCACCGTTAAAAGCAGAAATTTGTGTAATACCCATATCTGTTATGCAACCTATTCATCAGGTCAGAAAGATATTGATGAACAAAAAACCACAAATATCAACTTGATCCAAAACCTTTGGAGGGACCATAGAGTTTTCAACGGTAGGCCTTCAATTCCCACTGTAGCATGTGGTCTAATCCACAGTGCTTTGGATTTGCCTCATTCATTAAAATGAGCTGATAAAACAGATGGACGGTGTGGATTAGACACACACACACATCACGATGGGCCCCACAGAACCTATATCTTTCAGCTTGCATGAATTTATCATGGAAAGTAATAATTACCCTTTTACCACCACTTACTGTAGTAAATGGTGAAGCAAACAGGCCTAATAAAAAGATGGCGATCTCCTCTTTGTACACACACCCGTTATGTTAGCCCCCTATCGTGAATAGGCCGTGCCCTCAAAATCTCATACCCTATCTTTTCAGCTATCAACCCCTTTTGTTCATTGAATGTGTATTGTTGGAATCATTCCGTAGCGTCCGCTAAGGACATGGTAAGTATTACAATTGCAAGTACTTATCCAATCCTCAATAAATTGGTCTATATATATATACACACACACACACACACACACACACACACAAGAGATGGGTCTAATCCACCTAAATCTATCTCTCACACACACACACACACACAAGAGATGGGTCTAATCCACCTAAATCTATCTATTCAAATGTAAAGTTGCACTTACAATTGTAACACTAATGCTAACCTTGCATGATATCGATACCGTATCTAACTTGATTACGAAAAGGTTTCGGAATCATTAACACTCATTTTTGTTGAGAACTGACGCCTCAAATCAGTTTCACACGGTGACCACCGGCTGGTCGATGGGAGTGTCCGACCGGTCGGCCACACAGTGTAGATAGGCAGCAATGCTGCTGTCTGTTTTTTTAGCTTATCCGACCGGTCGGTAGGGGTGTCTGACCGGTCGGACGACCGGTCGGCAGTGTCCTAGTACAACACGGATTTGCGCGGTTTCTTTGCGCAAGAAGTTCCTAAATCCAGTTTTTCTTCCTTTTTAAGGGGGATCACGAGATTAGATGTCACCAAGGTTGCAAAGGGGATTGAGGGAGCTTCTAAGTGAGAGAAAGAGCTTGGAGAAGAGGGTTTTCTTCTTGGGTAAGCTTGGGATTTCTCTTGTGGGCTTGGGTTTTGGGTCTTGGGTTCCATCTCTTGTAATTTCTGACATTATAGTGGATTGTTGTCACTTTGTGCCGTGGTTTTTTACCCGTGAGGGGTTTTTCCACGTTATATTCGGATTGTCTATTTGTGGGTGATTGCATGCATTATGATTGCATTGTGTGGCTTGTTTGATTGAATTTGTTGCTTGTGTTCGGCTTTGCTTCCGCTGCCGGCCCTCCTATCCCAACAACTGGTATCAGAGCGATCGTTGGGGTGTAGCAGAAATTCGAATCTGAGACAAGAGCATGGCATCAGGCATGAGGTTCGACATAGAGAAGTATTCGGGGAAAAATAACTTTGAGCTTTGGAAGGTGAAGATGAAAGGCCTTCTAGTTCAGCAATGATTGCAAGTTGCGCTCCTTGGAGAGCGACCAGAAGCCATGAGAGAAGAAGAGTGGAAGAAGATCGATGAAAAGGCCAGCGTCTCAATCCAGTTGTGGCTGGCAGATGAGATCCTGTATAACGTCATGAAAGAGAAAACTGCGGCTAAAACATGGGCGAAGTTGGAGAATATCTATGTAAAGAAATCTCTTGAAAATCGCATATACTTGAAGCTTCAGTTGTACAATCTGAAGATGACGGAGGGAGCCGATGTCGATAGCCACATCAGTAATTTCAATAGGCTTATTTGCAAGTTGATGGATGTAGATGAGCCGATGAAGGACGAGGATCAAGCATTTATCCTGTTGAATTCTCTTTCAGATTCATATGAGTCACTCAAGGACTCTTTGTGCGCAGGTAGGGAGACCATTGGCGTAGAAACCGTTATCTCAGACCTTCAGGCGAAGGCGATGAGAAGAAAAAGCGGCGGCGTGGGTCCCTCTACTGATGAGGCACTAGTTATGAGTGGGAGGAATTCTGAGCGGGGTGAATTCTGAGCTGGATGGAGGATCTCCTTCATCGAGATCTAAATCAAAAGGCAAGTGGAGGCACAAGGTGAGATGCTGGAATTGTGAAGAAAAAGGACATGTGAAAAGGGATTGTTCGAATCCTGAGAAAAGGTAAGAGAGATCTGGAGGTTCTTCTAGGGAAGGAACCAATACTATAGAGGACGGTGATGACGGTTGTGATGTATTGATTGTATCTGGCATAGAGCCTCTTGGTGGAGAGTGGCTCTTGGATTCAGGGGCATCATGTCATGTATGTCCTGACCGAAGTTCATTCATGTCATATAAGGAATATGATGGTGGATCGGTGTTTGTCGGCGATGGCTACGCTCGCAATGTGTTAGGGATTGGTTCTGTGCACATTAGGATGTTCGATGGAGTCGAACGGATCCTTGAAAGTGTGAAGCATGTCCCTGAGATGAAGAGGAATATGATATCTCTTGGTGCACTCGAGGCGAAAGGGTGCAAGTTCATCGACTGCGATTGGTATTGTAAAGTGGTGAAGGGAGTACGTGTGATGATCAAGGCACGAAGGTGCGATAATCTTTATAAGGTGATCGGGAGCACTATTCATGGTGGAGCTACGGGATTGGCAGCGGGATTGGCAGCGGGATTCACGGTTGCTCAAGTGTGGCAAGAGAAAAAGGGCCACATGGGAATAGCAACAAGGCGTGTGAAGATGCAAAGATAGAGTAGATGGGGCATGAAAAGCGACGTGACTATAATGATGATGAAGTAGAGGTGGAGATTGTGCATGGCCAGGAGGTACATGGTGATTTGAGTCGTGGTGGAGTTTGTTGAGAACTGACGCCTCAAATCAGTTTCACACAGAGACCACCGGCCAGTCAGTGGGAGTGTCCTACCGGCCTGCCACACAGTGTAGACAGGCAGCAATGCTGCTGTCCGTTTTTTTTGCCTATCCGACCGGTCGGCCGACCGGTTGGTAGGGGTGTCCGACCGGTCAGACGACCGGTCGGCAGTATCCTAGTACAACACGGATTTGCGCGGTTTCTTTGCGCAAGAGGTTTCTAAATATGGTTTTTCTTCTTTTTTAAGGGGGGTCACGAGATTAGATGTCACCAAGGTTGTAAAGGGGATTGAGGGAGCTTCTAGGTGAGAGAAAGAACTTTGAGAAGAGGGTTTTCTTCTTGGGTAAGCTTGGGATTTCTCTTGTGGGCTTGGGTTTTGGGTCTTAGGCTCCATCTCTTGTAACTTCTGATATTATAGTAGATTGTTGTCGCTTTGTGCCGTGGTTTTTTACCCGTGAGGGGTTTTTCCACGTTATATTCGGATTGTCTATGTGTGGGTGATTGCATGCATTGTGATTGCATTGTGTAGCTTGTTTGATTGAATTTGTTACTTGTGTTCAGCTTTGCTTCCGCTGCCAGCCCTCCTATCCCAACAATTTTAATTGAGATTAAAGAACAAAAAAATATTGACATTTTCCTAGCATTTACAGCCAGAAAGTAGACCTAAAAATCATAGTGCAATTCCTTTCATGTGTAACTTGAAAGTAATGTGATTGAAATTGAAATTGTAACAATTGCAATTCAATTGAGTAGTGTATCCAAACACGCCATTAAAGGTACCTTCGTCGCTTCTTTAGGCCAATTCATCCACATAGATGCCGTGGGAATGCACCCTTGGCAAGAGTGGGCCCTTTTCCAGTCTTGGTGTGAGCTGGGTGAGAGCCACCCTTTGGTTTTGGCCACATATATGTGGGCCCCATCCTTTTACCTTGATGTTTTTTGTGATCATGTCAGGATGCCATTTTGCATGTGGGCATTTTTAGGTTGCCGTGAAGCTCTGACTCTTTTGCTATCTGCAGATGGGGTCCACACGGCTACATGGTTGAATGGTGTAGACCACCTATCTATTGGATCCAGCTGTTGATGGGAAATAAAAATGATTTTAAAAAATAGAGACAATAAGACATTCTTAGTCCACCAATTGATTGAACTTTCTTTCTCCATTGAACGTGGACATTTGTTCATGTTAGTTTTCAGTTGTCTGAATGACTTGATGATGCTGCTAGATCATACGGTCAATTTGATTTTCTATTGTGGGCCATCCATATTTTACATCATGGTAACAAGGTGATCATTTTTTTTTTTCTAGGGAGAGGAATTCCAAGAATCATGAACACTAGAAGAAGTAATCCAAGGATTGATGACTCACCCAAATCAGATGCGACTCGGCCGAGTCGACTCGGAGTTAGTCGAGTCAGACCCACTTCGTCACTGCTACTTGGATTGAGAACTTAGATTAACTCGTCCATCTCTCGACTCAACTCATGACCAAACGGGTTTGAGTTACCTGGTCAAAAACCATGAATTGATGCAAGAAAATGGGCCGAAAATCTTCCCACTCGGAGCCCAGGGTAAGGTTTTTGAGTAGGGTGGCATATAATCAGTTCACTTATGGGCCCAACGAACCTAGTCACAGCCCGTAGCCAGCCTATTCGGGGCTGCCATGAGTGAATGTAAAGATTGATTGAAATTTCTGGATTTTCTAGGGACTGAGAGACAATGGCCGTCGATGGACCGGGTACCAGTTAGGTCCAATAGTACCCGAGCTAAACAGGTTCAAGACATGCTAGGTCTGGGTCTAGTTCTGAAGACCCAGACCCAAATCCATTCGGGTTGTGTTGGCCATTGGGCACCCATTGTCATTTTCGTATATAGGTTTCAAGTTGGGTTCCGGACAAATAAGAGCATTTACATGGTTGGGCCCATCCAATAGATGGATTATATCGAGAGAGAAAATGTGCCACATTGACACGCACATTTTGTGTAAACAGGCTCTCTGACATGAGTGTGGCGTCAGGAAACCTCGCTTCGCTGCTAGAATAATCAATAAAATATTAAATAATTATAATAGTACCGTTAAAATAACTTGACTCGATCTGGATGTGAGTCGACCCGACTTAAAACAGGTCCAAGTTGATGGACCCAACTTGAAGCTGAATAAAGCCCATTTTTAACTGGGTCCAAAAGGTGAGATCTAAAGCCCACCCAACTAGGGAACAGGCACGTTAAAATCAGCTTGGGCTCCGGTCCATAGGGTACCTACAGGTCCGGTACACATTGACAGCCAACGAACCATTTCATTAGTACCAGTGCTGCTGTGCCATGAGACACGATCATGGAATTAACACAAGGCGGTAGACTCCCAGGAGTTTCAACACAAGGTTTGGGGTTCGAGTACTCATAGGTGGTGAAATCCCACTACGGCGTGAGTGCAGGGGTGTGTGTGTAAAAAATAAATAAATAAATCTGCTCTATCAATTCCATTTTCGCTTCTCCATAGAAGATTACAAAGAGAGCTCTCACAAGGCTACCCATCTAAGATTGGGCCTATAATGAAGCCCAGAAAATAACTAAGTTGGGTTTGTACCCGATTTTCACTACTTTCGCCTTTCAATTGAGGCGAGCAGATTGTAATTTGGATTGACAAATAAGCCAGTTGGGCTCAGGTATAGCCCGGACCTATCCCGGCATCGCACTGTGCATGAGGACAGACTCGATTAGTTGATAAATGGACAATTTAGGCACACGTACAAAACATCGCCGGAGTGGCCTGAATTTTATTTCGTCGAACCTCAACCTAACTGGGCCGACAACTGGCAATAGGAACAATTGATTCAGTGGGCCCACTGTAGATGCCATAATGTCCAAACTTTCCATGGACTGGATGGTGAGATGGGCCTGGCAGTATATACCGTAGACTGGGAATAGACGACAGTTTAATAAAATGACATGTTCCATGTTCAATCAGCAAAAGTCCATTAAGTCTAGGTCTGTCTGATTGTGCCATTTCTGTAGTGTGGACCATGGAGGGTGGATCTGGCCCTGAATTTCAGGCCCGATAAGAAAGCGACCTGGGGCTCTAGTTAATCAGGACTAGATAAAATGCACATGCAGATGTCAAGAGTCTAAAGAAGGCATAGGACATGATTTATAGGCCACTGATTGCATGACTATTATTCTCCAATTCGCATGATTACTGAGATGTGGCCCACTAGTTCAACAGTCCTGATCAGCCTAAAAAGTGTGCATGGATATTGTAGGGTGGGATGTGAGAGTTTTCTATGGCTGCAGTGATCAACACAAGCAGGCCTCTTGATCCTAGGAGGAATGCCACTATGATTCAATCTACACTCCATGAATTGTGGTCCCAACCATAGTTCAAAAACTCAGACTCAACTCGATGTCCATCCTGGCGGGTTGACTCAAAGACTCAACTCGACTGGATATTTAATAATTAAATTAATAAGTGGTTATGAACAGTTGGTAAAAATTGTTTGCTACATCATTGAGGATGTGGTTCACAAATCCAGCCCATCCATTGTGTGTGTCCCACTTCGATGAGGGGTCAGACCAAGTTTCAGCTGCATCCAAAACTCAGGTGGGCCCCACCAAGTGCTTTTATATGTTTTAGGCGTGCGAGCATTCCTCTATAAATATAATATAAGTGGCTCAGTCTGAGTCATGCGTAATCACATCAAGTTGACCGAGTCATCTAGCCAACTCGATGAGTCTTGCCAAGCTAGTCATAACCGAGTCAAGCTAGTCTGTGACTTTCTTAGACTTGGTTTGAAACGTTGCCTATTCGAGTCAACTCGGCCGAGTTTCTACAGATTTTAGAAGGTTTGTTTTTTTTCCTTTCTACTTTTTGTGACAAACCATCTACTACATGTGGGTTTAGGTTAAGGGCAATCCGATACATGATATGCTGAAAACCAACAACTCTGAATGACTTTTAGGCATATGGTCGAAAAACCAGCAACTGACTTCTTTGCCTTGATTTTAATGCCATGTGTTGCGGTCGGCCATGAGATGGTGTGGCCCACCATGATGTTTCTATGACATCCATAGTGTCTATCCATTTCGGCTGCACATTTTAGGATATGACCTAAAAAATGGGGCAGAATCAAAACTCAAGTGGGCCATATGAACTTTTTGGTCATTTACAGGATATGATATGAAATATGTATGGATGTTTTTTACCATGTCAGCTTTCTTAAATAATAGCCAAATTAGGTGTTTATTTACAATAATTTTGAAAGCAGGCAGTTTTTAGAAAATATACTAAAAGATAGGCATTTACACGAAAAAAATTCCTTATTTTTTATTTCCTACTCTATGTTTCTCATCAATATCTCCTACGAATTGATATCATTTTGGTTGATACCAATTTAGATATATGCTTAGCATTTCTTTTAATAGCATTGTCTGCAATTGGATGCACCAATTCAATTACAGAATATTTAGTTTAGTTGGATGGAAATTATTGTAAACCATGCTTCTTTTTCTTTTTCTTTTTCTTTTTTCCGAATGACCTAATGCAACATGATTTTGTGAATTAGTTGAATATAATTGTGCTGCCATTGATTTTCGGTGCAAAAGGTTGGAGCATACTGATCTTCGTCACGTCATACTCTTTCGATGCAACTTTGAAGATGGCCTGGATGCAGAACATGAGATGGATATTAGAGATAAAGATTCTCTTCTATGTGAGATTAGAGTCCTAATCTTTCATTATTACTCCCTTCTTTTAAGTCTCCACTAAGGGTGGCAAGGCACCCCACCTAACCCGGCTTTGGTTTAGGCTTGGCCTACTAACTTGGCCTCTAGGCTTGGGCTTGGGCTTGGGCTTGGGCTTGGGCCTTACATGCACAGCTTGATCAATTTTTTGTTTGGCTCGGGTTTAAGTCATTTTAGACCACCGCAAGCCGGCTTTATGTGTTGAAAATTGTTCTAGATTGTTCTAGAATATATAAGAACTAGAACATTTGTAGATTGTTGTATTTAGACTCCTCTCTCTCTCTCTTGTAAATAGTTGTATATAATACAACTATTTACATTATAATACAACTATTTACATCTTCGTTGTAAGTAATTGTCTTATATATACAACCTGTTGGAGTTAATATCCTAGAAAACCAATGTGCTCCCAAATCCACTAGCCATGTGGATGTGATAAGGTCGATCTCTTCCGTTGATCTTGATAACCATAAGTCTTTTAGGACATATTTTGCGCCTTATATACATTTAGTATTGCCTTAAACTTTCTAATATAGATTATGTGAAGAGTATATCCTCTAGTTAGGAACTTGAGATTAAACACAATGTCACTAACTGATGAAAGTTATGTTTTATAGATCTCAATACCCTGATGAGTCATGACTGACGCAGATGCTCAGGACACATCTATGGACATCATTTTTTGAAATATATGACCATCCTATATGAAAGGACTATCATGGGTCAAGATGAAAGGTTTCCACCATTGGAAACTGACTGGATGTTGTTGTACCTTTAGCCTTTACCATACGAAGAAGTGTAAGTGTACTATGAACATAAGATTTTGGTTTTGACTCTTGAACACTTACACCGGTGGACTAAAGTTCAAGTCAATGGTATAGGAGCTCGTTAGCCTGGACTATGATTACTTAATCATGGACTTGATGTTGCATGCACGTAAGTTGATTAATCCATAGACTTGAGGGTGTGTAAGGGTCTTGGATCTTGACTAGGTGGCTTTGGATCATTTACAAAGTTTCTTAGATGCCGTTAAAAGTGGGTGATGATGGATACGTCCATCAAGGTCTATTGATTCATAAATAGGCTAACATGGGATCCACTAAGTTTACATATGGATGGGGTTGTTGTACAACAGCATGTAGTGTTGGATGAGATTGCTAGCCAGCAGCATTCTGTAAATATGGATGAGGCTACTAGCTAGCAGCATTCTTTAGATATGGATGAGGCTTCTGGCTAGCAATATTCTGTACATATAAATGAGGCTGTTGTACAACAGCATATAGTGATGGATTAGGTTGCTGGTCAGCAACATTCTGTAGATATGAATATCCATATGTTGTATGCTATTGATGCGTGCATCCTCCAACTATAATCGTCTTGTAAGCACCCGATGGTAAATCTCTACTTATTTGATGTAATAACCTTATATTTAAATTTATGAAGCATCGCATATTTGCATAAAAAAAATCTGTAGGCGGCAGTTATCCTTAAAAATTTGTCTTACCGCTATTTCATTGGGGTCGTCCACTAGATCCACATATCCCTAATTTTTTGCCTTAACAAACGTTGCATCAGCTATATGAATACTCAATGGAATGATATCGGCTAGATCATCTAGACTATTCACTGGAGTTTGTATCGATTGAGTTAATGATCCATGATTATCAGCAGTATTGTTCATTGACCAATAAATCTAAATTCAAGTTAATAGATGACGACGCGGAATAAACCAATGGATCAACAAGCGAATCATGAGATAAGGTGATGGGGACATCGCAATCATCGACTCTACAAGAAGGATCATTACTTGAAGGGACAAAAATATTTGTATCGTACTCGCACATGTGGTAGTCGTCGACTCTTCCATCCTGGCATAGATCGTTGGTTAGAGAGTCGAGATTTCCTGCATCGTACTCACTACCCATACTTCGAAACAATGGTGTTCAACAATCGTCATGTCTTCGGTCCTCACATGTATTAAATCTTGAAGGACAAGGAATATCTACAACTTCCTCACTAGTCAGTCCAACATGCGGTTCAGTTCATGATTTACCAATGGTCATTGTTCGTTCAACCCTACTGTCACTAATTCACGAGAAGATTAAATATTGGGGGATGAAATACTGAAATTATTGGGCAGGTGTGTTTCTTGCTTGCACAAAAAGTGTACATATCACTTTCTCTATATACAGTGGTATTTGAAATGATTGACTCTATTCACAGAAGAGTAGAAATGTAATAAGATATTCATCGTCATTGATCACATGTGGAGGGTGTAATCTATGCACTGCCTCACCATACACAACATTGATTACCACAGAACATCCATCCGATATTGTCTTCATAATCTGATGCATTCTATGTAGGAGCTCTTGGTACGTAATATCATCTGTCACAACAATACCTTTTGAGTACCCACCCATGTACGAGTAACTTCCCTTCTCATATACACCCTTCCCACCATCATAGCATAGGATGGGTCGGTGTCCCATAACCTCACAATTTTGATTAATCTATAAAAAGATATATAGAAAGGGTGTGTTAATATTTAGCTTAATTTCTCATAAGTAAAGGGTTGGGATAGTCATCTAATAAAGGCCTAATGAGAAAGGTCAAGATTGTCATCCAGTAAGGATCGAGGTTGTCATGCAATAAGGGACAAGATTGTCAACCGTGAAAGGTCAAGTTTTCATGCAGTAAGGGTCAAGATTGTCAATTGTGAGGGGTCGAGGTTGTCATACAGTAAGGGTCGAGATTGTGAAGTGTGAGGGGTTAAGGTTGTCATCCACTAGGGATCCTGATTATCAATCGTGAGGGGTCAAGGTTCTCATCCACTAAGGATCGTGATTCTCAAGTGTGAGGAGTCGAGGTTGTCATCCAATAAGGATCGAGATTGTCAAGTGTGATTGGTCGAGGTTAGGATATTCTCAGTGTCAACCTCAACCCATCTAACAATCTCAACCCATTTTAAGCTAATTGTCAATCTTCACCATATGAAAACCACGACCCATCATATATTGATGATCAATACTTACATAGTACACTACAATCCCACCTCCTTCACACATGGCGAGATGTAACCAAAAGATATCTTTGAGTTGTACCCTACATAGCACACTACAATCCCACCTCCTTCATATATACGTTCAATAACGATTAAATCTTTTAAGTTTTGCAAGAACGAAGAATATGTGACTAGAGTGTACCCTCAATCTGAAAGCTTAAGTACCACTTTATCGGGAAAAAAAATTTAATCATGGACCAAGCTTCAACTGAGAGAAGTTTAATCTTGTAAGAACAAAGAATACGAGAAGCTTGCTTCAAATAACGCAGGAGACGGTTGTAGGAGAGGGGTGGTGGGTCCCACGAGCTTATTTCCTAAGGAATAAGGGCTCTATTCACGGTTTAAATATTGAAAATGCAAGGTTTGGCCCCTTTTAATGGGGCGTTCGTACACCATTTCTGAGCCCACCATCGCTTATATGTGGAATCCACTCCATCCATTATCCTAGCGATTTAATTTTCAGCGATGGAATGAAGAGTGATCAACATCCACCACTCATATGGACCACAATACAAAAAAAACATATCTCATGGAATGGTCAGCATTACTGTTTATTAGGTCAATGTCATGTTACCACTTTCTCATATAAAAAAGGGCTACAAAGAAAATAAACGAATTGGATCTACTTTGAAGTGGACTTAATAACAACTCACATCAACATCATTGCCTCGAGATTGGAGGCTACGTAGCTTCTTCTTCCACTCAAATTCTGTACTGATATAGGATCCAAAGTAAGGGTATTTTCATCCATAGCAAAGTTTAAAAAATATAAGGAGGCCAGTATGGAAAAAATATAGTTTCAGCCGGGAACAAGTGGGGAATTTCATACTACAGAGGACCCGTATGGTCAAAATCCCAACAACAAACCAATGGTCCACAGCTTACCTATCAATATTTGCAAAGATGTGGGCCATGTTTCAATAGGAAAAGATAAAAATTAGTTCTATCACGGCTACTTAAACATGACATCAGAAATTAGTTCTATTAGGACTACGTAAATATGACATCACGGATGACAAAACGAGGAACTCGAAAAGACACATTTCACATCTCACGTCTTTCATCCTCATGATATAAAACTGAAGGATACATTGGATGAATTTGGATCAAGTGTCTTCTTTAAAGTGCCTGATTAGATCATTTCCTAATTTTTATGTTTCCTCCATAAATGTTAAAATTGGATTAACATTTTTTTTAGAGAAACTATAAATTTTAGTTGTTTATATACTAATGGGGAACAGTCAAAAAATCTTTTTTATTTAGATACTTTTTTTATTTTCTAATTAAAAGTCAAAACATACTTTTAAAGAAAATTTTAGGAATGAAATTTCAAAAAAAATAAAAATTATAAATTATAAAAAAAAATTTGTAAGTCGAGAAATATAAAAACTAGCAACTAAATATCCTTAAATATTTGATGATCTCATGCTTACTATTTTTAAGAGTTCACCTATACATGTAGCTACATGTACTAAAATATGACCAACTTGACCCCATCATTCTGATGTCCGGGCGAAAACTGCAGGGAAGGGGAAGATGCATCAGGTGGATCACATGGGTGTAAAAAAATGAATGGTTTGGTAAAAACAGCTAGGGCTGAAAGTCGGGTGGGTTGGGTCGGGTTGGTGCTCAACCCTAACCCAACCCAAGGTTCCTATACCTCAACCCTAACCCAACCTAACCTCGGGTTGGGAATTCTCAGCCCAAGCCCAACCCGAGCGAGCTCGATCAGGTTGATCGGGTTGGTCGGGTTGATACATGCTAGTATTTTTGTTATTACATTAGTTTATTATATTTCAATACACGCCTTATTTTTTGTACATATGACTTTATTAATTATATATATAGTTATTTATGGTAAAGAATTTCACTTTTTCTAAACAAATAAGCTAAAATATAGGATAATTACTCTTTTAACACTCAAGCATATCAAATTTCAAACATTATAAATCTACTTACTAAAGTAATATAAACAAATAAGTTTGCTTAACTAAAGTACAGGAAAATTCTAAGTAACTTGTATATAGATCGGGTTCAGGTTGGTTCAGGCAACCCGAGACCTCAACCCAAGCCCGACCCAAGCTTTATCGAGTTGGTGTTTGCATAGCCCAAGCTTGAGATCGGGTCCAATACTTCCTGCCCAAGACCAACCCAATGTCAAGTCGGTCACGGGTTGGTCGAGTTGAACCCGCCCAACTTCCAGCCCCAAAAACAGCTAATGACATGTAGGAAAGTTGGGACATGTGGCCACAAGCAGAGAATGGAGATGGAGATGTGCCGCATATATGCGAGCATACCATGCCCAGAATTTCGGCTAGTGACTAATCAGGTGGGCCATATGTGTATGAGAAAACAGATGAAGAAGACAATAGTTAATATTCAATCATACAAGTGTGACCATCAAATGAGTGGACCAAACTATTTCTTAAGTGTTAATTGCAGGCCTTCTGATGGAATAGCTTTGAATCTTTCACACATGTCCCATGTGTCACGGTACACATACCAATGAGGCACCTCATACGCCATCACTACAAGAAATTCCATTTTTACCGACGAATTATTTCGTCGGTAATCAGTAAAATTTCGTCGGGAAATCTTTTTCCCGACGAAATAATTCGCGGCTAACATCGTCGCAGAAAGTCCGTCGGTAAAGGTTTTTACCGACGAAATAATTTTTCGTAGGTAATAATTACACCATTACCGACGAAAATATTCGTCGGGAAAACATATGAATGTTTGTCGGGAATGAAAATGAAACGTCGGTGAAAAAACTTTTACCGACGAAATAATTCGTAGGTAAAAACATGTTAAAACTTTTACCGACGAAATATTTCGTAGGTAAAAATGTGTGAAATCGTTTTACCGACGAAATATTTCGTAGGTAAAAACTTGTTGAAACTTTTACCGACGAATTATTCCGTCAGGTAAAAGTATGAAAAATGTTTTACCGACGAAATATTTCGTCGGTAAAACGATTTTACACATTTTTACCTACGAAATATTTTGTCGGTAAAAGTTTTCCCTGTCTCGGTTTCATTTGTTTTCAAAATTCAGGAAAATTTCTGATATACACCTGTAAAAAAACCTATACATTTTGAATCCTATTCACATCCACAAACATACAAATAAACAAAAACTAGCATCATCCATACACAAATAATCCATTCCACATCTACAAACAAACAATATTCATCCACACACAAATACATATAAGTTAAAAGTCGTATATTAAAAAAAATAATCAGGAAGATGAAGGCGGAGGTGGCGGAGGTGGCTGGGCATCGGCGCCAAGGCGTGCAGCGAGAGCCTGAAATATCTCCTGCATCCGTCGCTCATGCTCCTGCCGCAACTCCTCGATCCTCCTCTCATGCTCCTCCCGTCGCCTCTCCTCCTCCTCCCTCTGCCTCTCCAGCTGCTCCCGAATCCCATCGACGACGACCCGTAGCTGCTGAACCTCTCTCTCTGCGATGTCAGCTAGGCGTTGAGCGCTCTCACCAGCTACGAATCGGCTGGAGCCAGCTCTAGTTTGTGCCATGAGCTTAGCACCATGGCCAAGCCCACGCACATATCCAGAACGGGTGCCAAGCACCTCGCTCAGGATTTCTGGCTCACTCCACTGACTACCATCGGGAGTGGGCTGACTGCGTATGGTGTCCATCACCGCCTGTAATGAAAAGATATGAAATTTCATAAAAAATGACATGAATGACATTATTATGAATCAATGTGCAATTAAATTTTACAAAGTAAAGATTTATACCCAATGCTCACTGGCTCTAGGATGAACCCAAGATCCCGTCGCCTGCCGACAGTGAGTCCCTCTGTAGAGGTCTACTGGTCCAGGCTCCTGGCCGGTGACGGAATCCCACTGCGCAATCGAAAGGAAAAAAGACTTATAATAAATGTCAATCAAAATAATATATTAACTTAATAATCATCAATAATTTCTTACCATGTCGTAACGATGTCGTACAAATGACTTTGAACCAGCTACGTGGTTCACTTGTAACTTTTCCCTGTTCGCAGAATTTATTCTACTCCTTTTCTGAACACATTATACAAAATACATTTCTATTAATTGCGAAATTAATTGCGAATTTAATTGTTACCGTAAGATATCGTACATGTAAATATTACTTAAAAAGCCTCCGACGAAAATCTCTCGCAGAGTATCCGCCAGTCGTCTGTACTAACGTATGGCGGTGCGGACAGTACGGCCTCATCGTGTGTCCTGCACCGCTTGTACCGCTGGTGCTAACTCTCTGCGGTACTCCTTGAACCGCTCCCTAATCATGTCGTCGACGGCATGAGAAATGTAGGGAACATTCAAATCGAATTCAAATTTATCCTGCAGTTTCGTAAATAATAAATTAAGGCAATAAACTTATTAACAATAGGACTTAACCGTAAATGAACTTTCACAAAAGAAAA
The DNA here is from genome assembly GCA_003013855.2 of Liriodendron chinense. Lineage (NCBI taxonomy): Eukaryota > Viridiplantae > Streptophyta > Magnoliopsida > Magnoliales > Magnoliaceae > Liriodendron > Liriodendron chinense. Next base: position 7,161,492 of record ML058368.1, read on the forward strand.
TTTTAATTTACTAAACTTTACCTGAAGGCACTGACGGATGAGCTGTCGCACATCATCTGTCACGTCAGTCCAACGGGGGGTGGTGGCGGGGATCAGAGATCGGCATAGGACACCGACCTCAGACGTAAACAATCTGGCACTGTCCCCAACAGGTCTAAGGCAGTCCTGTGGGAACTCTACCTCCACCCTACCCTCACGCGTAAGTCGCTCTAAAACTAACCCACGCGTGGGTCCACGTCCTCGTCGGCTGGTAGAAGATGCTGCTGCGAAAAGATATATGTAAGTAACAATATAAACAGAAATCACTAAATAAATGTCTAGACTTACATGCAGTGCCCGGTGTATGCTGAACCAAAGGATCAGATGACTGTGATGCACCGTGCGACGTCGATGCTGTCTGCGTCGCATCACGGGTGGAAGGGGTAGATCCAGTGCGCGAACGACCTGATCTCCCACCTGGTGCCATGACTGAATATATCTGAAATACAAACTTATAAATTTAAACAATGTCAATGCAAGTTTATGAACATCATTGCAGAGTGAATTTGTGCTTATGCTTAGAGAAATGATAAAAATATGATTAGACCATTACACTATAATGCAAGCAGAATATAATAAAACCATAAACAGAATATAATAAAACCGTAAACAGAATATAAAAGTTGAAAAATCCATTACACATTGTCATTCTATATTAAATATATATATCTCATTGTAATACAAATCAACTTCGGATCAACTATCCGAAATACTCCCTGCGTAAGTTATCGTACGCTGCAGATGTATATGTCAAGCTGTATGAAGCACTCGACATTGTTACAGCCAATATGCCAGTCACAATAGGAGAAATCTGATCTCTCGGGACTCCATTCAGATGTGCAAGTGATAATGTCGCATCTTCCATACGAAGTTTTCCGCGGTTATATTCCTCAATCAGGTCCGGAATTTCTTTGAGATTGTATAATCTTTCATCTGAGTCATCGTCTTCCTCCGTACATTTCTCGACCAGACCGGGTATCTCTCTGGCCCTACCAGAAGAATATAGGGCCGGAAAGTCCATCCGCAACAACTGATGAAGTATGCTGCGTGCTTCCGCTACGCTCCAGTTTGTGGAGGACATGATCAGAAAATGACTTAACTGTAAATGTAGATTATCAACAAGTCAATTCAGGAAAAAAATCATGACTTGTAAAACATATATACATGTAATAATCAAATTAATCAAATTGAAAAATTACATGTAAATCTTGTATACATTTAATAATCGTCGTCTGAATCATTATCGCTTATGACTCTTTCTTCTTCACCATCACTATCGCTGATCAGAATTTTCTCTTCATCGTCTGCAACGTTGTCATCGATGAAAGCGTTATCATCTCTAACAATGTCATTTATGATTGAGGCATCAACATGATCAGGTGGCACATCATCTCTATTCAATTGCACCACATCAATATCAACATTTGGATCATTCCCTCTATCCCAAGATGGCATGTCTTCTTGGTATGCTTGTTCAACTGACGACGTTCTATTACTCCCTTCATCGTTATCTTAACGTCTACTTCGGAAACGTCAAATATGTTCGTGGGTTTTATTTTCTGCACCACATGCCAAGAGCCGCCTAACTTGGTGTCAGCGAGGTAGAATACTTGTTCGGCTTGGCCGGCTATGATAAATGGGTCATCTTAAACCACTTTCGAGATAAATTTACGCTCGTGAAGTAATTATCAGTCTGTATTCCCAACTTTTTATTTCAATGTCCCACCAATCGCATTTAAATAAGTACACCCGCTTTCTCATACAATAACTCAGCTCAATAATATCCGTCAAAACGCCATAAAAATCAATTTCGACCTCCTCATGTGTTCCCTTCACAACCACACCACTATTTTGTGTGGTCCTATATTTCTCACGCTCCTCAGTGTGGAACCGAATCTCGTTTACAATACAACCTGTATATCTAGATACACGTCTATCAGGGCCACACGTCAGTGAGTAGAGCGCATCAGACGCATCCGCAGAGTTGCTAGCGCACAACATCTTCATCTATCATCACGTACAGAATATAAATGTACGTTTAGGCATTTAAAATTACGTGTAAATATTGTGCAATACAACAATATTGTAAGTGTGGTGAGATAGAAGGTAAATTAATCTTACACGTTTTGCAAACCATTCTGGAAACAAATCCTGATGCATTCGATCATAATTTGTAGGGTGTTGGGACTTCATCTCCTCGATGTGTTCGCTATACACAATTGGTACGTTGTAAGCAAGAAATTTTGAGATTAAAACTGTCTGTAGATATACAATAATTATGTGCGAAGACTTACTCCAAGTACGACTCTATTTCTTCACAGTTATGCAACACATACCACCGCGCCTTCGCAAGATCCCGAGGGTCCATATCCTGAAACGTCGGCGATCCTAAAGGACGGACGTTATGTGCGAATACAGATATGAGTCCTTGTTCATGCTCCTACCCTGCATCGGCATTACGATCTTCTCGGTTGAATCTAGTCTCTATGCCACGAAGATACATGGAGCAAAATGTCAGGCACTCATTATCAATGTACGCCTCAGCAATGAATCCCTCTGGACGTGTCTTATTCCTCACATATTGTTTTAATGTGTGAAGGTATCTGTATACAAAATCAATATGTTTAGGACATGAAAACATGGATATACGTAGTTTATGGAATGAAAAAAAAATTATGATCATTGTTCTATCACCTTTCGATCGGATACATCCAACGATATTGTACTCCCGGACGTTCGAAGCGAAGCACGCCATTCACTTAGCGATCCACATGGTACTGTAGCTTTTTGGCTCCACCTTTTTAAGAAAGTTCAAACGTTTCCTAATGCTGTTATAGGAAGAGGTCAGCAAATTATTGGAGATGTAAGTTTCTAAAGCTTGTGTTCTAGGAATTTCTTATAGGGGTTGAGTTAGTCGTGTAACATCCAAAAGTCCAAGCCCTAACCTAAAGCCCAATCCAAAAGTATAAACCCAGATCCAAATACAATCCACTTACCTAAGTCCATATCCACATCCAAATCAAATTCACTAAACTTAAATCCTAATCCGAATCCATATATATCCAACTCTAAAAGCCCAAGCCCTAGCCCAAAGCCCAATCCAAAAGCACAAACCCAATTTCAAATCCAATCCACTTACATAAATCCTTATCCACATCCAAATCAAATCTATTAAACTCAAATCCTAATCCAAATCCGTATCAACTCTAAAAGCTCAAGCCCTATCGCAAAGCCCAATCCAAAAGTATAAACCCAGATTCAAATACAATCCACTTACCTAAGTCCATATCCACATCCAAATCAAATTCACTAAACTTAAATCCTAATCCGAATCCATATCCAACTCTAAAAGCTCAAGCCCTAGCCCAAAGCCCAATCCAAATGCACAAACCCAATTTCAAATCCAATCCACTTACCTAAATCCTTATCCACATCCAAATCAAATCCATTAAACTCAAATCCTAATCCAAATCCGTATCCAAACCTAAAAGCCCAAGCCCTAACCTAAAACCCAATCCAAAAGTATAAACCCAGATCCAAATACAATCCACTTACCTAAGTCCATATCCACATCCAAATCAAATTCACTAAACTTAAATCCTAATCCGAATCCATATATATCCAACTCTAAAAGCCCAAGCCCTAGCCCAAAGCCCAATCCAAAAGCACAAACCCATCCCTGTGCGCTCTTTGCTATTATCTAGAGCAGCAATTATTTCACTTTTAAGTGTTTATCATTCATTGGTGGGAGGTGATTATGGCAAAGTGGAGAAGGTGGAAGAAGGTCTTGCAAAAGATGGAGACGAAGAGGATCTTAAGTACACAAGTAAAAGCTTTAGCTCAAAATGTATGTATGTCTCCTCACAAAGCACGAAGAGTCATTGATCAGATTCGTGGGCGTTCCTACGAGGAAACACTTATGCTACTGGAACTCATGCCTTATCGAGCATCTTATCCCATTTTTAAATTGGTTTATTCTGTAGCAGCAAACGCTAGTCACAATAAAAGTTTTAACGAAGCTAATTCAGTCATTAGTAAAGCCGAAGTCAATGGGGGTACTATCGTGTTGAGTGACGACTAGCACTGATGTGTTTCACGATCCATGAACAGTTTTCACTAGTATGCTACGACTGCAATTCCATGAAGAGATAGGTGTGGTAAGAGGAGGCATCTATATAGATGTATGCTATGTAAATACTTAGTGGTGCCTGTTACCTAGACAATCAGCTGGTTTACACCTATTGTCCCGACGGTCCTGGAGCTGAATGTATGATCTACTGATCCAAGTGTTAATAACAGGTATGGGTTATATGGTCAGTCCGAAAGTATGTTAGCTCAATGATTACGATCAGCCAGCTTTTCATAGGTAAAGTTTAGGTTAGGTGAATGGATTTAGGAATAGGTGTAGGTTTAGTTTAGGTAATTTGAGTTTAGGATTAGGTTTAGGCATAGGTTGAGATTTTTGGGTTCGGGATAGCGTTTCGGGTTAGGTTTTCATATTTGGGTCTAGGTTTATGTTAAGTGAATGGATTCAGGTATAGGTGTAGGTTTAGTTTAAGTGATTTGAATTAGGATTAGGCTTAGGTATAGGTTGAGATTTTCGGGTTCGGGATCGGGTTTCGGGTTAGGTTTTCATGTTTGGGTTAAAGTTTAGGTTAGGTGAATGGATTTAGGAATAGGTGTAGGTTTAGTTTAGGTACTTTGAGTTTAGGATTAGGCTTAGGCATAGGTTGAGATTTTCGGGTTCGGGATAGCGTTTCGGGTTAGGTTTTCATATTTGGGTCTAGGTTTATGTTAGGTGAATGGATTCAGGTATAGGTGTAGGTTTAGTTTAAGTGATTTGAATTTAGGATTAGGCTTAGGTATAGGTTGAGATTTTCGGGTTCGGGATCGGGTTTCGGGTTAGGTTTTCATGTTTGGGTTAAAGTTTAGGTTAGGTGAATGGATTTAGGAATAGGTGTAGGTTTAGTTTAGGTAATTTGAGTTTAGGATTAGGTTTAGGCATAGGTTTGGATTTTCGGGTTCGGGATTGGATTTCGGGTTAAGTTTTCATATTTGGGTCTAGGTTTATGTTAGGTGAATGGATTCAGGAATAGGTGTAGGTTTAGTTTAAGTGATTTGAATTTAGGATTAGGCTTAGGTATAGGTTGAGATTTTCGGGTTCGGGATCGGGTTTCGGGTTACGTTTTCGTGTTTGGGTTAAAGTTTAGGTTAGGTGAATGGATTTAGGAATAGGTGTAGGTTTAGTTTAGGTGACATGAGTTTAGGATTATGTTTAGGGCATAGGTTTGGATTTGCGGGTTCGGGATCGGGTTTCGGGTTTGGTTCTCGTGTTTGGGTCTAGGTTTAGGTTAGGTGAATGGATTTAGGAATAGGTGTAGGTTTAGGTTAGGTGACATGAGATTAGGTTTAGGGCATAGGTTTGGATTTGCGGGTTCGGGATCGGGTTTAGGGTCGCATTTTCGTAGCTTATAGGGTCTAGGTTTAGAGTTAGATGAATTGAGTTTAGGTTTCGGTTTAGCCATAACTTATAGGTTTTAGTTTTAGGTTTATGGTTTCGGGTTTAGGGTGTAGGTCTTGGAGACTCAAGCAACTAAAGGATAGCTCCGACGCACATCCGGGTCTGCTCCACACAAAGCGGGCCTGTCCAAATGGCCAGGCCACCCATATTGCTGTCCATAGGAAATGGACAGCTTCATCATCATGGTCATAACAGAGGTTCCCACCTTCCAGGGACCCCCGCTCAACACCCGGATAGCTCCGACGCACATCCGGGTCTGCTCCATTAATTTCGAGCTAATACATAAACACGGGCCTGTCCAAATGGCCAGGCCACCCATATTGCTGTCCATAGGAAATGGACAGCTTCATCATCATGGTCTAAACCGCGGTTCCCACCTTCCAGGGACCCCCGCTCAACAACCGGATAGCTCCGACGCACATCCGGGTCTGCTCCATTAATTTCGAGCTAATACATAAACACGGGCCTGTCCAAATGGCCAGGCCACCCATATTACTGTCCGTAGGAACAGGACAGCTTCATCATCATGGTCTAAACCGCGGTTCCCACCTTCCAGGGACCCCCGCTCAATATCAACATCAATCAACTACTCTTAATCACAAGTATCATGTTCGTCATCTAATTTGCCACTAAATGATAATATAATAAAATCAGTCGCCCATCCAAGGATGGATAGATTGAAATGCTATCATTATTTCCATTTAAATGCCCAAGCCTAAATTTCGACAGCATCTCCCCCTATCTCTCCAGATATATTTATCTTACATTTAATTTCCACGTCAACTATCCACACATTGTGTGGATTAAATTGACAATGGAATTAAACATAAGAAACATATCTAGAGAGAATAGGAGAGTTACCGCACGAAACTAATGACAGAGCATGTAAATGACAAACAACGATAACATTCCAATCTATCCAACCTTGGACTGTCCAACAGGACAATTTGGCAGATTTCTATACCTCCAAAACACACTTTATCTATGCTCGGCAATATAGAAATCTCCAAATGGGCTAACTGATTCTATTATACTACCATTTGTGGACAAAAAATAACTATTAATAATAAGCCAAATACATCCACAACATACATCCGCATAAATCAACCACGGGTAGCTCCGACGCACATCCCGGGTTTGCTCCATCAATATTTCCAGATACACAAGCACATAAAATGACAGAATCATCAACACCATGAATCAAGTCTAATCAAATACCTAATGACTGCTACTTTCTCAACAAATAAGTATGTATGGGGCCCACCATGGGAATCGGATTGCGTGCAGAGTAACTCTGCACGCTCTTATCATGTAGAGTAAATTCAGTTGGGCCCACCTAGAATGTATGTGATTTATCTATTCCGACCTTATGTTTTTTCAGCTCATTTTAGTGGTTGAGCCCAAAATTTAAGCATATCCAAATCTCAAGTGGACCATGCCATGGGAAACCGTGGGAATAATGATTTCCACCATTCCCAGGACCTACAGTGATCATTATTTGTCATCCAACCTGTTCATAAGATCACATGGATATGGATGAAGGGAAAACACAAATATCAGCTTGATCCAAAACTTCTGTGTCCTCTAAGAATTTTTCAATGATAGACATTCAGTTCACACTTGTGCTATGGTCCACTTTAGATTTTGATATGCTTCATTTTTGGGCACCAGCGGTTCCCATCTTCGGGGGCCCCACAGCCAGTGGACAGCGACGTGGGCCCCACAACCAGTGGACAGCGATTGTGGGCCCCACAGCCAGTGGACGGCGACGGTGGGCCCCACAGGCAGTGGACAGCGACGTGGGCCCCACAAGCAGTGGACAGCGACGTGGGCCCCACAGCTAGTGGACAGCGACCGTGGGCCCCACAGCCAGTGGACAGCGACATGGGCCCCATAGCCAGTGGACAGTAACGGTGGGCCCCACAATTACGTATTTCATTTTTTTTTAATTTGTAAAACAAAATTTTGGATTTTAAATTTTTAAATCCCTAATTAGGAATTTTAATATTGAAATCCCTAATTAGGGGATTTTAATTTCGAAATCCCTAATTAGGGATTTAATAAATCAGTGGGCCCCACCAAATTGTAGACAGCTAAGGTGGACCCCACATGCAATGGACTATGGAAAGCGACGGTGGGACTCACATGCAATGGACGATAGAAAGCGACGGTGGGACCCACCAACATGCATTGGACAACGATGGTGGGACCCACATGCATTGGATTTTGGGAGTGGGCCCCACAATCAACAACGAGGAGAGAGGGAGAGAGGGGAAATGGAGCAAGAAGAATGGGGGAGAGGGTTACCGGAGGAGGCGGCGGCGTACGGAGGTCGGTGGAGGCGAGTGGCGACCGGCGACACTGGTCTGCTGGGGGGGGTGGTCGGCTGAGGCGGTGGGCCGCCGGTGACGTTGACGGCCGGCGGTCAGAGATGAGAGAGAGGGGTGGGCCGGCAGCACGCGCGCGAGAGAGAGAGAGGAGAGAGAACAGAGCGAGAGCGAGAGAGATGGAGAGAAATGAGGGAGGCCCGATCGGGTAAGTGAAATGAAAGACTTTTACCGACGAAAATTTTCGTCGGTAAAAGCAGATTTTTCGTCGATAAAAGTCCTCTTTTTCACTTGGGCGGGAATCAAATATTATTACCGACAGGCAATAATCGTCGGGAAAAATGACTTTTACCGACGAAAACTTTCGTCGGTAAAAGTCCTCAACTTACGCAGATACCACACATTATTACCGACAGGCAATAATCGTCGGGAAAAATACTTTTACCAACGAAAACTTTCGTCAGTAAAAGTCCTCTTCATTAACTTACGCAGATACCACACATTATTACCGACAAACAATAATCGTCGCAAAAAAAAAAGACTTTTACCGACGAAAATATTCGTCGGTAAAAGCCAAATTATTTTTAGCGACGGGTAGTTTCGTCGGTAATAAACTTTTTACCGATGAAATCATTATTTCGTCGGTAAAAGTGTGTACTAAATGTATTTTACCGACGATTATTTTATTTCGTCGGGGAAAATGGCTTTTTACCGACGAAAATAATTTCGTCGGTAATACTTTCGTCGGCAAAACACCGTTTTCTTGTAGTGCATACGTACCAAAATCGAAATGTGTACTGAGTTACTTAATAAGCTTTTATCGTACTGAGTAAACTTTGTTGGGCCCACCATGAATGTGTGTGGTTTATCCACATGCCATATATCCGCTTTTCCAAGCCATTTTAGGGGTTGAGCAAAAAATTGAAGAATATCCAAAGCTCTAGTAGACCATAACATAGGAAATCGTGGCAATAATGATTTCCACGGTTAAAACCTTCCTAGGGCCCACAATGATATTTATTTGTCATCCAACCCACTCATAAGATCACACAGATATAGATGAAGGTAAAAAACAAATATCCGCTTGATCCAAAGCTTCAATGGCCCCCAAGATTTTTTCAACGGTAAATGTTCAATTCACACTCTGTTGTGGTCCACTTAAACTTTGGATATGCTTCAATTTTTGCATTAAGCCCTAAAATTATCCAATAAAATGGATGGATGGAGTACTGGATAAATTACATAAGTCACAGTGGGCCCCACATAGTTTACTCGATATATTGAGTTACTCACTACGCAATCTGATTCCATCCGTATCACCTTCAGGTGGGGCCCACAGCATGCATGATGTGGCCAAAATCTAAGGGTGGATCCAGACTTTCCATTTCACATGTTTGGCCCTCCAAATGATGAGTGGAAGATCTTAACTCCTCTCTTGCCCTGTGTAACTAACAAAGATGTTAGCCTTACTCAATTCCCCTATGAAAGTGAATATGTGGGCCCTTACTCAACTATGAATTGAATTGATGATTTGGAAAGAAGTGTTTTTATATCATTAATAGAAGCCTACAGCCAAAAATATCATAGATAAGAGACTCCACTCACCTCAAAGAAGAATTAATTTTATAAAATCAATCATTATAAAGAACTTATATTTTCCTTTTCATATCTTAATAGCCCTAGAACCAGTCATTAGTCGTTCAATTGCTTGCTACTCATGTGTTTGCTTTCTCTTAACAATAGGGCCCATCTGCTTACCTATCAATATTTGCAAAGAGGTAGGGCATGTTTTGATAAGAAAAGAAAAAAATTAGTTCTATCACAGCCACTTAAACATGACATTAGAAATTAGTTCTATTAAGACTACTTAAACATGACATCATGGATGACCAAACGGGAAACTCGAAAAGACACATTTTACATCTCACGTCTTTCATCCTCATGATGTGAAAATGAAAGATGCATTGGATCAAGTGTCTTCTCTAGAATGCCTGATTAGATCATTTCCTGATTTTTATGTTTCCTCCATAACTATGAATTTTAGTTGTTTATATATTAATGGGAACAATCAAAAAAATCTTTTTTATTTAGCTACTTTTTTATTTTCTAATTAAAAGTTGAAACATACTTTTAGAAAAAAAGTGTTGGGAATAAAATTTAAAATTTTTAAAAATATCGATTAAAATTATAAAATAATTTATTTTTAATAAAAATTAGTAAGTCGAGAAATATAAAAACTAACAACTAAATTTTGTTTTGATAATCTCATGCTCGCTATTTTTCAGAGTTCACCTATACATGTAGCTACATGTACTAAATTGTGACCAGCTTGACCCCACCATTATGAAGCCCTAATGAAAGAAAATTGTAGAAGGGACGATGCATCAAGTAGACCACATGGGTGGAAAAAAATGAGTGGTTTGGAAAACAACAACTAATGACATGTAAGAAAGTTGGGACATGTGGCCACAAGCAGAGAATGGAGATGGAGATGTGCCGCATATATGCGAGCATACCATGCCCAAAATTTTGGCTAGTGACTAATTAGGTGGGCCATATGTGTATGAGAAAACGGATGGAGAAGACAATGGTCAATATTCAACATACAAGTGTGACCATCAAATGAGTGGACCAAACTATTTCTTGGGTGTTAATTGCGGGCCCTTCTGATGGAATAGCTTTGATCTTTCACACATGTTCCATGTGTCACGGTACACATACTAATGAGGCATCTCATACACCATAATTACCAAAATCGAAGTGTGCACTGAGTTACTCAGTAGGCTTTTATCCTACTGAGTAAACTTTGTTGGGCCCACCATGAATGTGTGTGGTTTATCAATGCCGTCTATCCGCTTTTCCAGGCCATTTTAGGGGTTGAGCAAAAAATATGAAGAATATCCAAAGCTCTACTGGACCATAACATAGGAAACTGTGGCAATAATGATTTCCATAGGTTAAAACCTTCATAGGGCCCATAGTGATGTTTATTTGTCATCCAACTGTTCATAAGATCACATAGATATGGATGAAGGTAAAAATAAAAGCCAAATATCAGCTTAATCCAAAGCGTCAATGGCCCCCAAGATTTTTTAAACGATAAATGTTCAATTCACAATGTTGTGCGGTGCACTTAAAGCTTTGGATATGCTTCAATCATTGCATCAAGCCCTAAAATTATCCTGTAATATGGACGGACGGAGTACTAGATAAACTACATAAGTCACAGTGGGCCCCACATAATTTACTCGGTATACTGAGTTACTACTACGCAATCCAATTCCATCCGTACCACCTTCAGGTGGGGCCCATCGCATGCATGATGTGGCCAAAATCTAAGGGTAGATCCAGACTTTCCATTTCGCATGTTTAGCCCTCCAAATGATGAGTGGAAGATCTTAACTCCTCTCTTGCCTCTGTGACTAGCAAAGATGTTAGGCCTTACTCAATTTACCTGATGAAAGTGAATACGTGGGGCCATTACTCAACTCTGAATTGAATGGGTGATTTGGAAAGAAGTGTTTTTATATCATTAGTAGAAGCCTGCGGCCACAAATATCATAGATAAGACTCCACTGAGCCTCCAAGAAGAGTTAATTTCAGTAAAATACATCATTATAAAGAACTTATATTCTCCTTTTCGTATCTTAACAGCCCAGGAGCCAGTCATTACTCGTTCAGTTGCTTGCTATTGATCATGTGTGTGCTTCCTGTTAACAATAGGGCCCACCTGCTGAATGGCCAGATCTTGCAGACCCTCTATTTAGTGCTCCTTTTTCTCCATATACGTGAAGCCCACCTGAGTATGAGGTGTCCTAAGTTCATTGGCCAATGACATATACACGTTCGGCCATCCTGATGAACGGCTGGGATCTCCCAAAAACTTGCAACTTTAGCATTTTGAATTATATGTCCTATTGCACGTATGAGGATCATGGTTCGAGATACAGATGATTGATCTGAAAGAACACAACAATTAATGGCTAGTGCCTAAAAAATATCCCAGATCAGACAATCCAAGCCTTCTAATTAGTAGCCAAAAGATACGTACGGCTGTTGGAAAAAACACAACAACCTTCCACAAAAATAGCCACAGATGAGATGGTTATTCAGTTGTTTACCATCAATGATCTGGCCTGTCCGCATCAACGGTCTGGATGACTGGAATCAGGCCGACCCATTCATGGCCAACTTGGCACTGTCAGAATCTGGGCCACCGTCCACACTTGTTAGATGGGTGAGACCCAAGAATCAAGCCGACCCATTCATGAAGTGGGCCATTTTCCAAACTTGAACATGCCGCTGCCACAAAAGTCAAGCAGATGTTGGGCCAAACGTACAAGTCGAATATATACGGTTGATATTCACCCTCCTTTAATTCAGTATACTATTGTTTGATACAAAAGGTTCTGAGCCGGCCAACTACCAAATAGCACGTACACGTCCACTCATTAATGTGAAAGGAGCCCAGCTCCTGTTGCCGACATTTCGAAGCAAAGCTTGACTCCTATGTTTGTTTTGCTGGTGACTCCTCAACCGTACACGTGGCATAGTTGATCCGCAATCCACACTGTCCAAATTGCTGACCCAGCTCAGGATGGAGCATGGTTGAAATTTTACACTGAAAGATAATATTAGTCATCTGAATTTTATCTAAGTATCTGGACCGTTCACTGTGTTAGAATTGCTTGATCGGTTCGATTTTAGAGATTTTCTGCATCCAGAATGGGATTTTACAATTTGGATGGTCTGGATGGCTGTACATTAGTGATAGATTTGAGAAAGATGAGTCACCACCATTTTCTAAATGGTGTTAAACCAACATAGAAATTGTGTAATTCCATACGTAATCGCACCTCATGCAGATGTCATCAGTAGCTAGCTGAAGAAACTCTGGAGGATATTGGAATGCCACGTGTACATGGTTCACATCTATTTCCTTTTCAATGCTGATGTGAAAGAAACAGATTGCTAGGGTTGTACTCTTCGCCCAGCGTGAATGAATGAGGACCGTCCATGCATTGGATCCTACCATTTATGGTTCTTGTTTATAAACCCTCAACCCAGTCACCGTCTGCTGTCTTCACCACCGGTTTGCAGGTGACTGATCAGATGGAGGAGTCATCCAATCAATCTTGTCTTTCGAATTGCAGGAAATCCAAGGTCGGCACTCTAAATGGACGGTCCAGATTCACATATACCGTCCATGTCCACGTGTGCAGTAGAGAGGGAGCTATTAGGATGAGTGCTCCTTGCCCCACCTGGTGAACCATAAAAACATGCACTATTTAAAGTTGGACCATCGATCATTTTCCTTCTCAACCGTCCATTCAATGACCACAAATCACGTGGCTAGAATATTCATGATTATCAAACCATCTCCATCTACAACAGAACCTATGACTCACATGGCCAGAATTGAGATGCATGCATACAACATGTTCAAGTGATGCATGTGTGAGTATGATCAACCATACAACCTAACAAAGTATCATACAAGAATAATACAAGATTAATCAAGGAACCAAGACAAATCTCAACCGTCCATGTCCAAACTAAGGCCATTGCCATTACCATTTTTAGGTTTTCTCTTTTAATGGAGTGTACCATGCATTTAAGAATGGGGTTAACCTACTTGGCTGCATATATTTATACCATTTATTTGAGATGGCCCACCTAGCTAAATCGCCACCCACTTCATTGAAATTTGATAATTCAGTGGAAAAGTCTATGCACGGTTTCAAAGCTCTCATGAGAGCTTTTTACCTTTAGTTTCAAAGGCAGTATGCATACATCCTCACTTACAGGACAATTATATACACTGGACCACTTGAAGTGGGAAGGTGGGCCCCAAAACAATCCCAACCCACATGGTCCACCACAATCGCAATATGGGAAAAAAAAAAAAGTAAAAGTAAAATCAGATTGGGACAAAGTGAGAGGGTTAAAATCAACTAAAAAATCATTTAGCCAAATCAAGGAAAAAGAAAAGGATCTACCTTGCTTTCTACCTCAGTCGTCTTTTCAATTCAACAAAACCAAGATTATCTTCAACATGGGTTTTTGAGATGGTGACTTGGATTGACTCGTTCAATCTTGAGTTGAGTGGCCACTCACCCAAGTCGGGTCAACTTGGGCATATTTTCAAAGGTGACTCAGCGGTACTGAACAGGATCATGTCTGAGTCGACCGGTGATTTTTATTCTTACAAAATAAGTAATTATGCTCCCTTAATGATATTTATGAGGGACATGCACATCATGCTTTGTATGATCTATGGTGGGAGATTGAGTTTTCCTATCAACTTATTCTCAAATTTTGGATTTCTTTCTCCTCTTTTGATCTTATCTTATCATAAATTAAAGGCAAATAGAAATACTCAACTATACTTGAACATAAGTAAGCCAAAACAAGCAAAATCTGCCGAAATGGGATGTTAATTGGTTGGCGGAATCCTATTTTGTCTGCATCGCCACTCCACCTGTCAGTTGTAATCTATGAATTTAGTTAATTAGATGCTCAGAACCTTCTAATTTGTGCCTGATCAATATCCTTTATTAACCGTCCATTATAGATGAAAGGCATTATCACCGTAGTCGTCTAGTTGGATATATGGTTATTAGTCTATGGACCATCCATGAATGGGCCCCACTAGACTTGTTGTCCTGAAAGGGCATGATAATTGTTCTAAGCAATTGAGAGCATATTAGCTAATTTTGGATAAAGTTGTGTAATGGTTCTCTCTCTAGTAAATGAGACGAATTTTAGACACTTCATGGTCCTCTCTCTAGTAAATGAGACATGCGTTTTAAACACTTCATCTCTTTCATGACTTAAAAATTCCCTCTCCCTCTCTCTCTCTCTCTCTCACATGTGCCGGAGAGTCACACATTTGACTAGTTACATATTTTGTTCCGTGTGGATTCAACTATCACATTTATACTAGTGGGCATAATGAAAGAAATCATGTGAGGAAGTGTCACATTTGACTTGTTACATATTTTGTCTGGCGTGGATTGGACCAAAGGTAAATGTGATGATGGCATATGCTTGCAAAATATGGACTACAACATTCATTAAGTTACACTTTATGCTACTTCTTAGCAAAGCAATATTCAAACAGAGAGGACAGACTTAAAAAGTTAAAAAGGAAATGTTCATAAAACCCAAAGTGTCAAAGCCCCAGCAGCTTACGTTCCTTTGACGGTTCATATTTCCTATGGACCTCGTAGCTTTGTAGAATATATGATTGTTGGAGTGTTAAATTCCCTTGATATATATTGATACA
Organism: Liriodendron chinense; assembly: GCA_003013855.2. NCBI lineage: Eukaryota > Viridiplantae > Streptophyta > Magnoliopsida > Magnoliales > Magnoliaceae > Liriodendron > Liriodendron chinense. The sequence continues at coordinate 7,176,667 of ML058368.1, forward strand.
CCATCATCTAACAGCTCAAGCTTTTAGAAAAAGTGGTTGTTTATTTTGGTATCAGAGCAAAATGTCTTATGTTTGAATCTCAGAAGTAATAAATATGTCATTGGTATATATTCTCCCACACGAAGGGCCAATGTACACAAAAGCATATTGGATCACCAATATTATTGGCCTGAAACTTTGAGAAATGAGTTACCATTTTATAAGAACCTAATCAAACCATGTGACATCAGGAAAAAGCAATAGTTTATCCAAAATGAGTTCATATAATTCAAATACCATAGAATTACAAGTAATAAAACTCCATTCTCAATTTGAGAATAAAAATGTAAAAAATTAGATTTTTATAATTTTCTCATTTACCGATTCAATTGTTGATTTATTAGCTACAAATTCATGTCAATGCACAAAAATCATGCATAGACGTTGCATTCCATGCTAATATCTTTTTTTTAAATGAAGTTTTATGGAATTTTTTGTCACCTTTGAGTCCAAACTTTGATTCAACAAAAACTAAGAGTTGTCCAAATCACTTAAATAACAAAATTAGTAAAAACAAAATCTCCAAAAAAATGATGATTTTTTTTTCCAATTTTGTCACGTATGTTGTGCATTTTATAAAAGTATCCTAGGTGTTGGCAATATTGTTGCTGGTATAGTAGGTACCAGGAAATTTTTATACTATCTAGACACCAAAATATTAATGTTGGTATTTCCAAATATCACCAATAATATCATATAAAAAAAAATCTGTGACATTTTAATGTTTATATTACTTGGGGTTCAATATTGCTAACCCTATGATACCTAATATCTCTGATATTTAAAACACTGCATGTTGGAATAGTATATATTAGGATTTTAGTTGTTGTGTTTGGGGTCATCTTTCAATGATCCAAACTGTTTATATATATGATAGGCCTTATCTTAGATAGGGGATAGTAAAAAATAAATACTTGGATTTGAATATTCAACCATTTAATCATTTAAATCTTCTCTGAATATTTTAATTTGAAAGTTTTTTCTCTCTATTTGGTAACCCCATTTATGGGAAGTCCACATCATGCAAACAATGTGGGTCATTGGAAGGACCCAACTCAATAGCAAAGTCCAAACATATCCTATTATAATAAGTTGGACGTATATTGTAGCAAAGCTGGCCAATAACTTGCCCAAGTAACCATTGTATGATGTTATCCAACGGGGCTACGTCGCATAGCGAAATGATATAGTCGACTAAGTATTGGTGCATACATGTGAATGTTTACAGTTACAAGTGAGTTTGCAGACGGATTGTAGTGGAATTGTTTCAATGTGCAGTTGCATGTACAAGAAAATGGTAGGCATAGTGTAGAGCAAGGGTGGATGCAGAGCATGAGTGGAGGTTGGTTCCCATCCCTTTTCTCTACTGATAGGGTTGCTCATGGTATTATTCTGCTTCAGATTTTGTATAGAGGTTGGGGAAGTTTTATGCTATATATTTTAATTTGTAGAGTTTGTTGTGTTGGGGTATATGATAGGCACGGCATCATCCTTTTTATGGTGCCCACCTAAAATCCGTAAATTTTCTCCAGATTTAACAAAGTTATATGAGGTGTGCTCCCACCTTTCTCCCAAAAAAAATAAAAAAGTATGAAGAAACCTTTATATGCACCCATTTGCATGTGGACTTGTCAGCATCTTAGCCTCAATCTAGATCTTCCAACAAGTTGATTCCACTTTCTACTAAAGTAAAAAGACAGAACTTAGATGGTTCGAAGCATCTATGACAAGAATTCAACAAGCGATCTCGTCAATTCATTATTACATGCCATGTATTAACTAGACAACCTTGATCATCCAATTATTATGATGTTCTCAAAACAACCTATGCAGAGTGATTTTAGCCAATGGAAGGTCCAGATAGAAGATTAAATTATATACACATGTCCAAATGCAATAGGTGCATGGAAAGGTTTTCGTACCCTTTTAATGTTAGGCTTTGCGACTCATTAGACCATTATTGACACATGTACACATATATTGAATTATATATATTCAAAAATTTAATGTTTAAATTTATATGTATGGATATAATCATTTTATAATAATGCATGCATATATATAGATATTTAGATTATAGTTGTCATAATGAGATGGGGTCAATATTCATCAATTAGAGGCTTGGGCCGTTTCTGTTAGACCACTGTAGTGATATGCATAATAGGAAAATACATATTGAAATGCATATACACATTAAATATACCTCCATCCTAATTTATGAGGTGATCAGGAAGTGATCACATAGAGATTGGTAGCGTTTGGCTCCATATCTAGCTAGATTGTCTAAGCTTATGTATTACAGTGAGAAACAATCATTTTTTTTTAAGGGTTAGTTCACACACTCCATTGTTAGTACACTCACCCACCCCTATTAGTCATATCACAATGTTAGCCACCCCCACTATTGGAATTGTTACCGTGACCTCAGTGTTGAAACGAGGCTATCTTTTGGATGGATCTTGCGTGATGATTGCATGAATGATCATTATGTATGGTATTTTCTTTTCGCATGTAACTAAGAATTAACATCCATGTTGGGCTTTCCTTTTACATGTACAATGATTTTTTTTTTTTTTTTTTTTTTTAAGGTGAATACACACTCTTACACCCACACACACCACATGGATTCTCGAACTCATGATCTCAAAGTTGAAACACGACATCTACCACTGAGCCATGAGTAGAGACTCAAAATGTACAATGAAAAATGACGACAGTAGTTATCCAAATCAAGATAATTTTAATCTTAAGAATTTTAAATTAGCATTCCGTGTAATGCTTTCACTTTCATTTTAACCAATCAGATCATTTGTCTTTAGTAGAAACTTTTTGTTTCCTGTAAAATGAATGGGAGATAAAATTGCCTATAAGAGATTATATGGTAAAACACATTCTTTGTTTGCCTTTTGGTTTTTCTTTTCAATTTTACTGTTGAAAGTATTTGTCAACATTAGGATGTCTGACAAATGACAATTAGGACCATAGAATAGATATCCACACATGACGTGGATTTCCTACCACTCATGTTACAAGGAGCCCATATAGCATAAACTCTGTGGAGCACATTATGATGTCTTTGTCCATTCGTTGTGCCAAATCATGCCGGGACCTGTGCCGGAAAATACGGCAGACCCAACAAACCTCAATGGCTAATTTCACAAGGAATATTGGAGTTGAAAGCGCTATTTTAATTTTCTTGGTACTTGCAAAAGGTACGTATGCCTGAATTTTAACTAACATACTAACACGAGCTGATAAAGCTGATGCAGTAATGACATCATAAAGTCTCGGTAACTTTCTAGCATCACGGATCACTCAATTACTAGGCATGTACGCAATGGGCATCCATTTTGACAACGTGAGTTAGACACGTGTCCAAGATATCTTATCCCTGCACAGCTTTGATTGTGAATAAATGGGCACTTGGCATCTATCTAGACTAGACAAGTGTCCAAGATAGCTTATCCCTGCACAGATTGCTTTGATTGAAAACAAGTGGGCCCTCAGGAAAACCCCACTGAACAGCAAAGAATCGCACAAGATTCGCAGATATTTTCATTGCCAAGAAAAAGGAAAGTTACCAGAGCTAGTAAATATAAAAACATTGAATTGCAAGTAGGCATCGCAATACAACTTTATAGACTTCTAATCAGATCATATTTTTGTTATTGTAATTAGTTCTTTCTTCTTCTTTTTTTATGTTATAGTAAGCTCCAATGCAACATGTCACCGCTTGAATGGATCACTCAACCCTGTCAAACCCATGTCCAAAACATTGGGACCCTACATCAAGTGGGCCCATCGGATCTTGCCCTGGCCCGAAAATGCAGTCTGGTGTCTGTAAGAAATGGATGGCTAGATAAGTCCATTTCTCTTCTACACTATGGCGAGCGAGACAAGTGGGTCAGCCAGATTTTTGGACTTTGGAATCCATGATGGAAAGGCCCACCTGATGGACGGACTGGATCTTGGTTATATTTGGGATGCACTTGTTAGTCCCTACTATGATTTTTGTAAGTAAATTTTTCTAGTTCGGATGTAGAGGATGAAACTGAGAAGGGTCCCAAGAGAGCAAACGGAGCCCCATACGAGGAAAGTCGTCTTGTAGCATTCAAATCCCATGCATTTGCCATTCCCTCCCTTTCCTTCTCTTTGGTAGAGAAGCGCCGCCGAGTAGCCGAAGAGAAGGGAGCCGATCGGGATGTTGGCGACGATGATGTTGTGGTTGATGCTGAAGTTCTTTGCACCGAACAGCTCGGATGTTGTGGAGACAGCGACGGACGTGATTGCGCCGGTGCATACGCCTATAATGGCAGTGCTGATGTATAAGGAGAGGTTGGTGGTGTTGAGGAGGAGGAAAAATGCTCCAGCCATTGGAGCCATGTATGTTGCTATGGATGCTGTTCTTGAGACCATGTATTTGTTCCTGAACACAAGAAGGATAATTTGAGAGAGAGAGAGAGAGAGAGAGAGATAGAGAGAGAGAGTTACTGTGAGTACCTGATCCTCTCTAGTTTGGATTTTTAATTATAATTACCTCCCCTCCTCCAAAATGATAGAGGAATCTGCAACGAATGATAAAGAGAGGAGTTTTTCTTGCCCCATCCATATGGGACCCACCATTATTTATAAACGGTATCTAACTCTTCTAATAGGGTCCACCATAAAGGGTAATCAAATCATTGAGTGGGCCACACTTACCCAAAAACCTAAAAATCGGTGGGCCACTTGGATCAGCCCCATTTTCGAGGTCTGCCATTTTCATGGTGGAGCGACCACCTTAAAAAACTAGAATGACATACAGGCAGTGCGGTAGGCCCACATGTGCACTTGTTCCCTTCAAGAGATGGTTAAAACGGTTAATGTTTCAAAGATAACATTGCTAAAAATCTGCATTGTAGGGAAAGGATTTGCAATAATCCAAATTAGAGGGGAGGTACTTGCAACAATCCAAACTAGAGGGAGGTGTTTAATTAGAGTCGTAATTCAGTAGAAGACTGCCTTTTGACTGAGAGAGAGAGAGAGAGAGAGAGCTTACTTGGAGAAAAGATAGTCCAAGAGAGATGGCATGAGACGACCAAAGAAGCCAAAGGAAGAAGCCAAGGAGACCAAACTAGAAGTCTTGGATAGTCCCCGAGATTCAGCTATCTGGCCCAGATTGTTCAAGAAAACCAACCCAAGTGTAGCACCAAACATGTATACAAAGAAATACAACCAAAACTCCACCCTTCTTACCATCTTTTTCACTCCAATCTCTTCTCTCACTCCCATCACACCATCTTCTTCAACCCCATCTCCTCCCTTCATATCAAACTCCACTACATCTCCACCACTAATCTCATCCATACTAAAACTATACACCCTCCTCTCCCTTTTGGTGGGCCATCTCCCTTCTAAACCATCTCTAATCATATTTATAGCCGGTATCACGAGCGGGGCAGCCAGAATGGCCCCCAGACCGACCGCATGGGCCATAGATGATAACCTGCTCGATAAAGGCCCAACAGTGCCGATCACGGCATAGATACCCGTCGCTATTGTTATAAAGAACATGGCCACAAACCCACCTCCCATTGGTGTGGGCTTCTCGTTCTTGATCTCTCTAACTAGTGGTGCAGTTACTATGGAAGCCGCCATCGGTACGACCGCGTTGAGGAGGAGGTACCCTTTAGCCTTCTTGATGGGCGATTCATGAAAGATCAAGTCGACCATGGAGGTGTAGATCTTCGCGCTTAATCCAAAATAGCTGGTCGATAGCCCCACAGCAATCTGGCTATCAGATGGGAAGTTCTGGATTGTCGCCACATAACAAACCGTATTGATCCAACAAATGCTATTTCCAGCCAAAACACACAGTAGAAAGATTTGCCAGTAAGGTAGAGAAGTGATTGTGTTCACAAGGAATAGGTATTGCACCCCATAACCAATCAACCCAAGAACGGCGCCGATCACAAGGACAAGCCAAAGCGGGAGGTGGGCCGCAGCGATGCCCGAAAACCATCCGAAGAGCTTGCCGGCGTCGGAGGCGAAGGCGAGGTTGTTGAGTTGCACTTGGGAGATAGAGAGAAGACGCTTTAGTTCAGAGGAGTATGCCGGGAAATCGGAGTTTGTAGCGTTGATGGATTGGAGCCAGATGATGGCCACCAAGCTCAGCCACTGAAGGGAAGTAGAAGAAAACATGATTGAGATTTCCTTAGTGATTCTTGGCCAGGATTGTTGGGTTTTGATGGCTAGGATTGGTGGAAAATAATGAGAGTTATTAATGGAGGTGATGAACGTTGTGGCTGAAACACATGAAATGTGGTTTCTTGTTGGCCACCATCTTAAATACAATGAAAGATGCTGATTGTTGCCGTAGGAAAACTAGCTCAAGTGTCTTATAAACTTGTGCACTGCAGTATATATATCAAAGCTCCTACTACATACATACGTGCATACATACATACACGTGTGGAGTCGCATGTGCTTTTTGTATGCTAGCACTTGTACTGAGAAATGATGCGTGTGTAAATGGGTGTATCACTGGGTGATCATGAAATGGGCCCACAACTTTGAGGGAGGTGTGGGACCCACTTAGCCTTGTAGAGGTGGTGGTGGTAGTGGTGCCTTCATTGGATAAAAAAATAGTCGGCGATCCTCTCCGCGTGCGTTGATGATATCTAAAGCGTATCACATACGCTTATTCATGCATATGTATGCATCAGTCCACGTCCATACTTACGGACAGGAATCTCCACAACACCTGATGTAAGCATTGCGTACCACAACCAACCTCCGTGGGGCCTACCGGTGTCGCTTGTGTAACATCCACACCGTTCATCACATTGGCCCCTTTATTTCCATTGTATATATAAAAAAATCAGCCTGACAAAAAGTTCAGGTGGGTGACACCACAGGGAACAATGTAAAATCAGGACTAAAACCCTTTAAGTTCGTGCACTGTAGACTTGGAGTTTTGGGTGTCCCTTCATCCTGGAGCTTCGAACTTGATGAACGGATTAGATATGTAAACACCATAGTGGGCCCCACATAAACACCTATGGAGGGCGTTGCCTCCAAATTGTTCCCGGTGGTGTGGCCCACCTCATTCATGGATCTTGCTGATTTTGCACACCTGATGGACGGTGTAGATGTCACACACACAATACGGTGGGGCCCACAGAGCTCTGTTGTTTTGCTAGGTGCGTACAGTAGGCGTCGTAGAGGAATCCGGTCCGACGCTGATTGACTACATGGAGGGAAAATGACTGCAGTGTACCAATTGGCACAAGAGATTGTGTACTAAGAACCTCTCACCGTCCATTGACTGGGAGAGGGAATCCCGACGCACACCAGCCACCCATGTCTGATTACCTGCCTTGGTAGTCACGTCACTTCGATGCATCCAGATTGTGTACTACACACGCACCATTTGTAGATGATGATCTTAACCATCTAAATTCTTTCCGTATTTATTAGGAACCTGTTGATGGTTTTGTCTTTTATTAGTGTAAATGGACGGTTCCCATCTTCTCATCTATGCGGGCCACTAATTCAGAATAGCGCAAACGTAAACCTCACGGAAGCGGATTGCCTGTGCCTCCCGACACAGGGATATCCCTCCGGCACGACTTGGCCAGGCTCTGTGGGGTTCACCGTGATGTATGTGTTTCATCCACACCGTCCATCCGTTGTGCCAGCTCATTTTAGGGCATGATCCCAAACTGATGCAGATTCAAAGCTAAGTGAACCACACTACAGAAAACAGTGGGGACTGATGCAGATTCAAAGCTAAGTGAACCACACTACAGAGAAAACAGTGGGGATTGAACCGTTGAAACTTATTGGGGGCACAGAAGTTATGGATCAAGCTTGTATTTGTGTTTTCCCTTCATCAAAGTCTGTGTGACCTTATGAACAGGTTTAATGGCAAATAAAACATCTTATGTGGCCTTCAAGAAGTTTCAACGGTGGGTGTTCAATCCCCACTGTTTTCTGTGGTGTGGTCCACTTGAGCTTTGGATCTGCATCATTTTTAGGCTAATCCCATATAACGAGCTGAAAAAAATGGATGGACGGTATGGATAAAATACATATATCACGGTGGGCCCCACCGACCTGGGGCCACGTCGTGCCACTTAACACCATCCGCTTCCGAACGTCACAAGGACTTTTCTGACTTCGCGGCGGATCCACCGACTCCCGAGCCACCTAATTTTCGTGCGTCCGGATTGAGTTTATGTTAATCTGAACACGTGGCCATACACGTGGCCCATGCATATGGGGAGCGGATTAAGAGCGGCCCCGGCCTCACCCAACATGCGGCTCACATAGATGTATGTGTAGCCTATCCAAACCGTCCATCCGTTTGCCAGCTCATTTTAGGGTATGAGCCCAAAAAATGAAGAGATGAAAATCTCAATGGACGACACTCCAGGAAACAGTGGTGATTGAACGGCCGCCATTAAAAACTTCACAGGGCCCACCGTAATGTTTATTTGTCATCCAACCTGTTGATAAGGTCACATAGACCTGGATGAAGAGAAAAAATAAATATCAGCTTGGTCCAAAACTTTTATGGTCCACAAGAAGTTTTTAATGGTCAATCACGACTTGTTTCCTATAGTGTGGTCCACCTAAGATTTGGATCTGCTTCATTTTTGGTATCGTTTCCTGAAATGAGCTGAAACAACGGATAGACGGCGTGGATATACTGCACATGATACATTATGGTGGGACCATGGACCCAACGTGTTGGGTTAGACAGGGGGACACTGGACACATCTAATCCGTTCCCATTAGGGCTGCACATCTGCCCTGTTAACCTGCCCAACCCGACCGCGTAGAAACGCGATTCGTCCCGACCCAGCTGAGAAAACGGTCCAGTCCCGAGTAGATGCGGCTAGATCGTTTTTAATTTAGATACGATTTAGGGTACATGCCAAACCCGCCCGACCCGACCCATGTATACCCAACCCATTCCACCTTACCCAAACCGCCCTGTTTATACTAGTTCATTGCTTTTAGAAATATGTATGTAGCATTATCAATAGGTTGAATGGCCAATAAACATTAGGTAGACTCTATAATCTTTTAATGGTGGGAGTTCAATGACCACTGATTTTTATGGTGTGGTCTACCTAAAGCTTTTATCTGTTTCCTTTTTCTTTTTTGGGACTGTCCTATAATAATCTGGAAATGTAGATGGACGGCATGGATTTACAATATATACATCGAGGTGAGCCTCATGTTAGGGTCTCACCCACAGTGGCTGGTTCCGGGTCTCACCGACTCTCACCCAAGCTACGCTCATCTCACACTCCCATGAAGTAGATTAGGCGACATTCGAGTCCACCAAGGTTGGTGGCCCCTGATTATGTGTCTTAAATCCATACCATCCAACTATTTTGAAAGATCATTTTAGAATATGATACCAAAAATGAAGCTCGCTCAAATTTCAGGTGGACCACACCATAGAAACATAGTCCTAACCCAACCCAACCTAACCCAACCCGACATGACCAGGTTTAACATATAGGTTAGGATAGGGTTAGCGTTTACCGTTTTACAAGTAGGGTAGGGTTAGGGTTGGGTCAGCTCAACCCAGTCACGACCCAGGCTGAAACCGACCTTTAAATATATTTAGGTTCGGTCAGTGTTGGGCCCAACCCGACCCTAACCCGACCGTTGATTGGCCACCAAACAAAAATCACTGAATGGGAGCCGTTGCTGTCTGTCTTTTACTATTCATTTGTATCCCGCCTAGTGAAGGTACATCCAAACGTTTTGAGTTATGGAGAATGGCCCACTAACTATCAGAAATACCAGATGAACGGTTTAAATGTCTTCCACGCGTGCTACGCATGCAGAACTAACATTAGGCTTTTGCAGCCGTGGATTGCTTGTATCACTGAGCACAGGAAGTTCCTGTAGTCGGAAGCTGTGTGGGACCCACATATATGCCCGTGACAAATCCAGTTCCGTCCATCAGTTTTAAAAGACCACAAAATGACAGGACTCTAAAATTCAGGAAGATCCAAAACTAATGTGGGCCATACTACACGAAAAAGTGGGAACAGAAAGGGCCCACCGTTGAAACCTTCCTGGAGCCCACCATGATGTTTATATTCTATCCAAACAGTTCATAGGGTTATTACCACTCAGATAAACTAGCGGTACAAATCTCATTCTGTTACAGAACTTCTGTCGCTCTCACAAAGTTTCCGATGGTGGCATTCAATCAATGCTGTTTCGTTTGGTGTGGCCCATATAAGTTTTTGATCTGTCTTATCTCTATAATTTTGTCCTAATGTGATCTTTCAAAACTAATGGACGGATTAGATTTATCAGGGGAGAAACTTTGGGTCCCACAAAAAACCTTATGACTACAGGAACTTCCTGCATCCGGTACAGGCAACCCTCATCCGTATATGTGCCGCATTCCAAAAGAACAATGCGCTTTCCACATTACAAACGCCTACAACAGGCTCTTCCACACGTGCCACCTTAGCAAGCATGTGAGGTGCTATGTCAGTACATCACTGTGCATCATCATGAATGCAGACTGCACCAAAAACCAATCTGGTCCAAGTCTTCGGATAATAGAATAAGATGGCCGTCTACATCGAATTCCTATTTTCTCACCATTATCTCATGTATATCAATGATGATCCATCCTCTTGTGTGGTCACTTTATTTGGCTAATGGATGCTGAGGAAATAGGTTGTTCACACATGAGTAAGTGGGGCGGGTGCTTGTTGGATACACATTGCTTTTTCTATATTTTTCCTTTTTGATAGGATGGTAATAGAGTGAGAATAAAGAAACCATAATCCCCAAGGTTCAGTGATTCAATTCGGGATTTTATGAGATATGGGAAGATATTTTCAAAGAAATATCTGCTTTAAAAGAAAATTTAAGCTTCAAGTACGGAGAGTTTGATCTCAAGTTTTCAGCTGTTAACTTAGTAAAATGCTTGTCTAGGAATGTCACATGTGGAACATGTTCTCATGTGTGTCCCCAATCAAATTTACATTTATTCCATACATAAATAAATCAGAACAGCGCATTTCAAATAGTGGATCATAAGCAAAGTGGAGATAAGTAAATTAAAAAATATACGGCTAACCCCAAAAAAGAGTACAATTCAAAAGTAATGTCAGCCCATATGAAACTTATACTAATTACAATAAATGTAATAAGAATGGAAAATATAACTACCAAAAGAAATGAGCTAATATACTATTAGGACGCCCCGACCGTATAACCAGATGGTCTTATTCCTGAGTCATCTGCATATGTTAAATAGAAAATGCAAAACGCCAACATAGTGAAGAAATATCCTCAAGATTATACTCGGGACATTTTAGTTATAAGAAAATCTATGACAAGTATATATTTCTACGTATACTACTTGTAAGCATGTTGTTTCTAATGCATAGATACTAAGCAAGTTACACATGATATTCACTCAAACAAGCTCACATAATGATAGCATAACCAAACAATTAATTTCCTACATGGATTGATTTAATGCATGAAATGCATAATATGCGGATGCATGTCTTGAAAATCACATGAGGACACAAAAGGTAGCGTTGGCGGCACATCAAGCAATCAGGCACCCACAGTCCTCTACAAACGCATGCTATGATATGCACGGTTTGCCAAGTAATTAATTAGTCCAATTCATCCAGCAAATTGGTGAAGTCGGAATACCGTCATTGTATCACAAAGTCTAATTGGAGTCATCTGGCTCCCTACGGTGTATTGTCAATCATCGTCAATAACCTCTCGATCTAAGGTTTGGGTTATACACTCATGAAAGCATGGTCTGTCATTGACTCGTCAACCACACTCAAATTAAAGTAGAATGGCTTGTCACCTAAATTCTACGTACAAATAAAAGAGATAGAGGTGCGAGCTCATCAATCAAAACTAAACCAATACACGCCCAAGTCGTTTGAACGGTATTCAAGTACGCAACCATCAACCAGGTCAAATATCACGGGGCCATTTAAATAATAATCTATCACATATATCAATGTTCACTGGTCACTATGAGGAGGCACCAGCCTAGCGTAAGCCGACAGCTCAGACACGGTGTCTCATACCACCATGCCTGGCTCATGAGACTTAGTGGATCATGTCGCAGTACAATTTTTAGTGGACTATTTACAATGAAAATGATGGTATTTCAGATTCCATATAGTGTGATTTAATAATCAACACAAGAATGATTAACTCTGAATGGGACTTATAATTCGTTGGACCCAAATGAACAATGACAAATCGACCATAGCCACTATCGATCGACCGTGTCCCGCTTGGTCGATCAAATGAGTCTGCGATGGCCAACCAAATGGTAGGTAGCACAGTAGTTAAATGGTTGTCAGAGTTTAATCCAAAGGAACACTAAGCAAATTTAATATCACATCAAAGCACATCAACCATACAATATATTAAAGCATATGGCCCGACTAACTGGCCCGACCGATCCAAAAGGACCTAGATGATAAGCCTGGATGACATAGGGCATCACATATATTCACAAGCATAGACACACTCTAATATGTAAATTTATACCATTTAGGCATTTCATCGAGCATGTTATCAACCAAACAACAACAGAAATATTTCGTGGAACATGTTATACACTCATCAATAATTAGCAAATAAATTATAATATTAAAGTGATCTTAACATTTTCAACATAGGCAAATTCAACAAATTAAATTAATTATTAACTAAAAAAAATTAGAAAAAACTTGAAGATAGATTTTCACTTTAGAGTCGAAATTCTTCAATTCAAATGCGTCCCAAGTGTCAGAAATTTGAGGAAAATGCTCTAATCCTAATTCATTGACAATGTTACCATTAAAAACTTAAATTCTAACCAAATTAAATCTCAATCAAGGGTTAAGGGTTTTACCTAACTTAATTTGATCAAACCCAACTCGATTCAACGAGTCAAGACCAGGAATTGGCGCACGACGGCATCCACACAGGGACATGCTCAAATACAACTTCCACGATAATGTGAGCCACAACAATCAATAACTAAACCCCAAGTCCTAGCATGAATAAATCCTAAGGTTAGGGTTTTAGGAAAAATCACTGATTCCTATAAAGAAGACCAAAAGTATTATAAGATTCTTAACACTACACCTAAAAGAACTTAGATTAGGAGGTATGATCCATATCTTACCTTTGATCGAGAATAGAGGTGTATTCAATCGCGGAAACGATGGTTCGGTTGGAGCACTTACACCCACAAGAACAACGAACATCAAACCAAACCCCCACTACACACTAGTCATCACACTTCCTCTTCTTCTCTTTTTCTTTCTCTCATTCTCTCTTTCTGTCTCTTTCTCTCAAACCCTAGCAAATTTGGATTTGGGGTAGAAATGTCCAAATGGGCTCTATTTATAGTTCCAAATGTGGTGTAAATGGCCCTAAAGGCTTGGGTCTTGGCTATATAACCATATGAGAGGTTGTTTCTAAAATTTGAGCTCACTTGGGTCCACACGGGTCAATTTAATTCATTGGATATTTGTTACAAGTGGGGATCCACCTAAGGATACGATTATCCGCATTTTGGATGTGGAAATCAACAGTTATGACGTAGTGTTCGTTTAACGGTCTCCGATCATTAATTGGGACCACGGCTTTAGGGATACTAGCGGGTAACGTTAGAAACTAATCTTAAGTTTCATCGAAATCCACAACTTCGCATAAGTTCGAGTGGACAGAATTAACTCAAGTTCTGAAAAATTCAGGGCAGGTTCACATATTTCATGTGCCACCCTCTCGGCTCTAAGTTGAGCAATTCGGTACATAGTCACGGCTCAACGTCCCATGAGGGTCGTCAAGCCAACTAAGACAGATGATTTTCCTTAGTTTCGAGTTTAGTGGCCCACTAACGAGCGGTTGAGAGCTTGTTTGGATAATCCAGATATTTCTAGAATGAATTGAGTAATGAGATTTCTTATACATGATAATTAGGGTTTGGATTAACTAAGTTCATGACATGACGTATTCGTAATTAGCAAAAATGATGATTCGGTCCTAATCACCCTAATCAAGAGTTCTAATCTGACTAAAATATAAACTATTTGAAATAATATAATGTATAATTAAATAAATAAAATATAAAAATCTAAATTAATTACCTAAGATGATTCCTAACATGATTAAGATTAATTCCTAAGAAGAAAATAAATACTAAAACTCAAAGATGAAAAAGATACGATCAAGCCAACAACAACTTGTCGTTGTATAAATTTTCAGTTTCAATAGGCCATTTGCGTGCCATGATTTTGAAACTTTTATCTAGTGAATTATTTTTATAATTTTTATAGTGATTCTTTACCAATTCTACTTTCATAAAATTTTAGCTCATTCTGAGTTTTATAAAAAATTATTAAAATTCTAGAAGCACACGCTGCTTGAAACTGATGGTTTTCTAATCAATTTTAAAAACTTCTTAAAATAAACCCCATTATAATATTTATTTTATTTTTATAGATCTATATATAAAACTAGACTCATTAAGCTTCAATCTAGAATTTGAATCACCTCAATTGGAGTGATAACAAAGGAAATATGAATTTTTAAATTCAGTGCATTAAAGTTGATAGTGTTGCTCGGTGCGCCGAAGATCTTCAGCTCGGACCAAAACCCTCTGGACTATTTATTGTAGCTCATATATATATATATATATATATATATATATATATATATATATATATATATATATATATATATATATATATATATATATATGCTCTTAATCAGTAGGGTTTTTACTAGTTTTCATGGTCATAGTTAGAGTTTTAGGCTGATATTGCATTCACTCAGCGATTTGACCGGATAAATGTTTTTTTCGCTTAAAAGTGATAATTTTATAGATTTTAAGGAAGCATGGATCGAGCAAAGACACAATCAAAGCATCAATGACAGCTTAGAATGTGTAGAGGAGTCCTAGAGTCTAAGAGTTGAGAGAAAAAGCGGAAGAAATGGAGAAAAATGCATCGAGTGGTAAAGTGTCGAATTTGGAAGTACAAGAAGACATATAGGCTTCCACAGTTATAATTAGGGGTCAATGAATATTTCGTATGGCTTATTTATTATACTGAATGACGTGGACGAGTTAGATTGGATCAGAAGAGTACATATGAACAACGGTGTAGTTTAAGCGGTAACACGAAGCATATGACTACTTTGAAAATTTGACTTTTTACCAGAGTATCAATTTGGGCCGATTTTCGCACCGCAAGTAAAGCACGTTAAATAATGCATGCAAGACAAATTTTATCAGATTCCGATGTTTACAAAAAAATTTATTCAAGAAAAATTAAAAGGACGTCAATGTCATTTTTTTAAAAGATAGATTTAAATTCTTAAATTACTACGTGTTTTGGATGGAACGTTGCACACGGGATTTTTGGGATCCGATCCGGGCAATCAGGAGACTCTACGTTGTCGAGGGCAAAGTTTTAGGCCAGGAGGTGGTTTTTCTCTCTAAAAAAGTTTCGGGTGGGCCAGAAAGAAGGCAAAAGTGCATAATCATTTTAAGCCTGCACAGGGAGCTACGATCGTTTGTTTGACAAGCCAACGGTCTGTTTTGGCCTGTTCAATGAGAGGAACAATGAAAACAGTTCAAATTTCATTTTTGGGAAGAAGGAAATAAAATAAAATAAAAAAAGAGAGAGAAGAAGAAAAAAAGAGTTACGTCCCCCCCCCCCCCTCTCTCTCTCTCATCTCACATCTCTTATCTCTCTCTCTTCTACGTCTCTCTCTCTCATCTCTCTCCCTCTCACGTCCTTCTTTCTTCTTTCTCTCTCTCATCTCATGTCTCTCTCACATCTCTCCATCGTTCTCTCTCTCTGCTTTCTATCTCTCTCTCTGCTTTCTATATCTCTCTCTTGCTTTCTTATTTATTTTTTATTTTATTTTATTCAAACATGTATTGTTAAGCTAGAGGGGAAGCATGTAGGGTTTGTGCATGACTTGAGATGTGGTTGGATGGTCTGGATTTAATATTGTGAGTTTTTTTTACATGATAAATGGATGGATGGTGTGGTGTTTATTTTTTCTATCTTAAGTGTATATGGGATATGCAACTTTGAAGTTCGGTAATGCTTATTCAATGTTGTAAATCAAATCAGGCGTATGGATGTAATTATAAATCCATACTATTTTTTTTTTAGAAACATGATATGTAGATAGGCCTTTGATCCATTCTCTCATGAATTTTGGATGCTGAGGACCCAATCTATGATTCATGTGTTAATGTTTCATTCTTATGTAAAGATCTTTAATTTATATGGGTAGAATGGTTCATCTCAAATATATGTATAATTTTATATGTGGGCCATTATGCCTTAGTTTGTTTTATTATTTAAATGATCATCTCTTTCAAAATAATTTCTTTTAAAATTTTTTCTCTTTTACCTAGTTGAATTTGCCCTAACTTTCTTAAGTTTCTATCCTTGAGGTACGACCTTGGACTCTCATCTCTACACTTCATTGGACCCTCATGTTGATGAAGGACAAGTAAAGTAAATTACACATCACTATTCGTCAGCGCACCGAATGAATTTTTAGTGCACCGAAGTCCCCTAAGGCCAAAGCCCTTTGGGACGATATTGCATGGTCGGCTCAGATCGAAGGCACCCTTTGGTACACCGAAGCTGTCTATTCATGAATTTTTCTGTTAACCTAGTTTTTTTAAAGGCCACAGTTCCACTGACCTCTCCAGACAGTGTTTACTTATTTGCATGAAATAACATTTAATTAAATATTACATTTTCATTTACTTTAAGTTATTTCATGTAAATAAGAAAGTACCCCCCATTTGCATTCAATAAAAATACTTAGAAAATCAAATTCTCAATAATGAAGATTTTGATTTTATATTCCTAGTACAAATCGCAACTTTTTGACATTTTTCGAAAAGTAACGCCTTTTAATTTTTTATTTTTGCCAAATATTAACCGTTCATAAATTTTTATAAATCAAAATTATGTAAAAACATCAAAGTCCAGTAAAAAAAATATTTTAGAATTACAGGTGACGCATAGTATTGTACACGAGCCAGACAAATCGGTCAAAAAACTCTTCAGTTTACTAACTCCTTGGACTAGAAATGCTTGAAACTATGATTCCTCGAACCTCTATTCCAAAACATCTAATTCTCAAGTTTGTGAAAATCTGGAACGTTACATTTTTCCAATTATCTCAGTAAATGAAAAGAAATGGATAACAACTATCATTTTCTTTACTTCTCGGGTGATGTAAGCAATATTTTACCATAATAATAATATGCTTCCAATATTTATTTTAGCATTATAAAATCGTACAAAATGAAATTTTAGGAGGTAAAATTGTAATGATTGAATATGCATAAATAGTGAAAAATATTAATGATTGCCCATTCATATTACTTTATTACGAAATTCAAAAAAACAAGCAAGCCTTTTGGAATCTCATTCTTGCATGGTAGATTTAATTAATGCCCTCATAATTTTTTTCATTGATTTGGTGAATTTTCTACATAAATATGTATCATTCTTATACTTCTTCCTCTCTTTATTTTCATTTTTTAAATTATTTTTTCTTTGATTGTTTAGAATGGAATACATTTTTTTAGCCCTTGGATTTATTGAATTTCTTCAGTAATTCACATAAAATGGAGAGTTCTAAATTCTCCCATCGAGTGGTATTAAAAACAAGGTTGTTAATTTATCATGGTGTTTGCGTATATCAAAGTGAAAATTTTTACACTAAGAATGGTAAATCTCAATGGGAGAAATTGGTTAACATAAAAAGGCTATGATTGAATATTATCTCTATTGAAGGGATTTGTATGCTATTGAAGGAAATGTGTAAAATTATTACGAAATATGAATGAAAGAAACTTGATAGAAGGGTCATCTAAATGATTCGACAATGGTTGAATGACATGGTGTTTTATGTATGTAGAATGAATCCACGTCATAATCTCTATGGAGAAGTTAGATGACTTATACAAAAGGTTGTTAAGCTATCTACCCAAATGCCTCTGAATGGATAATTGGTTTATTTTTTAAATTTAAACTCGATCAAATATTTGTTGTAACTATTTCATCATTATCTATTTGTATGTGTTTATATATAGCAATGAAATCTTTTGGTCCAGTGAGGATCATTTTATACATTTCTAAACTTCTCACATGATATTAGATTCTACGAGAAATTTTTTCTCTTTCAATCACACCTTTCTAGACTGGCTTCCCTACCATTACAAACATTATCTTATTTTTTCTTCTCCACCACCCCTTGGCTTCAATTTTTGGTCCTATGTTTACTGCACTTCATAGCTCTATCGAACTTTGGTTTCTCCATCCACACCTTCTGATCTTAAATATGAACCATCCATGCCTTCTGCTCCTTCGTCGATCAACATCATCGCATATCGACACCATTTCCCTTGCTCGGCAATACCGATCAGCACATCTCTAATCAGTTTGGGACTCTTATCCGGATCCATGTCTGCGATGTTTCCTTTGCGTCTTCTACAATCCATGATCGTCTGGCTCATTACTACTCGTCCGACTTCCCTCTTTTATCACCCTATCTAATCACTTCAAGCGATACTTGACATATCCCACACAACCAATTCACTCTACGAAACAAGGTCGCTCAACAGTCACATGACCAATTCACCCCACACAACCGATCAATTCGCTCGTCGTACATCACATCGGGATCGACTAAATTGAATCACCTAGATCAAATTGGTATTAATAACGGCATCTACAGACAATCGATTGCAAATTATCTTCCTCATCACTGATCGCTCAAATATAAATCGTCGTCGTCTACAGATAGCGGCGTCTCCGATTGCTTTGATCGTCTTTGCTAATTATATCGAGCTCAGGATGGACCACTCGCCACAAATTGACTTAAGAATCCCCCCCCCCCCCCCCCCCCCCCCCCCCACGTGCGCGCACACATCGATTCGGGATTACAGTTGCATCTGTATTTTGACTTTCTTCGACTTTGCATTGATCATTTACTGTAACGTCCTGAATTTTTACAAACTTGAGAATTTGATGTTTTGGGATAGAAGTCCGGAGAATCATGGTCTCGTGTGTTTCTAGTCCAATGAGTTAGTGAACCGAAGAGCTTTTCGACTGATCTATCTGGCTCGTGTACAACACTATCCATCACCCAAAAATTCAAAATATTTTTTTTTATCAAACTTTAGTGTTTTAGCATAATGGGCTAATAGAAAAATTCATAAATAGACAGCTTCAGTGCGCCGATGCCTTCGGGCTAAGCCGACCAAGTGAAAGCGTACCGAAGGAAGGCTAGAAATAGAGGCCTTCGGCATGCTGAAGGGTCATCCAGAGGCCTTTGGCCCAAGCCGAAGGACTCTGTCCACACTTTTTTTTTTAAGTTTTGAGGCTTCAACGCACCGAACCCGACGGGTTTTGTTTTTAAGTTGGGCTTTAAAACCCCATTCGAACCATCCTCTCTTTTATTCATTTTCTTCTCTTTTCTACCCCAAGCACCCCAAAACCCTCTAAAATCCTTTCAACCCTCTACCTCCCCTCCAAAACCTCTATTCCTCTTCAAATCCTCTACAAAACTCTTGAGATTCTCCAATTTTCAGATTTTCTTTGGCCTCTACACTCATTTCCATATATTCCAGCCAAAATTCGTTGATTTCGGGTCGGATTCTTCACTCTTTGCTAGATAAGAGGTTCCCTAGCTGCCCCCTCCACATCTTCCTTTCACTTTCTACCTTTTTAGCCATTAGGGTTGGAAACCCCCTTTTATTATCATCAAAACCCTAACTCTAGGGTTTGTTCATGCTAGGACTTAAAGTCCCAGCAATCGATTAAGAGTAATGAACATTGTTGCCGGAGCCATAATCAAGATCGAATCCGTTGGGATTCCGATAGTGCATCGATTCCAAGCTCCGATTCGTTGAATCAAGTTGTAATGTTGTTCTAATTGTATTAAGTAAGCCATAATCCATTGCATAATGTTTAATTATGATTAAGCTTAAACCATTAACAATATAATTGAATTTTAATATAGGTCTTGGGCGATTTCTTCAAAAAATTTGACGCTAAGGCCGCATTCGAATTGAAGAATTTCTACTCTAAGGTGAAGATCTACTCTCAAACTTCTTCTCAATAAATTTTAGTTAATGATTGCTTGAATTTGTTAAATTTAATTATATTATAAATGATAGAATTACTTTGATATTATAATTTATATGTTAACTGTTGATGAGTGGATAACATATTTGATGAAATGCCTTTATTGTTGTTTGGTTAATAACATGCTCAATGAAATGCCTGAATGTTATGAATTTACAGTATTAGAATGTATCTATGTATGTATCGCCACATGTCATCCGAGTCCTTGGGATCGATCGGGCCGGTCGGTTAAGCCAGGTGCTTCAATACACTTGTGTTATTGATGTGCCCTGATGTAGTATTAAATTTGCTTAGTGTTGCTTTAGATTAAGCTCTGAAAACCACTTAACTAGTGTACTGCTTACTCTTTGATTGGCCGTCATGAGCTTATTAGACCGACCAAGATATGACACAATCAACCAATAGTGGCCACTGTCGGTTTGTCGTTGCCCATTTGGGTCCATTGAATAAGTTTCATTCAGAGTTAATCATTCTTATATTTGATTATCAAATCACATCCTATTGAATCTAGAATACCAACATTACCAGTACTTGGTCCACTTAGAACCACATTGCAATACAATCCCCAAAGTCTGATAAGCCAGACATGGTGGTATAGGATACCGTGTCTGAGTTGTCGTCCTATGATGGGGTGACGAGCCTCCCCATAGTGACCGGTGAGCATTGATAGAGGTGACAGATTGTTGTTTGAACGGCCCTATGACAATTTGACTCGGCTGATTGTTTTGTGCCTATGTAACATTGGCACGACCCAAACGTATATTAGTTTAGTTTTGAGTGATAAGCTCGCATCTCTGAATTTATTATTTGTATTTGGTATTTGAGTGACAAGCCCTTCCACTTTAATTTTGGGCATGGCTGATGAGTCACTACCGGACCATACTTTCTTATAGGGTTGTAAATGGGTCAGCGGACCCGATGGGGTGCCCAGATCCAACCCATTTAGACCCGACCCATTTGTTAAATGGTACGGGTGTGGGTCTAAGAACAGACCCATTTGTTAAACGGGTCTAGTTCTAGTTTCCTTTATATTAGGCCCGACCCGACCCGAACTCATTTAGTAAGTGGGCGGGTTTGGTCTATGTTTCAAGGGACCCAACCAACCCAGACCCATTCAGACCTGATTTTAAGCCTTGCTATAATACTTGCATACTAGATTCAGACCCAAACCCATTAGACCCGACCCATTTATAAATGGGTCTAGGTGGGTCTCCCTCTACCATTTATAAATGGGTCTGATGGGTTGACTCGGACCCGACCCAAATCAGCCCATTTAGTAAAAGGGTCTGGGTCTAAAATTTGGACCCAAACCCATTTAGTAAATGAGCGAGTTTGGTTTTGGCTAAACCCGCCCCTAACTCGACCATTTACAGCCCTACTTTCTTGGGTGTAAACCCAAACTTTGGATCAAGGGGTTACTGGCGATGAATGGTGACACACCGCAGGGAGCCAGATGGTCCAAATTAGACTTTGTGATACAATGACAATATTCTAACTTCGCTAATTGACTGGATGAATTGGACTAATAAATACTTAAATTAATCATGGATACATGACAATGCGTTTAATTTGTGGAGGACTTGTGGGTGCCTGGTTGCTTGATGTGGCATCAGTGCTACCTTTTGAGCTCATGTGATTTTTTTTGGGACATGCATACACTTGTAGGGGTTGCTGGTCGACTGTTAGAAAGACCAGCACATCATTTTCTTTTATTTGCATCTCATGCATTCTCCGCGTTAATCAACTACTTTAGAAAATTAATTGTTTTATTATGCTATCATTGTCTGCGCATGCTTGTGTGGATAACATATGTAACTTGCTTAGTCTTTGCGTGCTAGAAATAACATGCTTAAGAATAATACACTCATGTGAACATGTTTATGACTAAAATGTCCAGAATAAAATCTTGGAGATATTTCTTCACTATGTTGGCGTTTGACGCCTTCTATTTGACATATGCAAATGACTCTGGTATAGGACCAAATGGTGATGCAATCGGGCTCGCTAATAGTCTCATATCTTCATCGCATTGGTATTTGTAATTTTCATTCCTATTATATTTATTGTGATTTGTATAATTCTCATATGGGCCAACACTGTATTTGAATTGTACATTTTGGATGTTAGTCTTATATTTTTTTATTTAATTATCTCTGCTTCAGTTTTGATCCCCTTGTTAAAATGTGTTACTCTGATTTATTTATTTAGAGAATTAATGTACATCTAATTGAGAACACACATGGGAGATTTTCTCGCGTGTGACATTCTTAGATAAGCATTTCACTATGTTTACGCTTGAGAACTCGGGGTTTGAGTCTCCGTACTCAGGTGCCGATTTTTTAAACGTTACAAGATAGTATCAGAGCGAAGTATTGAGATAACCAGGACCTTGGGAATGAGAATTATACAGACTATAATGATCAAAAGTTTGGACGTTTAAGATTAAAGTTTTGGACCTGAAAGAGGTACTCCCGAATCTAGAAAAATCCAACAATGTTTGAAATCCATTGACGAAAAGACAGGAATTCTAGGCTCCCTTGAGAACTTTTAGGATGGTCATTTGTGAAATTGCGGTTTTACCGCTTGTAGAGACACTTGGAGATATGTCTATGGACCTAGAGGGGGGGGGTGAATAGGACCTTTTTAAAATTCTTTTCGCCTACTTATGCAATTCAACAAGTTTAAGCTAGGTAAGCAAGAACACCTTGGCTTCCAAGCCTTGGTGGGTCCAATCACAAGACTAGCAAGAGTTAAGCAATAACCAAACCTAGTCTAAGCATGCATAGGTAAGAAAATGATTCAACTAATTAAGCTACTAACCTATGCACCTTGTGTAGTCTTATGAGATTGGATCAATGAGCTCAAGTCTACACAAGTAGTGAAGGTACATCTTGTGCAAGGATGCCTAAAAAGTGCCTAGCATGCATTCCTATCAATCATTCATAATTAAGCAATTAAACAAACAATGCAAAGATAGAATGAGCTCAAGAACAATCACAAACACAAGGATGTATAGTGGTTCGACTACGTGTCTACTCCACTCCCGGTTCAAGTACTCAACCCCTTTGAGCACACCGGCATTCACTATCGGAGGTTTTAAATGAGGTTCACCTCTCAACCTTTACACGGAGGTTTTATCGGTTCACCTCTCAACCGTATCCGGAGTTTTAGACATAGGCTAACTCTCAACCTTATCGCACGTTTACTCCCGTGTCGGAGGCTCCCCCTTGGAGACTTAGTTTAGGCCCGGCTAACGGGCCAAGGAACGGCTAACGTCCCTAAGGCGAGTTGACAAACAAACTCTAAAATGGACTCTCAAATAAGACAACTTACTTGTCGGATGAGCCCCTTGTTTAGCGCCGGATTGGGTTGCTTGATCTCCGCTCTCCCATGCTTCAATCAGCTTCCCTTTGCTCCCTCGATCGTGCCGCCGTTGCGTTGCCAATGCCTCAGCCACATTCGATCAAACACCTTGCATGCGATGCCTTGAAATGCCCAAGGTGCTAGGAGGATGGGTGAATCTCATACATGGGATGTGTAGGTTGTTCCAACTAGGAGATTCACCTAGAGAGTCTTCTAGAGGTCTTGGACAAAGGATATACCTATGTGGAATAGTGTCACACCTCTAGATTTGAGAGAGGAATCAAGTCATCTCTTGATAGCATTTGAATGCCCATACTTGTGTTTGAAACACAAGGGATATGACTTGAAAACCTCCTCTTTGAGGCCCCAAATGATGTACAAGATAAGTGTGGAATGGGCTCTCAAAAACTTCTCTCTATGACCCAAGAATGGAGCTCCATATTTATAGAAAAGAGGCTCCAACGGTCATAAAACGGCCATAAAACGGCCTGCCCCGACCGGTCATGACCGGTCGGACACCCCTGCTGAAGGAAGACAAAGCACAGGCCAAAACACATGGGCCGACCGGTCATGACCGGTCGGACCCCCTCACTGGACAGGCCAAATGCATCAGGCCGACCGGTCATGACCGGTCGGCCCCCTTTGCTGGCTGGCTTATCAATGCAGGAAGCCAAAACTGGCCGACCGGTCATGACCGGTCGGCCCTCCTTGCTGTTTCCCTTCTATTGTGAAGGCCGACCGGTCATGACCGGTCGGCTGGTCTTCGTAAATCCAGCAGGGCTGCTGGCCGACCGGTCTTGACCGGTCGGACCAGCCTGGGTCCCCTCTCTAACAAGCTGAATCACCTCTTTCTTCAGCTGTAGTTTTAGGCCAAGGTGGGGATGTTCAAATGGGACACCTAGGGCCTATCAATGATGCCTAATGGGTTCTAATTATGGTCAAGGACATCACAGATACAAAGGGGATTGGTTTTGGTGGAGGTTAAGGCATCAAGGCATCTCATTTACCTGAATCTTCTTCCTTGATGCGGCTGGACGTCTTGAGTCTTCGTTCTTCGTCTTCTTTGGGCTCAACCGACACAAGACTCACAGCTGTAAGTGATTGACAAACAAGGTGCACTAGTATGCCACGAAAAAGTGCACTAACAATCTCCCCCTTTGTCAATTACTTACAAAAACTTAACCTACCAAAACAAATTACATGTTCAAGATATTACAATGATAAAGCATAAATTACAGGACTCTTGACATGTCTAAACTATGCTGCTCCGCTTCAGTTTGCTCCCCCTCAACCTGTCAATCCCTGCATCACAAAACATAGCAAACTAGTTTTGGTGGGATTTGATCTTTCTCCCCCTTTTTGTTAGCAATTGACAAACTATTCTCTCCCCCTTAATGATATACCAATGAAGTTAAGGAAAGAGGAGATAGTGTGTCGCAGTTATAACTATAAGCACATGCTAGAAGGAGAGTATGGGGTGCATGAATCATAAGTACATGGAGCATGCTAAGAAAAACATGATTAACAGGAAGATATAACTATCTAAGCGTAGGTAATCATGCAATATTGGTCAAGGACATACATTTCCAATGAAGCACAAAGGACTTATAGTCCAATCAACCAACCTCCCCTAATGGTATATCAAGACCAATACTAAGCAAAGATTAGCATACATGAAGCATAAAACTCAAGATGGTTAGCTAATCTAAGCAAGATGACAATCTAGCAAGCAAATGTATCAATAAAAGCAAAGCTAAATCATCAAAATTTGGGCGAATGAGGCTTGAATCCTCTGATTTGCCCATATACACAGAAATGAGGCTGAAATCCTCAGATTTTCCAATAAAAGCCTAACTAGCTACCCTCTCTTACCATGATGAGATTAAAAAGCCAAAGGGTAGCAAAGTTCCACAACACCCTCATAAAATGTAGCATGAGGTGAGGGGTTGGGAACTCTTCCTTCACCTAGAAGGGATAGCGGTTGGGATCCCCTCTTAGAT
This sequence comes from Liriodendron chinense, assembly GCA_003013855.2. NCBI lineage: Eukaryota > Viridiplantae > Streptophyta > Magnoliopsida > Magnoliales > Magnoliaceae > Liriodendron > Liriodendron chinense. Next base: position 7,202,267 of record ML058368.1, read on the forward strand.
AATCTGGTAAAGGGGTCGTGATGGAGGCTGAGAGAGCAAGATCTTTATGTTGGCTCTCATCATCAGATTCGGACTCCTCCGTATCATCCCAAGTGGCAGCCATTGCCTTTTTACCTTTTGGTTTAGGCCCTTCCGGACATTCCGGGGCAATATGGCCACGACGACCGCAACCGTAACAACGGACGGATGAAGGTATGGATGATTTTCCTGTACGTTTATCACCCTTCTTGTCCTTCTTGTCACGGCTATTCCCTCTATCAAATTTGAGGAATCTCTTGAATTTTTTGTTCAATTGTTCTTCCTCATCATCCTCATCATCGCTATCATCCTCCGTCTCACTTTTGATTTTCTTGTGTCTGTGAGAGGACTTGAAGGCGATGTTTTTCCTTCTAGAGGGGGCTTTAAAGCCAAGCTCAAAGGTTTGTAGGGAACCTATGAGTTCTTCAACTTTCATTGTGTTTAGATCCCTACACTCTTCAATGGTGGTGACTTTAGAAGAGAACCGTTCCGGAAGCGATCTCAGAATTTTCCTACAAAGCCTATGTTCCGGAACCGGATCCCCTAAGCCCCACATATCATTTGTGATTTTGTTCAGTTTGGTATAAAATTCAGTAAACGTTTCATCCTCCTCCATAGTAATATTTTCAAAGAGAGTGGAGAGGCGCTGGAGTTTAGAATTTTTAACAACATTTGTTCCTTCATGGGTAACTTCCAGAATATCCCATGCTTGTTTACTGGTAGTGCAATTTTGGATCCGACCAAATTCTTCTCTAGATACTGAACAAAATATGGCATTCAGGCCTTTGGCATTATTAATACGTTGAGCTTTTTCATGAGCAGTCCATAATGCCTTGTCTTTTGGCCTGAGAACATCCGGCTCACCCTCCTTAGAAATAGTAACCATTGGGGGTTCATATCCAAAATCAACCATGTCCCTCACATCCGAATCAATGGATTCCAAGAAGATGCGCATTCGGGCTTTCCAATATGGATAATTTGACCCATCAAAGAAAGGAGGCTTAGTGACGGATGAAGAGTCCTCTCTAGACATATTTTCAAGTTTCTCTTTAGGATCTATCTCTAGGCAATTAAGCCCTTAAAGAGAAACCCGCTCTGATACCAATTGAAATTGCGGTTTTACCGCTTGTAGAGACACTTGGAGATATGTCTATGGACCTAGAGGGGGGGGGTGAATAGGACCTTTTTAAAATTCTTTTCGCCTACTTATGCAATTCAACAAGTTTAAGCTAGGTAAGCAAGAACACCTTGGCTTCCAAGCCTTGGTGGGTCCAATCACAAGACTAGCAAGAGTTAAGCAATAACCAAACCTAGTCTAAGCATGCATAGGTAAGAAAATGATTCAACTAATTAAGCTACTAACCTATGCACCTTGTGTAGTCTTATGAGATTGGATCAATGAGCTCAAGTCTACACAAGTAGTGAAGGTACATCTTGTGCAAGGATGCCTAAAAAGTGCCTAGCATGCATTCCTATCAATCATTCATAATTAAGCAATTAAACAAACAATGCAAAGATAGAATGAGCTCAAGAACAATCACAAACACAAGGATGTATAGTGGTTCGACTACGTGTCTACTCCACTCCCGGTTCAAGTACTCAACCCCTTTGAGCACACCGGCATTCACTATCGGAGGTTTTAAATGAGGTTCACCTCTCAACCTTTACACGGAGGTTTTATCGGTTCACCTCTCAACCGTATCCGGAGTTTTAGACATAGGCTAACTCTCAACCTTATCGCACGTTTACTCCCGTGTCGGAGGCTCCCCCTTGGAGACTTAGTTTAGGCCCGGCTAACGGGCCAAGGAACGGCTAACGTCCCTAAGGCGAGTTGACAAACAAACTCTAAAATGGACTCTCAAATAAGACAACTTACTTGTCGGATGAGCCCCTTGTTTAGCGCCGGATTGGGTTGCTTGATCTCCGCTCTCCCATGCTTCAATCAGCTTCCCTTTGCTCCCTCGATCGTGCCGCCGTTGCGTTGCCAATGCCTCAGCCACATTCGATCAAACACCTTGCATGCGATGCCTTGAAATGCCCAAGGTGCTAGGAGGATGGGTGAATCTCATACATGGGATGTGTAGGTTGTTCCAACTAGGAGATTCACCTAGAGAGTCTTCTAGAGGTCTTGGACAAAGGATATACCTATGTGGAATAGTGTCACACCTCTAGATTTGAGAGAGGAATCAAGTCATCTCTTGATAGCATTTGAATGCCCATACTTGTGTTTGAAACACAAGGGATATGACTTGAAAACCTCCTCTTTGAGGCCCCAAATGATGTACAAGATAAGTGTGGAATGGGCTCTCAAAAACTTCTCTCTATGACCCAAGAATGGAGCTCCATATTTATAGAAAAGAGGCTCCAACGGTCATAAAACGGCCATAAAACGGCCTGCCCCGACCGGTCATGACCGGTCGGACACCCCTGCTGAAGGAAGACAAAGCACAGGCCAAAACACATGGGCCGACCGGTCATGACCGGTCGGACCCCCTCACTGGACAGGCCAAATGCATCAGGCCGACCGGTCATGACCGGTCGGCCCCCTTTGCTGGCTGGCTTATCAATGCAGGAAGCCAAAACTGGCCGACCGGTCATGACCGGTCGGCCCTCCTTGCTGTTTCCCTTCTATTGTGAAGGCCGACCGGTCATGACCGGTCGGCTGGTCTTCGTAAATCCAGCAGGGCTGCTGGCCGACCGGTCTTGACCGGTCGGACCAGCCTGGGTCCCCTCTCTAACAAGCTGAATCACCTCTTTCTTCAGCTGTAGTTTTAGGCCAAGGTGGGGATGTTCAAATGGGACACCTAGGGCCTATCAATGATGCCTAATGGGTTCTAATTATGGTCAAGGACATCACAGATACAAAGGGGATTGGTTTTGGTGGAGGTTAAGGCATCAAGGCATCTCATTTACCTGAATCTTCTTCCTTGATGCGGCTGGACGTCTTGAGTCTTCGTTCTTCGTCTTCTTTGGGCTCAACCGACACAAGACTCACAGCTGTAAGTGATTGACAAACAAGGTGCACTAGTATGCCACGAAAAAGTGCACTAACAATTTGGACTTAGAAACCATTTAGGCTCGGTGGAAACTTAGGTATCCCTCAAGTAAAACATTGAGTCCTATTAGCACATCCCTTGAAAATGTTTCCTTAAGGACTTATTACAATCGGAAACATGGAGTGGTGGAACTATAGACAAGCGAAGTATTCACAGTTTGATCTAAGTTCTAATCTTAGGCGACTATCCATGAACTCAATACCCTGATAAAGTAAAAGATCTAGATTCATCGGGATTAGGAAATAATACTAACAGACTCACTGCCCCGATCAAGCAAAAGATCGATGTTTTCGGCTCAGACCTACTACAACCACCCTCATGCGTTAGCCTGACCGCTGACAATCGAAAACTTGTTACTTCACCCTTAGGAATTATTAAAGATAACCGATAGGGATGTAGGCCCAAGAAAACTCTTTTGATGGGCACCAAATAGCTAGAAAGTTAAGCCCCAAATTAGAATCATATTCCGACATACAAATCCAGATGAAGATTCTCAAGTCTTGAGGGTAGAAATATTTTAACAGGGGTAGAATATTACTAGTCCAGTCGAGTTAAGTTGGTATTTGCATCCACCCGATCAAAGAGGCACAGCGAAAGCGTGATGAGCTCATAGCCCACAGTCCCATGATCGAAACATACGATTAGATCACCAAGTAGGATTTGAGTTATCCTCGGAATGTTAGTTTTGAACTCATCGAAGGGAAACAATTAGGATTCAAGAACTAAACCAAGTTATATAAGTAGGTCAAATCCCTAAAAGTAAGCCCAACAATGTGGCACAAGACATCAATTTTGTAGGTCGGGTTGTTGAGTATGGACCGAGTAGAAGCCTTAGCCAATTTCAGGGGCAAAATCATTTTTAAGAGGAGTAGATTGTAATGTCCTGGATTTTCGTAAACTTGATAATTGGATGTTTTGGGATAGAGGTCCAGGAAATCATAATCTCAAATGTTTCTAGTCCAATGAGTTAATGAACCGAAAAGCTTTTCAACTGATCTGTCTGGCTCGTGTACAACACTATGTATTACTTGTAAATCTAAAATATTTTTTTACCAGATTTTGGTGTTTTAGCATAATTTTGATTTATAAAACTTTATGAACAGTTAAGATTTGGCAAAAACCTAAAAATTAAAAGGCATTACTTTTTTAAAAAATGCTAAAAAGTCATGATTTGTACTAGGAATGAAAAATTATAATCTTTTTTATTAAGAATTTGATTTTCTGAGTATTTTTATTAAATTCAAATGGGGGTACTTTCTTATTTACATGAAACAACTTAAAGTAAATGAAAAATATTTAATTAAATGTTAAAGCATATAAATAAGCTGACACTGTCTAAGAAGGTCAGTGGAACTGTGGACTTTCAGAAAAATAGGCTAACAAAAAAATTTTCCTAAACAGACAGCTTTGGTGCACCAAAGATGTCTTCGACGCCAAAGAGGCTTGGGCATCTAGGATTCTCTCAAATTTTGGAATTAATTGTTAGAGAGATATATCGTTTATGGTACTCCTCACCCTCAAAGGCTTTGGCATGCGTTGCATCATCAATTACTTATAATTTAGACCATCAATTCATTCAAATTGACAAAATCCTTTCACTTTCGGTAGCCACCTTCTTTGGCCTATAAATATCATGCAAGCTAAAGAGATTGATCAATAAATCTCAACCATTAGATGTCCCATCAAGCATAATCAAAACACTTTAATAGCTGAATAAAATTTTAACTATTAAAATTATCAGTAAACCTATTGAAAAAAAAAATCACGAGTTAGTTATAAAATACTTGATAGATAATCCAAACATTAAAATTAGTCTACAATGTGTATATAGGGTAAATAATTGGACACCTTATTGTCAAATCACTACTTGCTTTAAAAGTTTGAGTTGTTAAAGGATGGTGTATTAATGTATATCAAGAGACTTTAACACTCCCCCGCACGTGCGAGGTGGAACTCCGCACAGGAACATACTAGGCAAGGGTGGAGGGACACTCAACTCACACCATAAATGGCCTCACATAAGAGAATATATTCCAATGGCATATTTGTTACTTTCGAGATTTGAACACAAGATCCTTCGCTCTAATACCATGTCAAACAACCACTTGATCTAAAAGCTCAAGCTATTAGAGGATGGCATATCAATGTGTATCAAGAGACTTTAACACTCCCCCACACGTGTGAGGTGGAACTCCACACGGAAAACATACTGGACAAGGGTTGAGGAACACTCAAATCACACCATAAATAGCCCCCCGTGGGAGAATATATAGCGGTGGCATATTTTCTACTTCTGGTATTTGAATACAAGACATTCCTCTCGGATACCATGATAAACAACCACTTGATCTAAAAGCTCAAGCCGTTAGAGGATGGTGTATCAATGTATGTTAAGGGACTTTAAAACTCCCCCACATGTGCAGGGTGGAACTCCTCACTGGAAACATACTAAGCAAGGGTGGAGGAACACTCAACTCACACCATAAATGGCCCCCCGTTGGAGAATATATACCGGTGGCACATTTGCTACTTCCAGGATTTGAACACAAGACATTCCGCTTTGATACCATGAGAAGTCAAATCACCACTTGATCTAAAAGCTCAAGCCCCACTTGACATTCCACTCCGATACCATGTCAAATCACCACTTGCTCTAAAAGCTCGAACTGTCAGATGATGGCGTATCAATGTATATCAAGGGACTTTAACACTTATTAAAGCACATAGCCTTCAACTACATCATAATACATGCGAACAATTACATACTTTTTCCATTTACTAATATAACCTCATAGGGTGAGTTGAAGCACATAATACTACGAACATGAAGTCTCGAAATGGCCTTAAGTCAAAGGATCAGCCAAAGCTAGCACATGAGTAAGTCGATCCAATCAAGACATGATAAGCCTTCTGAACCTAACACTTGATGCAATCCTCCACTGCAAGTATTCAATCGGACTTAAGCACTACAAACATAATGAACACTCACATTCTTATATGCAGTAAAATAAACATGAGATGCCTAATGGTGGAGATTTTTTAGCCCAACTGATTATTAATTCCAATCACACAAGATGACCATAAAACATTATCATGTATAGAATCAACTTGATAAAGTGGTCATGTATTTTAGGGTACTTCGGGACCATGACCCACAACTCTTCCTTAACTAAGATAGTTGTTATATTTACTCTAATATTCCTCAAGAACAAACAGAGGAAACCTTCTTTAATAACCTATAAACATATCCATAGGTAGTTATAGTTCATCACATAATTAATGAGACAATGTAAAATGCATTTCATATAACAATTAACAATAAACAATATTCAATAAATTATATTAGCTTTCCAAAGCACAAAACACTAATACAACACATGTGGTTGATGTTATAAACAAGTATCTTGTCAATATTAGTAAAGAACATTAAGTTGCAGTAGATTTGATTCTTAGTTATCTTAAAAGTATTTTCAAGGTGTGTTTATAACTTAAAAATAATAAATTAGAGATTAAAGAATACAAAAATGTTTATTTGGAAAGAGATATGGACTTAAAAAGGTTAACCTCAAGCTATGTGCAATATATTGCTCATATGGAATATATTTCATAACAATCTAAGTTGCAAAAATTTATTTCACTTTTACTCATGTGAAATATTACATCTGCAGTGGCATGGAAAGAGAGATTATGAATGAAAAATATCATCAAAGATTTTAGTATCAAATAGAAAATTTATGATTAATCGTGATAGTCAAAATGCTTTACATTTAGAAAAGAGTCCAATGTATTATTTCAAAACAAAATATATTAACTTATAATACCATTTGATATAATGATATGTTAAAATTAAGGTTATTAAAGCTAATAAAAATTCACATAGAAAGTAATGACAAAAGCATTACTAAAAAACATATTAAAACTTTGTCAAACCCTAGTACTGGGATTTGATATTAGATGAGAATTAGGTTCGTTAAGTCAATTATTAAGCAAGGGAGAGATTATTAAATATGTAAGATGGCTAATTCTTGTTATGAAACCCACTTTATTTAGCTAGAGTAGTGAATTTTGTCAAAATAGAGCAAATAGATTGTTGACTCATGTCTTGGCTAATGTTCGCGCATATGTATCTCCATATGTGTTTGAAGGTGAGTGTATGTCATACAAACACACACATGCATGGAGGTTAATGTATGCATGTATGTGTGTAAAATGCATACATCTTCATGAGGATGTTAACTATCACGCCCCAAACCTGACCTCCCGTACGGCCGATTTACGGTGGCCGGACCTGGATCATGACACATCGAACTCCGAGTTCGGCATCTAGTGCCCACATAGCAAGTCTCGAGCTCGATGCCCAACTATAAATTTTAGAGATAATTTTTTTTCCCTGCTAATAGATATCGGACATAAAGATTGACATTTTCAACACAGAGAAAATAATCAGTTCTCAATATACAATATATTTATATTACAATTATTCTATCAGAGTACACATCCATCAAAAGGTAATGGAAGTATAACGTCTAAAAGTCACGCAACGCGCATCATCCGTTACTCTTAATTCTGGTACTGTCCTAAAAAAATTATAAAGAAATGTATGAGCTTTAAAGCCCAATGAGTACACACATGTGTGCGGTGTGTCCTACATACAAGCAAGTAAGATAAATGTGCCATAAATGAATCATATATGGTGGAACGCACATAACATGTAAAGTGTGATGTCAATACTAATGCAATGCAATGCAATGCATATGCATCATGATCATGATCTGAATCAATGCTCCTAGCACCACCATGTCATGTTATCACATCTATGTTACCACAACTATAACTGTATCACACGTGTCTATAGCCATATCATCATGATGTCGTGTCATATCATAGCAACTGTATAATCTCAGAAAACACCGTGCTCGATACCCATGCACCAAATGCCAACAATTGTCCTCACATATCCACCCTGAGGTGGTATCGTAGGACTTCTACCCAGCACACTAGTAGTAGACTTCATTCGCACTTCTCCTCACAAGTAGGTTAAACCATCCTTATTCGCACCTCAGCCCTTAAGCAGGTTGGACCCACCTCTTCTCAACCCAACCTTGTCTGCATAAGTCAAATTCATGACCCATGTATCCACCCAGCTCGACGGTAAGGCATCCCTAGGTACCATCAAGGTTTAGGGAGTTTCAACCTAAGGGACACCTCATCCCCTGGTTCCTTTTTAGGGATAATCTAAGTCATCATCATAGATACACATTTCATCACCAAAATCCAATTCATGTTATACAACACAATCGTGGTATTACCATCATCATATGTATCATGATCATGCATGAATTCAAGCAATTATGCTAAGGCATACAACCAGGTGCATGTAATATGCATGTAATGCCATGAGTCTAGGGTTTGCTTAACCCTTAGGCTAGAAAATTCATATATAATCATCATGTGTCACTATTGATTATATTAATTCATGGTCATGTGACCCAACTGCAAAGGACATATGTTATGCATGGATGAATATATTATGGCACACATGTACATACCATCATTTCATGATGCATAAGTATGATCAACATTAATATGTTTAAGGGAATCTATCGCATACCTCTACTAATCCATAATCATCAACAACATTACCATCATCGTAACTATCACAATCAAACAGTGTTATCATATTCACAATCATATGATCTTATTCACCGCAGGATGGATATTCCATTAGCGACTTCAGCTCGATATGGTTTCCACTATTGGGCCTACAAGACTTTACTCTAAGTGAGCCTTATGGCTAATAGGCCCACCACTTCTAAGGCCTAAATGGACTCATTACTGGAGTTTACAAATCACTTGAGTCTTCAATCAGGTAGGTTCGACATTTGACCCAATGCCTATCTCAAGTTGGCCTCAACGCAAACCTAATTTATTTCATGTTTTAAGTTCATTAGGTTTTGGATCTATTTCATTATCGGGCTTGGGCCTGTAGACACCCCACCTTCGGCTACAATGTTGGTAGAGATAGCTGAATGAATGGAGGACCGTACCCCCAAATCTCATGTCCAAACTCAGCCAAACTCACCCTTGTAAGCCCCAATCTATAGCCCAGCTCAAGCTTAAACCTAGTCAACTCACCCCTAAACATCAGCCTGAAAAACCCCCCATAAGAAAAACCAGTAAAAAAATTCCAAAAAAGTCAAACTCGGCAAGTCAACCCGCTGAGTCAAATCACCGAGTCAACCCGCTGAGTTAATCCATCGAGTCAACTCACCGTGTCAACCCATCTCTTAAACCCAGTCAACTCACCGAGTTTCAAACCGCAGCCTCAAAGCAAGCTCGAACCCCAAAGCTAAGAAAATTATGCTTCAAGTTCGGAGGTCGTACACTCCGAACCCGAAGTAGAACGGCCGTACGGGCGACCCCCTGAGGGCCGCCCAAAAATATTTATGGGTTCTGCCACTGCCCGCTGCTATAAATACCCCCTACCCTTCTCATTTCACAGAGGATCAAGCCCGAGTGCAATCTGTTTGTTTTGAGTTTTTCTCCCCCCTTTAGCTCGCTTTTCCACCAAGGAGAGCCCGAGTGAGGAGAGCCTACCCCTGGTCCAGCCTAGCCTGACCACTGGTCCAAGTCTCCCAAGCCATGCAAGTCTTGATCCAGCCACTTAAAGCCAATCCTTGCGACACCTCCGTCCATCCAGCTACTCTTTTACTAGCATCATCTCATTCGCATCTAGCATAAGTGCAACATTTACTTTTCTTCCAACCCCCCTGCTTCACTACAAGCACTTTAATTATTCAAACACACAACATGCATCTCGCATAAAGCACCTGTTAGTTCGAGCGTATGCTCTGGGCTTGCCTGTTACTGGAAACCTGCCCATCAGAAACTCTTACTGTTCAGACCTGCATTCATGCATCAGCCACTACAAGCACTTTGATTATTCAAACACACCGCATGCATCTCGCTTAAAGCACCTGTCAGTTCGAGCGTATGCTCTGGGCTTGCCTGTTAATGGAAGCCTGCCCATCAGAAACTCTTACCGTTCAGACCTGCATTCATACATCATGTCATCCATGAGAATGTACAAGGATTAAAACAGACTTTCAAGTATTAGTTCGATTCTGTGAAGTAGAGACCGTACTTCGTACGGGCAGTGTGTGGGGTGCTTAACCTCTTCCCACCCTGTAACCGTGATCCCTTACCTTGAATCTCTAGCCGCAGATCAAAAGGAGTCATTTTAGAGGAAGAAATCTTTGGATTCCCTTCTCTAACGTCTCTACAGGTCTAACCGACTGTAGATTCGAAGTAACTGGCTAGTGGCGACTCTGGTCTTACATAAACTCATCTCAAATACATCCGGCTTAGCACGACATCCGAACAAAGCCCTCGAAAACGAGGCAAGCCAGTGGCACAAACGGCAATTCGCGCACGCGTGCACCCCCTCTTCTTTTTCTGAAAGGAAAGGGAGACCGTCCGGGAGCACGCGGAACGGCGAGGGTCCACTAAATGGCGACTCTGCTGGGGATAAGCTAGTCCCACTAGTCGTGATCCGACTTGAAAAACAGAATCCTCTCTATACTTGAAAGTCATTAGTCCTCATATAATCTCATCTGCATAGCATTTTACCCAAAACCAAAAAAAAAAAAAATCCCAAAACCCAAAAAAAAAAAGACTAGAGTATAGTCCTTACCATTGCGCCTCCTCGGGCTCAACGTCTTCAGAAACAACTTCCCTTCCGCAGCATAATCCGCACTTGGGCTCAGCAAGCCATGTCCGACCACGAAGAGGAAACTCACCTCTTCCCCACTCTTGAAATGATCGAAGCGCAACCTCCAGCGCAACAGCCAATTGAGAATACGCCAATCATGCAAGAATTGGAATAAGGAATGAGAGCAATGTAAGAAATGCTCTTGCAATTCATGCAAGCACAAGCTACTGCAACAACCAAAATTAGGTTAGCCCAGTTCAGCAATCTCAACAGCCATGCCGGGTCCTTCCGACCTCCAGTTCAAATCAAGCACAACCATCGGAGTCTGCCCAAGACTACCGACAGCAGCCATCTCATCCCTTCGCTATGGGGCATCCTCCTCAATACCTTCCCGCGACGACAAGGCCATCTCATAGCACTCCCGTCGCAGGAACTTCCAGTCAGCTTCCGGTCAATCTTGCAAACAACAATCTCAGTAGATCTCAGCATGTCCCCGCCGATGGGACTCCTTTTCTTTCTCAGCATGTCCCAGCCGATGAGACTTTTAATCAATTTCAGCACATCCCCGCCGATGGGATTTCAATTCAATTTCCAGCAACAGGGACAGCACTGGCGAATGCCGACAATGGGGGTCAGTGTCAAGCCCACATCAATCAGCGGACAGTGGCGAAACCTAACAAGGGGGTCACTTCCCAACATCTCAGCCTCCTACAAACAGGAGCACTTTTCAATTCCAACACATCCCCGCCTATGGGATTCCAGTTAATTTCCAACAATCATCAATTCAGCAATCTCCAGTTAATTTCTAGTAAGTTCCAGTTCAACCTTCAGTACAGTCTCCAGTTCAATTACAGTCATTTCAAGCACAAGTTCATCAAAATCCAGTTCAATCATCAAATCAATTTCAGCAACCCGCTGTTGCTTTCCAGCAAGCACATAGGGTCGATGACATCGACCACTATGCCAAAGAGGAACGTGCCTTACTCCGAGAGGCACCAGTCGTTCGAACAGATCACCCAGGACTGGACGAGTTGCGGGAGCAGTTCCAGATCTTGCAAAATTAGCTTCAGTGACAACAAGGAATCGATTTACCTTCGACCAAGTTCAGAGACTTGTGTCCTTTCCCAGATGCTCAGATACCTCAAAACTTTGAGGTACCAAAATTCAAAAGATATGACGACAGCGGTTGTCCCACAGCACATCTCAAGGCTTTCTGTGGAGAGCTGAGTGCAATCTCAGGAAATGAAGGGGCCCTCATTCGCTTGTTCCAAAAATCTCTGAAGGGCGATACCCTAGATTGGTACACCTCATTGGACTGCCACCGCATCAGGACTTGGGAACAACTTTCCCAGGCTTTCGTCGACAGATTTACGTACAATCTCAACATGGCACCCAGAAGAGCCGACCTTGCGGCTCTCAGGCAAAGGAGTGATGAAACGCTATCCTCTTATGTGGGACGTTGGCGATCTATATCAACAAGGAATGCGGACACCTATCGACGATGAAGAACAAATCTCCATGATTGTTCATTCAACATATCCTAGCATATCTGGATATCTCATCTCGCATCCATATACGAATTTCTCACAGTTGATTCGTGCTGGAGAGCAAGTCGAAGCAGGAATCCGTGCTGGGACAATCTCCCCATGGCCTCATCAGGCCACTCCAGTCAAACGGAACAGAGTGGAAGGACGACCTATCGGGTATGGGAACGAAAACCGCAGCGGTTCTCCTCCTCGCCCGACAGAGGTAAACAACATTAGCACCACTACTCAGGGTAATTAATATGCTCCGCCACAGGGACGTCAACAGTATCAGCAGAATCAGATTCAGCATCAACCTCAGCAGTACCAGCCACAACCAAATCCGCAACCACAGTCACAACCACCTCGACAGCAGCAGCAGTTCAGGGGGAACGGCCAATACTCATATCAGAATAAGCAGAATTACAGGGAGCTCAGGAAATTCACTCCTCTCACTCAGCCACTCAGTCAAGTCATGGACATGCTAGTACAGAAGCAGTTGCTCACTCTGATGGCACCCAGGCCTCCTCCAAATCCTCTGCCTCCAACCTACCGAGAAAATGAGTATTGTGCCTACCATCAAGGGCGTGGCCACACCACTGATCAATGCATGACTCTAAAGAACACCATACAAGATCTGATCGACGACCGAAAGATCGTCATCTCGGTCCCCGGAACTCCTCCAGCAGCTTCCACCAACATCCTTCAGAATCCTCTGCCGCAGCATCCGACGGACCCCTGTTCATCTCGTGGCCCTGCCGTCAATAGCATAGAAGAAGGAGAGAGTCTCGATCGCTTCTTCTCCCCTATCCAGTCCATTCATGCTTACACTTATGGGCTAACAAGTTCCCCTCCGGTCTTGCAAGGGGCAAACTCTTTTTTTCCTTCAGTCTTCGAGCCGTTAGTACTCGAAGGAGTACCTCCATATGATGCACCAGTTGATCAAGGGGCATCTTACAGCCATCCATGTTGGGAGCGTAGTCATACATCGAACCCACATATGAACCTGTCATCTTACAAGGGGCAATCTCAGCACAGGAACAGCCCAATCCACAATGGAGGGATCATACTCATCAGCAGCAAGAGCACATTGTCTTGGAAGAAGCTCCTCCAATCAAGCCTGTCATATCGCAAGGGGCAAATCTTGGAGGCGAGTCAATCACATTACGACAGCTGGGACGAACAGAGAAACCCCCTGCCATACCAAGAGGACCAGTGTTCATTCCATGGGAGCCTCCCGCATCAGGAACAGTCAAGTCAGGACCGCGACCTTATGTGATCTATGAAGACAAGCCTCGACATTATCCCTTCAGCACAGGCAACAATGTAGTCCTCAAGGCAAAAGCTCCATATGAGGAAGATCTGGTACCCACACCAGCACCGTTGCAAGAACCAGTGGTCCTAGAAGGCAAAGGATAGGAAAATTATAAAGAGGTCCCATGACACTATCCAGAATGTGCAGAAGTAGGGAACATGAATCCCAATGGGCGTTGCATCCGAAAAGATAATCAGAACAGAGGAGATCCCAAAGGTGCTCTCTCAGGCCTCGGCAACAAAAATGAAGCCGCATACGATGTGGCGACTCAGCTCAAGTCAATCCCGGCTTAAATTTCAGTATAGGAGCTACTTTGCACATCGCGCATACATAGAGAAATGTTTGCCAAAACCCTGAGCGATACTCACGTCTCCTCCGATACGACACCCAAAATGTTAGCATGGATGATCGGACAGCTCCTGGCTCCGCGCGCCATCACCTTCACCGATAATGAGTTATCACCAGAAGGACGCGATCATGGGCGATCCCTCAACATAGCCTTACGATACAAAGACCTCTGTGTCCCGCTGGTCCTTATCGATAACGGCTCAAGCTTAAATGTCTGCCCGTTCAAGACTGTGGAACGTCTGGGAATCAATCCCTCTTCATTTCGACCCAGCACCATATGCGTCAGAGCATTCGACAACACCCGCCGATCAGTAAAAGGAAAGGTCGACATAGAGGTACAGATAGGATCGGAAACCTCCACCATCACATTTCAAATCTTGGATATATCAGCCTCTTTCAACATGTTGCTCAGACGGCCTTGGCTGAACAAGGTTGGAGCTATGCCATCAACCCTACACCAACGGGTGAAGTACATCTGTGGAAATCAAGTGATCTCTATCCATGCAGAAAAGGAACTCATCATTCCTTCCAATGCTGCTGCCACTGAACCAAATATCCCTGTCATCGATATCTAGCACTTTGAAGAAGACGTCCCGTTTCATAGTTTCGAATTCGAGACTGTGAACGTTATCGCTAATCCAGAACCGATAAGTGTGGATCGTGTCTTTTCACCAGCAGAACGTCTGAGCCTCAAGTATCGGATGAAGAATCATTTCAAGTCCAGAAAGGTACCGCTGGTATATAATCAATGCAAATGGGGACTCGGATACAGGGCAATCTTCAAGGACAAAAGAAAGAAGAAATTTCATTGCTCTCCCATCCCATTCATCAAGCCAGGAGAACCTTGCAAAGATCCAAGAGGGAATCAACCGACTGCACTACACAAAGGCCTCCCGATGAGCCTAGCTTGGGCCACGTGGCCCCCCATTCGATGGGACCGAATTCTTGAACCGTCTAAGCCTCCAGAAGAAGAAGAAAATGATGAAGATGAAGGAGAAAGTCAAATACAACAGCTTCAGGACCAGGATACTCTGATACCTGCTCCCAACCAGGGGCACAACCTGCCCACTTCAATTCCAGCCAACCAAGGGGACAACTTGCCCATCTCAGGATCAATCAACAAGAGGCATGACCCGCCTATCTCTGAAGAATCAACATTATCAACCATCAGCCAGGGGCAGAAGCAGCCCATCCATTAGACCAAGAAAGGGAAATGCCAGCCCTAGATTGGTCTGATGTCCAGATTCCGAACTCAGGTCTCGCTGTGGAACCAAACGAACTGCAATGCGAGGTAAGTGATCTGGGAGGGACTGAGTACGACTCAAATCTCGAACCCAACCAGCAAGAAATCATGGTCATTGGGCCAGACTGTGACTCTTCGCCCAAATCATCAACCCCCACCTCTTCAGGGGAGGAAGTGTGGGGTCCTGAATGGTCATCCGTTCCCCTAACTTTTGAATTAGCCAGAGAGTCATCTAAGGGCTCTGACTTCCAAAAAAAAACGCCGGTTTGAGCAGCAATCGGAACTTTGGAACAAGCTGGGATCAATCATAGTCTGTAATGCCCGCTTGTTCAAAGTCTCGTGAATTTCAAAAACCCCAAAAAATTAAAAACTTTCAAAAGCCAAAAACATTTAGCATTTTAATTCCAGAAAATTCTCGAAAACCAGAAAACATTTCTTTTCCTGCATTCAATAATGTGCCAAGTTCGTCTAAAGAGTCGCATGAGTTTGAAGTCGAATCATATGATTTTGACATCGAATTAGACTTCGAGCTCATGGGTCTAGACGAAGCTCGGGATGAGGAAGATGATGATCCGACTCCCGAACTAGAGGATCTCCTCAAAAAGTTCGAATCTAAAGCCAATGTCAAAGCCGATGATTTTGAGATAGTAAACTTGGGGACACCTGAGATCCCTAGGGAAGTACGCATTGGAAAATCATTGCCACCTAAGATGAAGCAGAGAATGATAGAGTTCCTAGCTCCAAGGTTGTCCAACTTCGCGTTCTCATATGAAGACATGCCGAGGCTCGATGAAGAGCTCGTTGTACACCATCTGCCAACCAAGTCGGATATGAAATCGGTGAAGCAGAAACTTTGAAGAATGAAGCCGGAATGGGCTCTGAAAGTCCGAGATGAAGTCATCAAGCAATATAATGCAGGATTCTTGGTAGTCTCCAATTACCCTGAATGGCTCGCCAACATCGTACCAGTACCGAAGAAGGATAGCAATGTTCGAATGTGCATCGACTTCCGTAATCTCAACAAAGCCAGTCCTAAAGATGATTTTCCTTTACCACATATCGACACTCTGGTCGACAACACTGCTAGGTACAAGGTCTTCTCATTCATAGATGGGTTCTCAGGTTACAATCAGATCAAGATGGCAGTCGAAGATCGTGAGAAGACATCGTTTATCACTCCTTGGGGAACCTTCTGCTACAGGGTAATGCCGTTCGGTCTGAAGAACGCAGGAGCAACATATCAGCGAGCAATGACAGTATTATTCCACGACATGATGAACAGAGAGCTCGAAGTATATGTGGATGATATGATCGTCAAATCTCGCACGATTTAAGGACACTTTGAAGATCTGAAGAAGTTATTCAACAAATTAGAAAAGTACAAGCTCCGCCTCAACCCTCAGAAATGTGTCTTCGGTGCAATGGGAAGCAAGCTCCTCGGCTTTATGGTGAGCGAGGATGGCATCAGGGTGGACGAAACCAAAACCAAAGCAATCATCGAGATGCCCCCTCCTAGAACAGAGAAAGAAATTCGTGGCTTCCTCGGCAGAATTCAATATATCAGTCGCTTCATCGCACAGCTCACACCTATATGTGAGCCCATATTCAAGCTCCTTCGAAAGAGCGTTCCAAAAGAATGGAATGATGATTGCCAAGTCGCCTTCGACTGCATCAAGAAATATCTCATGAATCCTCCAGTATTAGTGCCGCCCACTCCAGGACGACCCCTATTGTTATACATCTCGGTAGCAGCAGAAGCCATTGGTTGTGTTCTCAGTCAGCACGACGAGACCGGGAAGAAGGAACAAGCAATATACTACTTGAGCCGAAAGTTCACCGACTACGAGACCAGGTATTCCCCGATCGAAAAAACTTGCCACGCCCTAGTCTGGGCAACTCAACAACTCCGTCAATACATGATTGCATTCCCTATTCTCCTACTCGCTCACATGGATCCGCTCAAATACCTGTTCGAGAAACCGGCACTCACTGGAAGGATAACTAAATAGTAACTACTCCTGTCTGAATTCGACATCACCTATGTCACTCAGAAGGCAATCAAGGGGCAGGCCCTCACCGATCATCTTGCCGCTCACTCTCTCGTGGATTATCAACCACTCAAGACATTCTTCCCTGATGAAGATCTCTTGCTAGTCGAAGGTGAAGAAAAGAAGAAAAAAGATGATTGGACGTTATTCTTCGACGGCGCAGCAAATGCTAAAGGGAGTGGTATCGGAGAAATCCTCTACTCTCCAGATGATGTCCATATTCTTATCTCAAGGCGCATAGCATTCGAGTGCACCAACAACATGGCAGAGTACAAAGCATGCATCGTTGGCTTAAGGGAAGCCATAATCTTGAGCGTCAAGAAGCTACGAGTATTTGGAGACTCACAGCTTATCATCAATCAGACCAATGGCGAATGGAAAACTAAGGACGAGAAGTTGCTACCATATCATGTGTATCTTGAAAATCTGATCGAAGAATTCAAAAAAATCACTTTCTCATACATGCCCAGAGCCAAGAACCAGTTTGCAGATGCTCTCGCCACACTCGCATCAATGCTTGAGATCCCAAAAGGAGCTTCAGAATTGGAGCTTACAGTCGAAACTCAAGATGAACCTGCTTTCTGCCTGCAAATAGAAGAAGCCGAAGCTGTCCCTGACAAACCCTGGTATGCTGACATCAAGCAATATCTTGAAGCCCAGGAGTATCCGGAGTCAGCAACAGCAACAGATCGCCGAACTATCCAGCGTCTGGCCAGCCAGTTCACCATCAGTGGCGAAGTTCTTTACAAGCAATCCTATAATCACATTCTCCTTCGATGCGTCGATGAAACAGAAGCTGCAAAAATCATGAAAGAAATACACGAAGGAATTTGTGGCTCACACATGAACGGGCACATGATGGCAAAGAAGATTCTACGACTCGGCTACTATTGGCTCACCATGGAGACAGACTGCTGCCAGCAGTCAGGAAATGCTTCAAGTGTCAGGAGCATGCGAACCAGATCCATGCCCCATCATTAAAATTATACAACCTGACGACTCCTTGGCCCTTCTCTATGTGGGGACTCGACATCATTGGCAAGATTAGTCCTAAAGCATCAAACGGTCATGAGTATATACTTATGGCAGTTGACTACTTCACCAAGTGGGTAGAAGCAGCCTCCTACACCACGATTGCAGCATCCCAGGTGATCAAATTCATGAAGAACAACATCATATGCCGGTATGGAATCCCCAATGCTATCATCACAGATAATGGGACCCCGTTCGTCAACAAGAAGATGGATGACTTCCTCAGCAAGTTCAAGATTCAGCGTCATCGATCAAGCCCTTACCATCCTCAAATGAATGGTGGGGTGGAAGCCGCAAACAAAACAATCGTCAGGGTACTCGAGAAGATGGTCGTGACTTATCGAGATTGGTCAGATATGCTCCCATATGCACTTTCGGCCTATCGAACGTCTGTACGATCTGCTACGGGCGTTACTCCTTTCGAGCTTACTTATGAAATGGAAGCAATTCTACCAGTTGAGGTGGAAATACCATCACTACGGGTGTTACTGGAAAGCGAAATTGAAGAAGGAGAATGGCAAAGGGCCAGATTTGATCAGTTACAGCTAGCAGATGAGAAACGCATGCGTGCACTAAGCCATTCACAGTGCTATCAGAAAAGAATCGCTCGAGCTTACAACAAGAGAGTCTGAAAAAAAAGTTTCAAGGTGGGCGACATGGTCATGAAGAAAATCCTACCATCGCACCTTCCTGATCCCAGAGGAAAGTTCAAACCCTAGTGGAACGAACCGCTGATCATCAGAGAAGTACTTCCCGGAGGCGTCCTCAAACTCACCAGCATGAGAGGGGTGGATCTTCCTGAGCCAATCAACGCCGATAAAGTGAAGATTTTTCACGAGTAAGTCATTCGGACCTTATCAAGAGTTACCTTAGTAGAGCTGAAGTCAAGAGGTCGAAGCTAAAACCTCTGAGAAATCATTTCCGTCCACCAACAAGTGTTTCAAATAAGGGGGTTCAAAAGAAAAAAAAAAGAGAAGAAAAAGACAAAAAAAATACAAAAAAGAGAAAAAAGAATACAAAAGAGAAAAGAGAAGAAATGGGAACCCAAAGCAAGGCACCCGAGAAAAATCAACCCAAGAAGAAACACAGTCATCCATCCATTCATCTCAGAAGGGTCTTTAGCTAAGACCAACAGCTATGTCATCATAACTTAGGATAAGGGCTGGAAGACTGCCATCGGCCAGCAATGACGGATTCCCGACCTCTACCACCGCAGTTATCCAAAGAGCCAGAAAAAAGAAAAAGAAAATGTGTGCATAAACAAAGTGGGCGGAGTGAAAACCCGAAAGGGCGCTCCAAGTAAAAACAGTGGGCATACAGTGGACTTGGTGAAAACCCGAAAGGGCGCCGAGGGTAAAAACAGCATTGCTGCCAAGGGGCAGGCAAGATCAAACACTCGGGACGTGATGAAAACCCGAAAGGGCGCCACGGGCAAAAATGACTGGAAAAGGCCGGCTGTGGTGAAAACTCGAAAGAGCACTGCAGGCAAAAATGGCTCAAATAGAAAAAGAAAAATTAAAAGTGCAGGTACCGAGAAATCAGACGGTCCAGACCGGTTCAAGCAGTCACAGTTCAAGAACAAGAAGAAGTACAGTCGGGAACGAAGAACTCCACAAACTTGACAAACTCAAGAAGCAACAGTTTCCATTGCCTACACCTCTAGGGAACCAAAGAGATCTCACAAGTCAATCTCGAGACATCAGTCAAAGCATTGGCCGAGCCTCAGTTCTAATTCCTATATCCCAACATAAAATCCAGACACACTCACAAGACAACTCATGGCACAATAGATTTTCAAAAAGTTTTCTCCTTTTCATTAAATACATCATATTTCTTTTACATATATCATGTCATCTTTTTTCAAAAAAATACAAAAAAATGCATCATCACCAGTCATGCAAGAAGGAATGTACGAATGGCCGACACAATCAATCTCTACCCTCCTCCTCGGCTACATCAGGTAAGTCCTCTGACTCATAATAAAGAAGCCTCGCTCTCAACCAGCTCACCTCCATATGCAGGTAATGCACCTCATCACGCTCAAGGATACGGATCGCTGTCTCCTCATCAAACAACCTTTGATCGGCAACCAATCTCCTCGACATCATCTCACAATGATACCGAAGTGCGGAAATCTCAAACAACAAATGGCCATGAGCCAAAAGGAAACCAGGATCGATGAATGGGCGCTCCTCAAAAGGCTCATATGAACCAAATGAAGAGCCGGCATCTCCAAGAATATCCTGCTCATCCTCATCGGCAGTCTGGTGCCAGCAAGGGATGCGTCGATACAGAGACTGCTCAGCAACCCAGTACTGATATGGGGCGGTCGCCATTGGAAAAGTCCGCAGCTCAAAACCAAGCAAATCGACAGTCAAGTAACTCGCCCAGGATCCATCAACCCGAGTCCTAAAGTCAGATGTTCTAGATGGAAGTGCTCGACGCCCGATACCCGTGAAAGCAAAAAGAGGAACATCCTGCTCATACCCGAACCGCGGCAGGAACCGGATAGGGTGATAAGAAAAGTAAGATCGAAAGCCTACCAGCATCAGAGGAAGGCGGTGCGCATCACAAAGTGCTGGGGAAGCGAAAGCCACGATGACTCCCAACGAACGTTCCAGTCACGAAGTTCAGCAAACATCCTACGATACAAGGGCTCGCTCATCCTAGCTGTATGCGGAAGAAACTCCATGATGTGTCGCATAAGGTCTGGGCAACGGGTGCCAGGAAATGGTACAGGAACAGTAAGAGAAAGAAGCTCCCATAGCCAGACCTGATCACAAGAAGAAATTCAGCTAGAGCAGAGCAATTCCTAAAAAAGAAAGAAGGTGCAGAAAAGATACCTGAAGAAAGGCACAGCAGCCACGAAGGACAAGAGTGCGGCCTAGGGCACAGTCAGTCAGCCCATTAAACAGCTCAGCCAGGATGAGAGAAATGATCTCCTGACGTCGAATAACTTGGCTCATCACCTCGAAAAGCAAAGGAGTCTGAGACCTCCGCCATCCCGATAATAGCACCTCGGCTATCAAGCAGAAGATCAGTGCATTCCGAGCAAGTAGAGACCCTGCCACACTCCGAGGACCCGAGAAAAGGTTGTACAGCAAATCCAAGGAGAACACCACAGCATCCTGGCTGAACAAGATAGGGGATCCCGAACCAGTTTTACGGTGTGGCAGTCTTCGACAATGTCTTCGGCGAAAAATACTGAGTATAATTCCAAGAAAGACCGGTCAAGTGCGTAAGCTCCTCCAAAGAGGGTCTCATCTCCATGTCGTTGAATGCAAACAAGTTCAACGAGGGGACCCAGTCGATCAATGCAGCCCCGACATCCTCCAATCAATGTCGACTCTAGCTATATGGATCAGACCGCCGAAGCCTTAGGACTCCAAGTCTCGAGTCTCATAAACCGACAAGCTGTCAAGCCAAGCAAGCAGTCGTGGCGAGCAAAAAGGACGAGGAAGCAGCTGACAAGTCTTCACAGGAATCCCCTCTAGAACAAAAGGCCCAGGAATCAATGATAGCTCATCAAGGATCAGAAGATCAACAGGTGAAGGAGAAGGAAAAGCTGGAACTTCTACAGACTCATCAGCCCCTGACCTATCCCCAGTAGCGGCTATGTCTGATATAGTCGCATCGCTGTCTGAAACTGCCACGACCTCAACCGCATAAGAAGACTCGCCTACCTCGTGAACCGAGTGCATAAAGGACCGATGATCAGGAGAAGGGTGATACTCCCCACCAAAAGGGCTATCAGCAAAGATCACACCGCACATCATGGCATCCTGACCGATCTGACCACTGAAAAATGCATCTGAACCATCAAGAAAGGTCTCGGCAACCCCGATCAAGAATCAACGGTCAAATCTGGACCTGCGGCCCTCTCCAACAAGAAGTCATGAATCCAATCATCATCTTGTCCAATCAAAGGGATCATCGAGGCATCCACACCATCCATCGTCAGGGGGATATCATCAATGATCACATCAATTCCACCCAAGCAAGTATGCCGCACATCTCGACCATCATCAAGAGCATCCAAACCGTCAAAGGTATCATCTGAACCATCCATTCCATTCAAACATGAGATCAGCCCATCTATGTCCATCATAGCCCCATCACCACCATCAATCACGTCATCCATGGGGCCCACACTCAAGGGATGCATAGCCTCACCTATGTCCCACCCCCTCATCCCATCCATACCATCCATTTCTCCCATAACCAATGACCCATTCAAAACTGAATTTCCAGCATGGCTGCCATTAATGGGGCCATTTAAAACTCCACCAACCACTACCCCTAAATCCCCATCAATGCACTCATTCAATGCACCATCTCTACCATCCGTTAAAGAAATCTCTCCATCATTAAAGCCTTCACTACTTTCTGAATTATGGGACCCATCATGGATAGCCCCCACAGCCCCTAGATCTCCACCATCCATTGCTTGAGAAAAGACAAAGCAAGAAGAGGACAAGATGAAGAAAAAAGACAAAGAGAAGAGAAGATTCATGGCTGGAATCGAATTCTCCAGTACAGAGAATGTAGGGATAAGAGCAGTGGACAGAAGGGAATGTCCGAACCAGAGCCAGTCCAGACCGCACAAGAGGCGAGTCTTGGGCGGCCCGCTGTGGGCCGCCCGTACGGACGCGCTCCCTCTCTCTCCGCGGGATTGGTTCCATGGTCGTTGGTAGGTGAGGCTGACAGTCCATGTTAGCAGATGGCACCCTGAGGGCCGCCCGAGGCTCCAA
This sequence comes from Liriodendron chinense, assembly GCA_003013855.2. NCBI lineage: Eukaryota > Viridiplantae > Streptophyta > Magnoliopsida > Magnoliales > Magnoliaceae > Liriodendron > Liriodendron chinense. The sequence continues at coordinate 7,225,312 of ML058368.1, forward strand.
TCCACTCCAGATTTCATTTGAGGTTGATCAGAATCATCTAGAAGGTACCCCACTTGTTCAATCATGAAGTATTACAGCCAACATGGGCCTGATCAAGTCAAAGAGAGGAAAAAATGATCAAGAGGGGGCCATAAGCAATCTGAGCCATTCAAAGACTAAATCATCATGATCTAAACCATGGAAGAGTTCACATGAGTCATAAAATAGCAAGATCGAAGGTTTGATCATCAAGAAAGAGGGACATAATCCAAGATCTGATCATCAAGTGGGCCCACATAGCTGAAAAAAGCGATCTGAGCCATTCAAGTCATCATCCACACCATGAAAAGCCTTTTTAGCCTCACAAAACATCAAGAAAAGATGCTCCAAAGCAAAGCTGAGGTCTGAAAAGGGCCCACAGGGCCAAATCAAGCAATCTGAACCGTTCAAGTCGTCATCCATACAGTTGAGAAATCTTATCTTTTATAAAGTATCAAAGAATGAGTCAAGAATCAGAGCATCTAGGCATCATCAAGTAATTTGAGACAAATTAAGGTTATATATTCATTCAGAAAGTCTTGATACATCAGAAAGATAAAAGCAAAAAGGGTTTTACAAGGCAAAGAAGGCCATACAAAGCTGAATACAGAAGCAGGCTACAGGTCACCAACATAGTCGTCGTCATCCCTCCTCTCGTCCCACTCTCGACGATGAAGATCCATCAAAGGAGCTGTCACTGAGCCTCCAGCGTACCTACGACGACCCCCAGGAACATAGAGCGGAGGAAGTAAAGGCCCCTGCTCATACAGCAAGTACCACTCATCATAGTCACGATCCGGGATCGTGAAGCGAAACCCAGGCTGGCCCACAAGAGCATCAGCTATCTCATCAGCTGGGATCTGAGCAGCCAGAGGAGGTGCAAAACAAGGGACCCGAGCCACCCCAGTAATCTGTCGAAGCAGCCTCTCACCCAGATACCACTGAAATGATTCAGCATCGAAAAGCATGATCCGAAGGCAGGAAGAGTCATACGCTTCCACACGCTGAGGGGTGTAGTAGAGAGGAAAGTTGGCATACGGCATCCGAGCAAACTACAGCAAATGAGGTCATCACAATCAGCCACAGAGCAGCACGAGGGATAAGGAAAATAAGATACTTACATCCTCAACGGTCAATCCATCTATGTCAGCACGCCAGTTATCCCCAGATACTTGAGAGTTCCGTTGATGATTTTGCTGATGCCAATGCATGTAACGGTACAAAGATGGCTCAACATCATCTCGTATCCTCGGCACGAGATGAGCAAAATGGTCATAAAAGCAAGTCTGGGCAAGGGCACACATAACGATCAAAGAAAAAAAGAAAGCAAATGTCTCCAGGAAAGGTTAAAAAGAGTACCTCTACGACAGGGCCAGAAACCTGTGTAGGACCGGCTATTCCGAGAGGTCATGTCTAAACCTCGGAAGACATGAGTCAAGATAGCCCCGTTTCAATTGTACGAATGGTGAAGATCCTCAACCAAACGAAGAAATTTAGGATCGATCCTCTCGTTCGCATGACAGAAAAGGAAGGACCCGAAGGCGTAAGCAATCATGGCCCGTGCTTTATGGAGGGCCTCCAGCTCGATAGTAGGGACGACAGTAGCGAAGGTGTTGTAGAACCATCGTAATTTTACTTGGTGGCCCTGGAATTCATCCTCAGGTGGGACGTCACCCACAAGTCGTAGCCAGTCAGTGGAAGTGATGGGAGCAAGAGAGCCGACGTGGGGAACAACTGCCCCGTGAAATGGAAAGCCGATTTGCATATATATATCCAGGGGAGTTATTCCCCACTCGCCACAAGGGAGTTGAAAGGTGTGGGTCTCATCCCGCCACCTCTCACAAAGAGCCGCCAGCAGCATGCGGTTGGCGTTGTTGTTATGGAAGCGCAAGGTAAGGAGGCCAGCAAAAGGGGTATCAGCCAGAACTCGTTCAAGCAAAGGCTGTGGGTGTTTCACCCAGTCATCCCAAAGATCTCTGGTACCTCGACCCTTGATGTAGGGAAGAGGTTGGTGCTCCTTAGCCAAGGAACACATATGGGCCCCTCGGTGAACAATGAGGGCCGAGTCATCCTCATCAACCACCCATCGTCCTCTGGTACCTCCGCCATTGAATCCTACAAGCTTGGCAAGGTAAGTCCCTACACTTTACCTGTTAAAATCCAAATCATCGTCCGGAAAACCCATGGATTCGGACTTACATCCAAATGCAAAAACTAAAAGTCCAAGTCCATGTGTTGCCTAGAATAAGTGTTGGCCCCATCCAAGAAGGCAAGGCCCACCTTAAAGAAGGTTGCATGCCATGACCTAGGTAAGAAAAGTCCATCATCCAAGGACACATTTTGGACAACAAATGCACTCAAGTGCCATGAGATCAACAAGGGATAAGAATCCAACTTCACATGAGAAGTCCCTCTTCAAAGTCCATATGTGGCCAAGGATTGGTTCACTTTTCATACCAAGGCCATGATGCTCATTTAAGATGTTCCCATATTTTTACACATGTACATGGACAAGTGGGGAATAGGAAGGGAATGGGCCCCCAAGAGCAACCCAAGTGCCTCATCTCAATGGAATGAAGGGAGCACATAGCCCATTTGAAGAACATGAGGACCCATTCATGGGTTAACCATGGGCAACCCTATGTGCATCATCTTGATGAATGTTTTAACCATGAGAGTACAACATGGTGGTCTACCCACAAATATATGAATCAAAGAAGCCAATGGTAAAAAATTTGATGCACATAGCCCACATGAAGAACCAAAGTTGGAAATGTCCATGCAAGGGCAAGTTTGGGTAACTTATGTGCACCAATTGCTTTACAAAAGGGGACCATTTGAGCACAAGAGGGTTTGGCTTAATGAGTCACCAACCATCATGAAAATGGCTAAGAATAATATACATAGCTCACTTGAAGATCAAAATCCAAAATGCCCCAAAGCATGGGACAAAATTGGGCAACTTATGAGTATCATTCTTTCCCACAAATTGAAAGAAAAATCACTCATCTTTTAGAATGATGGTGGATAACCCACCAAACACCCAAGGGAAGTTCAAGGAGCTATGGTTGCTTGGATAGCTCACTTGAAGGAGATCATCCATTTGAGGTTGATAACACTAAAGGAAACTCTTGAGAACCACTTCCCTACCACAAAGGAAAACCATTTGAACTTAGTGAGATTGTTGAAACAACTCACTCATGGGACTTGTAGATGATCAAGTAACTCAAGTCCTCCATCCATTCAAAGAAAAGGTATGAAGGAAAAGAATCCCACATGCACAAAGTATAGTGGTGCACACATGGCTCAAAGAAATTCATAAGTTTCAAAGAGGGCTCAAAAGCCCATCTATATGGAAAAATTCCAAGGAGCCCACCACACCTTGTGCGTAAGGATGTGCATCATAATAAAGAAACTGGTGGAAGATTTGGGCCACTTGACCATAAAGGCCCAACTAGGAAATCTAGCCCACTTGAAGATCCAAGTGAAGAATGGGCTAGCCACCTTTATCCATACACATGTGAAGAAAGATGGGGCCACCCAAAGTGAGCATTATGGGCCCAAAAATTGAGGTGGGCCCAACCATTCCCATGGGCCCAAACCTTGAAAAGAAGATGGAAAAGAAAAGGAAGCTCCAAAGGAAATGACATGAAAAAGAAAGCAAGAGGGAGCCCAAAATGAAGTATTGGGCCCATCAAATACACCAAGGGCCATGACTTCACTTTGAGCCCATTTAATACACATGAAAAGTGGCCCAACTCCCATGAAGAAAGATTGGATATTTTGTCATGCACACTTGATGGACATGGCAAAATTACCCTTTACATACGCATGAAGGGAGTATGAAAGAAAAAAAAGCAAAGAATGAAATGGAAGCTTGCAATGTCCATCTTCATGCACCACCTTTAGAAGAGATTGGAGATCTAGAAAAAGGCCAAAAAGACTTGGGCCCACCCTGGCTCCCTTGGTATATCTACATGGAGAAAAGAAAGGAAACATGAGAAGAGACAATGAAGAAGGAAAAGGACAAGAGAGAAAAGGGAGTGGTCCATACCTTTACCACTCACTAAAGGGGGACCACCTTACTGTCCCAAAGCTTCACTAAGGCCCACCACTAGAAAAGAGCAAGGGATCACCAAAAGAGAGAAAAACTTGAAGAAAGAGAGAGTATGAGAGAAAGAAGAGAGAGATTGCACGTTGGAGGGGCCAAGGGTGCCCCATGTTATATAGAAAAGGGGAGGGCACCCCTTTACCCTAACCCACTGGAAAGACCAGTGGGCAGAGACGGCTTGGGCGACACCCAGGTAGCCATCCGTCCTCCGACCTAGTTGAAACGACCCCTCACCCTCTCTCCTTGGAAAGAACTCCTCCTTGGGAAGGGTGGTTATAAGTGAATCTTGTACCTCCATGTAAGAATGAGGTGATAGAAGAGAAGGATGAGAAAAAGTAAAGAATCTCACCAAAATCTCATCTTGTGAGAAATTGGAGAGAAATTGGCTTGATGATATGGAAAAAGCTCCATGGAATTTTCAAAAAAAAGAAAAAGAATTGACTTGGTCAAACAGTGATCTCAACCATCCAAAGTCATGACTTGATGATCTGAACCATTCCAAGAAGAATCCCTGAAATTTCCAACCTTGATTGTTGCCTACTGTACATAAGTTTAGGGTCCGAAGACCTTAAACTGCGTCGGGATCGACATTCCGAGAGATTTTCAATAAAAACCGGCATCGGTCTTAATCGTTCGAACCAAGATCCGATGACTCTGGACATTTTTCTAAAAATAAAAAAATATATCTATACATTTCCAGCCCTCGTATGTAAAGTTTTGGTCCGAAGACCTTAAACTACGTTGGGATCAAGATCTCGAGGGACTTTTAATAAAAATCGGTAGCGGTCTTGATCGTTCGAGTCAAGATCTGCTGACACCGGACATTTTTCAAAAACAAAAAAAAATGTATTGCCTTGTTCTGTACAAAGTTTTGGTCCGAAGACCTTAAACTACGTCAGGATCAAGATCCCAAGGGACTTTTTAATAAAAACCGGTATCGGTCCTGATTGCTCGAATCATGATCCGATGACCCCAGACACCTTCGAAAAAATAAAAAAAAATGTGTGTGTTTCCAGCATCGCTTGTACAAAGTTTTGGGTCCGAAGACCTTAAACTACGTCTGGATCAATATCCCGAGAGATTTTTAATAAAAACCGGCATCGATCCCAGCCGTTCAGGCCAAGATCTGATGACCTGGATCATTTCGAAAAATCACAAAATGAATGTATTTTCAGCATATACATTTTTTGTCCGGAGACCTTAAACTAAACTGGGATTAATTTCTCGGGGGACCTTTTTTGCTTTCAACCAAAAACCGGCATCAGCCTCGACCACTCGGATCAAGGTTCGATAACCCGGATCAGTTCCAAAATACCAAAAAGATTTTGAGCTTTCCATAAAAACTAGTATCTATCTCAATCACTTGAGTTGAAGCCTGAAACTCTTTCAAAAAAAATGAAAACAAAAAAATAAAAATAAATAAAAATTCATCATCAATTTGAATGCGCAAATTTATCCCCAGCGGTCCGAAGACCTAAAACTACACTGGGATTAACTTCTCGGGGGCTTTCTTTCCTAACCTGTCCCAGACATGGCTGACACTTAATTGTACGGGTGTCTGGAATCTTCTAAAATAGGTAAGGGCTGAGGCAGGCAGAACCCCGCGACCCTGTTCTTGTTGAACGCACCGTGATAGACAACCTTAATATGGAAGTCGCTGTTGACTCTGATGGATGTTCCCTGTTCCTAAAACTCATGAAGGGGATTAAGGCAGTTGGGAGGTGAAGCGCACCCTCACGGAATTGTGAGCAACGTAAGGCCCCAAACTGGATTGACAAAGGAAAATGTGAGGATGTGGCTCATTTTGTGGCCGAAGAAGTCCGTCAGACGATACGTGGTCTATGTGCATTGCACATGAGGAACAGGCAACTTTGTGGGTGTGTTGACTGAAAACCCTCAAAATACCCTCATCCGAAGATGTAAAACTACGGCACTTAACTATGTGAGACTCGTCTTGCTCGCTAACGTAAAATGGATCGGGTGCCTTACCAGTAGTAGAAGCTGGAAGTGGATGAAAATTCCATACCTTTCTGTGCATTTCAGAAAAATAAAAAAAATACCAAAACATTGCAAAATCATCTTTCAAAAATCACAAAATATTTCCCTTGCTTTCAAGCCGAATATTTTTCAAAATCACAAAAAATATTTCCTTTGTTTTCAATAACCAATCTCTATCCTACTCAGATAAAGATTCGGACCAAATATTTACAAAAATCACAAAAAATTGTCACTATCCCCAGCACTGCACTTCAGGAGTCTCGAACTCCGCTCACTCACTTCACAGTTTGGGATGACGGATCCAATCGCCCGCCAATTGGAATCTTGACCAAAACTGGCGACCAAGCACTGTCTCAATCGCATCCATTCACAGAAGAACATCTTGAAGTCTGACAACATACTTCATCCATTCCCATTAGCAAAGAAACAGCATCTTGGTACGATGGACCTGATCGACCACGGGTCGGGATCTTGACCAACCCGCTGACTAAACATAGAGGAAAAAATCCCCATGGGAGCACAACCCTGCAAGCAATAAGCTCAAAGTTCTCTGCATCTCCAGCAAAAGCAAAATCATCGAACTGAAAAGGAATGAGCCAAACCATGCATACATCATCAAATATGCATCCCCATGCATCAGCATCCATCGCATCTGTAGACACCCCACCTTCGGCTACACTGTTGGTAGAGATAGCTGGATGAATGGAGGACCATACCCCCAAATCCCAAGTCCAAACTCAGCCAAACTCACCCTTGTAAGCCCTGGTCCATAGCCCAACTCAAGCTTGAACCCAGTCAACCCATCCCTAAACATCAACCTAAAAAACCCCCAATAAGAAAAGCCAGTCAAAAATCCTAAAAAAGTCAACCCGCTGAGTCAACCCGCCGAGTCAAATCACCGAGTCGACCCGCTGAGTCAACTCACCGAGTCAACCCACCGAGTTAAACAGCAGCCCCGAGACATGGCCGTACCGCGCGCTGGAAACCGAGGAACGTCCGTACAGGCGGCCCACAGCGGAAAGCCCAAAAATATTTACGGGTTCTGCCACTGCCCGCTGCTATAAATACCCCCCTCCCCTTCTCATTTCAACACACAACCCAGCCAGAGAGAGCCCGTCCGTTCCGAGTTTCCTTCTCCACCCTTTAGCCCATTTTTCCACCAAGGAGAGCCCTAGTGAGGAGATCCTAGCCCTGGTCCAGCCTAGCCTGACCACTGGTCCAAGTCTCCCAAGTCATCCAAGTCTTGATCCAGCCACTCGAAGCCAATCCTTGCGACACCTCCGTCCATCCAGCTACTCTTTTTCCAGCACCATCTCATTTGCATCTAGCATAAGTGCAACATTTACTTTTCTTCCAACCCCCCTGCTTCACTGCAAGCACTTTGATTATTCAAACACACTACATGCATCTCACATAAAGCACCTGTCAGTTCGAGCGTATGCTCTGGGCTTGCCTGTTAGTGGAACCTGCCCATCAGAAACTCTTACTGTTCAGACCTGCATTCATGTACATATCACTACAAGCACTTTGAATATTCAAACACACAGCACGCATCATCTCGCATAAAGCACCTGTCAGTTCGAGCGTATGCTCTGGGCTTGCCTGTTAGTGGAACCTGCCCATCAGAAACTCTTACTGTTCAGACCTGCATTCATGCATCATGTCATCTATGAGAATATACGAGGATTAAAATAGACTTTCAAGTGTTAGTTCGATTCTGTGAAGTAGAGACCGTACTTCGGTACGGGTAGTGTGTGGGGTGCTTAACCTCTTCCCACCCTGTAACCGTGATCCCTTACCTCGAATCTCTGGCCGCAGATCAAAAGGAGTCATTTTAGAGGAAGGAATCTTCGGATCCCCTTCTCTAATGTTTCTACGGGGTCTAGCTAACTGTAGATTCGAAGTAACTGGCTAGTGGCGACTCTGGTCTTATATAAACTCATTTAAACACATCCAGCTTAACACAACAACCAAACAAAGCCCTCGAGAACGAGGCAAGCCAGTGGCACAAACAGCCATTCACACTCACTCATCCTCTCCTTCTTTTTCCGAAAGGAAAGGGACGAGAACGTCGTGTGGGAGCGCGGAAACGGCGAGGTTCCACAGAATGGCGACTCCGCTGGGGATGAGCTAGTCCCACTAGTCGTGATCCGACTTGAAAAACAGAATCCTTCCCATACTTGAAAGTCATTAGTCCTCATACAATCTCATCTGCATAGCATTCTACCCAAAATCCAAAAAAATAGAAAACCCAAAAACCCAAAAAGAGTAAAGTATAGTCCTCACCATTGCGCCTCCTCGGGCTCAACGTGTTCGGAAACAACTTCCCTTCCGCAGCATAATCCGCACTCGGGCACAGCAAGCCATGTCCGACCACGAAGAAGAAACTCATCTCTTCCCTGCTCTTGAGATGACCGAAGCGCAACCTCCAGTGCAACATCCAATTGAGAATACGCCAATCATACAAGAATTGGCACAAGGAATGAGAGCAATGCAAGAAATGCTCTTGCAATTCATGCAAGCACAAGCCACCGCAGCAGGCAACAATCAGGTTGGCCCAGTTCAGCAATCTCAGCAGCCACGCCGGGTCCCTCCGGCCTCCAGTTCAAATCAAACACAACCATCGGAGTCTGCCCAAGACTACCAACAGCAGCCATCTCAGCCCTTCACTATGGGGCATCCTCCTCAATACCTTCCCGCGACGACAAGGCCGTCTCAGAGCACTCCCGTCACAGGAACTTCCAGTCAACTCCCAGTCAATCTTACAAACAACAGTCTCAGTAGATCTCAGCATGTCCCCGCCGAAGGGACCCCTTTTCAATTTCAGCACATCCCCGCCGATGGGATTTCAATTCAATTTCCAGCAACAGGGACAGCACTGGCGAATGCCTACAATGGGGGTCAATGTCAAGCCCACATCAATCAGTGGACAGTGGCGAATACCCAATAAGGGGGCCACTTCCCAGCATCTCAGCCTCCTACAAACATGAGCACTTTTCAATTCCAGCACATCCCCGCCGATGGGATTCCAGTTAATTTTCAGCAATCTTCAATTTAGCAAAATCCAGTTAATTTCCAGCAATCTTCAATTCAGCAATCTCCAGTTAATTTCCAGTAAGTTCCAGTTCAACCTTCAGTACAATCTCCAGTTCAATTACAGTCCTTTCAAGCACAAGTTCATCCGAATCCAGTTCAATCATCAAATCAACTTCAGCAACCCGCAGTTGCTTTTCAGCAAACCCATAAGGTCGAAGACATCGACCACTATGCCGAAGAGGAACGTGCCTTACTCCAAGAGGCACCAGTCGCTCGAACGGATCACTCAGGACTGGACGAGTTGCGGGAGCAGTTCCAGATCTTGCAAAATCAGCTTCAGCGACAACAAGGAATCGATTTACCTTCGACCAAGTTCAAAGACTTGTGTCCTTTCCCAGATGCTCAAGTACCTCAAAACTTTGAGGTACCAAAATTCAAAAGATACGACGGCAGTGGTTGTCCCACAGCACATCTCAAGGCCTTCTGTGGAGAGCTGAGTGCAATCTCAGGAAATGAAGGGGCCCTCATTCGCGTGTTTCAAAAATCCCTGAAGGGCGACGCCCTAGATTGGTACACCTCATTGGACTATCATCGCATCAGGACATGAGAACAACTTTCTCGGGCTTTCGTCGACAGATTCGCGTACAATCTCAACATGACACCCAGAAGAGCTGACCTCGCGGCTCTCAGGCAAAGGAGTGATGAAACGATATCAGCCTATGTGGGACGTTGGCGAGCTATGGCAGCCAGAATGCTGACACCTATCGACGACGAAGAACAAATCTCCATGATTGTTCATTCAACATATCCGAGCATATCTGGATATCTCATCTCGCATCCATACGCGAATTTCTCACAGCTGATCCGTGCTGGAGAGCAAGTCGAAGCAGGAATCCGTGCCAGGACAATCTCCCCATGGCCTCATCAAGCCACTCCAGTCAAGAGGAATAGAGTGGAGGGAAGACCCATCGGATATGGGAATGGAAACCGAAGCGGTTCTCCTCCCCGCCCGACAGAGGTAAACAACATCAGCACCACTGCTCAGGGTAATCAATACGTTCCCCCATAGGGACATCAACCGCATCAGCAGAATCTGGTTCAGCACCAACCTCAGAGGTATCAACCACGACCAAATCCGCAACCACAGCCACAACCGCCTCGACAGCAGCAGCAGTTCAGAGGAAACGGTCAATACCCATACCAGAATAGGCAGAATTACAGGGAGCTCAGGAAGTTCACTCCACTCACTCAGCCACTTAGTCAAGTTATGACTATGCTGGTACAAAAGTAGTTACTCACTCTAATGACACCTAGGCCTCCTCCTCATCCTCTACCTCCAACTATCAAGAAAATGAGTATTGCGCCTACTATCAAGGGCGTGGCCACACCACTGATCGATGCTTTACTTTGAAGAATGCCATACAAGATCTGATTGATGACCGCAAGATCGTCATGTCGGTCCCTGGGACTCCTCCAGCAGCTTCCACCAACATTCTTCAGAATCCTCTGCCTCAACATCCGACTGATCCCAGTTCATCTCGAGGCCCCACCGTCAACAGCATAGAAGAAAGAGAGCGCCTCGATCGCTTCTTCTCCCCCATCCAATCCATTCATGCCTACACTTATGGGTCGACAAATCCTCCTCCGATCTTGCAAGGGGCAAGTCCCTTTCCTCCTTCAGTCTCCGAGCCAGTAGTACTCGAAGGGACACTTCTATACGATGTGCCAGTTTTGCAAAGGGCACCTTACAGCCATTCATGTTGGGAACCAGTCATTCTGGAAGGAGCACAGTCATACATCGAGCCCACATACGAACCTGTCGTCTTGCAAGGGGCAATCTCAGCACAGGAACAATACAATTCGCCATTGGGAAACCATACTCATCAGCAGTAAGAGCCCATTGTCTTGGAAGGAGCTCCTCCAGTTGAGCCAGTCATATTGCAAGGGATAAATTCCGAAGGCGTGTCCATCACACTACGGCAGCTGGGACGAACAGAGAAACCTCCTGCCATATCAAGAGGACAAATATTCATTCCATGGGAGCCTCCTGCTCCAGGAACGATCAAGCCAAGACCGCGACCTTATGTGATCTATGAAGACAAGCCTCGATATTACTCCTTCAGCACAGGCAATAATGTAGTTCTTAAGACAAAAGCTCCATACGAGGAAGATCTGGTACCCACATTAGCATGCTACAATCCGAAGATTGCACACCCAAGTGCAGGTAGCGAAGTAGTAAAATACTCGGTAAGACCGAGGTCGATCCACAGGGATTGGGGTTAAGAACACTTAGAGGAATTAGTTTAGGTGAGAGAGATGAAATCTGGTTTATCCACGAGAGTGGAGCAAGTTGTGTGTGGTGAAAGACAAAAATAGAAAAAGGGGCTAAGGCATCAGGGGTCCACCTTTGATTCATTCACAAGATTTGATTCATTGGTCCAACTATAACTCAACTGGAATTGAATAAAGATTCATTCCAATCGGAAGATGAAACAGTTAAACCATTTGCATATTTCATAAAAGATAGTGATCTGGACCGATTGATTTGACCATGAAGCACTCGTTAGTTGATCGCAGGGAATTCCAAGCATCCACTGTGCCCGGAGTCGACAATGGATCAAGGAATTGTACAGATCAACGACTTTGCTAACAAGTCAACCGATAAGATCACAAATCACACGATCAAATGCATACTTACAAGATAGGAGGCTTTGATTGACCGATCCAACCGTTAAGATCTCGTCTATCGATCGCAGGGAATCCAAAGCATCCAATGTGCCCGGAGTCTACAATGGATCAAGGGATTTTACAGATCGATGACTTTACCTGCACTAGCTCGATGACCGTAGGGAATCCAAAGCATCCAACGTGCCCGGAGTCGACGATGGATCAAGGGACTTTATCGATCATGAACTAGCTAATTGGTGTGCAAGGGATCCCAAGCATCCAACGTGCCCGGAGTCGACGATGGATCAAGGGGCTTGCACAACAATAGCGTCCGCCGAGGTGGATAATCGAACCAATCAACCAAAGAAAACTCCAACATTCACACACCAATGTTGAACCAAAAGAACCATATCTTGTAAATTTCTTCAAAGGCTTCACCCCTAGCCTTAGCTAGAGGTTTAGCCAACCATGCTACAATGGAAGACTAAAAATCTCTACAAAAGAGAAAATTCTACACTACTCTACTTCTACAAAGAAAAAGAAGAAAAGAAAAGAAGACTTGGATTGTGGGATTTGAGGGATTGAGGGATGATGAGAATGAGAGGGAGAGGCCTCCTTTTATAGCCTTATGAGGAGCTTCCAAGCCTCCTCCCAATCCTAGGTGGCACACCAAAAGTTTCTTTAGGTTTGGGAATGGAGTTAGGCTTGGAGTGTCCAAAGCAAACTTTGCTTTTAGGTTTGGGCTTGGAGTTAGGCTTGGATGGACATGTGGCAAGAAGAGTACTCCAATCCTAGGTGTCACTCCAAGCCTAAAGCAACTTTTCTTTTAGGTTTGGGCTTGGAGTGAGGCTTGGATGATGAGGTGGCATTCCATGCCTTACACATGTGTGGGGAGAGAGAGAGAGAGAGAGAGAGAGAGAGAGAGAGAGAGAGCTCCTCTCTTACAGCCATGGTGGAGAAGAGCTGCTGCCATTGGGTTCTAGGTGGAGAATGGCTGGGAATGTCCCAGCTTCTGGAGACATTGAAGATGAGAGTGCTGTCCATCCTTTGCTGGCTGGTGGAGTTGACGGTGATGAGGCAGGGGACGGTGCTGGATGGACGTCCGTTGCTGATCAGCTGGCCGTTGATTGCTGCCTGGCCGCTCAGATGCAGCACATACGTGCTGATGATGGATGGTTGGTCCAAATGAAGATAGAAGCAGCTGTTGCTGCTTGTGGTGCTGAAGATGGGTTGGATGGTGAGCACGTGTGAACCCAACTTTGCTGGACGCTGCTGGCATGTGGTCCACTGCTTGGACGGAGTGAAGATGAAGATCTGCTGGATCCATGGCCGGTGGACAGGAGATGGACGGTCCACTTGATGGACGGCTGGATGTTGGTTCAGCTGAAATGGAGTTGATGACGTGCTTGCTGAAGATGGACAGTCCAGATGTTGTGGACGTCTGATCTGCTGCACGTGTGAAGATGGGCTGCTGGAGATGGAACGGTCCACCTGCTGGATGTTGAAGGTGGTCCACCTAATGGACGGCTGGATGATGATAGATGAAGCTGATCTCCAGCTGGACGGTGGAAATGTTAATGTCCCTTGAATGCTGCTTTGAGCTGGCACGTGTGGATGGGGACCACCTGATGATGATGACGTCCACCGTTGGAAATGGATGGACGGCTGATGATTGGAGGGAGTGGACGGCTGTTGATGATCAGCTGGCCGTTCTGATGCAGCACATACGTGCTGATGATGGGTGCTGGACAGCTGCTGATTGGAGGTGGTCCACCTGATGGAGTGGACTGCACGTGTGATCAAATCCATCAGATGGACGGCTGGAACGTCCATTGGTGTTGCAGCACTGCTGCTGCACGTGTGAAGCTGCCTGGCCGTTTGATGATGGACGTCCAGCAGCAGGACGGGTGGAGTTGGGACGTCCAAATCAGGACGCTGCTTGTACGTTGGAGTGGGGCCCATCTTGATGGACGGTGGATGTGAAAGACGTGGGCTCCACATTGATGGATGCTGGTGGGGTCCTCCTGCTGAACGTGGAGCTGCTGGAGATGGTCCACTTGATGCTGGTCATTTGATGCAGATGGACGGTGGCTGATGAAGGTGAGTTGTTCAGCAGCTGGTAGATGGACGACTGAAAATGCATCTGTGTGCTGCTGCTGGAGATAGATTGCATGATATGGACGGTGGAGATCAGCTGGAGCTTGGATGAGATTTGATCATCCACCAGCTGGAGCAATGGACGGTTGGAGATCTCCTTAGCTGTGGGCGTGTGAGGCATGCTTTGGTAGCTGCTGATGAGCTGCAACATGTGATGGACGGCTACATGTGCGACTTGACCAAAGTTCAGCTAGTTGATGATCTTTGGAAGCTGCACGTATATCAGATCCTGACCATTGATTTTTAGGTTGCATGTGTAGTAGACATCCATCAGCTCCTAGTTGCTGGACATGTGATCTGGACCAGCTTGGATGGATGGACAATCTTGCATGGCTGATGATGGACGGTGGATGTTCATGTGAGATGGGAGCTCATCTACCTTGCTGGTCTTTGGAGCTGGATCGCATGCGCTGCTCGTTGATCGCACGTGGCATGAGCTACACGTGAAGGAAAGACTCCTCCATTCCGTATGTGTGGAGATGAGAGGCACGCCGATGTGGTCTCGCATGTGTAGTGCTCACATATGTATATAACGCACATGGATCCCCCATCATTAGTGAATGCTTGATTTTGACCATCCAATGTATTCGGCCTTGATCTCCAAATTGTGTTGCTGTGATGAGGCCCTTTTTAGCCATCTTCATTCCATCTATACCATGGAAAATGGTCTGGCCTTCGATCTTCCTATCCTGATTTCCTTCAGGGCCACCAACGTACTTGATCTTGATAGCTTTTGGACCTTTAAACGCCCTGATTGGCTTAGATCTTGCCTAACCTCTCCTGAACACCTGAAGACAGAAAATTAACCTAATGAGGGATAATTAACCAGAAAAACAATGATAACGCCCTTAACAACCAGGGGTTAATTATACAATATTAGGTACTTATCATAGCACCATCGCAAGAACCGGTGGTCCTAGAGGGCAAAGGTGAGGAAAATTATAAAGACGTCCCATGGCACTATCCAGAATGTGCGGAAGTGGGAAACATGAATCCCAATGGGCGTTGCATCCGAAGAGATAATCAGAACAGAGGATATCCCAAAGGCGCTCTCTCAGGCCTCGGCAACAAAAATGAAGCCGCATACGATGTGGCGACTAGCTCAAATCAATCCCTGCTCAAATCTCAGTATGGGAGCTACTCTGCACATCTTGCATACACCGAGAAATGTTTGCCAAAACCTTGAACGATGCTCACGTCTCCCCCGATACGGCACCAGAGATGATAGCATTGATGATTGGACAGCTCCTGGCTCCACGCGCTATCACCTTCACTGATAATGAGTTTCCACCGGAAGGACGCGATCATGGGCGATCCCTCAATATAGCTTTACGATACAAAGACCTCTGCGTCCCACTGGTCCTTATCGATAATGACTCAAGCTTAAACGTCTGCCCACTTAAGACTGCGGAACGTCTGGGAATCAGTCCTTCTTCATTCCGACCCAGCACCATATGCGTCAGAGCATTCGACAACACCCGCCGATCAGTGGAACGGGAGGTCGACATAGAGGTACAGATAGGTCCGGAAGTCTCCACCATCACATTTCAAATTCTGGATATATCAGCCTCTTTTAACATGTTGCTCGGACGACCGTGGCTGCACAAGGTTGGAGCTGTGCCATCAACCCTGCATCAACGAGTGAAGTACATCTATGGAAATCAAGTAATCTCTATCCATGCAGAGAAAGAGCTCATCATTCCTTCCAATGCTACTGCCACTGAACCAGACATCCCGATCATCGATATCCAGCACTCTAAAGAAGACATCCCGTTTCACAGTTTCGAATTCGAGACTATGAACTCTATCACCAATCCAGAACCGATAAGGGTGGACCGTGTCTTTTCACCAGCAGAACGTCTGAGCCTCAAATACCGAATGAAGAATCATTTCAAGTCTAAAAAGGTACCGCTGGTATATAACCAACGCAAATTGGGACTCGGATACAGGGCAATCTTCATGGACAAAAGAAGGAAGAAATTTCGGTGCTCACCCATCCAATTCGTCAAGCCAGGAGAACCTTGCAAAGATCCAGGAGGGAATCAACCGAGTGTACTACACAAAGGCCTCCCGATGAGCCTAGCTTGGGCCACATGGCCCCCCATTCGATGGGATCAAATTCTCGAACCGTCTAAACCTCCAGAGGAAGAAGGAAATGATGAAGATGAAGAAGAAAGTTAAATACAGCAGCTTCAGGACCAGGTTACTCTGACACCTGCTCCCAACCAGGGGCACAACCTGCCCACTTCAGCATCAATCAACCAGGGGCACAACCTGCCCGCTTCAATTCCAACCAGTCAGGGGCATAACTTGCGCGTCTCGGCATCAATCAACCAGGGGCACAACTTGCCCATCTCTGCAGAATTAACATCATCAATCATCAGCCAGGGGCAGAAGCAGCCCATCCATTGGACCAAGAAAGGGAAGTGGCCAGCCCTAGATTGGTCCGATGTCCAGATTCCAAACTCATGTTTAGCCGTAGAACCAGACGAACTGCAATGCGAGGTAAGTGATCCGGGAGGGACTGAGTACGACTCAGATCTCGAACCCGACCAGCGAGAAGTCATGGTCATTGGGCCAGACTGTGATTCTTTGCCCGAATCATCAACCCCCACCTCTTCAGGGGAGGAAGTGTGGGGTCCTGAATGGTCATCTGTACCCCTAACTTTTGAATCAACCAAAGAGCCATCTGAGGGCTCTAGCTTCCAAAAAAAATGCCTGTTTAAGCAGCAACCGGAACTTTGGAACAAGTTGGGCTCAATCATGGTCTGCAATTCCCACTTGTTCAAAGTCCCATGAATTTCAAAAATCCAAAAAAATCAAAAACTTTCAAAAGCCAAAAACATCTAGCATTTCCATTTCAGAAAATTCTCAAAAACCAAAAAACATTTATTTTCCTGCATTCAATAGTGTGCCACGTTCGTCTAAAGAGTCGCATAAGTTTGAAGTCGAAACATATGATTTCGACATCGAATTAGACTTCGAGCTCATGGGTCTGGCGAAGCTCGGGACGAGGAAGATGATGATCCGGCTCTCGAACTAGAGGATCTCCTCAAAAAGTTTGAATCCAAAGCCAATGTTGTAGCCGATGATTTTGAGATAGTAAACTTAGGGACACCTGAGATCCCTAGGGAAGTACTCATTGGAAAATCATTACCACCTGAAATGAAACAGAAAATGATAGCGTTCCTAGCTCCAAGATTGTCCAACTTCGCGTTCTCATATGAAGACATGCCGGGACTCGATGAAGAGCTCGTGGTACACCATCTGCCAACCTAGGCAGATATGAAGCCAGTGAAGCAGAAACTTCAAAGAATGAAGCCAGAATGGGCTCTGAAAGTCTGAGATGAGGTCATCAAACAGTATAATGCGGGATTCTTGGTAGTCTCCAACTACCCTGAATGGCTCGCCAACATTGTACCAATACCAAAGAAGGACGGCAAGGTTCGAATGTGCATCGACTTCCGAGATCTCAACAAAGCCAATCCAAAAGATGACTTCCCTTTGCCACATATCGACACTCTGGTCGACAACACTGCTGGGTACAAGGTCTTCTCATTCATGGACGGGTTCTCAGGTTACAATCAGATCAAGATGGCCATCGAAGATCACGAAAAGACGTCGTTTATCACTCCCTGGGGAACCTTCTGCTACAGGGTAATGCCGTTCGGTCTGAAGAACGCAGGAGCAACATATCAGCGAGCAATGATAGCACTATTCCACGACATGATGAACAAAGAACTTGAAGTATATGTGGACGATATGATCGTCAAATCTCGCATAATTAAAGGACACTTTGAAGATCTGAAGAAGTTATTCAACAGATTAGAAAAGTACAAGCTCCACCTCAACCCTCAGAAATGTGTCTTCGGTGCAATGGGAGGTAAGCTCCTCGGCTTTATGGTGAGCGAAGATGGAATCAGGGTCGACGAGACCAAAACTAGAGCAATCATTGAGATGCCCCCTCCTAGAACAGAGAAAGAAATTCGTGGCTTCCTCGACAGAATTCAATACATCAGTCGCTTCATCGCACAGCTCACACCTATTTGTGAGCCCATTTTCAAGCTCCTCCGAAAGAACGTTCCAAAAGAATGGAATGATGATTGCCAAGTCGCCTTCGACTGCATCAAGAGATATCTCATGAATCCTCCAGTCCTAGTGCCGCCCACTCCTAGACGTCCACTGTTGTTATACATCTCGGTAGCAGCAGAAGCCATTGGCTGTGTCCTCGGCCTGCATGACGAGACTAGGAAGAAGGAACAAGCAATATATTATTTGAGCCGAAAGTTCACCGACTACGAGACCAGGTATTCTTCGATCGAGAAGACTTGCCTCGCCCTAGTCTGGGCAACTCAGCGACTCCGTCAATACATGATTGCATTTCCTATTCTCCTACTTGCTCACATGGATCCGCTCAAATACCTGTTCGAGAAATCGGCACTCACTGGAAGGATAGCTAAATGGCAGCTACTCCTGTCTGAGTTCGACATCACCTATGTCACTCAGAAGGCAATCAAGGGGCAGGCCCTCGCCGATCATCTTACGGCCCACTCCCTCCTGGATTATCAACCGCTCAAGACATTCTTCCCTGATAAAGATCTCTTACTTATTAAAGGGGAAGAAAAGAAGAAAAAAGATGAGTGAACGTTATTCTTCGACGGCGCAGCAAATTCTAAAGGAAGTGGTATTGGAGCAATCCTCTACTCTCCGGATGATGTCCATATTCCTGTCTCAAGGCGTATAGCATTCGAGTGCACCAACAACATGGCAGAGTATGAAGCATGCATCACTGGCTTAAGGGAAGCCATAATCTTGGGCGTCAAGAAGCTACGAGTATTTGGAGACTCACAGCTTATCATCAATCAGACCAATGGCGAATGGAAAACCAAGGACGAGAAGTTGATACCATATCATGTGTATCTTGACAATCTGATCAAAGAATTCAAAGAAGTTACCTTCTCATACATGCCCAGAACCAAGAATCAGTTTGCAGATGCTCTCGCCACACTTGCATCAATGCTCGAGATACCAAAAGGAGCTTCAGAATGGGAGCTCACAGTCAAAATTCAAGAAGAACCTGTTTTTTGCCTGCAAATAGAAGAAGCCGAAGCTGTCCCTGACAAACCCTGGTATGCCGACATCAAGCAATATCTCGAAACCCAGGAGTATCTAGAGTCAGCAACAGCAACAGATCGTCGAACCATCCAGCGTTTGGCTGGCCAGTTCACCATCAGTGGCGAAGTTCTTTACAAGCGATCCTATAATCACATCCTCCTTCGATGCGTCGATGAAACAGAAGCTGCAAAGATCATGGAAGAAATACACGAAGGAATCTATGGCCCACACATGAACGAGCACATGATGGCAAAGAAGATTCTACGACTCAGCTACTATTGGCTCACCATGGAGACAGACTATTGCCAGCACGTCAGAAAATGCTTCAAGTGTCAGGAGCATGCGAATCAAATCCATACCCCCTCATCAGAATTATACAACCTGACCACCCCTTGGGCCTTCTCCATGTGGGGACTCGACATCATCGGTAAGATTAGTCCCAAAGCATCAAACGGTCATGAGTACATACTTGTGGCAGTCGATTACTTCACTAAGTGGGTAGAAGCAGCCTCCTACACCACGATTGCAGCATCCCAGGTGATCAAATTCATGAAGAACAACATCATATGCCGGTATGGAATCCCTAATGCTATCATCACAGATAATGGGACCCCGTTCGTCAACAAGAAGATGGATGACTTCCTCAGCAAATTAAAGATTCAACGTCATGGATCAAGCCCCTACCGTCCTCAGATGAATGGTGGGGTGGAAGCCGCAAACAAGACAATCGTCAGCATACTTGAGAAGATGGTAGTGACCTATCAAGATTGGTCAGATATACTCCCATATGCACTTTGGGCCTATCGAACGTCTGTACGGTCTGCTACGGGCGTTACTCCTTTCGAGCTTACTTATGAAATGGAAGCAGTTATGCCAGTCAAGGTGGAAATACCATCACTACGAGTGTTACTCGAAAGCGGAATTGAAGAAGGAGAATGACAACGGGCCAGATTCTATCAGTTGCAGCTAGCAGATGAAAAGCGCATGCGTGCGCTAAGTTATTCTCAGTGCTATCAGAAAAGGATCGCTCGGGCTTATAACAAGAGAGTCCGAAAAAGAAGTTTCAAGGTAGGCAACATGGTCATGAAGAAGATTCTACCGTCGCACCTTCCGGATCCCAGAGGAAAGTTCAAACCCTCGTGGGACGGGCCACTGATCATCAGAGAAGTACTTCCCGGAGGCGCCCTCAGACTCACCAGCATGAGAGGGGTGGATCTTCCTGAGCCAACCAACGCCGACAACGTGAAGATCTTTCACAGGTAAACCATTCTGACCTTATCAAGAGTTACTTTAATAGAGCTGAAGTCAGGAGGTCGAAGCTAAAACCTCTGAGAGATCATTTTCGTCCACCAACAAGTGTTTCAAATAAGGGGATTCAAAAGAAAAAGAAAAAAAATAAATACAAAAAAAAGAGGAAAAAAGGATACAAAAGAAAAGAAAAAAAAAGAAAAAGAGAAAAGGGAAGCCAAAACAAGGCACCCGAGAAAAAATCAACCCAAGAAGAAATACAGTCATCCATCCATTCATCTTAGAAGGGTCTTTAGCTAAGACCAACAGCTCTATCATCGTAACTTAGGATAAGGGCTGAAAGACTGCCATCGGCCAGCAACGACGGATTCCAGACCTCAAGCCGCCGCAGTTATTCAAAGATCCAAAAAAAAAAAAAAAAAAGAAAATGTGTGCCTAAACAAAGAGGGCGGAGTGAAAACCCGAAAGGGCACTCCGAGTAAAAACAGTGGGCATACAGCGGACTCGGTGAAAACCCGAAAGGGCGCCGAGGGTAAAAACAGCATAGCTGCCAAGGGGCAGGCAAGATCAAACACTCGGGACGTAGTGAAAACCCGAAAGGGCGCCACGGGCAAAAATGACGGGAAAAGGCCGGCTGTGGTGAAAACTCGAAAGAGCGCTGCAGGAAAAAATGTCTCAAATAGAAAAAGAAAAAAAAATGAAACGTGCAGGTACCAGTAAATCAGATAGTCCAGATCGGTTCGAGCAGTCACAGTTCAAGAACAAGAAGAAGTGCAGTCAGGAACGAAGAGCTCTACAAACTCTGACAATCTCAAGAAGCAACAGTTTCCATTGCCTACACCTCTAGGGAACCAAAGGATCACGCAAGTCAATCTCGAGACATCGGTCAAAGCATTGGCCAAGCCTCAGCTCTGATTTCTATATCCCAACACAAAATCTAGACACACTCACAAGACAACTCATGGCACAATAGATTCTCAAAAAAGTTTTCTTCTTTTTTCATTAAAAGCATCATATTTCTTTTACACATATCATGTCATCTTTTTCAAAAAATACAAAAAATGCATCATCATCAATCATATATGCAAAAAAAGAATGTGCAGGTGGCCAACGCAATCAATCTCTACCCTCCTCCTCAGCCACATCAGGTAATGCACCTCATCTCGCTCAAGGGTACGGATCGCCGTCTCCTCATCAGACAACCTCTGATCAACAGCCAATCTCCTCGACATCATCTCACAATGATACCGAAGTGCAGAAATCTCAGACAGCAGATGGCCATGAATGGCCAAAAGGAAGCAAGGATCAATGAATGGGCGCTCCTCAAAAGGTTCATATGAACCAGATGAAGAGCCAGCATCTCCAAGGATATCCTACTCATCCTCATCAACAGTCTGGTGCCAGCAAGGGACACGTTGATACAAAGATTGCTTAGCAGCCCATACTGATATGGGGCGGTCGCCATCGGAAAAGTCCGCAGCTCAAAACCCAACAAATTGGCGGTCAAGTGACTCGCCCAGGATCCATCGACCAGAGTCCTAAAGTCAGAGGATCTAGATGGAAGTGCTCGACGCCCGATACCCGTGAAAGCAAAAAGAGGAACATCCTGCTCGTACCCAAACTGCTACAGGAACCGAATAGGGTGGTAGGAAAAGTAAGATCGAAAGCCTACCAGCATCAGAGGAAGGCGGTGTGCATCGCAAAGCACTAGAGGAAGTGAAAGCCAAGATGACTCCCAACGAACATTCCAGTCACGAAGCTCAGCGAACATCCTATGATACAAGGGCTCGCTCATCCTAGCTGTATGAGGAAGAAACTCCATGATATGTCGCATAAGGTCTGGGCGACGGGTGCCAGGAAATGGTACAGGAACAGTCAGCGAAAGACGCTCCCATAGCCCAACCTGATCACAAGATGGAAAAGAAGTTCAGCTAGAGCAAAGCAATTCCTAACAAGGCAATAAGAAAAAAGTACAGAAAAGATACCTAAAGAAATGCACAGCAGCCGCGAAGGACATGAGTGCGGCCCAGGGCACAGTCAGTCAGTCCATTAAACAGCTTGGCCAAGATGAGAGAAATGATCCCCTACCGTCGGATGGCTCGACTCATCACCTCAAAAAGCAAAGGAGTCTGGGACCTGCGCCATCCCAAGAACAGCACCTCAGCTATCAAGCAGAACATCAGTGCATTCCGAGCAAGGATAGAATCGGCCACACTCCGAGGACCCGAAAAACGATCATACAGTAAGTCCAAGGAGAACACTACAGCATCATGGCCGGCAGCTGCAGGCCGAACAAGATAGGGAATCCCGAACCAGTTCAGCGGTGTGGCAGTCTTCGGCGATGTCTTCGGCGAGAAATACTGAGTATAATCCCAAGGTAGGCCTGTCAAGCGTGCAAGCTCCTCCAAAGAAGGTCCCATCTCCATATCGTTGAACGCAAACAAGTTCAACGAAGGGACCCAGTCAATCAAAGCAGCTCCGAGCATCCTCCAATCAATATCAACTCTAGCCATATGGATCAGACTACCGAAGCCATAGGACTCCAAATCCCGAATCTCATAAGCTGACAAACTATCAAGCCAAGCAAGCAGCCGTGGCGAGCAAGAAGGATGAGGAAGCAGCTGACAAGTCCTCACTGGTACCCCCTCCAGAACAAAAGGCCCAGAAATCAATGACAGCTCATCAAGGATCGAAAGATCAACGGGCGAAGGAGAAGGAAAAGCTGGAACCTCTGCAGACTCGACAGCCCCTGACTTACCCTCACTAACGGCTATGTCTGATATAGTCGCATCACTGTCCGAAACTCTCATAACCTCAGCCGCATGAGAAGACTCGCCCACCTCATGAACAGAGTGTGCAAAAGACCGACGATCAGGAGAAGGACGATACTCTCCATCAAAAGGGCTATCAGCAAGGATCACACCGCACATCGTGGCATCCTGGCCAATCTGACCATCGAGAAATACATCTGAACCATCGAGAAGGGTCCCGGCAACCCCGATCGAAGAATGAACGGTCAGATCTAGACCTGCGGCCCTCTCCAACAGGAAATCATGAATCCAGTCATCATCCTGGCCGATCAAAGAGATCATCGAGGCATCCACACCGTCCATCATCAGGGGGACATCATCAATGATCATATCAAGTCCACCCAAACAAGTATGCCGCACATCTCGGCCATCATCAAGAGCATCCAAACCATCAAAGGTATCATCTGAACCATCCATACCATCCATACATGAGATCAGCCCATCTATGTCCATCATGGTCCCATCACCTCCATCAATCACATCATCTAGGTGGCCCACATTCAAGGGATGCATAGCCTCACCTATGTCCCATCTTTCCATCTCATCCATACCATCCATTTCTCCCACAATCAAAGCCCCATTCAAATCTGGAATTTCAGCATGGCTACCATTAATGGGGCCATTTAAAGCTCCACCAACCACCATCCTTAGCCCCTCATCAATGCCCCCATTCAATGCACCATCTCCACCATCTACTAAAGAAAGCCCTCCATCATTAAAGCCTTCAACATTTTCTGAAGTGTGAGACCCACCATGGACAGCCTCCACAGCCCCTAAATCTCCACCATCCATTGCCCAAGAAAGGACAAAGCAAGATGAGGACAAAATGAAGAGAAAAGACAAGAAGAAAAGAAGATTCATGGCTGAAATCGAATGGTCCAGTACAGAGAATGTGGGGACAAGAGAAAGGGACATAAGAGAATGTCCAAGCATGAGCCAGCCCAGGTCGCACAAGAGGCGAACTTTGGGCAGCCCACTCTGGGCCGCCCGTACGGACGCGCTCCTTCTCTCTCCGCGGGATTGGCTCCATGGTTCTTGGTAGGTGAGGCTGACAGTCCACATCAGCAGATGGCACCCTGAGGGCCGCCCAAGGCTCCAATCCATTCCAGATTTCGATTGAGATTGATCAGAATCATTTGGGAGGTACCCCACCTGCCCAATCACGAAGCACTGCAGTCAAAATGGGTCTAATCAAGTTAAAGAGAGGGAAAGATGATCAAGAGAGGGCCACAAGCAATCTGAGCCATTCGAAGACTAGATTATTATGATCCAAACCATGGAGGAGCTCGCATGGGTCATCAAATAACATGACCAAGGGTTTGATCGTCAAGAAAGATGGCTAGAATCTAAGATCTGATCATCAAGTGGGCCCACAAGGCCAAATCAAGCAATCTGAGCCATTCAAAGACTAGATCAGCATGATCTAAACCATGGAAAAGCTTACATAAGTCATGAAATAACAAGACCAAGGGTTTGATCATCAAGAAAGATGGCCAGAATCCAAGATCTGATCATCAAGTGGGCCCACAGGGCCAAATCAAGCAATCTGAACCGTTCAAGTCATCATCCATGCAGTTAAGAAGTCTCATCTTCCACAAATCATTAAGGAATGAGTCAAAAGCCAAAACATCCAGACATCATCAAGGAATTTGAGACAAGTCAAAGATTATATATTCATTTAGAAGATTTTTTACATAAGAAGGTAAAAGCCAAAAAGAAGAAGGTCATCCATCAAGTAAGCTGAATACAAAAGCAGGCTACAAGTCACCAACATAGTCGCCATCGTCCCTCCTCTCGTCCCGCTCTCAACGGTAAAGATCCATCAAAGGAGTTGTCACTGAGCCCCCAGCATATCTGCGACGGCCCCCTGGAACATAGACCGAAGGAAGCAGAGGCCCCTGGCCGTACAGCAAATACCACTCATCATAGTCGCGGTCTGGGATCGTGAAACGAAACCCGGGCTATCCCGCAAGAGCATCAGCCATCTCGTCAGCAGGGATCTGAGCAGCTGGAGGAGGTGCAGAACAAGGGACCCGAGCCACCCTAGTGACCTGCCGAAGCAGCCTCTCACCCAGATACCACTGAAATGATTCAGTGTCAGAAAGCATGATACGGAGACATGAAGCATCATATGCCTCCACACGCTGAGGGGTGTAATAGAGAGGGAAGCTAGCGTACGGCATCCGAGCGAGCTACAGCAAATGAGGTCACCACGGTCAATTACAATACAAAGCGAGGGATAAGGAAAGCAAGATACTTACATCATCAACGGTCAATCCGTCTATGTCAGCGCGCCAATTGTCCCCAGAAACTCGAGAGTTCCGTTGACTGTTTTGTTGGTGCCAGTACATGTGGCGAAACAAAGATGGCTCAATATCGTCCCACATCCTCGGCGCGAGATGGGGAAAATGGTCATAAAAGCAAGTCTGGGCAAAGGCATACCTAACAGTTAGAGAGAGGAAGAGGGTAAATGTCTCCAAGATAGGAGAAAGAAGAAGTACCTCAACGACAGGCCAGAAACCTGTGTAGGACCGACTATTCCGACAGGTTTTATCCAGACCCTGGAAAATATGAGTCAGGATAACCCCATTCCAATTGTAGGGGTGGTGTCGATCCTCAACCAAGCGAAGAAATTTAGGATCGACCCTCTCATTGGCGTGGCAGAGAAGGAAGGACCCGAAGGCGTAAGTGATCATGGCCCATGCTTTGTGGAGGGCCTCTAGCTCGATAGTGGGGATGACGAAGGCAAAAGTATTGTAGAACCATCGCATCTTCACTTGATGGCCTTGAAATTCATCCTCGGGTGGGACATCATCGCCAAGCCATAGCCAGTCAGTGGAAGTGATGGGAGCCAGAGAGCCAACCTGGGGAACAACTGCCTCATGAAATGGAAAGCCAATTTGCATATAAATATCCAGGGGAGTTATTCCCCATTCACCACAAGGGAGCTGGAAGGTGTGGGTCTCGTCCCGCCACCTCTCACAAAGGGCCGCTAGCATCATGCGGTTGGCACTGTTGTTATGAAAGCGTAAGGTGAGGAGGCCAGCAAAAGGAGTACCAGCCAATACTCGTTCAAGCAAAGGCTGTGGATCCTTCACCCAATTATCCCAGTGATCCCTGGTACCTCGACCCTTGATGGCGGGAAGAGGTTGGTGCTCCATAGCCAAGGAACATATGTGGTCCCCTCGGCGGATGATGAAGGCAGGATCATCCTCATCAATCACTCGACGTCCTCTGGTACCGTCCACCATTGAATCCTACAAGCTTGGTAAGGTAAGTCCCTATCCCTTACCCGTTAAAATCCAAATTATCATCCAGGAAACCCATGGGATTGGACTCACATTCAAATGCAAGATCTAAAGTCCAACTCCATGTGTTACCTAGGATATGTGTTCGGCCCATTGAAGAAAGCAAGGCCCACCTTAAAGAAGGTTGCATGGCATGCCTTAGGCAAGAAAAGTCCATCATCCAAGAACACATTTTGGACAACAAATGCACTCAAGTGCCATGAGATCAACAAAGGATAAGAATCCTACTTCACATGAGAAGCTCCTCTTCAAAGTCCATATGTGGCCAAGGATTGATCCACTTTTTTATGCCAAGGCCATGATTCCCACTTAAGATGTTTCCATCTTTTTACACATGTACATGGACAAGTGGGGGATAGAAAGGAAGTGGGCCCCCAAGAGCAACCCAAATGCCTCACCTCAATGGATTGAAGGGAGCACATAGCCCACTTGAAGAACATGAGGACCCATTCATGGGTTAACCATGGGCACCCCTATGTGCACCATCTTGATGAAAGTTTTGACCATGAGAGTACAACATGGCGGTCTACCCATAAATATATGAGTTAAAGGAGCCAAGGGTAAAAAATTGATGCACATAGCCCACATAAAGAACTAAAGGTGGAAATGTCCAAGCAAGGACAAATTTGGGCAACTTATGTGCACCAATTTCTTTACAAGAAAGGGAGACCATTTGAGCACAAGAGGGCATGGCTTGATGGGTCACCCAACCATCATGAAAATGGCTAAGAATGGTATGCATAGCCCACTTGAAGATCAAAATCCAAAGTGCCCCAAAGCATGGGACAAAATTAGGCAACTTATGGGTATCATTCTTTCTCACAAATTGAAAGAAAAATCACTCATATTTGAGAATGATGGTGGATGACCCACCAAGCATCCCAAAGAGAAGTTCAAGGAGCTATGGTTGCATGGATAGCTCACTTGAAGGAGGGTCATCCATTTGAGATTGATAACATCTAAGGAAACTCTTGAGGACCACTTTCCTCCCACAAAGAAAAAAAAACCATTTGACTTAGTGAGATTGTTGGAACAACTCACTCATGGGACTTGTAAATGATCAAGTAACACAAGTCCTCCATCCATCAAAAGAAAAAGCATGAAGGAAAAAAAATCCTACATAAACAAAGTGTAGTGGTGCACACATGGTCCATCCAAATTTCAATGAGGGCCCAAAAAGCCCATTCATATGGAAAAATCTTAAGGAACCCACCACACTTTGTATATAAGGATGTACATCATAATCAAGAGATGGTAGAAGATTTGGGCTACTCGCCCATAAAGGCCCAACAAAGAAATCTAGCCCACTTGAGATTCAAGTGAAGAATGGGCTAGTCACCTTAGTCCATACACATGTGAAGAAAGATGGGGTCACCTAAAGTAAGCCCCATGAGCCCAAAACTTGAGATGGGCCCTACCATGCCCATGGGCCCAAACCTTGGAAAGAAAATGTAAAAGAAAAAGAAAGCTCCAAAGGAAATGACAAGAACAAGAAAGCATGAGGGAGCCCAAAATGAAGCATTGGGCCCATCAAATACACCAAGGGCCATGACTTCACTTTGAGCCCATTTGATACATATGAAAAGAGGCCCAACTCCCATGGAAAAGATAGTATATTTTGCCATGCACACTTGATGGACATGGCAAAATTACCCTTTACATACACAAAAGGGAGTGTGAAAAGAAGAGAAGAAAAAATGAAATGGAAAGCTTGCAATGTCCTTCTCCATGCACCACCTTTGAAAGAGATTGGATATCTAGAAAAAGGTCAAGAATGCTTGGGCCCACCTTCACTCCTTTTGAAATAGCTACATGAAGAAAAGAAAGGAACCATGAGAAGAGATAATGAAGAAGGAAAAGGACAAGAAAGAGAAAGGGAGTGGTCCATATATACCTTTACCACTCACCAAAGAGGGACCACCTTGCTGTCCCAAAACTTCTCTAAGGCCCATCACTTGAGAGAAGCAAAGAACCACCAAAAGGAGAGAGAAAACTTTGAGAAAGAAAGAGTATGAGAGAGAGAAGAGAAAGATTGCACGTTGGATGGGGTAGGGGTGCCCCATGTTATATAAAAAAGGGGGGTGCACCCCTTTACCCAACCCACTGAAGAAAACAGGGGTCAGAGGCGGTCCGGGCGGCGCCCAGGGGGCTGTCCTACCCTTCACCTAGGTGAAACGACTTCTCACCTCCTCTCCTTTGGAAGAACTCCTCCTTGGGAAGGGTGGTTGCAAGTGAATCTTGTACCTCCATGTAAGAATAAAGTGATGGAAGAGAATGAAGAGAAAAAGTGAGAAATCTCACCAAAATCTCATCTTGTGAGAAATTGGTGAGAAATTGGCTTGATGATGTGGAAAAGCTCCATGAAATTTTCAAGGAAAAGAAAGGAAAAATTGACTTAGTCAAACATTGATCTCAACCATCCAAGGTCATGGCCTGATGATCTGGACCATTCCAAGAAGAATCCCAGGAATCTCCGCCCTTGATTACTGTTTACTTGTACATATTTTGGGTCTGAAGACCTTAAACTACGTCGGGATCGACATCCCAAGAGATTTTCAATAAAAAACGACATCGGCCTTCATCAAGATCTGATGACTACAGATATTTTCTATAAAAAAATCACAAAAAAGAATGTATGTTTAGCTTGTATATATTTTTGGTCCGAAGACCTTAAACTACGTCGGGATCAATATCCCGAGGAATTTTAATAAAAACCAGCATCGATCCCAGCCGTTCAGGCCAAGATCTGATGACCTAGATCATTTTAAAAAAATCACAAAAAAGAATGTATGTTCAGCATGTATATATTTTTTGTCCGAAGACCTTAAACTACACTGGGATTAATTTCTCGGGGGACCTTTCTCGCTTTCAACGAAAAACCGGCATCAGGCCTCAACCGTTGGGATCAAGGTTTGATAACCCGGATCATTTTTAAAAATACCAAAAAGATTTCAAGCTTTCCACAAAACCAGCATCAACTTCGATTACTTGAATTGAAGTCTGAAACTTTTTCAAAAAAAATATAAAATAAAAATATAAAAAATAAAAAAATAAAATTTTGCCATCAATTTCAACTGCACAAATTCATCCCCAGTGGTCCGAAGACCTAAAACTACACTGGGATTAACTTCTCGGGGGCTTTCTTTCCTAACCTGTTCCAGACATGGCTGACACTTGATCGTACGGGTGTCCGAAATCTTTTTAAACAGGTAAAGGCTGAGGCGGGCAGAACTCCGCAACCCTGTTCGTGTTGAACGCACCGTGATAGACAACCTTGATTTGGAAGTCGCTGTTGAATCTGACGGATGTTCCCTGTTCCCAAAACTCATGAAGGGGATTAAGGCTGTTGGGAGGTGGAGCGCGCCCTCACAGAATTGTGAGCAACGTAAGGCCCCAAACTGGATTGACTAAGGGAAATGTGAGGATGTGGCTCATTTTGTGGCCGAAGGAGTCCGTCGGACGATACGTGGTCTATGTGCATTGCACATGAGGAACAGGCAACTTTGTGGGTGTGTTGATGGAAAACCCTCAACAATCTCCTCATCCGAAGATGTAAAACTACGGCACTTAACTGTATGAGACTTGTCTTGCTCGTTGACGTAAAATGGATCGGGTGCCTTACCAGCAGTAGAAGCAGGAAGTGGATGAAAATTCCACACATTTCCTTACATTTCAGAAAAATCAAAATACCAAAATATTGCAAAATCACCTTTTCAAAAATCACAAAAAATATTTCCTTTGCTTCCAAATCAAATACTTGCAAAAACCACAAAAAATGTTTCCCTTGCTTTCAAGCCAAAAATTTTCAAAAAACACAAAAACTATTTCCTTTGTTTTCAATAACCGATCTCTATCCTTGACCACTCAGGTAAAGGTTCGGACCAAATATTTACAAAAAATCACAAAAATTGTCACTATCCCCCAGCACTACACTTCAGGAGTCTTGAACTCCACTCTCTTCACAATTTGGGATGACGGATCCAATCGCTCGCAAATTGGAATCTTGACCAAAACTGGCGACCAAACACCATCCCAATCGCATTTATGCCCAGAAGAACATCTTGAAGTCGGATAACATCCTCGTATATTCTCATTAAGCAAAGAAACAGCATCTTGGGACGATGGACCTGATCGACCACGGGTCGGGATCTTGACCAACCCGCTAACCAAACATCCACATAAAGAAAAAAGAAAATCCCCAGGGAGCACAACCCTGCAAGCAATAAGCTCAAAATTCTCTACATCTCCAGCAAAAGCAAAATCATCAAACTAAAAGAGAATGAGCCAAGCCATGCATTCATCAAGCATCTCCATGCATCAGCATCCATCGCATCAATCATCATGTTTACCTGCTTTCAAAATAAAAGTCGGTTAGCCAAAGACCCCACAAGCATCCCTAGTGGAGGCGCGTGCAAACCAGATTTTCATTTCAAAAAGACAAAGAATATTCCTATTTGTAAATAAAAACCCCACAGAGTATCACTCCCCAGAGTGGGTATCTTTTTAAAAAATCCAAAAATATTTTCCAGTAGAGTGTTCTGCCTCCAAAACACCAGGAGATCTTCCATATCTCTGGGTAGGAGCCGACGCAAAAATCAAATAAGATCTGATGTCTCGCGGTTTTTCCGGAGATCATCGGATCCAATGCACTCAAAGTACGGTCGAACTGAACTCCAGTGTCAGTGCGGTCGTACCACATGCCAAGATACGAAAAGATGAAAGCCAAAAGGCTCGGTCAAAGAAACCATTTGAACAGGTGGAAACGATGAATTGTAACCCAAGTATCAAAATCAGCAGATTGGGTGGAAAAAGACCACCCGCACATACCTAGGCGTGGATGCCTGAAGTACCTTGACTGAGTCCAAGTCGGCGTAGTAGAATCCAGTAAGACTATCTGACACAGGGCGTCTAACCACTTTGACAGTCAAGCGAAACAAGTACTCCTAGAGTGATCTGGGAAAACATCAAACATCACACAATCAGTCTCAGGGTCAGTATCCTCGTAAGACTAGCGACGCAGAGGCTCTGCTGTACCTTTCCGATGTTAGTACCGAACGGAAATGGAAGGGTTGCGATTGGGTACCCAGGTTGCAGCGCATGCAGGGACAATCGCAACGTTTTCTCCAAACTCCCGCGGTATGTGCGAATTATCAATTTCCAAACAATCAACTGACTCAGATACAAAGGACAACAAAGATTCCAGACCACAATCTAGGAAAGAATGAATTGCAAACCAAGCATCAAAACCAATAGATCAGGTGGAAAGAGTCCACCCGCACATACCTAGGCGTGGATGCCTGAAATACCTTAACTGATTCCAAATCGGCGTAGTAGAATCCCGTAAGACTATCTGACGCAGGGCGTCTAACCACTTTGAAAGTCAAGCGAAACAAGTACTCCTGGAGTGATCCGGGAAAACATCGAACATACGATCAATCACAGGGTCAGTATCCTCGTAAGACTAGCGACACAGAGTCTCTGCTGTACCTTTTCGATGTTAGTACCGATCAGGAATGGAAGGGTTGCGATTGGGTACCCAGGTTGCAGCAAACTGCAGGGACAATCGCAACGTTTTCTCCAAACTTCCGCGGTATGTGCGAGTGATCGATTTTCAGACGATCAACTGGCACAGATGCAAAGGCAAGCAAAGATTTCAGACCATAATCTATGAATGACCGGGTCAGAAGTGGGGTGTCCACTCGCTTTGGCATTCGGTTGCACGCAACCTCTGCCAAAGAGGGGCATCTGTAGACACCCCACTTCGGCTACACTGTTGGTAGAGATAGCTGGATGAATGGAGGACCATACCCCCAAATCCCAAGTCCAAACTCAGCCAAACTCACCCTTGTAAGCCCCGGTCCATAGCCCAACTCAAGCCTGAACCCAGTCAACCCATCCCTAAACATCAGCCTAAAAAACCCCCAATAAGAAAAGCCAGTCAAAAATCCTAAAAAAGTCAACCCACTGAGTCAACCCGCTGAGTCAACCCGCCGAGTCAAATCACCGAGTCGACCCGCTGAGTCAACTCACCGAGTCAACCCACCGAGTCAAACAGCAGCCCCGAGACATGGCCGTACAGCACGCTAAAAACCGAGGAACGTCCGTACAGGCGGCCCACAGCGGGCCGCCCAAAAATATTTACGGGTTCTGCCACTGCCAGCTGCTATAAATACCCCCCCTCCCCTTCTCATTTCAACACACAACCCAGCAAGAGAGAGCCCGTCCGTTCCGAGTTTCCTTCTCCACCCTTTAGCCCATTTTTCCACCAAGGAGAGCCCGAGTGAGGAGATCCTAGCCCTGGTCCAGCCCAGCCTGACCACTGGTCCAAGTCTCCCAAGCCATCCAAGTCTTGATCCAGCCACTCAAAGCCAATCCTTGCGACACCTCCATCCATCCAGCTACTCTTTTTCCAGCATCATCTCATTTGCATCTAGCATAAGTGCAACATTTACTTTTCTTCCAACCCCCCTGCTTCACTACAAGCACTTTGATTATTCAAACACACAACATGCATCTCGCATAAAGCACCTGTCAGTTCGAGCGTATGCTCTGGGCTTGCCTGTTAATGGAAACCTGCCCATCAAAAACTCTTACTGTTCAGACCTGCATTCATGCATCAGCCACTACAAGCACTTTGATTATTCAAACACACCGCATGCATCTCGCATAAAGCACCTGTCAGTTCGAGCGTATGCTCTGGGCTTGCCTGTTAATGGAAGCCTGCCCATCAGAAACTCTTACTGTTCAGACCTGCATTCATGCATCATGTCATCCATGAGAATGTACGAGGATTAAAACAGACTTTCAAGTATTAGTTCAATTCTGTGAAGTAGAGACCATAATTCGTACGGGCAGTGTGTGGGGTGCTTAACCTCTTCCCACCCTGTAACCGTGATCCCTTACCTCGAATCTCTGGCTGCAGATCAAAAGAAGTCATTTTAGAGGAAGGAATCTTCGGATCCCCTTCTCTAACGTTTCTACGGGGTCTAGCCGACTGTAGATTCGAAGTAACTGGCTAGTGGCGACTCTGGTCCTTATATAAACTCATTTAAACATATCCAGCTTAACACAACAACCAAACAAAGCCCTCGAGAACGAGGCAAGCCAGTGGCACAAACAGTCATTCGCACTCACGCATCCTCTCCTTCTTTTCCCGAAAGGAAAGGGACGAGAACGTCGTGTGGGAGCGCGGAAACGGCGAGGGTCCACAGAATCAATCATCATGTTTACATGCTTTCAAAATAAAAGTCGGTTAGCCAAAGACCCCACAGGCATCCCTAGTGGAGGCGCCTGCAAACTAGATTTCCATTTCAAAAAGATAAAAAATATTCCTATTTACAAATAAAAACCCCACGAAGTATCACTCCCCAGAGTGGGTATCTTTTCAAAAATCCAAAAACATTTTCCTAGTAGAGCGTTCGGCCTCCAAAACACCGGGAGATCTTCCATATCTCTGGGTAGGAGCTAACGCAAAAATCAAATAAGATCCGATGTCTCGTGGTTTCTCCGGAGACCATCGGATCCAATGCACTCAAAGTACGGTCGAACTGAACACCAGTGTCAGTGCGGTCGTACCACATGCCAAGATACGAAAAGATAAAAGCCAAAAGGCTCCGTCAAAGAAACCATTTGAACAGGTGGAAACGATGAATTGTAACCCAAGTATCAAAATCAGCAGATCAGGTGGAAAGAGTTCACCCGCACATACCTAAGCATGGATGCCTGAAGTACCTTGACTAATTCCAAGTCGGCGTAGTGGCCTCCCGTAAGACTACATGACGCAAGGCAGCTAACCACTTTGACAGTCAAGCGAAACAAGTACTCCTGGAGTGATCCGGGAAAACATCAAACAATCAAATCACAGTGGTCAGTATCCTCGTAAGAATATGATGCAAAGACTCTATTGTACCTTTCTGAAGTTAGTACGATCGGGAATGAAAGGGTTGCGATTGGGTACCCGAGTTACAGCGCATTGCAGGGACAATCGCAACGTTTTCTCCAAACTCCCGCGGTATGTGCGAGTTATCAATCTCCAAACAATCAACTGACTCAGATACAAAGGAAAACAAGGATTCCAGACCACAATCTAGGAAAGAATGAATTACAAACCAAGCATCAAAACCAGCAGATCGGGTGGAAAGAGTTCACCAGCACATACCTAGGAGTGGATGCCTGAAGTACCTTGACTGATTCCAAGTCGGCGTAGTGGACTCCCGTAAGACTACATGACACAAGGCAGCTAACCACTTTGACAGTCAAGCGAAACAAGTACTCCAGGAGTGATCCGGGAAAAACATCAAACAATTAAATAACAGTGGTCAGTATCCTCGTAAGACTATGACGCGGAGGCTCTACTGTACCTTTTTTATGTTAGTACCGATTGGGAAGGGAAGGGTTGCGATTGGGTACCCAGGTTGCAGCACATTGCAGGTACAATCGCAACATTTTCTCCAAACTCCCGCGGTATGTGCGAGTGATCAATTTCCAGACGATCAACTGACACAGATGCAAAGGCAAGTAAAGATTTCAGACCATGATTTATGAATGACCGGGTCAGAAGTGGGGTGTCCACTCGCTTTGGCATTCGGTTGCACGCAACCTCTGCCAAAGAGGGGCATCTGTAGACACCCCACCTTCGACTACAATGTTGGTAGAGATAGCTGAATGAATGGAGGACCGTACCCCCAAATCCCATGTCCAAGTTCAGCCAAACTCACCCTTGTAAGCCCCAATCTATAGCCCAGCTCAAGCCTGAACCCAGTCAACTCACCCCTAAACATCAGCTTGAAAAACCCCCCATAAGCAAAATCAGTTAAAAAAATCTGAAAAAAGTCAAACTCGGCGAGTCAACCCACTGAGTCAAATCACCGAGTCAACCCGCTGAGTCAACCCATCGAATCAACTCACCATGTCAACCCATCTCTTAAACCCAGTCAACTCACCGAGTTCCAAATCGCAGCCTCGAAGAAAGCTCGAACCCCAAAGCTAAGAAAATTCTGCTTCAGGTTCGGAGGTCATACACTCCGAACCCGAAGCAGAACGGCCGTATGCCGCCCAAAAATATTTACGGGTTCTGCCACTGCCAGCTGCTATAAATACCCCCCTCCCCTTCTCATTTCACAGGGGATCAAGCCCGAGTGCAATCTGTTTGTTCCGAGTTTTTCTCCCCCCTTTAGCCCGTTTTTCCACCAAGGAGAGCCCGAGTGAGGAGAGCCTACCCCTGGTCCAGCCCAGCCTGACCACTGGTCCAAGTCTCCCAAGCCATCCAAGTCTTGATCCAGCCACTCAAAGCCAATCCTTGCGACACCTCCATCCATCCAGCTACTCTTTTACCAACATCATCTCATTCGCATCTAGCATAAGTGCAACATTTACTTTTCTTCCAACCCCCCTGCTTCACTACAAGCACTTTGATTATTCAAACACACAACATGCATCTCGCATAAAGCACCTGTCAGTT
This sequence comes from Liriodendron chinense, assembly GCA_003013855.2. NCBI lineage: Eukaryota > Viridiplantae > Streptophyta > Magnoliopsida > Magnoliales > Magnoliaceae > Liriodendron > Liriodendron chinense. Next base: position 7,261,240 of record ML058368.1, read on the forward strand.
CGAGCGTATGCTCTGGGCTTGCCTGTTAATGGAAACCTGCCCATCAAAAACTCTTACTGTTCAGACCTGCATTCATGCATCAGCCACTACAAGCACTTTGATTATTCAAACACACCGCATGCATCTCGCATAAAGCACCTGTCAGTTCGAGCGTATGCTCTGGGCTTGCCTGTTAATGGAAGCCTGCCCATCAGAAACTCTTACTGTTCAGACCTGCATTCATGCATCATGTCATCCATGAGAATGTACGAGGATTAAAACAGACTTTCAAGTATTAGTTCAATTCTGTGAAGTAGAGACCATAATTCGTACGGGCAGTGTGTGGGGTGCTTAACCTCTTCCCACCCTGTAACCGTGATCCCTTACCTCGAATCTCTGGCCGTAGATCAAATGGAGTCATTTTAAAGGAAGAAATCTTCGGATTTCCTTCTCTAACGTTTCTACGGGGTCTAGCCGACTGTAGATTCGAAGTAACTGACTAGTGGCGACTATAGTCTTACATAAACTCATCTCAAATACATCCAGCTTAGCACGACAACCGAACAAAGTCCTCAAGAATGAGGCAAGCCACTGGCACAAACGGCGATTTGCGCACACGCGCACCCCCTCTTTTTTTCTGAAAGGAAAGGGAGAATGTCCGGGAGCGCGGAACAGCAAGGGTCCACAGGGCCCCTTTCATGGGCCGACAAAATGGATGGTTATCATATACATAGATCAAAGTGAATAGACGGTGTTGATAAAACTCGTATAATTTGGGGGGCTCTACTTCCAAGTAGGTTACTAACAAGTTGGATTGTAAATAAACATCAGAGAGAGTTTACAACAGTTTAAACAGCACAAGTAACACTCCTATGCTACAGCAAGCCCTAAAATGTATGGTTTGGATGTGTAATATACACATCAAGGTTAGCCTTGGTTAGATGGTGCAGGTATAACTCATATAATGTGGTGGGTCCCACTTTCAAGTGGTCCCACCAATAAATAGGTTCACACATAAACATTATGGTGGATCCACAACAAGTGGACGACATAGGTAACTCACATACATCAAGGTGAATCAAGGATGAACAATATAAATATAAAAGGCACATGTCAAGGTGAGTTCCACGATTAGGACCATTCGGTTGGCGAAAAGGTTGAACAGGGAAAATGGTTGAGCAGTGTAGATAAAACGAGTATGTCACATTGAGTTCTGAATGAACATTGTGGATATAACTACATACATTATGGTAGGGCTCACAATGAGCCCCAAGGAAGCTTTAATGGTGGTCATTCAATCATAATCGTTTCTTGTCATGTGGTTTACACAAAATTTGAATCTGTTTTAATTTTGAAGATGACCCACCTAATGGACGGAGTGAATAGAACCCATACACTATAGTGGTTCACCGAGGGCCTCACCAGATGGACAGCATGGATACAGAATAAATAAATCACGCGGGCCATAGGAAGTTCTCATCTATAAGTGTTCAATCTCCACTGTTTAGTGTGGTGGGGTTCACCTAATGTTTGGATCGGCTTTTTTTTAGTACATACCTTAAAATGATCCGGTGATGAGGATGGATGGTCATGATAGAACAGATACATCATGGTAGGCCTAGATGAGGTTTTCAACTATAAAGAGTTCAATTCTGACTATTTCACATGGTGCAGCCCACCTAGTGGATGGTAGAGATAAAACCCATATACATAGGGGTGCCAACAGTAAGCATTCAATTTCCACAGTTTTGTGACGGTGGCCAGCCTGAAACTCTAATAAGCTTGATTCCTGGGGCATCTGATCCCTATACTGAAGCTGACAAAGTCAAAGGACAGTGTGGATCTAGCATTTAAAACCCTAACAAGGAGGTGTCTGATCTCGTATACCCTAGGATAAACAATCTCTAACGCCATAATAAGGGATTCGTCAAAGCCATGACATAAGTATTATAGCCACCATCAAATGTTATGGGCCAGACTAATCCAGAAAATTCAAAAATTGCTAAGTTTGGATGCGCCAGTTCTAGAATATAAAATTTTTAAAAAAATGTCCAAGCCTAAGATTGGTGCGCAAGCTCTGGCGCACCCCCAAGATACAATTTTTTTTTTAAATGTCCAAGTCCGAGATTGGGTGCTCAAGCTCTGGCACACCCCAAAATACCAAATTTTTAAAAATGTCCAAGTCCAAGATTGGGTGCGCAAGCTCTGGCGCACCCCAAAATACCAAATTTTCAAAAAAAAAATGTTCAAGTCCGAGCTCGGGTGGGCAAGCTCTAGCGCACCCAGAAAATCCCGAAAACCCAACATTTTCACCAGCCCAAGCCCAGACCCAGGGTGTGCAACCTCTGGCTAACTCAGAAATTTTTGACATTTTACCGAGTTCGAAACTAGGGTGCGCAACCTCTGGCGCACCCAGAAAATTTTGACATTTCACCAAGTTTGAAACTAGGGTGCGCAACCTCTGACGCAACCATAAAATAAGAAAAAAAATTCCAAACTCACCCAATTATCAGGGTGCACTAGAGAAATAAATGGGTGCGCTGGCGATTTAAAAGGTGCACTGGTCGGGATGGAAAAGCGCAACCAAACAAACGTTAAATGCGGAAATGATTGATCCTTATGTATTTATAAGGGAACCGAAGTCCTGGTGCGCTAGCGACAGACGGTGCCGTCCGTCACAGCACACCGGAGGGGCATCTGTTGGGGTCCCAAATTATCTGACTCGTTAAAACAAAATCTCATAGGATACTTGGAGGGCGCACCTAGAAAATCAGTCCAGAGCACCTCTAAAATTACACTAAATGCACCTACAATTCAAGCTAGAACAAGGATTAAAAAAAGTGAGATTCAAAGCCTCTGGCGTACCTATAAAATAGGTCTGGCGCACCCTGAAATTAAGAAAAATTGTAAGGTGTGCCACACCACACATTGGCCCAAAAATGAACTTTGGTGAACCCCACATCGCACGATAACCAAACTAGTTCCAAAATTAGGGTCATGGGCAGATAGGTGGACTATTAGAAAGGGTACATGACCACTCACCATCAAGCAGGCCCCACAAATCAAAGATAGATAACATTTAAGGTAAGAAATGTAATACAACGGACTGTCAGCGCACCCGAAAAATAGGTCTGGCACACCCAGAAAATACATGATTTTCAGACTTACCATTTTTACTTAATAAAAGTCTGGCGCACCTAGAAAATAGGTTTAGCGCACCCAATAAATATAGCATTGCAAAACTCTACGAAACCCAAACCAATTAGTCAAGCACACTGGAGAAATAGGTCCGCCGCACTCAGAAAATACGTAACTTCCAAACTTACCATTTTTACGTCATAAAAGTCTCGCGCACCTATAAAATAGGTCCAGCGCACCCAGAAAATATGTGATTTCAGCAAAATCTACTCAGAACATTTTAGAGTGCTTCGACTCCGGCGCACCCAAAAAATACCTAATTTCAGGGTGCTCCAGAGTCCGGCGCACCCGAAAAATAGGCATTTCACAAACACCAATTTTAACTATTTTCAGGGTGCTCCAGACATTTTTCGGGTGCTCCAGACTAAAAATGAGTCATTTCCAGGGTGCGCTTGACATATCACACGATGATTGGCTCACCGTCTGGGATTTTCGGGTATAAATACCCCTCCGAACTGTTCATTTGTACGCGTACTGAGAGAGAGAGAGAGAGAGAGAGAGAGAGAGAGAGAGTTATTACCCTATGGATATTCGAAAACCTCGCTGGAAACTTTACCGGAATCCTTTTCCAACCACCAAAAATCTACCTCCGATCACCACAGGTCCAGCATAAACCAACAAAATATGAGATCTTTCGAAATTGCTCAAGTGCTCTAGCGCACCCATAAAATGGTCTGGAGCACCCAAAAATCAACACTTTTCTACTTAGCTACTTTCAAGGTGCTCTGACTCTAGCGCACCCTAAAAATATTCTGGCGCACCCCAAAAATCAGCATCAGACACTTCATATTTTCAGGTTGCTTCGAGTCCAACGCACCCGAAAAATAGGTCTGGTGCACCCTAAAAATTAGAATTTTTCAGACTCAGTTCAGAGTGCGCCAGACTCCATTTTAAGTGTTTTCAAGCCATCTTCAGGCCTATTTTGGGTATTTCGAGCATTCTGGACGCAAAGGAACAGTCAAATAACTCATCTGGGATACGTAACGAGCAAAATGCAAGCCATCGAAATATGATCCAATCTAACACGATAAATGGAGTAGTTTCCTCGGAAAGAGGTCGCCAATGTAAAAAATGATGTCAATCTAACATTCTTATACGTACTATCATAACATGACCTGATTAAGGTCAAAAAATAGGCAAATGGGATTATGATTATCATAATAAACCATATCAAAGAGTTCCAATTCTCTACAAAGCAATTGCTATGAACTGCTACAACACAACAGTCGATGCCCTGCCAATCCAAACAGCATCCAACAGCATCTGTCGGTTTGGCTATTCAGGTACACACAACTGCTGTCCGGACTTTCCGAGGTCACCTGTCTAAGCATAACAGGCATAGGCCCAAAGTCGTCCCTCTCGATTAGAAACCCTGATAGTCTCAACCCGAATCTCCAGTCAAAACATGGGACATGGACATCTGACTAATACAAATATGGTTCAGTCCATGATCAAAACAAATACATGTCTCTATGACCACAAAATCTAAAACCATAGTCCCCACTGACTAGTCTTCTGCCTTTTAATCAATGGTCCTCGATCATTCGATATAATTAAGAGCTTGTGCCAGATCACGACTTGGAATGGACAAGATCTCATAATCTCTGGAATAAAATTCGCCTTGCGATATCTTCTTTTGTGTACTCTTGTGAATGCTTATGATTGTCTATAAATGTTTCCATTACTCAGAACCCCAGAGCAACAATACACAGAAAATGTCATTACTACATTTTCAGTTCTAACAAGATACAACAGGATGGGGTATACCCCCACTAAGAAAGAAAAGGAAACAAGAAGTCACCCACATCCTGGGCGCTGGGAGAAAGAAAGAAAAGAGAGAAAGGGGAAAAATAAAGGAAATTAGGGAGAACGGGAAAATGACCACTAAGGAAAGAAGAAACCCACAGTCCAGGCCAAGCATCATAGAAAATTTTGAATCTCTGTCTCTATGATAAATCTAGAGTTTGACCGCAAATGATGTTAATCAGAGTAGAAAGAGCAGCTCTCAAACGATCAGGGGTAATCCCAATGTGGCAATTGTTAGAAGCAGTGAAGGAGCGCAGAATCTTAGCAAATAAGCGCATATCCCACCCTTTTTTGTGTTAGCGTAGCTAAGGGTGTCAATGGGCCGGGTAAGGGCCGGGCCAAGCTCTGTCAAACCCGGCCCTCGCCCATGACAGGCCACAATAGTCTAGCTCGAACCTAACCCAGCCTGAGCCCAGCCTTTCACATAGAGAGAGAAACTGTCCTTTAATCCTACGCCTTTCCATATATGAAAAAATTCATCAACACTACAGAAAATAAAAGGAGCTTTAGGAGGGACATGGATTTTTTTTTAAAAAAAATTGTAACATTTAAATTATGAAATGAGGCAAAATATTTTAATTTAAATTTTAAATTTTAAAAAATATATTCGAGTTGGGCCAGGCTAATGGGTTTTTTAACAGCCCAGTCCAAGTCCAGCCTGTTTGAAAAATGAGCTTATACTTTAGGCACGAACCCAACTTGCAAACCTGATACTCTATTGCAAGCTCGAAAGCTCGTCGGGCCAACCCAGTCCATTGACAGCCCTACCAGTAGCTGAGGCTACTTGCAACAACGTCAGTTGCTACATAGTTATTATTTTTTTGTAGTAATTTTTTTTTCTTGTGTGATGCACGTGTTGTGAGTGAGGGGTGGCCACCTTAGTGGGTCCAGTGGATGGACGGATCCAATAACAAATAAACATCACGGTGGGTCCTTGCTTCAGTCCCAGCTGAAGTTTGTGTGGTCCCTTCATCTAGGTTTACGTGACCTTATGAACTGGTTAGATGGCTAATAAACATTATAGTGGGGCCCACGATCAGTAGGTCGCACACAAAATTCTGCTTCAATCTGATTTTTGTTCATTCCCTTCATCAAGTGTGTGTGTGTGTGTGTGTGTGTGTGTGTGTGTGTGTGACCCATAAAGGGTCGGATGACGCATCAATAGCATAGTGGGGCCTGCGGTCAATGGGGCCAGTGGTCAATGGGTCCGCCATCATCATTATCACCATCATATCATGATCATCACCAGTAATCCCTACGATTAAGTGAGAGAAATAAAAATAAGGGTGGATGGAGGTGTACTCACCTTGATTCAAGGGATTAGATGGCTTGGATCTCCTTAATGAATGGTCCACCACCACTCTCTCTCTCTCCTCCCTCCCTCCTTCCCTCTCTCTCTCTCTCTCTCTCTCTCTCTCTCTCTAGCATACAGAGGGACTGGAATTTGGTTAGAGGAGTTAGGAAGTTTGGCCACTAAGTGCCCAAAATTTCAACCATTATCCCTTTATATAAACAAGAGCTAATTAACTTGATTAATTCTACTATTTATGAGGTATATAACTTTTGTCTCATGAGAATCTCCTAATTAGAGACTTTTTAGTCCACCATAAATGGTTCCCATACCTTTTCTAGAAAAATCATAGCCATGTGGACACATTTTCTTATTTTAATGGATGTGTTGTTGACTTTTACAAAGTACTCCCTTCACTAATACTTTATTTAGCTTCATTTATAATGTTTTAGGGTTGTTTAAAGGGTCTCAATGACCTTCTAGATGTAATTAAGAAATTCTAGAACATGATAAGGTGGCATGGCCTCCTTAAATCATAGAAACTCTTTGACTTCTAAAGCATCTCCTTTATTAGTGGTTAGTTAAATGAGTTTCATGGATCTTAAGGGTGGTATTAGCTTAATCAATAGATTCTAGGTGTCATCTCTCCTTAAATCAAGGAAGAGCCTTGACTTTAGGTTAATAAAGTTAATTAACTTATTAACTTTATTAATAAAGTTGCTTTCATGAGACATGGGGAAGGTTTATGATAAGGCTTAAGTTACATTTACCCTAAGCTAATCCTAATGAAATAGTTCTGGATATGAGTTCATTCTTTCATCATGATGCTATCATCTATGCACTTTTCCACGAATATATGCACATGGAAAGGTGTCACTTCTTCACGCCATTTCTTGCGTTCAAGGTCATGTGTTCGCACAGCGGGAAATACCATCGGATTCGTCTTGACGAGGTGATCGTTGTGGTATGAGTTTTAAATATTTGTGATTGCGTTACTTGGAATGTGCTCTCTAGGCACTATTGTGGGTCTCATCAAATATTCGAGTTGTATACGTGAGCATTGCAGGGTTCTAGTTCGAAAGATTAACCCAATGGAGCACAAGATCAGTCGGTCATACATATAGGTTGGGTCAGGTATTACATTAACAACGTCCGTTGAATTTTTTAGATGACACATGGGGTAACCCACCATTGATCCGAACCATTCATTTCTTCATACAACTAGCAGTAAGTCATAGTGTAAAATTCACACCAATCTAATTGTCTTAAGTGTCTTATCAATATCATGGAAAATGGATAAGAAAGATTGAGCAAAGAAACAAATAACTCCAATCATCATCTTGAAACATCTATTAGATAAAACCCACTATGTATTAATTTTGATTCCAAGGTAGTACTTCAACTTAATGATTCTAACCATATGATCTATGATTCATAAGCAACAGATGTTGTAACAAATTGACTACGTTTAAAGGGTTAGGACCATTTGATTTTTGCACCATGGCTTGCTTTGATTGGTACTACTGACTGAACCCTCTCAATAGATGATTGGATGCCACGGGTGTAGTTCCCATAAGGGTGGGGATGTTAGTAAACCCTATAATATTAATATATATGTATATGCATGCATGTATGTATGTATGTATGTATGTATGGCTCATTCTAATCTTCTCTTTTTTATGAGATTTTGTGTATGTGACAAAGAGAGATACTAGAGAAAGAGTCTTAGAGTCTAAAAACCAAGTCTAGAGAATCCTTCATTTTTTTTTAGAGAGTGAGAGATTTAGTTTTTCTTCTTGAGTAAAAGATGGAATCAAATATAAATGAGAAAATAATCCTCAAGCAAGCGTTGATTTAAGGAGGAAAAAAAAAGCTTGTAGTGCAAAGGTGCTTGAAACCATGGACCACATTCATCTAACCATGAGAATTTGCAGTTGATAGTTCATACTTTGGATCTACCATTGATGATGATGATTGTCAGATTCTTGTGTCTTCCACTCTTCACCGCCTATGGATAGAGTTTTTAATTTCTTTTCAACTAGCAAAAGGAGAGGGTACTAAGGATATTCTTTTATAGGGTCCTTACTCATGCCTCAGTGGTAGACTCACAAGGAGAGTTTCAACATGAGGTCATGGGTTCAAGTACCAATTGTGGTGAAATCCCACTGCGCGGTGTGAGTGCGTAGGTTTGCTTGGGGCATGAGTGTGTGTAAAAAAAGGATATTCCTTTATAGCCAAATTGGCAGAGTCCCTCCCATCGTCGAACTCAACTCTCCAGTGTCATTCACTCGACGCCCCTCTCTCTCTCTCTCTCTCTCTTTCTCTCTCTCTCTAGGAAGAGAGAGATTCGATGCAGTACATGAGTGTAATAGTTATACCCATTTCGGTACACCTAAGGTGTATTAGGGTTGTGCACATCTTTAGTGTGTGAGCCTCACTATGGGTGTCAATGGGCCGAGCTCAGCCTGAAAAATCAGAATTTTGAATAGGGTCAGCTTGATGGCCCGGCCCGAAACAGCTCAAAATCCAGGTCGAGACCTATCCAAGGCAGGGCCTGTTGACAGCCCTACACCTTACACAATTCTGCGTGATCAAAAAATGCTCATCCAGCTACCCTCATCGCCAATGCCATCTGTGGCTTACTATTTCCAACGTGTAGTAACATTCTTTCATTGTGAATTTGATTATTGGCCTCATGATGTTTTCCTCTTTAATTAAGATAGTTTTTCTCATTGATCTGAAAATCGGTATCGTATCGGCCGATACGGGTGTATCATATCCGTATCGGCTAGATACGATACGCGATACGGCCTCGTATCGGCCGTATCGGTATCCGTTGTACCGTATCGGGTCGTATCGGGTCGTATCGGTCGATACGGGCAGTATCGGGTCCGATATTTGGTATGTGTATCGGTCGATTGCCCGTAACGTTTCATCTCCAAAAAAAAAATCTTCTTTTATCTTCTTAAAAGAAAATAAAAGAGAAAAAAGAACAAAAAGAAAAAAGAAAAAAGAAAAAAGAAAAAAGGGACATACCTCTCGCTTTCTCTCTCTCGGTTTCTTCTTCTTCTTCTTCTTTCTTCTTCTTCTTCTTCTTCATCAAAGTTGCTGCGGGGCTGCTGCGGGGCTGCTACTGCTTCTTCTTCTTCTTCTTCTTCTTTCTTCCTCTTCAGCGCTGCTGCGGGGCTGCCTGCGGCAGCTTCTTCTTCTTCTTCTTCTTTCTTCCTCTTCAGCGTTGCTGCAGGGCTGCCTGCGGCAGCTTCTTCTTCTTCTTCTTCTTCTTCTTCCTCCTCCTTTCCGATGGTGCGGCACCCTTCTCCTCCTCCTCCTCCTCCCTCTCTCTCTCTCTCCCACTCGCGTGGCTGTTTCACAGCCACGCACTTTATCTTTTTAATTTTTTAATAGTCTACGGTAGTTGCAGATTAGTGCACATGCATGCACTGTTTTGGTGCACGGGGCCCACCTTGATTTGTGTGCTGTAATCCATGCCGTCCATTAGTTTATTCAGTTCATTTTAGGCCATGATCCCAAAATGAAACAAATCCAAATCTCAGGTGGGCCATATAGTAGGGATTAAATGTCCACGGTTAAAAACTTCTATTGCCTATTATAATGTTTATTTGTCATCCAAACATGTTGATGGACCTGGATGCACCTGGATGCCGGGAAAACACAAATTTGAGCTCGATCCCTATGTGCCTTGCATGAGTAATCTTTAAAAAAAAATGATAAAAAGCTTACAAAATTATTATTTTTGGTCATAGCCAGACATAACCACTATTTCATGTGGTCCATAACCATTATTTTTAATGGTCCATAACCATTGTTTCATGTGACATGGTCCACCTGAAATTTCAATGGTCCATAACCACTGTTTTAAATGGTCTATCACCATTGTTTCCTATGCATGGTCCTCCTAAAATTTGTATCCTGTAACATGGTCCACTTGAAAATTTAATGGTCCATAACCATTATTTTTAATGGTCCATAACTATTATTTCCTATGACATGGTCCACCAGAAATTTGTATCTTGTGACATGGTCCACCTGAAATTTCAATGGTCCATAACCACTGTTTTTAATAGTCCATTAACCATTGTTTCCTGTGACATGGTCCACCTGAAATTTGTATCATGTAACATGGTCCACTTGAAATTTTAATGGTCCATAACCATTGTTTCATGTGGTCCATAACTACCATTTTTAATTGTCCATAACCATTGTTTCTTATGACATGGTCCATCTGAAATTTGTATCCTATGACATGGTACTTGAAATTTCAATGGTCCATAACCATTATTTCCTGTGGTCCATAACCATTGTTTCCTATGACAGTCCACCTAAAATTTGTATCCTGTAACATGGTCCACTTAAAATTTTAATGGTTCATAACCACTGTTTCCTGTGGTCCATAGCCACTGTTTTTAATGGCCCATAACTATTGTTCTGGTAACATGGTCCACCTAAAATTTTAATAGTCCATAACCATTGTTTTCTGTGGCCCATAACCACTATTTTTAATGGTCCATAACCATTGTTTCCTATGATATGGTCCAAAAAAAATGGTTCATAACCACTGTTTTCTATGGGGCCCACTCAATTGGGTCCAAACAAATGAATTGAATGATTTGTACGCTCAATTGGGTCAATTCAAACTTATTAAAAAATTTGCGACGGTCCAAAACCGTCGCTAAATTTTTTAATAGGATTTTTTGTTTTTAAAAATAATAGGATTTTTTGTTTTTATTTTTTAATCTATTGAACCTAATAATCACCTTATCCCAAATAAAAAATAAATAGATTGATAATACATTTTTTTGATGATACAAAGCTGCAAATTGATAATACATTTTTCTATTGTTTGTAGCTTTGTGGCTTATGTAGATTGTAGAGTGGTCATTGTTGTATAATCGTATTTTTTATTTTAAATGTTTATATTATTCATATTTAAGAAAATTGATAAGTAATAAGTATTTTTAGTTTTCTACACTTACATTGTTATAAACTAATGAGTACAGAATAATGATACTTCTTACTTCTTAAATATATTAGACCATTAGCAATATATGATATCAATTTATGACATATATCAACAGTTTGTATAAAGAAAAAATCATCACCAGAACTAACAGAAATTCAACACGTCAGGACAGCATTCTTACTAAAGAATGGTCCGATACACCATTAAATACATGGTCAAAATACAAAAAAAAAAAATGATAGATTCGTGAATATCTCATTTTATCCTATTTTTTTGATATTTTTTTATATTTTTTTGCTTAAAAAAAAGTTTTTGACCGATACGGTCCGATACAGTCCGATACGGGGCCCGATTCCGATACGCGACGCCGTATCGTATCATTTTTCCGCGGGGCCGATACGCCGACCGATACCGACATTCAGAACCATGGTTTTTCTATACTAATTAATATATCATTTTCATGCTCTTATGTCTCTGTATTTTATAAAAGAGGTTTGTTTGAATACGTTCTTATGAACTACCATATGATATGTAGAGCTTTAGTTATTGGATTTGGGTTCTTTTTAATGATATAAGGACTTCTATTAGGTGGGGGATTCACAAAACATCTCTCATGTTTGAATAATTAAACACATCTCTGGAATGATGATTGTCTATATCCAAAGTAAAAGAGTTAAATTTTAAAGATTTAAGATAATCAAATATAAGCAAATTTATTTGTTGTCTATCCATCAAATACATTTAGATTCATGGACGTGGATTAGCTACTAATAGGTTGAGTAGCAAATCTCACTACTGAAGTGACGTCACCATGGTCTGTGGGCCTCTGCAAGATGTATCTATTGTATCCACACCGTCCATTCATTTCGAGAGATCATTCTAAGGCATGACTCAATGAATGAGGAAGATCTAGATCTCAAGTGGACGGTACCCCACCACAGGAAATAGTGGGGACAATGACATCCACCGTTGAAAACCTCTTAGGGGCCAAAAAAGTTTTCGATCAAGCTGATATTTGTGTTTTCTCTTCGTCCATATCTGTGTGAATTTATGAACAAGTTGGATCTCAAAAAACAATCATGGTGGGCCTAGGAAGTTTTCAACAGTGGATGTCACAATCCCCACTGTTTTCTGTAGTGGGGTCCACTTGAGCTTTGGATATGCCTTATTCTTTAACTTAGGTCCTACATTGGTCTCTCCAAATGGATGGACAGTGTGGATACAACATATACATCATGTTGGGCCCACGGAACATGGTGATGTCACTTCAGTAGCTAATCCACGTCGTAGATTCATCGTATAAATGGTTTGAATCATGAGAAGATGTCAAATTGAAAAGCTAAGGTCTGGACATATCATACTATAATAGTAATTAGAGCTAGGCACAAACCAAGCCAGCTCAAAAGCTCGGTTCAGATTGGTTTGAAAAAGTTTGGCTTGGATTGGTTCGAATAAAAGTTCAAACCACACCAAGCCTTAGAGTCAAGCTCATTTAAAAAAAAACCCAAGCTCAAACCAAGGCAATATCAGCTCGGCTCGGCTCGAAGTTCGGTTTGATTCGGCTTGATTTGGCTCATAGATTGTAGGCACAGTATCTCTTTTGGTGTGATCCACTTGAGCTTTGGATATGATTCAATTTTGGAATCATGTCTTAAAATGATATGTAAAAACGGATGGATTCCGTGGATAATACATATACATGAATGCACACTATTTCCTTGCACTTGTATAGTTATGCTTGTGTGCTTTTGTTTGGAAAAAGCCGTTCCATGTCTATTTTGAAGTTGCACTCCTCCTTTGAAGCATGTTAAACATCATGTAGTAAAATACTTTTACATTATTTTTTGTCATTTCTAACTTTTTTAATTCTTTTCTATTTAAACAAAAAAAAAAAGCTGCCACCTGTTCGACCTTGGCTCAACTCGGTTTGAAATTTTCAACCAAACTGATCTCGGGACTAAACTAGATTTTTCTAGAGCAAACCAAACTCAAGTCGCATGAGTCGGCCTGAAATCCAAAGCAAGCTGATCCAAAAATTGGGTTGGCACAAAAACAAGCCAAACCTAACTAGGGCTAACTCAGCCCGGTCAGAATTGTTGCCCACGTCTAATAAGAATAGGCAAGAATTTATTCAAGCAAACCTCTTTCTCATATGCATGCTTACTTTGGAAAAAAGGAAAAAGTTTTACTTCTCTTCGTCGAGCCCCCAAGTATTTTTTATGTAATTAAAATTCTCCTATTGGGCCCCACCTTATGGATAGCTAGATTTTCATACGCGCATACTCTTTTAAGATTTTATCATTAACCTCGTGCTTTTTTCCTCTTTAATAAGGATGGTATTTTATATAAATCAATGTATCATTTTCACACTCCTATATTTTTTTATTTTATAAGAGAGGTTTGTTTAACATGTTCCTACGTGCTACGTGGGGTTTTAGCTATTGGATTTGAGTTCTTTCAATGACCCAAGCTGCATATGATACAGGGGGCTTCTATCGGGTCAGAGACTAATGAAATCTCTCTCATATTTGAATTATTAAATCCATTGATCATGCAAAGTTATGATGATTGTCTATAACCAAAGCAAAAGGGTTGATTTCAAAGATTTCAGATAGTAAATTTTAAGTAAATTTATTTATTATCTATCTATCATATATAGTTAAATTCATCGTATAAATGGTTTTAATCATTGGAAGATGATAAATTAAAAGGCTAAGGGCGAACGTATTAGGAATTTATTTAAGCAAATCTATTTCTCAAATTCATGCCCAGTTTGGATAGAAGGAGAAAATTCTGCTTCTCCTCATGGAACCCCTAAGTTTTTTTTTATATATATAATTAAAATCATCCCCATAGGCCCACCTGATGGACAGCTAGATTTTCATACATGCATGCTCTTCTGGAAGCGAATTAGGTTTGCCCCGGCCTTACCCAAGACAATGTGGCCCTTACCATGGGCCCCACCTTAATGTATGTATTATACATCCACACGGTCCACCCATTCTTTCAGATCATTTTAGGACAGGACCAAAAAAATGAAGCAGACCCAAATCCAAGGTGAAGCATATTATAGGAAGCAGTAGTGATTGAATACCTCACTATTAAAAAATTCCCGGGCCCACTGTAATGTTTTCAAAATGTTTATTTCACATTCTACCTGTTAATAAAGTGGCACAAACCTGGATGAAGGGAAAAGAAAATATCAGCTTGATCCCAAACTTGTGTGGCCCACAAGAAGTTTTTAATGGTCAAGCACCACCGTTTCTGATGGTATGTTCCACCTGATATTTGGATCTGTTTCATTTTTAGCCTCCTGCACTAAAATGATCTAAAAAAACGGATGTACAGTATGGATATAGAATACATACATCAAGGTGGGCCCCACAGTGAGGGAAAACCGTCCGTTGAGATTGACATCATGTGACGTCCACGCATGCCGTGCCGACGTAAGCAACGATACAGCACAATCAGTTGCACCGAATTTTCGGTTCTAATAATAATTAAAGTCGCCCACGTTCTGACTTGAGAATTTATTGGGATACCCACCTGATATGGATCTGTGGGGCCCACTCCTGATTGCTTTCTTATTGTCGATCACACTGGCTGACCGTCCCATCAAACATTGGACGGCTGTTGATTTCTCTCTCAAAAAAAATCCGGTTGAAAAAGCGACTCCAGTGGCATTCCTCTCTTTTTGTGGTAGTTAATTGATACTCCGGCAGTGTATAATTGTTGATACGCATGCATTCAGAAACCAAAGAGATGACATTCACATAAATGAAAATCAACGGTCCAGATTGTATCATTCACTGCAGATAGGTCATAATACTAAAATGGAATAAATTTCTAGATTCCAAACTCTGACCATTTAGTATTTCTATCTTGGTCGTCCATTAGATTCCAGTAACATGATAGCATGAAAATACATTCAACTTTATTGTCGGTTTAGGGACTCATATGAAGTGGGGCCCACTATTTACACGGTTTGATTGAGTGGCTGTGTATGAAGCTTCATACTCCTGTCCTCCAGAGTATGAAAGTCTTCATACTCACAGCCCCACCGTTCCACCTACTCGTGCACTAAGGAATTACCAGTCCTGCTCATGAGCCAATGTGGGTTGTTGACGTTTGCTTACGCACATGATTACGGCCCCCGACACGATGATCTGAACCGTTCATCTGATGGTTCATATTCTTGATATGGGATTCCAGTAATTCGTTCGGGTTGGAAGATCCTAACCCTTCATTATTTGACCATTTCCTCCGTTGATTGTGGACCGTTACAGTGTCTTTTACTGGTAACCGTTGATTGGGCTGGCCATGATTTTCAAAGGGTTGGCATCTAAATTTCAAAGATTTTGCCGTTTATGACGTATCCATGTTAGTCCCAACAGACATGCGGTTTGGGTCAGCCATCCATCAGGCTGACGCGAGTACCAACGTGGCTACTAGTCAGTGTTCTATGAGCCACACCATGATGTATGTGTTCTATCCAACACTCAGGTGGACCACTCTCCAAGAAATAGTTGTGATTGAATGCCCACCGTTAAAAACTTCTTGGGCAACAAAAGTTTTTATATCAATTGACAGGCAAATGAATATTCCTAGGAAGTTTTTAATGGTGGACGATCAATCACCACTATTTTCTCATGGTGTGGTCCACCTGAGATTTGGGTCTGCATTGTTTCTGGGCTCATGCCCTTAAATGAGCTAAAATTTAATCTACGGTGTAGATTAAACGGGAGCGGATTGGGTGAGACCCGGACTCATCTGAGACCGTGCGGCCCTTACTACAGGGCCCGGATTGATGTATGTATTCTGTATCCACACCGTTCATCCGTTTTTTCAGACCATTTTAGGATATTATGCCAAAAATCAAACAGATCCAAATATCAGGTGGACCATATTATAAGAAACAGTGGTGATTGACCATTAATGGACCACAAAAGTTTTAGAGCAATCCGATATTTGGTTTTTTCCCTTCACTTATCAACCGATTGGATGGCAAATAAACACTATGGAAACATTAAGATGTGCCGGTAGGATATTCAATCACCACTGTTTCCTATAGTATGGTCCACCTGATAATTGGATCTGCTTCGATCTAGAAAGACAGATGGACGGCGTGGATGCAGAATACATACATCAAGGTGGACCCCACAGAGCAGGCGCTGGAAGAATCAGTATCCAATACGCATCCTCATCAGGTGGGTCCCAGACGTGGATGCCCTGTTTGCTTTTAAAGAAAGGAAGCGATTGCGTACTGAGTAACTCATACGCTACAGCGCACTGAGTAGTAAACTCTGTAGGGCCCACTGTGGATGTATGTATCTTATCCACGCCGTCCATCACTATTTACAGGTCACTTTAGGGCATGAGCTCAAAATTGAAGTATAGTCAAAGCTCAAGTGGACCACACCACAGGGAACAGTGGGTCGTCCACCGTTGAAACCTTACCAAGGCCAAAGTGATGTTTATGTGCCATCCAACCTTTTCATAAGGTCATACAGGTAAAACACAAATATCGGCCTAATTCAAAATTTCTGTAGGCCCTAAGAAGTGTTCAATGGTAGGCATTCAATTCACATTTTCTACGGTGTGGTCCACTTGAGCTTTGGATATGCTTAAATTTTGAGCTGGTGCCTTAAAATTAGCTAGTAAAACAGATGGACGGCGTGGATATGACATATACGTCACAGTGAACCCCGTACTGAGTTACTCGTACGCAATCTGCTTCGTCTAGCCAATCGCTAGTGGTCGGTGCTTTGTGGACCCCACCAATGTGTATTTGTTTTATCCATGCCGATTATCTGTTTTTATAGAGCATTTTATGGTATGAGTCCAAAAATGAGGTAGATCTAAATCTCAAGTGGACTACATCACAGGAAACACAGTTGATCGAACGGTCAGCATTAAAAACTTTTTGGTGGCCACGGAAGTTTTGGATCAAGCTGATATTTGTCTTTTTTTTCTTTTTTCTTTCCTTCATCCAGTTCTGTATGAGCTAATCAACAGGTTGGATGTCAAATAAACATTACAGTGGGCCCTAGGAGGATTTTAATGGTGGCCATTCAATCACTACTGTTTTCCTATGGTGTGGTTCACCTGAGATTCAGATCTGCCTAATTTTTCGGTACAAGCACTAACCAACATTTTGTATGGATAAAAGACATGCATCATGGTGGGGCCCACAGAACACCAACCACTGGCCATCTGGCGAGTGGCAGCATCACTAGCCAAACCGCGTACAAGAAAGAGCTAGTGGACCTTACATTGATATTTTCACCCGTCCATTTATTTTGTCCCACCAAAAAAAGCGATGCCCCAATAATCAAGTTAATCCAACCATTAGATGCACCCCCACATGATTGTGAAGTTTCTTAGATAGTTTTGTGTTTCTATGGTGTGCCCCCACCTGATAGTTGCATCTACCTAACTTTCGAGGTATCCATTTTCATGGTGGGATGACCTTGTTGAACAGGCCAGATGTCATACAAACACATGGTGGGCCCCACACGCCAACTAGTTGGAAGTACAACTAGGCTGTCTGTGAGCCTTTCTCATATAAACCATCCTATTTTTGCTTCGAATTTGCCTGGCTGGCTATTTTACTTTTAACCATTCATTTAATAGTTATTAATTGGACGGTTAGGATTGCTCCATCAATGTGATTTTAGATACACACTCCATCCACAATTGGCCACACAATTTGGACGGCCTGGATAGCTGTACATCATGTCGATGGATCACCACCATTTTCTAAATGGTGAAAAACTAACAAAGGAGTCTACTGGTGGGGGAGAATACAGTAGAAACAGTACGAAGAAACACAGAAGGGTAAATTACCAAGGACGCGTTTGGATGAACTATTGCAATTGAATTAAAATACATAGATTCCATTAAAAAATAATCACAAAAAGCAATAACTTTCAATACAGCCCTCTATTTTCCACCTACGTATCACATATGTGATATGTTGGATAATAATGTGGGCCACACAATGATGATCACCTTGTGGGAAAATAAGGCTGGCCCACTCATCTGGCAGGACATCTAAATCAATGGACAGCCAATGATATGACTCTGTACAGGTGCGGCGGGGCCCACCCAATTGCAGATACGAGCTGATTTTCATGACAATTGGCCTTCGTGGTGGTTCCCACATTGTTCAAGGATTGGATTTCCTTTGAAGTTAAACCACATTTCTGTTTTATTGTACATGCTTGCAATCAATGTTTTAAATAGCGAATAGCATAGCGTTCACTCCTCTAAAGCATGAGGCATAAGCTACACACTACTAGATTTTTAATCAAGGTTGCACTCGAGTGTACCAATTTCATAATATTCTGCTGACTAACGAAAAATTTTAACAAAATTTCATGATATTTGATACAACCAAATGCAACCTTATAATATTTTACTAAAACCATTTAAACCGATTAACTAATTTTTATTGAAAATGAAAAAATGTAACAAACCATTGAAATCACTAATTTATTTGAATGTTGCATTGAAAAATAAATTGTACCATGCAGCTCTAGTGTAACATATGTAGCGTTTTTCATGTGGCGTAAGCTACACACGAACTAAGCTACTTTCATGAGCTATGTAGTGTTAAGGCTAAGCTACACTCTATAGTGTAACTAAGCTACACGCTATTTAAAACACTGCTTGCAATTCAATTTCGATGGTGCATCCAAACACTTACCAGTGAAAGCTTATCACATTGCTTATGTACTGGGAAGAAATCAATGTAAATTGACCTCATGGGTAAAATGTAATTACAAGACTACCCCTTTAAAATATACAGACAGGAATCAGTGAATATACATGAACATTTCATCAAATGAGACTTACGTTCTTCTTTTCTTTTCTTTCTTTCCTTCTTTCTTTACTTTTTTTTTCTTTTTGTTTGTTTGATATTTTCTATGTACACTTGAAAGAAGCTCAACCCAATGAAATTCACCAGTTTTCTTTTTCTTCATCTTTTTTTTTTTCTACACTGCACTCCTTGATGCAGTAGACAATCAACCGAACAATGGAAAAACGACTTTACAAACTCCATGTTGATTTAATCATGTACATAATCCATCACTTCAAGCGACTCAACTGCGGTTCAAAACCATATCCATGTCGATTTGCAATCCGATGGAGCAGATCATATCCAGCTAGGACTCCCGCCCCGGCCATTCCTAGAAGCATGTTTGCAGTCACCCCTCTATACAAAGCTGGGAAACCCTCTTCACGAACAATCTGTCGGAAGGCGTGTCTGGTGCTCTTATACTTGGAAGGTTGTCCAGAAGTCAGCATCATTCTTCTGCGCAACGTATCAAAGGGGTACGCACAAACCCCGGAAACCGTTGTAACACTCCAACCTAATGCGAAACTAGCAAAGAAGTTCCCCTGCAACAACAGACCAATTCGAACTTTGAAACCTTACTACAAAGCTTGAGCATTGGACACAAGGCATATCACATGACAATATCTGAAAACCCAATATGCCGACATGTCCACATCGCTATAATATACAGGAATGCTACCATAAACTCTAAAGAAGCACACCACCGAAATGCCTCTGTTGTACGTATTGGAGTTGTGTAACATGATCTGAACCATTGATTTCGTGCACAATCATATGGATGGGTCATCACCAAAAGGCTACATGGGTATGGTGGACATTAGGCTAGTGAGGCAGAGCTTCAATGCTAGGTCATGCCTTGGGAAAATAGATAAATTAACGAACTCTCTCCAGCTAGGTGTTTGGTTGTAAGATTTCATATAAAACTATAACGACGTATGAAGAATTGAGAGAGGATCCTCTAGGAATGTTGTAAAATAAGCCTATTTGACAACTCTATAAAAGTAATGGGTCAAGTCAGGTCAGGTCAGGTCAGGTCAGGTCAGGTTAGGTTTGGGTCATAATGAAGATGGATTTGTCCAAACCAATTTATTGAAAGGGTTGAACATGTCAACCCCTAACCCAACTCATCTACCGTTGGGTCAACACCAACCCATCTGACCCATTTAATCAAATAATATAAAATAATAAATGGGAATTTATAAATAGATGAGTACTTGTGCCTGATTTTTTTCATGAAGAAATCATCATGTTTATTCCAACCTCTTGGATGGGTTGGACATTGCACGCATATGAAAGGTTGGAAGGTATCTTTTGAATAGACCGTAATTTGTGGTCCAACTAGTTGGACGTGACCTCTTGGATGGGTTGGACATTGCACGCATATGAAAGGTTGGAAGGTATCTTTTGAATAGACCGTAATTTGTGGTCCAACTAGTTGGACGTGCAAACCTTCTCTTTTTTCAATATAACAGCGTAAACTTATGAACAGTCTGCCATTAATTTTTTAAGGGACCCACCGTAATGTCTATGTGAACTTCACGGACCATCAGATGCATAATCCCACTTTAAGATGAGGATAAAAATAAAAATAAAAATCAAGCTGACCTGTGATTTCAGGTGGGCCACACCAAAGGAAACAATTGGGAGAGAGTCGTCCACCCTGTGATTCAGGTGGGCTGCACCAAGGGAAACGGTGGAGGGTGAGTGTCGCCCTGTACACTATTTCCAGCCGTGTAGTCCACCTGAATCATGGATGGGGCTGATTTTTGGGCTATGGGCCTAACATGGGGTGACACACTTGGCGGTTGGAGTGGATTTCATGTACACATCACGGCGAGGCACACCCAATCCGCCAACCCCTTGCTCGCACTGCTGAATCCCAACTTCCGTTATGGAATCTAACAAAAAATAGGATGATAATTACTTGAATTAATGGGGAAGCTTGTTGAAAACCTTTTTGAAAAAGGTATTGGGATGTAAATATTGAATTAATGATGAGTACTTCGTAAAATTCCCAAAATAAATCGAAAATAAAATAATTGTGATTTTGTACAAAAATATGGAAATATAAACATCATATTAATTAATATTAAATTGAACCTTAACATAACGAAACTACAACCATCTTAACCAATTTCTGGGTTTTGAAACATATTACATCATGATATAATACATGTATATAGTTAACATTTAGCAAAGAGGCAAGGATGGACCATATTCATGACCCACTGGGTCTGGCGTAGCAAAAACCCAAACCCAGCCCATTTAATTTAGGGTTTGATAAAACACAACCCAAACTCAACCCATATGGGAAAGGGGTCAACCCGAACCCTGACTTTCCGGGTTGGGTCCAGATCGGGTTGGCCAGTCATCATATTTTTCCACCACTATTCCCATATGTGTGAAGTTATATGCTTGCGTGGAAATTTAGTAACCAACATGTAAATGTAACTCAACTGTCTATGTGGGGTCCATGTGTTATGTGTATGCCAATAAGTGAGACTGACTGTAATGATGGGATAAAACCCAAAAACCAGGCTTATCCAATCATTAGGGGGGACACACCATAGAAAACAGTACACATCCACCCAAAAATATCCAAATTCACATGGTGGCCCACATGATGGTTGGATAGCACTGATTTTGGGGTGTCCAACTTTCATGTTGGGGTGATCCTGCTAGATGGGCTGGATGCCATACCCACACCAGTGGGCTCCACACATATTGTAGAAAGAAGCTTATTCTACAAACATTGTGAAGGACCTGGCCTCTATAGAATTAAATACATAAGAATATAACACAAGAGAAAAGAACAATCCGGCCCTCTCCAGATTTAGTCTCAAATACAAGAGATGGGCATGGAAACCGACACTGCAATTTGTTGAGATTGAGGTACTCTCATCACTAGATATGGAGAATAATATAAACAGATCTACGGTGGATCCTCAAGCATCAAATACTGCAATATCTAAAGCAAGTAATCTGTGACAAGATCTAGAGCCACTTACCTCAAGTGGCCCCACAAGAACGATGGGCTTCATGGTATCATAGATTCCAAAATACAGTCCACGGTAGAGAGTGATCCCCGTGATTGAAACCCCAAAGCCTCGATAAAGGCCAACAATTCCATCACTCGATAGGGTCTTCCTGTAAACATCTAGAAGTCCTTTAAACTGGTGTTGGGCCTGTTGGCCGCTCACTCGACATTCCAAGGCATCTGTGCCAAGTCGGGTGCGTGCATAATCCAAATGGTATAAAAATAGAGAAGTCATCGCACCAGCAGCACTACCAGAAGCTACATTGCCGGCTAACCACTTCAAATACCCATCTTTTTCCTTCGAGCGGCCAAAGAGACTCCGAAAGTAATCTTTAAATGCAAAGTTAAAAGCCTGTTTACAAAACAATGATGCCGGTTATGGCAGACTACACCTGTTTATAAAAGTTTTGAGATACTACTACAGATCAAGATAGTGAAAAGAAATTAAATTTCCTCAAGCAAAATGCATTAAACATCACTAGTAATCTTTTTGTATTTTCAGGCCTTGAGTCCATACAACTAGGTCCCCATATTTGTGATCAAGGGCCATTACATAAAGGCTGCAGTTCAAAAGGAGAGCTTGTCCCAAAAATATCCCTAATAGAGTGAACCAATGTTAGTACACCTAAAAAGCCAATGATGATGGTCATGATCATGTACATAGATGACCACATACCTATCATTGATTGCGCAGGTTATAGGGAGGGATTCCTTCGGTTGTCGTAGGGGAATGTGAGATTGGACACAACAGCCCTCAGCCAATGAAAAATTGTATTTTATGGATCTCAGTACCCTCAATTCCATAGCCATAGTAGTGGGCTTTGGGCAATCCATGAAAAGCATACAGGTCATCCTGCGTGAGGAAACTGACAACGAGTTGGGAAGGAAGGTCTCCACCAGCAGGCTCAACAACGAGTTGGTACCTATGCTCTACCATACATTGTAGTGTGAACATTCACCGATGCAGATTTTTGTGTCTACAGCCCCATCTGAATGGTTACATATGAGGATTGAATTCAGTTTCTCGTTTGGGAGGTCTATCACAACCAGACCAGATCCACTTAATCATGCACTAGCTTTGACTAGTCCTTGAGGTCATGTCGGGACTTCATGGTGTTAGTGTTGTGAACTTTGGCTCACTCTGTGAAGTTACATTGGTGACTGACTTATGGGTGTGTTTAGGTCATGCATTAAGATTTGGGCGTAAGAAGCCCACATGCTCCAACATGAATTCATTGGTTACCTCAAGGAACTTATTTGTGGCTTAGACCTTAGTGATCGAGCAATTCATCGGGTGGTTTTCTAGCTGGGCCCAGGGCTAAAAACGTCTGTGATATTAAATAGAAGGTTTTTAACCATCGATCATTTTTTTTAAATGTTAAAGTGTTTTATCGTGCTTGATAGACATCTGATGGTTGAGATCTTCTAGTCCACCACTTAGGCCAGCATGGGATTTTGTAAAAGTGGATGTCACAAGATGGTATAGGGATTTGGTCAATTTGAGTGCATGGATAAGGTAGGTATACAAACTTTTGATGGTATAGGGCAATACTAAAGTCTGTAGGGGTGAGGAGCACCATAACTAGTGGTTCCTCCTCATAAATAGATTCTATCCTAAAGGAGTTAAAAAGAGAGAGCCTTAAATGTCCCGCCATCCAAAGAGAGGAAAAGAGTAAGAAGGAAAGAAGAAGAAGAGAGGAGAGAGAGTGGGACTGTGGGAGTCAATCTCTCCTCTTCGTCCTTCCCATCAGACTTCCACACGCGTGTACCCACCCTAGGCAGCTCTCAGGTGTGCACGCCCAGCCCTACCTCAGGCATGTGAAGCAGCACTCTTTTCTCACCTCTTTTCCGGGATAGATTGAGGAAAGACTTCTGCAATAGAAGATCGGCATCAGATTTGTGCATTGACAATCATATAGCATTTCAGAGGTAAGTTTTGGTTTTGATTTATGGCTTTGGAACTTGAATTATCCCTCCGGAGATCCTCATTATAATTTATTAAAGTATGGAATTTTTTTAAGTCTTACACTTCCGTTGTCTTTCGAAAAATTGCATCTAACATCCTAACCCTTCTATTGATTCACCTGCAAATAGATGGCCAAGAAAAATACAGCACATGTTCACATTCAACAGAACAATGGTCATGGTTTGACATATCGACTCAAACCGGTACGTATCAGCAGCGTGTGTACGTACTAGAATTGCCCATGAGTGATACGGCAGCATTGGCCCGAAATAGCCCGATACATGGGTGATTCAACACCAGATCGGTGGTGAACGATACGTTGTGAACCTTGCAAAAGATTAGATAACTAAAATCTTCCAATCTATTGAGAATTTTTAGTAATGGTATATCCACAGCAAGGCCCATGAGATAAAGTGAGGTTTATCAGATAAACTGTCCTAATTGCCAAACCATGGGCTACGCATGTGATAATGACTTTGGGCCCGAGTATGCTATGTTATGACTTATGACTGACTCTAAGCCTAAGCATACTACGCATATCTCAGGTTGAGGATCATATAATTTTGATGTTTACCGCCTAAAACAGTGATCACTGCGCTAGATACAATGAATTTGAGGGAAAAAATTCCAGTTAACATCTACCTTAACTTAGGTGATGGAGTTTTTTCTGGTTCACATTGTGGCAGTTAGTTATTCTCCTCAGCTAAGTTGGGCAGACCGGGTGAAGATAACCTCGTTTCAACACTGAGGTCCTGGTATCAATTCCCAAAGTAGGGGGTGGCTAACATTGAAGTGTGACTAAGAGTGTGGGCGTGTGTACTAACAGTGGGATGTGTGTACTAACCCAAACAAATAAAAAAAAAAAAAGGTATTCTCCTCAACTGCCCAAGTTTTTGTATTTGTCCAATCAGGTATGGCTAACTGATTAACTGAATGGATAATCATTGGTCACATGCTGGTGAAGCTATGAGAAGATCTTCAGGAGCAGCTGATTAACAGGCTAATGTTTTGTTGTCTTTTTTTTCTATGGAATATTGTAGAGGAGAGATTTGATATTTGTTTGTATAAAGGATGGGAAATAAGATCCAAGGATTTGATTTGTATAGAGGAAAAAAGATGAGTGAGGCATTTTAAATTAGTCCACAAGGGTTTGTTTTGTTCCTTCAAAGGGTTCGTTTGTGGTTGGAGGTTTATTCGTTGTTTTGTTCCAACCGGAACCCATCCCCACCCAGATTTATTGATTTGTTTATTGGTTGGCAGTTTATTCATTGTTTTGTTCCAACCAGAACCCATTCCCACCTACATGACCCAAAACTCCTCTAAACTTGGGTTGGGTAACTCAGCTCAGCTTGAGTATGTGATTTCGGTATGGGTTATGACTCAACCTATACCCGACCCGAATTTTAAATCAAGTTACAAAAATCCAACCTAAACCCAACTGAACCTAAACCAACCCGAGTTGAAATCAGGTTGGACCAGTTAGGTTTTGATTGAGCTGAATTTGCACCCCTATCGAAACCTTACCACAAATGTCATTGAAATTGCGCCTATAGCTCACACTTGAGGCGCAATGAGTGCGGAAGCATAGAGCGGAGCTATAGAATAATGGCTCTGTCCTAGAGGGGGAGTGATTAGGACCTTTTGAAATTCTTTTCGCCTACTTAGTCTAACAATTTATACTAAGTAAGCAAAAACGCTTCGGCTTCCAAGCCTTAGTAGGTCCAATCACAAAGACTAGCATATGAATAAACAATTAAGCTACCTAGTCTAAGCACATAGATTATCAAAAGATTTAACTAATCAAGTATCTAATCTATGCACCCTATGTAAACTAAATGAGGATGAATCATTTAAGCTCAAGTCTACACTAAGTGAAAATACATATTGTGTGTGAATGTGCCTATCTAGTGCCTAGCATACATTCCAATTAAGCATTCATAATTAAGCAATTAAACATACAATGCATAAGTAGAAATGTGCTCAAATACATCACAAACACAAGCATGTATAGTGGTTCGACTACTTGTCTACTTTACTATCGGTTGCTGTACTCATCCCTTAAGCACACCGAATTTCACTAAAGGGTTTTAAATCAGGTTCACCTCACAACCTAGGAGCTTTAAATAGGTTCCTCCCAACCTTACAATCCTACACAAGGACCGAGTCCTACTCAAGAACCTCACGTAGACACCCGTGTTAGTGGACCACGTACACACCCGTGTCGGTGACTCCCCTTGGAGACTTGACACTTTAGGCTATATTCAAGAGCCAAAGTCCTACAATCGAACCTCGATTTAGACTCATCACATGACTCAAGGTCCTACAACCGAACCTAGCGTATACTCCCACTGGAGGTTCCCCACTTGAAGACTTGATTCGGCCCTACAACCTGGCTTAGGTCCTACAACCGAACATATCGCGTTTGGCAATCAAACTCTACACTCAATTCCCCACGGGAAGAGAGTGACTAGAGTCTTACAAATGACAACCTTACTTGTCGGATTTGAGCCCCGTTGATGCGCCGCTTCGGGATGCTTGATCTCTGCTCTCCCGTGCTTCAATCAGCTCCCCATGTGCTCCCCCGATCACTGATGCCGATGCGTCGTCAATGCTTCAGCTCCAAGATAAACTCTCTTACATATGATACTACAATGGAGATGCCCAAGGTGCCAAGAGGTAGTGTATCCTCTACAACTCATAGGAATTGGTTACCTATAGGAATACACCTAATTGGATTCCTAGGATGTGTTTAAACAAGGGTTCTACATATGATCAAGGTGTCTTAAATCCTAGAAATCAAGAGAAAACAAGTTCATTCTCATTTGAGCTTTGAATGCTCAATGCTTGTGATAAATAACAAGGAGAATGACTTGAATGGGTTAGGATTAAAGCTTTTAACGGTCTTCAACAATGGTAGCTTCTAAATCACTAAACTCCCTCTCTTAAACCCAAAAACCGAACTCCCCGCTTTTATAGATAAATCTCCGACAGTAAAAAAACGAGCATATTCACGAATCTTCGATAACATCGAACTCAGCTTCAATCACATCAAAGATACCTTCAATGACTCGAAAGCCTACTTCAATGGGATCGAAGACTGTCCAAAGAATTTCTGAGGTCGTTGGACATCCGGTTCGATGGCATCAAACAAGCACTTTCGATCAGGTCAAAGGGTTATTCGATGGCATCGAAGAACTATCCAGAGAGTATGCATTTTCGTTGGACATATGTTCAATGGAAACCATTCGAAATACATTTCGATGGCATCAAAGTGCAATTGAAAACTGCTGTCCGGGCCAGTTTGTTTACAGCAGTTAACACCTCTTTTATTAGCCTAACTTATCATGTTTTTCCAAGTGTTCTAGGGCTAATGATGATGGCTAAGGGTTTTCCTATATGGTCCAAGTCATCTAGAGGTTTTGGTTGTTTTGGTTCTAAGGGTTAGGGTCATCAAGGCATCTCTTTTATCTATTCTTCCTCCTCGATACTTCTTGTCCACTTGAATCTTCGGTCTTCAGCTTGCCAAGGCTCAACCGACATTATAACACATGGACACACGTGATTGACAAATAAGGTACACTGGTATGTCACAGAAAAGTGCACTAACAATGTCAAATGTTTTTTTTATTATTGGCCAAGCTATCCACTATTTCACTAACAACAAAGTGATATGCTAATAGGCATGCATGCTTTGTCCAAGAATGAAAAACAACATATTAATTGGAAAATAGTCTCGCTACACCCGTTAAATATTGGTCTTTCTCATATTTTCTACAGCGGCATTTTTGTAGTTCTAATTCACCTGGTGCAATAGTCTAGAAAGTTCCAAAGGACGGGTTTGCAATACTCTCAAACTAAAGGCCAACTCGCATTGTTTCAAAATGGTAACATTTGTCATGTGGATTAGAGGTCCTTTAGGGTCTATTACTATAACAAATTAAGTTTTTTGCTCTTCTCATCAGCCATTGCCTAAATTTTCAAGAACATTCCCCCCTTTTTTCTATTCATTCTGTAAGTAATGTGGAGATGGACACATGCCTCGGAGTTGTACTCAAATGCAAGCCTGGTGAGGTGGGAACTCATCAGGGAGGGCTTTGTTAATCCCTAATGAAGACCCACTGCTAATGGAAACTCATCAGTCTCACCACAAGTTGTTGCCGCTCACGTAACAGCACCCTTATACATGTCTTCAATGATGTCGATATAAACCTCCTAGAAATCCACTCCACTCCTCATCGTGACCATCTTCCAAAGTACTTATTGTATAATTTCTCTTTATCTATAAAAACCATTAGTAGATTCCTCTTATCTCTATGCTTTTACTTTAATTGTCTAAGTAGAAAATAGCTTCAGTTATTTGCCCTCACTCGATGCCACAAATATCTTCCACTATCCTTGTGTCTTGGCTTAGTCTTTGCTCTATCGTCCTCTCCAAACTTAAATTCCCAAATAGTTGGTGCCTCTTTGTGGATCTACTTCATTTTTATAAAAAGTATTATGATGATTTTACACCATTCATCTGCCATTTTCTTAGTGTGAAGAATTTTATCGAAAAGAGAAATATGACCATTCTAATTTCACCTAGTATTTTCCACAGTATAAGTTTCAAAAAAAAAAAAAAAAATCCACAGTACTATGTATCATCTATCTCCACTCCCCACCCTCAAACTTTTTCTTTCCCCATTTTTGTTATGGCCACTTCTAATTCCCATACCTGGATTCTACAATTATCCACATTTTTACTTCTCTGCCACTTTGTAACTAAACCTTCTTTTGCTCATTGCTTTATTCCCCCAAATAAGCAAGTGTGCGTCACAGTGTTTTAAATAGCGTCGCTACGTAGCGTGTAGCGTAGCCTACACGCTACATAGTGTGAGTAAATAGCATAGTTCCCATGTTGCATACGCTATATGTACTGTAGCATACGCTACAAGCTGGTAGCATGTAGCGTGCAGCGTGCAATGCTTACGCTACACCATATTATTAAAAAAACTCCATTTATTTAGTAATGTCAGTTTAGTTGCTGATGTAAAATGGTGGTGAGCAATCCTTTTGACACGTGGCAATGATTTAGAAGTATCAAGACGATCCCAATGGTGGGTCCTATTGTTGATGAAGAATATCTGTAAATATACCCATATCAAATAGTTTTAACCATTTGTATAAGGGCCTACACATGTACAGCTGAAGATTTATGAGTTTTCTAAATGGTGTGAAACTCACATAGTCATACTTAATCTAAATGTTTTAAAAGAAATGGGCTTCAAAAGAGGGTTTTAAAAGCCCTCTTTCAAAAGCCCTAATACCCTCGACGACAATCCCTCTTTCCACCAAAATTCCTATCTTTGATTCTCCCAATCCAAGGAACCGTTAGAGACGAAACTTTAGGGCATTGATTGGTCCTGAGAGAAGGTCCTACTGCTGAAGTTTCATGGGCATTGGAGCCCAAACAAGGAGAACTTCAAAATTCACCATTTGAAGGGCATACAGCTGTGGAGCTGAAGATTTGCATTTTTTTATTGATTTAAAGCTAAATATAGGTATTTCTTTTAGTCTTTATCTCAGTTAATAACTTCTATTTTATTGTGATTGATTTAATATTGATTTAAAGTGTCTTTTGATTTTTCCAATTTTTTTTCACTTTTGGGAGTTGGTATTGTGCAATATTGTAGAATAAGCTTGTTTTATAACCATTTGTGTAGTGTGTAGTGGTCGTATATTATTTTCTATGGTCGATCGAACCATCATGTGGGCCACCATGCAACAGTTGGTTTAAATATAATAGATTGGCTTTGATAAGTGATAATTAATAACTTTGTTTTGAACATGCTTTTATGTGAAAAGATGATACATTTTAGGCTCTTTTTTGTTGTTTTTTATATTTATTCATACTATTTATCATTTTTTCCTATTATTTTAACTAAAAATTAGAAGTATCGTGTAGCTTAAACTACACGCTATAGAGGGTCGAACACTACGCAACACGCTACACACTATTTAAAACACTAGCGCACAAATATTTCTTTATGTGTGCCTTCCTTGCCTTTGGATTCCTAAGCATTTCATTTGTCACGAGTTTAACACATTCGACTATCCCTGCCCACATCTCCCCAGCTTTAATTCAAGAGCCCACTTGCATCTTCTATCACTCTCTCCAAATAACACCAACTTTTCCCTCTTTCAATTTCACCATCATATTATTGCGAACAGGGAATAATACTCAGAGGCCAAGTTTCCTATTCGATGTGAATAGGGAACTTCCCTATTTGCTACCTAATCTGCACATGTGGGGCTCATAGTTGGTTTATCCAAAGATTGGTCTGATGTCATCCATCATGGATGAAACATGCCCCAAAAAACTCTCTTCATTTGATCAACCTTTCCATTGTTGGCATGTAAATACATGGTCAAGAAGAAGAAAAAATGCACCAACAGTCACACACTAAGAGAAAAGACAAGAGATTTGATGGTTAGTATATCCTAATTTGGGAGATCTTTTTAGCAAGGTTCATCCTAGTGTTTCAAATAGCGTCCGTAGCGTAGCGGTAGCGTAGCATAGCCGTAGCGCTACGTAGCGTAGCTAAATAGCATAAATCCCCAGTAGCGTACGCTACAGCTATGTAGCATGTAGCGTTTGTAGTGTAAGCTACAATGTATTTTTTTATGATCTGTCAAAAAAATGTATTTTTTTATTTTTTTATTTTTATTTTTTTAATTATTGTTTTTTTTAAATGGAGTAGAAGTCACAACATAAAAATAAAAAATAAAAACTGAAAATGTAAGTCAAAACCAAACCTTTCTATGTTTACTTTCACTTAAAATGGTGGTGATCCTTTGTTAAAGTTGGTGTGAAATTCACACACTAAAAAACCTTTAAAACTAAGTGTGTGACTGTTGGGGCTGAATTGATTACCTTTGAAGAAAATCATTTCTGACCCCTTTAGCCTTAGGGTGTTTTTCCTCCAAGGACTTCCTAAAGGAGTTATACCTGCCTTTTAACTCCTAAGCCACCATGAGGAAAGTTTAGGGCTTGTGATTAGCCTCAAGTTGGGGCCTTCTAAAAAGAAACCATAACAAACGAGATCCTTACGGCAGATAATCTAAAAAGAAGAACTTGTTCAGCTCCCAGACATGTGGTATGTGTGTATAGAGAAGAATCTGTGGATCACCTTGTTACTCCAGTGTGTAAGCATACACTATTTGGCCCTTTCACTCTCAGTTTCGGATCTCATAAATGGTTGGAGCAGTGGACCTTCAGAGTCTAGAGGAAAAATCCTTTTGGAGGACACTCTCGTTTGTCATCATGTGAGCATAAGGAAATAAATAATAGGATTTAGCACTCAAGTTTCCCACAATTGATTGTGAGACTTAAGGGATCTTTGGTTTTTTGGGGGTGCTTTCACCCAAGAATTCAAGGGATTTCAAAATGCGATCTAATTCGTAGTAGGTGTGGCATTATTGATGATTTCAAAAAGCCACCCCCCTTATAAAATGGAGTGCTCTCCCTTATAGGGTAGATAGAAGCACAATATTGATCGGAGCGCTAGGGGTAATCCTTTCCATGGTTGGTGGGAGTTTTAAGAGATGACCAAGGTGCTATCAAATTTTTACTTTCCAGGATGGTTGGTTCTAGAAGCTCAAATAGGGCAGGAGTATTTAGCTATCAAAATTACGTAGAAATTTTTATTGATTGGGTTAGAATGATAGGTGATAGTGGAGGATGATTCTTGTAATGAGATTGCTTGAGCATCGGAGAAATATGATCTTCCCTGGGAGGTAGTCTTCATATCCAATTGTATAAGGACATGTATGGGTGCCACTGAAAAATGGGCTTGTCTTGACTGGCACAACGGTTGGTTTCAACACTCTTCAGGACTTGTACTTGCAATTAGGATTGTCTCCACAACTGTGGCCCACCTGTTTATCAAACATGCCTGAAATTTTTGGGGGAGGCCCTTTCTCGTGATGGAATTTCCTGAGGAAGGTTCCCATCTAGCACACACAACAGAAATTCAAATGTGTGTAGGAGGCATTGATACTTGCATGATTCTTCTAACTAGGTGTCACTCCTGCAGGATTCTTCTTCTAAGTGTCTTTCTCGCTCCCGTCCTACCAATTCATACTTCTTTACGTTTTGAACCAGACACTTCGCCACTCTCACACCCGAATCTGTTGCCTCTTCACTTCATGCTTCCCAACTTTAAGTAAACCACTGTCTCACCCAAATGCTTTTTTAAGAGGAACGGAGTAGTGATATATTTCTAGCATGTTGCTAGTGTAGGCACAAATTAATCTAACTTCATTTGGGTGGCACACAAACAAGCCCTAAGGCTTCAATCAGCTTCATCGTATATTTACTTCCATGAAATCCCTAGGGAGACTAACCATATCACTAACACCCTTGATAAGGGATTTGTGACGCCCCGTAAAGCCGCCCTTTTTAAGACTCGAGCACATGCTCGAACCCGCTAGACACGTATCGTCCTTGGACGAATAGTTGACCATACCAAACTTAGAAAACCATAATCTCATGAAATTAGGAACTTAGATACGCGCGTAGGAGTCTATTCCGCCGCCCGTTCCAAGGCCAATAAACTCGAAACTCGACAAGGACCACCCCTGTATTGTTCTCGACGCTCTTAGATGGGCGTTACGACAAGATCGGCGCCCGAAACCATAAAATTGAGATGACCTTGCAAGTGCACATGAGAGTGCAAGTATACTTGCACTAGGCCTTAAGTGAGCAATCATTACCAAACTCGCTTTTCTTGTGTGGGCCCCATGAACCCTTGCATGGCCATGGAGTAAGGGGCCATAGACTTTAAACATAAACCAGTACATGATCCCTTAACATGGGCCCCGATCGATAATCGGTGACCAGTCAAACGAATATCGCCTCGGATCCGGCAATCGTCGTGCCCGATCGGTCCCAAATCACACCCGAGCAGGGATCTCACCATGGTGAGGCCATCTCATGGGCTGGATCAATCCTGATGGCCATCTGGGCCCCACATGATCAGAAACAGGGCCCAAAAGGGCATTTACACTTGACTTAAATCATTGGGTCATATTCCCCAATTACCTCACTCATATAAACCTATTTCTCAGCTCTCTCTCTCATTTCTCGAGCCATTTTCTGAGAAAGAGAGGTGTGAGAGAGAGGAAGGGAGAGCTAGAAGAAAGAGAATTGGGTAGAGGGAGCTCTTGCATGACACTCTACTTATCTCCACCCCCATGACACCCTAACCGGCACCTCCTGCGTTGAGAACCCTTCCGAGTGTTGGTAGAGGTAAGTCAATGCCAATTCTCTCATTTTCTCTAGTTTCCTACGTAGATTTTTCCCAATCCCCTGACATACAAGTACCCCCTAGCGGGATTACACTAGTTCTTCTCTGAATTAAGGTGTATATCATTGACCCATGTGTTGTCATACAACCAATACCTGTAATTATAGCTAATGCCTTCAATTTCTAGGTTTAGGGAGTCATACTTGTTAGTTGATAACTGACTTGAAGCTAGGCGAGCCATATGAGTGTAGTAAAGTTGTTCCACCTAGAGATGTGAATGCTAGATGTATGCTAGGGTCATTTGCATGCTCATGTCACCTTGCACATGTTCTAATTATGTATATTTATTATGCTTAGGTGTTTAGACTTCATGCCATTATGTTAATTGTTGAGATTATGGTATTACATGTCTTGGTAAATCAAATGATGTATCAGCTGTGGAATTGTAAAGTATTTGAGGCGACAAGTAGTAGCTCCCGACCCGGCAAGCATCGTAGTAGAGGCGGCCGCACAAGGTCGATAGCCTCAGGAACGGGGTGGTCGGCTGTGGTGGAAGTTGGGGCGATCGGCTGTGGTCCTGTGGTCGAGGACCACACGGGCCACATGCGCTCAAGCCTAGTCGCCTGAGTACTGGAGGTACTCGTATTTGATTGAACTAAGTCAAACTAGACCATCATACTAATCTATCAAACTAGGTGATTCCGAACGATGAATTGGGCAAATAAATGTTCAAATCAGCCTATCTCAATGAAGAGGAATTTTGAAAAGTATCAATCTCATCATCATCATCATCATCATTTAAGGCTTATCCCAACTAATTGGGGCCGGCTCAAAAACTATTGAACTGCAAGCTACAAATTTGAACCTGAATTGATCGAACCTGTGGTTCAGCGAACTATGACCAAGAGTATTTGAAAAAAAAATGACTCAAAAAAAAAGGAGAATAAAGAAAACAAATCCCAACTTCTCCAATAATAAATAAATAATTTCCAAAAAAAAAATATTTGTGCCTTCTAAAAAATCCAATTTTATAAAGCATAAACTCTGCATTTCTTTAAAAACTCAAAATCACAAAAACCTCTTTTTCTTCGTCTTTTCTTAATTCAATGCAATAAACCAAACAGCCATTTTCTTAAATAAAAAAATCCATTTCTCTAAAACTTAATTAAATATTCAATCCCAAAAAGAAAAAGAAAAACCAACGCCAAGATTTTAAAAAAAAAAAAAATAGCAATCAGTTCAAAACAAAGGCTCAAAAAAAGAACCCACCCTTCCACACTCTACCACACACCAATATGAAAACAACCAAAGACAAATATAAAATAAAAATAAGAATTAAAGAAAGCAACCATTTCTACCCACTATGTTTGATAGACACACCCTTTCTTTTATCCCAACACCAGAAACAAAACAAATAAGAGTCCATCCATCAAGTGCATGGGTGTAAATATCAATCCTCCACCAAAAAAAAAACCACATCCTTCCTTACATGCAAAAACAGAGCAAAACCCAATTCTCAGATAAACAAAAGAATCAGAAAAATTTTTTTAAAAAAATGAAAAGAGAGGCTACCTGGGTGGGGAAATATCTGATGACATTGGCCTGATTCCCTCTCCAGAGGGCCAAAAAACCTTCTTCCCTCAAAACCCTAGCAAAGCAATCCCCAATCCCTACATAAGGCTTCCTCAGAACTCCGCTCTTCATCATCTCTCCCTGGTTCTGCAGCAGCAGCTTCACTCTCTCTATCGGCGCCGCTGCGCTCTTCGCGAACGCAGCTGCTACGCCGCCCATCATGAAATCGACAGCCAGCTTCTCAGATGGGCCAGCAATCCCCATCTCCTCTTTTCCAATGCAGCTCTCTCTCTCGCGCGCGCGCGCCACAGAGAAATGGAAGGTTGAGGTTTGAGAAGAGGAGAGAGAGATCGTAGTCCGTGGGACTCCCAAATTATAGGACACCGATTACCTACTCAACCTGCACGTCGCTGCTGGACGGTGCTCTGTGGGCCACATAATGATGTATGTGTTTTATCCACGCCGTCCATCTATTTTGGATCATTATTTAAGGGTATTATCCCGAAACGTGAGGCAGATCAAAATCGGACCACACCACAGAAAAACACTAGTGATTGAACGCCCACCGTTAAAAACTTTTAAGGCCCACTGATATGCTTATTTTCCATCCAACCTGTTTATCAGGTCACAAAGACCTGGATGAAGAGAAAAATAAATATCAGCTTGATCTAAAACTTCCGTGGCTCCAGGAAGTTTTTAATGGCGAGCTTTCAATCACCAATTTTCCAGTGGTGTGGTCCACCTGAGATTTTGATCCACCTAATGTTTGAAATTCGCTTCTCTAAAATAATAAGAAAAAAAAATGATGGACGGAGTGGATAAGACACATACATCATTGTTGGCCAGCATAGCACAGTAGTGAGTCGATGCGGGTCCCAAGGTTATAACTGCCGGGAATTATGGTAGTCTGACGGACTATCCTAAATTATAGTCCGCGGGAAATTCGGATTTTAGCCTTCCATTCGATGGAGACGGCTTCGGTGGATCCCTGACAGTGGGGCCACCTTGATATATTGTGTCTTATATCCACGCCGTCCATCCGATTCGCAGTATTAATTTAGGCTATGAGACTTAAAATGCAGCAAATCCAAATCTCAATTGATATATGTGTCTTATATCCACGCCGTCCATCCGATTCGCAATATTAATTTAGGCTATGAGACTTAAAATGCAGCAAATCCAAATCTCAATTGAACTACAAAATAGGAAATGGTTGTGATTCAACGCCTACCATCAAAAACTTCTTGAGGTACACCCCAATGCTTATTTACCATCCAACCTGTTGATAAGGTTACAAAAACCCTAGATGAAAGATCCTTGATCCAAAACTTCGGTGGCCCCTCAGAAGTTTTTAATGGTCCATCACCACTTTTTCCAGTGGTGTGGTCCACCTGAGATTTTGATCTTTCGTAATCTAAAATGATCCAAAGAAACGGACGGACGGCGTGGATATAAGAAAAATACATCATGATGGCCCAACAGTCGAGGATCCACCAAAGCCGCGTCCCTATCCGATCACCAACCGTCACGTTAACGGGAGCGGATTGGGTGAGGCGGCGGCTGTGAGCCAGAGATCGGCAATCCTTACGGTACAACCGCGAAGCACACAGATTTGTAGCCTACCTTAGGCAATTATACTACATAAGGTCACCTTTTATGACAACTGACATCTCAGCCGTCCATTAGATGGACCAAACAGTCTAGATATCCTAGTGTGCACCTGGTTCGTGTAACTCGTGCGTAATTCATCCCATACACAACCACGATAGTTAAAAACTTCCCAACGGTTCACACTGGATGTTCTAACCGTTGGACGGCCCTGATCTTTTGGTCTGCGTAATGTAAGAAGTGAATTCCTACTAATGCACGGCTAGGATCATCCCTTATATAGCATATTCGCATGCGCCTTTGCATATTGTCGTTCTTTTAATTTAGCATACGTCTAACTACCATTTTAAAATGAGAAAAAACTTTGATACTCTGGAAAAGTGTGATGGATGATGCATAGGCACTTAGAAATTGCACACGTGTCACATAAATAATCAGATTAAACCGTCCAAATTATTATACTCAGTGCAGATGCATCATGAATCCAAAATCAAGTATATTCTATCATATGATCAGTCAGATTGATGGACATTTATTGGACGGTTAAAATGAAACAATCCAATGGCCCAATTTTGATAAACAAGAATGCACAAATCAGAAGCAACAATTGTTCAATTAATCTCGCATGAGGATTGATACATGAATAGAGAGGTCTGTTCAAATTCTTTCTACTTTATTTAAGTCAATACACTGCAGGTGTACAGTTTACGAGTGCTTGTGTATCAGGCCTCGCATGCAACCAGAGTATCATAAAACTTCTTTAAAATTAAATTTATGTAGGGCAACCTTGATGATATGTTGTATATCCACTCCGTCCATTCATTTTTTCAGACCATTTTAGTACAAGATCCCAAATATTAAGCACATCCAAACGTCAGGTGGACCACACCACAATAAACAATGATGATTGAACGCTCA
This sequence comes from Liriodendron chinense, assembly GCA_003013855.2. NCBI lineage: Eukaryota > Viridiplantae > Streptophyta > Magnoliopsida > Magnoliales > Magnoliaceae > Liriodendron > Liriodendron chinense. Next base: position 7,298,744 of record ML058368.1, read on the forward strand.
CCATTAAAAACTTCCCAAGGTCCACTGTAAGTAAATCCATAATGTTTATTTTTCATCAAACCCAACCCAAAGATAACGACAACTAGAAATGGATGAAGGGAAAATACAAAGATTATGTTGATCCAAAAATTTTGTGGGCTAGAAAAATCTTTTAATGGTCTCTTTTTCCAGTGGTGTGGTCCACCCGAGATTTAGATCTGGTTCAGTTTTGGATGACATCCTTATGAGCTGAAAAAAATGGACGGGCAGCATGGATATGAAACATATTCATCAAGGTGGGCCCCACATGGTAAGGGTAACACCCACTAAGTTGTTACCCTAGTCCGCTCCCTTTTGCAAGAGAAATTTCCGACTGTAGACGTCTGGTTTACACAATATTCCCAGCTAAATCTCGAACACTTTTCTTTCCAAAAGTAAACTTCACTTGTACGGACGAACCATTTTCGGACCGAAATACCCCCGTTCTTAGGAATTATTCCTTCTCCAAAGAAAACCTATTTTCTACTTGTTTTTCTCCTCTTTTATATTCAAAACTCATTTTCTTCTCTCATTTATAGCAAAAAAGCATCATCTCTTTAGTTTTGAGATCGGTTTCCACTTCAGAGCATTATTATTCTATTTCTTCAACTCGTGTTTCATTGGAAACGAGGCTGTGGTGTGGACCAGGTAAGAACGAAGAATGTGAAATTTTTTCCTCTACGAATGCGTTATTTATTTTTAATAATCAAGTAGGATCTTTGTTTTATCGCAATATGTTTTTGCAATAATCGATCTTGTCCAATTTCAACCAGCATATTGATATTGATATTTCAAAGAGCACAGTGGAAATGTTAGGACATTCGAAGATTCGTGATAGCTGTGCTCTTTGAATTACTGTGCTCTTTGAATTTTACATTGTGCTCTCTTTGAATTTTACACTGTGCTCTTCGAAATTTACAACCTGCTCTTCGAATTTTACACCGTGCTATTTGAATTGATGTGCTTTTTGAATTATACACTGTGCTCTTTGAATTTTACACTTTGCACTTTGAATTTTACACTTTGCACTTTGAATTGATATGCTCTTTGAATTATACACTTTGCACTTTAAATTGGTATGCTCTTTGAATTTTACATGAGATACTTTGAATAGCTCTGCTCTTTCAATTGCTACGCTCTTTGAATTTTACACTGTGCACTTTGAATTGGTGTGCTCTTTGAATTTTACACGAGATACTTTGAATTGCTCTGCGCTTGCTCTTTGAATTTTACACTATGCACTTTGAATTGCCGTGCTCTTTGAATTTTACACTGAGCACTTTGAATTGCCGTGCTCTTTGAATTTTACACTGTGCACTTTGAATTGGTGTGCTCTTTGAATTTTACACGAGACACTTTGAATTGCTTTGCTCTTTGAATTGCTCTGCGCTTGCTCTTTGAATTTTACACTGTGCACTTTGAATTGCCGTGCTCTTTGAATTTTACACTGAGCACTTTGAATTGTCGTGCTCTTTGAATTTTACACTGTGCACTTTGAATTGGTGTACTCTTTGAATTTTACACGAGACACTTTGAATTGCTTTGCTCTTTGAATTGCTCTGCGCTTGCTCTTTGAATTTTACACTCTTTAAATTTTATTTTAAAGGTGTGCTATAATAAATTTTACAACATTCTCTTTTGTGATTTGAAAGATGAACGAGTAATCATTGAAACTGTAACAAAAGTATTGTACTCTTTGAATTTTAAAATAGTACTATTTAAAATTTGAAAGATAACTAATTTCATTGTGTTTCTTTACAGATAATGGCTGCTAGAATCATCGTCTGCTCTTATGGTGGGGACTTAATATGTCAAAACAATTCATATGCGTATAAGGGTGGAAAATCGAAAAGTTTTGCTTTGAGTGTCAACACTACATATGATGATCTTCGATCGAAGATCTACAGGATCATTAAGAATACACCGAATGATCATGATATTAATATGAAAGTAATATACCCATGCTCAAACCAATCAATCCCTCCATCTGAAATTGAAGACGATGAAAATGTGCGAGTGTTCTTGGTAGCACAATTGGAGCATCCAAATATATATATGCCTTTAATAATAGAGACAGTGCGGCGCATTAATGAGACCATTCACGAAGACCCTATTCGGTGTAGTGGCGTTGAACATAATGTCGACATTCAACATGATGCCCTTCAGATGACAAATATGTGTGAAGAACATGGCGTTAATTGGGCAGCTGACCTTAGCCTGAAAAGTGATTATATGGTATCACCATCGCCTGCAAAAGTACATGTGACATCATCGTCATCTTTACCTACAAGCGGCAATGTGCCTTCATCATCACCTTCGCTTACAAAAGCATATGTGGAGTCATCATCACCTTCTCATACAAAAGTACCTGTGACTTCGTATATACCATTACTTAGAAGAGTACATGGGTCTACATCCTCATCTTCACCTACAAGAGGACATGTGTTTTCATCATCACCGTTACATAAAACAGCACATTTGCCTTCATCACTTGAGCCACTTCAAACATCAAACTTCATGGATGTTGGATTTAATGTGCCTTTAGAAGATGAAGCATTCGTTAATGCGGATCTGTCAAAATTTAATGGATCGCTGAATGAGTCGAATGAGATAGCTATTGGTCAAACGTTTAAGGACAAGAGATGGTGCCAGTATGTGTTGAGCCAATTTGCCATGAAAAATCACTTCTAATATCAGGTCCTGTATTCATCAACGAAGAGATATACCGTGGTGTGTGTCGAAGATAACTGTCAATGGAGGGTCCATGCATCTAGGGTAAATGATGCCGGAATATTTAAGATTCAAACTTACACGTCCAAACACACATGTGAAATGTCATGTATGCAGAGTGATCATCGACAAGCAAGTAGTAAGTTAGCTAGTGATTTGGTTATTAGTCGTATTAAACAACGCATGGGATTAAATCCGAAAGACATTGTATTGGCTATGCATGAGAAATATCATATTGTTATGAGCTACAAGAAAGCATGGCGGGCGAAGGAGATCGCAATCAAGCTCGTAATGGGATCTTATGAAGACTCTTACAATGAACTTCCGGCCTATTTGCATGAGCTGCGGAGGGCCAACCCAGGAACAGTGACTGCCGTGCTTGTTAACTCACAGACAAGTAGGTTCGAGAGATGTTTTGTTGCTTTCGGACAGTGCGTTAGAATTTTCCAAACTTATCTGCGAAGGGTGTTGGCATTCGATGCGGCTCACCTAAAAGGTAAATACAAGGGTGTTCTATTTGTTGCTACAACCCTGGACGATAATAATCAAATTGTACTAATAACATTTGGTGTCGGGGAATCAGAGAACAACCACAGTTGGAAATGGTTCCTTGATAACCTCAATTTTATGTTAGGGTATCTTCCAGGACTTGTGATATTATCAGACCGACATAAAGGTTTAATGAAAGAAATCTCCGAAGTCTTTCAATACGCAACACATGGCTACTGTGCCTATCATATCTACAGAAACTTGGTTGACACATTTAAAGACAAGTCGTTGGAAACATTATATTGGCAAGCTGTAAAGATGTGCAGAAAGGCTGAATTTGAAAAGATAATGGACAATATTAAAATGGCAAACCCTCCAGTATTTGCATGGTTGACAGAAATAGGATACGAAAGATGGGCATCTTCACATTTTCCAGGAAAAAGATTCAATTTCGTGACTACGAACATATCGGAGTGTGTTAATGCTTTGTTCAAGGAAGCAAGAGAGTACCCTGTTACTAGACTGATAGAGACGGTCAGATTAAAGATCCAAGAAATGTTCTACAAGAGAAGTGAACGTGCATCAACATTTAGTGGACCATTGACGAAATGGGCTGCGAAAGAAATAACGAAACTTATACCGATGGCGCGCGATGTCCGCTGTCATGCAATCTCTCGCGACGAATATTATACTATAGGAGATTACAAAGACACACTTAAGCTTAGCGAACTTTCGTGTACATGTCGCGAGTTTGATGTCAAAGCGCTGCCTTGTATCCATGTTATTTTGGCATGTATAAAGTATAATCTTCCTCATTATAAATATTGTTCTCCATTTTAGACAGTTGAAAATTACCGAATGTGCTACAACCAACCACTTTACCCAGTTCGTGATAAGAGTGAGTGGGAATTATCGGACCAATTCAAGGAGTTTTGTGCGAAAATTAAACATCCGGAAGTAAGAAGGTCAGCTGGAAGACCGAAGAAGATGAGAATTCCTTCACATAAAGAGGAACGGAAAACAGTCAAGTGTGGTAGCTGTAAACAAACAGGTCATAACCGACGTAGATGCAAGTTTCCAATACCCGAGGAATAATATATCTTTATCTTCATTTACGAGTAATGATGGTTGATGGTTCATGGGTGTAAACATTATTCATTTAGCTATCTATATATATAATTAATGATGATTGAGTATTGTATTTTCAACGTGATCGCGTTGAATGTATACTGTGCGCAGTGAATTTCAACGTGATCGCGTTGAATGTATACTGTGCTTGTTGAAATTCAAGAGATCGCGTTGAATTTACACTGTTTGCGTTGAATTTACACTGTTCTCGTTGAATTTCAACGAGATCGCGTTGAATTAATACTGTGCTCGTTGAATTTACACTGTTCTCGTTGAATTTCAACGAGATTGCGTTGAATTAACACTGTGCTCATTGAACTCACACTGTTCTCGTTGAATTTACACTGTTCTCGTTGAAATTCAACGAGATCGCGTTGAACTCACCTGTGCTCGTTGAAATTCAACGAGATCGCGTTGAATTTACACTGTTCTCGTTGAATTTCAACGAGATCGCGTTGAATTCACACTGTGCTCGTTGAAATTCAACGAGATCGCGTTGAACTCACACTGTGCTCGTTGAACTTCAACGAGATCGCGTTGAACTCACCTGTGCTCGTTGAAATTCAACGAGATAGGGTTCAATTTACACTGTTCTCGTTGAAATTCAACGAGATCGCGTTGAACTCACACTGTGCTCGTTGAAATTCAACGAGATCGCGTTGAATTCACACTGTGCTCGTTGAAATTCAACGAGATCGCGTTCAATTTACACTGTGCTCGTTGAATTTCAACGAGATCGCGTTGAACTCACACTGTGCTCGTTGAAATTCAACGAGATCGCGTTGAACTCACCTGTGCTCGTTGAAATTCAACGAGATCGCGTTCAATTTACACTGTTCTCATTGAATTTCAACGAGATCGCGTTGAATTCACACTGTTCTCGTTGAAATTCAACGAGATCGCGTTGAATACCAACTGTGCTCGTTGGAATTCAACGAGATCGCGTTGAATTCCACTGTGCTCCTTGAAATTCAACGAGATCGCTTTGATTTAGCCTGATCATTACACCCATATCTAACATTGACATCCACAATTCAACATTCACAATATACATCCACAATTCATAATATACAACATTCACAAAATTTCCCACTTCCTCACATGCCTATGACTAATCGGCGACGCTCAAATAATCGTAAGCCAATGAATTCCTAAATGTACGAGCGTGTGGTTGCAACTCCTTATCCTTCAAAAGTAGACCGCTGCTCAAGATGTCCATATACTTCATAACGAATATGCCACAATCATAACCATTCGTTTGCTTTGGTGCAGATGCATCAATTCGGACATTCCATTCATTTCTATCAAGCGCAGATGTATCTCCAATGGCATGAAATAGAATATGGAGTGCTTCAGTTATGATACTCATCTCTTTCTTGTATCTACTCTTTCCTTTGGTGTCTAAACTATCAAGAAGAATAATCTCTCTTGCTTCCGGGTGGATGACAAGAAGAAACCAATATTTATTGTCATAGTTCATTGGTACATACACCTGTCCATGGTAAGCAGAAGAAAATAACATATAAGACGCAACCATTGTCTATTGGACCACAGTCGATAAATTGAAGACGATAACCTTACCTGTTCATAGCGTCAAAATTCCTTTGATCCTTCTTCTCCCTTTACAATGGCAAATGTAAAATCTTTCTGATTTTCTTCACAAATCAAGCGCCGCACTTCGTTATCATTCGAATTCCGATAGCTTCTCAAGAGAGGAAGACACCTATTGAGACATTGTTGTTACAACAGAATTTACATATTACTATTTGTCTTCTACAATCACAAATAAAATAACCTTCAGATAAAATAAACAATTACCTGAAAATAGGTGGGGCAGAACTTGCAATCTTGTGGATATGCTCCCTTATAATCCTCCTGCCTTTTTATAAAAAATTTAATGTATGTGTCGATAGCCTAAGCAAAAAAAATTAATAATAATAAGATTCAATGAGATGTTTATATAGGTCGTAATTATAAGTAACTTAACGAAAATAAATTGACAATACTTACAAGGCTATCGACCCAGGCACCTGTCTGCCAAATGCTGTTAAGTGATTCTCCTGATTTTGTATTACTATTTTTTAATACCAATCCATACACACTTCTAATTCCTTCTCCGATAACTCTCTAAACGGGTCCATCGGCACAATAAATGATATCGGAGAAGTATCTAACACTTTTAGTTCCTGAGCTCCACTGATGAGGCCAGTTGTAGGAATTGCCGATAATGATACGTATGGGGATTGCTTTATGTACGATGGCTTTACTGGCCTTTTTGGCCTTCCTTCATTTACAGGAGTACTTTCACATTCTTCTTTAATTTCCTCTTTCGCCACCAAATGTGAACCCATTTCTTTATTGTCCAGTTCCACATCGGAAGTAGAAACAATTAATCTATCTCCTTCCTATATAGTAGAAACAAGTAAGAAATTTATGAAAGTAATAATAAAGTAGTTAATATTCCATAAAAAAAATATTAAACCTTGTTTAATCCATCTTCGAACTTCTTCCTCTTCATATCTACAATTTTCTTCAACTCTGATCTCTCCTTCATCAATGCTTCTCTCTCCATTTTAATCTCCTCTCTCTCCTTTTTCATTTCTTCTCTCTCAGTCTCCCTCTCCTTCTTCATCTCCTCTCTCTCCTTCTTCATCTCTTCTCTCTCAATCTTCCTCTCATTCTTCATATTTTCTCTCTCTTGCTTCATCTTCTTTCTCTCCTTTTCCAGTTCCTCTCTTTCTTTTTTTATCTGTATTCTCTCTATCTTTAGATTTTCAATCAATGTTTTCAAACCTTCATCCACATCTCCCCCTCTCACGCTCTCTCCTTCTCCTACTCCTTCTTCTTCTCCCTCTCTCACTTCCTCTTTTCCTTCATCATCCCCTTCTTCCTCTTCTTCTTTCTCATCTTCGCATTCCCCATTCTTTTGTTCTTTCTCATCTTCTTCAGCTTCTTCTTCTTCAACTTCTTCTTCTTCATCTTTACTTCGGATGATATCCAGTGTCCTCTTCATTCGGACTTCTCCAATCATCCTTCCAATGCAACCGGCTTCAATGCCCTGTAAAATTAACATTATTAGATAATCATAAAGTAAATGTAACTTACATTAAGGCCAATGATTATCTTACTTGAAACTTTTCTCGAAGTAATCAGATTGCCTCTATCTCAAGTTCATCAGTTGTGGGTTCCAGGGTAAGCAGCACGGTGGTCTGTGTTGATAAGTTACTAAAAAATTAGTATCTAATACATCTACAATAATATCTGGTCTACTAACAAATTTGTAATGGAATGCTACTTACATCTGGACGTTTCAAAATATCATCTATTGTCGGATACCTCCAACCCTTCCACCCTCGATATTTCGTGAAGCGTGGAACTTAGTTAGAAACAAATGATATTGCAATAGAAGCTAAGGCTGAAACCCTTTCAACGGCCCATATCTGTGACAATGACAACAAATTTCATTAGATTCAAAAACTCTAGTTTGAAAATATATACTACTTATATGAAATAAACAAAGAATGCTTACTTGTAATGGAAATATGCAGCCGAGAACATTGTAGGTTTTTCCTCCTGACTTGGCTGAGTGACTAGCAGTTTGTATCCCTTGAGACATTGACTCGAATGCCACATTACCCCATGGATACTTATTGAACTCTTCCAAAGAGTCCACCAAGTCAATGAATAGGGGGTTGCAATGATTCTTCGTGTCTGTCCCCCTTACGAAAAACTCCACACACATTAACAACGCGATCTTCACGACATCTGAGTGCTTATTTGAATTTATAATTTTTTCAAACGCTTGTAGTAGACTATTTTTTACAATAGGGTGTTTTTTGAAATAGGTTTCTTTTATCGACTTCTTACTAGTCGATTTCTCAAGGGTATAGATGTCTCCAAACTTCAGCCCTGTTATAAGGGCAAAGTCCATCTTGGTAAAGTTTAGAAAATTTTCCCTCAATTCAAATACTAGCTCACCCATGTCACTTCTATGTCTTGAAAGAAGTGAGTGAATTATGGCGCCATTGTATCTGAATGAGGGGATGTCTAACAGAAACGAAAATTGAGAATCTCGAAACATTTTCAATCGACTCTCATGCTTCTCTAATCCGTCCTTCACAATATCGAACCACCAAGTCAGTGAACATCGAGCGGAATTATTTGGGTAAACATTCCTTGGCAATTCTTCAATCCCTACAAAGAAAACATATGAAACGTAAACTATATCAGTGTGCTTGTTGAATAACTATCATTGTGATTGATGAATTTTTCAATGCTTGTTGAATAACTATATCAGGGTGCTTGTTGAATAACTATTAGTGTGATTGATGAATTGAACGAGCACAGATATAATTGACCGCGATCACGTTGAAATTGACCGCGATCGCGGTGAAATTGAACGAGCATAGATATAATTGACCGCGATCGCGTTGAAATTGACCGCGATCGCGTTCAAATTCACCGCGATCACGTTGAAATTCACCGCGATCGCGTTCAAATTCACCGCGATCGCGTTGAAATAAATCTGTGCTCGTTGAATTTCAACGAGATCTCGTTCACTTTAAGTGAGATGATCTCCTTCAATTTGAAAGTAATCTCATTGCATTTCAACGCAATCACGTTGAAGCATTTCTACAAACTTGTATGGTTGATCAAGCATTTGAACATTTCAAGGTTAATTGGCATTTCTACAAACACCTTGTATTCCAAGGTTGATCAAACCATTACATTCCCATTTCAACATTTGAAGTTTACATTGGCATTTCTACAAGCAGTTGGTATGCTAAGGTTAACGATCAATCTAAAACGACAATCACTCCCAAATATTCAAACGAACCCAACGTAAAATGAAAATCACCCCCAAACATTCCTAAAACATACCTTTCCGTAGCCTCTTCGACGGAGGAGCCATAAGAAAGATGAAGATGAAGATGAGATCTTCAACAAGAAAATTGTGTCTCGTTGATTTTCAACGAGATCAACTCAACGAGATCAATTCAACGAGATCGCGGTGAAACTCTCAACGAACAGGGGGCACTTTGGTCAGAAAATTAATGGAAGTTTACTTTTGGAAAGAAAAGTATTGGAGGTTTAGCTGGGAATATTGTGTAAACCAGACGTTTACAGTCGGAAATTTCTCCTTTTGCAATGAAGCTAATGTTCCGTTACAAATGTGCTAACATGGCAATGAAGGCATTATCTACCATTATTTTATTACTCTTGCTGAGAATCGAGTTGATCCACTTGCCGAGCGAGCCGTAGCTTGCAAAATAAACACGTGGCTTTAAAAAACTTCAATGAAAATTTTTTTTTCCAATCAATCCACGTGTTTTAAATATTAAAGCCCACATGCTCCATTAGCTGTAAATTTATTTTTTATTTTTTATTTTTTTTTTGGAAAACATGTACAAGGTTGGACTAACTTAATGGATGGATTAGATCCCACATATTGTTGGGTTAGTCCCACATTAGTTGGAGGAGATGATGAAAGGAGTTTCATATATCATGGGATCACTCCACCTAGCAGGTTAACCTTGGGTGTGACACAACACTGGTATTAGAGAAAGGTTATATGGCTAGGTCCATACGATAGTAGCACTTATGCCCTAAAACCCACGAGCGAGGCAGTAAGCCGAGACTAAGTTTTGAGAGCTCCAACGCACATGTTCTCTGCAAGCATGTGTGTAGCGTGTACCTGAGTTTGCATTCAGGGTTGCTTAATAAAGGTCTTGAGTTCTTTTCTGTCCACATATCTCTCTCCATTAGGAGAATAAGGATGAATATGACTTTTTACCTTCATTAATAGGTCCAAAAGCATTTTTAAACTAATATCAAAGCTAAATGTATTTTTTACTCGTAATTGTGAGAAATTTTTTTAGTATAGATCACATTTTTTTTAATATAAATTTATAAATTAAAAGGGAATTTAGGTTTGGGTACTTTTTTTTCAAATTTGTTTTCGTTAAACTATCTTTTTAAGTAATGCTCATTAAAATACATTTGGATTTCTCTAGCGTTAGTCAGATTAAGTGGAATATTTCTTGTAAATACCGAAACTACCCTATGATGATTTCAATGAAAGTGTTATGGACCGTTTGGCACCATGGATTTGAGAGGAAGTGATGAGAAATGGATTCTATGATATGAATTCTCATCAATTATAATTCTTACGAATTCTAGGTTTTTTGTTTGGCAACCAAGATTTAGAGAGAAATTAGACAGGAGGGAATGGATAGTGTAGATTTTAATCTCACCGTATGCCCACCGTATCAATCTTGATTTTTAAATCCATGATGTCTATCCATTTTTACGGATCATATTATGCTAGGATCCAAAAAATAAAGCAGATCCACATCTTAAGTGGACCATAAAACAAGAAAAAGTGGAGAGTGAGACCTTTTATGATGCACAAAAGTTTTGGATTAAAACTGATATTTGTGTGGTCCCTTTCATCTAGGTCTTTGTGACCCCATCAACAAGTTGGATGAAAAATATACATCACATTGGGTCCCACGGTTAAGGACACATCACATTGGGTCCCATATGGGGGAGGATTTCTCCTCAACTCCCACCTTTTTTTAGAGGATTTGAAAATGAGCTAAAAGTGCCTTTTTGAATTCTCTTGGATTCCTCTTAAATCTACTTCTCATCAAATCCATGGTACCAAACAAGATAAGGCAAGTGGTTTCTCCTTAGTTCTCCTCAAATCCATGGTGCCAAACAGGACATTAGAAAACATTGGACAAGGATGGCGTCCAACCAATTTACGTGGGAGCCCACCGTGATGTATCTTTCTATTCATGTTGTCCATCCTTTTTTTAAGATCATGTTAAAGTATGGGTCCAAAAATGAGGCAGATCTAACACTTAAGTGGACCACACCAAACATTAAATTTGGTTGTATTAAATGCACAAAGCATTAAATGCAAGAATCATCTATAGTGTAGTCAACTAGAGTGTTGGATCTACTTTGGTTTTGGGCCTCTAAACTAACATGATCTTAGAAAAAGAGATGAACAGCATGGATAAACAGATACACAACGGTGAGCTCCCAAACAGATCTAGTCGGACACTTAAAGGTCTAACCTGGTCCGACATAATCCGCATGTGAAAAAACTAGCAACTACTCGTTCAGATGTTGGATCCTTGGAAAAGAGAGTTTGATTTCTAGATGTTCAGAGCCGTAACCGGACAAAAGGAGTTGTAGTTGTAGTGTCAGGCTTACGGTAGGAAAGGACTTTGAGTTTGATTTGACTCTATTACTACTGAAGATTCATTGCCTGTGTGTATCCATTGGGGCCCACATGTTAAGTGGTCCAGTGATGGGTCTGTTTGCTGATAAGTACCTAATATTGTATAATTAACCCTGGTTTTTAAGGGCATTATCATTGTTTTTCCGGTTAATTATCCCTCATTAGGCGATTTTTCAATGTTCAGGTGATCAGGAGAAGTTGGAAAAGATCCAAACCAATCAAGGCGCTTTGAGGCCCAAAAGAAATCAAGATCGATGGTTGGACCATATTGTACGGTTCAGATTGAGTGAAGATGGTCCGAAAGACCACATCACAAGCACACATTTAGAGATCTAGGTTGTGCATGTCTAGATGGTTGTGATTGCGCAATGACACGATAATGGATAGTCAGGATTGAACGTCGACTCATGACACCATCCATCAAGTGTGATCAGCACACGTGTGCAAGCAGAAGCTGCACCAAGGGCAGTCCGTCCATGCCACACGTCCAATAGCTGGACATCTTTCATCTCAACCGTCCATTTCACGTCCAGATGTGGTGGATCACATCATCACCATCCAATTCAGCTAGGTGGACCCGTTCATCAACGGTGCAGCAGCCCTCATGGGTACATGTGTAGAGCATCTCATGCAGCGCCAGAAAATCTTCACCGTCCAACCATTCTGCCTTCCATCAGCCGTCCACCAGAGCTTCAACAAGCAAGAGCTGATGTAGATCTCCATCCAGCTGATCATACAACGAGGTGGGCCACATATTCAGGTGCATCAGATCAACCCATCTCATGTTCTCAGAGTAGCCCACATCAGCTCCATCACGTGGCCAGCAACAAAGGCTGTCCTCAGCTCCCACACGTGCAAGAGCTGGATCACAGCCAGCATCAAGTGGACCGTCCATCTCCAGCATCCAACCCGTCCAGGAGCATCCAGCCGTCCATCAGTTCCACCCTTCAACCATCCAACAGGCACAGCTAAGCTGTCCATCAGATGGGCTCACCATCCAACCATCACCATAGTTCACCTGCTGGTGTGATCTTCACCGTCTATCAGTCCAGCAAGGTGGTCCCCACCTTCCTCACGTGCCAAGCTACAACAGCAGGTGGACCCACCTTCATCTGCAACCGTCCACCAGGGCTGGACGTCCAAAACCATCTCCAGTAGTGGACGTCCGTCCATCTGACCTCCAGCGTACAGCAAGGGTTGTGCAACCACCAACCGTCCATTCCAAGCAGCAGTGGACGTCCACCATCTTCAATCATCATCCATCCAGGCCATCCAATCTTCGTCCACTTTCATCATCACCGTCTTCAAAGACCAACAAGAGCCAGCTCCATTAGCAACGTCCAGCAATGGACATCTCCAAGGCTAGCAACTGTCCAGTGGGCCCCCATCATCACCGTCCAGCAGGATTGGACGTCCATCAGCGTCCCCACACGTGCAGCAGTAATGCTGCAGCTTCAACGTCCGTCCAGGCCTCCATCCTTCCAGCCGTCCATCCAACCAGCTGATCATCTCAGCGTCCCAGCTGCTTCAACATCACACCGTCTCACCTTGCACGTGCAACTACACCCAGTCGTCCAAGCAGCTGCAGCAGTGGAAATCATCTCCTTCATCCAGCATCCATCTGCAGCAACTTCATCCCAGCCGTCCATCAAAGCTCCAAGTCCAGCAACGGTTTCAAACAGGAACCAGTCCACTTCCACCGCATTCTCCATTGCGCCAGCAGCCAAAAGATGGAGATGCTCTCTGCATTCCCAGCTTTCCAACATCACCAACAGATCCAGCTGATGGAGATGTATGCACTTCATCTTCCTACAAATAGCAAGCATGATGGAGATCCAATCTCACCTTGCACCATCCATGGCTAGCAATGGAGAACCACTCCCCACTGTCACGTGTAGACCAAGCAAGAGAGGAGCTCTCTCTCTCTCTCTCTCTCTCTCTCTCTCTCTCTCTCTCTTGCTCTCTTCCCAACACATGTCTCTCTCTCTCTCTCTTGCTCTCTTCCCAACACATGTCTCTCTCTCTCTCTCTCTCCTTCTCTCTTCCCAACACATGGAGTGCCACCTAGGCTTGGGTGCCACCTAGGATTGGGAGGAGGCTTGGGAGCCTCTCAAAAGTCTATAAAAGGAGGCCTCTCCTCCTCATTTCAATCATCCCATCCCGTCTCATTCCTCAAATCCCATTCTCTACAACTCCTCCCTTTTCTTCTTTAGTTTTCTTTCTTTCTTTTGTAGTGTAGAGTAGTTTTCTCCTTTGTAGAGAATTTAGTCTTCCATTGTAGCATGGTTGGCTAAACTTCTAGCTAAGGCTAGGGGTGAAGCCTTTGAAGAAATTTACAAGCTATGGTTCTTTTGGTTCAACATTGTGTGGTGTAAATGTTGAAGTTCTCTTTGGTTGATTGATTTGGTTATCCACCTCAGCGGACGCTATTGTTATGCAAGCCCCTTGATCCATCGTCGACTCCGGGCACGTTGGATGCTTGGGATCCCTTGCACACCAATTAGCTAGTTCATGATCGATAAAGTCCCTTGATCCATCGTCGACTCCGAGCACGTTGGATGCTTTGGATTCCCTATGGTCATCGAGCTAGTGCAGGTAAAGTCATCGATCTGTAAAATCCCTTGATCCATTGTAGACTCCGGGCACATTGGATGCTTTGGATTCCCTGCGATCGATAGACGAGATTTTAACGGTTGGATCGGTCAATCAAACCCTCCTATCTTGTAAGTATGCATTTGATCGTATGAATTGTGATCTTATCGGTTGACTTGTTGGCAAAGTTGTTGATCTGTACAATTCCTTGATCCATTGTCGACTCCGGGTACAGTGGATGCTTGAAATTCCTTGCGATCAACTAACGAGTGCTTCATGGTCAAATCAATCGGTTCAGATCACCATCTTTTATGAACTATGCAAATGGTTTAATTGTTTTATCTTCCGATTGGAATGAATCTTTATTCAATTCCAGTTGAGTTATAGTTGGACCAATAAATCAAATCTTGTGAATGAATCAAAGGTGGATCCCTGATGCCTTATCCCCTTTTCTATTTTTGTCTTTCACCACACACAACTTGCTCCACTCTTGTGGATTAAACCAGATTTCATCTCACTCACCTAAACTAATTCCTCTAAGTGTTCTTAACCCCAATCCCTGTGGATCGACCTCGGTCTTACCGAGTATTTTACTACTTCGCTACCTGCACTTGGGTGTGCAATCTTCGGGTTGTAGCATTTGCTTCCATGTAATTGCTTATAAATTAAGGTAAAGGAGTAGTAATTATTTACTTTTATTTTCACTCCAACAAAATTTCACAGGTGGAGGTGGGGTGATTAAAGGCTAAAGAGTCGCCAGATTTACATGACCTCCTTACCATGCTTACATGGCAAAACTCTATGGGCCCCACCATGATGTATGTTTTTTGTCCAATCCATTCATTCATTTTATCAGATCATTCTATGACATGGGCCCAAAAATGTGATAGGATCTAAAGCTCAATTGGACCACACAAAAGGAATAAGTGGGTATAATAATGCCTACTATTGAACCCATCATTTTTTGTGGTGTGGTCCACTTAAGTTGTGAATCTACCTCGTTTTTTGGCTTATGCCCTAAAATGATTTAAGAAAATGAATTGATGGCATAGATATAACACATTCATCATGGTGGGATTACAAAGTTTTACTTCTACATGATTGAGTTTTGCTTGAAATTCAGATGAAATTCCTTCAATATTTCAAACTGTTACCACTGCTAGTTGTAATGCTTTTACCATGATTTATCTGTATCTGCACCCAACCAAACAAGTGAGATGGTTAGAACCATTACCATCAATTGATGAATTTAGAAGGTGGAAAGAAAATTTTCAATGGCTGCCATTAGCTCTAAGAATCAATAGTTAGAATCTTAACTAACTATTGATAGGAATTTGAACATCATATTAGCAAGAACATGAACAGTTGTAATAAGCAAACCATCTCATCAAGTGGGGCCAATGGACAGTGACCTGTGTTTGGTGTGAGTTGCAACGAACTCTTGGGGGAGCACAGGAGAGAGATGGAGCATATCTCCAACCACTGGGGCCCACATGCTTAAATGCTTGGATGATTGGAATGTTTATATTATTGATACTAGCGTTAATGTCCAAAATTGAACCACAGATGTTGATTAAGGATCAACGGTAGATGTTCGTTGTTTGATGTGGACACGATAATGAACGATGCTAATTGATAGACCTGCAACCATGAGGGAAGATCGTGAGGGGGTACCGATCGTGCCGGTGGGGGACCCTCTGATGCTTAAGTCAGTAAGGGTGATAATTGAGCGTAAGAGCTTAATTGTGTATTGCGTGGTGTGTTAATGCATACCTTGAGGTGGTGCGGTAGTGTCCTTTAATTTATAGGTGATGATTTGTAACGCCCCAGATTTTCGAGATTTATTTGAAAATTTTTGAAAATTCATTTTTAATTTATTTTTTTATTAATTATCGTACATTTAACGTTGATTTGCGAATAGCGGGACATCCGTAGGAGATCCGATAGGGGACCCTTTACAAAAGTTGCTTAGAATGATCCCATAAACATCGTAGAAAGATCAGATTTCAAAAATCACGCACTTTTCAAATAATTACGAAAATGCCATTAGTTAAACTTAAGTTAAGATGTTATTTTTAAGTATTATAGTTTCTGACGATCACTTTCACGTAAAACCCTGGATTTAAGCTTTTAGGCACATATTAACCATACACATCAAATTTCAGCCCTTAAATCATAGTAGAAGTGGTCCGATTGTCAAATCAACCCCTTAACCCTTGATTTTCATGTCCATCGAGTGAGGAAAGTAGATGGTTAGTCGTAGTCGAATATTTCTCTTCATATGAGTGACTTGGATCGTTTTTATCATGGACCAATAGTATGATTTGAGTGCCCCACCTTGATAAGCATCTTTCTTATGCACGAAGTTATCCCGTTTTAGAAATTAATGAGTTACCAACTCTTTTTAAATCTGAACCTTTCAATTTACCCACTTCTCGCCATCAATCGCTTCTCAAATTTGGACTACTTATTATACTCATATGACCACGAATTTACACAAAGTTTGGACCCCGATCTATAATCCTACACCATTGAACCACAAAGTCAGCCCCTTTCTTTTCCGCCAAAAGTTGAAATTTCAGATCTAGGCATTTCTCACCATCAATCAACCACTAAACTTTGTACAATTATTTGCCTATCATGACCATATATTTTTGCAAAATTTGGGCCCTGATCATCAAGCGTAGACCGTTAATTGAGATCAAGCCCATTTTAGCACCCGTTAGGCCATTTTCAAGGATCGGCCAATCTAGAATGTGGATCATCAAGAAATTTACGTATTCTGACTCTACTCTTCGAGCTTGATAAGATGAATGGATTGGAATTGATTATAAATCATCCGAATATTGAGATTTGAGAAACCCACCTCAAGAGGTTGTTACACAAGACCTCGCATGCACATCCCTCTCCATATTTCTACTACGCACCTCCAAATCCTTCTCCTAACCTTAGCCTCCATGCCCTAGAGAAAGAGAGAGAGAGAGAGAGAGAGAGAGAGAGAGAGAGTTCTTTCTCATATTTTTTCCAGCGGCTAGGATCTTCTACAACTCTCTTCTTCTAAGTCCATCCTAAGGTGAGGATTTTCTTTCAAGCCTTTCATTAATAATACCACGATTATCATAAGTTTTTTTTGTGGCATGTGAAGTTGTTTTGTTTTGAATTATTTATCCATATAACATGAAGTTTGATGTGAGATTTGTAATGAATATTATTATATGGTGATGTGATTCCTTTTTTTAGATTTTTTACTAAGAAGCATGTGTATTTGTGTTATTTATTTTTGTGAAATCTATACCCTTATTTTCTTAGTCCATGTATTACAAATAACATTGGTTTTCATATTGCGATATGAAATATGTGTATAAGATCATCATATAGACATCCCATTATTGTATACTCTTTGTCTCTAAGTTGGTAAAATTATTCGATGTAGAGAGATGGAACCCGTGAGAGGTGACCATGATGGAAGAATATATCTTGACTTAACTGAGAGAATGAAGTGATTGTTTGTTAATGGATCCTTACATATACATGATGCTTGATTTGATCCATTTACAGTACATGAGTATTTTAATGAATTTGGTCATGATGTACAACATTGGCTTTTTGGGACATGATGAAATCATAAAACGAGACAATGAGTGGACACTAATGGTATACAAATTCTCATGAGCTGGGGTTGGTGCTATGGACACTAATCCCGTGCTGTCGGCCTATGCTGGGTTGCTTACGACTCCCCATAGTGATCATTGAGTTTTATTTAAATCGGTTGTATGCGCAAACACTTAAATAAATGTGAAACTAAAGTCATGCATTCACTTGGCTCCATGTGGGTGTACGGAATTGAGAATAAGCTAGAGCGTCCTACTTCTCCCATACACTGTCACGTGTAGATTTGGGCTATAAGCATCCCGTTTCTCATGTGGTCGGGCAAAACTATGGGCTTGTGCGTCCTAGGAACCTCTGGTGACTAGTGGCTAACATGAAGTCGTAACAGGGAGTCTCCCACTTCATGGATTGTGATTCTAGCCAGGGTGCCTTAGCCAGAGCATGCATTCCATGCATCGCATTAACAAAGATTTTTAGTTGGTTGTTTTGATTTGATTAAATGATAATATACTGCTTGCATTTACTCTGTACCGTTATTATTATTCTTGATTGTCTTGGAGAAATATTTCCCACCATGATAGCGTTTAACGCTATTCCAAACACAATTTAGATGATGCAGGTGAAGATCCAGGTATTGAACCCGATTTTTAAGAAAAAGAGTTCGATGTTCGTACAATCACATGGTGGATGACAATGTTAGAGAAACTTAATTGATGTTATCATTTATTAAATATTTCTTTTGAGTAGTTGATACATTTATAGAATTGTAATAAGTCTTCAAGAGAAGACTTGGTTTTGTATTTTAATTAATCAGTATGGATATTGGTTGGTTTCCTTATTTAAACATTGATGATGACGTGGTAAGTTTGATAGAATAAGATGATAATTGTTTTTGCCATTGTGCTTGAATGCTATATTTTATTATTTGACAAATTAGTTATTCCATAAATTACTTGGGAATTCAGCCGTCATGTTATACACGAGAGTCGAAAATCTCGGGTCGTTACATGATCATAGCCAATGGTAGTGGATCCATAGATTCCATTTAGGATACGTTTCCAAATTAAGAGAGATTGTGTTTATCATGTCCAGATCCCGCGTATCCCGGTGCTAACCGTTATCTCCTTATGGTGGTGCGGTAGGTGCTCAGACCTGAGGGCGTCTAGTGTGGATAGCACTCGGCATCCTCAGTGGAGTTGTTGAGTTGTCAGGATTGAATAGCCGCTTATACAGCTGGTGTTGGGAACTGAGGCTTCTATATCCGTCACCTGAGGCTGAAGCTAAGGCCTCAGGTCCAATTCCACCATCTGAAACTGAAGTCGAGTCTTCAGGACTTTGTCCATTATTTGGGGCCTAAGTTGAGGCCTCCGAACCAGATATGTGGTTGCAGATGAGTATGAAGACTTTCTGCCTTGACAAACTTGGATCCTTCTCTAGCACGTGTGATGAGCTGGCCTTATGGGACACATATCAACGGTTGCGCATCTTTTAAGCCATGATTAGGGACATGACCAGATTTACTCATAACAACTAGCATATATAATCTATCATCCCATAATCATATATTTACCAATGATCATAATCTTTAACTTTCAGAGTTGAAGGTGAACTGTACAATTGGAAATTTTCTTCTCATTCTTCTAAGTTTGAAGGTGAACCATTGAAAATTTTATTTTCATTCTTCTAAATTCCTCTACCGTTAGTGTTCAACCCATTTTTTCTACCATAGCACCTATAACATAGAATCCAAAACAATGGGATGTGTGTACTAACCCCCAAAAGAAGAAGAAGAAGAAGAAGAAGAAGGAAGGAGAGAGAGAGAGAGAGAGAGAGAGAGAGAGAGAGCTCTATTTGAAAATATGCATGTGGACTAAAAACAAAAAATGATAACTTATAAAGAAGGTGGCTTGCTAAGGAAGCAAGCGAAAACCACATGGCACATTGTAAAAAAAAAAATAATAATAATAATAAATCAAAGAATAGAAATGAATTTGAGAATATTATTAATTAATCTTTTCTTGTTACTTTCAATATTGCATAATGGTGTATATATAGAAATGGGATGACCTCAAATATGGAAAACTACAATGAAAGAAGATTAAGGAAATTACTTCAAATCTATGCGAGGATGAAAGTAAATTATTTGTAATAAAAACATTGCTAATACCCTCTCTCTAAAAAAAGTGACACACAAGGCGAGGACATCCCGACTTTCTCTCTTGGGTAAAGACTCCTCCATGCAATATGATCTTATAAAGGAGTTAGATAATTGGATATTTCTCTTGCTCTCAATGTATGAAACCCTAACTCTAATTGCATCTCTTTATTTATTAGGGGTCGTTTAAATGCACATAAAATTTTAAGTAGTAAACATTTTGCACCTAAGATTTTTTTAAAATGTAAAGTGTTTATAGTTTGTCCTATTTACTTTAAGTTGTATGACATTTACAAGTAAATACTTATCTATGTTTAGGTAATAAAAAAGGTGTTAACCACCCATAATGGAGAATTCATGCTACACAAAACTTAGAGCAGTAAACTTATCCAAAATTTTCAAATGACATAAATTATTTATTTATTATGGATCATTAGGTTGATCCCATCTCAATAAAATCTGAGGCGAAATGTTATACTAATCAAGTGTTAAGTAAGCCATAAAAGTGAGTTTAGTGATTTGAATACGTTTTATAAAGAGAAAATATCGATGGATATGCCTAGGGCTGTAAATGGGTTAGCGGACCCGATGGGGTACGTAGACCTAACCCATTTAGACCTGATCCTGACCCGACCCATTTTTTAAATGGTACGGGTTTAGGTCTAAGTATAGACCCATTTGCTAAACTGGTCTAGGTTCGGTTTCCTTTATATTTGGCCCGACCTAACTCGAACTCATTTAGTAAGTGGGCATGTTTGGTCTATGTTTCAAGGGACTCATCCAGCCCAGATCCGTCCAGACCCGGTTTTAAGCCTTGTAAAAATGCTTGCATACTAGATCTAGACCCAGACCCATTAGACCCGGCCCATTTATAAATGAGTCTGGGTGGATCTCCCTCTACCAGACCCAGACCCATTTATAAATGGGTTTGATGGGTTGACTCAGATCCAACCCGAACCCGCCCATTTAGTAAAAAGGGTCTAGGTCAAAAATTTTGACCCAAACCCATTTACTGAAGGGAAGGTCTAGTTTTGGCTAAACCCAATCATTTAAAGCCATAAATATGCTCATCAATTAAAATATATCTCGTCCACAATTTTTCTAATTCGCTTGTAAGAAGCATGGCTTGGCTTCTTGGGTGGATCCCTGACTGTGTGTCCACCATGATATACATGCCTTAAATCCATCCAAGTCCATCTATTTTGACAACTCATTTTAGGGCATGATTTTACAAATGAAGTGTATATATATTCAAATCTTAGGTGGACCACATCATTGGAAACCGTGGGGATTGAATACCCACCATTAAAAATTTATTGGGAGCACTGGAATGTTTATTTTCCATCTAGCTCGTTAATAAGGCCAGAAAGACCTGAATGAAGGGACCACACAAATATCAGCTTGATTCAAAACTTTTGTGGCCCAAAATAAATTTTTAATGACCACTTACCGTGAGATTTGGATATGCTTTATTTTTTGAATCATTCCCTAAAATAGGTGCAAATTAGGTGTTACCCTGGGAACAGCTTAGTGGGTGTTACCCCTACCGTATGGACCACATGTATGATATTTTGTATATACATGCCGTCCATCCGTTTCTCCAAACCATTTTAGAATGGGGTTCCAAAAATTATGTAGATCCAAATCTCAAGTGGACCATATCAATGGAAACAGTTTGATTGAGTGCCCCACCATTAAAAATTCCAAAGAGCCCATAGTAAGGTTTTGGTAATGTTTAATTTCAATCCAAGCTCTTAATAATGTCAATAAGGTCTTGATGATGGAAAATACAAAAATCAGATTGATACAAAGCTTTTGTGGCCAACAAAATGTTTTAATGGTTATTCATCACTGTTTCTAGTGTTATGGTACACCTGAGATTTGTATCTTCTTAGAGTTTTGGATCACATCCTAAAATGACATGAAAAAACAGATAGACGGCTTGGATATATAAAAAATATATCAAGATGGCCCCCACACGGTTAGGGTAACACCCACTAAGCTGTTCCAGGGTAACACCTAATTCGCGCCCCCTAAAATGAGCTGTCAAAATGGGTGGACGGCGTGGATACAAGGCACGCACCTCATAGTGGGCCCCACAGTCAGGGATCAACTGAAGCCGCACACACCCATAGGTAGATGGGTCATTCTAATGATTAAGTGGGCCACATCACAAGCGATAGTTGAAAAGGGAATATGCTCCATGGGCTCATATCCAAGACCCAAGTGGGCCACACCATTCTAAAAAAGTGGGAAGGAAACCCTCACCGTTGGAAACCTTCCTAGCACCATGGCCTTTTATTTTTTCGATCCGAACCGTACGTAAGGTGATTTTCATCGGGATGATGGAAAAGCACAAATATCAGCCTACTCCAAAACTTCTGTGGCCCAGTAGGATTTCAATGGTGGGATACACAGATTCTTGTGGTGCCGCCCATTTCAGTTTTGGACCGGCCACATGTCCTAAAATGATCTGGCAATGCTGATAGACGGTGCGGATGTCAGATGGATACCATGGTGGCCACACACCGCCGTGGTTTAACCGGAAGCGGATTGCGTAGCGAGTAATAAACTCTGTGGGACCCACCGTGATTTACGTATTTTATCCACTCCGTCCATCCATCTTAACAGATAATTTTAGGTATGTGTTATAACCAAAACAGTGGAGATGTCTGCTGGAGGTTTTCCTGCTGTTCCGATCTCGCGAGCACCTTTATTCGACCATCGAGAACGTCTGTTCGCAGCTCGCATATTAGGAAAAACGATGCTCGACTACCAAAGCTTCGAGAAGTTGTGATCGATAGTCAAATACTGGAAGGCGAGAGAAGTTGTGTTTTTCCTGCGAGCAGACCTTCTCACAAGTCATTGAAAGGTGTTATATCTGAATGAGCGAGCGCTTGGACTCGCGACCACCTTCCTACATGCGAACAGCTTTTTTTGTGGTGACATCCCTTAGTCCTCAGTACCAGCAGCCCGTATAGGCCGATTTTGGGCTTATCTTCTTCAATGGTTCCGAGTCTCAAGGGATCGTTATTAAGGAACGAAACTGTCGGATGAGTCATTGGATTAGATCTCCCTTCTATCTGAGGATAAGAATCTTATCCCACGAAATCAGCGGGATCTCGATATCTTACGTAACAGATTGGATCATTTCAGATCTATATAAGGAGATGATTCCATTAAGATACAGGCACACAATATTCAATCTCTAGCCTCGACTGCTTGGCTATTCTCCTTCTTGCCTTATCTGACTTAAGTATCGGGGGGCTAACGGCTGGACGTCAGCCACCCTTAATTGCTTTCTGTCTTCTTTCAGGTCCGGTGGAGGAAGTCTCTATTGGAGAGAAGGTGAACGTCCGGAAGATCCTGTTACAAAATCTGACGTTAACAGTTTGGCGCCGTCTGTGGGAACGACTTGATCGTCAAAGTCAATCGTTCTAACCACTGATCAAAATCCTTCTGATATGCCTCCTAAAAAGGCTGTTCATCCTTCGACTTCAAGGCAGGCACCGCCTCCGCCCGATGAGACGGAATCCGTACCTGCCCCTTTACCCACTTCAACGAATATCCCTCTAGGAGCCCCAAATATGCCGTCAGCAAACCCAGTATTGGAGGCCTTCAGAAATCAAGACGTCGTTCTGCGTTTCCTTGGAAACACTCTTCTAACTCTAAATGCTGGAGTTCGGGCCCTGTCAAATCGGCTTGATCAGCATTTCCCCGAACCGCAGAGACAACCCTCCGAGGGGTTACCACCGCAACCCATTCCGGTGGCTTCCAGACATTCTGTGGACGAACCACGGGTTCAACCAAATCATCCTCCATCAAACCGAACACCACTCGGCAACCACCCCCCTGTGCTGCCTCCACATTCCATACATTCTAGTGTGTCTCGCTAACCTCAACCTCAGGACTCCACCGTCGAAACATCAGGCTATACCTTACCATGGGAAGGAGATCTCAAAAGAATCTATGATCGTTTTGACGTTATAGAGCAGCGATACCAGGCAAATCGACCATCTGCCATCATGGCGGTGATACATCAATCCGAGTCCCCCTTCACCAGCGAGGTTATGGAGGCACCGTTACCTAGAAAATATAGAACGCCTGTTATCACCCCGTACACAGGTATTGGCGACCCCCTTGAACACCTGGAAACATATAGGTCTCTTATGGAGTTGAAGGGACATGGCTCAGAAATCATGTGTAGGGCTTTTTCCCTAACATTGAAAGAAGCAGCTCGTACGTGGTTCCGGGGACTAAAACCTCGTTCCATCAGCTCCTTTTCACAGTTATCGGAGTTATTCCTTTCTCAATTCATGGGAAGCATTCGCATTAAGAAGCCGGCCTCCCATCTAATGGATCTGAAACAGCAGCACGGGGAGACAATAAAGGAGTTCACAGTACGGTTCATTGCCGAAGCTGTCCAAACTGAGGGTTATACTGAAGAAAAAGGTCTCACAGCCCTCATAGCCGGAATAACGAGCGAGAAATTCAGGTTTGCCTTAGATAAGAGCCCTCCAAAAACTATGACAGAATTCCAAGCAAAAGCTCAGAAATATATCAATACAGAAGAAGTTGCATTGACACGCCATGGAGTACAGGGTAAGAAACGCAAGCCAGAAAGAACCTCTTCTGCAGATAAAAAATATCGTCGTGATCAACGCGACCGTTCTCCCAAGAAGCCTTATTCTGGTAAATATCATAACTACACTCCTCTCAATCGGTCTCATGAAAAGGTTTTAATGGAGATTAAACACAAACCATATGTAAAGTGGCCTGCAAAGATCAAATCTGATCCCGAGAAGAGAGACAAGAGCAAATTCTGTTACTTCCACAAAGATCACGGGCATAGAACCCAGGACTGCATCTCTCTACGAGATCATATTGAAGCCCTTATTCGAAAGGGCCATCTCCAGGATTATGTCGCTCGTAAAAATTGATCACCAGAAAGGGCGAAAGCCCCAGCACGCCAAAAGGAACCGTCTCATCATCATACTGCCCAAGAGGACGCTGAGCCTACTGGAGAAATCCGCACCATCGTCGGAGGACCAGCTTGCGGGGGCGACTCTCAAGCTTCAAGGAAAGCGTACGCTAGGAAGGCGTCTAAAGAACCCCAGCATATTTATTGGCTGGAACAGCCACCAAGTGCGTCAAAGGCCAGCCATCCTCCAATTTCCTTCTCCCTCGAAGATGCAGCGGGAATTCACTTCCCTCACGAGGACTCCATCATAGTCACATTAAAGGTATCAAATTATCTGACTCATCGAATTATGGTGGATACAGGTAGTTCAGCCGATATTCTGTATCTGGAGGCTTTCAACAAAATGGCACTTGCCAGAATTCTACTCAAGCCAGTTTCAACCCCTCTCATCGGCTTCGAAGGTGAGGTGGTAATACCTAAAGGAAGCATTGATCTCCCAGTTACTTTTGGAGAAAGTCCAACGAAGACTACCGTCTTCATAAACTTTCTCGTGGTGGATCGAAAATCAGCATATAACGCCATTTTGGGGCGGCCATCGCTTAATAAGGTTGGGGCAGCCTTACACCCTTCCTATTTGTGTGTCAAGTTCCCTACCCCAAATGGGGTTGGGGTTGTACGTGAAAATCAAAAGGAGGCTCGGTCTTGTTACGTATAGCCCTACAAGACCGAAAGAAAGTTCCGGTAGCACCTGTCATGACGATAGCACAAGATTCACCTAACTCCTCGACTGACAACTCTCTAGACCCGAGAGAGAACGCCCTTCAATCAGGAACTCCTGGGGAAGATACAGTGGCGGTTCACTTAGCTAAAGATGACTCGTCCAGAGTTATCCGCATGAGATCCTCTTTGAAGGGAGCCGTCCGGGATGAGCTGATCCTCCTCCTCACCGAATATCAAGACGTGTTCGCTTGGTCTCACAAAGATATGCCGGGCATCGACCTCAACATTATCGCACATTGGTTGAATATCGATCCAAAGCATAAACCCGTACACCAACGTCGACGTGCCTTCACTGCAGAAAGGCAAATGGCAATCAAAGCTGAAGTCGAAAAGTTTCTTACGGTCAATTTCATAAAAGAAGTTGACTACCCGGAGTGGGTCGCGAATGTAGTTCTCGTTCGGAAAGCTAATGGCAAATGGAGAATGTGCATTGACTATTCAGATTTGAACAAAGCATGCCCCAAAGATAGTTTTCCGACGCCGCGGATAGACCAGCTAGTCGATTCAACAGCTGGGCATGCCCTGCTCAGCTTTATGGATGCTTATTCTGGTTACAACCAGATCATGATGCATCCACCTGATAGCCAACATACCGCCTTCATCACAGACTGGGGATTATATTGCTACCAAGTTATGCCATTAGGTCTTAAAAATGCAGGGGCCACCTATCAACGTCTTGTCAACAAAATATTCGCTGCTCAAATCGGCAGGAATATGGAAGTTTATGTTGACGACATGCTCGTGAAAAGCATCGTAGAAGATGATCATCTTTCTGATCTTCGAGAAGCCTTCGACCTAATGAGGAGATATCAAATGAAACTGAACCCAGAAAAATGTGCGTTCGGAGTGTCTGTAGGAAAATTTCTTGGGTTTATGGTCGGCCAGCGTGGAATTGAGGCAAATCCTGAAAAAATAAAAGCATTGGTAGAAATGAAATCCCCCACCACTCTTAAGGACGTCCAGCGTCTGGCTGGTCGCATCGCATCGTTGAATAGATTCATCTCATAAGCATCTGACAAATGCTTACCCTTCTTCAAGCTCCTCCGTGCTACAGCAAAATCTACTTGGGAGTGGACATCACAATGCGAAGAAGCTTTTCAACAATTGAAGCAGTATATAAGCACGCCCCCTGTTTTATCTAAACCTGTAGTGCACGAGCAACTCATCCTTTATTTATCTGTGTCTTCCACGGCCGTTAGCGCCGCTTTAATACGAGAAGACTTCGAGATGCAAAGGCCCGTTTATTATATCAGTCGGGCAATGGTAGATGCTGAAACCCGTTATTCTGATATGGAGAAACTGGCCCTGGCCTTGGTCACGGCAGCACGAAAACTGCGACCATATTTTCAAGCCCACGCTATTCTCGTACCAACGAATCATGCGTTACGACAAGTCCTTCAAAAACCTGAGACTTCCGGACGATTAACTAAATGGGCGGTCGAGCTCAGCGAGCACGATATCTCGTACTGCCCCAGGCCCGCTGTCAAGGGCCAGGCCGTAGCTGACTTTATCGCCGAATTCACGTACTCCTCTTCCGATGACAATTCCACGACCAGCGACCAGCCTTCCTGGTCCCTCTTCGTAGACGGGTCGTCACGGGCCACCGGTAGCGGAGCAGGCCTAATCCTAGTCGCCCCAGACGGGTCGCATTTCCAATATGCTTTACGTTTTGATACTCGCATCTCAAATAATGAAGCAGAATATAGGGCCTTGATCATTGGCCTCGAACTAGCAATTGTCCTTTCAATCCAAAATCTGCTAATTCACAGCGACTCCCAGCTCATTGTCAACCAAGTTCTCGGTGAATTCGAGGCCAAAGAAGAAAGGATGGCCTTATACAAATCTCGTGTCCTCATCCTGCTCGCAAAACTGAAGACTTATGAACTAATTCATATTCCTCGTGAGAAGAACCAACTCGCAGATTCCCTGGCAAAGCTCGCCTCTGCACCAGAATCTAAGTTATCACATTCAATCCCCATCGAGCATCTTCAGAACCCGAGTATTGACCAAGCAACTCTTGAGCAAGTAATATCGGTATAATCATCTCCATGTTGGATGGATCCCATTATCCTTTATCTCAGAGACGGATACCTTCCAGACAACAAGAAAGTTGCAAGACAAATTCATCATCGAGCCGCCAGGTATACCTTACAAGATGGAATATTGTTACGCAAAAGTTTTTCCTTGCCTTATTTAAGGTGTCTTCATCCAGAAGAAGCACTTCGTGTTCTAGATGAAATACACCAGGGGGCATGTGGTAACACCCCAGGGGGCGATCCCTAGCATATAAGGCGATGAGGCAAGGATATTATTGGCCCACTATGAAAGCAGATGCAATTGCATTCTCTAAAAAATGTGACAAGTGCCAGCGATATTCTCCTATACCTCACGTACCATTTGAGTAAATGACTCTAGTAGATAGTCCTTGGCCTTTCGCGCAATGGGGGGTCGATATCATCGGGCCCTTGCCTACTGGAAAAGGACAAAATAGATTCACAATATTGGGGGTCGATTACTTCACCAAATGGGCCGAAGCAGAACCATTAGCCAAGATTACTGAGAAACAAACTACTAAGTTCATATGGAGAAATATCATATGCCGTTTCGGACTCCCTCACACTATAATTACTGACAGCGGAACGCAGTTCGACAACGCAGCCTTTGATGACTTTTGTGAAAAATGGAAGATACGTAACCTCCGCACCTCTCCATATCATCCCCAGGCAAATGGGCAAGTTGAGGCAGTGAATAAAATCATCAAGCATCACTTAAAGACCAAGCTAGGTGAATGTAAAGGTACGTGGCCGGAACTTCTGCCAGAAGTACTATGGGCATATAGAACCACGGCTCGTACATCAACAGGCGAAACCCCTTTCTCCTTAGCATTTAGTGTCGACGTAGTAGTACCAGTGGAAATTCAAGTGCCCTCGTATCGGATCGAGCAGTATGACCCCGTGGGTAATCAGGAAGATCTTCGACTTCATCTTGATCTCTTGGAAGAACGAAAAAATACCTCCCAAGTACGAGCGGCCGCATATCAACAACGTATTGCTCGCTATCGAAATGCTAAGGTTCAGCCTAGATCCTTCCAGCTCGGAGATTTGGTCCTGAAGCAAAAACTCGGAGTTCCTGCTCGTTCGCTGGATCCAAATTGGGAAGGCCCGTATCGGGTTATTAAGATTGTGCGACCCAGTACTTATTACCTCGAAGACATGCAGGGAAAACCCGTACGTCGCCCTTGGCACGTGGAGCATTTGCTGCAATACTTCCCCTAGATTCGATGTAGTTCACAACGACATTTTATGAATAAAAAGTCAAAGATATCTTTTGATCGCTACTCCATTTACTTGGACCTGAACAGCCCCGAAGAGAATACATACAATCTCTTGGCCAATTGCCTACCTTTGGTAGGGATAAATTCACCTTGGATGGTCGCATTTCCATTTTATGGATAAAAAATAATGCTGAAGGAGAGCACGTGTGTACTCTCGACCATTCTTCTACCCTTGGTAAATTCGGAGGCTCAATCGATAGATCAGTCTATCTCTACGAGGGAATGGTCAGTATGACTCCCCGGATTGAGCACAACTCATTTCTCAATCGATAGATCAGTCTATCTCTACGAGGGAATGGTCAGTACGACCCTCGGATTCAGCACAACTCATTTCTCAATCGATAGATCAGTCTATCTCTACGAGGGAATGGTCAGTACGACCCCCCAGATTGAGCACAACTCATTTCTTAATCGATAGATCAGTCTATCTCCACAAAGGCAGGGTCACTACGACCCCCCGGGTTGAGCATAATTCATTGAAATGAGAAGGCATTCATTGCGTGAAGAGAAAAAGAGAAGGTAAACAAGAAGAACGAGAACATTTCCAAAAATATCTTTTCATTAATATGTCAATTGTTTACAAATGTCTGCTCGCGAGTACAGGAGAAAGAAAAACAAAAAGAACATCAATCCCTCGGGGGAGGAGTCGTGCTCTCGACTTCAGGGCCCATTTCTGGAGCCCCTCCAGCCTGCGTGGCTTCGGTCACCTCATTCTCAGCAGCAGCTTGCTCCTCTGCAGCTATGATGGTCGCGACTTGTCCGAATTCCCCCATATCAAAAGATGGGGACATTCGTTGCACTACTCTTAGCGCAAAGTGGCGACCAGCATCATATGACTCATATCTTTCATCGTCATATAGCTGCGAGTTCCGGAACTCGGAAATTGCCCGAGGCCCTTCCTCCGAGAGCATTTTTACCAAGGCGACTCTCTCCTCGTCCCAATGGATCGAGTCATCCTTGAGCTGTGCGAGATTGGAGCGCTCCTTCTCCAAATTTTCGCTGACTTCTTTAAGCTGCGACTTGGCCTCCGCGAGCCGCTCCTCCAGCGAGATCTTGTCTTGACGAAAGATCTCCCTCTCTCTATCCGCTTTCTCCTTCAACTCCGCGAGCTTCGCGAAGTTAGAATCCAAAGCCTGATACCTATCGGTCAGGACTTGGACTTTCTAGATGAGGATCTTCTTCTCCTCATCTCTCTTAGAGATCACCGCCTCACGGGACTTGAGGAGCTGATCCCTTCCTTGGACCGCCTTCTCCAAGGCGATCCTCTTTCCTTTTGCCTCATCGATCACGCGACGAGCGGCGACGATATCACGCTTCGTCCGCAAAATGAGATCTAAGTCCTGCAAAATGGAAAAGAAAACGTGAGAAAAATACATGAGAGCCCAAAAATAAGGAAGTTAAACAAAATCTCCGAGGTCTTACCTAAACCATCCTTACCCTCGCTTCAAGGAAGAGGTTCTCAGGGCTTGGCTCGGGAAGAGAGCCAAAAGCTTGGGGGGAAATGTTGTCGAACAAAAATTTACAAATTGGATGGAGGTGGCGAGGAATAGAGAATGTTCCACCTCCAGACGGCTGGGCGACGACCAACCCAGTCGTGCTCGCGACAGGTGGGGCCACTGACTCGCGAGCAGGTCCAAGCTCGCCAGCAGAGGTCAGCTCGCGAGCAGGAACCGACTCGCGAGGTTCTGTCTGCTCGCGAGCCTCATCAGCTGGGGGGCAGCTGGACCCTGCCCCATCAGGGGAGTTGTCAGTAATGTTAATCACTGGCGGTCCAGGTGCGACCACCAGTGAGGGGATGTTGGGCACTGCTGGTGCCCCCACCGTGCTCGCGAGAAGAGCAGGTTGGTCGCCACCCTTGCGGGCGGATGGTTGAGAAGGCCCGGCAGACTTCTTCTGCCTTTTCGAGTTTGTGCCCTTTAGTCGAGGCAACAAACCCCTCTTTTCTCCAGCCTTTGTCATCGTGACTTCTTCGCCGGATATCAATCCCGCTGCCGCGAGTCG
The DNA here is from genome assembly GCA_003013855.2 of Liriodendron chinense. NCBI lineage: Eukaryota > Viridiplantae > Streptophyta > Magnoliopsida > Magnoliales > Magnoliaceae > Liriodendron > Liriodendron chinense. The sequence continues at coordinate 7,329,753 of ML058368.1, forward strand.
CGAGCAGGACAAGCAGGCTTCGATGTGCCTATCACCAACAGGCACCTTGTATACTTTTGCTATCTTCTCGTTAATCCCTCTCTTCAAGTTTGGCTTGTTCAGGGCCGGGATACCTGCGAGCACAAGTAGCGGTCAAAAATATATAAACCCTAGAATTTTAACTGGAGAAACAGCACAATGTGGGACTGTACCTACCTTCACAGAAAAAACGGGTCACTCCTGGACCCTTGGAGGCGGCAGACTCCCAGTTCCCGGAAGCATAGAACCACCGTTTCCTCCAGCCGGGATAGTTCGAGGAGGGCTTCCCCAGCACGAAGTTATCCCGGTGCCAGTAACACAGGTAGTACCAGCCTTCGCTGGAGGGCGCCTTCTTTAAGCGAAACATACGGAGGAACTCCTCAGCTGTGAGCTCCCCATTGCCGGCCTGAGCCCAGAGGACGAAGGAGCTCAGAACCACCCTCCATCCGTTCACAATAAGTTGCCCGGGGGCAATCTTATAGCATCGAAGAACATCCCGAACGAAAGGATGGAGAGGAAGGCGTACCCCCAGGATGAGCTGGTACTCGTAGAAAGCCACACACCCTGGGGGGGGGGGGGGGGGGGGGGGGGGGGGGGGGGGGGGAGAATCTGGTGTCTCTCTATCTCCGGGCAACCGGAGAATGATAGAGTCAGGGATCAGATACCTCTCCCGTAACTCAACTAATCGGTCCTCCGATAAAATAGAAGGATATCCGGCTGCCGTGTATCTGCCCGCCGGAACCCTCGCATTACTAGAAGCAGAGGATTCCGGTGTAGCATCTCCCAGTGGGACGGTGGTCTCGTCAGAGTCCTCAGCCATAAGATGGTTAAAAAAACAAAAAAGAAAAGGAATATACCCAGAAGGAAGAAAGGAAGGAAAAGGAACACCGGAGGAAGGAGTATGAGAGGAAGATGACGGAAAAATTCTTTTGTTCGAAAAACTTCTGTAGAAAACCAGAGATATGGCGGACCCCGTATATTTATAGGCAATCATTCCGCCGCATATGATGATACGTGGCAGCCTTCCGTTCTGTGCGGCAGTCGAGCAGGCACGCCCATTAACTCCTCAGACACGTGACGAGCGTCTCTTCATTCCCTGTCTGCGGAAAGGCTGCGGAAAGCTGGCGATCATTAATTCCAACCCAATCATGTATGGTTCCGTCTCGATAAAGACAATGGGCGGTTACGTATGACAGTGAATAAGTCCTTCCTTTAGAATTCTTGACGGTAAGGACTTGGGGGGCATCTGTTATAACCAAAACAGCGGAGATGTCTGCTGGAGGTTTTCCTGCTGTTCCGATCTCGCGAGCACCTTTATTCGACTATCGAGAACGTCTGTTCGCAGCTCGCATATTAGGAAAAACGATGCTCGACTACCAAAGCTTTGAGAAGTTGTGATCGATAGTCAAATACTGGAAGGCGAGAGAAGTTGTGTTTTTCCTGCGAGTAGACCTTCTCACAAGTCGTTGAAAGGTGTTATATCTGAATGAGCGAGCGCTTGGACTCGCGACCACCTTCCTACATGCGAACAGCTTTTTCTGTGGTGACATCCCTTAGCCCTCAGTACCAGCAGCCCGTATAGGCCGATTTTGGGCTTATATTCTTCAATGGTTCCGAGTCTCAAGGGATCGCTATTAAGGAACGAAACTGTCGGATGAGTCATTGGATTAGATCTCCCTTCTATCTGAGGATAAGAATCTTATCCCACGAAATTAGCGGGATCTCGATATCTTACGTGACAGATTGGATCATTTCAGATCTATATAAGGAGATGATTCCATTAAGATACAGGCACACAATATTCAATCTCTATCCTCGACTGCTTGGCTATTCTCCTTCTTGCCTTATCTGACTTAAGCATCGGAGGGCTAACGGCGGGACGCCAGCCACCCTTAATTGCTTTCTGTCTTCTTTCAGGTCCGGCGGAGGAAGTCTCTATTGGAGAGAAGGTGAACGTCCGGAGGATCCTGTTACAAAATCTGACGTTAACAGTATGGTGCCAAAAAACGAAGCAAATCAAAATCTGAAGTGGACCACACCACAGGGAAAGTGTGAACTGAATACATACCATTGAAAAATTATAGGGGAACACATAAGTTTTGGATCAAGCTGATATTTGTGTTTTTCCCTTCATCCATGTCCATGTGATCTTATGAACAGGTTGGATGACAAATCAACATCAATGTGGGGCCTAGAAAGATTTCAACGGTGGAAATCATTATTCCTACTGTTTCCTGTGGCATAGTCCACTTGAGATTTGGATATGCTTAAATTTTGGGCTCAACCCCTAAAATGTGATGGAAAAACATATGGGCGGAATAGACAAAGCACATACATTCTAGGTGGGCCCAACAGAGTTTACTCCGCACGATAAGAGCGTGCGGAGTTACCCGCCCCGGTCTTTGATAGTTTTCAAGCCACTTGTGTCCCTGGTCGAAACCAAACCCTCGTCTTCTTCCCCACCTTCTCTCGTGCAACCCTCTGATTCCAATTCGCCATGGCTTCTTCTTCTTCTTCAGATTCTAAAGACGAAAAGCCGGTCGTTGTTAGGGTTAAAAGGAAATCTTCTCAAGAACCCCTCGATGCTTTCTGTGAGTTCCACTTGTAATCTCTCTCTCTCTCTCTCTCTCTCTCTCTCTCTCTCTCTCTCTCTCTGTCAATCTATTCTTCTCTTTTTAAATATCACTTTGTTTTGAATCAGATTTTTCTCATATACAGGGTTGGAGATTAGCGAAAGACCACTCAAGCGCCCGTTCTTGGATTTACAGAATCTTTCAATCTCTGATTCTTCTGCTGTTAAAGGTAAATTTTGAATTTTAGAGAAGTGGATTTAGTTGAATTTCATACAAAGAGGAAATGCGAAAACAACAATGAGAAGAGATTTCCTACAATCTCCATGCAATCCTCTGTTTGTACCCCTAAGAAGTCCAAGAACTAACATGTATACAAGTAGCAACGCCCTGTGAAGAAGGAAAAAGAGGCATTATACAATTCTCATGCGGATGTTCCTTCAGTACTGTTCAGGTTTTCAGTTTGTGCTAGCGAGCGCTATGGTTTTAATGATCTGAACCATTGATATGATGGACCTCACTAATGATGGGCGCTGCACCAAAAATCTCCCAGATCTAAAACTGTTAACCCTTCATTGGGTGGCCCCACAAATAGATGGTTAAGGGACCTGAGTTGCCTGCGCCCCCCATAAACAGGAATTTACCGGGCGCGACTTGGGTGAGACCCCGGAACCAGCGATGTGGGTGGGATCCTGAAACTAGGGCCCACCTCGATGTATTCGTTGTATATCCATGCCGTCCATCTGTTTCTTCAGATTATTTTAGGACTAAGTACCAAAATTCAAGCACATGCAAATTTTAGGTGGACCACACCACAGGAAGCAGTGCTCATTGAACTACTACCATTAAAAACTTCTTGGAGTCCTCCGTAATGTTTATTGACCATCCAATATGTTGATTAGGTCACGTAGGCAGGGATGAAAGTAAAAAAACAAATATCAGGTTGATAGAAAGCTTTTGTGGCCCACAAAAGGGTTTTAATGGTTATTAACCAGTTTTTATCATGGTGTGGTCCACCCGAAATTTTCATCTGCTTTATTTTTTGTGCCATGTGATAAAATAAGCCAAAAAAGAAGATGAATGGCATGGATATACAATTAATAAATCGATGTGGGCCCTAGGTTCAGGATCCCACCCACATCGCTGGTTCCGGGGTCTCACCCAAGTCGCGCCCGAATTCACCATGGTTGGAAGCTACGTGGGGCCCACCGACATGTCAGTGAGAAATCCACCCTGTCCATTAATTTCTCCAGCTCATGTTAGCACATAATGCAAAAAATGAGCCAGATCCAAAACTTAACTGGTTCACTTAAGTTTTGGATCTGGCTCATTTTTTGGATTATGTGCTAACATGAGTCCACATAAGTTTTGGATCTGGCTCATTTTTTGCATTATGTGCTAACATGAGCTGGAGAAATTAATGGACGGGGTGGATTTCTCACGGGCACCTTGGTGGGCCCCACAGGTTAAGAGAGAAAATACAACATTTTTTTAGCGCATGGCACATCCTCGGTGAGCCCATCATCTCAATGGTTTGGATCATTGAACTATGGGCTGCACTTGTACAAAGTGAAAACCCATATGTATGCTATGGATGCTCATTTCTTCTTTTTTTCCCCCACATGAACTATGGACTGCACTCCCCGTAGGACCCATTTCTTCTTTTTTCCCCCACATTCACCCTTGAAATTGCTTCAAAACATTGTAAAAATGCATTTTCAATGCTTGTGAATTGAAAGTTACACAAAGGATCATCAACAAAATGGAGATGAGAAATGTATATATTGGGATTATCAACTTTGGGACCTTCAATCAGATCTAGTGTCTTTGCTTTATACTTCCTTTTTTCTTTTTTTAATTAATGAATAACTAAAGAAAAATGGGCTTTAGTGAAAAATTAGAAATGGAGAGCAAGATTCAGAGTAGACAACTCTAATAGCTTTGGGGGTTCCCAGTTCTTTTTGTTTAGAACTTCTGAAGGAGTGGTCTAAGGTGAACTTCTATAGGGTTTTTTGAAGGATTGGGAGCAAGGTATTCAATAACAGCAACGGTGGCCATAACAGCCAACCTTATGACCGTTTACGGGCTGTAACAGCCATTATGGCCTTGCAATAGTGAAAAACAAAATTTGAAATGAAGAAAATTGTATAAAACAAGCACTTTTTCTTAGGATAATGCATAAATTTTATTCAACGCAACTTGAAGGAATACAGGCCATGTAAAAAAACAAGAATTGACTAATTACAATCCAAAAGAGAATACGCTGCCAGAACATCTACATTGTCGCAATTAGTTGCCCATTCTATTACATCCCTCTTAATTTTCCAAATGGATTTCTCCCAAGGGCCTCCCTTGTTGTGAAAGTATCTAGAATTCCACTCCTCCCAAATGTTCCAAAGAAACGCTAGCAAGGATAGATGCCAAAGCATCCGATTGATCTTAGGAAGTTGAACCTCATTGCACATTGTGAACAACAAATATACTGAGGGAATCACCCAATCAAAGCCGAAAGACTTGAGCAACTGAGACCAGTGTTGTCATGTGCGGATAGCATATGCGCATATATGCTGTCAAATCGCATATGCGACCATGGCAAATATGCCATGGCATATTTTTTTATGCGAAAATGTGCGATCGCATACAGCATATGCGATCGCATATTGGCCAACGGTAAAAAATCTGACTGTTTTCTGACCGTTGGCACATAAATTTTTTTTGTAAAAAAACCACTTTTTCCCCTATAAATAGGGCTCCAAACTCACCCATTTCACTCATTCTTATCTCAAACTCTCAAGTCTCCCAAATTCTCTTACTCTTAAGTCTCTTATTCTCTTACAACTTACAAGTTACAAGTTCCAACTTCCAAGTGGTCTTCACTCTTCAATCTCTCTCTCATACATTCAAGGAATCAAATTCAAGAATAAGTTATAATTAAACATGAAATGTATAATTACTTATTAAATTATTGTTTATTAACTTAGTAGTTAGGAAAGGTCCCACTATTTTCTTATATTTTTTTTTCATTTTTTCTAATTTTTTTTTCCTATTTTTATGATTTTTTAAAAAAATTTCGAAAAAAAAAATTTATATGTGGTCGCATATGCGATTGTGCGATCGCATATGCGCACAGGCATACATGGTCGCATACAATCGCATATGCGATTTGACAACATTGACTGAGATCATGTATGACGAGCATGACTGCAATGAATGAATAAATGATTGACTGACTCTTCATCTATCATGCACATAAGGTGAATGTTTGGGAGAACCATAGCCCTCTTTTGAAAGTTGTCAACTGTGAGGATACACTTCCGGCCCACTAACCACGCAAAAGAAGCGACCTTAGGTGGAGCCTCATAAAACCAAAAAAGCATGGAAGTGCTCATCCCTACTCGACTTCACTAGTGGCCAAATCTTCTGATAGAGGGATTGGACGGAGAATGAACCCAAGTGGGAAGCGCTTTAAAATAATCGGTATGGGAAGCTTGTAGAAGGTGGTTTATTTATGAAGACACTCCATTAACCTTTTGAACTCCTCGATCTTTTCATCATATAAAGATCTACGACATGGAGGACGCCATACCCCGCCTTCCTCCGAGGCAGAGAAACAATTGGCTACTGATATATCTCTCGAGGGAGATAGGCTTGCTAAAGATGGAAAATCCAGCTCCAAGGGATCATTGGCACACCAATGATCGACCCAAAACTGAATTCGGCTTCTACTTCCAAGGGCAAAGGACAAGCTAGATTTAGCCAATGAGATTACTGATGTAATAGCTTTCCAAATTCTGGATGCTCGATACGACAAAAATCTTCTAGTTTCCCAGCCGCCCTCTTCCAGTCCGTACTGGGATACGATTACTTGCCTCCATAAGCTCCCTCTTTGGATGCAAACCTCCGATGCCACATTTGCTAAGCAATACCTTGTTCATGGAATCCATGTCTCTAATACCCACACCTCCTTCCGATAGTGGCTTACAGAGTTCCTCCCACTTGGGAAGATGGAATTTGCGCTTTTCTTTGGCTCTTTGCCATAGAAAGTCCCTTTGCAATTTATTCAATCTATCCAACATAGATTTTGGACATTTATATAATTACATAAAGTATATAGGGAGATTGGATAGGGCTGCCTTGATAATAATGATTCATCCCGCCATAGATAAATGCCTCCTTTTCCATTTCAATAGTCACCCTTCAATTTTTTCTATCACCTGATTCCACAAATGCTTAGGGGGAGTGCCCACGCATAGAGGAAGGCCCAGATAGGTGGTTGGAAAGATGCTAACACGGCTACACCACAGAAAAAATTCTCACGAAATGAGACACCTCTTCCTTAAAAAGGTTGATACCCAGCATATCGCTTTTTTGTATATTAATCTTCAGCCCAGATATTTATTTGAAACAACCAAAATCGTCCTTAAGTTATCTGCCATGGCTTCATCCACGTCTAAGAACAATAATGTGTCATCCACAAATTGAAGGTGGGTAATTCTAACCCCATTCCTGAACCCAAAAAACCTGAGATGAGACTCAGTTCTTGACCTTTCACAAGCATACCACTCAAGGCTTCAACGACCGCTCTTAACATGAATGGGTAAAGTGGGTCCCCTTGCCTTAGACCCCTCGAACTATTAAAAAATTATTTCGGAGAGCCGTTAACAAACATGGAGAAAGATGCCGACGATATGCATTTCTGCATCCACCTGATCCATTTGCTTCCAAAGCCAATCCTGCTCAACATATATTCTAAGAACTTCCATTCCATGTGATCGTACACCTTTTCTAAGTCTATCTTGCATACCATTCCTTTAGAGCCCTCCTTATGTTTAGAATCAATGGACTTGTGAGCAAGCAATGCGCTACCTAAGATTTGTCTATTTGCTACAAATGCTCCTTGATTTTCTGCTATGACCGAAGACTGAAGAGAGGACCAATCTGAATATGTTAGCCAGCGCCTTTGCCAATATTTTGTAGGGGCTTTCGATGAGGCTAATGGGTCTAAAATATGATAATGCCTCTACACCATCTTTCTTAGGGATCAACGTCGTGAAGGTGGCCCCCATCCCTTTCTCAAGCTTTCCCCTCTTACTAAAGTCTTCGACAAAATCCATGACATCCTTTTTTAGGACATCCCAAAAGATTTGAAAGAAGGCTATAGGAAAGCCGTTTGGGCCTGATGCCTTGTCACTACCCAAAGTATCAATAGCGCACTTGATCTCTTCTTCCAAAATTGGCTTTTTGAGCGATTCCTTCTTCGCTACTGAAATCTGCCGAAAGGGTAAATTGTCTAGCAAGGGTCTCCTCTAACCTTCACTTTTGAGAAGATTAGTATAGAAATTCACTATAGCTGAACGCACTTCTTTTGTCTTCTAAATTGCACCCATCCACCAAGATACTGCTAATGTGGTTTGTTCTTGCCCATGCACTCACTATAAAATAGGCCCATTACAGGCAATTTATTTTTAGAACGGCCATTATAGCCTCGTATCGTTACTATTATGGCCGTTACGTAACCATTTTTGAATACCATGGTTGGGAGGGTGATAGTAGTTGTCATTCCTTGGATGTGTCATTCAGCAATCATTCGGGGCTTTGCTTTTTTGAAGATTGTCATGACTGAAGAGGTGGAGGATGCATTTGCTCGCATGAAAAATGCATGGTTTTTAGGTAGGAGAATCATTGTCCACAAAGCGAAATAACATCTACAGGTCCTTCGACGCAACAAGAAAGGGCCTTCTGAATCAATGCGAAGGGTTAACAACCGAAGAGGAGCTATGGAGGGATTGGATGCTTAGGTCGTGAACATGTCTTTGAAGGGTAGAAGCGGTAGGGAAGGAAATCTTATTGTGAAGTCTTAATATAGTTGAGGGAGGAGGATCCGAGGATAGAAAAAGGTGAAGAAGGCTTGTAGAAAGATGCCACCTAGGGGGAAGGGAGGTACATATGGATTCAAGAAACACACGAAGGGACAAGAGGTGGGTTCTTCTAGAAGTGGTGCAACACTCTTGGAAGGCCTTAGAATGGACTATGTTGGCTATAGTGAGGGAAGGATTGTCTATTAAGGAGGTAATGGAATGGCTTCCAATCAGGTGCAATTTGTTGGCAAACGCTTGTGATACCAAGGAAATCAATAACTTAGAGATCCTTAAAAAAAAGTAACTCAAAGATGTTAGTATTATTACAGTTTAGCTTTGATCTTGATAGTTTGGTCTATGTGAGTAGATTCTTTTGTTGAAGGACCAATCAGATCACTATGTAGATGTTCAAAATGATATGTTAGGGATGGAGGTAGCCTACTTCCGTTGCGAGGGCTTCCCTTAGAGGTTTGGGTTCTGGAGGTGACGAGGGAAAGTTAGTTCATGCACTAGCAAAGTTGTAGCCAAGGTATTCCATGACGGTAATGGTGGCCGTAACGACCACCACCGTACCTTTATGATATGGGTTGTAACGGTCGTTACAGTCTCTTCATTTTTTTTAATTGAAAAAAAAAAAAAAAACCGAGAAACCTGTATTGGCCCGATAATGGATTGTTATAGGGCCGTTATGGCCTTTCCCCATATCGAGCCGTTACCGGGGTTGTAATGGACGTTACGGATAATTTTTTCCATAACGGCCATTACGATCCCATTACATGTAGCGGTTGCCACTGTTACCTTTACGTAATGGCCTTTACAGCCCTGTAATCATGGTCATATCGATTGACCCTAAGTCGAAGAGATGTGAAGATGTAAGGTTACTCTAGCTGAAGACAAGGAAGAAGAAAATGATGCCATTGTCAATGAGAGGGGAGGCATGCATAGGGGAAGTTTCAATTCATGTGACAATTTTCCGTGAAGATGGAGGGGCAGAACATGGTGGAAGAGACGACAAAGTAGGTCAGTGTGAGATCAGCGTCAGCTTTGGAGGAACACAATAAGATTCCCATGGTGGAGGAAGAGCCAGATTCCCTCGACACTTGACTGGGCCACTTGGTTTTGGAGATTAGAGAGGTTTTAGTTTTTTGGTTTGTTAAGTTTACGCCGCAATTCGTCCTTCTGGCTTGAGGGAGTCAAAGGAGCGACAGAGTTCGTTTGGTCATACAAGGGTCCTCCTAGAGTTTTAACATTTGCTTGGTTGGTTGGAATGAGTAGGGGTGCAACTTGGGTTGGGCTTAACCCGAACCCGACTAGCGCAACCCGAAATCTTGGCCGGGTTGGGTTGGGTCATAGTTGAGTTGGGCTCGGGCTGAAAATCTGTAACTCGACCATGGGTCGGGTTGGCTTTGGATCAAGGGTTCAGGCAACCCAACCCAAACCAAACCAAACACAACCTTATTTACTTTTTTTTTTTTTTTCGGGAAATGCCCTGTGTCTAGATACACGAGCATTACATTATAGTTAAATATGAAAACAACAAATGGTCCCATTTCAGCAAATAAGCGTCCACTAATCAGAGGTTAGGGTTGTTCAAACAATCTGTTTTTGGGACTGTGGCTTAGCGATGGTGAGTTACACTACTTAGTCAGTGAAGCGTTAGCTAATCTATGCCTCATATACAACTTCTAAGTGTTTGCGTACCAAGAATCATATGCAGGTGGAGTATCAAATAGCTCCCAACATTATTTCCACAAGTTACTCAATTTTTGAGTGGGCCATTACGCAATTTATGCAATTTCCAGCACAATTTATGTAATTATGAAAGTCACTAATTCACCTTTGTTTGTATCTTAGATGATGATGTGAACTGTTCATAATCTGGATTCTATGCTACGAGGGCTTTACTAATAAACATTTGTTGAATGGATGATTGTGTATGAACATGGATTTAGAATGTTGAAAAATAAAGTTTTAATGGCTCATTTTCAAATCCAAGAGTCAAAGGTAAGAACATCAGTGAAGCATGATTGTAAGGTCGTAGCTTCTATATGGCAATAAAGAGAAGATGAACGGTTCGTCCTCTAAGATGCAATTTCGGGGTGAAAACTCACCCCATACGGTACAATGGTAGTTGCACCATATCCTATCAAAATCCATTTGTGGCACCACATCCTACCAAAACCCATTTTCGAGTTTACAATGAATATGGATCACCCGCATATGGCAATGAGAAATGCTTTGGTACTTATCTTTCAAGAGAGAGAGGGAGGGAGGGATGCTTTGATGCTCTGGTAGAGTGTGATGGGTGATACACGGGCACTTAGAAATTACTTCCAAATTGCACAATTCAAATTGAATATATTCAAATTATGGCTCCCAGTTTATATGTGTTGTGAACCAAAGACTTCGCTTATTTGATTATCTAAGTATCGGATCAGTGGATGTTTATTGGACGGTTAAAAGTGTAAAATATCATATGGTACTATTTCAACAAACAAGTGTCCACAAATCAGGCATTTGTAATTTTCAATTAATCTGATTTTGGAACTGTGAATTAGCAACATTAAATTCTACATTTTAGTCGGCTTAACTTAATGTATGACACGTGCAGTATTTTTGTGTACCTACGTATCAAGTGTCATACACAGCCGGAGTACGAAATAACTCCCCTTACGCATAATGCAATTATCCTACATCTGGGAAATAGGGAACCATGATTGGCTCTCTCTCTCTCTCTCTCTCTCTCTCTCTCTCAAGTTTTGCACACAGAAAGGAGGTGGAGGAGAGGATGAGAGGAGACAAAATTTCTCTAGTTGTTTTATCTTTCCTTTTTTTGTTTTTTTTAATTCATCGGCTCATCATCTATTTTTTAAGAACATCTTCATCTTTCTTCTTTCTTTCTTCTTCTTTTTTTAAATTTATAATCATCAATTCATCACTTGTTTTTATGGCCATCCATTTGTTAGTGCCCATGTTGTGGGCCCATGCTTGAGTGATCGAGAGGGTTGGTTTGCTAGGGTTTGCCCTGGTTGATTATTTTTTTGATTATTGGACTTGTGTGATCCCTACCCAACCTGATAAACCGAACCCAACCCGACTTGACTCGGCTGGACCCAACTTGAGATGGCCAAGGTTGAAGAAATAGCAAATTGTTGGAATGCTTGGTTGGGTCAGGTTACAGGTTGACCCACCTGAGGTCGGGTTGACCCTCAACCTGATCCAACCAGCCCAAGTTGCACCCCTAGGAAGGAGTAGGGCGCTCACTATGGACAATCTGCGGAAAAGACACGATCATTCCTAATATGTGTATGATGTCCCTTCATGATTAGAGGTGGCAATGGGCCAGCCCAACAATTGAAGTCCAAGTCCTGAGCTTGGCCTGAAGCCCATCATGGGCCTACCAGCAACGGGCCCAAGCCAGTGCCCATAAAATTTTGGTTGGGCTTGAGTCCAACCTGACCATACCATGGCCCAGCCCTAAAATTGATAAAATTCCAATTTCCTACTTGAATGTTCCTAATCCATTCGTTGATCAAGTGGGCCACTCATGCATAAAGACAGACAGGAACGAAATAAACGGTTTACATTCAAAGATACATGGGTTGCCTAATCAAGGGTTAGAATGGCATGTCTGTAGGATATAAGACGTGTCCATATGATTGAGTCAGATTGGGCCAGGCTACAATGATTTTAGCCTAAGCCCAGCTGGAAAATTGATTGGGCCATGCATGCCTGGCCCAAGCCTAAACCATGGGCCAAGCTAATAGGTCCAAGCTCAGTCAGACCCGCCCAGCCCATTGCCACCCTTATGCATGATTTGGAGTCATTGGACCATTTGTTTTGGCATTGTAGCTTTGCTCAGCAATGTGGGAACGATTTTTGATGCCTTCAGGGTCAATGGGGGAACGGATCGGATCATTATGGCTCATCCGTATATCGTGAGGATTCGGATCGGAATCGACATCCAAAGGGATATCCATATCCGTCATTTGATAATTGTTAGATCCATTTCCGATCAAATCCTAAACTCGGATTCGGTCGATTAGGCATTCCACCATACAAATCTAAAAAAAATATGGAAATAATATAATTTATAGGAAAATGATGAATCACTAAATGTATGGTTGCAGGCCAAAAATAATTTGGGGTCAGCATTATCACATAACGGTAAGTGCATTGAGTCGGATCTAACGGTTCGATCAACTCTAATATTCTGTGAGCCGGATTAAGTACGACCTATTTAAGATCAATCGGCATTTAATATCGGACCTATTCCAATCAATCAGCGATCGGATCCGGATTGACCCCTCCTGACAGCCTTTCAGTGAGTTTGATATGCGGTTGAATTCTGGCACGGATGAGGGTGATGCATAAGTAGAGAGCTTTGTGGAGATTCTCTCATTGTCGGTTTGTCGTCAATATAGCCGTGCATGGCATGCTTTCGCATCACTCGAGCCCTGATAGGTTGTTAGTGGCAATATTGGGTGTTAAGTGTGGGCTCTGGTTCTCAAGCCTTTTGCAGTCTCTATTTTTGATCCTTTGGTCTTCCTTTTTTGTAACATTGGGTGTGTATCCCTTGTCTTCACCTTTTTCCTTTCTTTTCGATAAAGTTGCGTGATCATTCAAAAGAGGGGGGGACTAAACATTAAGAGAAAAAACAAGTCCACACCTGAAAAAGCTTAGAAAGAGGATGGAAAATCTCTACAACAAATAATCATGATCAACCAATCTGCTAAGCATGTGAAATGAAAGGGCAAAGACGGCCATCTCTGACAGATTGTTCTTGAACCAAGGAACACACTAGTTGGTGAACCATTAATAAGAATGAAAAAGAAGTGGATCCACTTATGCTAAAAATCCACCTAAGCCACACCATGAAAGATAATCAGAAGAAGACCAGAACAACTTGAGTATACGACTTCTTTGTATCTACTGCTTGTACAATTTTACTTCATTAACAAATTTTATATATATTTTTTATTTTATTAAAACATTACTGCTATTAATTTCTTTCTGGTTTTTACTTTTTTTTTTATTTATTGTTCTTTTCCCATTGTTTAGAACTGTGATAGATTTATTGGTCTTCTTCTTGTCATCAATTTGATAAAATCCCTTGTTTTCATGCAACTTCCTTATCATTATCCTTTCTTAGTGTGTTTTTGTTTTTTTGTTTTTCAGTAACAGAGTTTTGCCTCAATATCATATATGGATGCGAACTTCTTTTTTTCAATTGGTCTTACATACGCATTCTGTGGATGTTGTTTTAGAGGAGTTGAAGACCAAAAAGCTTTTAGTGCAGCATGTGGAGACAGTAAGCAGCTCTGAGGCCACAAAAGATATTCTGCAATCATTTAGGGTCAGTGTGCCATCTCCTTTCTTCTCTTGCTGGTGATCTGCCAAAAATGTGCTGATTCCAATTGTTCTTTCTGTAAGTTTTTAGCATTGTCCAGTTGAATCAGAGCACCTAAGAACTTCCTTGTGTGGAGCCGTAGAGGTCTTTTTTCTTTTTTTAAAAGGCTGTAGCAGCCGTTAAGTTACAGTCCGTATCATAACCATGCTCCTTGTACTGGAAAGTTGAGATGATTTTTCCTAACAGTTTTCTTAAAAGGAAAAATAATAATAATCAGCAACTTCAATGTCATGTATGGAAACATGATTCTGTTTCATTGTCCATGATATGGCCATGGTTCATCTTGGCTTGCCCTTTATTCCTTATGTCCATTGTTAAATTCTTTCCATAGTCATGATTCATTATTAAAATTAGCATATCATGCAGTCTCTTTCTAGTGCCTTAATCATGGCTGAGCATATGGTTTTATAATCTAATAGTACATATCATGAGCCGTGTACCCATGTTGTATTGTGCACACTCTTCCACTATTTTCAAGTAACCGCTAATGTTCTTCTTGACAATACTTTAAATTTTTATGAGTTGGAAATCTTTCCATTAATGCAGGGGCATTTTTCACGGTCCGGGCTCGAGTGGGGCGGCCTGTGCGACTCGGGGGCACACTCGGGGTGGGCGGCTCGTGTGGGGTGGGTGGCTCATGCAACTCAGGCACCACCCGCGCGAGTGGCCCGTGCGACTCGGGTGACTCGTGTGACGCTACCCATGCGACTTGGGGCCCACGTAGGAGGGTTTGACCAGGGCCTGGCCTAGCCTGGGCTATGAGATAAAATTATATTTCATGCCTCCCCCATCAGCTCTGGAGCTTTTGGTGAGTTGGTTGGATGTCCTGCGTCAAATTGGTATTAGAGTGAGATGTCTCGTGTTTGAAACTCTTCACCGGGAGTGAATAATGCAGGGGCATTTTTCACGGTCCGGGCTCGAGTGAGGCGGCCCGTGCGACTCGGGGGCATACTCGGGGTGGGCGGCACGTGTGGGGTGGGTGGCCCGTGCGACTCAAGCCCCACCCGTGCGAGTGGCCCGTGCGACTCGGGCCCCACCCATGCGACTTGGGGCTCACATAGGAGGGTTCGACCGGGGCCTGGCTTAGCCTGGGCTATGAGATAAAAGGATATTCCGTGCCTCCCCCACCAGCTCTGGAGCTTTTGGTGAGTTGGTCGGATGTCCTGCATCATCCATCTCTTCTACTCTATTTGTTTTATTCTCTTAGCTTCCATTTCTAATCAGTTTTCTTTCACTGCCTTTATTGGTATCCATGTTTGAGGAACCAAAGTACTGAAAGATATGATTGTGGGACGATTCTCATATATTATATGATTATTTTTATTTTTTTCCATCTCTCTTGACTCTCTTATCAATATCATCCAAAGAATCTTATTATTATTCAGCAAAGTCCAGAAAATCTGGCTGTAATGCTGTGTGCATTATAATGACCAACTTTTTTTAAGCAGCCAAATTCTGGCGATGTGAAGGAATTCAGAATGAAGCTTGAGGAGCGGAGACACATGTTCAAGCAAGAGAATGTAAGAGCACATGATGAAAACATACATTTATTAGCACTGAAGACATGAAATTAAACTATGTAGATTTGTTGCTCAACCTACAATAAGTTTTCATTCTCCATTCATGGTTAAATCATTCGTCGTGCATTCCAAACTGATACTCCTAGCAATTTCCACCCTTGATTCCAACAGAGACATGATCAGCTTCGGTCAACAGCCAGGCAAAAGCACGAGGTATATTCCGATTTTTATTTAGCAGTAGTAAGCTTAAGTTTTTTGGTATCTTTGCTGTTCTCCATTTTTTGAGATGGTAATCCTGCAATGGCCTTTATCTACATTCATACATAACTTCTTAGCTGGCAGTAATGAAGCTTTAATTTAGTGGTCATAGCTTGCACAATTGCGAAATATATCACCTGTCCTGCCAGTGAAGCATTAATGGTTCCATTTTTCTATTCTTGTTAGGACCTAGTGAAAAGTGCTCGCTTTGAACAAATATGGAAGAGACGGAAGGAAAACAAGGGGGCGGTTCCTGATGATTCCCTAAATGAATTTTGTCATCTTTATGATGTTGTCCGTGTTGATGTTGGGGAGGAAAGGTCCAGCAACGTGCAAGAGTATGATGTGCTACTTTACAGTCCTTCAATCATTGCCATTTTCTTGTTTGCATTCTTCCCTTCTCTTATGAATGATTTAATCTTTTTGATTGTGACTGCAGAACTTCCCGTTTGGAGGACAATGCCATATTATGCAACTATCTGCCTTTAATAAGAGAGTTCCTTCCAGCCGCTGCAGCAGAGATTGAATCTGACATGGCCTGTTACAGACATGAACAAGGTCTTCACCCATCATTTTGCTTGATTCGCAGATTTATATCCATCCTTCCATATTTTACATCTTATACACTTCTTTGACAAGCATTGTTTGGTTTCAAGAGGGGCTATATGGGTGAACTGCGACAAGGCCTGTTTGGATGTAACCCCAATAGATGGATTGGCATGTTCTGTCGGTCATTTGTTGTTGAATTGCAGGATGAGATATTTAGTGGGACTGTGAAAGTGCCACTGCTCTTGTTCTGCCCTCAAAACAGACCTGAGAATGAATAGGGAGGGGGGAAAGATGAAGAGATGACAGGCTACCCCATCTCTTGGGTACATCCAAATGACACTAAACCATTATGGCCAGACTTGTCCTTCTGAAGTGTTGGTCTTGGTTGAACTACCTCAAGGCTGAATTTCATTGGGCAACTTGGCCTTCTGAAAAATCAGTCTTAGGAAGCTTTGAATTCACCTCTTTTAGGAGGCAGTTGGACTTCAGCTAAGCTGTTCAATTTCCACCTCAATCGATGCGGTATCTGTTTTGTTTCCTAGTGTAGCTTGAATGAACTTTTATGTATAGACTCAATACATTTTAGACAACAAATTCACAATCAACAAATTTAATTTCGATCATGCAGACGCATGCAAATTGTTTCCCGTATTTTATTTAATTTTTTTATACTTCGAACCAATGCTCAGGATTGGTAACTTGGGAAAATATTCAAAGAGCTTTTTTTTTTTACTTCTCTCTCCTCTTTCCATCTCTAAGATGGCTTATTATTTTGAGTAATGATCTAGTGGGCTAAGTGAGACTAAACATAAGGCTTATGAGACTCTTCACAATAGATTGGGGACAAAAGAACTTGAGAAAGATGTCTTCAAAATTCCAAAAATGAGAGATTGGTAGAGACCTAGATCATGTTAGATGCATTAAGAGTGATAACCATAGGGTACTGGTAAAAGGACAATGAGATCAATGAGAAGTGAAGAAGCTATTTTCAGAACTTGTTAAACGACAACCACTTTGAGAGCATTAGGGATAGAAGGAACTATCAACTCAAATGACGTTAGAGGCCATAGATACTTTCGTAGGATTGGGATATTTGAAGCGAAAGGAGCTTTGAGAAAGATGAAAACAGGAAAGGCCATCGGACTAGATTGTATACCAATAGAGGTTTGGAAGTGTATGGGAGATACTAGGTTTTTTTGGTTAATAAAGTTATTCAACAAGATTGTAACATCAAAGAAAATGCCAAACAAATGGAGGGAAGGTACCATGGTGCCTATTTATTAGAATAAAGGAGACATACAAAGCTGCACTAACTATCATGGGATTAAACTTATGAGCCATGCTATAAAGCTTTGGGAGAGTAATTGAGCAAAGACTCGACCATGAGACGAATATATCAGAAAATCAGTCTGGTTTCTTGCCAAGAAGATCTATCACCTGAAGCTATTTTCCTATTTAGACAATTGATGGAGAAATATAGGGAGGGGAGGAAGGATTTCCTCTTGGTCTTTATTGACTTAAAGAAAGCGTACGATAGAGTCCATAGAGAATTAATCTAGTGAGTGATTGAGAGAGAACGGAGTTTCAAGAGGATATATTGACATAATTAAGGGTAGGTGTGAAGGTAGTAGTGACAAATTTGAGGACCACTAGTGGAGAAACAAATGAGTTCCCAATTACTGTAGGCTTGCACCAAAGTCGGCATTGAGCCTGTATCTTTTAACATTGGTTATGGATGAGTTAACGAGGCATTTGCAGTAGGAGGTCCTATGGTGCACTGTTGTTTACAGATGGCAGTTTTGATTGACCAGGTGAGGGAGGGTGTAAACTAGTGTTTTTAATAGCTTGTTCTATGTAACTGTATGGCTTACACTATGCAATGTAGCTTAGCCTTAAACTATGTAGCTCATGAAAATAGCTTAAGTAGCATGTAGCCCTATGTTACACACTAAATAACCTATGTTGCATGCTACGTAGCTTACACTAAAAAGTTATTTTCCAATAAAATTTAAAATCAAGTAATGTTTTCAATGATTTCTGACAGTTTTTTATTTTCAATAAAAATCCAGTTAATCTTTTCAATGGTTTTAGTGAAATAATACAGGTAACGGTGTTAAATCAGTTGCCTTAAAAAAGTGTTAAATAAGTTCCTGCCTTTTTTTTTTTTTTTTTTAAAAATCTTCATACTTAATAATTGCCCTATTTTTCCTATTATTTTAAGTTGTGTTTGGTTGTGCCAAATATCATGAAATTTCATTATTAATCAGTATTTTGTACAAAATATATGATATTTGGCACAAGAAAGTGCAACGTTAATTAAAAATCTATAAGTAGCATGTAGCTTAGGCCGTATGCTATGTAGCTTATGCCTCACGCTTCAGAGGGTTGAATGCTATGCTACATGCCATTCGCTATTTAAAAAACTGGCGTAAGCACAAAACTAGATTATGGAGGGGTGCTCTAGAATCTAAAGGATTTATTTAGTCAGGACTAAAACAGTGTATGGAGTGCAATTTTGGTGACAATGGGAGTGAAAGCAAGGAATTAGTTAAGATTGTTGACCAAGAAGTTGCCAAAACAACTACTTGTGATACCTTGGGTCAATAATTCATGAGAGTGGAGAGATGAGAAGGATGTTGCCCACAGAATTCAAGCTGGATGGAAGAAATGGAGATGTGCCTGTGGAGTTTTATGTGATCATCGTGTACCATTCAAACTGAAAGGGAAATTTTATAGGATAGCTATAACTATAAGACCAGCCATGTTTATGGGACAAAGTGTTGGGCAGTTAAGGAATAACATGTTCACAGGATGAGTATAGCTGAAATAATGAGGATGTTGAGATAGATCAATGGCAAGACAGGAAGGATAAAATAAGAAATGAATGCATTCAAGGGAACTTAGGTGTAGTACCAATAGGTAATAAGATCAGGGAAAGTAGACTTAGATTGTTTAATCATGTGCAATGGATACCAAGAACCCCTGCCAGATAGGAGTGAGTTGGTGCGAGTTGAAGTCACTGAAAGGGCAAGGGGAAGGCCCAAAGGGACATGGGTAGAGGTAGTTAGAAAAGACTTGATGACCTAAGTCTAACTGAAGGTAGGGCCCTTGATAGAGTGGAATGGCGGAACAAGATTCATATAGCTGACCCCAAGTAATTGGGATAGGGCTTAGATGATGATGATGATGATGACCAAGTGGGCTAGGTGCATGGAAACCTTCCTGTGGACATTAGTTTCATCTCCTAATCTGAACTGTCCATTAGGTTGAATCCCCTCTTAATTCCGTTACTGGCCTAAAATCATGGCAATTAGATGGTTCTATACATCCACAGCTGGGCATGTCTTCTAGGAGCAATCTTCAACATTCATTTTGTTTGCCACTAACGGGATGGTTTGGATCATCTTACTGGTATGTATTGTTCAAAGCAGCCTATCAAGAGTGAACTGGATCTAATGGATGGTCTTGGATTGGTGATGTGGATGCCACTGGTGAAACCATGTTATGGAAAGGCTCCCATACACTTGGCACGCCAGATCATTATTGTATTATTTCTCTATTATTTTCCTCACATTGTGTTTACTGTGCTTTCTTCAAGCGTGTGACAGATGGCTATGTGTATGACTTGTACACTGTTGGGAATGATTCGAATATGATCATTGAAGACGATTGTACCATGTATCCACTGTAAGTAATTTCAGATTATGCACACATTTTCCTTTTTTCTCTTTTGCTCCTATCAGGACTTTGAAATGGATATCTAGTAAAACATAATACTTCCTATGTAAACTTTCTTAGGGTGCAAGTGGAGAACGATGATGATTACTATGATGGCCCATTGCAGTCTGAGTTTGAAAGTGACGACTCAAATGGTATGCATTTCTTCTTCTCTTCATCTACCGTTGAATTCATGGAGGAATCATCGGAATTCTCCTGACAATTCCACTCACAAGTGGGGCCCATGATTCAGTAATCCAGACTTTGTTCCAATGTGTCCACAGTGGAAGGGGGATCCAGTCATCAAATATTTTGGCTTTCTTCCTGGACTTGCTGCATTTTTTGCTTAACCATGTATTCGTGGACCACTTATCAAGGGGTTAGGATCTTCAAATCTGGAATCTCTTTGGTGAAACCATGGCCCCTCGTTCACAGCCTGGTTAGGATCTTCTTCAAATTCACAATACTTAATGTCTAATATTGATCCTGTTTGGGACTGCAGCTGAAGACAATCCATTGAATGATTATCCTGATGAGGAATCATCTGATGATGAAGAAGTGGGGAGCAAAAGCTCGTATGACCAATCAGAGGACGATGGCTCTGCAAATGAAGAAGAGATCCTTGATGGCAACGATGAAGATGACTGGAGATGGGAGCATCGTTGAGTTTGCCATGAGAGAGACGATTCTCTTTGTATTCTATTGCATGAGTGCAGAAGGTGACACTCCTTTTGTTGCAGAAATTTTAGTTGAACGTTAGTCTTCCGCATTCTAACAAAGCAGCATTGCAGGGTTTGCTGATTTTGGATTGTTTGCGGGAGTTGTTCATGCCATGGTTTTGGAATCATTTCCTAGAGAGAGAGAGAGAGAGAGAGAGAGCTGGATGTATGGTTAGACTCCTGTGATGTTTCACCACCATCTTTAAAATGGTGGTGATTCTTCAGCTGTACGCGTGGGAGAGTCTGGCAGCAATATAATCCGTCCAAAAGGTTGAATTGATGAAAGATGGGAGCATGACGCATAATTTTCACTGAGAATATGATGGTGTGCATCTGATTTTCTCCTTTGGGTTTTGGACCACCCATTATTCTACTGCTAAGCATCCATTTCATCATTGTCATCATCAGAGCTTTATTAATTGGGGTTGGCTACATGAATCCTTTTTGGGCATTACACTATGTGGAGGGCCAAAACTTCAGTTAGACAATAGGTCATCAAGGGGTGTGGCTTAGGTGCCAGCTCATTTTAGGGCATAGGCCTGAAAATGAAGCAGATCCAAATCTCAAGTGGACCACACGAAAGGAAACAGTGTTGATTGACTGTTAAAATCTTTTTGTGAGCTACATAAGTTTTGAATCAAGCTGATATTTGCGTTTTCTCTTCATCAAGCTCTCTGCGACTTTGTCAACAGGTTGGATGGCATATAAACATTATGGTGAACCCTAAGAAGCTTTTAATGGTGGACGTTCAATGACCACTGTTTCGTGTGTAGTCTGCCTCAGATTTGTATCAACTTCATTTTTGGGCTATGCCCTAAAATGAGCTGGCAAAATGGATGGATGGATGGCGTGGATGTACAACACCACATCAAGGTGGGCTCCATGGTTAAGGACTCACCCACCGTCCATTTGATAGCTGTCAGTATTTGTTAGAGATTCTTGATCAATATCATTTTTGACATATGTTCATGTGAGATTAAAATGGACCTTGGATGTGATCCCATGGTTCTCGTTCTGGTATGTGATAAGGGGGCTGGGATTGAGTACTACCCCCACTAGGACCTAGCTAGGACGGTCCTCTCAGGGGCTTTGTGGGGTCCACCATGATGTATGTTTTTATCCATGTTGTCGATTCATTTTGAAAATCATTGTAGGTGATGAGCCCAGATTGAATGCTCAAGTGGACCACACCATGGGGAGTAGGAATTGAAAGCCTACTGCTGAAAACCTCTTGGGGGCCACATGTTTTGGATCAAGCTGATACTTATGTTTTCCCTTCATCCAAGTTTATGGGACCTTATGAACAGGTTGGATGGCATATAAACATCACAATAGGCCTTAGGAAGGTTTCAATGGTGGGAGTCATTGTCACCACTGCTTGCTGTGGTGTGGCTACGCGAGCCTTTAATCTGCTTCCTTTTTGGGCTCATGTTATAAAATGGAATCCGGATTCTCTGTTGAAACCGATCAGAGAACCTTTGCTTCCGCTGCTTTAATTGGTCCAGCTCATCCTGACTGTGTCAGAGCAACTCTGACACAGTCAGGAAAGTGACCAGCAGGGTTTCTCTGCTAGATTTCAACGGAGGATCCGGACTCTATAAAATGATATTTCAAAATGGATGGATGGCTTGGGTATAACAAATATATCATGGTGGGCCCTGCAGAGCCCCTACAGGACCGTACGTCTCTGGCTAAATCCTTGTGGGTATTGCTCAGGTAACAAACAGCTTTGTGGGTGTTCCCCTTATTGTGGGGCTCACTTTGATAAATTTTTGTATATCCACGCTGTCCATCCGTTTCTCCGGCCCATTTTAGGAGGGGTTCCCTAAAATTAAGCAGAACTACATCTCAGTTGGACCACACCACAAGCAACAGTGGTGATTGAGTGCCTCACCATTAAAAATTCTAAAGGGCCCATAGCAAAGTTTTCCTAATGTTTATTTTCCATCCAACCTGTTGATAATGTCAAGAAAAACTGGATGAAGGAAAAATACAAAAATCAGGCATATCCAAAACTTAGGGGGACGACAGCATAGG
Source organism: Liriodendron chinense (assembly GCA_003013855.2). Classification (NCBI taxonomy): domain Eukaryota; kingdom Viridiplantae; phylum Streptophyta; class Magnoliopsida; order Magnoliales; family Magnoliaceae; genus Liriodendron; species Liriodendron chinense. The sequence goes on from ML058368.1 coordinate 7,352,409, forward strand.
AAACTAAGGAGATTAAATACCAACCATTTGTAACTTTGTGGGGGGCCAAAGAAGTTTTGTATCAGGATGATATTTGTATCAACAGTTTATCTGAGTGGTAATAACACTACGAACGGCTTGGATGGCATATACACCTCTTGGTCAGCTCCAGGAAGGTTTCAACTTTGTACGTTTCCCCTCTTTAACGTTTTCGTGTGTACGGCTCCACCGTGGTATTTATGTAAAATCAACCTCCTACACCAGGTTGCGTTAGCACATGTTAGGCCATAGGGCTCTCAATGGGTCGGATCCGGCTCCAAGTCTCTATATTTGTAGACGGATTCCGATAGGATTTTGATCCAACTCGGATCCAAAAGGTGATATCCATATCCATCTATTTATAAATTGTTATATCCATCTGGGATCCAAAATCCAGGTAACCATTGGATTCGGGCCGGATCTAGGTCCAAATTCACCCCATTACAAATCTAAAAAAATATATGATATAAAATATATAATATAATATATTTAATTTAGTAGAAAAATGATGCAAATCCCACTATTTACTGTGGTATGGTCCACATGGCCTAAAATAATTTGTAAAACGGATGGTCAGCAGGAATATAACATATACAGTAAGGTGACAATGAGTCCTCTTAGTCGGATTTGGATCGAACTTGGATATGTTCCTGTGAATTCATATCCTGTCCATTTAAGTAATCAGACCTATTTTAAGATCCAAATCCGGTGCATTTAACTAATCAGACCTATTTTAAGATTCAAATCCGGTCCATTTAACTAATTGGACCTATTTTAAAATCCAAATCCGGTTCATTTAACTAATCGGACCTATTTTAAGATCCAAATCCGCATTATACGGATTCGGAGCGAATCGGATCTCGGATCTGACCCGCTCCATTGAGAGCCCTATTAGGCCATTTACTTATCACGGTGGGTCCTGTAAAAATCAAGGGCGGACTTCTCTCTCCCAACTGGTGTGGCCCTCCGAAATCACAGATCAGCCTGACTTTTTTCTTCGACCTAATATGGGACTAAATATTTAAGGATCTTAGTGGATCTGACATAAACATCACAGTGGGCCCCACTAAAATAAGAGCCGCCTACCCTGCAATTACCTTTATTTTTTAATTCCAAAATAATCTTTCTGTCCATCTTGAGAGGGACGCTGGGACCCGAATTTGGATGTGCCAACATGATGTGCACGTGAAATCCAATCTGAACATTAGATGTGTAATCTTAGAGCCAAAATTAGGCTGACATGTGATTTGGGTTTTTCACACTAGAGAAAACAATTAGAAAAGAGACGCCCATCTTCACCATTAAATAGCAAACCAAAATTTAGGACTGAGGCCTAAAAATCAGATCTATCTGTAATTCAGATGTGCCATACCAAAATAAATACTTTGGAGGGTGATCATTGCCCTACACACTGATTTCAATCATGTGGCCCACCTAAATCACGTATTGAGGTGATTTTTGGGCCCTTGGCCTAGCTTGAGGTGACGCACCTAGTGGTTGGGGTGGATTTTACATAAACATAGAATTTTACCAAATATAAACTTCTTTTTCTAGTTTTGGTCCTGAGTTGTTTTTTCCTGAGGATTTATCTGGTGATCTGCCCGATGATACGTCCATCATACTACGGCATAGATTTTGCCTTCGCAGAAGGGATTTTTGGGGCTTGATCTATCACGGCCTCGATTGCCGAACAATGGGCCCCACTTCTTAAAAAACGCAAATTATTGGTAAAAGCAGAGATCCAGACCGCATATCATGTTATCCACTTTTCCAAAGATCACATGCCCCTCAGCAATCCTTACCCAAACAGATGCGCCCCACAGGATGGATACACGTGGATACAATGGGCCCACCCAAATCAAGCTGTTTATACAGGCCCAGATAATCAAATAAAATGCAAAACCCAATCATCCAATGACAAACTGTCCATTTGAGCAATGTTACAAACCCCCCCATAAATCACAACCATATGAACATGTATGTTCTTGGATTTATACTACAACACGTTTGGGAGAGGAGAGGAGGAGAGAATAGTGACAGTAATAAGTGTACTTAAAGTTGCTTACAACTTTCAGCTATTTTTGCTGCTGACCACCATTTCAAGCAAGGGCATATCTTCCAATGCTTCTTCATGGCTGGACTCCTTGCAGACATGGATGGCAAGGCAGACATCTCGGTCCTCCAAGAACTGTTCTGCGTTGATCAGGATCAGTGGGCCGTACTCGAAAACCAACTTCTTACACTGCCAAGGAATTTGCAGGAAAAAAGAGAGGATAGAACTGCAATCAGATGGCTGAAACTAGGGACTAATCCACTTGATTCAATGGTTTTGATAGTGCATTCATGTGCGTCGTTAGCTAGCATACACCCTAACTTTTAAACGGTTGGATTGCACTTTAAGTGCAATTTCGACATGCTCCGTTGTGGTTAACCAAGGACATTGGTGCATAACGACAGCATCTCGAAATCACAATTTTCGTGCAATCTAATGATTTGAATGGTGGCCATGAGTTAGCATGCATACATCTTAGCTTTTAAGCCATTCATATCACACTTAAAAGTACTGATCCGACCTGCCATGTAGCATTCAACCAAGAAAATTAGCATGTGCTATGGTAGGGCTGCACTTTAATTACGATCAAACAGTGTAAAAGCAAGGGTGTGTTTGTACTAGGAATGGCACAAACAGGTGTGCCCTATCAAAACTGTTACTTGAATGGGAACTATCGGGTCCTGGTGTATCAGGACTGGGATTACCTGATTCACCCATTTTAAACAGGTGAGCCCATCGTCCAATTAGCCAGATCATCAATCTGATGGGGCACCTTGGATGGGAGATGTCCCAAAATATCCCTGATTTGAAACATTCCTAATCCTTTGATCAGTGGATTACAAAAGGGATGGTTAACATTAAGTATGGGTCCATCAAATCAACGGTTTAGATTACTGAACCACAGCTCCAGTTTCATAGAATGGGTACATCTGGAAACTATTCACATCCCGATGCACCTTACCCAATAATTCCTCATTTACATGATTTCTCAGCAAAGGCTTATTTTGGTTTTGTTATAATAAGCTGTAAAAGATGCCACTGTCAGGGGTTCGAACCTTGAATCTGGTTCCCATAACACAAGGCATTTTTTTTGTTTGGTCCAACTGTTAATGCGGGGCCCATCTATTGGTGATCAACACCATTCATCTAGTTGCACACTATAGATGGTCCACACCACAACACTCTCCTCCATCGGAGAATATTAATAGTCTGATTGGTAGCATGCAAATGAATGTTCTCGCCACCAGCCCACATAAACCGGGAAGAATATCCACTGATCCTATGGCTGAGCTTTCAATGATGGAGGAGATTTCGTTACATGGTGCATTCATGACACAGCCTGCCAAATGAGTGGTCTGGATCAGGGAAAGTTGGGCCCAGCTGAACAGTTGCTGGCCAAACTGAAAATGATATCTTGCTTGGGCAAAGATTCTCTCTCTCTCTCTCTCTCTCTCTCTCTCTCTCTCTCTTCTTCCTGACACCCTTTTGCTAATCATGGAAATTGACGCTACTCTATGTAAGTAGAGGTCCTGCTAATCCCAGATGCATGTATAAGGTTGCCCATCTACATGCCATCACATGCTCTGACATGGCACACATGTGAAAACAAAGCCATCCAGCAGGTGGGACCAACCATGTCGATTCCCTTGCCCCAAATCAGATGGTCAACTGACCAGGTGGGCTGCTGTTTATAAATCAAATAAAACTATAAAGAATTTGGCCCAAGTTCCACATGACGAGTAGACCGGCCTGATTTTTAGGCATGGTAACTGCACAGTGGGACCCACCTGATGAACGGCTTGGATCTCAGACTGATACCCATCTGTGGAACTAGCAAACTTCTGCGCAATTATCCCTATGAGCTTTAAAGTGTTTCTACCATCTTCAAATAGCTCTTGAAGTGCTTACCTCCTTCACATAGCTCTCCACCTTACCACATGCCTTGAGAAGCAGCTCAATTATCTCTAGCTGCACAGATCGCAACACAAACAGGCATGTCCCGCCAGCAGTAAGAAATGCAGATATAATCAGATAACTGTGGCCGCACACTTTCAAATGCTTGGCCCAGCTTGGGGATATCTTTTGAAACTTAATGAAGTAACAGATTGGTGAAAGAGAAAAGGAACAAACTGTAATTGTGAGGGCCAAATACATTTCTAGATAATTTCATTTATAAACTCTCATCTAATTGGATTCGATCTACCACTTGAGACATGGGTTTGTGATTTTTACTGTCACAACTGATAGGTGCATGGCCCCCGCTTCAAAAGAAAACAAGAACGTGGTCATCGAATGCATTATTTCATAGCAGAGAGAATAGTAAGCTTACCTGAGTATCAGGATCTTTCAGCTTCATTAGAACTTCGGCTACAGCGTTATGGCAGACCGTGCAGCCATCTTGAAACCGTTGTGGAAGAACGACTGCAATGTCCTCACAGAGATTGACCTTTTCGCAGAAAGCCTCTGGACGTATCGTGGCAATCTCTAAGAAGAAAAGTGGGGCGTAATAGTCCACCAATATAACGCACTGTGGAAACAATCATTAAGGAAAAGGGATGGGGTTAAGAGAGTAACATTGAAGTTACAAGATGAACATAAACAACAGAAGGAAACCTGCCTGATCTCATGGGCCGTACTGTGGATGCACGAGTGCGGTCCACAGTTCAGTGATCCAGATTGTTGATTTCATGGGCCCTACCATGGATGCACCATGACCCAAGAAGATCCCACCATCCAATCTAAGGGTTTCTTTTTCAGTTGAATGTGGACCACTGCTGCATTTCTTTTCTTAACCATCTATTTTCACTTGGAGCCCCCCCAATTACAATCTTAGGTTATACCATCAAGAATACCTTTTGGGCATGGTTCATCAGCTGTCGAATCCATCAGATAAACAATATGGGTAAAACGAGGACACCCGAGGTTGAAGATTAACCATATAACATAGGATCCTCGTGGGGCTTTGCATGGTATGCTCGGTTTTTTGGTTCTGAGAAGTGTGGCCCACGTTCATCTTTCCCAAAAAAAAAAAAAAGTGTGGCCCCATGTTTCATTGATCCCATTGACACCAACAGGGATGGACAATGCTAGCCCAAAAAAGCTCCCAGCTTGGAAGATCCTGTCCACCAAAACTTGTGACTTCCTTCAGTTGAAAGTGGACCACTGCCACATTTTTTTTTAAAGTATGGTCAATCCATACACTGGGGCCAAACAGACCAATGGTATGGATCACTGAACCCATGGGCCCCACTTGTTCAAAATTAAAAATGTGAGAATACTGTGAGAAGCTTAGGTCGATGATCCTATACATCCTCTTCCTCTAATCCTCATGGCCAGCTCACTAACAGTTGCAGTTTCAAGTACTATTGTTACATCAATCTAGAATGATCATCATCCAAGCCGACAAGGCATCGACTGGTCTGAAGTTTTTACAAATACAGACACGGGAAACACTGTAATGTGTGAAAGAATCCAAAATGCTATAGAGTTCAAATCATAAAGCATTCCTTTTTGGGTGCGCTCGAGTGGGTATGGTACCACCATAAGCTTACGGTGGTACCGGGCAGATGTGGGGCCCACATGATGTATGAAGGCCATCCAATCTGTTCATCATAAGCCTCACCTCATATTACCTCCAGTGGCAAAAATCTCCCTGATCCAACACTTGAGTGGGTCACAACACGGAACAATGTGAGAAGGGACACCTGCCCTTGATGTATACAGGGACCACCTGAATTTAGAAAGAGCCTGATTTTTGGCCTGCCCTTTCATCCCAACCAGGTAAAAGGTCTGAATGGCATAGATTTCATATATACAACACAGTGGGCCCTCCACCCAAATCAAGGGTGCATGTTCCCTCCCAACTTGTTTGTTGTAATGTGGCCCTCCTGATAAATGCATCTAACTGATTTTAGGGCCCTGGGTGTACAATGCGATGATGCATCTGATGTACGGGTTCAATTTTATTCATGCATCATGTGGGACCCACATCTGTCCGATGCCACCCTAGTTTACAGTGGTACCAGTACCATCAAAGCATGCCCCTTCCTTTGCTTTTCTTTACATGTTTGTGTGTGTGTCTATATATATATTGAAAGAAAGTTCTAACAGAATTGACATTCAAGATGCAAAAGATTTACTATCCACGAAGAGAGTCCATAGCTTGCTACTCTGTCATTTCAGGTGGTTTGTACATTCATTCAACAGATTTTTTTTTTTTTTTTACTAGGTGGAAATTATCATAGTTGTTTGAAAGGAAAAAAAGAAAAAGAAAGAAAGAACTTTCATGTCACTAACATGGTACATGGGAGACTACCTGCTGGTGGAAAGAATGCATCTTAGAACAGGCTAAGTGAAGGCCATTGATGATCTCTGTTTGGGTCTTGTTTTCATTGAGATAGTCTATTGCCTGCGAAGTGAACTGCTCACATAATGTGCATAATTTTTCGTTCCTTGCATAAGGTCCAGAAATTTTACTTTCGGTATTCAGCTCCTGGTAGTTAATCTGCACAGCTAGAAGCATGAAGCATAGAACATAGATTTAATTCCAGCAGGATTTAAATGGGAAAACAATTAGGACAGCCTGTATTTTAATTTGCCAAATAATTAGGTGTCTACTGATGAAGGCAGATAGGCCATGTTTGGGATAAGGGAAATGAGAATATGCATTTGCTAAATCCATGAACTCGTCAAATTCATGAATTTGTATTGAATTTGAATTTGACAAATTCCAGAGTCCACTGTTTGGGAATCAAGCCACAAATCCATCAATTTGGGAGCATTTATTGTAATGAAGTGGCTTTTATTGCTTTTAAGGACTCTCATTTTGTGGATTTGCAAAATCTTTAGTTTTCTAGGGGGATTTGGATTTCCCCAAATCCATGGATTTATGGGAGGTGTGGATTTGCAAAATTCACGGATTTGGCAAATCCACAACTAAAAACAAACAGTGGGAATCTGAAATACATGGATTTCACAAATCCTTGCCCCAAATCACTCACCCTAAACAGCCCCATAGGGGAAATCTAATCTGAGGGCAGAGTGGGAATTTCCATATTTGGAATGATTCACTCAAATTGGACATTTAGCAAGATGGGCATGATCCAGACTGCTCATCAGGTGGGTCCCACTGTGTCTGAACCACAGACCACAAAACTCACTAATTAGGCGATCCCACCCATTTGATTAGTGGACCTTTTCCTTTCAATGATGACTGTAGACAACATTCTTTTCTACCATTCATGGCTTAGATAGTCAAAGATTGTCAGTTAGTGAGATTTCTCTACCATGTTTGATCATAAGATCCACCCAATGAACAGTCATGATCATAGAATGTTGTGCCCAATGTGCAGTTATTTTTGCAAGCTGACAATAAGGAGCACAGCTGCATTGTACATCAAATGTACTCATTTGATCAAAGGAAAACCTGATATAGTTCACTCCAAGCATCTTGTTACTTAAAACATGAATAGAAATGAAGTTACTAAACAAGAAAGGCATCTACTAAATAGCCAACAAGTACGACAGTTGGAGTGAATTCCACAAGAACATGAGATGAAGTTGTTTAAAAAGGAGGCATCTGCCAAATAATCAATTACCTATAATTCCGTAAGAATATTCCATCCGTTGATGCGAAATTGTTTTAATTATCCTCTTCATTTGAGGGGAAAAAAATTCTAGAACGAATAACTACATGGAGCTTTGGAGCCCATTTGGATGTACCTTCCGTAAGGGGTGTTTGGGGCCTAACGCTGTTTTCATCCAAATGGTATCTTATGATGTGCGTTTGGATGCACTTTTCAACCCCCATCTAATCTTCCGCTTGACAAAAATAGGTGCTAAAACGATGACTCGCCGAGTTGACCAAAAAAGCAAGTTTAAAACCCATTTCTCCTAAACTCCCCTTTAAGTGCATCCAAAGACTCCAAACGGGCCCTTGTTACGCCTGAATAAGAAAAAGGTATTTGGTTTATCTGACACTCCCAAATGGAATTGGGAACAATGTAAAAGGGGCGCTCTATACCAATTCACTTCCTTTCATCTCCCACTCAAACAAAATGGACAGGCAACCCTATCTGATTCGATCATCGGTTGCCAACAGCCAAAGAGGACCTTATACTATTACTAGAAACAACAAGGAAATATATACTAATTACTTTTAAGGCCACAATCATGGAAATCATGAGAAAGGGATCAGAACAAACTATCTTATAGAAAACAAACCATCAGTAGAATAGAAGTCCTGAAACTTACCCGAAGAATCAGAGGTCACCAAACTTCTAGCATCTGTATACATGCAGCTGATGCCCAACACAAGAAGAAACAAAAGCCCCACTCTCACACCCATAATGCCTGAAAGGAAGATTCACTAATAAGCAACATGACAATTGTGGAATTGCCTAGTTAAGCTAACAATGACGGTTCTGTATGCATCTTCTTTCACATTGTACGCCTATATGAATTGGCCGTTAAAATACAATGTGATTTGAGCTACCACTGAAAACTCTAAATGCATACGCAAAAGGTTAGATCAATATGAAAATAAAACTTCAATGCCACTCATGGTCAAGGTATTCAATAACGGTAATGGTGGCCATAATGGCCACCAATGTTCCCATTACGATACAGGCCGTGATGGCCGTTACGGCCTTTTTTACGCTGGGGGGGGGTAACGAGTAACGGTTCCCACCATCACTGTAATGGCTGTTACGTAACCGTATTTAAATACCCTGATCATGGTTTTAACAACTGGGACGAGTCTGATGCGGCCTGTCCAAGTCAACTCAGAATTTGTTCGAGTTGATCTTGTTCGATACCCCGAGTTACTGCCGACCTGGATGACTTGGACCAATTCAGCCCCAACTCGAGTGAATCATGACTCGACTCAGGGCCAAACGAGTCAGGTCAAGCGACCGAGTCTTTCTCATGGTTTACGAACCAGAGAATTGAAACGGACTCAAAATTCAGTCGAGTTGAGTCGAGTATGGGTTAACTATAGAATATCTAGACTAGATAGCGTTTACTTTTAATATTGTCGAGTCTTAGTGAGCCAAGTTGAGTTGAGTCAAGTCAGTCGAATCTTGACCAAGTAGTCCAAGTCTTTATCGATCGACCAAGTCAAGTTTTTTTCTTGATTCTTGGTGAAATATGATCGAGTCAAGTCCCTATTTTACACATGGCATGTAACTGAAATCCAAATTGCTCAATTAGTGGGACCCATTGTAGATGGATTATGACCCAAAAAATTACACTAGAAGTATCAAGTATGTACTAATTCCCAATTCGGTTGGCCAAAATCTAATGAACGGTCAAACTGAAAAGTTGTCAAAGGTCCTAATTCAACAAACCGATGTCCATTAATCAACCGTCAAGATTTTTTCTAGCCAATCTGAGGTGGCCTACAATTTTGGTGGCACAAAATCCAGCACCATTGTTGTGGTATTAACCAGCATCCATCATTCCCCATCTATATTAACGCAGGACGACTAACCACTTGCTCTAAAAGCTCGAACTGATAGAGCGTGGCGAATCAATCCCTTTATCTCATAGCCCAGGCTCCTGCTTCACACAGGCTAGGCTCTAAGCTGAACCCTACTTCATGGGCCCCACTTCACATGCGTTCGCATTACACTAACCACCCGCCTCAAATGGGTGGGGCCTACATCACACGGGCCGCCCACCCTGAGTGTGCCCCTGCATCACACAAGCCACCCCACTCGAGCTCGGTGTAAAAATGCCCCTGCATTAATCACCTCCGACGAGGAGTCTCGAACACGAGACCTCCCGCTCTGATACCACTTTGACGCAGGACGACTAACCACTTGCTCTAGAAGCTCGAACTGATAGAGCGTGGCGATTCAATCCCTTCGTTTCATAGCCCAAGCTCCTACTACACACAGGCTAGGCTCTCGGCCGAACCCTCCTTCATGGGCCCCACTTCACATGGGTTTGCATCACACTAGCCACCCGCCTCACATGGGTGGGGCCCGCATCACACGAGCCACCTGCATCACATGGGTTGCCCACCCCGAGTGTGCCCCTGCATCACACATGCCACCCCACTCGAGCCCGGTGTGAAAATGCCCTTGCATTATATATGCTCGTCTATCCGTATAAATATATATGAGTGTAAATGTGGACGTGCACACATATATATGTGTGTGTGTGTGTGTGTGTGTGTGTGTGTGTGTGTGTGTGTTATACATGCTATGCGAATTGCACTACCTCTATTATATATAACACAGCATAATTAGTTTTTTGAGAAAGATAAAACTTTGCAATTTGCATTATCAAAGGACATGAAAATGGTTTTAAACCAAAAAAAAAAAAAAAAAAGGAAGAAGGGATATTTAAGTAATTTGCCAACCCCAATTAGTTGGTATTAGGGTTAGATGAAGATGATCGTGAGGAAATTTAGAATGAAACCAGCAATCCATAGTCTATTAGGCACTCCCAGCATTTTATAATGAGATAAGCTTTGATACTCAATTAGAGTGTGCTGGTTGATATACACAGGCACTAAGAAACTGGACATGTGGTGTGGAATGTACTCAAACAAAACTATAAAAATCATAGGCCCTGATTTATATACATAATTTCCTGACTGATTGATGGTTATTTAATGGGTGGTGAAGATGAAAGCGGTAATGGTCCAAAGTCAACATATGGATGCTAATTAATAAGAGGTTAGGATTGTCAAATGAATCTGGATTTGGATTATGATCTATCTAAAGTGAGTCCTCAACTTGGATGGTTTGATTGAGTTAAAATATGCCATGTATATAATTTCGTAGTGCCCAGGTATCAACCATCACTCTGCCATAGTATCAATCAATCCCACAATTTACAAATTACTACTGCTCCACCCCTCTTCCCCTGTGTCTTGAAAACTGCTTCCTCTCTCCCCACATGCATTATGCATGCCACATCCACTAGCAAGATATAATATCAAGGTAAAAATATCTAACTAGCAACCGATCTAAACTGACCTGAATTTGCTCAATCCAAATCCAACCCGATTTCAAATTGGGCTGGAGTATTCCAACCCTAACATCCTGATCCAACCTTACCAAAACTCAGGTTGTGCCAGTCGGGTTTGAGTTTACCCAAACCCAAGTTGCAGCCATATGTCTATGTACGTATGTGGAAGTGCACACATGTCTATGTGCGTATGTGGAAGTGTACACATACATATGTATGTACATGCTATATGAATTGAAAGATAAGGTATAATATCAACATAAAACATATTTAACTGGTGATATATCACTGCAATAACATATGATTTGATTGCGCTGAATTTCCTATTATTTTTTGAGAGATAACAGAAAATTTTATCAAGAAACAGCCCCAACAAGGGAGCGCAAAGAGAATTTCCTAGTAATCATATAAAATCATTGCAAAATTCGTTTCAAAAAAAAGAAAAAGGAACTATATTATAAACCATCATCATCTAGGCCTTATACCAACTAATTGGGGTCAGCTGGATATTTCTATTTTTGGAAATGGGTTTCTGTTGAAATTATATTATGTTTCGTCGATTGGACGAAACGAGATAATCAGTTGTCAGAGAATATACTATAAACCGCCAACGGATTATCTAAAAATAGAAATATCCCAGTCGACAGATCAGAATCTAACTTCGACGAAAACTCATTTCCAAGCGATTCACATCTAATCAATAATCCAGTGTTATCTACAAAACAGAAATCTCCCAATCAATGAAACATAATCTAATTTCAACGAAAACCAATTTCCAAGCAATTCACATCTAATCAATAATCCAGTGTTATCTGAAATAGAAATCTCCCAATCGACAAAACATAATATAATTTCGACAAAAACTCATCTTCAAACAATTCACATCTAATCAATAACCCAAACAGAACAAAACCCAAATCCCAGGAAAAAAAAAATCAAAATCGAACAGAACAGCAATAAATACAATAGTTGAACGTTTCAGAAAGAGAGTCAAACGCTTGTAAATCTAGAAACTCCAGTTTTCTGGGGTCATGGCAAGATTCTAAAGATAGATTTCTTTAACTGAGTGAGATCGAAATTGCAACTGAATTTCGGAGAGGAGAAAGGAGATTGGGAAGGGCAAAATGGGAAGAGAAGAAAATACCTGGAAGGGTATTTTGGGAAGGAGAGAAGAAGAGGACGTTGGCTTTCTCTTCAACACCAGAGTAGAGGCCACCCAATGATTTTTCAGACACGTTTAAATAAGATTTTTTGTGGAAGTACTGAAGCGATTCGCGCGAGGGAGAGATTGAAGAGGCGATTCGCGGCACACGTGCCAGAAGGACACACGAGCATGAGATCAGAACCATTCGGTAGGTAATTCAATATATTTAAATATCTTGAAACTAAAAATTACTTCATTGATATGATCAGGTGCTACTCACTTGTTTGGAAAAAAATGAACGATTGGGAAGCAAATGCCTTAGATTGAAGGCTGGATCCACTACAAAGCTTTGTAGGATGGGCTTAGCCTTCAAGGCGATGTGTGGGTCCCATATTGATGTTTGAATGAAATCCAATCTTTCCACACTGTGCATGACCTTACTTTCTTCTTGGATCCCAAAACTTAGACCAATCCAAAACTCAGGTGGACCACACAAGTAAAGTCATATCTAAAACTTTTAAAATACGTGGTGGGACCCACATGAGTTTTGGAATAGTCTATTGTTATGATGTGTCCATTAATTCTGATGGGATCATCTTATGAATGGATTAGATGGTATATACAAAATAAGGTGGTCCACACACACAATCTGAAAGTTATTTAATGGTGGCCATCCCTATAGAAACTGTTTCTTGTTATGTGGCCCACCTGAGTTTTTAATTGGCCTCAATTTTTTTATTCTAACAATAACATAAGAGGATTCACAAGATGGACGGACTGGATATCATGTGAAGATAATGTAGGGCCCCATGCATAGCGTTGTATAGTAAGCTTAACCTACGAAGCTTTGTGGTGGTTCCGGCTTCCTTTCAAGGCAAGTGCTAGATTCATGTGATTGTTAGGTTGTATTTTTAAAAATGGTGGTGAATCTTCCACCGAAGCACATGCATAGCTTTACAGAGATCTGGACCATCCAAATCGATGGCCTAAATTTTGGATGGAGTGGGACCCAGAAATTACATTGAATGGATGATGTTAACCATCCGATTTTGCCTTTGGAATTTGGAGAACTGACTATTTTTCTTCCCACCATTCCATTGATGGCCATCGATTGAAACATTAGGATTGCTTGATCAGTGTGATTTTCAAGATATGATCCATCCACTGTGTGTCCCACAATCTGGATGGTCAGGATTACCGACGAGGACTCATCACCCCCAGTTTTGTACAAGCGGGCCGCTGTTAGATCTGAACCGTTGATATCTATCATCATCGATTTATCCTTCCTCCCATCAAGTTAGAGTGGGTTTTGGGACGGTAGATTGGCAAAAGATCTGAATCTTTGATATCTATCATCATCGATTTAGCCTTTCTCCCATCAAGTTGCAGTCGGTTTTTGGACGGTAGATTAGCAGAAATTTTACAATTGGCCACCCCAAACAATAATGTTGGACTGCCAGCTGGTGTTTTGACAGTTTTGTGTAGCTGACAGGAGGATTGCGTACTGAGTAAAGTCTGTGGGGTCCACCGTGATTTTTGTGTCTTATCCACTCCGTCCATCCGTTGTATTAGCGGATTTTATGGCGTGTGACCAAAATTAAAGTATATCCAAAACTCAAGTAGACCACACCATAGGATAGAGTGGAAGTTGAATGCCTATCGTTGCAAACTACTTGAGGGTCACAGAAGTTTTGGATCAAGCTGATATTTGTTTTTTTCCTTCATCCATATCCGTGTGACCCTATGGACAGTTTGGATGACAAATAAACATCACTGTGGGCCATAGTAAGGTTTCAACGAGACATCATTAGCCCCTTTTTTTTTTCCTGTGGTGTGGTTCAATTGAGTGTTGGATATTATTCAATTTTGGGATAAGAGTCTAAAATGAGCTGATAAAACGGATGGACGGAGTGGATAAGAAACATACATCATGTTGGTCCCTACAAATCTTACTCAGTAGGCTAGAGCAAAGTGAGTGACTCAGTACCACCCAATCCGCGTCCAGCTGACGCACGGTTGCAAAAGCTTTCGTCTTGGATAAGATCGAATAATACTAGGTTTTCTGCAATACATCACCACGTATTATAATAAAATACATCCGGACTTTGGACTTTTGATCCTGCGTCATCTTTCAACGAAGAGGGATGCGTGTGGGAGAGAGAGAATGCAGTTGAGGACAAATTAAAGGGGTGATGCGCCATCATGATGTATGTGTTTTATCTCATCCCCGCCCTCCATTCATTTTTTCAGATAATTTTATGGCTTGATCCCAAAAAATATTACAGATATAAATTACATGTGGACACAGGGAAACAGTAGTGATTGGATATCCACCATTAAAAACCTCCTAAGGCCCAATGTAATGTTTATTTGACATCCAACCAGTTCAGAGGCCATACGGACCTGGATGAAGGAAAAATAAATAAATATCATCTTGATCCAAAACTTTTGTGGTCCGGAGAGGTTTTTAATGGTGGAAGTTCAATCAACACTATTTACCGTAATGTGGTCCACTTAAAATTTTAATATACTTTATTTTTGGGCACATACCATAAAATAATCTAGAAAAATGGATGGACACAACAACTGACCCAAACATACCACTGTAGTCTACTTAGTGGGGCCATTCTATCACAAAAAATAATAGGATCCACTCATGAGATGAGGAGGGCCCATTCTATCACCGAAAACAATAGGATCCACTCATGAAATGAGGAGGAATCACATGTACATTGCAATATTGCATATGTTGGAGTGCCGAGGTTCATAGGTGAGCCATGGTTTGGTGATCTAGACCATTAAGTTAATGGATTAAACGGGTTCACGAGTGAAACACTTACCTGACCCGTTATGTTAATGGGTTTTAACGGGTCAACCCGTTAGTGACCTAACACGATAAGTTTCGACCCGAACTTTGGTTTTTTCATGCGGATTAGCAGTTCGTGTGGAATTTTGGCGGGCCTAGTTTCAATGGCGGGTGTTTCTATCAAGCCAGCTATGCAGGTGAGACCCTGACAGTAGGGCCCACCTTGATGTATTCATCGTATATCTACACCATCCATTTGTTTTTCTAGCTTACTTTAAGATATGCTCCCAAAAGAGAAGCCGATACAAATTTCCGATAGACCACACCACAACAAATAGTGGTTATCTAACTCCCATCATAAAAACTTCCTACCATCCACCGTAATGTTTATTGAATATCGAACCTGTTGATAACGGATAAGGTCACACAGATATGGATGAAAGGAAAAATAAATATTAGTTTGATCTAAAACTTTCATGGCCCACAAAAGGTTTTCAATGGTAATTAGCCATTGTTTCTTGTGGTATGGTCCACCTGAAATTTGTATTTGCTGCATTTTTTAGAATATGGTCTACAATAAGTTAGAAAGGCAAATGAACATTGTGGATATACAATGAATACATCGAGGTGGACCCATGCAGTCAGGGGCAGAGCCAGGATTTTCATCGGGGGGCCATAAAATGATCTCTACAAATGGTTGGACCATGTGGATACAACACATACATCATGGTGGGGCCCATAAATCTTGGTGACGTCACGAGATCTCCCGTATAGATAATCCAGTTCGAGATTTTATGCGGAGGGACGCGATTACCTGCTAAAGCGGTTGGCAATCCTGCGTTGGGAAGTTGTGTGGGGCCCACCATGATGTTTTGCAATAAATCCACACCGTCCATCCGTTTTGCCTGCTTGATTTAGGATACGAGACCAAAAGTGAGGCAGTTCCAAAACTGACTGTCACGCCCCAAATTCGGTTCTCGACGTCCATTCGCTGTAACCCGAATTCAGAGGTGGCAGCCTCTGTAGTACCCCGATCTCGGATCCTAACCCCACACGCTAGGTTCCGATCCTGGGATACCACGAGGATGATTTTATGGTCTGAATTTTTTTTTTTTAAACATGAGCATCACCAAATGAGTACCATCAAAGACAAACACAATATTTTCACTAAATCATTTCGTTTATATACAGTACTGAAAAGTAAATACACAATGCGTAAATATAAAAACTGTGCACAATCCGGCACCTCCTGCTACTGCACTCCCAACTCCAACTCAACGTTACTGATACACTCTGGTATAACCTGCAGCGTAACAAACGCGCATAAGCTTCGAACGAAGCTTTGTGAGTGCGTGTGTGCGTGCGCAATGCGTATGACAAGCATGATAAATATCAGAGTAAGCAGTAAAGCATGAGAAGAAATTTAAACCAAAACTTAGCCTAATTAGGCTACACGATCATGTGATATGAATAACCAGCCTACCACGGCTATGCAAGCATGAAATACAGATAACTAGCCTGCCATGGCTATGCAAGCATGCAATACAGGTAACCAGCCTACCAAGGCTATATACTCATACTATGCAATGGCCTACATGGCCTAATGTCGCATGCAATGATCCAATGCATGTATGCAAATCACCACCTCTCAGTACAGTGGTCCAGATACAAACAGTCATATCGCAATCGCCCAAGCAATGCAGGACTCGGAACTGGTAGCTCGCCCAGGCTTACAGCCCCGCCCACATCACACCCGCCCATGTCAGGACCGTCCCACACCATACAGAACATCAGCCACATCACTGATACCAATACCATCTCTGAAACGGAACATCACCGGGGTCTCACAGACCTCACTACTCACCAGTAGAATGCTAAAGCCTATCT
This sequence comes from Liriodendron chinense, assembly GCA_003013855.2. Lineage (NCBI taxonomy): Eukaryota > Viridiplantae > Streptophyta > Magnoliopsida > Magnoliales > Magnoliaceae > Liriodendron > Liriodendron chinense. The sequence goes on from ML058368.1 coordinate 7,369,296, forward strand.
GGTGTAATAGCGGACCTACTCACAGCTGGTCAAACTCAACCCACTTTGCCAACACTCTTCCGGTAGGTTAGGTCAGACCTCCTTCCAAACTGACCACGTGCAGTGGAAAATACCGCCGTTTGGTATTCGGCATACTGATGTATGATTAAACCACCCGGTCCTTGAATGGAGCACCCACCTTGGTACCAACGGGTTCGGGGACTTTCACCCAGGGACATCTTTGGCATCCAGTTTAAAGATCACATATTTCCGGTGTTCTGCAAACCACGATAGAGCTGTGGTTGCAACGTAGTAACCATGCTATATGCGGCACAAGCAGACAGTGCGAAATGCAACCATGCATACAAACGTGGGACGACATGCTCGTGCAAGTCTCCAAAGAGCACCATAAAACTATAGGGTCTCAAATACAATGCCACCGTCAACTGGTAATGAACTGCACGACATTCGCGGCCGATATGGCCGGTTGATACAAGACAATCAGATGAGCCAAGCATTCATGATGCATGAGCCAAGCATACAGTATGAGTGCCAACAAGTAGTAAATCTACCACGATGGCAATAAATCAATCTAGTCCAACCTATTTAAGATATGATTAAGATGAGGGGACGCATATGAATGATCGAGTTATAATGCGGGATGTCGCTAGCCAGGGAATCTCGCACCAAGGGCTACAAGGTATGCTAAGTTATGCCTACCATACAGTGTAAGTCAGGATGATAGATTCCTGTCCTCGAATAGTCCCATACCTATTGGAGAGGTTTGCGATAGAGAGCACGTGAATTACATTTGCGCGACTACATCTCGAATGCTTTATGAATGCGTTTATGCCCTAGTGGTCCCCAACTAACAATGGTGATTCGGGATGCATACTCAATACACATGCATAGTGGTCGTCAAAGCATATACTATATAGATCGCATAAGAGTATTCGAAATAACACTACGTGTGGCAACAGACATACTAAAAATAGCATAAAAAGATAATTCACTTATAATACAAGCAAACATAAAGAGATAAGACTCTAAATGGATGGTATACAACAACACAGAGGGTCCAACAACTGAACGGTGTGGATTAACCTTCAATATTCAGATAACCCAAATGGAAAGGAAATGATTGGAAACACTACCGACACATCAAAGGTAGAACCTACTTGAGCGGCAAGAGTGGAATACTCAAAATCATGCCGAGACCCATAATCCTGTAGTACAGTTGAAATAACACAATAATGGTCCGTAAAAGGAATGTCATAGAACGGGTTGCAAGATAGACAGGTCATGACAGAGAATCATAAATGGTAGGAAAATCTGAGATAGATGATCAATACGATGAGGTCCAAAAAGAGACGACAGGTCTAACCTCATACTGCAAGATAGGCTCCATATAATGGATGGCCTAGATGACATACTAACGTTGAGGATGAGCCCCACACTCGTCCTAAAGGTAAACGGACGGTGTGGATGGGATATACATGATATGGTGGTCTTTAATAGTTGGGTACAAGGGTAGGAGGGGTGAGTCATATGAGTATACAACAAGCTGAGTTACCAAGATCAATCAACATGGTGAGTCAACAAGGTGAGTCAATAAGGCAGGTTGACAAGGCGGGTCAACATGGTGAGTTAACAAGGTGAATTGACAAGACGGTTCAACAGGGTGAGTTTAAGAAAGTAGCCCTATGACTTGGATCGAGCGAACTTTAGGGATTCCCATACATCCAGATCTATATGACCTTCAATAAGGGTTTACACAACTAATCATCAAGGTGGATCCACGGGATGGACAACGCGGTCATTCGAACACGTACACTAAGGTGGTCCTAAGGCCATCCTGTACATAACATGCTAGGGTCCATTCATTTGGATGGTTTGGATCAAGCACAAAATTAAGGCGGTCCTTATGGATGGCTGACATACATATCGCACCATGGTGGCCAATGACTGACATGGATAGAACACATGCATAACAAGGTGGACCCGTGGTTGGGGATAACCGCACAAAGGAGTGGGGAAACCACATACATCAATGGGCCCCAACAGTTTGGGATCAACCTGATATTTGTGCTTTACTGCTAATCAAGTGAGATGGCAACTAAACACCATGGTGGGGCCCGCACACCACACGTGTGGAACCCCACCCATGGTTGGGTGACTTATGAGCAGGAAGAATGGCAAATAAACATAACAGATGGGTCCTGTAAAGTTTCCAATGGTAGGCATTCAATCACCCTTATTTTCTACGTGTGGCCCACCCAAAACTGGGCCTACACCCCTGCCAAGAAGAACGACAAGGTATACCCAACATTCATCAAGGTGGGACCCAAAGTTGGGCTCCAACAGTTTTGAATCAAACTGATATTTTGTTTTCTCCTTCATCCATATACATGTGATCTTATGAACAAGTGGAATGACAAATAAACATCACTGTAGGGCTGGGAAGGTTTCAATGGTGGAATTCATTATTCCCACTGTTTCCCGTGACATGGTCCACTTGACATTTGGATATGCTTAACTTTTAGGCTCAGCCACTAAAATGAGCTGGAACAACATATGGACGCAATAGATAAGGCACATACATTCTAGGTGGGTCTCATGAGTGGGCCACCTGCTGGGCAGCCCAACCAGCCCAGCCAGCGCCCTCTTCTGTTGGATGACAAATAAACATCACTATAGTGGGGCCCACAGAAGCTTTCGATCAAGCTGATATTTTTGTTTTCCCTCTTCCACACGTGTGTGGAATTATGAACAGGTTGGATCTCAAATAAACATCATGGTGGGCCGTAGGAAGGTTTCAACGTTGGGGTCACTGTCCTCACTGTTTCCTCTCAAGTGGGGTCCACTTGAGATTTGGATCTGTCTCATTCTTCATATCATGCCCTAAAATGATCGCCCCAAATGGATGGACGGTTTGGATATAACAATTACAACACGGTGGGCCCATTGAAGTTGGTGATCACAGCAGTAGCGAGATAGAGAAAGCTACTTGACGTGAAATCCAGTGTCCGCTGGTTGCTGACGCTGGGAGCATTCTCCTTTCTTTTCTTTTCTTTTCTTTTCTTTTTTTACCATGGTTTAGATCGAGTGGGGCCCACATAAGGGTGATCCACTCCTACTATCAGGTTCCCCAGCTCGTGGGGGACCCTATGAGCCCAATATTGGATAGGTGAATTGGTCTACAAACATCAATGTGGGCCGAGGAGGTTTTGACAGTGGACATCATTTACCCCACTGTTTCATGTGATGCGGTCCGTTTAAGATTCGGATCTGTTTCAGATTTGGGCCTTGGCCCTAAAATGATATGGGAAAAACAGATAGACGGTGTAGATACAACAAAAACATCAAGGTGGGTCCCACGAGTGGGGACCCATTCCAGCCGTCCTATCCCAGATGCTGTGACGTCCAGCGTCTGGACGTTATTATTATTATTTTTTTTGTTTTCTTTTCTCATAGTTTATTTCAGGTGGGGCCCACTTAGGGAAGATCCAATCCATTCAACAGGTTTCCCAGCTCGTTGGGGACATAATAAGCCCAATATTGGGCAGGTGATTCCGTCTGCAAACATCACGGTGGGCCACGGAAGTTTCAATAGTGGTCATCGTTCTCTCCACTGTTTTCTATGGTGTGGTCCACTCGAGATCTGGATCTACTTCATTTTTGGTACCCAGCCTTAAAATGGGCTGGAGAAACAGATGGACGTCGTGGATCGAATACATGCATCAAGGTGGGTCCCACGAGTGGGGACCCATGGTCAACGCCAAAAGGACTTTGAGCCCAGGCGCTGCTGGACAGCAGCGTTCTCTGGACGCTGACTGTCCAGTGGCCCTCTTCTTCTTCTTCTTCTTCTTTTTTTTTTTTTTATAAATACTTTTTTTTTCTTTTGTGCCTTGACCAGTGGGGTCCACATGTGCAAGATCCACTCCATTCATCAGCTGGGCCATCTCATGGTGGGCCCAATTAGCTTTGGATCAAGATAATCCTTATATTTACCCTTCATCCATATCTTTGTGTTTTAAAGAATGGGGAAAAAAAGAAAATCAAGCATCATGGTGGGCCACTGGCCACACTAATCATGCCACAAAATGAGTCCCCAAGTGGGATCCACACCATCAAAAGGTGGGACCCACTTGAATCCTAGATTCTACACAAAACCTAATAGGAACATGGATGCACTCACAATGATGGTTGGATGGTCGGATGGGGTTGGATTGCCGATCGGACGGTCCGGATGATGATCGGGGTCCTCCAAGCTTGATCTTCACCTTTAATCTCTCTAACTCTCTCTTTCTCTTGCTCTCTCTCTCTCTCTCTCTCTCTCTCTCTCAAATCTTGGAATTGTAATGGACGAGTGGCGCTTGGGAAATGGGGGGGTTTCTTAGAAATGTAGTGATGATGGCTAGAATGGGAGGGGGGTACATAAGGTAATGATGATGATGATGGGAGAGGGCATGGGAGGTATGGGTTGTGTTGACTTTGGAGGTGAGAGAGTGATGGGGTGGGTATGATGATTGATTTGATTGATTTGACATATTCTTGGGATTTATGCAAGTGGGGCCCACGTCACACGCGCGTTGCGCTGCCCACCTCGAATTGCGCAAAAGTACGCATCTTTCACACCGGGTATCACAATGGGGCGTGCCGCGCGGCGTTGAAATCGCAGCGCCTACGCGGTCGCCGGGGTATAGGTCTTGGGTCGATGCGGTACTAAAATAGGGTCGCGATCAAGGCTCGCTAATCTGGTTCATCCAGGACGTACCGGTACCGAAAACTAAACGTACGGAGGGCAATTCAGGGTACGGGTCTTACACTGACACTAGTGGAAAAAGTGGGAAAAGAAATGCCCACTGTTGAAACCTTCCTAGAGTCCACCTTGATGTTTATATGCCATCGAAACCGTTTATAAGGTCATTTATACTGGACACCCACACCTTTGGGACAGTGGTAGACTGCGTGAAGATAACCTCGTCTCAACACTGAGGGTCAGTATTAAATCCCAACATGGGGTGGCTAACATTGCAGGGTGACTAACAGCGTTGGTGTGTGTACTAAGGGTGCGTTTGGTAAAACTTAATTTCTAGACTTATCACTAAAAAAATTTATTTTCAGTTATTTCAGTAATTCAGACTGTTTGGTAACTAAAAAAAATTTTAGTGCTTAATTAAAAAAATCACTTAAATCAAGTGGATTATTTTCAGCCAAGTCAACTTGACTTAAAACTTATAGCTGAATGCGGTAAGTGGTCTCTCTTTAAAATTTTAGATAAAAATTGACAAAAGTATCCCTATTAACATTTAAAAATGGCAACATTACCCTTCTTTGTTTACTTTCCCATCCATGACACCATCCCACACAAGTACTTGAAGTCACCAAATTCTATAAGCCCCAACATAATGTATGTATTACATCTACATAGTCCATCCATTTGGAGAGATCATTTTAAGGCATGAGCCAAAAAATGAGACAGGTCCAAACCTTAGGTGGACCACACCACTGAAAGCAGTGAGGACAATGATGCCTACCATTGAAACCTTCCTAGGACCCACCATGATGTTTATTTGCCATCAACCCTGTTCATAAGAACACAAAGACCTGGATTAAGGGAAAACACAAATATTAGTTTGATCTGAAACTTTTATGACCGCAATAAGTTTTCAATGATAGTTTTCAAACAAATTACCAAATAAAATTTTCAGTTCTTATAAGTACTTAAATTCAGCACTTTAAGTTCTCAATACTTAAATTAATTTTCAGGCTTAATTTTTCAGTTTACCAAACAACACCTAACAGTGGAATGTGTGAACTAACTGAGAGAAAAAAAAACATTAAAAAAATATCATTTATATTGGGATGAACCGAAGAAAAAAAAAAAACTTATTCTAATACTAAACTTCTATAGCTATACAAATGTTTCAATAGTGGTAGCTTAATTCCCACTATTTCCTCTTGTCTGGCCCACTTGAGTTTTGGATCCGCTTCATTTTTGGTCTCATTAGTAAAAATAGAAGGACGGGGTGGATTGATAAAAATCATCACGGTGGGCCCCATATAACTCCCATGCGCATAACTTCCTTGGAAACCCTTTCCTATGAAATCCTCTCCCACCACCGATAGCTAGAGCTGTACACGAGTAGAGCATGCTCGAAAAACTTGCTCGGGTCGGTTCAAAAATGCTCGATTCGGCTTGGATCGAAAGGGAGTTTGAGCCAAGTCGAGTCATTTTTTGGGTGCTCGAATGAGTTGGAGTGGAGCATTGAGCATGGCCCTGCTCAACTCGGCGCGACTTGAACATTGACTCGTACTCGACTCGACTCACTCGGATGACTCTGGAGTATAAATACCTAAAAAAAAAGACCCTAACTTTGATCCCCCCAACATTAACCCTCTCCCTCCCTCTCTCTGAGCTCGACGTTCGGCCACCCAACCAACCACATTCCCTCCCTCCTCTCTTTGAGCTTGACGTCCGGTCACCCAACCCACCACATTCCCTCGAGCTCTACGTTCAGCCACCCATCGACCACCCAACCCACCACATTCCCTCGAGCTCCACATTCAGCCACCCATCGCCCACCACATTCCCTAATCCCTCTCTCTCTTAGCTCGACATCCGGCCACCCCCATTACTTGTCCGGCTATCCGTCGCCCTGCATGATGTTGCCGCCTCGCCCACGGCCTGTCCGGGTGTCCGTCGCCCTGCACGGCGTTGCTGCCTCGCCAACTGCCTATTCGCTTGCCCTGTCATTCGCTGCCTGTCCGGTAATCCCCTTCCCCCCTCCATTTTTTTCTTGGATTTTCGGGCGACCAGCTAGGCGCTGTCCAGGGCCGGTCACTCGAACTCGGCTCGAAAGACTCAAACTTGAACTCGTACTCGCTCGATCTGCTGACCAAGTAGAGCTATGCTCGACTTGGTCGAGTAGAGTCGAGTAATGAGCAGGGGTAGGTGTGATCGAGTCAAGCATCGAGCAGGAGTAATACTCGACTCATGTACATCACTACCGATAACGAGAGATAGACGGTCCAGTTAGGGGCTTTACAGGGCCCACCGTGATCTATATATTTTATCCACGCCGTCCATCTATTATGATAGCCCATATTTTGGCTTGATCCAAAAAAGGAGGCAGATCGAAGGCTCAATTGGACCACACCACATGAACCAGTCGGGATTAAGGGGGGGGGGGGGGGGGGGGGGGGGGGGGGAGTTGCACTCGTTTCTATCCCTACTGTTTCCTGTCATGTGGCACACTTGAATTTTAGATCTACATCATTTTTGTGCCATGTCCTTACTTGAGCTACCAAAACCAACGGACGGAATAGAATCTACAGTGACATGGTGGTGGCCCCCACAACCTCTGCCTATAGGACTAGCATTGGGAGGGCCACTGGCTTGAATTGGCTTTTCAATTTCTTTCCATGCAAATCATCTCAAGAGACGAGGAACTAGAATCCTCTACAACACCTGTTTTAGTCACTCCACCCACCAAGTTCTATCTTTAACGCTAAGCTCTAGATAAAAATTAACTAGACTTATAACTCGAATGGACAATAAACCATGTGGATGCTAACCATAGGTTTGAGTGTGAGGCCACTATAGCGTATATCTTTCATCAAAATTGTTTATCAAGAGTTACTCACCTTGATAAAAGAGAATATATAGAAAAAAAAAAAAACAGGCGAGCCCTTCATTTCAAAATCACATGAAATAGACAACCAATTTATATGTACACTCACTTAAAGATGAACATGCATTTGTTCTGCGTCTTATAGAGGTTTCTAGAACCGTCCATTCTATGTGATTTATAAAAGAGGGATATATTTATGAGAGAATCCACTAGTCAAACGGTTGAGATTCATCTCACTACCTACCACGATGACATTCCAGATGATGATGGATATTGTTTCTAATCCATCACAATTGATCGACTTAACGTTTTGCCTACTTAGCGGGATTTTACTAAAATAGCCCCAAGGTTTGGCCATGACATGTGTTTGACACCCTATTCATTTTTTTTGGCCTCCTAATAACTTTTTAAATTTTATAGTAATAAAAATGCCCTTGCCTCTTTTTTTAAATTTCTGAGTTTTTTTAGAGAGAAGTTGACTGAAACTCTTCTTCTTCATTTGAAACTTCTTTAGTAGGACCCACCAACATTATCCTCAATTACATTCTTTGGTGTTCCATTTTTCGAAATTCTTCCGCTTCGAAGCTTTCTCCACGAGACCGACCATCACTCTCCAACATTTTATTTAGTTCTCTAATGTTCCATTCTTTGAAACCCTTCTTCTTTGGAGCCTCCTCCATAGGACTGATCGTAACTCTATAGCGTTCCATTATTCGACGAAAATTCTCCTACGTGCCTTTATCTGACGTTTTTTTCTCCAAAAAAAGATCGTTAGGGTCTTCTCCATTCCATTTGACCAAGGAATTTCTCGTATAAGATAGTGACTTGAAGAAAATTAATTTTGTTTATTCATGCATAGAGAATGTATATTTAAAATATAACATGATTGATCTTTTTTTATGCATATTATGTGATGCAGGTGATGTGAATGCATGTACCTTGGTGTAAAATATTCAATGATAGATGATGTTGTCAATATATGTATATTGTTGTAAAAGGTTTAATGAAACAACCACTCTATTTTCTTGACAAAGGGCAACTCATAACACATGACAACGGTAACCCGTAATACATGACAACAAGGACCCGTAGCACATGACAACAACGACCTGTAACACATGAAAATGACGACCTGTAGCACATGACAACAAAGATCGGTGAAACATAACAATAACGACCCATAACATATGACAATAGAGACCTATAATGCATAACACTGATGACTCGTAACATATAACAACGGAGATCCGTAATATTAAATAACATTGACCCATAGTGCATGACAACGGAGATCCATAACACATGACAACGGCAACCCATAATACATGACAATAGAGAATTCGACAATGGCAACCTCAACATATGACACCGGAGATCCGTTATTCATGACAACGACAACCCGTGACACTTAACAATGAGTCAATGGCCGCTTGTAACATTGAGAATGGCTACCTATAACACATAACAACGATGATCCGTTGTTCATGACAACGACGACCAGCATAAGACCTGCATAAAAATACTAACTTCATCAACTTGATGAACCTTTCCACCAAACTTAACCAACATTCATGGAATCTTATAAATATACAAAAAAATTGCATTCCTTCTTTTAGTCATATAATTATATACACCTCATAAAATTATACAAACATATACATCCCATAAGTTAGAAGAATCATACAAACTAATCATATTCCTATCTAATTAACTTTCTTCATTTTTATATATATATATATATATATATATAAAAAAAAACCCTCATTGTTGTAGGTTTAGAATTCATCTTCTTATCTCCTTAAATGCGATCGGGATATCCGGCTGAGTTCCCAATTCTTTTATATCCTTCACTTCTTCTTTAACCTTAATTTCATTGGGTTCATTGGGTTCATTGGAGAGCAAAACGCCAGATAATGGAATAGAGAAGACCATAATGATCATTTTTTTTTTAGAAAAGAAGATCGGATAATAGAACACGAGAAAATGATTTGCTTGATAATGGAACATTGGAGACTAGTGGTTGGTTTCATGAAGGAAGCTTTGAAGAATGGAATACCGGAGAATAGAAGAATGGAATACCGGAGAATAGTGTTGGGGAGTCTTCAAACGATGCACGAACTGGGTGCTCCGACCGGCCGGACGGCTTGACCCAGATGCAGTTGGAGAACCCCTGGATGTTTTTCATTGTGCCTAGACCGGTCGGCCGACCGGTCGTCAGTGGGCTCCGACCGGTCGGATGTGAGGCAGGGTCGGATGCAATTCTCCCTGGATTGATTTTGTGAAGGCCGACTGTGTGCGCGGATTCCTTGCGCAGTCCGCAGGACTGCGTAGGGTGTTTCTATTTTCGAATTTCTTCCTATTTAAGGTGTTGTAATCCGACCTAGAGAGGTATCCTAAGGTGTTCAAGGTTTCCTATTCGTACTAGGAAGAGGGGAGAGGTGTGTGTGAGAGAGAATTTGGGATTTTCTCTGTGTTTCCTTGCTTTGTGGGCTGTCTATCTTTGTAATCTCTGATATTCATAGTGGATCGCTTTGTGCTGTGGTTTTTTACCTGTTTTTGGGGTTTTTCCACATAAAATTCGGAGTCTCTTATGGTGTGCTTGTGTGTGATTGATTGCATCTTGTGTACTCATTTGATTGCGCATTGCTTCACGTGTTCGGCGTTCCGCTTCTGCTGCCGGCTTCAATCCCAACAAATAGAACATTGAATTTAATGACTGAAGAATGGTGGTAGATCTTATCAAGGGAGCTTTGAATGAAAAAGGGTTTTGATTGGTTTTCCTCTAAAAAAAATTAAAAATTCCAAATAAACAAGCAGGGGCTTTTTCGTCCCTACAAATTTTAAGAAGGTGTTAGAAGGCCAATAAAGAATATAAAGGGAATGGAAAAGAGGGGTTAAACACGAGCTCACCAAACTGGGGTTATTTTGAAATAAATACTATTGAAGGGACTCATATCAAAGAGTGACCCCTCTAGCACCAAGGTCGGTATTATGGGCCCCACTATTGTATGTGTTTTATACATTTGGTCCATCCATTTTGCCATCTCTTTTATGGAATTATCAAAAGAAAAAAAAGGAGGGAGATCCAAATATCAAGTGGACCACGTCACAAGAAACAGTGGTGATTGAACACCGACCATTGAAAACTTCCTATATTTGTGTTTTCCCTTCCTCGAGGCTTGTCTTACTTGGCAAATAAGCATTACAATGAGCCCAGTAAGCTTCTTAACAATGGCTGTCCGATCATCACCATTTTCTGTGCGGTCTACTTGAGAATTGGATATGCCTCGTTTTTTGGGCTCATGTCCTAAAATGAACTAGAAAAAGGATGGACGGCGTGGATAAAACACATACATCATTGTGGGCCCATAAGCTTTTCCAGCATGACCAGTAGAAGATTTCGGTACTGGTGGGTTCACTACCGAATCCCAATCCTTACTGGAGAGCAACAAAGCCACCATAGATGTGTCAAGCATATATACTCAAAATCTGAACCATTCAAAACATGGACTCCACTTTCAAACTCATTAGGGGTTAAGGCTGTCAATGGATTGGGCCAGGCCTACCGCAGGCCGGGCTTGGGATGGCATTTCAGGCCTGAGGCTCGGGTTCAGGCTTACAAAAGGAGCCCGATTGAAATGGGGCCAAGCTTGGACTCTACAATTCAAACCAGCCTACTGGGGCTTCACAGGTAATTTAATTTTTTAACCTATTCATTTCCCCGTCGGTTTTTACTTCCCTTTGTCACAACAGCCCATTCTCTCCCTCTCCCTGTCTTTCTCTCATCTCCATCCCTTTCCGCCATTTGATTTTCGGATTACTACTCTAAATTGAGAAACAATAGATCTCTTTCTTTTACATAGAACAAAACATCTTCATTTCACATTTTTATTTTATTTTTATAAAATCTTTTGAGAGTAAAAAATCCTAAATCTCAAATAACTTCTCCGCCATGAATTCACCATGAGCCAAATGTAAGCTTAAGCTATTTTTATTTTGCTTAGTGGAACTATTTTTTATTGGTTTCAAGCCATGTATCATTGAAAGCTTTATTTTTGGGCCTGCCATATTATCTTTAAGCCATTTTTCTGCAACATCTATTTCAGGCAGCCTGTAAAAAACCATACGAATGTGGAGGTGAATGTGAACCATTAAAAGAAAAGTTTCGATGGTTTACATTTATTTAAAAAAATTAGAATAAAACCATCTTAAAGATTTTGGATGGGGCCCGATAGGCCAATGATCTGGATAACTGAAACATGGACCTACTTGTATAAGTTGAGCCTTAAGGCCCTTGCTTTGGACCCAATAACTAAGCGGTCCGGCAACTAAAAGGATCCATCAAAAACCCATTTTCGTGCTCGGGCCGGGCCCCGTATGAACAGTCCAGGCCAGGCTCGGGCAAGATAATTTTGAACCGTCATGGGCCAGGGCCAGGTGTGGGCTTAGATTAAAAACACTGGGCTAGACTTGGACAGAGCCTGGCCGGACCTAACCCAGCCCGTTGACACCCCCTTAGAGATGCGTTTTCATTCTTGGTACTTCTTTGCCACGGGCTTACTAGAATACATCCGGAAGTGTCACAATCGGATTATAGCCGTTTGATCTGGGGCCATCTTGCGATCCAAACCGTTTACAAGATGTGCCTCTCTTACATAGTGAAACAACTTAATACGTACATGAAATCCACTCTGTCCATCAAGTGCATCGCTCATTGTTTAACCTTGATTAAAAAAATCATGTTCATTGAATACTCAGGTGGACCACTTCATAAAATTCAATTGGTATGGCCCATTGACATACTGTGACTTTTGGGTTTCTCACGAGGCACACTTCAATAGATTAGATGGCATATAGACACTGTCCCTACAAAGAACTAATGGTGGGAGTTACATCTCAACTGTTTCCCATGTTGTGGCCCACCTAAGTCTTGAATTATTGTGATTTTCGGGTTCAATGGTTTAAACGAGGCAACGTATCTGATGGACGGACTGGATTTCACAAAAGTTCATCCACGTGGCTCTCAGTGCGCGAGGAACGCTAACGCGGCTTTCCAATGTCCTGTCCCATTTAATAGCTCCGAGTATTTCAAGGGCGCGACTTAGGTGAGACCCCGGAACCAGCGAAGTGGGTGGGACCCTGACGTGGCGTATTAGGATTGGTTCACTTGGGCGGGCGCGTGTGAGAGAGCCACACGTGAGGGACGGTATCAATTAACGGCCGTTACCTGGCTCTGCCCCTCCCTCTTATTTCTCTCTCCGCTCGTTGGCCGCCTCTTCCTCTCGCTCTCCACGTACCTCTCGTAAGAGTGGAGAGATCCTGTCCGGACGCGGATTAGCTACTGACAGGTTGAGTAGCGATCTAGCTACTGAGGGAAGTCACCAACTTCTGTGGGCCCCACCATGATGTATATGTTGTATCCACACCATCCATACATTTTGAGAGTTTATTTTAGGACATGAGATAAAGAATTAGTCAGATCCAACACTCAAGTGGACCCCACCAAAGAAAACAGTGGGGCTTGATCTCCTACCATTAAAATCTTCTTGGGGACACAGAAGTTTTCGATCAAGCTGATATTTATGTTTTCCCTTCTTCAATGTCTGTGTGAACTTTTGAACAGGTTGGATCTCAAATAAACATCATGGTGGGCCCTAGGAAGGTTTCAACCGTCGTGTACTGTCCCCACAGTTTTCTTTAGTGGGGTCCACTTGAGCTTTGGATCTGTCTCATTCTTTAGCTCATGCCCTAAAATGATCTCTCCAAATGAATGGACGGTGTGGATACAACACATACATCATGGTGGGCCCCACAGTAGTTGGTGACGTCACTTCAGTAGCCGGATAGCTACTCAACTCAACCTGTCAGTAGCTAATCCGCGTCCATCTTGTCCTCTCTCTCTCTCCAATAATGGCAGCGGGAGCACCCCAACCCAGTTTTTTTTTTTTTTTTTTTTTTTTTTTTTTTTTTTTTTTTTTTCAGATTAACTGGGCCCACTGTAAATGCATGTGGTTTATCTACACCGTCCATCTGTTTTTCCAGCTCATATAAGGAGTTGAAACCAAAATTCAAGCATATCGAAATTTCAGGTGGACCATATCACAGGAAACAGTGGGTATAATGATTCCCACCGTTGAAACCTTTCGAGGGCCCGTAGTGATGTTTCTTTGTCATCCAATCTGTTCGCAAGATCATGGAAACATTGATGATGGCAAAAAACAAATATCAGCTGGATCCAAAACTTCCGTGGCCCTTAAGAATTTTTCAATGGTACACATTCAATTCACACTTTTTCCTGTGGTGTGGTCCGTTTAAGAAATTTAAATGCTTCATTTTTTGTCTCAAGCCATAAAATTATCTGTTAAAGGGGATGAACAGATTAGATAAAATAGTTAAATCACGGTGGACCACATCTAGTTTAATGCAAGGGTATTGAGTACGTACACAATCCGCTTCCTTTGCGAGGGAGAGGAAGAGACGCATGGAGAGAGAAAACGGAGAAAACGGCCGTTAACGATGCCGTCTCTCACGTGTAAATGCCTAGCATATATGCCGCTTTGTGGACCAATGCGGCTCCGCCACGTCAGGATCCCACCGACTTCGCTGGTTCCAGGGTCTCACCTAAGTCGCGCCCGTATTTCAACGGTTAGGATTAAAGTAAATCGATGCCACGTGTACAGTGAGGATGCGCATGCGTAGTCTGTCCGCGTATCTAAAAACCTTCATCTTTACCAATACAGCATTTAACAGTCGTTTCATTGCCGAGGAAGAAAAAAGCCTTTAAAAGTTGCAAATACGTGCGTCGCAAGGCAGTTTTCCAGAGGAGGGCTCTCTCTCTCTCTCTCTCTCTCTCTCTGTGTGTGTGTGTCTCATATGATCTCTTTCCGTCAATACCCTGCTACTTCTCACCGTTCATTGAAACCCTTGTTTTCCCGCCAAAACCTCATTCAGCTTTCTGCATTCCGGAAGATGTCGGGTGAGAGAAAACGAGGTGGGTCTTTGAATTCCAGAGGGAGACGCCCTCCTTCCTTCCGTTATTCTCAGCGTTCTTCTCCATCTGTGAGTTTTTCAATCTTCTCTTGTTTTTGGGTTTTTCTTATTTTATCTAATTGTGCCTTTTTTTTTAAAAAAAAAAAACTTTTTTCCGTTCTGGAAGATCATTTAATTTAGATTTTAGAGCATTTTTTTTTTCCCATAGTGCGACTTGAATTTTGGGTGGTGGATGGAATTGGTGGTTTTGTGAAATGGGTTTTTTGAATTTTGGAATTTGAGTGGGTTTTGTGCAATTTAGAGAGATTTCATTTGGTGGGTTAGTGGATTTTTATGGATGATTAGTTCTTTTTTTTTTTTGGGTGAATTTATGTGAATATGGTGATTGTTAGAGATGCTGGAAATGTTGGTTTTTTTTTCTCTCTTTCTATATATTGAGGATTAATTCTGTGTGAGATTATGCGAATTCGGGTCTTTTTTGGAAGGTATAAATTTGCAAAGTTTTGGAGAATTCAGGATTTCTTTCAGGATATATCCAATCTGAAGGTTGTTGCAGCGGAAGGTGGGCCTTCAGGATCCGACGGCCTACAACGATCGGGACCAATCATAGAGCTCGGATCAACGGTGCAAACACCTTCAGTCCGTCAATTTGCTACTAGAGTAGATAGAAACTATTCACCACTCTTGATCCTAGGGTTAGGATGGTACCCAGAATAAGATCAACGGCTCTGATCGCCTTTGATGATAGAGATGTACACACGAAAATACCAGATGTTTTTCAGGCTTGTAGTACTCTTTGATTGCGTTTTCTTCTCATATCAAAACCAGAGAAAAAATTTCTTTAATATAGAAAAATAAGGAGATATTATCTCTTATCCCAAAACAAATTCTATCCTAATTCAAATTAGGATATCTCTATCCCATTTGAATTAGGATAACCCACCCACAAGTGATTGCTCACAAGTGGGCCCCACATGGTCCACGTCCAACATCTCCCACTCAAGCATTTAGTGGGATGGGTCATATAAGTGTGTCCACCTCACATCAAGAATAATAAGAACCAAAGACCGTAAACTAAAGGAATCAGAGGCGTGGGACCAGTTGACATACCATTGCCTTCTCATAGGTGTCTTGAGTACTAAGCGACCATCTCACTAACACTCAATAACCAAAGCTCTGCACTGCCTGTCCTAGTCCTCATGACTACACCGGATAGAGTTGACTCCCGATTTGGAGTACTCGGCCAACATATTCACTTATCTAACTTATCGAGTTGACACAAAAATTTTGTAAACAAAGCTTTCTTTCTTTCAAAAATAGTATAATAATAATACATATAAAAAAAGTTGTTCGCAAAACAACATCTAAGAAAAGACTAAACTCGATATTCCGTGGAATAAGTCTTCAAGTGCGTATTAATAGTCCTAGTAACTTGGTTTAGCTGTCACGGGATCTTCCCCATGCAGATATGCATTTCAGAATCGATCAAGCTGCTTTCCTAGCATAATCGAGTCAGACCAATCATAGGGCCTATCGTCATTGTACACTAAAGTAGCAACACCCAATCTCATCTTCATTTACATAAGAGGAGGGTAGCTAAGGACACAGAGTCACCTACGGGACTGGCTACTCGCACGTCGCAATGATTAGATCGAATCAAAGCAATCTGTAGGTAATAGTCCCTGCACGTGGCTGCACTCACGCCGTAAAGTAGACTGTTTTAGGCATAAATTGAGTCTACAATACATAGGTTGTCTCATGAGGCATAACATCATTTATGACCTCACAACCTGGCTAAAATTAGGCCATAACATTCATCGCACACCTAGCGATTATGTTATTCGACTTAAAAAAAAATCTTGTCTTCAACCCATAAGGCTAAAGGCGGATACAACTCACCTGTACCCTCATTCTCTATAAAAGAGAGCGGTTCATACCTCAATTTATGAACGTCATCCCAACTGTACTTTACTTGTACATTCAGGGTTGGTCAATCCGTGCGAGTGGACGACCGGCCTGCAGATTAAAATAGTAAAATCCTACTTGATTCCAAAAAAATGCTGATGATAAATTACCTAGATTCTAATGATGCTCAAATAGAAAAGAGTTCCTTTATTAATGAAAAATAAAAGGTACATGATATATCGATATCAATCATGCTCTCCTAAACCCCATCTGTTTAACGTGAACCTGATATAGATCTCAAAATAGGCTTCAGCATGGGATCGGCTAACATTTCCTTGGTAGGAATATAGCTAAGAACAACCCTTTTATCTTTCACTTGATCGCGAACGTAGTGATATTTGATCTCTATGTGCTTTGACTTTTGGTGGTGTTTGGGATCTTTTACCAAATCAATGGCTAAAGTGTTGTCTATCCTTAATAATACAGGCTCATGCATGCATGCCTGGGACAACACTCAGACATTGTAAGAATCTGTGGATCCAAACACACTCCTGAACTGCAGCACAACATGCAATATACTCAGCCTCCATAGACGAGAGAGCTGTGGATGACTGTTTCTTACTTGACCAGGAGATGGATCCACCTCCAAGTAAGAATACAAAACCTGAAGTAGACTTTCCCTCATCGATGTCATTTCCCCAGGTAGCATCAGTGAATACCTTGAGCTCGAGACTCGCTCCTCCATAACACAGCATGATATCTTTGGTTCCTCTCAAATAAGGAAATATTCTCTTGACGGCTTGCCAATGGGATTGTCCAGGATTACTTTGGTAGCGGCTTACCACACTAACAGCATAACAAATATCTGGTCTGGTGCATAGCATAGCATACATCAAATTACCAATCGCACTTGCATGAGGAACTGAGGACATAGCTGATTTCTCAGCTTCAGTTTGGGGATATGATGTCCTATCTAGCTTGGTACCTTTATCCATAGGAGTTTCAACTGCTCTTGAATTTTCTATCCTAAATCGTTCCAGAATCCTAACTATATAGGTTTACCCTAAGGATAAAATTGGCGTCTCCAAGATCTTTCATCTCAAAGTTCGAGAAGAGCCAATCCTTTGTCTTGATCAAAAGATTCAAGTCATTACCAGCTAATCGTATGTCGTCTACATATAAAGATAGTATCGGAAATGATCCTCCAGACCGTTTCATATATACACAATGGTCCTCTTGACTCATTATGAATCCAAAACTAGTGATAGCCTAGTGGAACTTCATGTACCACTGTCTTGAGGATTGCTTCAGCCCATATATGGATTTCAACAACTTACAGATCTTTTCAGGGTGTCGTTTATCCACATATCCCGCGGGTTGTTGCATGTAGATTTTCTCATCCAAATCACCGTTTAAAAAAACGGTCTTTACATCCATCTGATACAGCTCTAAGTCCAAACTCATGACAATGGACAAGATCATGCGGATTAAGGAGAATTTTGCAATAGGTGAAAAAATTTCCTCACAATCTACACCTTTTTTAGTAAAACCTTTAGCAACAAGATGTGCTTTATACTTGTTCACTGTACCATCTGCCTTTCTTTTAATTTTAAGTACCCACTTATTTCCAATCGCTTTATGACCGGAAGGTAGATCAACAAGTTCCCAAACTTTATTTTTCTCCATAGAGGAGATCTCTTCATCCATGGCAATTACTCATTCAGCCGAATCCGGAGATGATAATGCTTCTCGGTAAGAACCAGGTTCATCATCATCGATTGCGACACATGAGTAGCATTCTCCTTCGATATCGAAATATCTACGGGGAAACCTACCTCTCTCGCTGCGACGTACCTCAGGAACCTACTGAGATGTACTCCCACTGTCCTGATGGACCATAGGAACATCCCTATTATGAGAGTCTAAGCTCCCACTCTCTTGAGATATTTCCGGCATCTCATAAAGTTCAATATGAACCGTTTGTCTCTTTTGACTGGGGTATTTGTCTTCGACGAAGGTCACATTCCGAGATTCAATTTCAATCCATCCTCCACGGTTCTCATACACTAGAACGTAACCCTTTGAGTGAGTAGGATACCTTATAAACACACACTCAACAGTTTTATTATCTAGTTTACCTCTGTAAGGTGTCGGTAACAGAACATAGCCCAAAGATCCCCACAGGCACAGGTCAGTTAGAGAAGGAGTCTTCCCAGTCCACATCTCATATGGGGTCTTGGGAACGGATTTAGACGGGACATTATTAAGGATGTAAACGGCTGTGACCAACGCGTCTCCCCAGAAAGTGGTAGAGAGATTGGTGTGAGCCATCATCGATCTTACCATGTCCAACAGTGTCCTGTTCCTTCTCTCTGCAAGTCCATTTTGCTGTGGAATATAAGCCATAGTATACTGTCAGATGATGCCTTCGTTCTGACAATACTATTTGAACGTTTTTTAAGTATACTCGCTACCTCTATAAGATCTGAGAACTTTAATCTTTTTCTCCAGCTAAGTTTCAACTTCAGCCTTAAACTTAAGAAAGCAATCAAAGGCCTCAGATTTGTATGAGATGAGATACGCACATCCATAACGTGAGTAATCATCAATGAATGTGATGAAATAACGGCATCCATTCTGAGCGCACACATTTAAGGGTCCACAGATATCTGTGTGAATAATGTCTAATAGACCCTCCGACCTTTTTGCCTTAGGGAATGGTTTCTTAATAGTTTTTTTCGGATACATAGTGTTCACATAATGGCAAGTCCACTTTGAATAGAGAACCTAATAGGCCGGAACGAGCCAACCTAATTATGCGGTCCTTTCCAATGTCACCTAACCTCGCGTGCCATTTAATAGATTCGGATACTACACATTCATTCGACATAGCAGATAAAGCAAAAGCATCATCACATTCTACATCTAAAATAAATAAATCTGAAATAATATTGCCCCATGCATAGATGAGGTTATTTAATTTGATAGATACCCTTAATCCGAAAAATCTAATATCAAAACCATCAACTAATAGTTTAGAAATAAAAATCAAATTCCGGCGCATGCCCGGTGCATTAAGAGTGTCACAGATGACTAAAGTCTGCCCAACGCCCGTACAGAGACGATAGACACCGACTCCTATCACGTTCTCAGTGTCATCGTTCCCCATGTACACCTTGTAGCTTTCCACTGCCACAGGCCAATATTCCATGAGTCCTCGACGATCTCGCGTTTCGTGCTTTGTTGTGTCTGAATCCAAAATTCATTCGCTATATAAAATATTAACAGAAAGGACTTCAGAACAAACGCCTACAAACAAAGTACTAGGTGACGAAGGAATTACCGTCTTTTTGTCAGAACACTGACGGGCATAATGACCGGGTTTTCCGTAGACGAAACAGACTTGATTAGTCTTCTTCCTTTCTTCTTCCCTTTCCTCTTCTTGGGATTGAAAGGAGGAACTGTGGTTTTCTGTTCAAGATTATCAGTTTTCGCCTTCTTGCGACCTTTGGACCGTTTCTTATTAACTTTTCGCTTGGAAGTTTCCACTTGGAAGTTTCCGCCATGAAGGCCTTAGCCTCGCCTGATTGAATGGTGTTCAACTCCATGTCTCGCACTAGGTAGCTACATAAATCTCTGAATGTGATGATTGAATCATTCAGATTCAGGATCTTTTTAATTAGAGCCCACGACGCAGGCAAGGAACGATGCATCGCTATTATTTTTTTATTTTCAGTTAGCTTGCAACCAACATTCCTTAGGTCACCAATCATCTGCTCCATCTTTCGGATATGATCCCTTATGAGGCATCTGATCGGCATTCTATACTCTTGGAACTCTAGTTCCATTGCCCGGACGCGTGCATCTGACTTTTGCGCGTACGCTTGAGTCAGTGCATCCCAAATGCCTTTGGCGGTCTCATGCACCTTATAAGTGGTAATCAATTCCCTATGCATGGTGTTAATAATAACGTTACAAGCTGTTCTATTTTGCTTGAGCCACTGTTGTAGCTCCTTATCGCAGCCCTATGTTCTGCTATGCTCCTATCTTCAGCTAAGATGGGTTCCTCCTTGATCACATCTAAGGTGTGAGAAACATCATCCTCATCAAAGAGGGACCTTATTAATCTGGACCAATTCTCGTAATTATGGCCGTCAAATTTCTGGCCCTTCAACTGATCAGCTATTAGTGCTTTCGCTGCCATAATTTGATTATAAAAAATCACTACTTAGTTTTTTTTTTCTATTTATAGCATCGGTCATTAACATTTCTACATGTTACAACAAATGTTAAGATGCAAGAGTAACTGACCATCTCAAGTAAGATCTAAAAGTCCACATACCCGATTGGGTGTTGTAAAACAATCAAGTTCTCAATTTGGGATAGACAGATTGCTTTTGCAACCGTCCACTTGCATAACATGAAAGGAACCTTCTAATCACATAATGATGGTTCCTAGTAATATTTGAGTAGAGAAATAAATCCTCCACTCAGGTTATGCCACACCTATAGATCTTATGATATGACACGGAAAATAAATTCATACTTATGTATCTCAAACAAAGGTTAAAATGTATAAAAAAAATAATTATGATCCACATGTAAGATATATTAATCTGAATTTAAATATGGAATAATTTTTGGATGGTTATCAAAGACCTAAACCATTTAGATTGTGTGACACGCTGTTATTTGCTTACACGCAAAAATTCAGCTCAGTCGGAGTTCTCTCAGTGGGCCACAATGATCAAAACAGTTTCTAAAAAAATGAGCAACTATACATAATTTAAATCTGATCTGTAAGAACTCATATTTACAGAAAAGATTTTTCAGATCTGACCCGTTCAGATTGTGTGGCTCGCTGTTGTTTGCTAACAGTTCAAGTTTCAGCTCAGTCTGAAATTCCAATGAGCCGCAATGAAGGCAGGCTGGGCCTGGACTAGTAGGCTGGGTCCAGAATGCCATCCCATATAAACAGAAAGTCAGGCCCCTACAGCGTACTTGAGTTGGTGGGCCGAGCCCAAGAGTCCAATGGTCAAGCCCACAAAACCAGCCGAAAAAAAAATAAAATTAGACAGTTAGGATTTTCCAATTAAAGCAGTTAAGCTAAGGATTTGTCCATGAAAAGTGGGCCCATCTAGATTGAGTCGGACTACCTCTTGTTAAAAAATATATTTTTCATTCTTAAATTGGATATGGACATATCATAATAGCAGTACAAGCTGCTGCTAGCAGCATGTTGGATGTTACCACTGTCCAGTCTTGGGAATGGACAGACAACCAGCCTTGAGGCTGTCCAAATGTGGGTCCCACCAAGACATATATGGTATATCCACACCGTCCATATGGAGAGTTGGTGGGTGGTCCACCATCACATGAAATTTCATCGAAAACGGAGCTATAGATGGACCACACCATGGAATCGAAGAAAGGCCGTTTGGCATGGTACTAAGCACTTTGGGCTGCTGGACGAATGGGTGGACGGACAGCCTACTTGCTGTCCAGTCGTGGGCCCCATATGGATGTATTTGATACATCCATCCCGTCCATTTGATACTATGTCGAGTAGTCTATCAAAAGATCGAATTTTGGCTCGATCCGACCGTTGAATTGATCACACCAACGATTTTATCTCAAGGTGTCCAGCTGCAATACTAGAATTCTGTGCTGGCAGAAAAAAATGTTCTCAAAACATTTAATTAATTTCTTTCATCGTAAAAAATCGGAGATTGGTGAAGGTACCTACCTCTCTGATGAATTCACATGGTCGAATAGAGGAATTTTGAATTCCAGAATATTAAAAAGAAAGACCAAAGGACCAAATCACAAACGGAGGTCCGTCATAATAATGCTCTGATACCATTGGAGGTTGTTGCAGCGGACGGTGGGCCTTCAGGATCCGACGGCCTACAACGATCGGGACCAATCATAGAGCTCGGATCAACGGTGCAAACGCCTTCAGTCCGTCAATTTGCTACTAGAGTAGATAGAAACTATTCACCACTCTTGATCCTAGGGTTAGGATGGTACCCAGAATAAGATCAACGGCTCTGATCGCCTTTGATGATAGAGATGTACACACGAAAATCACCAGATGTTTTTCAGGCTTGTAGTACTCGTTGGTTGCATTTTCTTCTCACATCAAAACCAGAGAAAAAATCTCTTTAATATAGAAAAATAAGGAGATATTATCTCTTATCCCAAAACAATTCTATCCCAATTCAAATTAGGATTTCTCTATCCCATTTGAATTAGGATAACCCACCCACAAGTGATTACTCACAAGTGGGCCCCACATGGTCCACGTCTAACAAAATCTTGATATTTTTAAGTTCTTGATTTCTTCAGATACATGCACTTTATGGTTGAGTTATAATTTCATTGTCATGCATGTAGTGTATGTGAGCCATGGAAATATGGGCCACACCATGAAGATCAATTGGCCTTAAAAATCAGGCTGCGCTGGTCTCTTTTCTGAGTGCGCTACAGAGTTGAAATTGATAGACAGATTATTCACTGACTCACTGTGCTGGTGGGACTCACTTAAATGAGTGATTTTCATGGCAGGCAATGTTCATGTCATGGTCTGCCTCTTAATGACTCAGATGCCCCACAAGGAAGTTTTTGAAAGCCTAGAGTGAGGAGGGAAATTAGCTTTGTTTTTTGGAAGATGAAACAATTCCAACTACTAGGGTCTTAGAACCCGCTTATGTCCTTTCTTACTCTTGCCTTGTTGGTTGCTGGGGAGTTCACTTCTTGGTTTTTATGCTTCCTATGGAATGTTAAAATTCGCTTCGGCCATGTTTAGTAGATTGCTAAAAATGAGTTTGTATCATTTTAGTTAACAAGAACTGATTTCGTGCCTTTGGAGGCACAATTTTTCATGCCTCCACATCTTACCACTATAGACTTCGAAAGGCGGGTAGAATTTCAGCTGTCAAATGGATCTGAGTTCAGCTGTTGCCAAGCCATTCAAAGGCACGAAAAGTCAAAACTAACAAAGAAATGAAAATGAAAAAAAACAAAAAACCTTACGAGAGGTGCATCCCTACCCTCTGAAAAAATGGAAATGCATGTGTGACTACACGTGGTCATGCGGGAGCATTACTATTCGCTGATGGGGTTGGATGACTTCATGCGGGTGAGTTCCACCCTGTCCATCAAGTGCGCCACCCCATCTTAGGCCTTCATCCCAAATGCCATACTGATCCAAAACTTGGGTGGGCCTCACCGCATGAGACTGTGTAAAATCTACCTAAAGCCTCTAAATTCACATGGTATGGTCCATCTGAGTTTCAGAGTAGCATGATTTTTGGAGAATGCTTTCATCTTCTCGAGAAGAGTAATATGAATGGATTGGATGGTATATACAAACCATGGTGGGCCTGATACACAACTAATGGTGAGCATCCCATCCTAACTCTTACTTATGGTGTGGCCTATTTGAGTTTTGGATTGACCCATTTTGGGTTTCCGAGGTGAACATGAGACAACACACCTGATGGATGGCATGAATCTCTCCCCTATGTGGTGCTTGGTTACCCTCAGGCACGTCCCATATAATACACATAGTAAGGATAGCATGGATCCTATAGAAAATGCCACAATTAATTAGCTAGTTTGTATGTTAGTTTTCTGATGGTCCATTTTCAATCATTAAAGTTCTCCAACTGGTGGCATGGATGATCGGACTACTCTAATTTTCTGGTGTATAGCCCGTCGATCGATGAGCAGTCTAGATTCTATACACTTGCATTATATGAACAGAGATAAATTAGTTAATATTGGTGCCAAGAGAAAAGTGTCAAACTCTAGAACTTTACTGCACAGAGGTCGGGCTCTTCCTTGTAATGTAGACCGTAGGTCATTTGGTGCTTCCTAATGCTTGTCTGCTATGTCTAGGGGCAGAGGAGTCAATGGATCATCTCTTCATCAATTTCTCCTTCTCGAGGATTGTTTGGTTTGGCATCCTAAGTTCCGCGGACATTTCATGGGTGATGCCTAGTTCAATTGACTGTCTGTTTAGGTCCTAGCATGGTGGAGGGGCTTCTTTTGGGGTTCGTAGGTGGAGACAAGTGTTGCTAGCAAGTCTTTGGTCGAACTGGTGGGAAAGGAATAATTGTGCCTTCTGGAATCTTAATATCTCAACATTGAAGCTCGGGCCTTAATGATGAATAGCCCACATCCAACGTAGGCCCCGCATAATGGATGGCCCACTTCAAAGTTGGGCTCCACATGATGGACGATCCACAATAAAGTTGGGCCCTGCATGATGGATGGTCCATTAAAGGTGGGCTTTGCATGATGGATGGCCCACATTCAATGTACGACATGATGGACAACCTATATACAAGGTGGGCCTTGCATGATGGGTAGTCCACATCGAAGGCGGGCCTCGCAGGGTGGACAATCTATTTTGAAGGTAGGCCGCACATGATGGACGGTTCACATTGAAGATAGGGACAAGGTAGGCCTAACATAATGAACATTCGACATCAAAGGTTGGTCCCACATGATGGATGGTGGATATTAAGGAAAATTACAATAATGGATTCTATCCTGCCCCTCAAGCTAGAGCATGGATATCTCAGGCTAATATCTATGAAGTTTCTTTATCAAAAGGCTTAATGATCACATATACCAGTTGGTCTTTAGTCTGCGCATCTAATGTAAATATTTGCTTGGAAGCAGTTTTTTTTTTTGTTGATAAAATGCCCCCATGAATATAAATATTTGCATTCATCTTTTGGCAAGCTCTACACCCTACCACCCTTAAGGAGGTGAAAATTAAAGGTTACTATGAATTGTGGGCAATCAAACCATTTGGTTGCCTGTTTTGAGTAGGAATTTGTTCAAGGAGGAGGTCAACTGATTTCCTTAAAATGGGCTTGTTCTCATCCTTTGTGATCCAACAATCTAGCGAGGACAAATTCATGTGGTATTGGGGACCCGTATCGGAATTTCTTATTTTCTTCCCCTTTTTTGCTTAATAAATTTGAGTTTCACTGATCTTTAAAAAAATCACTTAAAAGGAAAAAAAGTGTCAAAAGGTTATTAACACCCAAGTTACCATTTTCATGTAGAAGTTATAAGTATTTTTTTATTTTTTTATTTTTTTATTTTTTATGTAAATTCAATGCTTTGATCCTGCCACTACAATTCCCAAGAAATATTTCAAATCTCCAAAGCCGATTGATGTCAAATTTTCAAGCAAGATGATCCATTAGTTCTTTAAGAGCACCTATATCATTTCTAACACGAATGATATCATCCACTAAGGAAGTGCTTGGATTGAGGGAAAACCACCCAAAGGGATGTAAATAGGGAGATTTCCCCTGATGCAACTTATACCGCTGTTTGGTCCGACATTTGAATTTACTTGGCAGGGTGTTGGAGTCAGTTGACCAATGGACTGAGATGAGAGTTTTTGGAAGCAAGAATGCTTTACTTGGTAGGTCGGCATGAAAGTTTTGACTGTTAAGATAGGAGAAAAGAAAACCCCCAGCTACTCCTCTCCCTTACATGCTACATATACACCATCTTTGCCACATACCCCAACTGGAGCTCTCTTTGCAGTGTCATCCCCTCCACGGGTGCCTTCTCATCTTCTCGAATTAGTTCATCTGATGAGGACATCCAAGGTGTCCCGTATCGGTTTCGGTGGGCGTAACGGTGCCCACCGTTTCCGATACGGATACGGGCCGTATCGGCCGATACGGCCCCGTATCGGCCGATACGCCCCCCGTAACGGTCAACTTTTTTTTTTTGCCAAAAAATTTTAAAAAAATATGGATTAAATCCAGAAAATTCCAAACATCCCAAATATGCATTCATTTATAATTTTGAACATGTTTATGGTGGTGAAGCGGTCTACTCTTTGGTGAAAAAGCTGTATCGGGCTGTCTGGTGAATTTATGAAGCTAATAACCTGGAATTAACTGCAGAACTTATAAATTCAAATTTCTAACTGTCTAATACCAATAATATGTATATTAGAATAAATGTAACATCAAAGTATTTCAATTTTCACATGTACTATTATTTTTTTTATAATTTACTTTATATTATTTACAATTTATTTACATACCTGAGGAGTGAGGAGTGAGGACTTGCAAAAAATAATGTATTAAGACTTCTCTTATCTTGATTCTTGAATCTATGACCGACTCTTGTCCTGCCAATTGAACATTCTAAAGTAGAAAAAAAAATTAGTAATACCTGATATACTCTCCTGCAAGCATGTTGATTAAAGATTACTTGACTGGTTGTCACTTGTCAGGGGAGTTATTTTAAACACAAGTTCAACAATGTAAAGTGTGTGTTTTTTTGGTGAATGTATGACCATGTGGGTAATGGAAAAGACTCACCAAATCGGAACTCACCACCAAAATGAAAACCTGCTTTGTTGTGGTTGCTCAACCTCCACGTCGTCGTCGTCATCATCATCGGGTTGTTGCGGTCTTGTTGTTGCATATCCATAATATTCAGTGCCAGAGGGAAAGATCAGGTCAACGAAACCTGATGATGACTGATCCTGACTAGGCAAAGATTCTGACCCTGAGTGAGGATATCTACTAGTGCCCGTCGAATAGCCGTGCCCATACTGGTACTCGTATTCAGGGCCAGGCTGTTGAGATTGAGATGAATAACTTGGATTTGGTTCATATGGTATATGTGGAACAGCGTCAGGAGGACTACTCCAACATGAAAGTGGCGGAACAGGTTCCTTATAATCCCATTGGTTGTAAGAATACCCATAATTCCTCGGATCATAGCCATACGCATGCTGATGTTCCAGATCTGTCGGTGTAGATTGCGGTGCAGGAGCAGGACCTGCAGGTGCACTACTGGAGCCAGGCTCTTGCTGGCTGTATCGTGACTCAATACACTCATAAGTTCGACCCCCTCGGCCCCGCCTACTTCGTCGAAGTTCATCAGCCTCGCGATCCGTAGACGGCTGTATGGTATCAGTAGCCCTGGTGGGTTGAGCAATGCCAGAAGTGGGAGGACCAGCATTAGGTGCATCATCATCATCATCATCATCATCATCATCTGTTTCAGTACCGCTAGAGCTCGCACTCTTCTGCTGAGTTTGCATGAAATCCGCCCCCCTTTCTGGGTCCAACACAAATGCACGACTCTCTTGCTGTGCCCTGCGTATTTCTGGGTCTTCAACTTCTATTTCTTCACTATCATCTTCTATTTCTTTTTCCCTTACTTCCAACCAAGGTAGAAGTGGGTCATCCTCATCATAAATATTTTCCAAGTTTATTGGACAATAATCCCCATCACCGGCATTACTGATATGCCTCCTTGAATGCATGCGCATTCTTAGCCTCATGTTGTAATGCATAAAGACAATGGAAGAATCGCCCACAATTTTTTCTGAGGAATTGGCCATGATATATCTGATCCATGCATAATATCATGAAAAATGGATACAAATTTTTGACTGCTACTTAGTATCGGCAATGGGTCTGAAAAAGTATCTAAAAGGGTGAAATTTAGATATTTGCACCCTGTCGAAGTAAGGAACCATGGCATATATGTTTGGAACAGATTCCATTTTGAGAGATTTGAAAAAGCACTATCTCGTTGAAAGGTTCTATACATCTGCCGTTTCTCAACGCATTTCTTTAGACAAAGACTCCGTTTTTTCCTCTTTCCTGATGGTAAATCTTTCTCAGAACATGGAGTGTGAATCAAACCCATGTTTGAATTGAAACTGAGATACTGATGCAAGTTTTTCCCTTCTGAATCAGATAGATTCATATCTGAAAGAGGCTGACAATAAGTTCTTTCAAAATTGACTATTTGTTCCTCTGTTAGAGGTGTTCCAGAAATGTCTGCGATCGAGTAAATAGCTCTACGAACGAATGGATCGGATCGAATTGGAAAATGGAAAGATTAAACGTCCTAGTCTGAATTCTATTTCTATTCTTCGTATGAATAAGTGCAAAACAACTCCAATTTCTTTCGCAACTAGAGGAAGACGTTGTTTGGCTCAAAATCCTTACTGCAATTTTTTGGAGAGCCGGTGTAGTCTCTCCGAAATTTATCCACCAGTCGGCGGGGTGCAACTTAAGTACTGCATGTTGTGCAAGAGTATCTCCAAAGCTACCCTGGCGAGTTCCAAATATATCCAATTCATTCAAAGCCTTTATTTGTACATCTAAGTCAGGCTCTAATCTCTTTATCACGTTCTTTAATCCAATACGAATCTCATCATCCATAACAAATGATTGGGCATATCTATACCTAGGATTTAGGTAATAACCTGCTGCATGAATATCGTGGTGGAGCTGCTTTGTCCATCTTTTGTCGATCAAATTCCAGTAAGCTCGCCAGCTTGAACAATCACGTTGAATTGCCAACTTCGCTTTATCCATGGCGTCGTAGAGGAAGCCCATCGTAGGTGCTTCATCGGTTTCAACAAGACGAAGTACCCTCATTAGTGGTTCCATCACCTTTAAAATTTTCTTAACCCTTTTCCAATATTTGTTGTCTCTTATGGTGTTTACAACATCAACCGGCGTCCCTGATGTCTTCTTCCCATATTTTGTGTTGAGCCATTGTTGGGAAGCAAACATTTCACTCAACTCTCCCCTATGCTGATACAAACTCTCTAAAGCTATAAAGTTTGTTGCAAATCTAGTCGCCGCTGGCCTAAGCAACTCTCGTCCCTTCGTGAACTTCCTCATTATTGCAACTAGGTGATTATGGTTGTAAATAAATGTTGTCACTTCTTTTGCTTTTTCAACCATTTCTTTGACATTCTTTCTCTTTCCAATATCTTCCAATATAAGATCAATACAATGTGCAGCACACGGTGACCAAAATATATGTGTTCTCTTTAGCATCAACAAATTTCCTGCAGACTTATATGTTGCTTCATTATCTGTCACAATCTGCACCACATTCTCCTCCCCAATCTCATCCACTACTTTATCCATCAAGCTAAAAATATATTCAGCATTTTTTATTTCATCCGAGGCATCAATTGACTTGTGGTACACTGTTCCCAAGTGGCAATACACCATGAAGTTGATCATGCTGCGTCTTGTTGGGCCAGTCCAACCATCACACATGATCGTGCATCCTCTGGCCTGCCATATGGGTTTAAAGGTATTTACGTATGCCTTTGTATCTGCATACTCTGCGTCTGTCCATTTTCCCCTAATCTCCTTGGCTGTGGGAGCTTTAATTCCTTCACCTGCTTCTGCTGCTGCATCAATTACCACCTGCCAATATGGAGAGTTTGCCGCATTAGGGGGTATGTTGGCATGTATAAATAACTTTGCTGCTGCCCTACCCAGTTTCTCAACAGAAGTTCTACTCCACATTTGTTTTATCTTCTTTTGTTTACTAGATTCTTTCCTAAAGAGGATCGGATCAACAGAGGGTCTCCTAGGCACATCTTCTTCTTCCACATCTACATCTATAGGATGACGAGCTACATGTGAAGATGTGCCCCGCCGGCTGCTAAACATACGCCTTAATCCACCAAACATACTCCCTCCAACCCCAGCTGTACTTCCCGTTGGGGCTGCAGTTGTACTCCCCTGGCCACTCCCACTCCCACTCGCACTTGAACCAAACGTGCGTCGACGTTCTTCCTCTTCACGAGCATAGCGCACGCTTTCTCTCCTAGCTATAGTCATTTCTCGATCAGAATCTTCCTCAGAATCAATGATGTCTTCGCCACGAACGCCCATATATTCTGGACCAAACACCTCTTGTCGGGCCGCATCAAGGATATCATTTTTCTTTTTCTGCACAGCAGCTCGTTTCCCCTTTGACTCTTCTAAATTGGCTTGCATCAGTATCATTATCTCTTTGGGAACTTTGGTGCATCCTGCAACTTGACCCTTTCGATGTGCCAAATGTTGTTTAAGTCGCGTAATTCCACCATTTATTACTCTATCACAATAGTTGCATTTTATTTGGTGCCTTCCACCACCTACCCTCTAACAATGTTCCCATCCAATATCCTCATTTGCAGTTCCACTTCCAGTTCCAGTCCTAGACATTTTTTAATTAGAGATGGCTTATGTGATGTGGCTATGTCACTTAGATACTGAGTCTAAGAGTGAAATACTTAGATTTTAAAATTTATAAATGTAATTGTAAATCTTAAATACAGATAATGAAATCAAGTACTAACTACTAAATTCAAATACTAAAGTAACTAAACCCTATGGGCTACAGCCTACAAAGTACAACTACGAAGCTCCAAAGTCCAAAACGGCAAAACCTGTCGAAAAAATAAAAATATAAACATACATTAGTCATTACTCATTAATCTGTAAATATGATTCTCCATGTTTTTGAAAAAAAATGATTTTCTCTAATTTTTAAAATTATTCCGAAATTTAAACAAATACAAAAAAAATAACAAACCATATGCATAATCTGTAAAATGCACATGATTATGTTCTATTATAAGTAACACATGTTATCCAACCTTTAAACTAGAATTTGTTTTTGAAAATATTAATTTTCCCTAATTTTTTAAATTATTCCGAAATTAAAAAAATACAAAAAAATTAGCAAACCATGTGCATAATCTGTAAAATGCACACGATTATGTTCTATTATAAGTAACACATGTCATCCAACCTTTAAATCAGAATTTTTTTTTTAAAATATTAATTTTCCCTAATTTTTAAAATTATTCCGAAATTAAAAAAATACAAAAAAAATAGCAAACCATGTGCATAATCTGTAAAATGCACATGATTATGTTCTATTATAAGTGACACATGTCATCCAACCTTTACATCAGAATTTTTTTTTGAAAATATTAATTTTCTCTAATTTTTAAAATTATTCCGAAATTAAAAAAATACAAAAAAAATAGCAAACCATGTGCATAATCTGTAAAATGCACACGATTATGTTCTATTATAAGTAACACATGTCATCCAACCTTTAAATCAGAATTTTTTTTTTAAAATATTAATTTTCCCTAATTTTTAAAATTATTCCGAAATTATAAAAATACAAAAAAAATAGCAAACCATGTGCATAATCTGTAAAATGCACATGATTATGTTCTATTATAAGTGACACATGTCATCCAACCTTTACATCAGAATTTTTTTGAAAATATTAATTTTCCCTAATTTTTAAAATTATTCCGAAATTAAAAAAATACAAAAAAAATAGCAAACCATGTGCATAATCTGTAAAGTGCACATGATTATGTTCTATTATAAGTAACACATATTATCCAACCTTTAAACCAGAATTTTTTTTTGAAAAAAATGATTTTTCCTAATTTTTAAATTTATTCCGAAATTATTCCGAAATTTAAAAAAATACAAAAAAAATAGCAAATCATGTGCATAATCTGTAAAATGCACATGATTGTGTCCTACTATAAGTAACACATGTTATCCAACCATTAAACCAGAAAAAGAAAAAAAAAACATGATTTTTACTAATTTTTAATATTAATCCGAAAATAGACCGAAATTAAAAAAAATATAAAAAAAATATAAAAATCAGTTGCATAATCTTGAAATACACATTTTAACATTTTACAATGGCTACAACATCATATCAAGGTGGAAAAAAAGTGATTAGAGGAAGAAAAATGTATAAATACCTATTTTCGGATTTCTTCGAAAAATGGCCCACGGAGCTTCGATTCATCCAAATCGTAGAAATTGGTCGTTTTAATTCTCCAAAATAGACTAATTGTGGTCGTTTTTAGCAAAAGAACAGATTAGAAAAGAAATGGGGGAAGAAAAGTGGGAAGAAAATGCAAAACAGCAAGTATTTATAAAAAAAAAAAAAAAATGACCGTTTTTTTACCGTTACGGGGGCCGTAACGGCCGTTTTGGGCCGTACCGGCCGTTACGGCCCCGTAACGGACCGGTACGGTCAAAATTTTTGGGGTCTCCGATTTGGACCCCGTATCGCGTAACGGTACCGGACGTTTCCGGTACGTATCGGCCGGTACGGTTACGTACCGGCCGGTACGGCACACCTTGAGGACATCAGACCCTTCAAGGCATATCAATGAAGGAAGCGAGCGCCTCAGGCATCTTCCTTGTGGCTAGATGACTGTTGAGGAGCATTGAAGAACCTACACATGTGCTTTGGTACGTAGAAGACCCCACAATGAGAAGACACGTGTAAGAAGAAAGAAGACCCGACTGGAGGTTGTTGGGCACCCGAAATTCGCCCTATTTGAAGTTGTACTCTCTGGACAATTTTCACTGTCTTCGGGCGCCCGACCATTGGTCACCGGGCGCTTGAAATTCATTTGATTTGTTAGTTTGGTTGTTGGACTGTTTGGGCTACCATCGGGCGCTCGACCGATTGGTCATCGGGCGCCCAACGATCGCGCGAGTTGTTTTTTTAGTTCTGTTTTTCGTAAGTATTAGGGGTAGTTTTGTCTTTTCCTTTCTTAGTTAATGCTTATTTAAGGGATTAAGCCCTAAACACGAATTATTGATTGATTATTGAATAAACAAAACCTTTGGTTGCCTCCTCTCTCTATCGCTATGGATCTTCATCTTCTTCTTCTCCAATCTTCTTCTTTCTTCCTCATCTTCTTCTTTCAACCTTCTTCTAAGGTAATTCTCTGTTATTCCCGCTTTCTTCTAACCTTACTTTCCCTCATTCTTTACAACCTTAAAATTTGAGATTTGGTCCCAAAACCCTAATTATCAGATTTTGGTTCTCTAATCCGAGAAATCTTTCGATTCCCCGGACTAGTGAATCTCATTGCACGTTTGGATCATAGCCATGCAAAATTGGGAGGTTTCATCCCTCGCCGGATCCAATCCACACAATACTTGAAATCCTTACTACGTGGTTGTGATCATGGCCCACATTATTGCATCTGTCCTTTTGATTTTCTTAGATTATGATGGTGAATGTTGAATCTTTTACTGTTATTGCTTTATTATTCCGCTGAATTATCTATGATCATATGCATGCATCATAATTAGGGCATCTTGTATAAAATTTTGGTATCAAAGCCTAGAGTTTTGCATGGTTATCTTAGATCGAGTTATCAAATTAGGGTTTCATGTTAGGTCTGTTTTAGGGATTTTCAGATTTAGAAAGTCTTCAATTTTAGAAAGTTTCCAAATTTGGAATCTTTCCAGATTTGATTCGTTTCATCTAGAATTAGTAAGTGCCAGTCCATTACAACTCTAGATTTATCGCATTCATTTTGTGAGTCGTATAACCCGTAGAGGCAAGTTGGGTAGAACTTTGGTCAAATCTTTATTTGCATGCCCACAGGAGCCGGAAGAGGTTTCAGACTTCAACTGATCATGAACAACGAGCAGTTATCTGAGCAACTTGCTCAATTGGTACAAAAGATAACCACTATGGAAGCGAATCACAAAAATGAGTTTGCCCGTTTTGGTAACCAAGTCACCACTACCATGAACACATTAGAGCGATTAGAGACATCTCAGAAGGAAAACCCCGCTATTGGGGAAGATGTGCAATCTCAAGTGGGAGGAGTTGTTGAAGAACGTGCTCCCACATGTGGAGGTAATGGTGGTCGAGTTCGTGGGGTTGGTCGTGGTGTTGTGCGGGAGGCACAAGCCACATATGATTATCAAGACTGCTACGATCCAAATGAGCTTGCGATGAAGAGCGTGAAGGTGGAAGCTCCAAGTTTTGATGGGCGTCTGGATCCCAAGGCATTCCTTGATTGGGCAGCTTACATGATTCATTATTTTGAATAGTATGACATGTTAGAAAACTGTCAAGTGCAGTTTGCTAAGATGAAACTTGTGGGCTAGGCCAAATGATTTTGGACTAAAACCGAATGTAAGATTGATAGAGCTGTAAGAGCCCCCATCGCACATTTGGCTGAGATGAAGGAGAAGTACCTTCCTCTCTCATACCGACAGTCCTTGACCAATGGCAGTCCTTACGCCAAGGGTCAATGTCTGTCGCTGACTACATCACTAAATTCGAGCAATTTATGATGCGATGTGATGTCCAAGGGGACCCTTTGGTGACGCTCTTGCATTTCAAGACGAGTCTTCGATCGGATCTTCAATGCGAGCTTTTGACTTGGCCCATAACAGACTTCGATGAAGCATACTACGTTGTGCAGGAGTTGGAATAGTATTTGAGAGCTCCTGTCATTCGACGCTTTGAGTCCCGAGACTCTAATGCTAGATCTGGTTCCCAGGGAATTAAATCTAACACTGGTAGTCAGCCCAGGGCGCATGCGACTGTCCCGCCTAGGCCTAGGGATGATAGGGGCAAAAGTGTCCTTGGTGCTGGTCCTAGTGGAGGTAGTCAAGTGCGATGTTATGAATGTGGGAATATCGATCATATGTCAAATCAATGTCCACGAAGAACCGTGGAAAAGCCTTAGTTATAGGCGAGTCCTACGAGGGTGTAGATGACCAGGGTGATTATGAAGTGGAAGAATATCACCCTGAAAGAGGAATTAGTGATGATGAAGAAGTGGTCGATGAAGCAACGCTTGCAGTTGTCAGGCTTGTATTAGCTCAATCTAGGAGTAGTGTTGATTGGCGTCGTAACACTATCTTCTATACTATCGCCAAGTGTGGAGAGAAGAATTACAAAGTGATAGTGGACAGTGGAAGTTGTCAAAATGTGATTTCCGCTAACACCTTGGACCGTCTGAAGTTGAAATCCACCCCCCATCCTTACTCGTACAAAGTCTCTTGGGTTGACAAGACCTCCCTTCATGTGACCCATCAGTGTTTAGTTCCCATCGAGTTCGGGTCATACAAGGAGTCTCTGTGGTGTGATGTTATCCCTATGGATTTGGGTCATATTATCCTGGGTAGTCCGTGGCTATTCGATAATGATGTTATGATCTTTGGCCGTTAGAATGCGTGTACCTTCATGCATAATGGTAAAAAGATCAAACTTAATCCAATGCCACCAGAGAGCACTTCAGAGAAAAGGAAGGATGAGAAGGCGAATGAGCCTAAGGAAGTGAGGAGATCCAAACCTAAGCATCTTCATATAATCAATGCAAGAGAGTTTGAGAAAGAGACTAAGGAGGATTTGACAGTGTATGCCCTTGTGGCAAGAGAAATTACACCAGAGGTTCCATTAGAGTTAC
This sequence comes from Liriodendron chinense, assembly GCA_003013855.2. Classification (NCBI taxonomy): domain Eukaryota; kingdom Viridiplantae; phylum Streptophyta; class Magnoliopsida; order Magnoliales; family Magnoliaceae; genus Liriodendron; species Liriodendron chinense. Next base: position 7,404,891 of record ML058368.1, read on the forward strand.
CCCATGAGGGAACATCGGTTTTGAAAGATGTATTCCTTGGTAATTTACCGAATGAGTTATCACCTATGCGGGACATTCAACATGTCATTGATCTCATCCCGGGGTCGACTTTACCGAACCTCCTTCATTGCAGGATGAACCTTGCAGAGCATGCAGAGTTGAAGAGGTAGGTTGATGTGTTTCTGCAAAAGGGTTTCATCTAGGAGAGTATGAGCCTGTGTGCCGTGCCCTTTAGACCATTTGGTTTATCAGAACAAAAGATGACTCCTTTGCATGGAATATTTGCACCCAACTTTATTTACATGTTTATCATAATGATTAATTTTGAGTTTCCTAAAAGAGCACTCCTCATTCATGGATTTCTTTCCTCCTAGATTTTGGGGTTTTGAAACTAAAAGGCCTGCCCAAGATGTTCCCTAGATCATCTTCTCCTCGCTATTCTTACAGACATTCTAGAAATATTTCCCTCTGATTTTTGTTAGAAATAGTTGGGGTCAATTTCTTGATTAGCAGTGTACCACCTTATGCATGGGTTAGGCATCCCACACACATGCACTAGGCTAGCACATTTGTTGCATGTGAAAATGTGGCATCCGTAAATCCCCGTCGTACTGCGGTGAACGCAACTACTGATCTTGTGGGCCACATGTGTGATCATCACCATCCATTGTGGTCCGTCAACACTCCCCCTCGAGTTTGATGAAGAAACAATCTAAATGAGTGCGAACAAGAGCCATAATGAACACATTTGCCAATTAATCTTGAGACTTGACCAACTACATGCAAGTTTCCTTACAACTTTTTCTCTAGTAAAGTGACAATAAACTTTGATGTGCTTGTTTCTCTCATACGTAATTATGGGCATTATGAGAAGTAGCTTAGTTATCACATTATAGCTTTATGGGAACATTAACCATAAACTTCAACTTTCTCATCAATGTCTTTAGTCAAACAAGCTCACACGTAGCATGAGCCATTGTCCTATACTCTGTCCTTGCAATTCAATGGGCCACTGCACTTTATTTCTTACTTCTCCATGTAACCGGGTTACCTCTTACAACAATACAATAGCCTTTAATAGATCGTCTACCAAATAGAGACCCAACCTAGTCTGAATCTAAATTGATGACCATTGTGCTTATATAGAATACCACGACCAGGAGCTCCCTTGAAGTATTTGAGTATACGAACATGGCTAACTACATGTATAGGAAAATGATATTAGGTTGAGTGATTGTTAAGTAAATTGAATTTTCAATGAATTGATGATATCTTCATGGATCATCAATCAACTCTCCCTAGTCCCATTAAGCTTTTGAATTGGGCCCATAGGAGTTTTAACCAAGTTGTGCTGTAAAAGCTGTTTTGTAACAGTAACTGTGCCAATCGTTATGCATTTTAGCGTCGTAATTGTTGTAACAGCCAATATGGAAAAAATGACCCCTAATGGACCATAATGGTCCATTAGCGGGCTGATACAAGGAATTTTTTTTAAAAGATGCCATAACGGATGTAACGGCTTGTATCATAATGGTAATAGTGGTGGCTATTACTACCACGGTTATCGTTACGGAATACCATGGTTTCAAATGGTTTGGCACCCAGAAGACTAGTGTCGGCCATTAAATCCATGACATATTTTCATTGCATAAAATTGTTGCCTACCTTAGATCTTGCCACTTCAATACCTAAGAAGTATTGAAGACGTTCCAAGCCCTTTGTATAGAAGTGTTATTGCAAGAATGCCTTCAACTTGTTAATATTTGCATTGTTACTGCCAGTGACAATGACATCATCCACACACTACCAACACAATGATGCCAATTACTTCACCATAAAGATAGAATGGTCAACCTAACTCTATTTCATTCCATATTCGAACACTACATTACTGAATTTGTCGAACTATACTCTTGGAGATTGTTTTAGACCATAAATGGACTTTTTAAGATGACAAACTTTTTCTAAATCCCCTTGAGCAACAAAGCTAGGCAGTTGTTTCATAAAAAACTTTTTCAGAATGAGCTAAGATTACTTGACTACATAGCCCTTGGAATTGTCACCAGAAGATCGAATTTGATTTGCCTTATTGGCTTGCCAGTGAGGTCTAACACCCGTCAATTGTGTGGTCAGAAAGGCCACAATGGGAGCTCTGTTTATTTTCATGATTACGATCCCAACTACTACCAATCTCTTCATCACAACCTCCCCAAGTATTACTACCACTAAAGCAACCCCCAACTTCCACCATGATTACGACCAACACGATCTCCTCCATCTCCCTTACTAGAGGAAGAAATTAGTGCTGATCGATTAGACAAAGATGAACTTAGAGTATTTACACTAACTGCATGCTGAACATGGGCAAATGCCTCTATAATAGATGGAACTTCACGACCATCAAGAATTTGAGCTCGCACAGGTTCAAACTCAACAGGAAGACTAGAAAGGAATTTGGCGACATAAATTTCTCTTGCTATTGTCTTGTTCTTATAATCAGTCGACAGTGACTGGTATGTGTTTAGTTCTTCCCACGTACCTTGCAACGAAGAATAATACTCGCCTATACTCTTATCCCCTTGTTGAAGCACAAAGATGTTTTGAAGCAACTCATATATACGAGTCAAATTCTACTCACTTGAATCTATTTCTTTCAAAATTTTCTAAACTTCTTTTGTTGTTTTGAAAAAAGATAACATTTGCACTAATATGCTATTCCATAAAAGAGCTCTAGTCCAAGTATCTTTTGCCACCCAATCTTCACAATCTTTTGACCTTTCATCAGACTAAGGAAATGCTAGATACTTCTATGTAATTTTCCCTGTAAGAAATACTTCTACAGATGTGGCCCGCTGTAAATAGTTCGTTCCCTTAAGCTTGGTTATGTAATTTGAAGATTTATTGACTCAGATGAAGGCAAAAGACCACCCTTCTCATCATTCTTGACATCCATATTTAAGGAAACGAAGAGATCAAACACCTAGGGAAGAACTTGAACTCAAACTCACCAAACACTTGCTTTTAAAAAAAATATAGATAAATGATCACCCGCACATGTGCAGACCGATTGATGACGAATACAAGGAACCCTTAACTTTCATTTATGATTTCTACACCCACACTTGATCCTCAAATTTAACCATAGATGCACAGTGGCCCACTCCAAACCACAAAAAATGGTTGTATGTGAAAGTGGGTCTCCAACACACGAGTCACAACTACAGAGTCCATCATGTGGTGGTTGAACAACGAATAAAGCAGATTTGCGTAAATCAGCCCCCAAACGACTTTGGGTTTCACCTTGTAGAGAAGAAAAAGGAAGATGGGAGAAAGTGAAAGAAAATGGGAAGGAATGCGATACTGTATCTTTTACTGCTCCATTGCCATGTTCCTTCAGTTAGACTGAGGAGCAATAGAAAAGAGAGTGAAGGCTTATAAAGTGATGACACCCATGGCCTCTCATTTTATTATCATTAGAGCTTTCATAATAAATGTGAAAGTACAAAAATACCCTCATGCTCAAATAAGTCCATAACAAAACCCCATATGCTTAACCTCTATGCTAGTACATCACTTTTAAGGACTAAACAAAAGGAATAATGAAATGAAACAATAGAAACCATAAGCTCGATGTGAAAGTGGTCCACAACATCATCCATCAAGGTCCGTCAACAGCGATGATAGACACTATCATATAGGTAGACGGTGGCATGGACAAATGTTCTAATATAGGATGTTGGGTGAGGGAAATTGAGATGGAAATTCAAGTTACAAAGTGAAACATTCTCCTTTTGTAGAATATTCTTCAAACCCTTTTGAATATGTTTCTTTCTTTTAATGTTTTTCTTATTTTATTTGATTTTGCTTTTTCTTTTTCATGATCAGTATTTGTGGGCCTCCCAAGTCAAATTTGGTGGCCCATCTAATAGACTATTTGACTTGTGACCTCACAGGTGCAATCAGATGCCTTTGGTGGTTAATAAACAAATGTTTACTATATCTTAGTCATCTGTGCAAACCATGTCGTTGATTATACTGATACGGTTGAGGATAAATACAAGGTTTTTGAGTAGTTTAGACTCTTCTAGGATGTTTCTTTATTAGTTATTTTTTTTAATTGCTACTGAAAGATTTTATAATAAATGTGCAGGCACCTTACGATAGTTCTGTGTTCCAAAAGGATGAATCCTCTATTCCTACATATGACATTAATGACAATGGAAACTCTTTCCTAGGTCGACATTGGCAAGAACGAAAGGTGGGAGGGGAAAGCCGAGATAGGTATTCTAGTTCCAGACCGAGGTGCTCTCCTTTTGCACAAGATTCAACTAATTCTCGCAAATCTGTAAGTTCAATTTTTTTGTGCTTTCTTTTTTATTTGATTGTGCCCCCCCCCCCCCCCCCCCCCCCCCCCCCATTGGGTTGTCTATAGATCATTAAATTTTGAGCATTTGTCTACCAGCATGAGCATATGTTCCAAGGTAGCTCGGGTGAGGGAAATCAAGATGGCAATTTGAGTTATAGAGAGAGACGTTCTCCTTCTGTAGAAGATTCTTCAAATCCTTGTGAATCTGTAAGTTTCATTTTTTTTTTTTTGTGTGTTTTTCTTATTTTATTTGTGGGTCTCTTATATCAAATTTGGTGGTCCATCTAATTGACCGTTTGACTTGTGGGCTCACTGATTTGGTCAGATGCTTTTAGCGTTTAAGATACAATTTTATTCTATATTTGAGTCATCTGTAGAAACCATATTGCTGATTATACCCATACAGTTGAGTATACATACGAGGTTTTGAGTAGTTTAGAGTCTCTTCAAAGCTCTTTCCTTAATAGTTGTTTTTCTTAATTGCCGCTGAAAGTTTTTACAACAAACGTGTAGGCATCTTACGAGGGCCAAAAGGATGAACCATCTAGTGCTACTTCTGACGATGATGACACTGGACACTCTCACATGGGTGGACATGAGCATGAACGAAAGGTGGGAGAGGGAAGCCAAGATTATCTAAATTCTCATAAATGTGTAAGTTTCATTTTTTTTAATTTTTTATGTTGTGCTTATCTTATTTAATTTGATTGTGCTTTTCTTAATTGTTTATTAATCATCCACTTTCGAGCATTTCGTCAATCTTAGCTTAATTTTTTTTTTTACTTTGATCGATGGAATTGGTGGTTTAGTGAAATTAGTTTTGTCGAACTTGGAATTTGAGTTGGATTTTGGGCCAATTTATCGTGGTTTTGAGGCTAATGAGTGGTTGAGTCTAATTTTGATGTTCATGTCATGGCCCATCTTTTAACGATTTGGATATCCTGCATGTGGTCATTGAAACCCTAATGCAGGAAGGAGAGGGAGAGGAAGCAGTTTTTTTTTTCTTTTTCCCCTTTCTTTTTTGATAGAAAACAGAACTCGCTGATGGAATCTTACGAGAAATATAGACGAGGAAATGGCCGATTTGATTAATCCATTGGTGTAGCTTAAAGCAAGTAGGAGAGGGAGAGGAAGGAGTTCTTTTTTTCCCTTTCTTTTTTGATAGAAAACAAAAATCACTAATGGAATCTTAGTAGAAATACAGACGAGGAAATGGCTGATTTGATCTACCCCCTAGTGTAGCTTGAAGCCTCCAAGATCAACCATGATAAACGAGATAACAGAGGCTGTCAATGGGTTGGGCCAGGACTACTGCAGGCCGGGCTTGGGATGGCATTTCAGGCCTGAGGCTCGGGTTCAGGCTTACAAAAGGAGCCCGATTGAAATCGGGCCAAGCTTGTACTCTACAATTCAAAGGATCGTCGGCGCAGCCTGGCCTACTGGGGCTTCACAGGTAATTTAATTTTTTAACCTATTCATTTCCCCGTCGGTTTTTACTTCCCTTTGTCACAACAGCCCATTCTCTCCCTCTCCCTGCCTTTCTCTCATCTCCATCCCTTTCCGCCATTTGATTTTCGGATTACTACTCTAAATTGAGAAACAATAGATCTCTTTCTTTTACATAGAACAAAACATCTTCATTTCACATTTTTATTTTATTTTTATAAAATCTATTGAGAGTAAAAAATCCTAAATCTCAAATAACTTCTCCGCCATGAATTCACCATGAGCCAAATGTAAGCTTAAGCTATTTTTATTTTGCTTAGTGGAACTATTTTTTATTGGTTTCAAGCCATGTATCATTGAAAGCTTTATTTTTGGGCCTGCCCTATTATCTTTAAGCCATTTTTCTGCAACATCTATTTCAGGCAGCCTGTAAAAAACCATACGAATGTGGAGGTGAATGTGAACCATTAAAAGAAAAGTTTCGATGGTTTACATTTATTTAAAAAAAATTAGAATAAAACCATCTTAAAGATTTTGGATGGGGCCCGATAGGCCAATGATCTGGATAACTGAAACATGGACCCACTTGTATAAGTCGAGCCTTAAGGCCCTTGGTTTGGACCCAATAACTAAGCGGTCCGGCAACTAAAAGGATCTATCAAAAACGCATTTTCGGGCTCGGGCCGGGCCCTGTATGAACTGTCCAGGCCAGGCTCGGGCTAGATAATTTTGAACCGTCATGGGCCAGGGCTAGGTATGGGCTTAGATTAAAAACACTGGGCTAGACTTGGACAGAGCCTGGCCGGACCTAACCCAGCCCGTTGACACCCCATTAGAGATGGGTTTTCATTCTTGGTACTACTTCGCCACAGGCTTACTAGAATAGATCCGGAAGTGTCACAATAGGATTTATAGCCGTTTGATCTAGGGTCATCTTGCGATCCAAACCGTTTACAAGATGTGCCTCTCTTACATACTAAAACAACTTAAACGTAGATGAAATCCACTCCGTCCATCAAGTGCATCGCCCATTGCTTAACCTCGATTAAAAAAATCATGTTCATTGAATACGCAGGTGGACCACTTCATAAAATTCAATTGGTATGGCCCATTGAAATACTGTGACTTTTGGGTTATCCTCACGAGGAGCATTTCAATAGATTGGATGGCATATAAAGAGTCCCTACAAAGAACCAATGGTGGGAGTTACATCTCAACTGTTTCCCATGTAGTGGCCCACCTAAGTCTTGAATTATTATGATTTTCAGGTTCAATGGTTCAAACGAGGCAGCCTACCTGATGGACGGAGTGGATTTCACGAAAGTTCACTCATGTGGCTCTCAGTGCGCGAGGAACGCTAACTCGGCTTTTCATTGTCATCCCAGTATTTCAACGGTTAGTATTGAAGTAAATTGATGGCACGTGTACAGTGAGGATGCGCATGCGTAGTCTGTCCGCGTATCTAAAAGGGGCGCGAATTAGGTGTTACCCCGGGAACAGCTTAGTGGGTGTTACCCCTACCGTATGGCCCACATGGATGATATTTTGTATATCCACTCCGTCCATCCGTTTCTACAGCCCATTTTAGGATGATTCTCCAAAAATTATTCACATCCAAATCTCAAGTGGACCATACCACTAGAAACAATGTGATTGAGTGCCACACCATTAGAAATTCCAAAGAGCCCATCGTAAGGTTTTGGTAATTTTTATTTGAAATCCAATCTCTTTATAATGTCAATAAGGTCTTGATGAAGGGAAAATATAAATATAAGAATGATGAAAAGCTTTTTTGGCCCACAAAACGTTTTTAATGATTATTTATCACTGTTTCTAGTGGTATGGTCCACCTGAGATTTGGATATTCTTAAGGTTTTTGATAAATTATAAAATGATATTAGAAAACAGATAGATGGCGTAGATATATAAAAAATTCATCAAGATGGCCCCCACACGGTTAGGGTAACACCCACTAAGCTGCTCCCGGGGTAACACCTAATTCGCGAGTCCTTACTCTGCCTAAAAACCTTCATCTTTACCAATGCAGCATTTAACAGTCGTTTCATTGCCGAAAAAGAAAAAAGCCTTTAAAAGTTGCAAATACGTGCATCGCAAGGCAGTTTTCCAGACGCTTCTCTCCCTCTCCCTCTCCCTCTCCCTCTCCCTCTCCCTCTCATATGATCTCTTTCCGTATATTAACTGCTACTTCTCACCGTTTATTGAAACCCCTTGTTTTCCCGCCAAAACCTGATTCAGCTTTCTGCATTCCTGAAGATGTCGAGTGAGAGAAAACGAGGTGGGTCTTCGAATTCCAGAGGGAGACGCCCTCCTTCCTCCCGTTATTCTTCGCCTTCTCCCCAATCTGAGTTTTTCAATCTTCTCTTGTTTTTGGGTTTTTCTTATTTGATCTAATTTTGCCTTTTTTATTTTTTTATTTTGCTTTTTTCGGTTCTGGAACATCATTTAATTTGGATTATTTTTTCCCATAGTGCGACTTGAATTTTGGGTGGTGGATGGAATTGGTGGTTTTGTGAAATGGGTTTTTTGAATTTTGGAATTTGAGTTGGGTTTTGTGCAATTTAGAGAGATTTCATTGCGTGGGTTAGTGGATTTTTATGGATGATTAGTTCATTTTTTTTTGGGTGAATTTATGTGAATATGGTGATTGTTAGAGATGCTGGAAATTTTGGTTTTTTTTATTTTCTCTCTTTCTATATTGAGGATTAATTCTGTGCGAGATTATGCGAATTCAGGTCTTTTTTGGAAGGTATAACTTTGGAATGATACGGAGAATTCAGGATTTCTTTCAGGATATATCTAATCTTGATATTTTTAAGTCATTGATTTCTTCAGATACATGCATTTTATGGAAGTTTTTCAAAGCCTAGAGTGAGGAGGAGAGAAATTAGCTCTGTTTTTTGGAACATGAAACAAATCCAACTACTGGGGTCATAGAACCCATATTTGTACTTTGTTAGGGCCTGTTTGGTTGCAGAATCTAGATTCTAGAGAAAATCCAAACTCTAGTGTTGGAATCCAAAATTGCAGAAACTGAATTGGAAACCCAGATTCCTTCTGGAACTTGCTGTTTGGTTGAAAACTGTGTAATCAGATTCTATTTGGTTGAAAACTGTGTAATCCAACTGTTGCTTGCGGCATGGCCCACTTGGGCTTCGGATCCACCTGAGAACTTGACCCCTGACCTATAGTAGTCCCACAAGACAGATGGCTGGGTTGGATGGTGAACAAACATTATAGTAGGCCCTAGGAAATTTTTAATGGTGGATGTTCAATCAACACTGTTTTCTATGGTGTGGTCCACTTGGGATTTAGATCTGCCTCATTTTTTGTATGATGCCCTTAATTGAGCTCTCAAAACAGATGAACCACGTCGATATAAAACGCATACATCGAGGTGGGCACCATCCTAGGGGTATTATCGTCAATATTGAATGACGCTCACTTCCACCTCTTTTCCCTTCCGTAGAAATGGTGCCCCGCACCGTTTCCACTGATCCCAATTCCAGTTAATTTAGGTTTCTAGATGGAATCCTTTTTGGCTGGAATTTGCCGCAAAACACACCAGTAAAAATTGGATTTCGCTGAAAACAGGTTTCCAGATGCCCCAACCAAACAGGCCCTTAATCTTGCTCGTTGGTTGCTGGGGAGTTCACTTCCTGGTTTTTATGGTTCCTATAGAATGTTAAAATTTGCTTTGACCATGTTTGGTTAGAGGTGGGCAACGATCCGGGCCGGGCCGAGTTAGCCCTAGTTTGGTTTGGCTTGTTTTTGTGCCACCTCAGTTTGTGGATCGGCCCGGTTTGGGTTCTTAGCTGACCCATTTGGCCCGAGTTTGGTTTGCTCCAGAAAAATCTGGTTTAAGAGGGGATCAGTTTCGTAAAAAATTTCAAATCGAGCTGGGCCAAGTTCGAATAGTGGCTCTTTTTTTTTGTTCGTCTGTTCAAATAGAAAAGAATTTAAAAAGTTAGAAAAAAATACAAAAGTATATTACTATATGATGTTTAACATTTTTCAGAGTGCAACTTCAAAATAAAAATGTAAGAGCCTTTTTCCAGACAAAAGTATACAAGCATAATTTTACAAGTGCAATGAAACAGTGTGCATTTATGTGTATGTATTATGTATTATCCACGCCATCATGTATTATGTATTATCCACGCCGTCCATCCATTTTTACATATCAGTTCACGACATGATCCCAAAATGGAATCATATCCAAAGCTCAAGTGGATCACACCACAGGAAACAGTGTGCTTACAATCTACGAGCCAAATCAAGTCGAATCAAACCGAGCTTCGAGCCGAACCGAGCCGGTACTACCCTAGTTTGAGCTTGGTTTGTTTTTTCAAATGAGCTTGACTCCAAGGCTTGGTTGGGTTTGAACTTCTATTTGAACCAATCCAAGCCGAGCTTTCTCAAACCAATTGGAGCCGAGCTTTTGAGCTGGCTTGGTTTGTGCCCAGCTCGTAGATGGTTAAAAATGAGTTCATATCATTTTAGTTAACAAGGACCAATTTGGTGCCTTTGGAGGTATGGAATTTAATGCCTCCACATCTACTACCAAAGACTTCAAAAGGAAGGTAGAATCAGCTGACGGATGGATCTGAGTTCAGCTGTTGCCAAGCCATTCAAAGTCACAAAACAACAAAAAAAAAAGACCTTACAAGGGCTGCATCTAGACTTGAACATGAGCCAAGTTAGCTCAGTTAACTCGCTCGACTCGGCTCAAACCAGCTCGATTCGGCTTGGTTGGAAGGTTGGTTCAAACCAAGCTGAGCCGTTTTTCCAAGATCGATAGGATTTTCGAACCGAGCTCGAGCTGACCCGGTTCGGCTCGGCTCGATTGCAGCTCGATTTTGCTCGACTCGGTTAAATATATTTAATATATACATATATATAATATAAATTTAAGAAAATAATACATTTTTTCCAATCTCAACCCTCGGCTCGAATTCAGCTCGAAAAGCTCGAGCTTGAACTTGGCTTGAAAGCTCGACCAAACCAAGTCAAACCTACCAATTCAGCTCAAAGGCCGAGCTCGAGCCAAGGTTGTCTGCTGGCTGAGCTGAGCCAAGCTAGGCCCAGCTTGATTCGGTTCGGCTTGGTGTACAGCTCTAGCTGCATCCCTGCCCACTGAGGGAATGGAAATGCATGTGTGACTACACATGGTCTTGCAGGAGCTTTAATATTTGTGTGGTTGAACGACTTCATGCGGGTGAGTTCCTCCCTATCCATCAGGTGCACCACCTCATCTTAGGCCTTAATCCTAAACACCACACTGATCCAAAACTCAGGTGGCCTCACCACATGGAACAATGTAAAATCTACCTAAAGCCTCTAAATTCACATAGTGTGGTCCATTTGAGTTTTAGAATAGCATGATTTTTGGAGAATGTTTTCATCTTTGTGAGAAGAGTAATTTGAATGGATTGGAAGGCTTATACAAACCATGGTGGGCCTGATACACAATTAACGGTGGGCATCCCATCCTAACTCTTCCTTATGGTGTGGCCTATTTGAGTTTTGGATTGATCCAATTTTGGGTTTCCCAGGTGAACATGAGACAGCACATCTGATGGATGGCATGGATCTCATGCACTTTCTCCCCTATGTGGTGCTTGGTTACTCTCAGGCATGTCCTGTATAATACACGGAGTAAGAATAGCATGGATCCTATAGAAACGCCACAATCAATTAACAAGTTTGTATGAAAGTTTTCTAACAGTCCATTTTCAATCATTAAAGTTCTCCAACTGGTGGCAAGGGTGATTGGACTACTCTAATTTTCTGGTGTATAGCCTGTCTATGGAAGGGTCAATTGATGAATAGTCTAGATTCTATACACTTGCATCATATGAACAGAGATAAAGTAGTTTATATTGGTGCCAAGAGAAAAGTATCAAACTCTAGAACTTTACTGCACGTGATTATATGTTAGTCATTAAGAGCACATGCCTTTCACACAGAGGTCGGGCTCTTCCTTGTAATGTAGACCATAGAGCATTTGGTGCTTCCTAATGCTTGTCTACTATGTCTGGGGGCAGAGGAGTTAGTGGATCATCTCTTCATCGATTGCTCCTTCTCGAGGTTTGTTTGGTTCGGCATCATAAGGTCTACGGACATTTCATGGGTGATGCCTTGTTTGATTGACTATCTGTTTAGGGCCTAGCATGATGGAGGGGCTTCTTTTGGGGTCCATAGGTGGAGACTAGCGTTGCTAGCTTCTTTGGTCCATCTGGTGGTAAACTAAAGGAATAATCGTTCCTTCCAAAATCTCAATAGCTCAACTTCATAGGTTGGGCCTTAATGATGAATAGCCCACATCCAAGGCAGGCCCCGCACAATTGACGGCCCACTTCGAAGTTGGGCTCCGCATGATGGATGATCCACCTTAAAGGTGGGCCTTGCATGATGGATGGTCTCACATGCAATGTCCTACATGCAATGTCCATCCGCGAATGCCCCACCAAACCTAGCTGAAAATCAATCCCTCAAGCAGATCTTGAAAAAAAATAAAGGTACTAGAGGATTCTTTCTTTTTCTTTTTTGATTTATTTCAAATTTCTGAAATTTATGGGAGAATTGTTATCGCCAAAATTGATGAAATTTTTTCTGATTTTTTTTAGCAGTTGGCTAAAATTTTGCCAATAAATTGCAAAATCAATGATGTCGGTAATATCGTCGACTTTTCGCCGATAATAGGAAGAGATACGAATAAATTGTTATTTCGGTATCGCTGGTTCGGCGACACCGATATTATCGGCAATAATATCGATTTCTTGCTGACAACACGAACGCTGGGGATGAGACAAATGTATAAAAAGTCAGTTTGGTTTTAGTGCTTGGCAGATCTACTACTGAAGCTATTTTCCTCCTGTAGACAATTGATGGAGAAATATGGGGAGGGGAGGATCTGCTCTTCGTCTTTATTGATTTAAAAAGAAAGCTCATGATAGGGTTCCATAGAGAATTAATCTGGTGGGTGTTGGGAGTGAAAGGAATTTCAAGAGTATATATTAAGATGATTAAGGGTATGTGTGAAGGAGCAGAGACATGTGAGGACCACTAGTGGAGGGATGAGTGAGTTCCCAATTACTTTTGGCTTCCACCAAGGATTGGCGTTGAGCATGTGCCTTTTTGCATTGGTTATTGATGAGTTAACAAAGCATTTGTAGGAAGTGATCCCATGGTGTATGTTGTTTGCAGATGACATAGTTTTGATTGACAGGACAAGGGAGGACGTAAATACAAAGCTAGATTTTTGGAGAGGAGCTTTAGAATCTAAAGAATTTAATTTTAGTCGGACTAATAGAAAGTATATGGAGAGCAATGTTAGAAACAATAGGTGCGGGAACAATGAATTAACGAAGATTGCTAACCAAGAAGTTTCCCATAATGACCACTTTCGATATCTTGGGTCTATAATTCATGAGAGTGGAGAGATTGAGAAGGATGTCGCCCATAGAATTCAAGTAGGGTAGAAGAAATAGAGATGTGCCTTTGGAGTTTTATGTGATCATTGTGTACTAAAATTAAAAGGGATATTTTATGGGATGGCCATAAGACCAGATATGCTTTATGGTACAAAATGTTGGGCAGTCAAGGAACAACATGTCCATAGGATGAGTGTAGCCGAAATGAGGATGATGAGATGGATGAATCACAAGACAAGATAGGATAGAATTAAAAATGAATGCAGTGGAGGGAATTTAGGAGTAGCAGCAAGCAGTGTAGAAGAAATAGAGATGTGCCTTTAGAGTTTTATGTGATCATTGTGTACTACTCAAATTGAAAGGGAAATTTTATGGGTTGGCTATAAGACCAGATATGCTTTATGGTACAAAATGTCCATAGGATGAGTGTAGCTGAAATGAGGATGTTGAGATTGATGAACGACAAGACAAGATATGATAGAATTAAAAATGAATGCATTGGAAGGAAGTTAGGAGTAGCACCAATATGTAACAAGATGAGTGAAAGTAGACTTGCATGGTTTGGTCATGTGCAACAATCACTAAGTACTGTGTCGGTAGGAGTGATTTGGTACAACTTTAAGGCTCTAAAAGGCAAGGGGAATGTCCAAAAGGACGTGGGTGGAGGTAGTAAGAAGAGACTTGATATCATATGTTTTAGTTGAAGTTAATGCCCTTGATAGATTGGAATGGTAGAAAAGGATTCATGATGAGGACATCAGACCCTTCAAGGTATGTCAACGAAGGAAGCGTGCGCCTCAAGCATCTTCCTTGTGGCTAGACGATCATTAAGGAGCATTGAAGACTCTACACATGTGATGTGGCACATAGAAGACCCCACAATGGGAAGCCACGTGTAGGATGAAGGAAGACCTAACTGGATGTCGTTGGGCGCCTGACTGTTGGTCATCGGGCGCCCGAAATTCGCTCGATTTGAAGCAGAACTCTTTGGTTAGTTTTCACTGTCTTCGGGCGCCTGAAATTCATCAGTTTTTAAGTTTTAGTCGCTAGACGATTTTGGCCCCCATCGGGTGCCCAACGCCCGCGCGGACTTTTTTTTTTTTTTTAAAATTCCGTTTTACTTAAGTATTAGGGATATTTTTGTATTTTTCTTCTTTATTAGTGCTTATTTAAGGGAATTAAGCCCTAAACACGAATTACTACTTAATTATTGAATGAAAACAACTTTGGTTGCCTCCCCCCCCCCCCCCCCCTCTCTCTCTCTCTCTCTCTCTCTCTCTCTCTCCCTCCGTGGATCTTCATCTTCTTCTTCTCCAATCCTCTCTTTTCTTTTTCCTTCTTCCTTCAACATTCTTCTCAGGTAATTTTCTATTCTCCCCCCTTTCTACGACCCTACTTTTCTCCATTTTATACAACCCTAAAATTTGAGATTTGGTCCCAAAACCCTAATCTTCAAATTTTGATCCCCTAACTCGAGTAATCCTTCGATTCCTTGAGCTAGTGAATCTCATTGCACGTTTGGATCATAACCATGCAAGATCGGGAGGCTCCATCCCTCGCCGGATCCATTCCACGCAATAATTGAACTCCATACTATGTGATTGTGATAATGGCCCACATTATTGCATGTTTCCTTTCAATTCTCTTGGATTATGATGGTAAATGCTGAGATTTAATTGTTATTGTTGTTTTATTCCGCTGAATCATATATGATCATACGCATGCATCATGATTAGGGCATCCTGCATCAAATTTTGGTATCAAAGCTTAGAGTTTTGCATGGTTGTGTTTGGATCGAGTTATCAAATTAGGGTTTCATGTTAGGTATGTTTTTAGGGAATTTCTAGATTTAAAAACTTTCCAATTTTAAAAACTTACTAATTTTAGAAAGTTTCCTAATTTGGAAGATTTCCAGATTTGAGTCATATCTTTTAAATTAGTTAGTGTCAGTCCATTATAGATTTACATTCATCGCATTCATCTTGTGAGTCGTATAACCGTAGGGGCAAGTTGGGTAGAACTTAGTTCAAGTCTTTGTTTGCATGCCCACGAGAAGAGGTAGAGGTTTCAGACTTCAACCAGTCATGAACAACGAGCAGTTATCTGAGAAACTTGTTCAATTGATGCAAAAGATAACCGCTATAGAAACGAGCCAAAAGAATGAGTTCGCCCGCTTTGGTAACCAACTCACCACTACCATGAATACAGTGGAGCAGTTAGAAACATCCCAAACAGAGAACTCCACTGTTGGGGAAGCTGCACAATCTCAAGTGGGAGTTGTTGAAGAACGTGCTCCCACACATGGAGGTAATGGTGGTCGAGATCGTGGAGCTGGTTGTAGTGTTGTGCAGGAGGCACAAGCCACATATGATTATCAAGATCGGTACGATCCAGATGAGCGTGCGATGGAGAATGTGAAGGTGGAAGCCCCAAGTTTTGATGGGTGTTTGGATCCTAAGGCATTTCTTGATTGGTTAACTGACATGGATCACTACTTTTGAGTGGTATGACATGTAAGAAAACTGACAGGTACGGTTTGCTAAGATGAAGCTTGTGGGCTAGGCCAAATTATTTTGGACTAACACCTAGTGTAGGATTGATAGAGTTGGAAGAGCCCCTATCACATAGTGGCATGAGATGAAGGAGAAGTTAAAGGAGAAGTATCTCCCTCTCTCATATCGACAGAAACTCCTTGACCAATGGCAATCCTTACGCCAAGGGTCAATGTTTGTCGCTGACTACATCGCTAAATTGATCTCAAGAGTGGATATTACCAAATCCGTATACGCCCAGGAGACGAATGGAAGACAATATTCAAAACGAAAGATGGGTTGTACAAGTGGATGGTCATGCCCCTCGGCTTACCTAATGCACCCAGAACTTTTATGCAGGTGATGACACAAGTCTTAAGACCGTTCATGGGTAAGTTCATAGTGGTTTACTTCGATGATATTCTTCTTTATAGTACCACTAAGGAATCACACGTTGAACATTTGAAGCAGGTCTGTAGCGTCCTTAGGACTGAAAAATTATATGCCAATCTTAATGAGTGCGCTTTCATATCTAGTCAAGTCGTGTTCTTAGGATTTATCGTTTCATTTGAAGGAATGCGCGCAAACCCTGAAAAGGTCAGAGCTATAGTCAAGTGGCCAGAGCCGAAGAACATTCATGAGGTGCGAAGCTTTCACGGCTTAACAACTTTTTATCGACGGTTCATTAGAGGATTTAGTACGATTATGACTCCCATTTGACGTAGGACAGCCCTAATTATGATGCATGCTCATGAACATAATTAAACAGCGGAAAATAAAAGGAATAAATAATCTAAAATCCAAAATCACTCATCATAAACTAAGAAAATCCATAAGGAGCTTGCAATGGATCGGGCCAATCGTCATAACCACGAAGTTTGAGTTTCAAGTATAACTAGGGTTGGATTCGGCGAGGGATAGTACCTCCCGATCTTGCATGGCTATAACCCAATCAATCAAGAGGAATCTCTAATCCAGGAAATCAAGGAATTTTGGATTAGGGATTTAAAAATCTGAAAACTTTAGGGTTTAGGCTCAAAATCAGATTTTGGGGATTGTGGTAATCAAAACGAATAGATTAGAGAAGATAGAATTATCTGGAAGAAGGATTAGAGGGGCATAAGAAGCAAGTAGAAGAAAGAGGGTTATCAAGGAAGAAGAAACATCACCATGAGAGAGAGAGAGAGGAAGAGAAAAGCTCCAAGAGGCTTTTCATTAATCAATAATCAAAGTTAATTCGAGTTTAGGGCTTTAGCCCTCGTAAATAAATAAATAAAGACATAAAAACACTAAAATACCCCTAAAACTAAGCAAAAACGCGCAATTAACAAAAGTGCGAGAAAGTTCGGGTGCTCGAGCTGTCGCCCGAAGTCGTCCGAAAACCTCCAGAGAGGTTTGGGCGCTTGGCAGATAAAGTTCGGGCGCCCGAAGGCTATGGTCGGGCGCCCGAATTCTTCAGTTCTTCAGTCATCTTTCTCCTTTCTTCTTTCACATGTGTCTTTCCTGAGCAGGGTCTTTTGTGTGTCCAATCGCATGTGAAGGGTCTTCAGTTCCTCAACAATCGCCTATCCACAAGGACGACACTTGTGGTTGGCGCTTTCTTCGTTAGTATACCTTGAATGCTTTTGTGTCCGCATCAATTCACCCTGGGAGAGAAAAACTCGACTATGACGAGTTGAAACTTTTGTGGCACTCTAGTAGATCGGGATTAATACCCTGCAATGCTTCGCCCGGTAGCCACGTAGATTCAAACGAAGGTTTATTTTTCCACTTGACAAGATACCTCTGGAAATCTCCATCTCTCGTAGATACTATCTCGTCATCTAAGATCTCCTCAATTTCTTCTTTATGGGTAATGGGTGGAGGAAGGGGTGGAAGGGGTTGTGTAACAAAGTCAGAAAAAGGCCATGATAGGGACGATGGATCGACAATGGGAGTATGGGAACGGACTAGATCTTTCACATTAAAAGTTGGGTTAATGCTCATTTCAGGTGGAAGGTCAATTCGATACGCGTTGGACCCAACCTTTTGTAATGTCTTGAATGGTCCAGCACTACGTGCTTGTAACTTTTTAGCGGATCCTTGAGAGAATCGCTCTGGCCTTATTCACACCATTACGTAGTCTCCTTCCTGAAATTCTTGCGCTCTATGATGAGAATCAGCTGAAATTTTGTAATCATCATTGCTCTTATTTATCTGCTGTCTAATATGTGTATGCAAATCATGAATATGGTGTGCAAATGCATCGGCTGATTCAGAAGACCTTTGGGTAACAGACATAGGTAAGAGATCTATAGGCATTCTAGGTTTATACCCACTTATAATTTCAAAAGGACTCAACCCTGTAGATCTATTAACTGACCCATTATAAGCAAATTCAGCAGTTGGTAAAATTAGGTCCTAAGTCTTAACATGTTCACCCACTAGACAACGTAGAAGATTTCCAAGACTACGGTTTACCACTTCAGTTTGACCATCTGTTTGTGGGTGGTGAGCGGTAGAAAATTGCAAACGAGTTCCCATAATGTGCCATAGTGTCTTCCAAAAATAACTAGTAAATCTGACGTCACGATCAGACACTATGGTTTTAGGTAACCCATGGAGGCGCACCACACCATAAAAAAAGATACGAGCAACATGAGACGCATTTGACGTTTTCGAACATGGGAGGAAATGCACCATTTTAGAAAAACGGTCCACAACGACAAAAACGGAATCGTGCTTCTTGATTGTTTTGGGAAGCCCAAGCACGAAGTCATACTAATGTCCTGCCACGGAGCATGTGGCATTGGCAATGGCGTATATAGCTCTGTATTTTGCTTTCTTTGCTTTGCCAACTGACATGTACGACACTGCCCCAAAACTTTGGCTACGTCTCGCTTGAGACTTGGCCAATAGAAACAATCTTCCACAAGGGCAATGGTCTTATCACGACCAAAATGGCCAGCTATCCCTCCTGAATGAAGCTCCCAGATGAGGAATTCACGAAGGGACATACGGGGAATACAAAGTTTCTCCTTTGAAAAAGAAGCCATCTTTAAGAACATACTCACCAATAATACGCTGGTCACTAGAGAGCGATGTGTAAGTACCCCCAAAATCAGGACATGTGGTGTATTCATCTTTCAGTTGCTCAAATCCGACTACCTCTACACTCAAGGAGTTGAGCAATGCCACTCTTCTACTAAGGGCATCTGCTGGCTTGTTTTCAACCCCGGCCTTGTGTTTCAGAACAAACGAATATTCCTGAAGAAACGCTACCCACTTAACATGCCTTGGGTTGAGTTTCTTCTGAGAATGCAAATATCTCAAAGCCTCATGGTCAGAAGACAAAACGAATTTCTGTGATAGTAGATAATGTCGCCAATGTCTCAGGGATTACACTACTGCATAAAATTCTTTGTCGTAAGTGGAGTACTTTTGTTTTGCCTCATTCAGTTTCGTTTTGCCTCATTCAGTTTCTTACTGAAATAGGCCATTGGGTGTCCTTATTGACTTAACACTCTACCTATACCGACACCAGACGCATCACACGCTACTTCAAGGACTCTAGAAAAGTCAGGTAGACGGATGACAAGAGCTTCTACCATCTTGCCCTTAATTTCCTTGAAAGTCTCGACCGCGGCTTCAGACCACATGAACTCTCCTTTTTTCATGCACTTAGTAATGGGAGCCATGATTGTGCTAAAACCCCTAATGAACTGACGATAAAAAGTTGCTAAGCCGTGAAAGCTTCGCACCTCATGAATGTTCCTCTGTTCAGGCCACTCAACTATGGCCCTGACCTTTTCAGGGTTTGCGCGCATCCCTTCAGATGACACTATAAATCCTAAGAACACAACTTGGCTAGACATGAATGCACATTTCTTAAGATTAGCGTACAACTTTTCCTTCCTAAGGACACTACAGACCTGCTTTAAATGTTCAAGGTGTGATTCCTTAGTGGTACTATAAATAAGAATGTCGTCAAAGTACACCACTGGGAATTTTTCGATGAACGGCCTCAAAGCTTGTGTCATCACCCGCATGAAAGTACTGAGTGCGTTAGTGATGTAGGATGCCCTAATTATGATGCATGCTCATGAACACAAATAAATCAGCGGAATTAAAAGACAATAACAATATAAAATCTAGCAATAGCAATAATCATCATGAACTAAGAAGATCACAAGGAACATGCAATGGAACGGGCCATTCATCACAACCATGAAGTATGAGATTCAAGTATCACTATGGTTGGATCCAGCGAGGGATGGAAGCTCCCGATCTTGCATGGCTACAACCCAATCAATTAAGAGGAATCCCTAATCCAGGAAATCAAAGGATTTTGGATTAGGGATTTGAAAATCTGAAAACTTAGGGTTTTAGGATCAAAATCAGATTTTGGGATTGTGGTTAGCAAAAACAGATAAATTAGGGATAGATAGAAATACCTGGAAGAAGGATAGGAGTGGCACAAGAAGCAAGTAGAAGAAAGAGATCAAAGAAGAGGAAGAAGCATCACCATGAGAGAAACAAGAGGAGGAAGGCAACCAAAGGGTTTGCTTTTCATTAATTAATCAACTAAATTCGAGTTTAGGGCCTAGCCCTCTTAAATAACATTAAAACAAGTAAAAAGACTAAACTACCCTCATAGTTTAAGTAAAAACGCGTAAATAACAAAAGTGCGGGAAAGTTCGGGCGCTCGGTTGGGCGCCTGAGCTCCAGCCCGAAGTCGTCGGAAAACCTCCAGAGAGGTTCGGGCGCTCGGCAGGCAGAGTTCGGGTGCTCGATCGGGCGCCCGATGGGCGCCTGAAATCTTCAGTTTCTTCGGCTTCTTTCTCCTTTCTTCCTTCACATGTGTCATTCCTGAGTGGGGTCTTCTATGTGCCTAATCACATGTGGAGGGTCTTCAGCTCCTCAATAGTCACCTATCCACAAGGATGGTACTTGTGGTTGGTGCTTTCTTCGTTGGTACACCTTGAATGCTTTTGTGTCCGCATCAATTCCCCTCGGGTGAGAGAAATTCGACTTCGACGAGTTGAAACTTTTGTAGCACTCTAGTAGATCGGGATCAATACTCTGCAATGCTTCGCTCGGCAGCCATGTAGATTCAGACGATGGCTTATTCTTCCATTTGACAAGGTACCTCTGGAAACCTCCATCTCTCGTAGATACTACGTCATCATCCAAGATCTCATCTTTATGGTAATGGGTGGAGGAAGGGGTGGAAGGGGTTGTATAGCAAAATCAGACAAAGGCCATGAAAGGGACGATGGATTGGCAATAGGAGTATGGGCACGGACTAGATCTTCCACATTAAAAGTTGGATTCATGCTCATTTCAGGTGGAAGGTCAATCCGATACGCGTTGGACCCAACCTTTTGTAATGTCTTGAATGGTCCAGCACTACGCGCTTGTAACTTGGCCAATAGACACGATCTTCTACGAGGGCAATGGTCTTATCACGACCAAAATGGCCAGCTATCCCTCCTGAATGAAGCTCCCAAATGAGGAATTCACGAAGAGACATACGGGGAATACAAAGTCTGTCTCCCTTGAAGAGGAAACCATTCTTAAAAAATATTCACCCATGATATGCTGGTCACTAGAGAGCGACGCGTAAGTACCCCCAAAATCTGGACATGTGGGGTATTCCTCTATCAGTTGCTCAAACCCGACTACCTCTACACTCAAGGAGTTGAGCAACGCCACTCTTCTACTAAGGGCATCTGCTGGTTTGTTTTCAACCCCGACCTTGTGTTTCAGAACAAACTAATATTCCTGAAGAAACGCCACCCACTTAGCATGCCTTGGGTTAAGTTTCTTCTGAGAATGTAAATATCTCAAAGCCTCATGGTCAGAAAACAAAACGAATTCCTGCGGTAGGAGATAGTGTCGCTAATGTCTCAGGGATTGCACTACCGCATAAAATTCTTTGTCGTAAGTGGAGTACTTTTGTTTTGCCTCATTCAGTTTCTCACTGAAATAGGCCACTGAGTGTCCTTCTTGACTCAACACTCCACCTATGCCGACACTAGACGCATCACACGCTACTTCAAAGACTTTAGAAAAGTCAGGTAGACATATGATAGGAGCTTCTACCATTTTGCTCTTAATTAGTTTGAAAGCCTTGACTGCGGCTTTAGACTACACGAACTCTCCATTTTTCATGCATTCGGTAATGGGAGCCATGATCGTGCTAAAACCCTAATGAACCGACGATAAAAAGTTGGTAAGCCGTGAAAGCTTCGCACCTCATGAATGTTCCTCGGTTCAGGCCACTCAACCATGGCCCTGACCTTTTCAGGGTCTGCGCGCATCCCTTCAGATGACATTATGAATCCTAAGTGCACAACTTGACTAGACATGAATGCACATTTCTTAAGATTAGTGTACAACTTTTCCTTCCTAAGGACGCTACAGACTTGCTTCAGATGTCCAAGGTGTGATTCCTTAGTGGTACTATAAATAAGAATATCGTCAAAGTACACCACTAGGAATTTTTCCATGAACGGCCTCAAAGCTTGTGTCATCACCCGCATGAAAGTACTGGGTGCGTTAGACAAGCTGAAGGGCATGACCTACCACTCATACAGCCCATCTTTTGTTTTAAACGCAGTCTTCCACTCATCTCCTGGGCGTATACGGATTTGGTGATATCCACTCTTGAGATCTATCTTAGAGAATATAGTGGACCTGGCCATCATGTCAAGCATATCATCAAGTCTAGGTATAGAGAACCGGTACTTGACAGTAATTTTGTTTATGGCACGACTGTCCACACACATGCGCCACGTGCCGTCTTTCTTAGGTGTCAACAATGCAGGCACGGCACACGGGCTCATACTCTCTTGGATGAAACTAGGGCTGTAAATGGTCGGGTTCGGGGCGGGTTTAGCCAAAACCAGACCCGCCCATTTACTAAACGGGTCTGGGTCCAAATTTTAGACCCAGACCCTTTTACTAAATGGGCGGGTCCGGGTCGGGTCCGAGTCAACCCATCAGACCCATTTATAAATGGGTCCGGGTTTGGTAGAGGGAGATCCACCCAGACCCATTTATAAATGGGTCGGGTCTAATGGGTCCGGGTCTGGATCAAGTATGCAAGCATTTTACAAGGCTTAAAACCGGGTCTGGAGGGGTCCGTTGAAACATAGACCAAACCCGCCCACTTACTAAATGGGTTCGGGTCGGGTCGGGTCGGGCCTAATATAAAGAAAACCAGACCCAGACCCGTTTAGCAACTGGGTCTGGGTCGGGTCTAAATGGGTTGGGTTCGGGTACCCCATCGGTCCACTGACCAATTTACAGCCCTAGATGAAACCCTTTTGCAGAAGCTCATCAATCTGCTTCTTCAACTCTGCATGCTCTGCAGGGTTCATCCTATAGTGAGGAAGGTTTGGTAGAGTAGACCCTGGGACAAGATCAATGACATGCTGTATGTCCCTCATAGGTGGCAACTCATTCGGTAAATCTTCAGGAAATACATCACTGTATTCTTTCAGGACCGAGGTCACCTCACAGCAACTTTGATGGAACCTCAGGTGTAATCTCTCTAGCCACAAGGGCATACACCATAGAATCTTCCTTAGTCTCTTTTTCAAACTCTCTTGCGCTGATTATATGTAGAGACTTAGGCTTGGATTTCCCCACTCCTCTAGGCTCACTTGTCTTCTCAACTTTCTTCTTCCCTAGTGTGTTCTCAGTTGGCATGGGGTCAAGTTTGATCTTTTTACCGTTATGCATGAAGGTACACGCATTTGAACGGCCAAAGATCGTGACATTACTATCGAATAGCCATGGTCTACCTAGGATAACATGTCCCACATCCATAGGTAAAACATCACACCACAGGGACTCTTTGTATGACCCAAACTCGATGGGGACTAGACATTGATGGGTGACAGGTAGGGATGTCTTGTCGACCCAAGAAACTTTATATGGGTCTGGATGAGGTGTGGATTTTAGTTTCAAGCGATCTAAGGTGCTAGTGGAAATCACATTCTGACAACTTCCACTGTCCACTATCACCTTACAATTCTTTTCACCACACTTGGCAATAGTGTAGAAGATAGTGCTTCGACGCCAGTCAACATTACTTCTAGACTGAGCTAGCACACGCCTGACTACTGCAAGCGTTGCTTCCCCCATTCACTTCTTCTTCATCAGTAAGTCCTCCTTCAGGGTGATACTCTTCAACTTCATAATCACCCTGGTCATCTCCACTCTCGTGGGACTCGCCTATAACTAAGGCTTTCCCACGGCTCTTCGTAGGACACTGATTAGACATGTGACCAAGATTGCCACACTCATAGCACCTCACTTGGCTCATGTTACTAGGATCGGCACCAAGAACCCCTTTGCCCTTGTCCTCCCTAGGCTTAGGCGGAATGGTCGCCTGTGCTCTAGATTGAATACCAATATTAGGTCGAGTCAATTGGGAACTAGATCTAGCACTGGAGTCTCGGGACTCAAAACGACGAACAACAGGAGTCTTCAGATATTGTTTTAACTCCTGCACGACTTGATATGCTTTGTCCAAGTCCGTTAAGGGCCAAGTCATAAGCTCGCGCTGAACATCCGCACGAAGGCCCGTCTTGAAACGCGAGAGCGTTACTAGAGAGTCTTCTTGAATATCACATCGCATCATATATTCTTCAAATTTAGCGATGTAGTCAGCGGCAGACATTGACCCTTGGCGTAAGGATTGCCATTGGTTAAGGAGCTTCTGATGGTATGAGAGAGGAAAGTACTTCTCCCTTAACTTCTCTTTCATCTCATACCAATGTGTGATAGGGGCTCTACCAACTCTTTCTATCTTACGCTCGGTGTTGGTCCAAAAGAGCTTGGCTTGGCCCACAAGCTTCATCTTAGCAAACCGCATTTGACGGTTTTCTGACATGCCATACCACTCAAAGTAGTGGTTCATGTCAACAACCCAGTCAAGGAATGCCTAGGGATCCAGATGCCTATCAAAACTCGGGGCTTCAACTCTCACACTCTTCATCGCACGCTCATCTGGATCATAGCGGTCTTGATGATCACATGTGGCTCGTGCCTCTCGCACAACACCACGACCATTACCACGATCTCTATCCTCACTACCTCAACGTGAGGCAGCGCGTTCTTCAAAGATTCCTCCCACCTGGGAGTGCGCATCATCCCCTACAGCGGGGTTTTTCCTGTGGGACGCCTTTAGTTGTTCGACCTTAGTCATGGTAGTGGTGATTTGGTTCTCAAGGCGGGCAAACTCACACTTTTGACCTGCTTCTAGAGCGGTTACCTTTTGTATCAATTGAGCAAGTTGCTCAGATAACTGCTCGTTATTCATGGTAGGTTGAAGTCCGAAACCTCTACCTCTTCTCGTGGGCATACAATGAAGACTTGAACCAAACTCTACCCAACTAGACTACTAGGTGTTATGACTTTCAAGATGAATGCGATAAATGCAAAACTAATATGAATTGACACAATTAAATTAAAACAAGAAACTCCTCAAATCTGGAAAATTTCCAAATTAGGAAACTTTCTAAATCTGAAACTTTCCTAAATTAAACCTAAAAATCAAAACCCTAATTTGATAACTCGATCTAGACAAAAACCATGCAAGCCTATTCTCTGATACCAAATTTGACTTAGGACAGCCCTAATTATGATGCATGCTCATGAACATAATTAAACAGCGGAAAATAAAATGAATAAATAATCTAAAATCCAGAATCACTCATCATAAACTGAGAAAATCCCCAAGGAGCTTGCAATGGATCGGGCCAATCGTCACAACCACAAATTTTGAGTTTCAAGTATAACTATGGTTGGATCCAGCAAGGGATAGGACCTCCCGATCTTGCGTAGCTATAACCCAATCAATCAAGAGGAATCTCTAATCCAGGAAATCAAGGGATTTTGGATTAGGGATTTGAAAATCTGAAAACTTTAGGGTTTAGGCTCAAAATCAGATTTTGGGGATTGTGGTAATCGAAACGAATAGATTAGAGAAAATAGAATTACCTGGAAGAAGGATTAGAGGGGTATAAGAAGCAAGTAGAAGAAAGAGGGTTATCAAGGAAGAAGAAACATCACCATGAGAGAGAGAGGAAGAGAGAAGCTCCAAGAGGCTTTTCATTAATCAATAATCAAAGTTAATTCAAGTTTAGGGCTTTAGCCCTCTTAAATAAGCAAATAAAGATATAAAAGTACTAAAATACCCCTAAAACTAAGCAAAAACGCGCAATTAACAAAAGTGCGGGAAAGTTTGGGCGCTCGGTCGGGCGCCCGAGCTATCGCCCGAAGTCGTCTGAAAACCTCTAGAGAGGTTCAGGCGCTCAGCAGACAAAGTTCGGGCGCCCGAATTCTTCGGTTCTTTAGTCTTCTTTCTCCTTTCTTACTTTATATGTATCTTTCCTGAGCGGGGTCTTCTGTGTGTCCAATCACATGTGAAGGGTCTTCAGCAGGTCTTCAATTCCTCAACAATCGCCTATCCACAAGGATGACACTTGTGGTTGGCGCTTTCTTCGTTGGTATACCTTGGATGCTTTTATGTCCGCATCATTATTACTGAATGCATGGAAAAGGGAGAGTTCGTGTGGTCGAAAGTTGTAGTCAAGGCTTTCAAGGAAATTAAGGGCAAAATGGTAGAAGCCCCCGTCATGCGTCTACCCGACTTTTCTAAAGTTTTTGAGGTGGCGTGTGATGCGTCAGGTGTTGGTATAGGTGGAGTGTTGAGCTAGGAGGGTCACCCAGTAGCCTATTTCAGTGAGAAACTGAATGAAGCGAAGCAAAGGTACTCCACTTATGACAATGAATTTTATGTAGTAGTGCAGTCTTTTAGACATTGGCGTCACTATCTCTTACCGCAAGAATTCGTCTTGTTTTCTGACCACGAGGCCTTGAGATATTTACATTCTAAAAAAAAACTTAATCCTAGGCATCCGAAATGGATTGCGTTTCTTCAGTAATATTCGTTTGTCCTGAAACATAAGGCCGGAGTCGAGAACAAACCAGCATATGCCCTAGCAGAAGAGTGACGTTGCTCAACTCCTTAAGTGTAGATGTAGTCAGGTTTGAGCAATTGAAGGATGAGCACCTCATTTGTTCTGATTTTGGCAGTACCTATACTTCACTTTCTAGTGACCAACGTAGCACAGGTGATTATGTTCTTAAAGATGGTTTTCGCTTTAAAGGAGATCGACTTTGTATTCCCTGTCTGTCCCTTCGTGAATTCCTCGTCTGGGAGCTTCATTCAAGAGGGATAATTGACCACTTTGGTCGAGATAAGACCATTGCCCTCGTTGATGATCGTTTTTATTGGCAAAGTCTCAAGTGATATGTAGCCAAAATTTTAGGGCAATATCGTATATGTCAACTGGCAAAGCAACGAAAGCAAAATACTGGGCTATATACATCATTGCCAGTGCCACACGCTTCGTGGCAAGACATTAGTATGGATTTTGTGCTGGGACCAGTGTTTGCATTATCTCCGATATTATCGAAATATCCCCGATATTATCTCTATTTCTAGCTCAGCGACACCGATAACACTGGTAGCGACACCGATAACACTGATAGTATAAAAAATTCTGGATATCGGTGATGTATCACTAAATATTGCCAATGTATCAATATCGTCAATAATTTTCAATTGTGTAAATTCCAGGCATCGTTTGTATTGTCAATACATTGATCCCATCAGTGTATCGCCAATATTTTTTACTGTGTAAATTCCAAGTGTCACTTGTATTGTCAATGTATCTGCAATATTTCGATAATATCACCAATGTATCGATATGCCAAAAAATCTATATATTTAAAAAATTCCCATTTCAGATTTTTTATGGGTGCGTGGTTGTATGTAGCGTTCAATTTGTTGACGATAACATTGATAATATCACAATATTATCATTATTGAAACATGGCAATAACGAGACCACAATCTTAAGTTTCTTTTTCAGTTGTTAAGGATTAGTTTGGAAATTTCATGTGTTGCCAATATTCTGAAATATCAATGGATGTTTGGATGAAAGTTCAGATTTTGGATGGATGAGATGATTGGATTGACTTCTTATAGCAACACATGCTTTTAGGCCCCCATTAAATAGAAACCTATTATGTATGCATTCTTTATGCAATTTTTTTTATTCATAAATATGCAACTATGTGTATTTTATCAACTCCTAAGGTTTCACTGAAAAATTCCACTGTTTTTCCCATTTTACCCTGCATTTCCGGTTATCAGCGATATTATCGACGATATCGATATCGTTTCCGTATCCCCGGCTAGCGAAACTTGTAGCGATACCGAAACTTCGAACACTGGCTGGGACTTCCCAAGTCAATCAAAAAGCACGATTCCATTTTTGTTGTGATAGATCGTTTTTCTAAGATGACACATTCCTTCCATGTTCGAAAACATCGGATACCTCTAATATCGCTAAAGTCTTCTTTGATGGTGTGGTATGTCTCCATGGTTTACCTAAGACCATAGTGTCTGACCGTGATGTCAGATTTACCAGTTACTTTTGTAAGACACCATGGCACATGATGGGTACTCGTTTCCAATTTCTACTGCATACCACCCTCAAATAGATGGTCAAACTGAGGTGGTAAATAGAAGTCTGGGTAACCTATTACGATGTCCGGTGGGTGAGCATGTTAAGACTTGGGACTTGGTGCTACCTATCATTGAGTTTGCTTATAATGGTTCTGTCAGCAGGTCAACAGGAATTGGTCCTTTTGAATTTGTCGGTGGTTATAAACCAAGAATGCCCATAGATCTTTTACCCATGTCTGTCATTCAAAGATCTTCAGAGTCAGCCAATGCATTTGCACGACACATTTATGAATTGCATACATATATTAGACAACGGATTAATAGAAGCAATTTTAGTTATAAATGTTTAGCTAACTCGCATTATAGATCACAAGATTTTCAGGAAGGAGTTTATGTAATGGTGAGGATAAGGCCACAGCGGTTCTCTTAGGGTACCGCTAAGAAATTACAAGCGCGCAGTGCTGGACTATTCAAAATATTGCAAAAAATTGGGTCCAACGCGTATAGGATGACCTTCCACCTGAAATGGGCATTAATCTAACTTTTAATGTGGAAGATCTAGTCCTTTTCCCTAATCCCACCATTGATCATTCTTCTCTTTCGTGGCCATACTCTGAGTTTGCTTCACAACTCACTCCACCCCTTCCCCCACCTATTAATCGAAAGGAAGAAATTGAAAGGATTGTGGATGAAGAGATAGTTTCCACGAGATATAGAGGTTTCCAGAGATTTCTTGTAAAATGGAAGAATAAACCAGCGTTAGAATCCACATGGTTAACAGAAGTGGAGTTACAAAGAATTGATCCAGATTTGCTAGAGAGCCACAAGAGTTTTATCTCTTTGGAGTCGAGTTTTTCTCACCCGAGGGGAGTTGATGAGGACATCAAGCCCTTTAAGGTATATCAACGAAGGAAGTGCGCGCCTCAAGCATCTTCCTTGTAGCTAGACGATCATTAAGGAGCATTGAAGACTCTACACATGTGATGTGGCACATAGAAGACCCCACAATTGGAAGCCACATGTGTAGGATGAAGGAAGACCTGACTAGACGTCGTTGGGCGCCCGACCGTTGGTCATCAGGCGCCCGAAATTCGCCCGATCTGAAGCAGAACTCTCTGGACAGTTTTCACAATCTTCGGGCGCCTAACCATCGGGCGCCCGACTACTAGTCAGTGGGCGCCCAAAATTCATCAGTTTTTAAGTTTTAGTCGCTGGACGATTTCGGCCCCCATCGGGCACCCGATCGATTGGTCATCTTGCGGCCGATGCCCGCCCGAACTGTTTTTTTTTTTTTAAATTTCGTTTTACTTAAGTATTAGGGATATTTTTATCTTTTTCTTATTTGTTAGTGCTTATTTAAGGGAATTAAGCCCTAAACACGAATTACTACTTGATTATTGAATGAAAACAACTTTGATTGCCTCCTCTCTCTCTCTCTCTCTCTCTCTCTCTCTTTCTCTGTGTGTGGATCTTCTTCTTCTCCAATCCTCTCTTTTCTTCTTCCTTCTTCCTCCAACATTCTTCTTAGGCAATTTTCTATTCTTCCCCCTTTCTCCAACCCTACTTCTCTCCATTCTCTACAACCCTAAAATTTGAGATTTGGTCCCAAAACCCTAATCTTCAAATTTTGATCTCCTAACCCTAGAAATCCTTCGATTCCCTGGGCTAGTGAATATCGTTGCACGTTTGGATCATAACCATACAAGATCGGGAGGCTCCATCCCTCGCCGGATCCATTCCACGCAATAATTGAACTCCATATTATGTGATTGTGATGATGGCCCACATTAGTGCATGTTTCCTTTCAATTCTCATGATTATGATGGTGAATGCTGAGATTTAATTGTTATTGTTGTTTTATTCCGCTGAATCATATATGATTATACACATGCATCATAATTAGGGCATCCTGCATCAATTCATGTAGCTGACCCCAATTAGTTGGGATAAGGCTTAGATGATGATGATGTATAGCACAATTATAGAAAAAGATATCCAATTTTATCTATTCATTGGGTGAGAAAGAGCTACTTCATTTTCCACTACAGAAAAAGAACAAGAAAAAGAAGGAACAAAGAAAAAAGTGATAATCAAAAGCCTTCTAATTGATGACCAGGATTTTCATTAGGTGCCTTTTTTTTTTTATGTATTGCCCATACTTGTAACCAGTAAACAAATGGAACGGATCTTACACCTGTTTTCTCGGTACTGTGGAGTGCTTGATAAATTACTGGATACAACTAATAGTTAATTTGCTAACTTATGTATTAATTAGATACTTCGAAGTCCTCTTGTCTATGAGCAGGATCTCTTTGTTTGTTTTTTTTTTTTTCTGTTGCATCATATGAAGTTCTTTTAGAGGAGCGCTCCAGTGGTGCTGGGCAGATGTGGGGCCCACATGATGTATGAACACCATCTGGCCCATCCATCACTTCCGTCATCTCAAGTTGTTCCAAGTGCCCATAACTCTGCCTAATCCAAAGTTCACATGGGCCACAGAAAGGGGAACAAGTAATCAGGGAATGCCACCCTTTATTTTCACTGTGGCCCACCTGAGTTGAAAAATTGTCTAATTTTTTGCCTGACCACCTTCATCCATGGACAAAGGGCCTGATTGTGTAAAGATTATATATACACAATAAGGTGAAAAAAAAACCCCCAAACAAATCAATGGTCGGTGACCATTCTCAACTTGTTCACCTTGCTGTGGCCGATCTGAGCTTTGGCTCAAAATTATTTTCGTTTCCTTTTGGAAACTCGATTTGGTGCATCTGATGAACTTGTTGGATTCCATGAACATATCATGTGGGGGCTCCATATTTGCCTGGTACCACTGTAGCACGCCCCTTTCTTTTATAGCTTGCCAACTTTTAACTACAATAACTCCCATTTGTCAAAGTGATTTCGCCATGTTAAAACATCTTTTGATGTATATTGCTTCAGGGCTCCTTTCCCAAGGACTCTAGGTCTAAAAGGATTGTAACTTCACCTGCTTCTCTTGGTAATGCTGATAGCCACTCTCGTGTTGGTGGACCCCAGCATCAACGAATGTCTCGAGACGGTCCAGTGGCTGCCAACAGTACATTTGAACATGTTCCATGCAGTTATAGAGTTTCCGGCATTGAGGAGGGCCTGATTCAAGGCAGAGAAGCAAATCGCAATCTGCCTCAGCAGATTGATAGCACTGAAAAGGGGAAGGAAACTGTTTTCGACATCTGCCTGAGGAAAACAACTGCTCCAGTGGAACTGAATGCTTCTCTACATGCGATGAACAAAGAAAAGCGAAAGGAACAAGAGAAGCAGAAGAAACAAGAACAGATGGAGAAGGGTCATCAGATCGAGCAATTGAGGTCTGGAATGATTCTTTTAAAGAATTATTTAGGCCACAGTGAACAGGTTCGTTTCTTCCTGTTTTGGGTAGTACTAGTCTTCTTTCTCATTTTGGAGTTTGTTTTTTCACTGCATTTTCATGGTTAGCTGTCCTTTAGACATTTTTGTATGGTCGTCCTATGTTATCTTTTATATTATCATTTTTTTATTTGCAGTTATATATATATATATATATTACTTTTTA
The DNA here is from genome assembly GCA_003013855.2 of Liriodendron chinense. Lineage (NCBI taxonomy): Eukaryota > Viridiplantae > Streptophyta > Magnoliopsida > Magnoliales > Magnoliaceae > Liriodendron > Liriodendron chinense. Next base: position 7,436,794 of record ML058368.1, read on the forward strand.
TCAGTAATTGCATAGTTCAAAAACCTGAAACTTGACTCGCTTAACTCAATAACTTGTTCCAACGTGAAAACTTTAGGCAACCTGCATAGAAACCTGAAAACTTGGCTCACTTGACTCGAAGACTCGATCCAATTCGATTCAATATTTAATTATTGTAAATTGAATATATTAAGAATGTTAATAGATATTTAAATTAGTTAAATTTGGTGGAAGTAACATAGATCATAACTCAAACCAACAACACGACATACCTCACCAGATAGGGCTGTTGCTTCCCTTGGTTGATATTGGGGTTGGAATCCCACTCCCACCTTATTATTTTTAACAAAATCATGCCAAGTCAACCAAGCCGTTGAATCAATTTGAAGAGTCTCTCTGAGTCCAGGCCGAGGACCGAGTTTCCAAGTGATTTGGCACAAAATCCCACCGTATCGAGTTGAAACTGTTTAGTTTTGAGTTGAATAAACGAATTTTGGAACTATGGATAACTGTAGAATTTGCATTTGAGAGAGAGAGAGAGAGAGAGAGAGAGAGAGAGAGAGAGAGAGAGGTCAGCAAGTTTTAAAACTATGTTCCTGAGTGCTCCGCATGGTTTACCTTTTACTCCCTTGTTTTCCTGTGTCAGTGAATATCGTATTCTGTTAATACAAGCATTTTATCCGATTTATTGTTTCTAGGTTGAAATTATTAGAGAGTGCCGTGAACTCGGTCTTGGTAGAGGAGGGTTCTATCAACCGGGTTATAGTGAAGGTAGCGAAATTGCGTCTTCAGATGATGTGTCTAGGTAAAGATTGGGACCCGGAGAAGAAGTACAGCAACAATCGATCAGTAGATGGTGCAGAGCCGCCTAGCATCCCAGATGGATTCAAGAAAATGGTCGAGCGGTCTCTTCAAGATTCTTATGATTTCATAGGACAAAACTCCAAGGACATACTTCCTAACATGAAACCAGACATATGCATCGTTAATTTCTACACGGAAACAGGGAAGCTTGGTTTCCATCAGGTGCGTTGCTACACTCCGTTCTCATAAATTAGCTTTATCCTTCTCATTATGGGAGGGGTGCGATCCAGTGGTACCGGTACCCACCAGATGTGTGGTCCACATGATGCATTCACACCATCATCAGATGTGTGACCTCAAAAAACCCCCCTGAGGGAGAATAATCAGCCCGATCCAAAACTGAAGTGAGCCACATCAAAGGAAACAAGCCGAAAGGGAATGCCCACCCTTGAATTTCACAGGGACACCCCTGAGTTGTAAAACAGCCTTAATTTTGGCCTGTTCCTTCATCTTGCCTGGTTTAGGGTCTGAATGGACTGGATTCTATATATACAACACGGTGGGTCCCCCACTAATAAACAGCAGGCGTTTGGTTTCAACATTTTACATGTGCCATGTCCCACCTAACTCTGTGATCGGGCTGATTTTTGGGGAATTGGGGTTTTTTGAGGTGATGCATATGATATACGAGTTGGATTCCATGCGCACATTACTGGGCCCCACACTCTAGTGATGCTTGTACCACTGGAGCGCAGTCCCTTTCAGGAAATATTATGTGCTTGATATGGAGAGAGCTTGTTTTTGTTCCAACCCAGCACTGTCACAAGTGGGGCCCACCTTTCAGTATCCTACATGATGTGTTGGCTCACCATGTGGTGGTCCATGACTGGGTCTCCCATCGTGTGATTAACCGTGTGGGTGCGTTGTGCAGCTAACAGGGTGAGTGCGTTGCATGACTAACAAAAAAAAGATTATTATTCGATGGGGGAAGTTTTTGTTTATGTTCCCACCGTAAAAACTGATTTGTATCACCTAAAGGTGGGCCCCACATGTACAAGTTCAGGTACCCTCCTTTCTAACAGCCTTGCCATTGCCATGCCCTTGCGCAACAAACCATGCAGGATAAAGACGAGACTGAGGATAGTCTTAAAAAAGGACTGCCTGTTGTTTCCTTCTCCATCGGCGACTCAGCCGAGTTCTCATACGGAGATGATAGGGATTCAGATAAGGCAAAGAAAGTGACATTGGAATCTGGTGATGTTCTTATATTTGGCGGTAAGGCGAGGCATATATATCATGGTGTTTCATCCATTTTGGCCAAGACGGCTCCCAAGCCGCTACTCAAAGAGACAGGCCTCCGTGCTGGACGACTCAATCTGACTTTCCGTCAGTACTGACTGACGGACTTTACGTAAATTCCATCTTCTTTCTTTTTTTTCTTTTGTTTGTCCCCCCGGATTGGATTTTCTGTGCTTATTTTCTACTGAGGACTAGTATGATTTTGGCCTTTTGAGGGTATGTATTGGTTTCCGTGGGCATTTATTCTGGGGTCATGGTGTGATGATATTGACCATTGATCTGATGGGCCCTTCATGAATTGCTCTTTCACTGTAAATCTCCTTGACAGGATAAATCCTGTTGCCTGTAAATAGATGGAAAATACAGCAGATTTAAACATTCAATGGAAGAAAGGCCAATGATGAGTAGTTCAGATTTATTTGCTTCCTCCAACGGTATAATATTTAGCTGGTGTCCCTCTAATAGAGTCATCAAGATGAATGGTCCAGATTGCATGTGCAACATGCGTGCAGTCAGACGGGCACGCGTACTTGAGAGGGGTAAAAAAGGAACCACCCACCGTTCATCCATGCTTTGGAAACTTCATTTGTACCAGCGGGGCACCTCATTGGGTGATCCAAAATTCATTACCATTAATCTGGTGGGCCCTAAACTTGGTGATTGTTTGTCTCACAGTCACAGCCATGTTTTATAAGTTAAAAGAGTATATTTGTTTACTCTTAAAAAATAATAATAATAATAAACTTTTATTTTAAAAATAGAAAATAGACCATTTATTGCTTAAGTGGGTTACATTTTTGGTTAATTTTGGGAAAGTTTATCCTTATAGAACTTTTTAAAGTAATTCTCCTCTTGCCATCTCCTCTTTACAATCTCTGTAAGGTGGGTCCCATATGAAGAATGCTCCACATCAAGGTGGACCCATACAATGCACAGTCACATTATAAGTGGATCCCACGCGATGGCTGACCCACATCAAAAGTGGGACCCATGATGATGGATGGTGGACATTGAAGGTGGGATCACATTAGGGAAGGTTGAGATCAAAGGTAGGCCACATGATGAACGAACCATATTGAAAGCCAGGCCCGCATGATGAATGGTCCACATCAAGGCAAGCCCACATAATGCATGGTTCATATCAAAGGTGGGTAGTACGTGATGGATGCCTCACATCAAAATACAGCCCGCCTTGATGGGCTATCCACACCAAGTGCGCCCCACATGATGGATGGTCCATAACAAAGGTCAGACCTACATGATGGATGGTGGACATCAAGGTGGCCAACATGATGAACAGCCTAGATTGAAGGTGGGGGCCCACATGATGAATGGTCCATATCAAGGTTGGGCCACATAATGCACAGTCACATCAAAGGTGGGCCCCACATGATGGATGGCTTGCATCAAAGTATGGCCCAGCATGATGGACCATCCACATCAATTGGGCCCTACTTGGTGGACTGTCCACATCAAAGGTGGGACCCACATGATGGATGTTGGACGTGGAAGGTCAGCCCACATAATGAATGACCCGTATTGAAGATGGGGCCCACTTAATAAATGGTCCACATGAATGTGGGCCTATTGAGGGAGTGGGCCTCACATGATGGATAATTTACATCAAAGTGTAGCCCCTCGTGATGGATAGTCCGTGTCAAGTGGGCTCTACTTAATTGACGGTCCATATTCTAAGTCTCGCATGATGGATGACCCATATCAAAAGTGGCCCAACATGATGGATGATTTGCATAGGTGCACCCCACATGATGGATGGTCAACATTAAAAGTGAGCCCCACATGGTGGATAACCCACTTCGAGGGTGACTACCACACGATGGACGCATCAAATGTAAGCTCCATGTGATGGGTAGTGGACATGTTAGGGGCCCACATAAATCTCAATTAGCATTGATGATGGGCTCCACATGATGGATGGCCTACATCAAGGTGGGCCCTGTATGATGGACGGTTTGTCAAAGGTAGACGAACCACACGATGGACAATCCACTTCAAGTGTGGGCTCCATGCTATGGACGATCCACATCCAATGAGTGATATAATGTACGGCCCAAAAACATGAGTAGCCATTCATTCTTTTGTGATTCAGGGCGCGATCCATTTATAGTAAGATCCACCAAAACAACTGACCAAATTGCTTTTATAATGGATTTGTTGTAATTTTTGACAATGACATCAACTACCATTAAAACAAGCTTTTATTTGAACATAGGGCTGCACATCTGCCCCATTAACCCGCCCGACCCCACCCAGTAGAAACCCGATCCGTCCCGACCCGGCTAACAAAATGGTCCGGTCCTGAGTAGATGCGGCCGGACCGTTTTTAATTTAGGTACGGTTTAGGGTACATGTCAAACCCGCCCGACCCGACCCATACCCCGACCCGTGTATCCCAACCCGAACCGCCTCGTTTAGAGTAGTTTATTGCTTTTAAAAATATCTATATATCATTATCAATAAGTTGAATGGTCAATAAACATTAGGGTGGACTCTAGAATCTTTTAATGGTGGGAGTTCGATGACCACTGATTTTTGTGGTGTGGTCTACCTAAAGCTTTTATCTGCTTCCTTTTTGGGACTATGTCTTATAATAATCTGAAAATGTAGATGGACGGCATGGATTTATAATATATACGTCGAGGTGAGCCTCATGGTTAGGGTCTCACCCACATGGCTGGTTCCGGGTCTCACCGACTCTCACCCTAGCTGCGCTCATCTCACACTCACAGGGAGCGGATTAGGTGACATCCGGGATCCACCAAGGTGGGTGGCCCCTGACTATGTGTCTTAAATCCACACCGTCCAACTATTTTGAAAGATCATTTTAGGATATGATACCAAAAATGAATCTAACTCAAATCTTAGGTAGACCACACCATAGAAACATTGTCCTAACCCGACCCGACCCGACCTGGTTTAGCATATAGGGTAGGGTAGGGTAGGGTTAGGGTTAACCCTTTTACAAGTAGGGTAGGGTTAGGGTTGGTTCAGCCCAACCCGGTCACAACCTGGACCGATACCCGGACCTTTAAATATATTTAGGTTCGGTCTAGGGTTGGGCCCAACCCGACCGGTGTGCAGGCCTATTTGAACATTTTATCAAATGAGCTTGTTTCAAATAAAATCTTTTGTTTTTTTTAGTTTGAAAAAAGGCTATTTTACCAAACTAACTTATTTAAAACAAGAGATAGAACAAAAACAAAAAAAAAAAAAAAAAAAAAAGCTTATATGAAAAGTTCTTTTTAAATTAGAATAGAGACGCTAAAACGAGCCTTTGGGCCTTGACCTATTTCTATGGGTGTTCGAAATATTGATATTGTGATATGTTAGCACCCTTGGAATACAAATATGTATTGATTATCACATGGGATATATCGTTTGTATCAGGTAATTTATCACACTTTTTTAAAACATGAGGATATATTGAAAAAATGGTTGAATTTTTTTTAATGAAACTCCAAAGATTGTTAAAAAAAAGATCTTAATACACATTTTTAAATCATATCATCTCAAAAAACAAGTACATATAATATGTTTCCTTTATATTGGGTCCTAAGCTATGCGTTGTGCAGCTGAATTAATGTAACTATATTCAAATTGAATGCATAACATTTAGAGTGTATGCGATGATCATTTTATCAAACACTCTTAAGTACTTCAAAATTAGTCTCAATTGACAACTGGTTGAAGTGAAATTTCGAAAAAATAATCTTTTAATAATTTTTTATTAAACTTTAATTAAAAAAGATTTTTATTTTTCAAAAATTGACAAGGACTTGACAAATTAGTAGATCAACCCTTATACATGATTGATTTCATGTTTAGAGAGTGCAACATTACAAGTAATTTGAGAGAAATTGATTTTTTTTTTTAATTTCTCATTTTTTCCAAATCGAACTGCCTATACTCAAATTTTGAAATTAGAGTGCATGTGATTATCATTTTATCAAATAGTCTTAAATACTTTGAAATTAGTCTCAATTGATAATTGGTTGAAGGAAAATTTTGGAAAAAAAATATGGACAGCATAAAGAATAAATGGATATTGAAATCAAAGCTCCAACTTTAGATTTTTCGTGCAAAACGTGAAGAACCAATGAATTTATTGTTAGGAAAAAACACCGGGCCACAGTGGAAGCAAGCCAAACAATACAACAGAATATAGAATCAAACAAGCAACACAATGCAATCACACCCACACACAATCAACCACATAGAGACAATCCAATTTTATGTGAAAAAACCCTTCACGGATAAAAAACCATGGTGTCAAGCGAATCTTCTATGAATCAGAAGATTACAGAGATGAACAACCCATAAGCAAGGAAACCCAAGAGAAAACCTAAGCTCTCTCTCTCACAAAACACTCTCCCCTCACCCTAATACAATTAGGAAACCTTAGACACCTTAGGATACTCCCTAATCCCAAATTCATAGCATATATATAGTAAACAACACAAAATTAGAAACATGTTATGCAGATTTGCGTAACCATGCAAAATACTGTCATATCACCTACCGATCGGAGCCTACCACCGATAGGTCGAACAACGCAAAATCTGTCCAGAGAGAAAACTTCCAAATTTGTCACGTTCAACCTCAACAGCCGACCGGTTGGAGACACCACCGACCGGTCGTCAAATTGGTTTGAAACACCCGAAAACTGTCCAGAGACATTGCTATGCATCCTGGGCCAAAATCAAACCGGAATGAGCACCCAATTTCAACATAGTTTGAAGGCTTCTCCAACAATCTCTACCGAGGCTTCAGATGTCAAATTTAACCTTCCTTACTTTCTTCATCATCTTAACTTCAAAATAACTTCACCGCTTCTCATGCCTCCATCAACCCTATCCCTATACTTTCACACCATTTTATCGCTTTTCTCATGTGGCCATTGGGCACTTGCCACATATGAGCAACCGTGAATTGCGTTACCGATCCCGCAGCTCCACCATGAAACGTGCTCCCGATCAACTTGTAAAGATGGCCACACCTCCGTGCCTTCATCCACACGAGTGCCCCCTTTATCACTTTACAATACCGGCCGCGGCCGATAAACCTGCACCCTTTTACCTCGAGTGCACCAAGAGAGATCACATTCTTCTTTATCTTGGGGACATGCTTCACATCTTCCAGGACTCGTTTGATCCCATCGAACATCTTGATGCTCATCGTACTAATACTCATCACCTTGCGAGCGTAGCCATCACCCACAAACACCGATCCACCATCATACTCCTTATATGTCATGAATGAACTCCAGTTAGGACAAACGTGACATGAAGCACTTGAATTCGGGATCCACTCTCCACTGAGAGACCCCTTTTCGGATACAGTCAATACTTCACAAAGATCACCACCCTCCTCTGCGGTATTAGCTCCCTCTCCAGAAGAATTTCCAGACTTCTCTTGTTTTAACTTGGGATTCTGACAATTCCTCTTCATGTGGCCTTCTTGACCATAATTCCAGCACTACACATTGGCCTTCCCTTCACCCTTGGCTTTAAATCCCGATTTAGAAATCTCCAACCATGCTCAGAGTTTCTTCCCCTCATAATCAGTGCCTCTAAGGAAGAACGAGAACCTACGTCACCGCTTTTCTTTCTCATCACCTTTGACTGGAAGGCTGAGATAACGGTCTCAACGTTGATGGTCTCCCTCCCCGCGCACAAAGTCCCTGAATGACTTGTATGATTCTGGAAGAGAATTCAGCAGGATGCATGCTTGATATTCATCTTTCATCGGTTCATCCATCTTCGCTAACTTGTAAATAAGCCTGTTAAACGTGCTGATGTGGTCATCCACATCCGCCCCCTCTGCCATCATTAGGCTAAACAACTGAAGAACTAAATACAGACGATTCTTCAAAAATTTCTTGGCATAGACCTTCTCTAACTTCGCCATCATTTCAGCCACAATTTTCTCCTTCATGACATCATAGAGGACATCATCCGTCAAGCACAACTGGATTGAGGTTTTGGCCTTCTTATCAAGCTTCGTCCACTCATCCTCTTTCATAGCCTCAGGTCGCTTCACAAGAGCTTCTTCAAGCCCTTACTGAACTAGAAGGGCTTCGTTCTTCACTTTTCATAGTTAACAATTATTTTTATCGGATAACTTCTCTATGTTGAACCTCATGCTCGATACCATGCTCTTGTTCATATCCGAATTCTGTAACCTCCCAACGATAACTCTGATACCACTTTTTGGGGGAAAAAACACCGCCTGCAGCGGAAGCAAGCCAAACAAAAAAAAATATAGAATAAAAAAAGCAACACATTGTAATCACACCCACACGCAATCAACCACACAGACAATCCGATTTTACGTAGAAAAACCCCTCACGGGTAAAAAACCACAGCATAAAGTGATTCTACTGTGAATCAAAATATTACAGAGATAAACAACCCATAAGCAAGGAAACCCAAGAGAAAACCAAAACACTCTCCCCTCACCCTAATACAATTAGGAAACCTTGGACACCTTAGAATACTCCTTAATCCCGAATTCATGCCATATATATATAGCAAATAAACAAAAATTAGAAACATGTTATGCAGATTTGTGTAACCATGAAAAACACCGCCATACCGCCGACCAGTCGAACATAGCACGGAATATGTCCAAAGAGGAAACTTTCAAATATGTCAAGTTTAGCCTCAACAACCGACCGATCGGAGCACACCACCAAACGGTCGTCAGATCGGTCTGAAACGCCCAAAAACTATCTAAAGACCTTGTTGTGCATCCTGGGCCAAAATCAGATCGGTCGGTTGACCAGTCTGAGCACCCAATTTCAACATAGTTCAAAGGCTCTTCTAGCATTTATAACCATTTGACAATGATTTAACATAATTTCAACAAAAAAATAAATTTAAAATTGAAAATGCTCACCAAAACGAGCATGTGGGATATATCGACAGTATCTATATGTTTGTATCGCACACGTAGAATACAAGATATATCGGTCGATATCATCGATATTTAAAACATTGTTTTCTAATAGTAATTCAGTCCAACTAGGCCTGTTAGAGAAAAAGGCCAATCCCGAGACATTAACCGGTTGATTACATTGAGCAGGAGAAAATTTCTGCTACACCCAGCGTAGATGTCCCCACCATGATGTATGTGTTGTATCCACACCGTCCATCCATTTGGCGAGATCTTTTTAGGGCACGATACAAAAAACGAGGCAGATCGGAAGCTCAAGTAGACCCAGCACAGAAAATAATGGGGAATGAACACCAACCAATAGAAACTTCTTGGGGGCCACTTGAGCTTTTGATCTGCCTCATTTTTGGTATCATGTCGTAAAATGATCTCGTCAAATGGATGGACAGTATGGATACAACACATACATCATGGTGGGTTCATTGCTATAGCTAGCGTAGCTAACGCATGGGTGGTGCAAAAATTTTCTCCATTGATCAGTGGGACCGAATTGGGATGCTAATTGCTTGCAACCCCTACCTTTCATGTGGTTGTAAGTTACATGGGGCCCATTGAGTTGTCCGTGAGAAGTCCACCCCTTCCATCAGTTTCTCCAAGTCATGTTAGGACATGATACAAAAAATGAGCAAGATCAAAAACTTAAGTGGACCACACCATAAGACGAAGTACCAAAGGAAACTTCTACCTTTGGTGCATTGAAGTACTAGGAAGAAGCTCGTCCAGTCGTCCCCCAATATCTGTAACATAGCACGCGAGTCCGTGGATCCCCACTATTCAATTGGTGGACCCTATTCAAGGATGCTCTTCATTTCAAAGATGGATGTGAGTGACGAAAATCGATTCTTACATTTTATAAAGATATCTAATGTAACACCTCAAAAATTTAGTACACGAGTAAGTGGATTGAATTTCGGGGATGAAATTCTGTGTAAGGGTGGTAGAATGTAATACCCCAAAAATTTGGACACATGAGTAAGTACATGAGTGCGTGTGCGTGAGAAATTAAATTATAGGCCGTGTTGTTCACACGCATACACACATGTATACACTTTTGTCCGTATTCTGACACTTTTAGGCCTCTGAAAAACTTAGTGTGATTAGTTAAGTCAATAAACTAACCGTTAGAATGATCTGTCATTGCTAGATTGAAATATCTAGCCGTCCGCTTCGATATCGAATTACGCGATCAACGTAAACACGTCGTACGATCTTCACATTGTCTTGTACACATGTCTGTCTATAAATCTGATCCGTACATCTCATCCATTACCAGGCATATGCTTAAATAATTGATTTTCCAACCCAATGAACCTCCTTGGGCGTGTTTATAACACTCTAGGATTTTAGAATCATTTAAATTATAATTTAATTAATTATTTAATAAATTAAATAACTTTAATATTGATAAATTAATATTACATAATTCGTAGGGAATTTTAGTATCGTCCCTTTATTAAAGTTGCTAAGAATAAACCCTAGAATAGTGTAGAAACATTAGATTTCACAAAACTCGCAAATTTATAATAATTATGAAAATGCCATTAGTTAAACTTAAATAAAATTGTCATTTTTAAGTTTTAGGATTTATGGCAATCATTTTCATACGAAACTTCATACACTAGTTCTAGGACATAATTTAACCGTACAAGTCGAATGTCAGCCCTCCAATCATCCTACAAATGTCCTAATCAGAAATTGGGCCATAAGTGGGCCGCCTTAACTTGGATTTGCCTCATTTTTCTCCTGGACGGCTAAATTCATATTATCCACCAGTTGAATGGAGGTGACGACCTCAAACCATTGCAAGTGGGCCCCACATAAAAGTGGAGCATACAGTTTGTAATACGTGCGGCGCACGTAACGATTTTTTTAAAAAACCTTCTTCTTCATTCAACGCAGTAGCGGACGTTGTTACAACGTCCACCAGCTGTCGACGGAGGGGCTCCATTGGATCATCAGGGTGGGCCCCATGGTTCGATCCACACTGTCCATTCAACTCCTCTCAAACGTATGACCCTCTGTATGAATAATTTCTATCCAACGTGGCTTATTCAACGTACGTCGAACCATCGTTTTCAACCAGTACAAACTTAGATCACCAAGATCCAGGTCTTTACAATGCATGGACATCTAAGATCGATTGTGCCAAGGTCATGTGGACCCCACCTACCTTTTCAAAGATCCCAAGTGGCGTAGGTTACAAGAAAGAGGAAACTGAATCCTTCTTAGAATCGAAAACCTAACAGATCGCATGTCCGATCGAAATCTTCCTTTACTCAGCTATAAAGCCAACCGTTCGTTCCTCCTTTCATAAAAACGTCAGAGAGAGAGAGAGAGAGAGAGAGAGAGAGAGAGAGAGAGAGAGTAGCTATGTGGAGGGAGTGCTGGGAAACTTGGTCCAAGAACCGACTCAGTTCATTCTAGTCTGTCGCAATTCATCCCTGGATAGACTAGAAATAGTAAGAAAGAGAAAGAAATAAAGAAGAAAGAAGAAGAAGAAAACGAAGAAGAGGTTTCCTGCCGGGTTAACTCAGCGAGTCAACTAGCTGAGTCGACTCATTAACGTGTTGTCTACATCTGATCCAGCAATAAGGTGAGTGATTCATTTCATAATTTCTAGTTGATTTTCCTTTCTATAGGTTTGCTTTCCTTTCCATTCAATTTTCAATTTTCTTTAGTATTTCATATAAGGGATCTTAGGTAAAGGTCTACCACTCAATCTCTTCCTTAACTAGGGTTTTAGGGTTGTGTTTTGTTATTATGCATAATGTGGATTCTAGGTAAGGGATTCATCTCTTGTCTCTATTCTTAAATTTCATCTTTCAACTGTTATTCTTCTTAGTTGGTTCCTCTTTTCCAAACTTTTTCTTCTTAGTCGTACACATCCAAAATTTTAGATAAACCTAACTTTAGTTTAAATCATAGCTAAGACATTGTGCTTGAGTTAACCCTAGACATTCATCAAAGTACTGAAACTTTACACCACGACTTTCTCACATTTTCTTATTGACAATAATTTAGGGAAAGAAACACTTTAATAAAGTAAACGCATGCATGGTGTGACTAGAATTGAATCTGATATGCATTATGTGCTTGATAAGTGCTTCCATAACTCATTACATACACCTACATTTATACACTGCGACAGAACATGAGTATGGTTGATTTGACTCCTAGCGTGCATGGTTGATTTGCCGCCTCGCTGTACCGGTTAGGTGAGCATGTTTGATTTGCAACAAGTTCTTAATGTTCAGGGGCAGCGAGTTATGGTCGTTTCACTTATTGAGCATGGTTGATTTGCTTGGTTGGATCAGTGGTGCATGGTTGATTTGCCCACTGGCGTGCATGGTTGATTTGCCGCCTCGCTATACCGGTTAGGTGAGCATGGTTGATTTGCGACAGGTTCCTAATGTTCAGTGGCAGTGAGTTTCTAAACGTTTATTGCTCTCACACATATCATAACATACATGACATCATGATAATCATGTTCCATTTATAATAAATCATAAAGTGTATTAATCATAACCTCATCCTCGTTTATGTTATACAATTCTATCCGTTGATGATTCGCACCCTATCTCTTATTAACTGGAATATTACCTGTGATGGAAATGACCTCACTCGGGCTTTAGCTCACCAAAATCACCATAGTTCCTGCAGGATTTCAGGAGGAAGAAGAAGCAGCTGAAGTGGAATATCTGGACGGCCACTTCTATTAGAAGCTTTATTTTAGATTAGGTCGTTTAATTTATTTTCCTTTAAAGTTGATGTAAACAGACTTTAGTAGACTTAATTAATTGGTAGAGTAGATGTAGTTGTTTAATTTAATTTACAGCTTGAGATTTAAACTATGATAAATAAAGTACCTTAGTTTAGTTAATATTGTGGTGTGTGGAATGGAATTTCTTTAAAGTTATGCTTGAATTTGTTAGTGCACTAATTTGTGCATTGTATTGTCAATTGCGTGATCATTAAGTTAGTCAAGTCTCGTGAGCCCCGATGAAGATTGAAGACTCAAGACTTGAAGACCAAAGCAGCTTACCGCACTCAAGTTCAAGCCAAATCAAGCTCGGAAGGTAAGTTGCATATAGACAGCCTATAGGATCCCAAAGCATCCAAGTCCATGGCATTCGAATCGCATTTTATGTTTGCCAATTGATCCACAGACTTAAGGTCAAGATGATCAGTCTTGGACCTCCATTATGTAGGTGCCAATCAGTTAAAAAAGATAGGAAAACCATCTCTTTGTGCACCGTTAAAATGAGGGAGTTCACCCCATTTCAGGCCAGGAATTGAGCCTGACGACCGGTCGGCTGTAGCAGGATTTAGACAGCTTTTAAAAGGAAAATTATCTTATGTCTGGCTGAGGACCGGTCTAAAGACCGGTCGCTGGACTCTTAGGACCGGTCGCACGACTGGTCGCATTTGGACGAAAAATGTCCAGCGACCAAATGGGAGAAACAGTTTAAAAGGGAGACCGGTCGCTGACTACCCACGACCGGTTGTTGACCTCCCACGACTGGTCGTACGACCGGTCGCAAATGCTAAAAAACCGTCCAGAGACTTCAAGGTTTTCTTTTTAAAAGGAAGACCGGTCTCAAGACCGGTCGGAGGCACAATCTAGACCGGTCTTTAGGCTTTATAGACAGGTTGCACGTGACCGTTTTCTATCCGTTGGAGCCCGATTTTTGGAGCCTATAAAGGTATATTTCAAGGGCTTTGAGGGGAGAACTTACACACCCATTTAGAGCATTAAGAGAGGCTATTAAGACTTTCATCTAATCTCCTTTGCTCATTATAGTCTTGAGTTCATCCTTCAAACCTAGCCATTAATGGCACTACATTGAGTATTCAAAGCTCGGTTTGAACAATGAACTCAAGCATGGCATTCATGGCTGTCCCTATCATTCAATCTTCATCTTGAAGTCATTTATAGCCATTGAATGATCCAATTGATGGTTCCTTCATTATCTATTGCATTGTAATAGGCATATGGATCATCAATACCTTCTCCCACCTACTTGGCACTAGTCTAGGAACATCATATGCATTGGTAGCTGATCGTGGGAGCTTGGAGAGGAGTTAAGGCATTCGTGGAAGCTGAAGCTACTCATCAACGGCGCTGAATCGGGGCTCAATCGTCTATGTATGTCTAGTATTTGAGAGTCCATTTATTGAATCACTATTCCCTGGATTGGGAAACTCTGGCGGGAATGTACGTGACCGTCCTTGGATTAGGATTGGTGAGAGTTTGAGATCCAAACTCGTCAAGTCCCTGGATTGGGCAATCGGCGGATGGTAAACACGGTCCTAGATCAAAGGATGTTAAGGTTGATGGTTAACCTGATTTAAAACCACGACTATAATGAAATCCAGTGGTCTCATACGTTGAGATCGTGAACCGGGAGTGGAGTAGGAAAACCGAACCACTATACATCGTGTGCAATGTGATGAATGCATTTTATCTATTTTGTTCCTTGTTGATCAATCTTATAAGTGCTTAACTGTATGCCCATCTTATGTTTGACAAAATGCTCATATGCCATCCTTGAATGATTAATACAAGAATGCATATAAACTGTTTGATGAAATACTTCTCTTAGTAAAGTTGTCAATTGAGTTGGATCTTGGGTGATCAATTGCTATCATTTACATGTGCTTAAATGGTATATTATAGTATAAATGCAATTGAGCTTTTAAATTTGCAAGAAAAATTAAAAAGTCCTATTCACCCCCCCTCTAGGACATAAGCATACCTTCAAGCTTATCTCACTAGCGGTAAAACCGCAATTTCAGAATTAAGTTCGCACTCTAGAACTCCGGCTTTGGGTTGCTGTATTCGAGTCCCGAATTTTAGGGCGTGACAGCAGAATTGTCCATTTTGTGTGATTTGCAATAGAGGGATATATTATGCGAGAATCCACTAGTTAAATAGTTTAAATTCATCTCTCTACCTAATATAATGACACGCTTAATGATGACGAACACCTATTTTTTATTCTTCACGACTAACTAGACCTGACCTATGGCTACCAACCATAAAAAAATAAAGGTACCATGTGTGGATAGTGGAAACCCCACTCGGAATGAGAGAAATTACCCAGTAACATTTTAATTAAACTTCAAAATCGGCTTAGAGAACTGTTTAATAGTCAAGATGGGCCAAACGACACCATTGGGAATTTGATTCCTGCTGGTGACGTGGCACCACTTGAATTAGCCAATACCCTGAGGTGGCAAAAATGATTAGAAAAATGTGAAAAAAAAAGTAATGGTGGGAGGTGACAAAAGACAACCTCAGTGGGATAGCACTATCACCCAAATAACAATGAAAAATGCAAATTTAAGCTACCCATCTACTAATGGGAATCCGATTCCCTCCCAATCTTTGTTGAGGCCATTGCACACAACTTCAGGATCTCGCACCCCAACTATGTGAATAATAGGACATGAGAATGTGTAAAACACAATTAAATAATCACTCACACTAACACAAGAAATTTTTACGTGGAAAACCATCAAACAGAGATAAAAACTACAGGACCTCGTCCATATCAACAATCCATTATGTAAAAGATTATTACATAGTGATCACAAGTACAACCCGCTTAGATCCAATTATTAATCTTCATCACAAGGATGGATAACAATTAAAGAAAACTAGAAACTAAGAGATCTCACCAGATCTGAGGACGCAGAAGAACCTGAGATATCGTCTATAGCGTGAATGAATCGTCACAAGCAGAAATCTCTTTTCTACGAGCTTCCTCTCTCTTTTTCTCTTCATCTCTATTTCTTTTTTTTTTATCTCTTTCACCTTGGACGTGTAAAACACCTATTAGGATGCCGTAATCTCGAATTACAAGTGTTTATATAACACTTTACAAGTTTTCTATTAGCTGAAATAGAAAACTGCATATAGCAGTCCGCGTGCATCGTCGACCGTTCGTACATGGCAGTTAACCGGTCGCAAGCAACCCAAAACAGTCCAGCAAGCAACACGAGAGAAAACAAAAAAATCGATTGTCGCTACCCCTTTGGCGACCGGTCGTTGATGACCTACGATCGGTCACCGACTACTGTTTACTGGTCGCAAGTATATGTAGACAGTTCAGCGTGCAGAGTTCTATCTGGGCCAAATTCAGTCGATCGCGACTTCTCTTGCGACGGGTCACCGACCTCCTGAACTGCATAATCTCTCTTTAGCTCTTGAGGAGGAAAACCCATCAAATCTCTCCCCCTCTGACTCAGGAGGATGGCTTCACCATCTTTAAGCCTGTCAGGCTTCTACAAGCCTCAAACTTGACCTTGGCCAACACCTTGGTCATCATATATGATCCGTTGTCGTCCGTATGGATCTTTTTCAAGCTGAAACACCTTCTGTTCTAACGTATACCTGATCGAATAATACCGAACCTCTATGTACTTTAACTTGAAATGTTGGCTTGGATTCTTACTCAAATGTATCATACTTTGGCTATCAAAATAGATCATGTGTTTCTCTTGCTTCAGGCTTAGTTTCTATAGGAACCTCTTCATCCAAAGCATCTCCTTGCATGGTTTTGTGACTGCGATGTACTCAGCCTCAATAGTAGACAATGTTACGACATTTTGTAGCTTGCTCTGCCAAGAGACCGCTCCCTCTGCAAACATGAACATGAACATGAACCCTAATATAGACTTCCTGGAGTTTATTTCACTTGTCATATCTGCATCTGTGTAGCCTTCCAACATAGGTTTACTGTCACCAAAGCATAAGCTCAACTTCGAAAAGCCCCTCAGATATCGTAGTATCCACTTCACTGTTGTCCAGTGCTCTTTGCCAGGATTGACAAGATATTGGCTCACCACGCTGACCGCATATACTATGTTTGGGTGCATACACACCATAAAATATATCAAACTTCCTACCACCGAGATATATGGTATCTTCTGCATCTCTTCCACCTTGACACTGCTTGTCACTCAATCTAAAGTGATCATCCAGTGGAGAACTTATCAGCTTTGCTGTATTCATATTGAATCTCTATAGGACCTTCTCAATATACCGCTCCTATGACAGCCATAGTTTCCTGCTGCTTCTGTCACGGGTTGTAATTTCCATTCATAGGATTTGGCTAGATGGGCTTAAGTCTTTCATCGCAAATGACTTACCTAACTCCTATTTCAGCCTATCAATCTTCTTAATATCTTTCCCAATGTGACGATATCATCAACATATAGCAAAAGAATGAGAAAGCCACCATCCGTAAACCGTCGCGTAAAAACACAATGGTCTGACTCCGTCTTGTCATACATATGTTTCAACATCAACAAATTGAACTTCTTATACCTTTTAAAACTAAAAAATGCGTAAGACAATTTTCTTGTATTTCCTTATTATGGGGGGTTTCTGAGCATAGAGACATTCATAGACAATTACAAGCATTCACAAATTATACACGAGAAGAGATATCGCCAAGCGAATTTTATTCCAGAGATTCTAAGATCTTTTATATTCCAGGTTGTGATACTGGTCACGAGCCCTTAATTATATCAATGGTTGATCACCCTTGATTAAAAGGCAAAAGACTAACCCCCTAGGGATTATGTTCTTGAGTTCGTGGTCATAAAGACCTTTTTTTATTTTCTTATTATCGAATGGGCCATGCTTTTAGGTAAGTCAGATGCCTATGTCCTATTTTCTTTCGGGTTGTTCGAGTTGAAGGACTGTCAGGATTTTTAATCGAGTGGTGTAAAGCTAGGTCATCTTCCCGTATTTTTATGATGGGTGACCACTAAAATGCACGAACTATGACTGTTGGTCGGCACGAGTCGAAGCCCTCTTCCTGTATTTTTATGATGGGTGACCTCGAGATGGTACAACTCAGAGCAATCTTCCTGTACTTTATGACGGGTGACTATGAGAAGACACATCACAATGACCTGATCAGCTCAACCAGCGGATCCCGTTGTGGATGGGTAGTACATCGACCAGCTTTTGTAATGGCAGTCCATAGTAGGACGTTTTGAATGTTGTTGGAACTCTTTGATTTTAGTTTCTCGTGGCAACCACAGTCCCTTCGGTTTAGCCTTGGACCTTGATCCGAGATGAATAAAGCTTGTACAATACATGAATAAATACAAAGTGAATATGTATGATCTTAATGTCTAGCGACTCATCTTTGGGGACATTTCCTTCCTTTACACATCTTTTGATTGTCAATACAGGATCAAATAAGCTATATCAAGCCATGCTCCTTTGAGGATTTAAGTCTAATGGGCTAGATTGTACATTTCTGGGCTTGAAAATGGCTAAGTATCGGGACCGATATATGCCCATTTATGCCAATAGTTCGTAAACGGTGGGGATTAGTATCCCGCGAATGCTTGATTTAGTTGTCTTATGGTATGGGGATGTTAAATTTGACTCGGCATCAGTGAGATTGCACTTAATTCCACTTGGCATCATTCGATCTTCAAGCCATCAGGGCACTTCCAAAGGCTGAAAATGACTAAGTACTGAGCCTGTTTACCACTTAATTAGGGTATTCAACAAATACCAGTGATGATTATCTTTTAATGGTGCTGGATTATGTTCATTAGGGTAGTAATGATGTTAAATCCGGCTTGGTGTCAGTGAGATTATGCTTAATTCTACTTGGCGTCAGTCAATCTTTGAGCCAACAAGGCACTTTCCAAGGCTGAAAATGACTAAGTACTGGGCCTGTTTATCACTTAATCAGGGTATCTGGCAAATATCAATGATGATTATCTTTGAATGGTGTTGGATTATGTTCATTAGGGTTGTAATGATGCTAGATATGGCTTAGCGCCAGTGAGATGGCACTTAATTCTACTTGGCATCAATCGATCTTCGAGCCAACATGGCACTTCCCAAGGCTAAAAATGATTTAGTACTTGGCTTGTTTATCACTTAATTAAGGTGTTTAGCAAATACTGATGATGATTATCTTCGAATGGTGTTGGATTATGTTCATTAGGGTTATAATGATGCTAGATCTGGCTTGGGGTCAGTGAGATAGCACTTAATTCTACTTGGCGTCAGTTGATCTTCGAGCCAACAGGGCACTTCCCAAGGCTGAAAATGGCTAAGTACTTGGCCTGTTTATCACTTAATAAGGGTATTTGGTGATTAGGATGACGATTAATGTCAATGCGATACATGATTATGTTACTTTGGATCATGGAGAAGCTAAATCTCGTTTGGCGACGGTTAGATTCCACTTGACGTCAATCACTTTACGCTCTTATAGGTGGTTTTCAGGGTTGTAAAATTGACTAAGTGTTGGTCATTTTGGATTAAATCATCTATTAGAGGCGTTTAATGTCGACCGTTGGAAAATCCGATTAGGGGGATAGTACGCCACAGAGAAATGGGTGTGTCTAGAAGGGATAGTACGCCAGAGAAATGGGTCCCATCGAAAGAGGGCGACGCCACAAACATTCCAAGCCAAGGGGGAACGTCCAGGTGCATGTCATCATAGGTGTGGGCGCATGTTCTTGGGGTGGGCGCATGTGTCCCTTCCCCTAGGCGCATATAGCATAAGGAGAGAAAGGGAGAGAGAGTGTTTTCCTTCTGGGTGCATGTGCCATAGCACATGCGCCTGGAACATCATGGTGGTCGCATGTCACTCTATGGCTTAGCCAAATTCGTCCCACCCACATGGGGTGGGCGCATGTCTCTCTTAAGAGTGGGGAAATCCCACTACTTAGTCATTTTTTAAGTTTTTCAAGCTGCTAAGAGGTGGGCGCATGTCCCGCTACAAAGTGGAGGAATTCCACTACTCAACCGTTTTTCAGGTTTTTCAGGCTGCTGAGAGGTGGGCACATGTCCATCTACAAAGTGGACGAATTCCACTACTTAACATATTTCAAAGTTTTCTTCCTCTCTCTCTCTGCATTTAGACTCCGGCGGAAAAAATCCTTTCCGGCGAAGAAATCCCTTTCTGGCGAAGGATTCTGATGAGGGAAAGACGAAGCGGGCGCATGTTACCTCTTGCGTCGCTCTGATGTCGTTTGCAAAAAGAGGTACCCCGTGGTCATCAGGTTGACCTACTATTTATAGTAGGCTAATTGGGTCCGAGTCCAAGTAATGGAAGGCGGTGAGCTCATGTGTTTCTGGATGGGTTTCTGGGCAAATATGGCCGGCGCATGTTGCCAAAACTTGCATTTTTTAGAAGTTTTTTGGATAAATGTCTAAAAGAGAATGCTCTGGGCGCATGTGGCTAGCGCATGTCCCTCTTGTGCATTCCCAGACTTGAAATATTTCTGGGTTCTGCACTATAAGAGAGAAAACAGCTTCCGGACTTACAATATTTTAGGATTTTCAAGCTCCGATGGGCAATCCCTCCAAGGACAAGTACCTTTTCGAAAACTAAAGTCACTGACAACAAGCCACTTTTAAGCTCTTATTAACCTATCAAATGAACGAGATGGGGTGTGGAGGATCAGATGTTGCAAATTTTGGTAGTTGCTTCTTAATTTGGACCCTCCAGGTCGACTCTTGGTATATAAACTTTTCTCTTGGAAGCATGCACTTGAAAATATGCATCGTCTAGCTTCCAAACTTGGTAGTCGAGGGTTTTTGGGCATTTTGAATCATTTGGCAACAATACGCATGTCCAGTTCCACTCCGAAATAGCATTTGTGGGTTTCGGTCGCGATTGTGCAGGTCACCTAGCGTTAGAGTTGTGTTGGCATCCGATCGCGTTTTACGGATATTTTTCGGGTCTGGAATTAATCCGGATTGTCGTAGATGGACCGCCACATGTTGTTTTACCATGGGTACGAATTTGAGCCCCAACAGTACCATTGCCTCAGAGCTTGCTTCAGCCCATAGAAGCTCTTCTTCAGCTTACACATTATGTGATCCTTGGGCTTGATTTTGAACCCCACACACTGCTTCATATATATCTCATCTTCCACGTCACTGTGGAGAAACGCTATTTTCATGTCTAGCTATTTTATCTTCAGGTCCATACTTGTAGCCAAACCAAGCAACACTCGTATGGATGTTATCTTCACCACTGGTGAGAATATCTCGTTGAAATCAACTCCCTTTTTCTGTCTAAAGCCTTTCGCCACCAACTTATCCTTGAACCTTGGATGTGAACTCTTCTGCTCTACCTTCTTTCTGAATACCTACTTGTTGCTCAGAGCTTTCTTGCCCTTAGGAAGTTTCACCAATTCATAGGTGTGGTTCTTAGGCAAGGATTCCATCTCCTCTTGTATAGCTTTCAACCACTCCTCCTTATGCACGTTTGATAGGGCCTTAGAGTAATCCTCTGGCTCTCTCTCATCGATAAGCATAATATACTCATGAGGTGAGTACCTCTTAAACAGATGTTTATCTCTAGATGACCTCCTCACCTATGGCTCAATAGGTGGATTAAGTGAGGGCTACTCCCCCGGTTCATTTGTTGTAGGAACACCCTCGTCCCCTGCACTATTATGCACTCCCCTGTCATCGGGCACCATGAGAGGAGTGATCAAATCCATGTCTTCCAGCTCACCTGAACTGGGCTGGGTCTTCTCTGGCTTTCTAATGTCTTTGATACATTTTTCTTTAAAGAATACCACATCTCTGCTCATGACTACTTTCTTCTCTACTGGATCCCAAAATATGTAGCCAAACTTCTCTTCACCGTATCCCATAAACACACACCGAGATGACTATATGATGTATTGTGTCTAGTCCACACTTTCTCAAGAATTTCTCCATTCAACGAGGCTGATGGAGACCTGTTTATCAAATCACCGCTATGTACATTAATTCTCCCCAGAACGTCTTGGGCAATTTAGCATGTGATAACATGCATCTGATTCTCTCCACAATGGTGCGATTCATGCGCTCGGTTACACCATTGTGTTGGGGGTTCTTGGGAACCATTTGTTCGTGTCGTTTACCCAATGTCTTACAATATTCATGAAATGCTTGATGTATTCACCTCCATTATTAATGCGGATGCACTTCAATGACCTTCCTGTCTCTCTCTCGACCATAGCATGAAAATTTTTAAACACTCCAAAGACATCGTCTTTAGTTTTTAATGCATAAACTCAATCCCTACTAGATGCATCATCTATGAATATAACAAAATACAAAGCCCCACCCAAGGATTTTGTCCTCATCGGACCACACACATCAGAATAAACCAAATCTAATGCATGAACTTTATTAACATGAGAATCAGTTTTAATAAATGAAACCGTATGTTGTTTTCCAGATAAATAATCAATACAAGTTTTGAGAGGTATACATGTTCTGGAAGGAGTCGCTTCTTCGCTAGCAACTGAAGCCCTTTCTCGCTCATGTGGCCAAGCTGCCTGTGCCACATGTCCATTATTGAATCTTCTGTTGTGTTCAATTCACCCTTTCAGATGTTAACACTTGCCTTGTATGGGGTGCAACACTTCTTTCCTCTAGCCACAATTGTTGAGCTCTAAATTGTGCATATTCTAACCCCAATTCATCACACATTATGCATGGTTTACATGTTTAAAGACTAATCTAATACATGTTTTTGTGTTTGTAGGAATGCGAGAGAGATTTCACTTATATGATGTTAAAGGACTCACTTTACAAGCCTTAAAGATCAATGGAAGAAAGGACAAGAGGTGGAGGTGAATTGCAATGAAGATGGAAGAGAAGACCCATGAAAAATCACATTTTATAGGCTGTCCAACCATCCAGCCACTGCAGCCTGCCGGTCAGCCAAACCCTCCAGAAATCACATTTTCTCTGGACACTTTTTTATACAAGTCGACCTCTCATCCAGCCAGCCTATGTATGAAAAGCTCCAGATTTTTGTGAAGTTGTTGTGCAGCCTCCAGCCGGCCAGCATCCAGACTGCGTAAGGACTCTCCAATCTCTCGAAGTTTCCAAGTCGGTGATGGACTTTTACTATAAAAGGACACCTCTACATTGTTCCTAAGGTATCATAGAAGTCTTGTGAAGTCTAGGAAGGTGGAGATGAGCATCGTGGAGCGTTCGCAACTCCTCCAACTAGGGTTTTTATAGTTTTCTTATGCTTTCAAGTAGTTTTTATTTTTATTCTAGTTGTAGTATGACAATGCTCGGCTAGAACCTCTTAGCTAAGGCTAAGAGGTGAAGCTTGTATCTAGTTTTCATGTTGAATTTGTTTAATTCAAGTATATTTATTTAAAGTTTAGATTTTTAAGTTCTTATTTAAATAAAATTGATATTTTTGGATGTTTTATGAGAGTTAATGTTCTTCGGACTGGGTTCCTTGCAATTCTCTGAAATTATCATGTTTAGATTGATTGGGTTCGAACTGTAGTAACCCTAGATCATACCATAGTCTCTTGGCATGGTTGTTACTTCGAAGGCTACATATTTGAATTTATGTGCTTCATTAAAACTAGAATCTTATTTTCCAACTTAAGTGGAGATTGTTTGTGTTTGAATGTTTACTCTTCCAACTAGAAGAGATATAGAACTTCGAATCTAGTTGTGTTTATGCTTGGATGAATGAATTCATATGGGACTACTACAAGTGGATCCTTGAGGCCTTAGTTCCATTAATTATAGATTTTTACAAAGTTACTATTTTTACTTAGTTTATAAATTCATACTTCTAAATTAATTAAATTTGAAGTTGCAATAATAGTTTAAATTGGTTTGCCCTAATTCCTTGTGGATCGACCTCAGTCTTACCAAGATTATTACTACATCGCAGCCTTGCACTTAAGGTGAGCATACAAGTTTTTGGCGCCGTTGCCGGGGAATCAAGGATAAACGATTCTAAATTGTTTTACTAACTATAAAATTAGAAGTAGTTAGGTTTTATTATTTTTCTAGGGCTAGTTTTTTATTTTTAGAACTAACAACTTTGTTTTGTTTTATAGGAATTACTTCTAGTTCAAGCTAATCGGGTAACATCTTTCTAACTTAAAACTTTTTCAGTTTTACAGATTTTAGTTCTTTAAAGATTTTTGTTTTAGGATCTAGGATTTATGTTTAGATTTAATTCAGATTTTTGTTTGTGTGGTTTATGTCCCGTTGGGAACGTGACCACGCAAATCGTCTCCAAACTGAAGTTGGTTTAGTTGGACCCCTCTCCGTCCATAGACGAGTTATAAAATATATTGAACTTTGTGAAAGTTCGGGGAATATGGATCAAACACCGTCAAGGAATACTCCCCCTCCTACTGCAACTACAAACACAAATTCAGAGGGAGGAGGAGAGAATGAGGCACACAATGCTCCTTCAATGAGAGCTTTACGTGATTACTTACAACCAGCCCGTGCTACCACTCCTTTGTGCATGTTTTTCCCAAACAATGCCGGAACAATTGATATTAAGCCGGGGGTAATTCAACTTTTACCTAAGTTCCATAGGCTAGATTCCAAGAGCCCATATCTACATCTCAAAGAGTTTGACAAGGTGGTTGCTACTTTGCAATACAACAATGTATCGGAAGATGTAGTAAAATTAAAGCTATTCCTTTTCTCTTTGAAGGAAAGAGCCAAAACATGGCTTCACTCTCTTAGACTAAGGTCGATTTGGGCATGGACTGAGATGACCCGGGAGTTTTTGAAAAAATTCTTCCCGGCTCATAAAACAAACACCTTTCGACGAGCTATTATGAATTTTTTTGTTAAAGAGAGTGAAATATTCTTTCAAAGCTGAGAGAGATACAAGGACCTCCTACTTGCTTGTCCACATCATGGCTACGAAATATGGTGAATCATAAGCTTCTTTTATGAAGGATTGAACTCAAACATGTGCCAATTCGTAGAAACGATGTATAACGGCGAGTTCATGAGCAAAGATCCTGACGATGCATGGAGTTACTTAGATATGTGTAGACACCCCACCTTCGGCTACACTGTTAGTAGAGATAGCTGGTTGAATGGAGGACCATACCCCTAAATCCCAAGTCCAAACTCAGCCAAACTCACCCTTGTAAGCCCCATTCCATAGCCCAGATCAAGCCTGAACCCAGTCAACCCAGTCCTAAACACCACCCTGAAAAACCCCCCATAAGAAAAGCCAGTCAAAAAATCCCAAAAAAGTCAAACTCACTGAGTCAACCCGCTGAGTTAACCCGCTGAGTTAACCCGCTGAGTCAACCCGCTGAGTCAAAACACCGAGTCAACCCGTCGAGTCAAACCACCGAGTTGACTCACTGAGTCAACTCACTGAGTCGACCAGCGAGTCCAACAGCAGCCCTCGAGGGAGCAACTGTACTCGCTGGAAACCGAGGAGCGGCCGTACGGGCGGCCCATAGCAGGCCGCCCGGAAAAAATTACAAAGAGTGCCACTCTCCGCTGCTATAAATACCCCCCTCCCCTTCTCATTTCAACATCCCTTCAAGTCCATTTCAGCCCGAGAGCTCTGAGTCCACCTCTCCACCCTTTAGCCCATTTTTCCACCAAGGAGAGCCCGAGTGAGGAGAGTCTAGCCCTGGTCCAGCCCAGCCTGACCACTGGTCCAAGCCTCCCAAGCCATCCAAATCTTGATCCAGCCACTCGAAGCCAATCCTTGCGACACCTTCGTCCACCCAGCTACTCTTTTCCAGCATCATCTCATTTGCATCTAGCATAAGTGCAACATTTACTTTTCTTCCAACCCCCCTCCTTCACTGCAAACACTTTGATTATTCAAACACACCGCATGCATCTCGCATAAAGCACCTGTCAGTTCGAGCGTATGCTCTGGGCTTGCCCGTTGTTGGAACCTGCCCATCAGAAACTCTTACTGTTCAGACCTGCATTCACGTACATATCACTATAAGCACTTTGAATATTCAAGCACACAGCATGCATCATCTCGCATAAAGCACCTGTCAGTTCGAGTGTATGCTCTGGGCTTGCCCGTTGTTGGAACCTGCCCATCAGAAACTCTTACTGTTCAGACCCGCATTCATGCATCATGTCATCCATGAGAATATACGAGGATTAAACTAGACTTTCAAGTATCCGATCGATTCTGTGAAGTAGAGACCGTACTTCGATACGGGCAGTGTGTGGGGTGCTTAACCTCTTCCCACCCTGTAACCGTGATCCCTTACCTTGAATCTCTGGCCGCAGATCAACAGGAGTCATTTTAGAGGAAGGAATCTTCGGATTCCCTTCTCTAGCGTTTCTACGGGGTCTAGCCGACTGTAGATTCGAAGTAACTGGCTAGTGGCGACTCTGGTCTTATATAAACTCATTTAAACATATCCAGCTTAACACGACAACCAAACGAAGCCCTCGAGAACGAGGCAAGCCAGTGGCACAAATGGCGATTTCGCACTCACGCATCCTCATCTCCTTCTTTTCCGAAAGGAAAGGGGAAGGGAGAAGAACGTCGTGTGGGAGCGCGGAAAATCGGCGAGGGTCCACAGAATGGCGACTCCACTGGGGATAAGCTAGTCCCACTAGTCATGGTCCGACTTGAAAACAGAATCCTTCCCGTACTTGAAAGTCATTAATCCTCATACAATCTCATCTGCATAGCATTCTACCCAAAAAAAATAAAAATAGAAGATCCCAAAACAAAAAAAAATAGAAAATCCCAAAACCCAAAAAGAGTAAAGTATAGTCCTCACCATTGCGCCTCCTCGGGCTCAACGTACGCGGAGACAACTTCCCTTCCGCAGCATAATCCGCACTCGGGCTCAACAAGCCATGTCCGACCACGAAGAAGAAACTCATCTCTTCCCCGCTCTTGAGATGACCGAAGCGCAACCTCCAGCGCAACAACCCATTGATAATACGCCAATCATACAAGAATTGGCACAAGGAGTGAGAGCAATGCAAGAAATGCTCTTGCAATTCATGCAAGCACAAGCCACCGCAGCAGCCAACAATCAAGATGGCCCAGTTCAGTAATCTCAGCAACCATGCCGGGTCCTCCCGGCCTCCAGTTCAAATCAAGCACAACCATCGGAGTCTGCCCAAGACTACCGACAGCAGCCATCTCAGCCCTTCGCTATGGGGCATCCTTCTCAATATCTTCCTGCGACGACAAGGCCATCCCAGAGCACTTCCGTTGCAGGAACATCCAGTCAGCTTCCAGTCAATCTTGCAAACAACAATCTCAGTAGATCTCAGCATGTCCCCGCCGATGGGACACCTTTTCAATTCCAGCACATCCCCGCCGATGGGATTTCAATTCAATTTCCAACAACAGGGACAGCACTGGCGAATGCCCACAATGGGGGTCAGTGTCAAGCCCACATCAATCAGCGGACAGTGGCGAATACCCAACAAGGGGGTCACTTCCCAGCATCTCAGCCTCCTGCAAACAGGAGCACTTTTCAATTCCAGCACATCCCCGCCGATGGGATTCCAGTTAATTTCCAGCAATCTTCAATTCAGCAAAATCCAGTTAATTTTCAGCAATCTTCAATTCAGCAAAATCCAGTCAATTTCCAGCAAGTTCCAGTTCAACCTTCAGTACAGTCTCCAGTTCAGTTACCATCATTTCAAGCACAAGTTCATCAGAATCCAGTTCAGTCATCAAATCAATTTCAGCAACCTGCGGTTGCTTTTCAGCAAGCCCATAGGGTCGAAGACATCGACCACTATGCCGAAGAAGAACGTGCCTTACTCCAAGAGGCACCAGTCGTTCGAACAGATCACTCAGGACTGGACGAGTTGCGGGAGCAGTTCCAGATCTTGCAAAATCAGCTTCAGCGACAACAAGGAATTGATCTACCTTCGACCAAGTTCAGAGACTTGTGTCCTTTCCCAGATGCTCAGGTACCTCAAAACTTTGAGGTTCCAAAATTCAAAAGATACGATGGCAGCGGTTGTCCCACAGCACATCTCAAGGCCTTCTGTGGAGAACTGAGTGCAATCTCAGGAAATGAAGGGGCCCTCATTCGTTTGTTCCAAAAATCTCTGAAGGGCGATGCCCTAGATTGGTACACTTCATTGGACTGCCACCGCATCAGGACTTGGGAACAGCTTTCCCAGGCTTTCGTCGACAGATTTGCATACAATCTTAACATGGCACCCAGAAGAGCAGACCTCGCAGCTCTCAGGCAAAGGAGTGATGAGACACTATCAGCTTATGTGGGTCGTTGGCGGGCTATGGCAGCTCGAATGTGAACGCCTATCGACGACGAAGAACAAATCTCCATGATTGTTCATTCAACATATCCAGGCATATCCGGGTATCTCATCTCGCATCCATATGCGAATTTCTCACAATTGATCCGTGCTGGAGAGCAAGTCGAAGCAGGAATCCGGGCCGGGACAATCTCCCCATGGCCTCATCAAGCCACTCCAATCAAAAGGAACAGAGTGGAAGGAAGACCTATCGGGCACGGGAATGGAAACCGCAGTGGTTCTCCTCCCCGCCCAACAGAGGTAAACAACATCAACACCACTGCTCAAGGAAATCAACATGCTCCCCCACAGGGACGTCACAGTATCGGCAGAATCAAGTTCAGCATCAGCCTCAGCGGTATCAGCCACAACCGAATCCTCAGCCACAACCACCTCGACAACAGCAGCAGTTCAGAGGAAACGGCCAATACTCATACCAGAACAAGCAGAATTACAGGGAGTCCAGGAAGTTCACTCCACTCAGTCAACCACTTAGTCAAATCATGACTACGCTGGTACAAAAGCAGTTACTCACTCTGATGACACCTAGGCCTCCTCCTCATCCTTTGCCACCAAACTACCGAGAAAATGAGTATTGCGCCTATCATTAAGGACGTGGCCACGCCACTGATCGATGCTATACTTTGAAGAATGCCATACAAGACCTGATTGATGACCGCAAGATCGTCATCTCGGTCCCTGGAACTTCTCCAGCAGCTTCCACCAACATCCTTCAGAATCCTCTACCTCAGCATCCAACGGACCCCAGTTCATCTCGTGGCCCTACAGTCAATAGTATAGAAGAAGGGGACCATCTCGATCGCTTCTTCTCCCCCATCCAATCCATTCATGCCTACACCTATGGGCCGACAAATCCTCCTCCAATCTTGCAAGGGGTAGGTCCCTTTCTTCCTTCAATCTCCGAGCCAGTAGTACTCGAAGGAGCACCTCCATATGATATACCAGTTGTTCAAGGGGCACCTTACAACCATTCAAGCTGGGAACCAGTCGTCCTGGAAGAAGCACAATCATACATCGAGCCCACATACGAACCTGTCATCTTGCAAGGGGCAACTCCAGAACAATCCAATCCGCAATGGAAGGATTATACTCATCAGCAGCAAGAGCCCGTTGTCTTGGAAGGAGCTCTTCCAGTTGAGCCAGTCGTATTGCAAGGGGCAAACCCTGGAGGCGTGACAATCACACTACGGCAGCTGGGACGAACAGAGAAACCTCCTGCCATATCAAGAGGACCAGTATTCATTCCATGGGAGCCTCCTGCTCCAGGAACAATCAAGCCAGGACCACGACCTTATGTGGTCTATGAAGACAAGCCTCGATACTACCCCTTCAGCACAGGCAACAATGTAGTTCTCAAGGCAAAAGCTCCATACAAGGAAGATCTGGTACCCACACCAGCACCGTTGCAAGAACCGGTGGTCCTAGAAGGCAAAAGGGAGGAAAACTACAAAGAGGTTCCATGGCACTATCCAGAATGTGCGGAAGTGGGGAACATGAATCCCAATGGGCGTTGCATCCGAAGAGATAATCAGAACAGAGGAGATCCCAAAGGCGCTCTCTCAGGCCTCGGCAACAAAAATGAAGCCGCATCCGATGTGGCAACTCAGCTCAAGTCAATCCCTGCTCAAATCTCAGTATGGGAGCTACTCTGCACATCTCGCATACACCGAGAAATGTTTGCCAAGACCTTGAACGATGCTCACGTCTCCTCTGATACGGCACCAGAAATGATAGCTTTGATGATTGGACAACTCCTGGCTCCGCGCGCCATCACCTTCACAGATAATGAGTTGCCACCTGAAGGACGTGATCACGGGCGATCCCTCAACATAGCCTTACGATACAAAGACCTCTGTGTTCCACTGGTCCTTATCGATAATGGCTCAAGCTTAAATGTCTGCCCACTCAAGACTGCAGAACGTCTGGGAATCAGTCCTTCTTCATTCCGACCCAGCACCATATGCATCAGAGCATTCGACAACACCCGCCGATCAGTGGAAGGGGAGGTCGACATAGAGGTACAGATAGGTCCGGAAGTCTCCACCATCACATTCCAAATCCTGGATATATCAGCCTCTTTCAACATGCTGCTCGGACGACCTTGGCTGCACAAGGTTGGAGCTGTGCCGTCAACCCTGCATCAACGAGTGAAGTACATCTGTGGAAATCAAGTGATCTCTATCCACGCAGAGAAGGAGCTCATCATTCCCTCCAATGCTGCTACCACTGAACCAGACATCCCAGTCATCGATATCCAGCACTCTAAAGAAGACATCCCATTTCACAGTTTCGAATTCGAGACTGTGAACTCTATCGCCAATCCAGAACCGATAAGGGTGGACTGTGTCTTTTCACCAGCAGAGCGTCTGAGCCTCAAATACCGAATGAAGAATCACTTCAAGTCCAGAAAGGTACCACTGATATATAATCAACGCAAATGGGGACTCGGATACAAGACAACCTTCATGGACAAAAGAAGGAAGAAATTTCGGTGCTCACCCATCCAATTCGTCAAGCCAGGAGAACCTTACAAAGATCCAGGAGGGAATCAACCGACTGCATTACACAAAGGCCTCCCGATGAGCCTAGTTTGGGCCAAGTGGCCCCCCATTCGATGGGATCAGATTCTCGAACCATCTAAGCCTCCAGATGAAGAAGGAGATGATGAAGACGAAGAAGGAAGTCAAATACAGCAGCTTCAGGACCAGGTTACCCTGACACCTGCTCCCGACTAGGGGCACAACCTGCCCACGTCAGCATCAATCAACCAGGGGCACAACCTGCCCACTTCAATCAGCAAGGGGCACAACTTGCCCATCTCAGCACCAATTAGCAAGGGGCACGACTTGCCCATCTCTGCAAAGTCAACTTCATCAATCATCAGCCAGGGGCAGAAGCAGCCCATCCATTGGACCAAGAAAGGGAAGTGGCCAGCCCTAGATTGGTCTAATGTCCAGATTCCAAACTTGTGTCTAGCTGTGGAACCAGACGAACTGCAATGCGAAGTAAGTGATCCGGGAGGGACTGAGTGCGACTCAGATCTCGAACCCGACCTGCGAGAAGTCATGGTCATCGGGCCAGACCATGGTTCTTCGCCCAAAGCATCAACCCCCAACTCTCCAGGGGAGGAAGTGTGGGGTCCTGAATGGTCATCTGTTCCCCTAACTTTCGAATCAGCCAAAGAGCCACCTGAGGGCTCTGGCTTAAAAAAAAAATGCCTGTTTAAGCAGCGACCGGAACTTTGGAACAAGTTGGGCTCAATCATGGTCTGCAATGCCCTCTTGTTCAAGGTCCCGGAATTTCGAAAATCTAAAAAAATCAAAAATTTTCAATAGCCAAAAACATCTAGCATTTCAATTTCAGAAAAATCTCAAAAACCAAAAAATATTTCTTTTCCTGCATTCAATAGTGTGTCAAGTTCGTCTAAAGAGTCGCATGAGTTTGAAGTCGGATCATATGATTTCGACATTGAATTAGACTTCGAGCTCATGGGTCTGGACGAAGCCCGGGATGAGGAAGATGATGATCCGGCTCCTGAACTTGAGGATCTCCTCAAAAAGTTCGAATCTAAAGCCAATGTTGTAGCCGATGATTTCGAGATAGTAAACTTGGGGACGCCTGAGATCCCTAGGGAAGTACGCATCGAAAAATCGTTGCCACCTGAGATGAAACAGAAAATGATAGAGTTCCTAGCTCCAAGATTGTCCAACTTTGCATTCTCATATGAAGACATGGCGGGGCTCGATGAAGAGCTCATTGTACACCATCTGCCAACCAAGGCAGATATGAAGCCAGTGAAGCAGAAACTTCGAAGAATGAAGCCAGAATGGGCTCTGAAAGTCCGAGATGAAGTCATCAAGCAGTACAACGCGGGATTCTTGGTAGTCTCCAACTACCCTGAATGGCTCGCCAACATCGTGCCAGTACCAAAGAAGGACGGCAAGGTTCGAATGTGCATCGACTTCCGAGATCTCAACAAAGCCAGTCCAAAAGATGACTTCCCTTTGCCACATATCGACACTCTGGTCGACAACACTGCTGGATACAAAATCTTGTCATTCATGGACGGGTTCGCAGGTTACAATCAGATCAAGATGGCCGTCGAAGATCGTGAGAAGACATCGTTCATCACTCCTTGGGGAACCTTCTGTTACAGGGTAATGCCGTTCGGTCTGAAGAACGCAGGAGCAACATATCAGCGAGCAATGACAGCATTATTCCAC
Organism: Liriodendron chinense; assembly: GCA_003013855.2. Taxonomy (NCBI): domain Eukaryota; kingdom Viridiplantae; phylum Streptophyta; class Magnoliopsida; order Magnoliales; family Magnoliaceae; genus Liriodendron; species Liriodendron chinense. The sequence continues at coordinate 7,469,164 of ML058368.1, forward strand.
GACATGATGAACAAAGAACTTGAAGTATATGTGGACGACATGATCGTCAAATCTCGCACAATTGAAGGACACTTTGAAGATCTGAAGAAGTTATTCAACAGATTAGAAAAGTACAAGCTCCGCCTCAACCCTCAGAAATGTGTCTTCGGTGCAATGGGAGGCAAACTCCTCGGTTTTATGGTGAGCAAGGACGGCATCAGGGTCGACGAGACCAAAACCAGAGCAATCATCGAGATGCCCCCTCCTAGAACAGAGAAAGAAATTCATGGCTTCCTCGGTAGAATTCAATACATCAGTCGCTTCATCGCACAGCTCACACCTATCTGTGAGCCCATATTCAAGCTCCTTCGGAAGAACGTCCCAAAAGAATGGAATGATGATTGCCAAGTCGCTTTCGACCGCATCAAGAAATATCTCATGAATCCTCCAGTCCTAGTGCCACCCACTCCTGGACGACCACTATTGCTATACATCTCAGTAGCAGCAGAAGCCATTGGCTGTGTCCTCGGCCAACACGACGAGACCGGGAAGAAGGAACAAGCAATATACTATTTGAGTCGAAAGTTCACCGACTACAAGACCAGGTATTCCCCGATAGAGAAGACTTGCCTCGCCCTAGTCTGGGCAACTCAGCGACTCCGTCAATACATGATCGCATTCCCTATTCTCCTCCTCGCTCACATGGATCCACTCAAGTACCTGTTAGAGAAACCGGCACTCACTGGAAGGATAGCTAAATGGCAGCTACTCTTGTCTGAGTTTGACATCACCTATGTCACTCAAAAGGCAATCAAGGGGCAGGCCCTCGCCGATCATCTTACGGCTCACTCTCTCCTGGACTATCAGCCGCTCAAGACGTTCTTTCCTGATGAAGATCTCTTGCTCATTGAAGAGGATGAAAAGAAGAAGAAAGATGAATGGACATTATTCTTCGACGGCGCAGCAAATTTTAAAGGGAGTGGTATTAGAGCAATCCTCTACTCTCCAGATGATGTCCCTATTCCTATCTCGAGGCGCATCGCATTCGAGTGCACCAACAACATGGCAGAGTACGAAGCATGCATCGCTGGCTTAAGAGAAGCCATAATCTTGGGCGTCAAGAAGCTACGAGTATTTGGAGACTCACAACTTATCATCAATCAGGCCAATGGTGAATGGAAAACCAAGGACGAGAAGTTGATACCATATCATGTGTATCTTGACAATCTGATCGAGGAATTCAAGGAAATCACCTTCTCATACATGCCCAGAGCCAAGAACCAGTTTGCAGATGCTCTCGCCACACTTGCATCAATGCTCGAGATACCAAAAGGAGCTTCAGAATGGGAGCTCACAGTTGAAGTTCAAGAAGAACCTGCTTTTTGCCTGCAAATAGAAGAAGCCGAAGCTGTCCCTGACAAACCCTGGTATGCCGACATCAAGCAATATCTCAAAACCCAGGAGTATCCAGAGTCAGCAACAGCAACAGATCGTCGAACCATTCAGCGTTTGGCCGGCCAGTTCACCATCAGTGGCGAAGTTCTTTACAAGCGATCCTATAATCACATCCTCCTTCGATGCGTTGATGAAACAGAAGCTGCAAAGATCATGAAAGAAATACACGAAGGAATCTGTGGCCCACACATGAATGGACACATGATGGCAAAGAAGATTCTACGACTCGGCTACTATTGGCTCACCATGGAGACAGACTGTTGCCAGCACGTCAGAAAATGCTTCAAGTGTCAGGAGCATGCAAATCAAATCCATGCCCCATCATCAGAGTTATACAACCTGACTACCCCCTGGCCCTTCTCCATGTGGGGACTCGACATCATCGGCAAGATCAGCCCCAAAGCATCAAATGGTCATGAGTACATACTTGTGGCAGTCGACTACTTCACCAAGTGGGTTGAGGCAGCCTCCTATACCACAATTGCAGCATCTCAGGTGATCAAATTCATGAAGAACAACATCATATGCCCGTACGGAATCCCCAATGCTATCATCACAGATAATGGAACCCCGTTCGTCAACAAGAAGATGGATGACTTCCTCAGCAAATTCAAGATCCAACGTTATCGATCAAGCCCCTACCGTCCCCAGATGAATGGTGGGGTAGAAGCCGCAAACAAGACAATCGTCAGGATACTCGAGAAGATGGTCATGACCTATCGAGATTGGTCAGATATGCTCCCATATGCACTTTGGGCCTATCGAACGTCTGTACTATCTGCTACGGGCGCTACTCCTTTCGAGCTTACCTATGGAATGGAGGCAGTTTTGCCAGTCGAGGTGGAAATACCATCACTACGAGTGTTACTCGAAAGCGGAATTGAAGAAGGAGAATGGCAACGGGCCAGATTCGATCAGTTGCAGCTAGCAGATGAAAAACGCATGCGTGCACTAAGTCATTCACAGTGCTATCAGAAAAGGATCGCTCGGGCTTACAACAAGAGAGTCCGAAAAAGAAGTTTCAAGGTAGGCGACATGGTCATGAAGAAGATTCTACCGTCGCACCTTCCGGATCCCAGAGGAAAGTTCAAACCCTCGTGGGACGGGCCACTAATCGTCAGAGAAGTACTTCCCGGAGGCGCCCTCAGACTCACCAGCATGAGAGGGGTGGATCTTCCTGAGCCAACCAACGCCGACAACGTGAAGATCTTTCACGGGTAAGTTATTCTAACCTTATCAAGAGTTACTTTAATAGAACTGAAGTCAAGAGGTCAAAGCTGAGACCTCTGAGAAATCATTTCTGTCCACCAACAAGTGTTTCAAATAAGGGGATTCAAAAGAGAAAAATACAAAAAAAGGGATTCAAAAGGAAAAGACAAAAAAAAGGGAGAGAAAAAGAATATAAAAAAAAAAAAGAGAAGAAAAGAGAAAGAAAAAGGGAAGCCAAAGAAAGGCACCCAAGAGAAAAAAAAAATCAGTCCAAGAAGAAACACATCCATCCATCCATCCACCTCAGAAGGGTCTTTAGCAAAGACCGATAGCTCTATTATCGTAGCTCAGGATAAGGGCTGAAAGACTGCCATCGGCCGGCAACGACGGATTCCCGACCTCTAGCCACCGCAGTTATCCAGAGACCCAGAAAGAAAAAAAAAAAAGAAAAAGAAAATGTGTGCCTAAACAAAGAGGGCGGAGTGAAAACCCGAAAGGGCGCTCCGAGTAAAAACAGTGGACATACAGCGGACTTGGTGAAAACCCGAAAGGGCGCCGAGGGTAAAAACAGCATAGCTGCCAAGGGGCAGGCAAGATCAAACACCCGAGACGTGGTGAAAACCCGAAAAGGCTCCACGGGCAAAAATGACGGGAAAAGGCCGGCTGTAGTGAAAACTCGAAAGAGCGCTACAGGCAAAAATGGCTCAAATAAAAAAATAAAAGAAAAAATAAAAGAAAAAATAAAAGTGCAGGTACCAAGAAATTAGACGGTCTAGATCGGTTCAAGCAGTTACAGTTCAAGAACAAGAAGAAGTGCAGTCAGGAGCGAAAAGCTCTACAAACTCTGACAATCTCAAGAAGCAACAGTTTCCATTGCCTACACCTCTAGGGAACCAAAGGATCATGCAAGTTAATCTCGAGACATCGGTCAAAGCATTGGCAGAGCCCCAGTTCTGATTCCTATATCCCAACACAAAATCCAGATACACTCACAAGACAGCTAATGGCACAGTAGATTTTCAAACAGTTTTCTTTTCAATTAAAAGCATCATATTTCTTTTACACATATCATATCACCTTTTTCAAAAAAATACAAAAAAATCATCATCAATCATATATGCAAAAAAGAATGTGCAGGTGGCCAACACAATCAATCTCTACCCTCCTCTTCGGCCACATCAGGTAAGTCCTCTGACTCATAAAAAGATAATCTCGCTCTCAACCTGCTCACCTCCATACGCAGGTAATGCGCCTCATCGCACTCAAGGGTACGGATCGCTGTCTCCTCATCAGACAACCTCTGATCGGCAGCCAATCTCCTCGACATCATCTCACAATGATACCGAAGTGCAGAGATCTCAGATAGCAGATGGCCATGAGTGGCCAAAAGGAAGCCACGATCGATAAACGGGTGCTCCTCAAAGGGTTCATATGAACCAGGTGAAGAGCTAGCATCTCCAAGGATATCCTGCTCATCCTCGTCAACAGTCTGGTGCTAACAAGGGATACATCGATACAAAGACTGTGTGGACCCTCGCCGATTTCTCCGCGCTCCCACACGACGTCATTCTCCCTTTCCTTTCGGAAGAAGAAGAAGAAGAGGTGCGTGAGTGCGAAATCGCCGTTTGTGCCACTGGCTTGCCTCGTTCTCGAGGGCTTTGTTTGGTTGTCGTGTTAAGCTGGATATGTTTAAATGAGTTTATATAAGACCAGAGTCGCCACTAGCCAGTTACTTCGAATCTACAGTCGGCTAGACCCTGTAGAAACGTTAAAGAAGAGAATCCGAAGATTCCTAAAAATGACTCCTGTTGATCTGCGGTCAGAGATTCAAGGTAAGGGATCACGGTTACAGGGTGGGAAGAGGTTAAGCACCCCACACACTGCCCGTACCGAAGTACGGTCTCTACTTCACAGAATCGATCGAATACTTGAAAGTCTAGTTTAATCCTCGTATATTCTCATGGATGACATGATGCATGAATGCGGGTCTGAACAGTAAGAGTTTCTGATGGGCAGGTTCCAACAACGGGCAAGCCCAGAGCGTATGCTCGAACTGACAGGTGCTTAATGTAAGACGTATGCAGTGTGCTTGAATGCTCAAGGTGTTTTATGGTGAAGCATGAATGCAGGTCTGAACAATAAGAGTTTCTGATGGGCAGGTTCCAACAACGGGCAAGCCCAGAGCATACGCTCGAACTGACAGGTGCTTAATTTAAGACATATGCAGTGTGCTTGAAGAATCAAGGTGCTTGTAGTGAAGCAGGGGGGTTGGAAGAAAAGTAAATGTTGCACTTATGCTAGATGCAAATGAGATGATGCTAGAAAAGAGTAGCTGGATGGACGGAGGTGTCGCAAGGGTTGGCTTCGAGTGGCTGGATCAAGACTTGGATGGCTTGGGAGGCTTGGACCAGTGGTCAGGCTGGGCTGGACCAGGGCTAGGCTCTCCTCACTCGGGCTCTCCTTGGTGAAGGAATGGGCTAAAGGATGAAGGAGGGTGACTCAGACGGACGGGCTCTCTCTGGCCGAGTGGTCTGTTGAAATGAGAAGGGGAGGGGGGTATTTATAGCAGCGGACAATGGCAGATTGCGTAATTTTGTCCGGGCGGCCTGCCATGGGCCGCCCGTACGGCCGCTCCTCGGTTTCCAGCGAGTACGGCCGTTCCCTCGGGGCTGCTGTTGGACTCGCTGGTCGACTCAGTGAGTTGACTCAGCGGGTCGACTCGGTGGTTTGACTCGACGGGTTGACTCGACGGGTTGACTCGGTGTTTTGACTCGACGGGTTGACTCGACGGGTTGACTCAGCGTGTTGACTCAGCGGGTTGACTCAGTGAGTTTGACTTTTTTTGGTTTTTTTTACTGGACTTTTTTATGGGGGGTTTTTCAGGGTGGTGTTTAAGACTGGGTTGACTGGGTTCAGGCTTGAACTGGGCTATAGAATGGGGCTTACAAGGGTGAGTTTGGCTGAGTTTGGACTTGGGATTTGGGGGTATGGTCCTCCGTTCAACCAGCTATCTCTACCAACAGTGTAGCCGAAGGTGGGGTGTCTACAGATGCCCCTCTTTGGCAGAGGTTGCGTGCAACCGAATGCCAAAGCGAGTGGACACCCCACTTCTGACCCGGTCATTCATAGATCATGGTCTGAAATCTTTGCTTGCTTTTGCATCTGTGCCAGTTGATCGTTTGGAGATCGCTCACTCGCACATACCGCGAGAGTTTGGAGAAAACGTTGCGATTGTCCCTGCAGTTTGCTGCAACCTGGGTACCCAATCGCAACCCTTCCATTCCCGACCGGTACTAACATCGGAAAGGTACAGCAGAGCCTCTGCGTCGACAGTCTTACGAGGTTACTGACCCTGTGATTGATTGTATGTTTGATGTTTTCCCAGATCACTCCAGGAGTACTTGTTTCGCTTGACTGTCAAAGTGGTTAGACGCCCTGCGTCCGATAGTCTTACGGGATTCTACTACGCCGACTTGGACTCAGTCAAGGTACTTCAGGCATCCACGCCTAGGTATGTGCGGGTGGGCTTTTCCACCCGATCTGCTGGTTTCGGTGCTTAGTTTGCAATTCATTCTTTCCTTGATTGTGGTCTGGAATCTTTGTTGTCCTTTGTATCTGAGTCAGTTGATTGTCTGGAAGTTGATAACTCGCACATACCGCGAGAGTTCGGAGAAAACGTTGCGATTGTCCCTGCAGTTTGCTGCAACCTGGGTACTCAATCGCAACCCTTCCATTCCCGATCGGTACTAACACCGGAAAGGTACAGCAAAGCCTCTGCGTCCGTAGTCTTACGAGGTTGCTGACCCTGAGACTGATTGTGTGATGTTTGATGTTTTCCCAGATCACTCCAGGAGTACTTGTTTCGCTTGACTGTCAAAGTGGTTAGACGCCCTGCGTCCGATAGTCTTACGGGATTCTACTACGCCGACTTGGACTCAGTCAAGGTACTTCAGGCATCCACGCCTAGGTATGTGCTGGTGAACTCTTTCCACCCAATCTGCTGATTTGGATACTTGGGTTACAATTCATCGTTTCCACCTGTTCAAATGGTTTCTGTGACCGAGCCTTTTGGCTTTCATCTTTTTTGTATCTTGGCATGTGGTACGACCGCACTGACACTGGAGTTCAGTTTGACCGTACTTTGAGTGCATTGGATCCGATGATCTCCGGGGAAACCGCGAGACATCAGATCTTATTTGATTTTTGCGTTGGCTCCTACCCAGAGATATGGAAGATCTCCTGGTGTGTTGGAGGCAGAATGCTCTACTGAGAAAATATTTTTGGGTTTTTGAAAAGATACCCACTCTGGGGAGTGATACTCCGTGGAGTTTTTATTTGCAAATAGAAATATTTTTTGTCTTTTTGAAATGAAAATCTGGTTCGCATGTGCCTCCACTAGGGATGCCTGTGGGGTCTTTAGCTAACCGACTTTTATTTTGAAAGCAGGTAAACATGATGATTGATGCGATGGATGCTGATGCCTGGAGATACATGATGAATGCATGGCTTTGGCTCATTCTCTTTCAGTTTGATGATTTTGCTTTTGCTATGGGTGTAGAGAACTTTGAGCTTATTGCTTGTAGGGTTGTGCTTCCCTTGGGGATTTTTCTTTTTGATACGAAGATTTGGACAGCGGATTGGTCAAGATCCCGACCCGTAGTCGATCAGGTCCATCGTCCCAAGATGCTGTTTCTTTGCTAATGAGAATTGTTGGGGTCCCAAAAGTCAGGATCATTAAAACAGGGATCACAAGTGTACAATCTGCCCCATCACTGGATTTAGGGGCAGTGCATCAGAAATCTTGGCAAAAATCGCAACACATATCAGACTTAACCAAAAAAATGAGAAATTGGGCTAGTGGTGGACCCCGCCGGTCATCATGACCAAAACTGTCCAAAATTGGGGGGATACCTCAATTATGAAGAAATAGGAGCAGTGCATCGGCATTCATCGCGAGGCGGACCCTGCAAATCCCCCAATTTGCAAAACCCAAGTTTGTAGGACACAAATACGTCCAGCGCATCCAAAAAATGAATTTAAGGGCGCACTGCACCCAGCGCATCCAAAAAATGAATTTAAGGGCGCACTGCACCCAGCGCATCAAAAAAATGAATTTAAAGGCGCACTGCCTCCAGCGCATCCAAAAAATGAATTTAAGGGCGCACTGCCTCCAGCGCATCCAAAAAATGAATTTAAGGGCGCACTGACAGTTGGCGCGTCCTGCAAACCAACTTCTGGACTCCGATCATTTCGCGACGCGCCGAGCGCACTTATCGATGCGCCGACTCATTTTCTCGACGCGCTACACGTGTCGACCGCTTATTGGACGACGATACCTATAAATACCCCGCCCACCACCTCATTTGCATCATTCAGCAAGAGAGAGAGAGAGAACCTCGTCGCCGGAAAACCTTTGCCGACCGCAGGAATCCTTCTCCGACCGCCGGAACCCCTCGCCGGAAATCGCACCTCCGATCATACCAGGTCTGGAGAAATGACTAAGTCATCTTTTTTCGATGCGCCGGTCCCAGCGCATCATAAAGGCGACCCAGCGCATCAGGGAAATCCTCGGCGGATTACGTGAACCATCAATCGTGGCATTTTAAGGACGCACTGGCCCCAGCGCGTCGCAAAATAGCCCAGCGGATCATAAAAATACAAGTTATCGAGTCAAAGCTATTTTATGGACGCACTGGCCCCAGCGCGTCGCAAAATAGCCCAGCGCATCAGGAAATTACAATTTAAGGACGCACTGGCCCCAGCGCGTCGCAAAATAGGCCAACGGATCGGAAAATTAGATTTTAAGGACGCACTGGCTCCAGCGCGTCATAAAATTACCCGGCGCATCATAAAAATCATTTATGGACGCACTGGCCCCAGCGCGTCGATAAAATCAGGCCAGCGGATCGCAAAAATCAGCACTTTGTACATTCATTCCAGCACCTTTAAATCCTCATTTTATAACATTTTTAAGCCCCGTTTGAGCCTATTTTGGGTATTTCGAGCGTTCCGGACGCGATGGAGCAGTCAAATGACCCATCCGGGCTACCCAATGAGCAGAAAACAAGCCTTCGGAGTCCGATCCGACCCAACGAGCCGAATGGAACAATTCTCCCGAGAAGAGGCCGCCGGCGCCCCAGAATCATACTGATGCATCATCATTACGTGTACTATCATAATATGACCCGAATCCAGGTCTGGACTAAGCAAAGGGGACTATGGTTAACACGATAAACCACACCAGGAGAGTTCTGAACTATCACACACAATCTGTTAAAAACTGATATTCCAAGAACAGTCAATGCCCTACCCATCCAAACGGCATCCGCTGGTTGAGCTGCGCAGGTACGCACAACTGTAGAATGGACTTCCCGAGGTCACCTGTCCCTACATTGACAGGCGTGGGCCTAGAGTCGTCCATCTCAGCCATAAACCCTGACAGTCTCAGCCCGGATCTCCGGTCAAAACATGGGACATAGACATCCGACTCGTACAAAGGTGGATCGGTCTATAACAAACACAGGTCTCCGCGACCATACAAATACAGGTCTCCGCGACCATACAAACACAGGTCTCCGCGACCATACAAACACAGGTCTCCGTGACCACACCAAAACACAGGTCTCCGTGACCAATGAACTCTGAGACCATAGTCCCCGCTGACTAGTCTTTTGCCTTTTAATCAAGGGTCATCGATCATTCGATGTAATTAAGGGCTCGTGCCAGATCACGGCCTGGAATGTACAAGATCTCAGAATCTCTGGAATAAAATTCGCCTTGCGATATCTCTTCTCTTGTGTATTGTGTGAATGCTTGTGATTGTCTACGAATGTTTCTATATTCAGAACCCCATATCAGCAAAACACCACATTTCCAGAGGATGCCCATTTCTCTAGTTCTAACAAACTGGCGACTCTGCTGGGGATCGAACTATACCAGGATCTCTGGTTATATCTGAATATAGGAATACTCTAAGATCAATTACTTACAAACACGAGTCTACGCATAAGAAAGTTACCGCGAGGCGTAATGTTTCGGCGCCCCTTGGGCGTCAAACTGGCGACTCTCAACGGGAACGTTCCTCCCTTCATCTTTAAGGCAATAGACAGTAAATAAAAGGTTTTCAAACCCACGAACTTCCACAACCACACATATTTTTCTCCTTCTTGCTTATTTCTGTTAGTTTATGCACCGCGATCGATGGGTTCACGCTCCCGGTCGCGTTCATGAATTGTTCTAACAATTTTCTGACACCCCAGAATTAGCAAGATACTAACAAAGACAGGAGAGATGGCACAACTCATGCGTCTTCCTCACTACAGGGAGATTTAGCTTCCCCCACTTCGCTGTAACCGCGACAGTTGTTCTTGAATCAGACTGGCAGCTGGTTCACAAGTGCGAGCAAAAGAAAGGATTAAAGAAAGCAGTAATAAGGACCTCATGCAAAAAGAAGAATGTCGTTGAGCCACACCATGTGATCAAGAAACAGTAGCAGTATATTCAGACTAACAGAGTCAATAAAACTGGTAGGACTACGACAACAAAGAGAGCTCAAAGTTTCATCTTTATAACCGATGAATTCCTAGCACTGTCAAGAAGAAGCCTAAGATTACAACTCGTAAGGCAGACGAAGAAATAACAGGGGCATCCATCACAAAGGTTGTCATGGTAGAGCAGAAACCACAACTAGCACAAGTCGCAATGGTCCAGGTCGTCGAGGAAGAAGAGCGAAGTGACCAGAAAGATGAATCATCAACTATCCAAGAGCAGATTAATAAGCTAGCTCAAGCCCAAGAAGACATGACGAGGGAAATGAGAGAAATCAAGGAGATTCTGACAGCACTAGTTGCGCAAGGGGCAGTTCAAAGCACCATTGTGCTAACTAAACAATCGATGGAGGAATCGCAAGGGGCAGCTGAGAGACCTATGGTTGTAGAGTCACAGGTTCGGCCCAGAAATGTCTCATTCGAGCATACTACCGCACTACCATCACAGATGACGAGGGAAAGGTTATCTCAAACAGTCAAAGGAAAAAGACCAAGATGTGAAATGGGAGAGATGACCAACGTTGATAAGAGAAAGAACCTTAAGGGTCGAAAGCAACCAGGGTTAGGATGCAGGATAGAAACTAAGATATCAAAGGCTCAAGACAAGGACAAGGGATTTAAGGACCAGCGACAGGCAACGATTATTGAAAGAAATGGGGCAAACAGATCACACACATTTGATGCGGATGACTTGGTCCCAATTATGGAACAGTTAATCAAAGAAGGAGAGCTGCAATTACCAGAGCCCATTCGACCAAATGAAATAAGATGCGTAGGAGACCCTAACTATTGTAAGTACCATCAAATTGTGGGACACAGAACTGAAAACTGTTTTACCCTAAAAGGAAAGATTCAGAGGATGATAAACCAAGGCATCATAAACTTGAGAATCGAAGAACTCAAGAAGAGTCCGCCCGAAATGGCTTCGGCAGACACAACTCAAGAAAACACCTACCCCGGAACTTTGTCTCCCGAACTCGAAAAATCATGAACGCTTACAAACAGTTGCAGAAAGCTAGAAGGGAGGCAGGGGTGTACACGGGTTCATGCATGCACCCATTTTATTCATGCACTACATTTTCTATACATTTATGCATCCAATTACGTTGTACCATTGCATGTATAAAATATGAAATGTCAGTGTAGCTTTTCTTGACAACAGGTACCGTAATCAGAAGGGAAATGAAAAGACAAACTCCAAAGGGTTTTCATAAGTACCACAATTGCTACAGCCTCCAGGATACGAGGATAAACTGAACCACACAGCCTCCAGGATACGAGGATAAACTGAACCATACAGCCTCCGGGTTACGAGGATAAACTGAACCAATACAATTCAAAAATAGCCAAGGCTTCTGGTATAAACCAGCCAATACAATTCTAAAAATACCCCAGGCTTCGGGTATAAACCAGCCAACACAATTCTAAAAATACCCCAGGCTTCGGGTATAAACCAGCCAACACAATTCAAAAATACCCCAGGCTTCGGGTATAAACCAGCCAATACAATTCTAAGATACCCCAGGCTACGGGTCTAAACTGAACCAATACAGTTCTAAATCCAAGACTGAAGTTCATAATCATCGACCGCAATCATATCTTCAGAATTTTAAATTGGTTTAGTCGGACTAGAGAAGCTCATTATATAGAAGACCTATATAAGATACAACACTTTCATATCATTACTCCATCAGGGGTTTTCTTACTATCGTTATGGCCTTCTTTTACTCTATATGGGGCAATTCAAAGTTAATGATCTCTTATTTGTATATATATAGCTTCATATGAAGATGGTTAGGGCATTCTGCTGTGTATCATTTTGCGCCAAAACGTCTTCAGCTCTCCCTTATGAATGATTTCACAACGAGAGGATGCAATTGAAGATTATGATCAACCGACCTTCAATACGGATTCCTAAAGTAGAGAAGTGTTCATCAAAGTATCTTTATAAATTCATATGAAGATGGTTAGGGCATTCTGCTGTGTATCATTTTGCGCCAAAACGTCTTCAGCTCTCCCTTATGAATGATTTCACAACGAGAGGATGCAATTGAAGATTATGATCAACCGACCTTCAATACGGATTCCTAAAGTAGAGAAGTGTTCATCAAAGTATCTTTATAAATTCAAATCTTGGTATATGCTGCTATTCCCTTGTATGCTTGGTATATGGTTTCATACAAAGATGGTTCGGGCATTCTATTATATCTTATTTCGCATCAGAATATCTTCGACTTTCTCTTATGAATTGTTTTACAATAAGAGCATGCAATTGAAGATTATGATTAGCTGGCCTTCGATATGGATTCCTAGAGCAAGGAGATTTCTTCATCAAGTCCCGATATATATCTCCATGCCGTGAGTATAGACTTAATCTTATGTCGTCAAGTTATGCCAGACTTAAAGATACGTTCCTGGATTCTTAAAGATAAACATGAAGCACAACAAGCTTATATATTCACCAAAGTAATGACACGCAAACGAAGATCAGGAAAGTTAAAAGGAAAGTAGTCTTGCCAAGTACTTATCCTCTTTCAATCCATTTATCATATCTCTTGATTCACTTAGCACTTTGTTTATGACTAACATAACAAAAATCACATGACTAGTATACATATCATTATAATATCCATTACAACATATTTTGAGTTACGAACAGAGATTGTTACAGTTCAGACGTCTAAAGTTTTCAAACATTTATCTAACAAGTTGATTCCAGATTCTTCAATCACCTTCTATACTGTTTCAGCCTCGGCTAAGACTTGCGCAGGGTTGGGAATGTCTTGGAGAGACCGCTTCAGCTCCGTAACTTGTGCCCTCACGGCGTTACACTTCGCCTCACGCTGGTCGATAGAAGACTATAGGCGTGCCTTCTGACCGCCGAACTTCGAAAGTTTAAGATGGATGACAGAATGTTCAGCTCGTAAGCGGGCCATTTCATTTTCGATTTCCGCGAGACGCCTGGTGGCCTCTTGGTGCTCAGTATCTACAGCCTGCCAATCCTTCTGTACTGCGGCCACATTCGCCTCGTGTAACTCAAGTTCCGGAAGAAGGGACCGCAAGTGACCGCGTTTTCTTTGACGGAAGGGTCAACCTTGAGATGCCTCGCCTCGTTCACTTGAGCCATCCCATCTTTGAATTGCGACACATGGCTGACTATCGAAGAAATGTCAATCCTGAGCCACGCGGCGGTAAGCTCCAGCGCCTGCAGTGCCTCGTCCAAGATAGACCCTTCATCTCCGTTCCTAAGCGAATCGACGATGTCGGACAATAAGCTCTTGAGAAGATTCGCCTTAGTCCTTGATAAGCCTCGGAGAGATGAGAGGAATGCCTCGGGCAAGACTACAGGAACCGGGACGCTGGCAGGGGCAGTGGCTGGTAAAAGAAACGGTAAACATTAGCACACTAGAGAAAGAAGAGAAGCAAGCAAAGTGATAAAGGAAAGTAGTATACCAGCAGGAACTTCATCGACCGGTGCACCAGTCGAAGCAATGGGTGTTGATGATGCTGGGACACATTCAGTCACAGTCTCCGTTGCTGGTTCGGGCAATTCAGGAGAAGAAGGTACGATGATCTCAGGGGCAGTGGTGGCTGGAATCGATTCGACAACAGGAGTTACTTCCATGACAGGCTCCGATGCACTAACAGCGTCAGAGGGCATGGTTTCTTGAGCAGGAGGTGCTGCCTCTTCCGCAATAGTAGCAGGGCCTGCCTCAGGGGTAGGGCTAGGGTTGATTACAGCCACAACACTGATAGGGTCGGTAAGAGGAGGATCTTCAGCTTGTAGCCCACTGTCAAGGACCATAAGGGATGGGTTCTGTGTCTGCTTTGGGAACAGATCTATAGTATATCGGCTCATTATCTCCACCCTCTTCCGTGGGGAGATTCCCACTGAGGTCTACCTGTGAGCTCATCTCCTCTTCCTCCCTCGGTCCACTGGCATCATCGATCGGAATGTCGTCGGCAAGTTTGGAGAGACAACTCCGTGCTTTCTCTACCCGGTATAGCTTTCACATGTCCTTTATTTTCTTCTCTCCGTCGGCGATAGGAACACGAGGGGCAGTCTTCACTCGAGGCCCAGAATGCTCAGGGGACGGTTCAGAATCACTATCCCCGGGAGCAGAGCGTCTGGATAGACTCGTCCGACCAACCGGGCTCTGACTATGACCTCCCCGACCGCCAGTCGATGGGGTCCCTGCTGCAACTCCACCCCCGCCATCGCCACCCTCAACATCGCCGCCACCTTCTCCATCATCGCCACCCCCAACATCTTCGTCGTGGTCACCAGCACCGCCAACATCATCACCCCCATCGTCACCGTCATCATCGCCGCCTTCATCATCATCACCGATATCGTAACCCTCTCTCTGCCCCTCCGTCATGGGACCCACAAGTGGAAAACTTTGATCTTCTCGCAGCGTGATCCTCTGCCCATAAGCAACCCATCCTTCTAGTGTATGCTCAGACTTTTCATGATCAATTACCACATTCAGAGAAGTCAGGAATTTCTTCACACCAGGAGTGGCCAGTTGATGTGGTGGCTCTGATACATAGCCCAGGCCGTCAGCAGGAGCAGGGTCGATGATAGGAGGAGAAACGAAAACTGGGTCAGCCACGTGACGATTGTTCCAAACTAAGGTATATTGGTGAGCCCACCACCTCATCCACCCATATGTAGCGCCGAGAGTATACTCTGTACCCGGGATGATGAAGGAACAGCCTGACCCGGTTAGCAAGAGTTGACACCATATCCACTTCCAGTGAATCGGTCATGTGCCATAGGCTCGCTGCTCTCGCATCACCGGTTCAAGAGTCTCTGGTACCCCCTGGTCATAACCGAATTGGTGAGCGAATCGGTTCGGGTAGTACGGCTCTCTCCAGAACTCAGCCCCCTCCCTCAAAGGCAGTAAACTCGGGCGGACGGACACCAAGAATGAGCACTGATAGGAACTAAGACTCTCATCATTATCGAGCAATTCTGGATCCTCACTGTTGGACGCAGAGAAAAGGAAGAAGTCGACGTCATCATGACGAGCTATCTTTACATTGATAGCCACCAAGTTTTCGCTGTTCATCTTCCGCTTCTGAAAAGTATGCAACAGAACCGATCCTCTCCAGATGAAGTCCTTAAGCTCCATACCGTAGACCCACGGGAAATAGACCCCGAGCCATCCCGAGAAGGAATGCCACCCGCAGTAAGAAGAATTTAATCCGAAGGAAGCCGAGCCCTTATTGCTGATGACACCACCAAAATCCCGATATATGGAGCACAATACTACCGGGGCCAATGCATAACGATGGCCATTAGCCAGACTCCCTGCCACGGCGAAGCGGGAGACCCTCACACTATCTGCCTGCTTAGAGCTCGGGAGGGCCACAAGCACAGCCAGTAGGCTAAGAACCCAGCGAGTTCGCAAGTGGGAGAGAACTTATTCGGCTGCGGGAACTTCTTTTTCATCTTGGCCTCCAGAATCAACTTGTCCCTGCGACCTTCATCATACGGTCCGTAATTTAAGCTGAGACAGGAAGAAAACCATCAGTGGAAGAAGAGGATGAAGCAGGACGTGAAGAGTGCGAGTCAAGTAAAGAAACTCACTTCAGACCATGACTGAAGTAAACCAGCCAGTCCTCAAAAGGTACTTTGTCTCTGGAACCTAGGAATTGCGGTAGCTCCGCAAACAATTCGTAGCAGGCTTCAGAATAGAAACCCTCATCAACGCCCTTCTTCTTCTTGGATAGCTCCTCGTCACTAGGCGTCCATTCATCATAAATTCTGCCGCGGATGGGAAGACCGGCTATCCGGTACAAGTCCCAAAGCGATATACTCATTTCTCCATACGGCAGGTGGAAAGAGTTTGTAATAGAGCTCCAGTGATTCAAGAACCCCTTATAGATGCAAGGTTCTCGATAGAAGTAGCTCGACGTCACTTGAATGGCCCGAAGGACACCTACTTGCTTCAAGGTCTCTTCATGCTGCTCGATTATTCGATTGGCCCAAGCTTTATAACCAGGGTGAGGGCTTAAATGACCTCGGGTCCTGAAACCCCCGGTCGGCCAAATTTCTCCATCGGATAGAGGACGAAACCTTTGGCGCAAGGTCTCGTAGTAGTGTGTTGGAAATGGCAGGTGAGGATCGTGGTTTGGTTCCAAAAATATCATGTCCTTCTCCCCAAGGATAGACTGCAGTGTACCGTTCTTGGATACTGCGCAGTTGAGGAATGTCTCTGAAATGGGCGTCCAGGAGTCGACGCTATAGAAAGAGTTGGCGCGGCATACATCGGAAGGCTCGATGCTTGGGAGAGAGCGATACCGCTGAAAGCTCTTGGGAAATTAGATGTACTGCTTCGTATACGGATTGCGGATCATAAGCGACGATACCTCTAACTTAACAGACGACCAGACGACCCTCATTTTACCAGACGTCGACTTGGCCTGATTCTTCATATGGACTTGCTTGGCACTTTTTCCAGTCGTCTTCGGGCGACCCCGTTTGGCAGATGGGGTGGGTGCGACCGGGCTAGCCTCACCCTCCTCGGACCCAACAACTTCGTCAGTTCGGAAACCTCGCAGGGGAGCGTACCACGCATCCCATTCTTCTTGAGTGCCCTCATCAGGAGGGGTCGGAAGGGCTTTGTCGCAAAAGTATCTTCCGTTGCACGTTCTTCGGAAGTGTTAAAATGCGCTCGTAGAAGTTGAACTTTTTCGGAGAATGGAACCACTGCGAGTTCTGATCAGATGGCCGTGTCACCTTCTTGGTCGAATGTCTCTTATGTTTAGAACCAGAAGGACCAGCGTCGGAAGCGCCACCAGCCATGAAGACCTGCGCAAATACGACAAAACATTAGACAGAGTACAAGTACTAGAAGAAAATACGCTCAGGTATGCACAAAACTCTATAACTTAAGTTAAAAGGGATATCACGCCTAGTCCAACACGATTTAGGAATTTTAGGCGTATGGGGGCCAGCATTTTCCTAAAAACCATAACCATACATGTGTAAAAGCTCAAAAGGGGAAGGTGGACCCCGTGCGCCTCGAAATTACAACCCCTGTTGCAAAGAAAATGATTCGTTGGACCAGGGACATGGGCATGGCGGTTAATAGTGAGCATGCTTAGTTAGAACACTAAGGAATTGAACAAAATCATGAGTCAAGGAGTGGGTACGCGTTGGGCTCGACGCGCTCGAAAATTGGACAAAATTCACAAAGTCCAAAAAATTAACGAACTAGGCCCGGCGCATCGAGAAAACGACCAATTTGGTCAAAGACCATTTTTGGACACGCCGGCCCTAGCGCATCCGAAATTCCCCAAAGACATACGCATTGGCCCTAGCGCATCACATAAATAGGTCAAATTTCACTAAGTTCAAATTTTCATGCGCGCCCCCCCTAGTGCGTCCATCAAATGGGTTTCTTCAAACACACGCGGTTACGCGCTGGGTCTGGCACGTTCAATATATGAGAAAGTCCGTAATTATACAACGCGCTGGACCCAGCACCTCACTTAATCTGCGTGTGAGACTATGGCGCGTTCAAGTATTTGGAAAACCACTAAGTCCCCATTTCAGGACGCACTGAGGGTAGCGCGTCGAAAAAGTCACTAACCAGATTTTTTTGCACCCGCGAGGCAATTAATCGACACGCTGGCGATAATTAATCGATACGCTGCCGATTTTCTGTACGCACTGGCAGAGAGCTCTGGTCGCTGAAATGAGTGAAATGACGAAAATGACCCAGACCCTTTTATTTATAGTGGGACCCAAAAATCCGACGCGATGCAATGGACAATCGATGTCCATCCCATCGCATCGGAGGGGCAGCTGTTGGGGTCCCAAAAGTTAGGATCATTAAAACAGGGATCACAAGTGTACAATCTGCCCCATCACTGGATTTAGGGGCAGTGCATCAGAAATCTTGGCAAAAATCGCAACACATATCAGACTTAACCAAAAAAATGAGAAATTGGGCTAGTGGTGGACCCCGCCGGTCATCATGACCAAAACTGTCCAAAATTGGGGGGATACCTCAATTATGAAGAAATAGGAGCAGTGCATCGGCATTCATCGCGAGGCGGACCCTGCAAATCCCCCAATTTGCAAAACCCAAGTTTGTAGGACACGAATACGTCCAGCGCATCCAAAAAATGAATTTAAGGGCGCACTGCACCCAGCGCATCCAAAAAATGAATTTAAGGGCGCACTGCACCCAGCGCATCCAAAAAATGAATTTAAGGGCGCACTGCCTCCAGCGCATCCAAAAAATGAATTTAAGGGCGCACTGCCTCCAGCGCATCCAAAAAATGAATTTAAGGGCGCACTGCGTCCAGCGCATCCAAAAAATGAATTTAAGGGCGCACTGCCTCCAGCGCATCCAAAAAATGAATTTAAGGGCGCACTGACAGTTGGCGCGTCCTGCAAACCAACTTCTGGACTCCGATCATTTCGCGACGCGCCGAGCGCACTTATCGATGCGCCGACTCATTTTCTCGACGCGCTACACGTGTCGACCGCTTATTGGACGACGATACCTATAAATACCCCGCCCACCACCTCATTTGCATCATTCAGCAAGAGAGAGAGAGAGAACCTCGTCGCCGGAAAACCTTTGCCGACCGCAGGAATCCTTCTCCGACCGCCGGAACCCCTCGCCGGAAATCGCACCTCCGATCATACCAGGTCTGGAGAAATGACTAAGTCATCTTTTTTCGATGCGCCGGTCCCAGCGCATCATAAAGGCGACCCAGCGCATCAGGGAAATCCTCGGCGGATTACGTGAACCATCAATCGTGGCATTTTAAGGACGCACTGGCCCCAGCGCGTCGCAAAATAGCCCAGCGGATCATAAAAATACAAGTTATCGAGTCAAAGCTATTTTATGGACGCACTGGCCCCAGCGCGTCGCAAAATAGCCCAGCGCATCAGGAAATTACAATTTAAGGACGCACTGGCCCCAGCGCGTCGCAAAATAGGCCAGCGGATCGGAAAATTAGATTTTAAGGACGCACTGGCTCCAGCGCGTCATAAAATTACCCGGCGCATCATAAAAATCATTTATGGACGCACTGGCCCCAGCGCGTCGATAAAATCAGGCCAGCGGATCGCAAAAATCAGCACTTTGCACATTCATTCCAGCACCTTTAAATCCTCATTTTATAACATTTTTAAGCCCCGTTTGAGCCTATTTTGGGTATTTCGAGCGTTCCGGACGCGATGGAACAGTCAAATGACCCATCCGGGCTACCCAATGAGCAGAACACAAGCCTTCGGAGTCCGATCCGACCCAACGAGCCGAATGGAACAATTCTCCCGAGAAGAGGCCGCCGGCGCCCCAGAATCATACTGATGCATCATCATTACGTGTACTATCATAATATGACCCGAATCCAGGTCTGGACTAAGCAAAGGGGACTATGGTTAACACGATAAACCACACCAGGAGAGTTCTGAACTATCACACACAATCTGTTAAAAACTAATATTCCAAGAACAGTCAATGCCCTACCCATCCAAACGGCATCCGGTGGTTGAGCTGCGCAGGTACGCACAACTGTAGAATGGACTTCCCGAGGTCACCTGTCCCTACATTGACAGGCGTGGGCCCAGAGTCGTCCATCTCAGCCATAAACCCTGACAGTCTCAGCCCGGATCTCCGGTCAAAACATGGGACATAGACATCCGACTCGTACAAAGGTGGATCAGTCTATAACAAACACAGGTCTCCGCGACCATACAAATACAGGTCTCCGCGACCATACAAACACAGGTCTCCGTGACCATACAAAACACAGGTCTCCGTGACCACACCAAAACACAGGTCTCCGTGACCAATGAACTCTGAGACCATAGTCCCCGCTGACTAGTCTTTTGCCTTTTAATCAAGGGTCATCGATCATTCGATGTAATTAAGGGCTCGTGCCAGATCACGGCCTGGAATGTACAAGATCTCAGAATCTCTGGAATAAAATTCGCCTTGCGATATCTCTTCTCTTGTGTATTGTGTGAATGCTTGTGATTGTCTACGAATGTTTCTATATTCAGAACCCCAGATCAGCAAAACACCACATTTCCAGAGGATGCCCATTTCTCTAGTTCTAACAAGAATGTACGAGGATATCATTCGACTTCAAGATGTTCTCCTGGGCATACATGTGATTGAGATGGTGTTTGGTTGCCCGTTTTGGTCAAGATTCCAATTTGCGGGCGATTGGATCCGTCATCCCATACTGTGAAGTGAGCGGAGTTCAAGACTCCTGAATTGTAGTGCTGGGGATGCTAATTTTTGTGATTTTTACAGATATTTGGATCCGAATCTTTACCTGAGCGGTCAGAGTAGAGATCAGTTTATTGAAAACACAGGAAATATTTTTTGTGATTTTCGAAAATATTTGATTTGAAAGCAAGGGAAATATTTTTTGTGATTTTTTTGACAATATTTTGATTGAAAGCAAGGGAAATATTTTTGTGATTTTTGACAATATTTTGATTGAAAGCAAGGAAAATATTTTTGTGATTTTTAAAGAGGTGATTTTACAATGTTTTTGTATTTTGTGATTTTTCTGAAATGCAGGGAAAAGATGTGGAATTTCCATCCACTTCCAGCTTCTACTGCTAGTAAGGCACCCGATCCATTTTACGTCAGCGAGCAAGACGAGTCTCACACAGTTAAGTGCCGTAGTTTTACATCTTCGGATGAGGAGATTTTGAGGGTTTTCAGTCAACACACCCACAAAGTTGCCTGTTCCTCATGTGCAATGCACATAGACCACGTATCGTCCGACGGACTCCTTCGGCCACAAAATGAGCCACATCCTCACATTTCCCTTAGTCAATCCAGTTTGGGGTCTTACGTTGCTCACAATTCCGTGAGGGTGAGCTCCACCTCCCAACAACATTAATCCCCTTCATGAGTTCTAGGAACAGGGAACATCCGTCAGCTTCAACAGCGACTTCCAAATCAAGGTTGTCTATCACGGTGCGTTCAACACGAACAGGATTGCGGAGTTCTACCCGCCTCAGCCCTTACTTGTTTAAAAGATTCCAGACACCCGTACGATCAAGTGTCAGCCATGTCTGGAACAGGTTAGGAAAGAAAGCCCCCGAGAAGTTAATCCCAGTGTAGTTTTAGGTCTTCGGACCACTGGGGATAAATTGGTGGATCAAAACTGGTGATGAAAACTTTTTTTGTTTTATATTGTATATATTTTTTTCTGTTTTGAAAAAGTTCCAGACTTCAACTCGAGTAATCGAGATTGACACTGGTTTTTATGGAAAGCTTTAAAATATTTTTGGTATTTTTGAGATGATCCGGGTTATCGAACCATGATCCCAACGGTCGAGGCCGATGCCGGTTTTTAGTTGAAAGCAAGAAAGGTCCCCCGAGAAATTAATCCCAGTGTAGTTTAAGGTCTTCGGACCATGAAACTGTACAAAAGAGGGGCAAACATTATATATATATATATATATGTCCGGTGTCAGCGGATGGACAATCCAGACTGATGCCGGTTTTTATTGAAAATCTCTCGGGATGTCAATCCCGACGTAGTTTAAGGTCTTCGGACCAAAACTTTAAAAGCGGGGCTGGTAATATATTTTTATGATTTTTGAAAATGTCCGGAGTCATTGATCTTGATGTGAGCAAACAAGACCGACGCCGGCTTTTATTGAAAATCTCTCGGGATGTTGATCCCGACGTAGTTTAAGGTCTTCGGACCCAAAACATGTACAAGAGGGGGCAAACACATTTTTTTGTTTTTCGAAATGATCCAGATCATCAGATCTTGGCCTGAAAGGCTGGGATCGATGCTGGTTTTTATTAAAAATCTCTCGAGACGTTGATCCCGACGTAGTTTAAGGTCTTCGGACCCAAAACATGTACAAATAAGTGTTGGAAATGCATAAATATATTTTTGTGGTTTTCGAAAATACCCGGTGTCGTCGGATCTTGATTCGAGCAATCAAGACCAATACCGGCTTTTATTGAAAATCTCTCGGGATGTGAATCCCGACGTAGTTTAAGGTCTTCGGACCCAAAACTTTAAAAGAGGAAAGACATTTTTTTGTTTTCTTTTTTGAAAAATATTCTGGGTCATCGATTCTGATTCTGATGGTCAAGATCGATACCCATTCTTATTAAAAATCCCTTGGGATCTTGATCCCGACGTAGTTTAAGGTCTTCGGACCCGAAACTGTACAAGTGATGTATATATTTTTTGGTTTTCTGAAAATGTCCGGAGCCACCAGATCTTGAAGAAGACTGATGCCGGTTTTATTGACAATCCCTCGGGATCTTGGTCCCGACGTAGTTTAAGGTCTTCGGACCACAATTCATACATGTGAACAGTAATCAAGGGCGGAGATTCTTGGGATTCTTCTTGGAATGGTTTGGATCATCTGGTCATGCCTTTGGATGGTTGAGATCATTGTTTGACCAAGTCAAATTCTTCTTTCTTTTTCTTAGAAATTCCATGAAACTTTTCCACATCATCCACCCAATTTCTCACCCATTTCTCATGAGATGAGATTTTGGTGAGATTTTCTCTTTTTTCTCACCATTCTCTTCCATCACTTCATTCTTACATGAAGGTACAAGATTCACTTGCAACCACCCTTCCCAAGGAGGAGTTCTTCCCAAGGAGAGGGAGAGGGAGGTCGTTTCACCTAGGTAGAGGCTAGGACGGCCTCCCATGGGCCGCCCGACCGGTCTGTGCCTCCTGGTCTCTTCAGGGGGCTGGGTAAAAGGGTGCCCTCCCCTTTTTTATATAACATGGGGCACCCTCCCCCCCTCAAACGTGCAATCTCTCTCTTCTCTCTCTCATACTCTTTCTTTCTTCAAGTTTCCTCTCTCTTCTTTGGTGGTCCTTTGCTCTTTTCAAGTGGTGGGCCTTAGAGAAATCTTGGGACAGCAAGGTGGTCCTTCTTTGGTGAGTGGTAAAGGTATGGACTACTTCCTTTCTCTTTCTTGTCCTTTTCCATCTTCATTGTCTCTTCTCATGATCCTTTTTCTTTTTCATGTAGCTATTCAAAGGGGTGTGAAGGTGGGCCCAAGCATTCTTGATCTTTTCTTAGATCTCAAGTCTTTCAAAGGTGGTGCATGGAGAAGGACATTGCAAGCTCTCCACTTCATCATTTTTTCCTTTTTCACACTCCCTCCATGTGCATGTAAGGAGTAATTTTGCCATGTCATCAAGTGTGCATGGCAAAATACTCTATCTTTTTCATGGGAGTTGGGCCTCTTTTCATGTGTATCAAATGGGCTCAAAGTGAAGTCATGGCCCTTGGTGTATTTGATGGGCCCAATGCTTCATTTTGGGCTCCCTCATGCTTTCTTGCCTTTGTCATTTTTCCTTTGGAACTATCCTTTCTTTTCCCTCTTCTTTTCAAGATTTGGGCCCATGGGCATGGTAGGGCCCATCTTAAGTTTTGGGCTCATGGGGCTCACTTTGGGTGACCCCATCTTTCTTTACATGTGTATGGATCAAGGTGGCTAGCCCATTCTTCATTTTGGATCTCAAGTGGGCTAGTTTTCCTAGGTGGGCTTATATGGACAAGTAGCCCAAGTCTTCCACTATTTCTTTGATTATGATGTACATCTTTGCACAAAGTGTGGTGGGCTCCTTGGAGTTTTTCATGTGGATGGGCTTTTGGGCCTTCATTGAAACTTGGGCACTTCTTTGAACCATGTGTGCCCCACTACACTTTGTTCATGTAGGCTTTTTCTTTTCATGCTTTCTCTCTTGATGGATGGAGGACTTGAGTTACTTGACCATCTACAAGTCCCATGAGTGAGTTGTTCCCACAATCTCACTAAGTTCAAATGGCTTCCTTTGTGGTAGGAATGTGATTCTCAAGAGTTTCCCTTTAATGTTATCAACCTCAACTGGATGATCCTCAAGTGAGTGTCCATACAACCATAGATCCTTGAACTTTTCTATGGGGGCTTGGTGGATCACCCATCATCATTCAAATATGAGTGATTTCTTCTTCCATTTGTGAGAAGGAATGGTACCCATAAGTTACCCATTTTTGTCCCATGCCTTGGGACATTTTGGATTTTGATCTTCAAGTGGGCTATGTGTACCATTCTTATCCATTTTCATGATGGTTGGGTGACTCATCAAGCCATGCTCTTTTGTGCTCAAATGGTCTCCCTTTTGGTGAAAAGTTGGTGCACATAAGTTGCCCAAACTTGCCTTTTCATGGGCATTTTCAACTTTGATTCTTCATGTGGGCTATGTGCATCGACTTTCTACCCTTAGCTTCTTTGATTCATATGTTTGTGGGTAGACCTCCTTGTTGCATTTTCGTGGTCAAAATTTTCATCAAGATGAGGTACATAAGGTTGCCCATGGTTAACCCATGAATGGGTCCTCATGTTCTTCAAGTGGGCTATGTGCTCTCTTCAATCCATTGAGATGAGGCATTTGGGTTGCTCTTGGGGACCCGTTTCCTTTCTATTCCCCACTTGTCCATGCATATGTGTAAAAAGATGGAGACATCCTAAGTGAGAATCATGACCTTGGCATAAAAGTGAGTCAATCCTTGGCCACATGTGGACTTTGAAGAGGAACTTCTCATGTGCAGTAGGACTCTCATCCTTAGTTGATTTCATGGCACTTGAGTGCATTTGTTGTCCAAAATGTGTCCTTGGATGATGGACTTTTCTTACCTGAGGCATGCCATGCCACCTTCTTTAAGGCAGGCCTTACTTTTTCCAATGGGTCCAACACATATCCTAAGTGACACATGGAGTTGGACTTTAGATTTTGCATTTGAATGTGAGTCCAATCCCATGGGTTTCTTGGATGAGAATTTGGATTTTAATGGGTAAAGGATAGGGACTTACCTTGCCAAGCTTGTAGGATTCCATGGCGGATGGTACTAGGGGCCACCAAGTGGTTGACGAGGATGATCCTGCTTTCATTGTCCGCCGAGGGGACCACATGTGTTCCCTAGCTATGGAGCATCAACCTCTTCCTGCTATCAAGGGTCGAGGTACCAGGGATCGCTGGGACAATTGGATGAAGGAGCCACAGCCCTTGCTTGAGCGAGTAGCTAGATGGTACTCCTTTTGCTGGCCTCCTCACCCTACGCTTCCATAATAACGACGCCAACCGTATGATGCTTGCGGCCCTTTGTGAGAGGTGGCGGGATGAGACCCACACCTTTCAACTCCCTTGTGGGGAGTGGGGAATAACCCCCTTGGATATTTACATGCAGATAGGCTTCCCTTTTCATGGGGCAATTGTCCCTCAAGTGAGCTCTCTAGCTCCCCTCTCTTCCACTGATTGGCTACGGCTTGTTGGTGACGTCCCTCCTGAGGGTGAATTCCAAGGCCATCAAGTGAAGATGCGATGATTTTATAACAATTTTGCTTCTGTCGTCCCTACCACCGAGCGAGAGGCCCTCCACAAGGCGCGGGCCATGATCACTTATGCTTTTGGATCCTTTCTTTTTTGCCATGCGAATGAGAGAGTTGATCCTAAATTTCTTCGTTTAGTCGAGGATCTTCATCACCCCTATAACTGGAATGGGGCCATCCTGACCCGTCTCTTTCAAGGTCTGGACAAGACCTGTCGGCATAGCCGGTCCTTCACAGGCTTCTGGCCTGTCGTTGAGGTACCTCTTCTTTCATCCTCTTTGGAGCCGTTTGCCTCCTTTCTCTCTCTGATCATTAAATGTACTTTCATCCAGACCTGCTTTTATGACCATTTTCCGCATCTTGCGCCGAGGATGCGAGATGACATTGAGCCCTCTCAGTATCGCCACATGTACTGGCATCAACAGAATCGTCAGCGGAACTCCCGAGTTCCCGGGGACAATTGGCGTGCTGATATAGACGGGCTGACAGTTGAGGATGTAAGTATCTTGCTTGTCTTTGTCCTTGTGCTGTACTTGTAACTGATCGTGGTAACCTCTTCTGCTGCAGTTTGCCCGGATGCCGTACGCCAGTTTCCCTCTTTTCTACACACCCCAGCGCGTGGAGGCATACGATGCTTCATGTCTCCGCATTATGCTTTCTGACGCTGAGTCCTTCCAATGGTACTTGGGAGAGAGATTGCTTCGGCAAGTCACTGGGGTGGCTCGGGTCCCCTGTTCTGCACCTCCTCCAGCTGCTCGGATGCCAGCTGATGAGAGAGTTGAGGCTCTGGTGGGCCAGCCTGGCTTCCATTTCACGATCCCGGATCGTGATTATGACGAGTGGTATCTGCTATTTGGCCAGGGGCCTTTGCTTCCTTCGCTTTATGTTCCAGGTGGCCGTCGCAGATATGCTGGAGGTTCAGTGACTGCTCCTTTGATGGATCTTTATCGTCGGGAGTGGGACGCGAGGAGGGGCGATGATGATTATGTTGGTGACTTGTAGCTGGCTCTGCTTTATATGGCCTAGTACTTTTATTTTTGTCTCCTTTTGTATCAAGCTCTTTTGGATGAATATACAGGCTTTAATTTCTCCCAAATTCCTTGGTGATGTCTGTATGCTTTGACTCTTGACTCATTCCTTCATGATTTGTGATTTCTCAACTGCATGGACAATGACTTGAACGGTTTAGATCGCTTGTTTAGGCCCTGCGGGGCCCACTTGATGATTGGATCTTGGATTTTAGCCCTTCTTTTGATGATTGGACTTTTGATCTTGCCACTCCATGACTTGTGTAAGCTTTCCAATGGTTTGGATCTTGATGATTTGGCCCTTGAATGGTTCAGATTGATGGATTTGGCCCTGTGGGCCCACTTGAGACCTTAGCTTTACTTTGGTGCACCTCTTTTGATGATTTGTGAGGCTAGGAATGCTTCTCATGGTGTGGATGAGGGCTTGAACGTCTCTGATCGCTTGATTTGGCTTTGTGGGCCCACTTGATGATTAGATCTTGGATTCTGGCCCTTCTTGTGATGATCAAACCTTTGATCTTGTTGTTTGACGGCTCATGTAGGTTCTTCAATGGTTTAGATCATGATGATCTAGTCTTTGAATGGCTTGGATTGCTTGTGGCCCCCACTTGATCACCTTTCCTTCTCTTTGGCTTGATCAGCCCTATTCCGGTCACATTGCTTCGTGATTGGGCCAGTGGGGCACCTTTTGTGTGATCTTGATCATCTTCAGTTGAAATTTGGAGTGGACCGGAGCCTTGGGCGGCCTACGGAGCGCCATCTGCTGACGTGGACTGTCAGCCTCACCTACCAAGAACCCTGGAGTCAATCCCGCGGAGAGAGGAAGTCTGTGTCCGTACGGGCGGCCCAGGGCAGGCCGCCCAAGGCTCGCCTCTTGAGCGGCCTGGGCTGGCCCTGGTTCGGACATTCTTCACTGTCCACTGTCTTTGTCCCCTCATTCCAGTGCACGTCCGGGTTCGGTTGCAGCCATGAATATTCTTTTTGTCTCTTCTTTCCTCATCATCTTGTCTTCATCTTGGTTTGTCCTTTCTTGGGCAATGGATGGTGGGGATTTATGAGCTGTGGGGGCTGTTCATGGTGGGTCCCACACTTCAGAGAGTATTGAAGGCTTTAATGATGGAGGGATTTCTTTAATGGATGGTGGAGATGGTGTATTGAATGGAAGCATTGATGAGGGGTTAGGGAATGGAGTTGGTGGAGCTCTGAATAGCTCCATTAATGGTGGGATGGCTGGATTTTCAGATTTGAATGGGCCCCTCATTATGGGAGGAATGGATGGTATGGATGAGATGATGGGATGGGACATAGGTGAGGCTATGCATCCCTTGAGTGTGGGTCCCATGGATGACGTGATGGACGGTGATGATGGGACTATGAGGGACATAGGTGGGCTGATCTCATGTCTGGATGGTATGGATGGCTCAGATGGTACCTTTGACGGTTTGGATGCTCTGGATGAGGGCCGAGATGTGCGGCACACTTGTTTGGGTGGACTTGATGTGATCATTGATGATGTCCCCTTGATGATGGACGGTGTAGATGCCTCGATGATCCCTTTGATCGGTCAGGATGATGACTGGATTCATGATTTTCTGTTGGAGGGGGCCGCAGGTCCAGATCTGACCGTTGATTCTTTGATCGGGGTTGCCGGGACCCCTTTGGATGGTTCAGATGCATTCTTTGACGGTCAGATTAGCCAGGGTGCCACGATGTGCGGTGTGATCTTCATTGATATTCCTTTTGATGGGGAGCATTGTCCTTCCCTTGGTCGTCGGTCTTTTGCGCACTCTGTTCATGAGGTGGGCGAGTCTTCTCATGCGGCTGAGGTTATGACAGTTTCAGACAGCGATGCGACTACATCAGACATAGCCATCACCGAGGGCAGGTCAGGGGCTGTCGAGTCTGCAGAGGTTCCAGCTTTTCTTTCTCCTTCGCCCGTTGACCTTCCGATCCTTGATGAGTCATCGTTGATTTCTGGGCCTTTTGTGCTGGAGGGGGTACCAGTGAGGACTTGTCAGCTGCTTCCTCGTTCTTCTTGCTCGCCACGATTGCTGGCTTGGCTTGACAGCTTGTCAGTTTATGAGATTCGAGATTTGGAGTCTTATGGCTTTGGCAGTCTGATTCATCTGGCCAGAGTTGATATTGATTGGAGGATGCTTGGAGCTGCCTTGATTGACTGGGTCCCTTCATTGAACTTGTTTGCGTTCAACGATATGGAGATGGGGCCCTCTTTGGAGGAGCTTGCATGCTTGACAGGCTTACCCTTGGATTATACTCAGTACTTCTCGCCGAAGACATCGCCGAAGACTGCTACACCGCAGAACTGGTTTGGGATCCCTTATCTTGTTCGACCTGCAGCTAGTGGCCAGGATGCTGTAGTGTTCTCTTTGGACTTGCTGTATGATCTTTTTTCGGGTCCTCAGGGTACGGCCGGTTCCACCTTTGCTCGGAACGCACTGATGTTCTGTTTGATTGCTGAGGTGCTGTTCTCGGGATGGCGCAGGTCCCAGACTTCTTTGCTTTTTAAGGTGATGAGCCGAGCTGTCCGTCGGCAGGGGATCATTTCTCTCATCTTGGCCGAGCTATTTGATGGGCTGACCGACTGTGCCCTGGGCCGCACTCGTGTCCTTCGCGGCTGTTGTGCTTTCCTTCAGGTATCTTTTCTGCACCTTTTTTCTTCTTGCTTTGTTAGGAATTGTTTTGCTCTAGCTGAACTTTTTTTGCTTTCTGTGATCAGGTCTGGCTATGGGAGCGTCTTTCTCTGACCGTTCCTGTACCTCTTCCTGGCATCCCTAGCTCTGACATCATGCGTTATATCATGGAGTTCCCTCCGCATACGGCTAGGATGAGCGAGCCCTTGTATCGTAGGATGTTCGCTGATCTGCGTGACTGGAACGTTCGTTGGGAGTCATCTTGGCTTTCACTTCCTCCAGTGCTTTGCGATGCACACCGCCTTCCTCTGATGTTGGTAGGCTTTCGATCCTACTTTTCTTATCATCCCATCCGATTCCTGCGGCAGTTTGGATACGAGCAGGATGTTCCTCTTTTCGCTTTCACGGGTATCGGGCGTCGAGTGCTTCCATCTAGGTCCTCTGACTTCAGGACCCGGATTGATTGTTCCTGGGCGAGTTATTTGACAGCTGATTCGTTGGGATTTGAGCTGCGGACTTTTCCGATGGCGACCGCCCCAAATCAGTACTGGGTTGCTGAGCAGTCTTTGTATCGACGTATCCCTTGTTGGCACCAGACTGCTGATGAGGATGAGCAGGATATTCTTGGAGATGCTGGCTCTTCATCTGGTTCATATGAACCTTTTGAGGAGCGCCCATTTATCGATCCTGGATTCCTTTTGGCCACTCATGGTCATCTGCTGTCTGAGATCTCTGCACTTCGGTATCATTGTGAGATGATGTCGAGGAGATTGGCTGCCGATCGGAGGTTGTCTGATGAGGAGACAGCGATCCGTACCCTTGAGCGCGATGAGGTGCATTACCTGCGTATGGAGGTGAGCAGGTTGAGAGCGAGACTATCTTTTTATGAGTCAGAGGACTCACCTGATGTGGCCAAGGAGGAGGGTAGAGATTGATTGTGTTGGCCACCTGCACATTCTTTTTTGCATATATGATTGATGATGATGAAAAAATTTGTATTTTTTTAAAAAGATGGTATGATATGTGTAAAAGAAATATGATGCATCTAATTAAAAAGAGAAAACTGATTGAAAATCTACTGTGCCATGAGTTGTCTTGTGAGTGTTTCTGGACTTTGTGTCGGGATATAGGAATCAGAACTGGGGCTCGGCCAATGCTTTGACCGATATCTCGAGATTTGACTTGCTTGATCCTTTGGTTCCCTAGAGATGTAGGCAATGGAAACTCTTGCTTCCTAAGATTGTCAGAGTTTGTAGAGTTCTTCGCTCCTGACTGTACTTCCTCTTGTTCTTGCACTTTCACTGCTTGAACCGATCTGGACTGTCTGATTTCTTGGTACCTGCACTTTTATTTTTTCTTTCTTTTTCATTTGAGCCATTTTTGCCTGCAGTGCTCTTTCGAGTTTTCACCACAGCCGGCTTTTTCCCGTCATTTTTGCCCGTGGCGCCCTTTCAGGTTTTCACCACGTCCCGGGTATTTGGTCTTGCCTGCCCCTTGGCAGCTGTGCTGTTTTTACCCTTGGCGCCCTTTCAGGTTTTCACCAAGTCCGCTGTATGCCCACTGTTTTTACTCGGAGCTCCCTTTCGGGTTTTCACTCCGCCCTCTTTGTTTAGGCACACATTTTCTTTTTTCCTTTTTTTTTCTTTTCTTTCTGGATCTCTGGATAACTGCGGCGGCTAGAGGTTGGGAATCCGTCGTTGCCGGCCGATGGCAGTCTTTCAGCCCTTATCCTGAGTTACGATAATAGAGCTGTCGGTCTTTGCTAAAGACCCCTCTGAGATGAATGGATGGATGACTGTGTTTCTTGGATTGATTTTTTCTTGAGTGCCTTTCTTTGGCTTCCCTTTTTCTTTCTCTTTTTTTTTTCTCTTTTTCTTCTGTATTCTTTTTCTCTTTTTTTTGTCTTTTCTTTTTGAATGCCTTTTTCTTTTTTCTTTTTGTATTTTTCTCTTTTCGAATCCCTTTATTTGAAACACTTGTTGGTGGACGGGGATGATTTCTCAGAGATCTTAGCTTTGACCTCTTGACTTCAGCTCTATTAAAGTAACTCTTGATAAGGTCAGAATGACTTACCCGTGAAAGATCTTCACGTTGTCGGCGTTGGTTGGCTCAGGAAGATCCACCCCTCTCATGCTGGTGAGTCTGAGGGCGCCTCCGGGAAGTACTTCTCTGACGATCAGCGGCCCGTCCCACGAGGGTTTGAACTTTCCTCTGGGATCTGGAAGGTGCGACGGTAGAATCTTCTTCATGACCATGTCGCCTACCTTGAAACTTCTTTTCCGGACTCTCTTGTTGTAAGCCCGAGCGATCCTTTTCTGATAACATTGTGAATGACTTAGTGCACGCATGCGCTTTTCATCTGCTAGCTGCAACTGATCGAATCTGGCCCGTTGCCATTCTCCTTCTTCGACTCCACTTTCTAGTAACACTCGTAGTGATGGTATTTCCACCTCGACTGGTAGGACTGCTTCCATCCCATAAGTAAGCTCGAAAGGAGTAACGCCCGTAGCAGACCGTACAGACGTTCGATAGGCCCAAAGTGCATATGGGAGCATATCTGACCAATCTCGATAGGTCACGACCATCTTCTCGAGTATCCTGACGATTGTCTTGTTTGCGGCTTCTACCCCACCATTCATCTGGGGACGGTAGGGGCTTGATCGATGACGTTGGATCTTGAACTTGCTGAGGAAGTCATCCATCTTCTTGTTGACGAACGGGGTTCCATTATCTGTGATGATAGCATTGGGGATTCCATACCGGCATATGATGTTGTTCTTCATGAATTTGATCACTTGAGATGCTGCAATCGTGGTGTAGGAGGCTGCCTCTACCCACTTGGTGAAGTAGTCGACTGCCACAAGTATGTACTCATGACCATTTGACGCTTTGGGACTGATCTTGCCGATGATGTCGAGTCCCCACATGGAGAAGGGCCAGGGGGTGGTCAGGTTGTATAACTCTGATGATGGGGCATGGATTTGATTCGCATGCTCTTGACACTTGAAGCATTTTCTGACGTGCTGGCAACAGTCTGTCTCCATGGTGAGCCAGTAGTAGCCGAGTCGTAGAATCTTCTTTGCCATCATGTGCCCATTCATGTGTGGGCCACAGATTCCTTCGTGTATTTCTTCCATGATCCTTGCAGCTTCTGTTTCATCGACGCATCGAAGAAGGATGTGATTATAGGATCGCTTGTAAAGAACTTCGCCACTGATGGTGAACTGGCCGGCCAAACGCTGAATGGTTCGGCGATCTGTTGCTGTTGCTGACTCTGGATACTCCTGGGTTTCGAGATATTGCTTGATGTCGGCATACCAGGGTTTGTCAGGGACAGCTTCGGCTTCTTCTATTTGTAGGCAGAAAGCAGGTTCTTCTTGAATTTCGACTGTGAGCTCCCATTCTGAAGCTCCTTTTGGGATCTCGAGCATTGATGCAAGTGTGGCGAGGGCATCTGCAAACTAGTTCTTGGCTCTGGGCATGTATGAGAAGGTGATTTCCTTGAATTCTTCGATCAGATTGTCCAGATACACATGATATGGTATCAACTTCTCATCTTTGGTCTTCCATTCGCCATTGGTCTGATTGATGATAAGCTGTGAGTCTCCAAACACTCGTAGCTTCTTGACGCCCAAGATTATGGCTTCCCTTAAGCCAGCGATGCATGCTTCATACTCTGCCATGTTGTTGGTGCACTCGAATGCGATGCGCCTCGAGATAGGAATAGGGACATCATCTGGAGAGTAGAGGATTGCTCCAATACCATTCCCTTTAGAATTTGCTGCGCCGTCGAAGAATAATGTCCATTCATCTTTCTTCTTCTTTTCATCCTCTTCAATGAGCAAGAGATCTTCATCAGGAAAGAATGTCTTGAGCGGCTGATAGTCGAGGAGAGAGTGAGCCGCAAGGTGATCGGCGAGGGCCTGTCCCTTGATTGCCTTTTGAGTGACATAGGTGATGTCGAACTCAGACAGGAGTAGCTACCATTTAGCTATCCTTCCAGTGAGTGCCGGTTTCTCGAACAGGTACTTAAGCGGATCCATGTGAGCGAGAAGGAGAATAGGGAATGCAATCATGTATTGACGGAGTCGCTGAGTTGCCCAGACTAGGGCGAGGCAAGTCTTCTCGATCTGGGAATACCTGGTCTCGTAGTCGGTGAACTTTCGACTCAAATAGTATATTGCTTGTTCCTTCTTCCTGGTCTCGTCGTGCTGACCGAGGACACAGCCTATGGCTTCTGCTGCTACCGAGATGTATAACAATAGTGGTCGTCCAGGAGTGGGCGGCACTAGGACTGGAGGATTCGTGAGATACTTCTTGGTGCGGTCGAAGGCGACTTGGCAATCATCATTCCATTCTTTTGGGACGTTCTTCCGAAGGAGCTTGAATATGGGCTCACAGATAGGTGTGAGCTGTGCGATGAAGCGACTGATGTATTGAATTCTGCCGAGGAAGCCACGAATTTCTTTCTCTGTTCTAGGAGGGGGCATCTCGATGATTGCTCTGGTTTTGGTCTCGTCGACCCTGATGCCATCCTCGCTCACCATAAAGCCGAGGAGCTTACCTCCCATTGCACCGAAGACACATTTCTGAGGGTTGAGGCGAAGCTTGTACTTTTCTAATCTGTTGAATAACTTCTTCAGATCTTCAAAGTGTCCTTCAATTGTGCGAGATTTGACGATCAT
This sequence comes from Liriodendron chinense, assembly GCA_003013855.2. NCBI lineage: Eukaryota > Viridiplantae > Streptophyta > Magnoliopsida > Magnoliales > Magnoliaceae > Liriodendron > Liriodendron chinense. The sequence goes on from ML058368.1 coordinate 7,503,074, forward strand.
GTCGTCCACATATACTTCGAGCTCTTTGTTCATCATGTCGTGGAATAGTGCTGTCATTGCTCGCTGATATGTTGCTCCTGCGTTCTTCAGACCGAACGGCATTACCCTGTAACAGAAGGTTCCCCAGGGAGTGATAAATGCTGTCTTCTCGCGATCTTCGACGGCCATCTTGATCTGATTGTAACCTGAGAACCCGTCCATGAATGAGAAGATCTTGTATCCAGCGGTGTTGTCGACCAGAGTGTCGATATGTGGTAACGGGAAGTCATCTTTTGGACTGGCCTTGTTGAGATCTCGGAAGTCGATGCACATTCGAACCTTGCCATCCTTCTTTGGTACTGGTACGATGTTGGCGAGCCATTCAGGGTAGTTGGAGACTACCAAGAATCCCGCGTTGTACTGCTTGATGACTTCATCTCGGACTTTCAGAGCCCATTCTGGCTTCATTCTTCGGAGTTTCTGCTTCACTGGCTTCATATCTGCCTTGGTTGGCAGATGGTGTACAACGAGCTCTTCATCGAGCCCCGGCATGTCTTCATATGAGAACGCGAAGTTGGACAATCTTGGAGCTAGGAACTCTATCATTTTCTGTTTCATCTCAAGTGGCAACGATTTTCCAATGCGTACTTCCCTAGGGATCTCAGGTGTCCCCAAGTTTACTATCTCGAAATCATCGGCTACAACATTGGCTTTAGATTCGAACTTTTTGAGGAGATCCTCTAGTTCGGGAGCTGGATCATCATCTTCCTCGTCCCGAGCTTCGTTCAGACCCATGAGTTCGAAGTCTAATTCGATGTCGAAATCATATGATTCGACTTCAAACTCATATGACTCTTTAGACGAACTTGGCACACTATTGAATGCAGGAAAAGAAATGTTTTTTGGTTTTTGAGATTTTTCTGAAATAGAAATACTAGATGTTTTTGGTTTTTGAAAGTTTTTTATTTTTTTGGGTTTTTGAAATTTACGGGACTTTGAACAAGCGGGCATTGCAGACCACGATTGATCCCAACTTGTTCCAAAGTTCCGGTCGCTGCTTAAACAGGCGTTTTTTTTGGAAGCCAGAGCCCTCAGATGGCTCTTTGGCTGATTCAAAAGTTAGGGGAACAGATGACCATTCAGGACCCCACACTTCCTCCCCTGAAGAGGTGGGGGTTGATGATTTGGGCGAAGAATCATGGTCTGGCCCAATGACCATGACTTCTTGCTGGTCGGGTTCGGGATCTGAGTCACACTCAGTCCCTCCCGGATCACTTACTTCGCATTGCAGTTCGTCTGGTTCCACAGCTAGACACAAGTTTGGAATCTGGACATCAGACCAATCTAGGGCTGGCCACTTCCCTTTCTTGGTCTAATGGATGGGCTGCTTCTGCCCCTGGCTGATGATTGATGATGTTGATTCTGCAGGGATGGGCAAGTCGTGCCCTTTGCTAATTGGTGCTGAGATGGGCGAGTTGTGCCCCTTGCTGATAGAAGTGGGCAGGTTGTGCCCCTGGTTGAGAGAAGTGGGCAGGTTGTGCCCCTGGTTGGGAGCAGGTGTCAGAGTAACCTGGTCCTGAAGCTGCTGTATTTGACTTCCTTCTTCGTCTTCATCCTTTTCTTCTTCTTCTGGAGGCTTAGATGGTTCGAGAATCTGATCCCATCGAATGGGGGGCCACGTGGCCCAAACTAGGCTCATCGGGAGGCCTTTGTGTAGTGTAGTCGGTTGATTCCCTCCTGGATCTTTGCAAGGTTCTCCCGGCTTGACGAACTGGATGGGTGAGCACCGAAATTTCTTCCTTCTCTTGTCCATGAAGGTTGCCCTGTATCCGAGTCCCCATTTGCGTTGGTTATATACCAGCTGTACCTTTCTGGACTTAAAGTGATTCTTCATTCGGTATTTGAGGCTCAGACGCTCTGCCGGTGAGAAGACACGGTCCACCCTTATCGGTTCTGGATTGGCGATGGAGTTCACAGTCTCGAATTCGAAACTATGAAATGGGATGTCTTCTTCAGAATGCTGGATATCGATGACCAGGGATGTCTGGTTCAGTGGCAGCAGCATTGGAAGGAATGATGAGCTTTTTCTCTGCATGGATAGAGATCACTTGATTTCCACAGATATACTTTACTCGTTGATGCAGGGTTGATGGCACAGCTCCAACCTTGTGCAGCCACGGTCGTCCGAGCAACATGTTGAAAGAGGCTGATATATCCAAGATTTGGAATGTGATGGTGGAGACTTCCGGACCTATCTGTACCTCTATGTCGACTTCCCCTTCCACTGATCGGCGGGTGTTGTCGAATGCTCTGACACATATGATGCTGGGTCGGAATGAAGAAGGACTGATTCCCAGACGTTCTGCAGTCTTGAGTGGGCAGACATTTAAGCTTGAGCCATTATCGATAAGGACCATCGGAACACAGAGGTCTTTGTATCGTAAGGCTATGTTGAGGGATCGCCCATGATCGCGTCCTTCTGGTGGCAACTCATTATCGGTGAAGGTGATGGCACGTGGAGCCAGGAGTTGTCCAATCATCAAAGCTATCATTTCTGGTGCCGTATCGGAGGAGACATGAGCATCATTCAAGGTCTTGGCAAACATCTCTCGGTGTATGCGAGATGTGCAGAGTAGCTCCCATACTGATATTTGTGCAGGGATTGACTTGAGCTGAGTTGCTACATCGTATGCGGCTTCATTTTTGTTGCCGAGGCCTGAGAGAGCGCCTTTGGTATCTCCTCTGTTCTGATTATCTCTTCGGATGCAACGCCCATTGGGATTCATGTTCCCCACTTCCGCACATTCTGGATAGTGCCATGGAACCTCTTTGTAGCTTTCCTCCCTTTTGCCTTCTAGGATCACCGGTTCTTGCAACGGTGCTGGTGTGGGTACCAGATCTTCCTCATATGGAGCTTTTGCCTTGAGAACTACATTGTTGCCTGTGCTGAAGGGGTAGTATCGAGGCTTGTCTTCATAGACCACATAAGGTCGTGGTCCTGGCTTGACTGTTCCTGGGGCAGGAGGCTCCCATGGAATGAATACTGGTCCTCTTGATATGGTAGTATCGAGGCTTGTCTTCATAGACCACATAAGGTCGTGGTCCTGGCTTGACTGTTCCTGGGGCAGGAGGCTCCCATGGAATGAATACTGGTCCTCTTGATATGGCAGGAGGTTTCTCTGTTCGTCCGAGCTGCCGTAGCGTGATTGACACGCCTCCGGGATTTGTCCCTTGCAATATGACTGGCTCAACTGGAAGAGATCCTTCCAAGACAACGGGCTCTTGCTGCTGATGAGTGTAATCCTTCCATTGCGGATTGGATTGTTCTGGAGTTGCCCCTTGCAAGATGACAGGTTCGTATGTGGGCTCAATGTATGATTGTGCTCCTTCCAGGACGACTGGTTCCCATCTTGAATGGTTGTAAGGTGCCCCTTGAACAACTGGTATATCGTATGGAGGTGCTCCTTCAAGCACTACTGGCTCGGAGATTGAAGGAAGAAAGGGACTTGCCCCTTGCAAGACTGGCTCGGAGATTTGTTGGCTCATAGGTGTAGGCATGAATGGACTGAATAGGGGAGAAGAAGCGATCGATATGGTCCCCTTCTTCTATACTATTGACGGCAGGGCCACGAGACGAACTGGGGTCCGTTGGATGCTGAGGCAGAGGATTCTGAAGGATGTTGGTGGAAGCTGCTGGAGAAGTTCCAGGGACCGAGATGACGATCTTGCGGTCATTAATCAGGTCTTGTATGGCATTTTTCAAAGTATAGCATCAATCAGTGGCGTGGCCACGTCCTTGATGGTAGGCACAGTACTCATTTTCTCGGTAATTTGGAGGCAGAGGATGAGGCGGAGGCCTAGGTGTCATCAGAGTGAGTAACTGCTTTTGTACCAGCGTAGTCATGATTTGACTAAGTGGTTGACTGAGTGGAGTGAACTTCCTGAACTCCCTGTAATTCTGCCTGTTCTGGTATGAGTATTGGCCATTTCCCCTGAACTGCTGCTGTTGTCGAGGTGGCTGTGGCTGAGGATTCGGTTGTGGCTGATATCGCTGAGGCTGATGCTGAACTTGATTCTGCTGATACTGTTGACGTCCTTGTGGAGGAGCACGTTGATTTCCTTGAGCAGCGGTGTTGATGTTGTTTACCTCTGTTGGGCGGGGAGGAGAACCATTGCGGTTTCCATTCCCGTGCCCGATAGGTCTTCCTTCCACTCTGTTCCTCTTGACTGGAGTGGCTTGATGAGGCCATGGGGAGATCGTCCCGGCCCGGATTCCTGCTTCAACTTGCTCTCCAGCACGGATCAATTGTGAGAAATTCGCATATGGATGCGAGATGAGATACCCGGATATGCCTGGGTATGTTGAATGAACAATCATGGAGATTTGTTCTTCATCGTCGATGGGTGTCCGTATTCTGGCTGCCATAGCTCGCCAACGTCCCACATAAGCTGATAGTGTTTCATCACTCCTTTGCCTGAGTGCTGCGAGGTCGGCTCTTCTGGGTGCCATGTTGAGATTATATGCGAATCTGTCGACGAAAGCCTGGGAGAGCTGTTCCCATGTTCTGATGCGGTGGCAGTCCAATGAAGTGTACCAATCTAGGGCATCGCCCTTCAGAGATTTTTGGAACAATCGAATGAGGGCCCCTTCGTTTCCTGAGATTGCACTCAGCTCTCCACAGAAGGCCTTGAGATGTGCTGTGGGACAACCGCTGCCGTCGTATCTTTTGAACTTTGGAACCTCAAAGTTTTGAGGTACCCGAGCATCTGGGAAAGGACACAAGTCTCTGAACTTGGTCGAAGGTAAGTCGATTCCTTGCTGTCGCTGAAGCTGATTTTGCAAGATCTGGAACTGCTCCCGCAACTCGTCCAGTCCTGAGTGATCTGTTCGAGCGACTGGTGCCTCCTGGAATAAGGCACGTTCTTCTTCGGCATAGTGGTCGATGTCTTCGACCCTATGGGCTTGCTGAAAAGAAACCGCGGGTTGCTGAAATTGGTTTGATGATTGAACTGAATTCTGATGAACTTGAGCTTGAGATGATGGTGACTGAACTGGAGACTGTACTGAAGGTTGAACTGGAACTTGCTGGAAATTAACTGGATTTTGCTGAATTGAAGATTGCTGGAAATTAACTGGATTTTGCTGAATTGAAGATTGCTAGAAATTAACTGGAATCCCATCGGCGGGGATGTGCTGGAATTGAAAAGTGCTCCTGTTTGCAGGAAGCTGAGATGCTGGGAAGTGACCCCCTTGTTGGGTATTCGCCACTGTCCGCTGATTGATGTGGGCTTGACACTGACCCCCATTGTGGGCATTCGCCAGTGCTGTCCCTGTTGCTGGAAATTGAATTGAAATCCCATCGGCGGGGATGTGCTGAAATTGAAAAGGTGTCCCATCGGCGGGGACGTGCTGAGATCTACTGAGATTGTTGTTTGCAAGATTGACTGGAAGCTGACTGGATGTTCCTGCAACGGAGGTGCTCTGAGATGGCCTTGTCGTCGCAGGAAGATATTGAGAAGGATGCCCCACAGCGAAGGGCTGAGATGGCTGCTGTCGGTAGTCTTGGGCAGACTCCGATGGTTGTGCTTGATTTGAACTGGAGGCCGGGAGGACCCGGCATGGCTGCTGAGCTTGCTGAACTGGGCCAACCTGATTGTTGGCTGCTGCGGTAGTTTGTGCTTGCATGAATTGCAAGAGCATTTCTTGCATTGCTCTCATTCCTTGTGCCAATTCTTGTATGATTGGCGTATTGTCAACGGGCTGTTGCGCTGGAGGTTGCGCTTCGGCTATTTCGAGAGCAGGGAAGTGATGAGTTTCTTCTTCGTGGTCGGACATGGCTTGCTGAGCCCGAGTGCGGATTATGCTGCGGAAGGGAAGTTGTCTCCGCGTACGTTGAGCCCGAGGAGGCGCAATGGTGAGGACTGTACTCTACTCTTTTTGGGTTTTGGGATTTTCTATTTTTTTTTGTTTTGGAATTTTCTATTTTTTTTTTGTGTTTGGGTTTGGGTAGAATGCTATGCAGATGAGATTGTATGAGGATTAATGACTTTCAAGTACGGGAAGGATTCTGTTTTCAAGTTGGATCACGACTAGTGGGACTAGCTAATCCCCAGCAGAGTCGCCATTCTGTGGACCCTCGCCGATTTCTCCGCGCTCCCACACGACGTCGTTCTCCCTTTCCTTTCGGAAGAAGAAGAAGAAGAGGTGCGTGAGTGCGAAATCGCCGTTTGTGCCACTGGCTTGCCTCGTTCTCGAGGGCTTTGTTTGGTTGTCGTGTTAAGCTGGATATGTTTAAATGAGTTTATATAAGACCAGAGTCGCCACTAGCCAGTTACTTCGAATCTACAGTCGGCTAGACCCTGTAGAAACGTTAGAGAAGAGAATCCGAAGATTCCTAAAAATGACTCCTGTTGATCTGCGGTCAGAGATTCAAGGTAAGGGATCACGGTTACAGGGTGGGAAGAGGTTAAGCACCCCACACACTGCCCGTACCGAAGTACGGTCTCTACTTCACAGAATCGATCGAATACTTGAAAGTCTAGTTTAATCCTCATATATTCTCATGGATGACATGATGCATGAATGCGGGTCTGAACAGTAAGAGTTTCTGATGGGCAGGTTCCAACAACGGGCAAGCCCAGAGCGTACGCTCGAACTGACAGGTGCTTAATGTAAGACGTATGCAGTGTGCTTGAATGATCAAGGTGTTTTATGGTGAAGCATGAATGCAGGTCTGAACAGTAAGAGTTTCTGATGGGCAGGTTCCAATAACGGGCAAGCCCAGAGCATACGCTCGAACTGACAGGTGCTTAATTTAAGACATATGCAGTGTGCTTGAAGAATCAAGGTGCTTGTAGTGAAGCAGGGGGGTTGGAAGAAAAGTAAATGTTGCACTTATGCTAGATGCAAATGAGATGATGCTGGAAAAGAGTAGCTGGATGGACGGAGGTGTCGCAAGGGTTGGCTTCGAGTGGCTGGATCAAGACTTGGATGGCTTGAGAGGCTTGGACCAGTGGTCAGGCTGGGCTGGACCAGGGCTAGGCTCTCCTCACTCGAGCTCTCCTTGGTGAAGGAATGGGCTAAAGGATGAAGGAGGGTGACTCAGACGGACGGGCTCTCTCTGGCCGAGTGGTCTGTTGAAATGAGAAGGGGAGGGGGGTATTTATAGCAGCGGACAATGGCAGATTGCGTAATTTTGTCCGGGTGGCCTGCCATGGGCCGCCCGTACGGCCGCTCCTCGGTTTCCAGCGAGTACGGCCGTTCCCTCGGGGCTGCTGTTGGACTCGCTGGTCGACTCAGTGAGTTGACTCAGCGGGTCGACTCGGTGGTTTGACTCGACGGGTTGACTCGACGGGTTGACTCGGTGTTTTGACTCGACGGGTTGACTCGACGGGTTGACTCAGCATGTTAACTCAGCGGGTTGACTCAGCAGGGTTGACTTAGTGAGTTTGACTTTTTTTGGTTTTTTTTACTGGACTTTTTTATGGGGGGTTTTTCAGGGTGGTGTTTAAGACTGGGTTGACTGGGTTCAGGCTTGAACTGGGCTATGGAATGGGGCTTACAAGGGTGAGTTTGGCTGAGTTTGGACTTGGGATTTGGGGGTATGGTCCTCCGTTCAACCAGCTATCTCTACCAACAGTGTAGCCGAAGGTGGGGTGTCTACAGACTGCTCAGCAACCCAGTACTGATATGGGGCGGTCGCCATCGGAAAAGTCCGCAGCTCAAAACCCAGCAAATCAGCAGTCAAGTAACTCGCCCAAGAACAATCAATCCGGGTCCTAAAGTCAGAGGATCTGGATGGAAGTGCTCGACGCCCGATACCCGTGAAAGCGAAAAGAGGAACATCCTGCTCATACCCAAACTGCCGCAGGAATCGGATGGGATGGTAAGAAAAGTAGGATCGAAAGCCTACCAACATCAGAGGATGGCGGTGTGCATCGCAAAGCACTGGAGGAAGTGAAAGCCAATATGATTCCCAACGAACGTTCCAGTCACGAAGTTCAGCAAACAGCCTGCGATACAAGGGCTCGCTCATCCTAGCTGTATGCGGAAGAAACTCCATAATGTACCGCATAAGGTCTGGGCGACGGGTGTCAGGAAATGATACAGGAACAGTCAAAGAAAGACGCTCCCATAGCCAGACCTGATCACAGAAAGGAAAAGAGGTTCAGCTAGAGCAAGGCAATTCCTAACAAAGCAAGAGGAAAAAGGTGTAGAAAAGATACCTGAAGAAAGGCACAGCAGCCGCGAAGGACACGAGTGCGGCCCAGGGCGCAGTCAGTCAGCCCATTGAACAGTTCGGCCAAGATAAGAGAAATGATCCCCTGCCGTCGGATAGCTCGGCTCATCACCTCAAAAAGCAGAGGAGTCTGGGACCTGCGCCATCCCGAGAACAGCACCTCAGCAATCAAGCAGAACATCAGTGCGTTCCGAGCAAAGGTAGAACTGGCCGCACTCCGAGGACCCGAAAAAAGATCATACAGTAAGTCCAAGGAAAACACCACAGCATCCTGGCCACCGGCTGCAGGCCGAACAAGATAGGGGATCCCAAACCAGTTCTGCGGTGTAGCAGTCTTCGGCGATGTCTTCGGCGAGAAGTACTGAGTATAATCTAAGGGTAAGCCTGTCAAGCGTGCAAGCTCCTTCAAAGAAGGCCCCATCTCCATATCGTTGAACGCAAACAAGTTCAACGAAGGGACCCAGTCAATCAAGGCAGCTCCGAGCATCCTCCAGTCAATATCAACTCTGGCCATATGGATCAGACTGCCGAAGCCATAGGACTCTAACTCCCGAATCTCATAAGCTGACAAACTGTCAAGCCAAGCAAGCAGTCGTGGCGAGCAAGAAGGACGAGGAAGCAGCTGACAAGTCCTCACTGGTACCCTCTCCAGCACAAAAGGCCCAGAAATCAATGATGACTCATCAAGGATCGGAAGGTCAACAGGCGAAGGAGAAGGAAAAGCTGGAACCTCTGCAGACTCGACAGCCCCTGACCTGTCCCCAGTAACGGCTATGTCTGATATAGTCGCATCACTGTCGGAAACTGTCACAACCTCAGCCGCACGGGAAGACTCGCCCACCTCATGAACGGAGTGTGCAAAAGACCGACGATCAAAAGAAGGGTGATGCTCTCCATCAAAAGGGCTACCAGTAAAGATCACACCACACATCATGGCATCCTGACCAATCTGACCGTCAAAGAAAGCATCTGAACCATCCAGAAGGGTCCCGGCTACCCCGATCGAAGAATCAACTGCCAGATCCGGACCTGCGGCCCTCTCCAGTAGGAAATCATGAATCCAGTCATCATCCTGGCCGATCAAAGGGATCATCGAGGCATCTGCACCATCCATCACCAAGGGGACATCATCAATGATCACATCAAGTCCACCCAAGCAAGTATGCCGCACATCCTGACCCTCATCAAGAGCATCCAAACCGTCAAAGGTATCATCTGAGCCATCCATCCCATCCAAGCATGAGATCAGCCCATCAATGTCCATCCTGGTCCCATCACCTCTATCAATCACATCATCCATGTGGCCCACATTCAAGGGATGCACAGTCTCACCTATGTCCCATCCTCCCATCTCATCCATGCCATCCATTCCTCCCACAATCAAGGCCCCATTCAAATCTGAAATTCCAGCCATCCTACCATTAATGGAGCCATTCAAAGCTCCACCAACCACCAAGCTTAATTCATCATCAATACCCCCATTTAATGCTCCATCTCCACCATCAATCAAAGGCACCCCATCATCTTTAAAGCCTTCATCAAGTGCTGAAGTGTGGGACCCACCAACCTCTCCCACAATGGCCCCCAAGCCATCATCAATGGCTGCCCAACAAAAGACCAAGAAAGAAAAAGACAAAAAGAGAAGAAAAGGGGAGACAAAAGAGAGATTCATGGCTGGAATCGAATGATCCAGTGCAGAGCAGGTGGGGACAGCAGCAACAGGGACCAGGGAATGTCCGAGCACGAGCCAGCCCAGGCCGCTCAAGAGACAAGCCCTGGGCGGCCTGCTATGGGCCGCCCGTACGGACACAGATCCCCTCTCTCCGCGGGATTGGCTCCAAGTTTCTTGGTAGGTGAGGCTGACAGTCCACGTCAGCAGATGGCGCTCCATGGGCCGCCCAAGGCTCCGGTCCACTCCAGATTTCGACTGAGGCTGACCAAGATCATATGAAAGGTGCCCCACCGGTCCAATCACGAAGCAATGCGGCCAGAACATGGTTGATCAAGTCAAAGAGAAGGAAAGGTGATCAAGTGGGGGCCACAAGCAATCCAAGCCGTTCAAAGACCAGATCATCATGATCTAAACCGTTGAAGGACCTATATGAACCATCAAACAACAATATCAAAGGAGTGATCATCAAAAGAAGGGCCAGAATCCAAGATCTAATCAAGTGGGCCCACAAAGCCAAATCAAGCGATCTGAGACGTTCAAGCCGTCATCCACACCATGAGAAACCTTCTCAGCCTCACAAATCATCAAAAGAGGTGCCCAAAGTAAAGCCAAGGTCTTAAGTGGGCCCGCAGGGTCAAATCTATCAATCTGAACCATTCAAGGGCTAAATCATCAAGATCCAAACCATTGGAAAGCTTACACAAGTCATGGAGCAGCAAAATCAAAGGTTCGATCATAAAAAAGAAGGGCCAGAATCCAAGATCCAATCATCAAGTGGGCCCATAAGGCCCAAACAAGCAATCCGAACCGTTTAAGTCATCGTCCATGCGGCTAAGAAGTCTCAAATCATGAAAGAACAAGTCAAAGATCAAAGAGTCCAGACATCATCAAAGAATTTGAAACAAGTCAAAGACTGTATATTCATTCAAAAAAGAGCTTGATACAAAAGAAGATAAAAGCAAAAGTACAAAGCCATACAAAGCAGAGCACCCGAGTAGGCTACAAGTCGCCAACATAATCATCATCGTCCCTCCTCGCGTCCCGCTCCCGACGATAAAGATCCATCAAAGGAGCAGTCATCGAACCTCCAGCATACCTGCGACGGCCACCTGGAACATAAAGCGAAGGAAGCAGAGGCCCCTGGCCGAACAGCAGATACCACTCATCATAATCACGATCCGGGATCGTGAAACGGAATCCGGGCTGGCCCACGAGAGCCTCGACTCTCTCATCAACTGGCATCCGAGCAGCTGAGGGAGGTGCAGAACAAGGGACCCGAGCCACCCCAGTGACTTGCCGAAGCAATCTCTCCCCCAAATACCACTGAAAAGATTCAGCGTCGGAAAGCATGATACGGAGACATGAAGCATCGTATGCCTCCACACGCTGAGGGGTATAATAGAGAGGGAAACTGGCATACGGCATCCGAGCAAGCTGCAGCAAATGAAGTCACCACGATCAATTACAATACAGCACGAGGGGAAAGAAAAGCAAGATACTTACGTCCTCAACGGTCAGCCCGTCTATGTCAGCACGCCAATTGTCCTCGGGAACTCGGGAGTTCCGCTGACGGTTTTGCTGGCGCCAATACATGTGGCGATACTGAGAGGGCTCAATATCATCCCGCATCCTCGGCGCGAGATGGGGAAAATGGTCATAAAAGCAGGTCTGGACAAAAGCACGTCTAATGATCAGAGAAAGAAAGAAGGCGAAAGCCCTTCAAGAAAGGTGAAAGAAGAGATACCTCAATGACAGGCCAGAAGCCTATGAAGGACCGGCTATGCCGACAGGTCTTGTCCAAACCTTGAAAGGTATGGGTCAAGATAGCCCCATTCCAGTTATAGGGATGATGAAGATCCTCGACTAAACGAAGAAATTTGGGATCAACCCTCTCATTCGCATGGCAGAAGAGGAAGGACCCAAAGGCATAAGTGATCATGGCCCGGGCTTTGTGGAGGGCCTCTCGCTCGGTGGTGGGGATGATGGAGGCAAAAGTGTTGTAGAACCATCGCATCTTTACTTGATGGCCTTGGAATTCACCCTCGGGTGGGACGTCACCGACAAGCCGTAGCTAGTCGGTGGAAGTGAGGGGAGCCAGAGAGCTGACTTGAGGAACAACTGTTCCATGAAACGGGAAGCCTATTTGCATATAAATGTCCAAGGGGGTTATTCCCCATTCACCACAAGGGAGCTGGAAGGTGTGGGTCTCATCCCGCCACCTCTCGCAAAGGGCCGCGAGCATCATGCGGTTAACATCGTTATTATGGAAACGTAAGGTGAGGAGGCCAGCAAAAGGAGTACCATCCAGTACTCGTTTAAGCAAGGACTGTGGATCCTTCACCCAGTCATCCCAGCGATCCCTAGTACCTCGACCCTTGATAGCAGGAAGAGGTTGATGCTCCATAGCTAAGGAACACATGTGGTCCCCTCGGCGGACGATGAAGGCAGGATCATCTTCATCAATCACTCGGTGACCTCTGGTACCATCCGCCATTGAATCCTACAAGCTTGGCAAGGTAAGTCCCTATCCCTTACCCGTTAAAATCCAAATTATCATCTAAGAAACCCATGGAATTGGACTCACATTCAAATACAAAATATAAAGTCCAAATCCATGTGTCACTTAGGATATGTGTTGGGCCCATTGGAAAAAGTAAGGCCCACCTTAAAGAAGGTGGCATGGCATGCCTTAGGCAAGAAAGGTCTATCATCCAAGGACACATTTTGAACAACAAATGCACTCAAGTGCCATGAGATCAATAAAGGATCTTAATTCACATGAAATCCCTCTTCAAAGTCCATATGTGGCCAAGGATTGATCCACTTTTATGCCAAGGCCAGGATTCTCACTTAAGATGTTTCCATCTTTTTACACATGTACATGGACAAGTGGAGAATAGGAGGGAAGTAGGCCCCCAAGAGTAACTCAAATGCCTCATCTCAATGGATTGGAGAGAGCACATAGCCCACTTGAAGAACATGAGGACCCATTCATGGGTTAACCATGGGCAACCTTATGTGCCTCATCTTGATGAAAATTTTGACCATGAAAATGCAACAAGGAGGTCTACCCACAAACATATGAATCAAAGAAGCTAGGGGTAGAAAGTTGATGCACATAGCCCATATGAAGAATCAAAGTTGAAAATGCTCATGAAAAGGCAAGTTTGGGCAACTTATGTGCACCAACTTTTTCACCAAAAGGGAGACCATTTGAGCACAAAAGAGCATGGCTTGATGAGTCACCCAACCATCATGGATGGATAAGAATGTTACACATAGCCCACTTGAAGATCAAAATCCCAAAATGTCCCAAAGCATGGGACAAAAATGGGCGACTTATGGGTACCATTCTTTCCCACAAATTTAAAGGAAAATCACCCATACATGAGAATGATGGTGGATGACCCACCAAGCCCTAAAGGAAAAGGAGCTATGATTGTATGGATAGCTCACTTGAGGATCATCCATTTGAGGTTGATAGCATTAGAGGGAAACTCTTGAGAACCACATTCCTACCACAAGGAAAACCATTTGAACTTAGTGAGATTGTGGGAACAACTCACTCATGGGACTTGTAGATGGTCAAGTAACTCAAGTCCTCCATCCATTAAAGAAAAGAGCATGAAAAGAAAAAACCCACATGGACAAAGTGTAGTGGTGCACACATTGGTCCAAAGGAATCCAAATTTCAATGAGGACCCAAAAGCCCATCCACATATAGAGACTCCAAGGAGCCCACTACACCTTGTACAAGGATGTACATCATAATTGAGAAATGATGGAAGAGTTGGGCTACTTGTCCATATAAGCCCAACTAGGAAATCTAGCCCACTTGAGATCCAAATGAAGAATGGGCTAGTCATCTTGGTCCATACACATGTGAAAAAAGATGGGGTCACTCAAAGTGAGCCCCATGAGCTCAAAATTTGAGATGGGCCCTACCATGCCCATGGGCCCAAGTCTTGGAAAAAAGATGAAAAGAAAAGAGAATTCCAAGGGAAATGACAAGAGAAAGAAAGTAAGAAGGAGCCCAAAATGAAGCATTGGGCCCACCAAATACACCAAGGGCCATGACTTCACTTTGAGCCCATTTGATACATATGAAAAAAGGCCCAACTCCCATGAAAAAAGATAGAGTATTTTGCCATGCACACTTGATGACATGGCAAAATCACCCTTTACATACACATGAAGGGAGTGTGAAAAGAAGAAAGAAAAAATGAAGTGGAAAGCTTGCAATGTCCTTCTCCATGCACCACCTTTGAAAAGGACTTGAGATCTAGAAAGTGGCCAAAAACACTTGGGCCCACCCTCACTCTTCTTGGAATAACTACATGAAAAAAGAAAAGAGTTATGAGAAGAGAAAATGAAGAAGGAAAAGGATAAGAAAAGAGAAAGGGAGTGGTCCATACCTTTACCACTCACCAAAGAGGGACCACCTTGCTGTCCCAAAACTTCTCTAAGGCCCACCACTTGAAAAGAGCAAGGGACCACCAAAGAAGAGAGAGAAAACTTGAAAAAGAGAGAGTATGAGAGAGAGAAGAGAGAGATTGCACGTTGAGGGGGTAAGGGTGCCCCATGTTATATAGAAAAGGGGAGGGCACCCTTTTACCCAGCCCACTGAAGAGACCAGGGGTCTAAGACCGTCCGAGCGGCCCATGGGAGGCCGTCCTAGCCCCTACCTACATGAAACGACCTCTCTCCCCCTCTCCTTGGGAAGAACTCCTCCTTGGGAAGGGTGGTTGCAAGTGAATCTTGTACCTCCATGTAAGAATGAAGTGATGGAAGAGAATGGTGAGAAAAAAGAAGAGATCTCACCAAAATCTCATCTTGTGAGAAATTGATGGGAAATTGGCTTGATGATGTGGAAAAGTTCCATGGAATTTTCAAGAAAAAGAAAGAAAAAATTGACTTGGTTAAACAATGATCTCAACCATCCAAGGATATAACCTGATGATCCGAACCATTCCAAGAAGAATTCCCGTAGTCTCCAACCTGGATTGCTGCTCTCTTGTACATAGTTTTGGTCCGAAGACCTTAAACTACGTCGGGATCAAGATCCCGAGGGACTCTCAATAAAAATCGGCATCGGTCTTCATCAAGATCTGGTGACACCGGACATTTTCCAAAAAAAAAAAAAATGTGTATTGCCTTATTCTGTACATATTTTGGTCCGAAGACCTTAAACTACGTCGGGATCAACATCCCGAGGGATTTTAATAAAAACCAGCATCGATCCCAGTCTTTAAGACCAACATCGGATGATCTGGATCATTTCGAAAAATAAAAAATATATCACCAGCCCCTCTTTTAAAGTTTTTGGGTCCGAAGACCTTAAACTACGTCGGGATCAATATCCCGAGGGATTTTCAATAAAAGCCGGTATCGGTCTTGATCAAGATCCGCTGACACCGGACATTTTCCAAAAAAAAAAAAAATGTGTTTGCCCCCTTTTGTACAGTTTTTGGTCCGAAGACCTTAAACTACGTCGGGAACAAAATCCCGAGAGATTTCCAATAAAAACCAGTGTCAATCCTGACCGTTCAAAATTGAGATTTTATGACCTGGAACAGCTTTCGAAAAATCACAAAAAAGAATGTATTTTCAGCATGTACATATTTTTTGTCCGAAGACCTTAAACTACACTGGGATTAATTTCTCGGGGGACCCTTTCTTGCTTCCAATAAAAACCGACATCGATCCCAGCCATTCGAGCTAGGATCTGATAACCCGGAACATTTCAAAAATGCCAAAATATTTTAAAAGCTTTCCACAAAAACCAGCATCAATCTCGATCATTCGAGCTGAAATCTGAAACTTTTTCCAAAAAAAAAAAAAAAAAATGATTCACCAAAAATTTCAACTGCACAAATTCATCCCCAGTGGTCCGAAGACCTAAAACTACACTGGGATTAACTTCTCGGGGGCTTTCTTTCCTAACCTGTTCCAGACATGGCTGACACTTGATCGTACGGGTGTTTGGAATCTTCTAAACAGGTAAGGGCTGAGGCGGGCAGAACTCAGCAATCCTGTTCGTGTTGAACGCACCGTGATAGACAACCTTGATTTGGAAGTCGCTGTTGAAGCTGACGGATGTTCCCTGTTCCTAGAACTCATGAAGGGGATTAAGGCTGTTGGGAGGTGGAGTGCACCCTCACGGAATTGTGAGCAACGTAAGACCCCAAACTGGATTGACTAAAGGAAATGTGAGGATGTGGCTCATTTTGTGGCCGAAGGAGTCCGTCAGACGATACGTGGTCTATGTGCATTGCACATGAGGAACAGGCAACTTTGTGGGTGTGTTGACTGAAAACCCTCAAAATCCCCTCATCCGAAGATGTAAAACTACGGCACTTAACTGTGTGAGACTCGTCTTGCTCGCTGACGTAAAATGGATCGGGTACCTTACCAGCAGTAGAAGCTGGAAGTGGATGAAAATTCCATACTTTTCCCTGCATTTCATAAAAATCACAAAAATACAAAAACATTGCAAAATCACCTTTTCAAAAATCACAAAAAATATTTCCCTTGCTTTCAACAAAAAATTTTCAAAAATCACAAAAATATTTCCTTTGCTTTCAAATCAAAATATTCTCAAAAATCACCAAAAATATTTCCTTTGCTTTCAAATCAAAATATTCTCAAAAATCACAAAAAATATTTCCCTTGCTTTCAATCAAAATATTCTCAAAAATCACAAAAAATATTTCTCTTGCTTTCATCAAAAATATTTCGAAAATCACAAAAAATATTTCCTGTGTTTTCAATAAACCGATCTCTATCCTGACCACTCAGTTGAAGACTTGGACCACATATTTACAAAAAATCACAAAAATTAGTATTCCCAGCACTACAATTCAGGAGTCTTGAACTCCGCTCACTTCACAGTATGGGATGACGGATCCAATCGCCCGCAAATTGGAATCTTGACCAAAACGGGCAACCAAACACCATCTCAATCACATGTATGCCCAGAAGAACATCTTGAAGTCGAATGATATCCTCGTACATTCTCATTAGCAAAGAAACAACATCTTGGGACGATGGACCTGATCGACCACGGGTCGGGATCTTGACCAACCTGCTGTCCAAACCTCCATATCAAAAAGAAAATCCCCAGGGGACACAACCCTGCAAACAATAAGCTCAAAGTTCTCTGCACCCACAGCAAAAGCAAAATCATCAAACGAGAAGAGAATGAGCCAAGCCATGCATTCATCATGCATCTCCATGCATCAGCATCCATTGCATCCATCATCATGTTTACCTGCTTTCAAAATAAAAGTCGGTTAGCCAAAGGCCCCACAGGCATCCCTAGTGGAGGCGAGTGCAAACCAGATTTCCATTTCAAAAAGACAAAAAATATTTCTATTTGCAAATAAAAACCCCACGGAGTATCACTCCCCAGAGTGGGTGCCTTTTCAAAAATCCAAAAAATATTTTTCCAGTAGAGCGTTCTACCTCCAACACGCCAGGAGATCTTCCATATCTCTGGGTAGGAGCCGACGTAAAAATCAAATAAGATCTGATGTCTCACGGTTTCTCCGGAGATCATCGGATCCAATGCACTCAAAGTATAGTCGAACTGAACTCCAGTATCAGTGCAGTCATACCACATGCCAAGATACGAAAAGATGAAAAGCCAAAAGGCTCGGTCACAGAAACCATTTGAACAGGTGGAAACGATGAATTGTAACCCAAGTATCAAAATCAGCAGATTGGGTGGAAAGAGTTCACCCGCACATACCTAGGCGTGGATGCCTGAAGTACCTTGACTGAGTCCAAGTCGGCGTAGTAGAATCCCGTAAGACTATCTGACGCAGGGCGTCTAACCACTTTGACAGTCAAGCGAAACAAGTACTCCTGGAGTGATCTGGGAAAACATCAAACATCACACAATCAGTCTCAGGGTCAGCAACCTCGTAAGACTGTCGACGCAGAGGCTCTGTTGTACCTTTCCGATGTTAGTACCGATCGGGAATGGAAGGGTTGCGATTGGGTACCCAGGTTGCAGCGCATGCAGGGACAATCGCAACGTTTTCTCCATACTCCCGCGGTATGTGCGAGTGATCGATTTCCAAACGATCAACTGGCACAGATGCAAAGGCAAGCAATGACTTCAGACCATGATCCATGAATGACCGGGTCAGAAGTGGGGTGTCCACTCGCTTTGGCATTCGGTTGCACGCAACCTCTGCCAAAGAGGGGCATCTGTAGACATCCCACCTTCGGCTACACTATTGGTAGAGATAGCTGGTTGAATGGAGGACCATACCCCTAAATCCCAAGTCCAAACTCAGCCAAACTCACCCTTGTAAGCCCCATTCCATAGCCCAGATCAAGCCTGAACCCAGTCAACCCAGTCCTAAACACCACCTTGAAAAACCCCCCATAAGAAAAGCCAGTCAAAAAATCCCAAAAAAGTCAAACTCACTGAGTCAACCCGCTGAGTTAACCCGCTGAGTTAACCCGCTGAGTCAACCCGCTGAGTCAACCCGTCGAGTCAAAATACCGAGTCAACCCGTCGAGTCAACCCACCGAGTTGACTCACTGAGTCAACTCACAGAGTCGACCAGCGAGTCCAACAGCAGCCCCGAGGGAGCAACCGTACTCGCTGGAAACCGAGGAGCGGCCGTAAGGGTGGCCCATAGCAGGCCGCCCGGAAAAAATTACGAAGAGTGCCACTCTCCGCTGCTATAAATACCCCCCTCCCCTTCTCATTTCAACATCCCTTCAAGTCCATTTCAGCCCGAGAGCTCTGAGTCCACCTCTCCACCCTTTAGCCCATTTTTCCACCAAGGAGAGCCCGAGTGAGGAGAGTCTAGCCCTGGTCCAGCCCAGCCTGACCACTGGTCCAAGCCTCCCAAGCCATCCAAATCTTGATCCAGCCACTCGAAGCCAATCCTTGCGACACCTCCGTCCACCCAGCTACTCTTTTCCAGCATCATCTCATTTGCATCTAGCATAAGTGCAATATTTACTTTTCTTCCAACCCCCCTGCTTCACTGCAAACACTTTGATTATTCAAACACACCGCATGCATCTCGCATAAAGCACCTGTCAGTTCGAGCGTATGCTCTGGGCTTGCCCGTTATTGGAACCTGCCCATCAGAAACTCTTACTGTTCAGACCTGCATTCACGTACATATCACTATAAGCACTTTGAATATTCAAGCACACAGCATGCATCATCTCGCATAAAGCACCTGTCAGTTCGAGCGTATGCTCTGGGCTTGCCCGTTGTTGGAACCTGCCCATCAGAAACTCTTACTGTTCAGACCCGCATTCATGCATCATGTCATCCATGAGAATATACGAGGATTAAACTAGACTTTCAAGTATCCGATCGATTCTGTGAAGTAGAGACCGTACTTCGATACGGGCAGTGTGTGGGGTGCTTAACCTCTTCCCACCCTGTAACCGTGATCCCTTACCTTGAATCTCTGGCCGCAGATCAACAGGAGTCATTTTAGAGGAAGGAATCTTCGGATTCCCTTCTCTAGCGTTTCTACGGGGTCTAGCCGACTGTAGATTCGAAGTAACTGGCTAGTGGCGACTCTGGTCTTATATAAACTCATTTAAACATATCCAGCTTAACACGACAACCAAACGAAGCCCTCGAGAACGAGGCAAGCCAGTGGCACAAACGGCGATTTCGCACTCACGCATCCTCATCTCCTTCTTTTCCGAAAGGAAAGGGGAAGGGAGAAGAACGTCGTGTGGGAGCGCGAAAAATCGGCGAGGGTCCACAATATGTTGGTTGAGAATGCCCAATCGTGGGATACCTCAGAGAATTCTAGTAACCTCAAGCCTCCTCAACAAAATGAGAAGGGAGGTATTTATGAATGCAAAGATAGCTAGCCTCATAATGAAGATAGAGGCTATGGAACTCAGTAAGAGTGAAACTTCAAAGTCCACTGAAGCTGTTGAAAACGTGTGTGGATTTGTACCGCTAATGTGCACTCTATGCAAGATTGTCCTATAATCCTACGTTCCAAGAGGTGTTACAAGAGTAAGCAAACACCGCATGTGGTTATCAACGGCCCTTCAATGGACCGGTAGGTAACACGTACAACTCTACTTGGAAGAATCATCCAAATTTCAGTTGGAGGAACGGTCCCACAACCAATCCTACCAATTCTCAAGGAGGGCCACCCATATAAAACATGACCCCACCTCAATTCTCAATGGATGGCACTTTAAAGGCGTTTATGCAAGGGCAAACGCAAATTAATCAATTCTCTTTGAGATTGGTTGCTCCAAAATCTCTCCCAAACTCTCATGATATTTTAGAGATTTTTAGACAAGTTAAGATCAACATTCCATTGCTTGATGTCATTAAACAAATCCCCTCTTATGCCAAGTTCCTAAAGGACTTATGCACAACCAAACGCCAATATAATGTATAACAAAATGCCTTTTTGAATGAGCAAGTGAGTGTCATTCTCACCCAAAAGACCCCTACAAAATTTAAGGATCGCGGTAGTCCCAATATCTCATGTATCATTAGTGACTATTGGATTGAGCCAGCATTACTAGATTTAGGGGCAAGCGTAAATTTGATCCCATACTCGGTATATGAGCAATTGGGTCTTGGTGAATTAAAACCCACCAAAACCACATTGCAACTTGCTGATAGATCCATTCGTGTACCGAGAGGGATGGTTGATGATGTATTAGTCCAAGTCAACAAATTCTACTACCCGATGGATTTCATCGTCTTGGACATGCAACCGGTTATGGATACTAACACTCAAATACCGGTGATTTTAGGCTGCCCATTCTTGGTTACATCAAACACAATTATAAATTGTCACAATTGGGTGATGAAATTGTCCTTTGAAAACATGACATTAGATGTAAACGTGTTCCATATGTGCAAAAAGCAAAGGAATGAGGAGGAGGATGAGCTCTTCGAGGTAAACATGCTCGAAACCTTTGACGAAGAGGAGCTCCTCTCACTTGAACCACTTGAAACTTTAGAGACATGCTTGGCACACTTTGAAAATTTGAAAGATCTCATCTTGGGTGATATTGTGCAAGCATTGAGTAGTGAGAAACCGATAGTTGATACTAGCCGGTGGAGGCCTCATTTTGAGAAATTACCACCAATCACATTAAAGCCTCTACCGTCTAATATCAAACCGTCGAAGCTTGACCTTAAACCATTACCATCCGAGCTTAAATACGTATATTTAGGTCAACAGGAAACATTCCTGGTTGTCATAGCCTTTCACCTAGTAAAAGACCAAGAGCTCAAGTTGATTGATATACTCAAAGAACATAGGGGAGCCATAGGATGGACAATAGCGGACCTCAAGGGAATAGACTCTTCGGTTTGTACTCATCCTATAAACCTCGAAGAAAATGCAAAAATGACTAGACAACCATAAAGGAGATTAAATCCAAATATGATGGAGGTTGTCAAGGCCGAGGTGTTAAAGCTATTAGATATGGGTATCATCTACCTCATCTCAGATAGCCAATGGGTGAGTCCTACCCAAGTTGTCCCTAAGAAGTTCGGTATTACCATTGTAGAGAATGCCAACAAGGAGCTTATACCAACTAGAGTGACCACCAGTTGGCCTATGTGCATAGATTATCAGGAGCTAAACACGGTTACTAGGAAGGACCACTTCCCTCTCCCATTCATGTATCAAATTTTGGAGAGGTTAGTGGGTCACTCCTATTATTGTTCCTAGATGGTTATTCCGACTACAACCAAATTGAGAGCTCTGGAAGACCAAGAGAAGATCACCTTTACATGCCCATTCTGCCACCTTCACATATCGAAGGATGTCATTCGAACTATGTAATGCACCCGCCACATTCCAACGATGCATGTTGAAGATTTTCTCTGACATGGTGGGTGAGTTTCTTGAGGTATTTATAGACGATTTTTCTGTTTTTGGTTGTACATTCGATGAGTGCCTCAATCACTTGAATTCGATCTTGACAAGGTGCGAGGAGAAGAACCTTGTTTTAAACGGGAAAATGTGTCATTTTATGGTACAAAGAGGAATAGTCCTTGGACATATCATCTCGTCCAATGGAATAGAGGTAAACCAGGCCAAAATCGATATTATTGCCAACCTAGCACCACCCAAGAGCATACGCGATGTGCGGTCCTTCCTTGGACACGCCGATTTTTATAGAAGGTTTATAAAGGATTTCAGCCATATCTCTAAGCTCTTATGTAACATTCTCCAAAAGGAAAATCAATTTGAGTGGAGTGCCAAATGTCAATTGGCTTTTTCAAAGCTAAAGGACATGTTGATAACCGCTCCTATTATACAACCACTGGATTGGTCCGTTTCTTTTGAGTTGATGTGTGATGCGAGTGATTATGCTATTGGGGCGGTGCTAAGCCAAAAGAGGGATAAGAAGCCACATGTTATCTACTATGCGAGTAGGACCTTGAATCCCACCCAAGTCAATTACTCGACTACGGAGGAGCTCTTAGCCGTCATTTTTGCCTTGGAAAAATTCAAGCTTTACTTACTAGAATTCAAGGTTATTGTTTTCACGGACCATGCGACGCTGAAACATCTTATTTCTAAGAAGGATGCTAAGCCCTGTTTGCTAAGATGGATCCTACTCCTTCAAGAATTCGACTTAAAAATTAAAGATAAGAAGGGAGTAGATAATGTGGTGGCGGATCATCTATCTCGCCTAGTTTTACATGATTTCATTGATGAGTCACCCATTGAGGACTCAATCCCTGATGAGCAACTCTTTGTTGCTATGCATCCACCATAGTACGTTGACATAGCTAACTATCTTTCCACAAGTGCGATGCCGACTCACTAGACTGCACAGGATAAGCGAAAATTTCTAAGGGAAGTGCGCAGGTTTTTCTAGGATGAACCATTACTTTTTAAATATTGCTTAGATCGAATAATTAGGAGATGTGTCCCTAATGATGAACAAAATTCTGTCATCTCCTTTTGTCATAGTCAAGCATGTGGGGGTCATTTTTTCGCCAAGAAAACCACTGCAAAAATTCTGCAGTATGGTTTTTATTGGCCTACCTTGTTTAGAGACACCAACGAGTTTTGCAAAGCATGCGAGCGTTATCAAAAGCTAGGAGGATTGTCCCGTTGGAATATGATGCCTCTCAACCCAATTCAACATCTCGAAGTCTTTGATTGTTGGCGCATCGATTTCATGGGACCATTCCCCTCATCTTTTGGACATGTTTACATATTGTTTGCCATAGACTATATGTCTAAGTGGCTAGAGGCTATTCCATGTAGAACCAACGATCGTTGTACGGTTCTAAAGTTCCTTAAAGAAAACATATTTTTCAGATTTGGAACACCTCGACTTATCATAAGTGATGGTAGTTCTCACTTTTGCAATAGGCTTTTTGAAGCCTTAATGAAGAAATATGACATTAGACATAAAGTGAGTACCCCATACCACCTACAGACAAGTGGTCAAGTTGAAATTTTTAATCAAAAAATCAAACAGATTTTGGAAAAGACGGTGAGACTGAATCGTAAAGCTTGGTTGTTGAGATTAGTCGATGCTCTTTGAGCTCACCATACCGCTTATAAGACCCCCATTGGAATGTCTCCCTATAGACTTGTCTATGGGAAAGCTTGTCACTTATCTGTGGAACTTGAACACAAAGCATACTCGGCAATTTGGGCATTGAACTTCAACATTGATAAGATTAGCTCGCTTCGCAACAATTGAATGAGCTTGACGAGATTCGGAATGATGCTTATGAGAACTTAAGGATTTACAAGAGTAGGATAAAAGCCTTTCATGACAAACACATCTTCAGAAAAACTTTCCATGAAAGCCAGAAAGTACTCTTGTACAATTCCCAACTTCATCTTTTTTCGAAAAAATGAGATCTCGATGGATCGGCCCTTATATTGTTAAAGAAGTTTTTCCTCATGGGGCTGTCAACATAGAGAATACAGCGAATGGTAACTGTTTTAAAGTGAACGGACAACGCCTTAAACCATTTGTTGAGAAATTTTATTCAGAGAACATGACCTTTCCTCTGAAAGATCCTGTATATTAGATGATTGATCTTCTAGTCTGATGAAGGTATAGAGTAGGTTAGGATTAGTTATTTTCTGTTTTAGTTTTATTTTTAGTAGATCTAGTTGTTGGAGGTAGATTTCTACGATCAACTCTCTCAAGTACTCTCGTTCTCACCCTCTTTTATTGTTATCATTGCTCTCATGATTATTGCTTATTGCATATCTTTTACATTGAGGACAATGCAAGATTTGGTTGGGGGTTGAGATTCCTAGATGAATATAGTGTTTTGTAACATTTCAAGCAATATTTGTAGAAAATTTTTCAATCTTTTCTGAAAATTCAAAACTCTTTTGGAAAATCGTGTTTCTATGCACTTGGGATGTCATAAGTATGAAAGGATGAGAGACGACTTGATATGATTTTGAGACCTTTAAATTAGCTTAAATATAATTATTTTCTATTTGAATTTCCTTATTTATATGATTGATAAAAATTTTGAACACTTTTGAGCCTAATTCACGTTACACGATTCTCATGGTTTGAAGGGATTATGTAGATTTGTAGATTAGTTGGACTTAGAGCTGAGGTGTTAAGGAACCAAGCCGGGGAACTTTGTCCATCATTGTTCATGAGAAAGTAAGAAAAAGAATGAGAGATATGGATTTCTAAAAATCCTATCTATATTTATAGTGAAATGAAGAAAAAGAAAGCTTAATTATATTGACTATATATTGAAAATTCTTGAAAAGGGCTACCTATTACCAATCAGGGGATGGTCTACCCGTAACCAAAGCTGAAAATGAGAAGTAGTGTGAAAGCTATCGAAGGAACAGTAAGGCAAATTCTTGTCATAGGCATTTGGTTGATCTGCACACTTTTAGATCTCGTAATCCTGAAAATTCATGAGATGAAGATTCACTATGCACACTAGACCGCACTTGTTCAAACTCTTCTATTTATCAATCAATCGGTGGGGATTCTATGCGAACACTCGTTATGTTTAGGGAGTTTAAGATTTCAACTTCTATTGCTTAGTTTTTCTGAATTTTGCGCTTGTATGTCTTGGAGTTTATAGAAGCATAGTTTCTGAAAGAGAGTTGGGTTTTAAAAAGTTGATTTGTTTCATGCATGTTTTGCTCGAGACTAGCAAAATGCTGGTTGGGGGGTATGTTGAGCTCTAAATTGTGCATATTCTAACCCCAATTCATCACACATTATGCATGGTTTACATATTTAAAGACTAATCTAATACATGTTTTTGTATTTGTAGGAATGCGAGAGAGATTTCACTTATATGATGTTAAAGGACTCACTTTACATGCTTAAAAGATCAATAAGAAAGGACAAGAGGTGGAGGTGAATTGCAATGAAGATTGAGGAGAAGAACTATGGAAAATCACATTTTATAAACTGTCCAACCGGCCGGCCAAACCCTCCATAAATCACATTTTCTCTGGACACTTTTTTACACAAGCTGACCTCTCATCCGGCTGGCCGACTGACCGGCCTATGTATGAAAAGCTCCAGATTTTTGTGAAGTTGCAGGCAGCCAGTATCCAGGCTGCATAAGGACTCTCCAATTTCTCGAAGTTTCTAAGTTGGTGACGAATTTTTGCTATAAAAGCACACCTCTACATTATTCCTAAGGTATCATAGAAGGCTTATGAAGTCCAGGAAAGTGGAGATAGCATCATGGAGCGTTTACAATTCCTCCAACTAGGGTTTTTATAGTTTTCTTATACTTTCAAGTAGTTTTTCTTTTGATTCTAGTTATAGTATGATAATGCTCGGCTAGAACCACTTAGCTAAGACCAAGAGATGAAGCTTGTAGCTAGTTTTCATGTTGAATTTGTTTAATTCAAGTACCTTTACTTAAAGTTTGGATTTTTAAGTTATAGTTTAAATAAAGTTGGTATTTTTGGATGTTTTATGAGAGTTCATGTGCTTCTGACATAGGTTCCTTGCAATTCTCTAAGATTATCATGTTTGGATTGATTGGATTCGAATTGTAGTAACCTTAGAGCATATCATAGTCTCTTGGCATGGTTGTTACTTCGAAGGCTACATATTTGAATTCTATGTGCTTCATTTGAACTAGAATCTTATCTTCCGACTTAAGTGGGGATTGTTTGTGTTTGAATGTTTAATCTTCCAAATAGAAAAGAGATAGAACTTCGAATCTAATTGTGTTTATGCTTGAATGAATGAATTCATATGGGACTACTACAAGTGGATCCTTGAGGCCTTAGTTTCATTAATTACAGATTTTTACAAAGTTACTGTTTTTACTTAGTTTATAAATTCAAACTTCTAAATTAATTGAATTTGAAGTTGTTATAATAGTTTGAATTAGTTTACCTAAATTCCCTGTGGATCGACCTCAGTCTTACCGAGATTATTACTACATCGCAGCCTTGCACTTGAGGCGAGCGAACAATGATCAACGAACCCTTTATAAGCTTCCAATGTCCACCAACAAACTAGCTTTCATAGCCATCATCATCCAACCTTCCCGTCAACATCAACTTGAGACGAAGGTCAGGAATATGCCTCACATCTTTCAGCACCAATGTGCAGCTTACATCGATCTTTACAAAAATATCACTAACCCCCATAATCTTGGATATTCTAGAGTTTTTCATCTTCACGGTGCCAAAGTCCCCCCAACTTATAACTTGTGAAGAACTCCCTGTGTGGAGTAGTATGATACGACACTCCTGAGTCTATCATCCAATCGGTTTCCTGACACGTAGCCGTGAGACAAACATCATGATCTGTAGAGAGTATAACCACAACGTCACCATCGGAGGTGACCACAGTAGAATATGATTCTTGATCTTTCTTCTCCTTCCATTTTTCTTTCTTATCTTCCTTTTTGTTGCAGCATTCATATCTGTAGTGCCCCTTCTTGCCACAATTCCAACATTCAACATTTTTCCTTATCTTTGACTTGCCTTTAGATTTATCTCGGGTCTTACTACCCTTTATGTTCTTTCCTCTCCCCCGATCCTCTGTCACAAGGGCCTCTTGCTAAGACGACCCTTGAAACTTTCTCCTTGTCTCCTCATTGAAGAGACAACTATTAACATGTTCCATGGACACCTTTCTGTCTAGCATGGAGTTACTTAAAGACATAACCGATGTCTCTCAACTATTAGGCAACGAGCTAAATACTAGCAAGGCCTGTAGCTCATCGTCCAGGAATATCTTCATAGTGGAGAGTTGGTTCACAATACTACTTATTTAATTCATGTGCTCAGCCACGAAACCATTTTCTTTAAACTTCAGATTTACAAGTCTTCTTATCAGGAAGATTTTGCTGCCGGTTGTCTTTCTCTCATACAACCTTTATAATTTATGTCACATGATAGCAGCTGAGGTCTCCGTAGACACATGGTGGAACATTATATCATCCAACCATTTTCTAACAAATCCCACCGCCTTCCGGTCCAACTTCTTCCAATCTTCATCGAATATATCCTTCGGCCTAGCCGATTCTCTTGTGATTGGAGCATATAGATCTCTACAATAAAATAGATTCTCCATCTTAGCCTTCTATATGGTCCAGTTAGACCCATCGAGGCTGATCATCCTTGATGAGCCACCATCCATAATTCACACCAATCTCACTGTCCGTTTACACAACCTGGACGCTTTGATACCACTTTTGTTGGGAGCATTGCACGAAACTTCAGGATCTCACACCCCAAGTACGTGAATTATAGGTATGGGAATGTGTAAAACACAATCAAACAATTAATCACACGAACACACGAGATTTTTATGTGGAAAACCCTCAAATAGATGTAAAAACCATGGGACCTCGTCGAGATCAACAATCCACTATGTAAAAGGCTATTACAAAGTGATCACAAGCATAACCCGCTTAGATCCAATCAATCTTCATCACAAGGATGGATAACAATCAATGAGATCTAGAAAATGAGAGATCTCACCGAATCTAAAGACGAAGACATAGAAGAACTTGAGATATCGTATGCAGCGTGGATGAATCATCACAAGCAGAAATCTCTTCTTTACGAGCTTCATCTCTCTTTCTCTCCCTCTCTACTTCTTTTTCTTCTCTCTCTCTCTCTCACCTTGGATGTGTAAAACACCCATTAGGATGCCCTAATATCGAATTATAAGTGTTTATAAAACACTTTGCGAGAATTGAAGCCAAAACATGAAATTGTGTATAGCAGTCCGTGCGCATTGTCGACCGGTTGCACATGGCAGTGACCGGTCATAAGCGACCCAAAACAATCCAGCAAGTAACACGAGAGAAAACATGAAAATCGACCGATCGCTGATGACCTACGACCAGTCACCGACTACTGTCGACTGGTCGCAAGTGTCCATAGGCAGTACAACGTGCAGAGTTCTATCTAGGCCAAATTCGGCCAGTCGCAAATCTCTCCTCAATTCCTGAGGAGGAAAACCCCATTAGTCTCCTCTATAAAAATCCATCTCCTCTCCCTCATTTGTAACATTTGAGTTTTCTTAGGAGTGCATGAGAGGGGCTTAGAGGTGTTTTACGAGGAGTTGGAAAATGGTTCTAGAGGGCTTGGAGAGGTTTTGCCTAAGCGATCTCCTCCATGTCAAAAGTCTACAAGATTCAAAAGAAAGAAAAGAGAGAATTATAAAGAAGCAAAAGAGTTCACTGAAGCCTCTGAGTAAAGTTGGAGTTAGGAAACCCGATCATATCTTTAATAAAAGAGTATCAGGTCTCCACTTTTTTTTTCACATTTTCAAATAAAAACATGCATTTCAGTCTACACATTCCATCTTGCATTTTTATTATTACCTCTTTCTTTCACTTATGTTTTTTTTCCGGTGTTTATCCACTTGACCCTAGGTGTAGTTTTTTTTAGAACTCTTTAGATCCTTGAAAAATTTTAAATGCCATAAAGTACAGGCTGCACTTTGTGCGGGTGAAAAGGGTGCCTAATCCGTTTCTTTTTTTGTCACCGAGGCCCTCACTTAGAATCTTCAACCATAGGCCAACAACAGGAGTCACTTAAGTTGGAGAATCTTCAATTTTCTAACCCTTGGGCGATTCTACTGTTTTTAGCCAACCGTAGATTTTGAGTTTTCATTAGCTAGAGGTGACTTCATATTGTATGTGTTATCTTATCTAAAGTCAACACTACACCCTAACTACATTCAAGATGAGAAGAAAGCCAAGATTGTGTGAGGGCACTCGTGGGGCATCATTCACACTATGAAAGAATGTGATGGTTACTATGCATACAAAAAACCATTGTACATGTGTTAAGCACACAGATCTGAATTGTTTAAAACATGGACTCTGTGAATGCCAAGTTGGAGCGAATGCCCATGTGCTGCTTTCTTGCTTTTTGGAAGGGTATAAATTAGGTGTGGTATTGACTCAAATATGATAATATGTTTATTTAGAGTTGCACTAGCCAATGAAGCTTGGGATCTATGACTAGCTAGAAATCGTATAATTGTTTAGGGATCAAAGTATCAGAAGACCCTTCAACCCAAGTGACTTCTGCGGTTGGTTTATAGCTGAAGATTCTAAGGGATTCAGTGACATAAAAGGAAGGAATTAGACACTATTTTTCTGCCCGCACAAAGTGCATTCCCTACTTTACGGAAAAGGCTATATTCGGGGTCCATGTGGAAAAACAACAGAGTAAAAAATAATAGACAAAAAGAAAGCAAGAGTAAGATGGTTGAATTTTATGTGAGGTATGCTGGTGTGAACTTCATGAGATGTGAGAGAGAAAGAGGGAAGCCAAGCACTTTTTTATGACAAGAATTAACCGGGTATCCCTAATTCTAATCCTACTATATTGATCAACGAACTTCCATGAAACTGGCAGCCTTCCAACGTAGCAGGAACCTTCCCGTAGAACCTCTCCGAGCACACTCTACACCCAAAGAAAACTTTCTTCCTTTGGAGGTCACTTTTTCTCCTTCTCACACTCATTCTAGCCTCTCTTGGGCATGAGGAGCCATGATAAATGAAAAAAATAAGCCACACTTTTATAGACTAGATTGGCGGGAATCGAATTCTTGTTGGTGAAGGTGTAGCCAAAATTTGCATTTTTCAAGGTCCTTTGAATGATAAGAGTCGTGCAAGGAGATAAGTGGACGTTTTGGACCGTCGGAAATTTGATTCCTGCTGGTACCTTCTCATATTTTTAAGGTGTTTGCCGCGTCAATTGTCACGGGGCCAACTAACAAATCTAGGTGGTGCCATGTCACTTGCAGGAATCTAATTCTTGTTAGTGGTTTTTTATCTTTCCGAACCGTTGGTTGGCTTTAGGGGTCCTAGGTATATTCCCGGTATGATTCTCCTCTATGTATGATCTGCTCTCTTTAGAAAGGTCGCAGATTGTCACTACCCCTTGCCGATAAAAGCTAATTGGGGGCATGTTTATGAGAAATCCACCCATCCATCCGTTTTTCCAGTTCATTTTAGGATGAGCCCAAAAATGAGTTGAATCGGAAACTCAAGTGGGTCACATGATAAGAAAAGGTGGGGTCACACGATATAAGAAACTGTGGAGAGGGAAATGCTTACCATCAAAACCTTCCTATGGTCCACCTTGATGTTTATATTGTTAGGACTCACGGAAACACATAGAGGAGAATCAAGCAATGTGCTCGCAATCGTACAAGCAAATCAACATAAGAGAACACTATGAATTTACGTGGAAAAACCCTTACGGAAAAAAATCTTTAGTACAAAGCGATTAATGTACTATGAAAACAAAGTTAAAAGAGATGAACTTATCGAATCAAAACTTCTAAGAGAAAATCCTAACTTTTTCTCTCTCCAAAACCCTCTCAAACCCTAACTTTTCCTCATACCACATTGCACTCAAATCCTTGATTATGGCGTGGGCTTGCGGGAAATGCTTGAGTCCAAGTGTAAGTATCCATGGGGTCACTTTTCCTTACATGGGCCTATATGAAATTCACTTTATACATCAAATGCATCCTGGGGTGGAGGCAGGATTTTCTTCCAAGGGGGTCATAAAATGATCTCTCCAAATGTTTGGGCAGTGTGGATACAACACATACATCATGGTGAGGGTCATAGAACTTGTTAACGTCACTTTAGTGGTGATCTCCCGCCAGTAGCTAATCTTTGTCCTTCGAGAATTTTTGCTGAGGAACTTGAATTTCCTGCTAAAGTTGTTCGCATTCCCGCGCTTTGAAGTTTCGTGGGGCCCACCATGATGTTTGCGATCAATCCACACTGTCCATCCGTTTCGCCTACTTATTTTAGGAAAGGAAACAAAAAATGAGGTAGATTCAAAACTCACACTAGTGGGGAAAAGTGGGAAAAGAAATGTCCACCGTTGAAACCTTCCTCGAGTTCACCTTGACGTTTATATGCCATACCGTTTACAAGGTCATTTCTACTCGGATTAATTGAAAAAACAAAAACTTAGCATAATACTAAACTTTTGTAGCCATATGAATGTTTCAATGGTGGTTGCTCAATCCCCACTGTTTCCTCTCGTTTGGCCCACTTGAGTTTTGGATCTGCTTCATTTTTTGTCTCATGTCTTAAAATAAGCAGACAAAACAGATGGACGGAGTAGATTGATAAAAAAACATCACGGTGGGGCCTATGTAACTTCCCTACGTAGGAACTTCGGGTAGTAGGAAATCCGCATCCCACCGAGGCCTAGCTAGAGATGGATTGTCCTGTCAGGGGCTCTGTGGGGCCCACCATGATCTATATGTTGTATCCATGCTGTCCATCTATTTTGACAGATCATTTTAGGGCTTGAGCCCAAAAAGGAGGCAAATCGAAGGCTCAATTGGACCACACCACATGAACTAGTCGCAATTGAACTCTTACTGCCCCTACGTGGCTCCGCCCCTGAATGCATCACCCATTGCTTAACCTTGATTAAAAAAACCAGGTTGATTCAACATTAGGTGGACCACCTCATGAAAATTACCAAAAACCTCTAAATTCAACTGGCATGACCCACTTGAGGTCTACATGACTTTTGGGTAATTCTTCCGTCCCCACTGAGGCACATTTGAATAGATTGGATGGCATATAAACACGAGTATACAGAGAATTAGTAGTGGCCGTTGGCCGTTCCATCCCAACTGTTTCCTTTGTTGTTGGGATGCGGCGTATCTGATGGGGACACTGCTTGGGCGGATCCACATGGGTCAGTGGATTCCTGACTACGGGCCCACCGTGATCTATGTGCCTTACATCAACTACTGTTCATCTGCTTTGACGGATCATTTTAAGGCATGATACAAAGGTGACGTAGATACAAGTCTTAAGTGGAATATGCCACAGGAAATAGTGGTGATTAGATACCCTCTATGTCTAAAAACTTATTGGGGGCATCGGAATGCTTATTTTCCATCCAACCTGTTGATAAGGCTACAAGATCTGGATGAAGGGAACACGGACGTTGAGTAGCGGACATCGCTACTACTGAGGTGACGTCACCATGTTCTGTGGGCCTAGAATGTTGTATGTGTTGTATCCACACCGTCCACCCATTTGGAGAGACCATTTTAGGGCATGACTCAAATAATGAGGTAGATCCAAAGCTCAAGTGGATCCCACCACAGAAAACAGTGGGGACAGTGATATCCACCATTGAAAACTTCTTAGGCCCACCATGATGTTTATTTGAGATCCAACCTGTTCATAAATTCACACAGATATGGAGGAAGGGAAAACACAAATATCAGCTTGGTCGAAAACTTCTGTGGCCCATAAGAAGCTTTCAACGGTGGATGTCACTGTTCCCACTGTTTTCTGTGGTGGGGTCCACTTGAGCTTTAAATCAACCTCGTTCTCTGAGTCATGCCTTACAATCATCTCTCCAAATGAATGGACGGTGTGGATATAACACATACATCATGCTAAGGCCCACGTGACATGGTGATGTCACTTCTAGCGATGCTCAACCTCTCAGTACTAATCCGCGTCCAGGGAACACACAAATACCAACTCAATCCAAAACTTTTGTGACCCATAAGAAGTTTCTAATGGTCCATCTCCACTGTTTCCTGCATTGCAGTCCACCTGAGATTTGGATATGCTTCATTTTTAGGATCGTGCCTTAAAATGAGCTGTCGAAGCGGATCAACAGTATAGATGTAAGACACATTTATCACGGTGGGCTCCACAGTCAGAGATCCTTGTGCCCTTAGTGGATTGCCTTAGAGCATGAGCCAAAAAAAAGCTGTCCATCCCCTTTACCAGCTCATTCTTAGAGCATGAGCCAATCAATGAAGCACATCGAAAGCTTAAATGTCCCACACGGCAGGAAACAGTCGGTGTAATGATGGTAACCGATGACCTGCTCACTAGGTCAGAAACAAAAATATTAGCTTGATCCAACACTTCTATGCCCCCAAGAAGTTTTCAATGGTGGGCGTTCAAATCCCATTGTTTCTTGTTTTGTAGTCCACACGAGCTTCACATATGTCCCAATTTTGGGTCATGCTTTGAAATGAGGTGGCAAAATGGATGGATAGTACATATAAAACACATACATTACAGTGGCGGCGCCCCTAGTCAGGTCCTGTTCATCAGGCAAAGCCATCCATGAGGTCCACCTGGCTCGCCTGCTAAACCAGCTGGCAGACATTAGGCATTTCAACAGCTGGTCTTAGGTTGGTAATCCAGATCACCTGCTTGGATTCAACAGAATTTTTCTGTTTGCCTAATTGGTCCAGCTCAGCATACATCAGCCGTAATTGCATTAAATGCAGTAGGGCTAACAATGTCTGTGCTTAGCTGGACCAATCAGATAGTGAGCAAACAGAAAAATCCTGCTCAGGCCGTGCATAGGATGCAGACTCCTTAGGTTAGATATGCCAAGGAGACACACCAACCTCACCGGTGGGGTGGGTGCATTGTGTGACTAACTGTGTGGTGCATTGCCCAGCTAGTGGTATTTACTGTAATAGCCTAAGGTGTGGCTATTTTTATCAAAAGTCCAATTTCTCACCTGATTTTTTTTTTTAGCCTTTTTGTCGAGATATTGATAATTTATGGTCGAAAATCTCCCCCCAACTGATTCCCCCGGGCATTATGGATCCCCCCAGGGCACGATGGACTCCCCCTGAGCATATGGCAGTCAGATGGAAATTCTCCACTGTAAAATTTTCAATTTCTTGTCAAAAGGCCAAAAAAGAAGAACCGGACAAGAAATTTGTCTTTTATTAAAAATAGCCACACCTCAGGGCCAGTGCAGTAAATATCCCACACAGCTGACAAGGTGGGTGCTTTGCATGACTAACAAAAAAAAAAAAAAAAAAAAGTCTACGTGGCTCTCGGTGTGCGAGGCACGCTAACGCGGCTGTTAAGAGATTTGTCCTCTGTCCCATCTGGTAGATTCCACTATCTCAACGACTAGGATCGAAGTGAATCGATGCCACGTGTACAGTGAGGATTCGCATTTAAAAGTCGTTTCATCGAAAGAAAAAGCGGTTTAAAAGTAACAAATTCGTTTCGTGCGTTGCAAGAACGCAGATTCCGTAAGGCGGGAAACACCAACTTCGGTGAGGCCTTGACCGTGGGGCCCACCTTGATGTATGCATTGTATATCCACGCCGTCCATCCGTTTTTTCAGCTCATTTAAGGGCTAGGGTCCAAAAATAAAACCGAAGCCGATCGAAATCTCAGGTGGACCACACCACAGGAAAGAGTGGTGTATGAATGCCCACCATTAAAAGCTTCTTGTGGGCCACAAAATTTTTGTACAAAGCTGATATTTGTGTTTTCCCTTCATCCAGGTCTGCGTGAGCTTATCAACGGGATGGCAAATAGCTATTACAGTGGACCGTAGGAAGTTTTTAATGGTCCGCGTTCAATCACCATTGTACACTGTGGTGTGGTCCACCTAAAATTTAGATCTGCTGTATTTTTGGGTCCGTACCCTAAAATAAACTGGAAAAACCGATGGACGGCGTGGATTTACAACACATACATCAAGGTGGACCACACGGTCACGGCCTACAGATGCATCTCTCTCTTATATGACCTCTTTCCGTAAATACTCTGTTGCTTCTAACCGTTCATCGAAACCCCTGTTTTCCCGCCAAAACCTCCTCCAGGTTTCTGCACTCGGGAAGATGGCGGGTGAGAGAAGACGAGGTGGGTCTTTGAATTCCAGAGGGAGACGCCCTCCTTCCTCCCGTTATTCTCCGCGTTCTTCTCAATCTGTGAGTTTTTCAATCTTCTCTCGTTTTTGGGATTTTCTTATTTTATCTAATTGTCCCTTTTTTATTTGTTTTATTTTTCTCTTTTTGGTTCTGGAAGATCATTTAATTTAGAGTATTTTTCCCATAGTGAGACTTGAATTTTGGGTGGTGGATGGAATTGGTAGGTTTGTGAAATGGGTTTTTTGAATTTTGGAATTTGTGTTGGGTTTTGTGCAATTTAGAGAGATTTCAATGCGTGGTTTAGTGGATTTTTATGGACGATTAGTTATTTCTTTTTTTCTTGTGAATTTATGGGAATAATGTGATTGTTACAGATGTTGGAAATGATGGTTTCTTTATTTGTATATTGAGGATTAATTCTGTGTGAGATTATGCGAATTCAGTTTTTTTTTCCGTATAAATTTGGAAAGATATGGAGAATTCAGTATTTATCAAATCTTGATACTTTTAAGTTCTTGATTTCTTCAGATACATGCATTTTATGGCCAGGCTATAATTTCAGTGTCATGCCGCCAGATCTGTCCAAAGAGTTTTGCCCAAAAATCCGAAGAGTTTCGGGCGCCCAGGCCTCCAAGTTCAGTTGCCCGAACTTGTCCGAAATCGTCCAGAGACCAATCTGGATTATACAGCAGTTTTGGTTGCCCGAACATAGCGGTCGGTCGCCCGAAACCCCCTGACTTGTCCAGATTGAAGACTCCATACAACAATCTCCCCCGAGGCTTCAATCGATGAGTCCACTCTTCCTTCGCTTCGTCCATCATCTCCACTTCAATCATAGCTTCATTGCTTCTCGTGCACGCTGTGTCTTCATTCTGTCTTTGCTAATCCCATGGAAGTTGCGCAGAACTTGAACTTCTCTACAGGAACCACCTTGGTAAGCATGTCCACTGGATTCACACTGGTGTGAATCTTCTCGAGAGTCACATTGCCTTTTTGAAGCACCCGTCGGATAAAATGGTGACGCACATCATTATGTTTAGTACGAGAGTGATAAACTGAGTTCTTAGCGAAATTGATACACTAGAGCTATCGCAATTAACCGGAACGGCCTCTTGTTGAAGCCCCAATTGATTTATCATGCCTCTCAACCAAACAGCTCTCTTGAACGCTTTTGTCACCGCCATATACTCTCCTTCAGTAGTGGAAAGAGAGAGCTACCACCGATTGAAGCTTGGACATCCAACTAATCGCTCCATCCGCTAACACAAATGAGTAATCGGAAGTCGATATCCTACATTCCACACTGCTAGCGTAATACTCAACCAACTTGTTCCCTGACTTTTCGAATGTCAAGATGTAGTCTTGTGTAACTCGAATGTAACGAAGTAACCATTTCACAGCCTCCTAGTTTTGCTTGCTGGGATTAGACATGAATCTGCTAACAACACCAATTGCATGTGAAATATCTGGTCTCGTATAGACCATAGCATACATCAAGCTGCCCATTGTGTCGAATAAGGCACCCGAGACAACCTGCTTTTCTTCATTTGACTTAGAACATTGTTCTGAAGAAAGCTTGAAGTGAGCTGCGTGGGGAAGGCTCACCGGCTTGGCCTTGTCCATACCAAACTTCTCCAATACCTTCCCAAGGTATTTAGCCTAAGACAACCACAACTCGCTCCTTTTCCTGTCTCTATATATATCAATGCCGAGAACCTTCTTTGCAGCCCCTAGACTCTTCATCTCAAATGTTCCTGAAAGCTGAGTCTTCAATACATTAATATCAGTCATGCTATGACTGATAATAAGCATATCATCAATGTAAAACACCAGTATAATAAACTTCCCATCACTCAATGTCTCGAAATAGACACAGTGATCATATTTGCTCCTAGTAAAGCCCTGACTCATTATGAAGGAATCAAATTTTTTTTACCATTGCCTAGGCGACTGTTTAAGGTCGTATAACAACCTCCTTAACCTGCAAATTTTGTTCTCTACCTCTTGTACTGTATATCCTTTTAGTTGCGTCATGTAAATCTGCTCACCCAATTTCCCATGCAGGAAAGCAGTTTTTACATCCAACTGTTTCAACTCAAGGTCGTATTGGGCAAACAGTGTCAACGCAAACTTGATAGATATTTGCTTCACAACTAGAGTGAATATCTCACTGAAGTCCACACCTTCTCTTTGAGCATATCCTTCGCTACCAATCTCGCCTTGTACCTATCCCGTTTCTTCCGAAAAATCTATTTACACCCAATTGCTTTTCGGCCCACGGAAAGCTCGACCATCTCCCACATCTTGTTCTTGTACAGGGAGTCCATCTTGTCCTGCATTGTCACCTTCCACTTTTTGACATCTACATCATCAAGTGCCTCTTGAAAAGTAGACGAATCCCCCTCATTCATAATAAGGGCGAATACAACATTTGAGTCATCCCTATACCTCGCCGGTAACCTACGATCTCTAGGCAGATTTCTTCACACAGGTGGTTACTTTACCTGATCCTATACATCTGCTTGCGTCTCAATATTAGCCTGTGTCTCATTTCTGTCTATCTAAATGTCAACAACCTCTGATTTTTTCGGTTCCTTTGGCACATCCTTTCAGAACAAAGACCCTCTCATCAAATTTGACATCACGGCTCAAAGTGATCTTCCGTGTAACAGGGTCATACAGCCTGTACCCCTTTACACCATCACCGTAGCTCACAAAGATACACTTTCTGGCCCTTTGGTTTAGCTTGTCTCTCTCAACTAATGGTACATGAGAGTAAGCCTCACAACCAAAGACTCGTAGACTCGAGTAGTCAATCGGATGACCACTCCACACTTCTTTTAGGACTTTACAATATATAGCTGTAGAAAGGGACCGATTTATCAGGTAACAAGCCGTGTTAACGGCCTCAATCCATAGCTCTTTGCCCAACCCAACATTACTTAACATGCACCAGGCTCTCTCTAAAAGAGTCCGATTCATTCTCTCTGCCATACCATTCTGCTCTGGTGTGTGGCATATTGTGTTGTGCCTCACGATCCCTTCATCCTTACAATACCGATTAAATTCCCCTAAAGTGAACTCCCCACCATTATTGGTTCTTAGCACTTTCACCATTTACCCTGATTGATTTCCACCATTGCCTTCCAGTGCTTGAAAGTGGTGAAAACATCGGATTTACTTTTCAGGAAATAAACCCAAGCCTTTCTGCTAAAATCGTCAATGAATGATACAAACCACGATGATCCCCAACAAAAACAATGGGCTACGGCCCCCACACATCTGAGTGTACATACTCCAACAAACCTTTACAAACACGTTTCCCCGATTTAAATGCTAACCTAGACTATTTACCATACATATAGTGCTCACATATACTAAAGTCTATACATTTTAAAACTGGAATCAATGAACGATCAGAAAGTACCTTTATGCCCTGCTCACTCATGTGGCCTAAGCGTGCATGCCACATATGTGCAGATGT
Organism: Liriodendron chinense; assembly: GCA_003013855.2. Classification (NCBI taxonomy): domain Eukaryota; kingdom Viridiplantae; phylum Streptophyta; class Magnoliopsida; order Magnoliales; family Magnoliaceae; genus Liriodendron; species Liriodendron chinense. The sequence goes on from ML058368.1 coordinate 7,541,592, forward strand.
GGAATCCACTACAGTTGCTGCAGCTCCACCCGATGAAGTATTTCCAATCAACCTGTAAAGGTTGCCTTGTCGTTGTACTTTCATAATAATGAGTGCCCCCTTAAAAACCTTGCAAAACCGATCATAACCGGCGTAAGCTACGTAGCATGTAGCCTATGCAAATTATCATGTAGCATTAAGCTACGTGCGACTTAAGTTATTTTCATGAGCTATGTAGTGGTAAGACTATGCTATACTACGTACTATAAGCTACATGCTACATAGTGTAGCTATTTAAAACACTGATGCTTTGTACATAATGTTAAAATTTGCCCGAGCCATGTTTTGTAGATGCCTAAAAATGAGTTCGTATCATTTTAGTTAACAAGAACAAATTTGGTGCCTCTGATAGCACAAATTTCTCGTGCATCTACATCCACCACCCCAGACTTCAAAAGGCGGGTAGAATTTCAGCAACTTCAATATTTGGGCGAATCAGAAACTAGCTGATGGTTTGCTCATTAGGCTGGCGAGCCAAGCTGCCGACCTTAGATCTTGCTACTAAAATACCTAAGAAGCATTGAAGACGGCTCAAGTCCTTTGTATAGAGGTGTTGTTGCAAGAATGTCTTCTTGAGCAACAAAGTTAGACGGTTGTTTCATATAAACATTTTTTACGGTTGTTTCATATAAACATTTTTGGAATGAGCTGGGATTGCTTAGCTACACAGCCTTTGGAATTGTCATTAGAAGATCAAACTTGATTTGCCCTAACTAGCTTGCCAGTGAGGTCCTAACACGTATCAATTGTGTGGTTAGAAAGCCCATAATGGGAGCTTTGCTGATTTTCATGACTATGATCACGACTGCTCCCAAACTCTTCATCACGGCCTCCCCAAGTACTACTAACACTAAAGCAACCCCCCCCCCCCAAACAAAAAAATATATAAATAAATAAAAAATTCCACCATGATCTTCTCCATCTCCTCTACCAGAGGAAGAAATAAGTGCCATTCAATTAGATTAAGATGAACTTGGGGTATTTACGGTAACTGCATGCTGAACATGTGCAAATGCCTCTGTAATAGATGAAAATTCATGAGCTATTGTCTATGTTCTCATAATTAGTCAACAAGGGCTGGTATGCATTTAGTTTTTCCCATGTACCCTGTAACGGAGAATATTACTCGCCCATACTCTTATCCCTTTGTTGAAGCATAAAGATGTTTTGAAGCAACTTTTATATACGAGTTAAATTTTTCTCACCTGAATATATCTCTTTCAAAATTTTCCAAACTATTTTTTTTTTTGTTTGTTTTGAAAAGATAACATTTGCACTAATATGCAGTTCCATGCTATGCCATAGAAGAACTCTAATCCAAGTATCTTCTGCCACCCAATCTTCTTTTGTCATCTTTTATATTTTCATTGAGTCATCTGTACAAACCATATCGTTGATTATACCCACACGGTTGAGGATAAATACAAGTTTTTGAGTAGTTTAGAGACTCTTCAAGGCTGTTTCCTTATTAGTTATTTTTCTTAATTGCTACTGAAAGTTTTTATAATAAATATGTAGGCATCTTACGAGAGTTCTATGTACCAAAAGGATGAACCATCTATTACTTCTTCTGATAGTAAAGACAATAGACACTCTCACATAGGTGGATGCCAGCATGAACGAATGGTAGGAGAGGGAGATAGGTATTCCAGTTCCAGACCGAGGTGCTCTCCTTTTGCATAAGATTCTCCTAATTCAAGCAAATGTGTTAGTTTCAATTTGTTTTTTATTTTTAATTTGTACTTTGTTATTTTATCTGATTGTGCTTTCTTTCCTTTTTTCCATTGTAGGGTGTTTATAGATCATTAAATTGTGAGTATTTTGTCAGCCTTGGGAACTTGATATTTGACTTTGGTGGATGGAATTGGTGGTTTTGTGAAATTAATCCTTCAAAAAAATGTTTCGCCGAATTTGGAATATGAGTTGGATTTTGGGCCAATGTAGGAAGGATCTGAGGCTAATGAGTGGATCAGCCTGTTTTTCGTAGCTGGTGATGTTCATGTTGTGGCCTATTCTGTTAATGATTCGGACGTCCTGCATTTAGTTTTTGAAACCCTAAAGCAAGAAGTAAGGAGACGAAGGATTTCTTTTTTCTTTCTTTCTTTTCTTTAAAAAGAACTCACTGACGAAATCTTAGAAGAAATTTTTCGGATGAAGAAATGGCCGATTTGATTTATTGCCTGCTGTAGCTTGAAGCCCCCAAGATCAACCATGATAGGTGGGATGACAGAGGCTGGAAATGGGCTAAGAATGGATGCTTCTTTATGAAATCTTTCTATAGTCATTTGTGTGTCAGGAAGGGGGAGCGTAGTGGATTTGTTTCCTGCACCTTGGCTCTGGATAGTTACAGCCACACCACCACCACTCCCTGCGGTCTCCTTTTTGTGGCTTGTGGGACGGAATAAGGTCCTCACCTACAATCATCTTCAAGGTAGAAAGAACGTAATTGTTTACAGATACTTCATGTGCTTAAGGGAAATCTGTGAACCGCTTGTCCATTCACTGTTTCTTTTGCATTGGTGGTTTAGGCATTCTGTTTTCTGTGCTTCTCTGTTTCTTGGGTGATGCCGGTGTCCATGTCTTCTGTTGTCTTGGCATGGGAAAGGGGTATCCTTCTTTGCATCAACGGTTTGGGCATGGTGTTTTCCATGCTTTTCTTGCTCTTGGGTGATGCCAGAGTTCATGTCTACTTTTCTCTTGACATGGAAGGGGCACCCTTTGGATTAAAGATTAGAAAGTTATGGAACCTCTGCGTGATACTGATTTGGGCGATTTGGAAAGGAGTGGTCATTCTTTCTCCAATTGCTCAAAGTTGCCCCAAGTTGTTGTGGATAATGTGAAACTTTTTTGCGCTTTCGGGCCTTTTTGGATTGGTGGAATCCAAAAGGTATATTTGGAAATGTAAACGTCACATATGAGGAAATTTCTGAAAATAGAGATCTGTGAAAAAAAATCCAACCAAACATGTTTGTTTTAGCACAAGTGATTTCTATGGAAAAAGTGGAAAGATTAATGGTAAAAACGTGAGAGTTAACTCACAAAAAAATGTCAAAATGAGGATAATTAGGTTTTCTTTAGTAAATGGAAATCGACCTATTTCAAGGAAAACCATGAAAAAAAAAAATCTTTTTCCACAACTTTTCTTTCATAATTGGCGGTAAATGTAACATCTGCAGAAAATGATTACTTTTTTCAAGGTGGAAAACAAGATTCCGTGACCATTTGTCCGTTATTCTAATATCTGACTTCAATTTGATGGTTTCACAATCAAAAGCTTTGGTTCCCTTCACAGATAATGTGATCTTTTTCAGCGAATCAAAAGCTTTGGTTACCAAAGCTTTAGAGAATTCATGTGACCCAATTTAGAGTTTAAATGAAGCTAGAATTATCCAAGTATGAAGAATTTCTACTTCAATACAAAAATGGGGATAATTGTTATTTTCATCACAGCCTCGTCCCTTCTATTTGGGGCATGCTTTCCAGAAATGGGGATAATAGGAAGAAAAATACTCCTTTGCTTGCGACAATAACACAAGTATAGAATCCATTGATTGTAATCAACCTATGTAATAGACTGTTAGATAACACGCTTGATTGTAATCAATCATGTAATAATCTATTACATTGCATCTGTGGGAATTTGTACTCTCATTGCCAATCCCTAGTCTCGATAAAGGTGGAGGTTTGCATCAAGTTGGCAGCCGGCGTCAAACTTATGCCAAAACTTCCAACATGAATCCGAACAATATTAAAAATAGAAAGAAAGAAAAGAATCCAAACAACACGGCATTCCAAACTCATGCTGGGGCATTCCCTATAAGCAATGCACTGCATCAGAACCCGAGTCTAGTGAGAAATGGGCAACAGGTTGGCTAGGGCATCCCTCGGAAGCGTTGCAATAATACCTAGTTGCTATGAGAAGCAGGCAAGGTTTCTCGAGCCATTCCAGATGTTGCGGGTAAAGAAGCTTGTCCAGGAGAAATAGGAATCGTCTTGCCATATGGAATATAAGAACAATGACAGGTAAGAATGTGGAGTTAGTAGAGATAATGAAATGATGGAGAGTTAACATAGCTTGTGTTCATGAGGCCAAGCGGAAAGGTGCCAAAACTAGAGAAATTGATGGATATAAGCCTTGATATATAGGAAAGTACTAATGGAAATGGGGTAAGGATTATGGTAGATAAAGATTTAAAGGATAAAGTTGTAGATGTTAACAAAGTAGTTATCGGATTTATTAATAAAACTTGTGTTTGGAGAGGAGATAATCAATGTTATTAGTGCATATGTGTCGCAGGTAGGATTAGGGGATATAATCAAGAGGCAATTCTAGGAAGATAAGGATGGACTAATGCAAGAAATTTTGAATAGAGAGAGGATATTTGTAGGAGAATAAAATGGTCATGTAGGAAAAGGAAGTAGAGGATATGAGAGGGTACATGGAGGATATGGTTTTAGAAGAAGAAATGAGATGGGGGAAGCTATCATTGTTTTCGCTTGGCATTCAATCTAGCTCTAGCAAACACATACTTTAATAAGAGAGATAAACATTTATTAACTTATAAAACTAGATCATATACAAGCCAAATATATTTCTTTCTACTTAGGAAGAAAAAACAATAAATATGCAAGGATTGCAAGGGGATACCTATACAGAGTTTGACTACAACATAGGTTAATGATTATGGTTGTTTATATTAAGAGATGGAAGAAAGGGAATGAAATTAATAGGTGTCCAAAAACTAGGTGATTGAGTTTAAAAGGAGAGAAAATCATGTTATTCAGAAATAAGTTGATGAAGAAGGAAAGTGGAATGTCGAGGAAGAAGTAAACAATATATGCAATGAGATGGTTGAGTGCATTAGGAAAGTGGCAAAAGATGTTTTAGGAGTATCTAGATGGAAAAGCCAATCATACAAGGAAACTTGGTGGTAGAATGACAATGTAGAAAAGGTTTTTTTTTTTTTTTTGAAAGGTATTAATGAGAAACATGCATGTTTCAAAGCCAGACAAGGGATAAGAAACAATGAAAATATTGAGCAATAAAGAAATGCCAAAAGGATTGCTAAGAAAGTAGTTAGGCTAAACATAAGGCTTACGATGATCTTTATGATAGATTGGGGACAGGAGAAGGTGAGAAAAATGTCATCAAACTTGCAAAACTGAGAGAGAGGAAGAGTAGGGACCTATTTCATGTTACATGCATGAAGAGTGATGACCAGAGGGCACTAATCAAGGATAATGAGATCAATGAAAGGTGAAGAAGCTATTTTCAGAACTTGTTCTATGACAATCACTTTGAGAGCATAGTGGTAGAAGGAAACATAAACTCAAAGAACATCATAATCCATAAATACTTTCGTAAGATTAGGATATCTGAAGAAAAGAAGCTTTGGAAATATGAAAACAAGAAAGGACTTTGGACCTAATGGTATACCAGCAGAGGTTTGGAAGTGTATGGCAGATACTAGGTTACTTAGGTTGACAAAGTTATTCAACAAGATTATAAGATCTTTGTAAGATTGAAGAATATGCCAAACAAATGAAGGAAAAGTACTGTGGTACCTATTTATAAGAATAAAACAAACATATAGAGTGACACCAATTACTATGGGATTCATTAAACTTAAACTTATGAGCCCATGCTATGAAACTTTGGAAAAGAGTGATTGAGCAAAAACTAAGGCATGAGACAAATGTAACAAAAAATCAATTTGATTTCATGCAAGGTCGGTCTACCACCGTTGCTATTTTCCTTCTTAGACAATTGATGGAGAAATATAGGGAGGGGGAGGAAGGATCTCCTCTTGGTCTTTATTGACTAAAAGAAAGCTTATGATCGGGTCCATATAAAGTTAATCTGGTGGGTGTTGGGAGAGAAAGGAGTTTCAAGAGGATATATTGACATGATTAAGGGAATGTGTGAAGGAGCAGTGATAAATGTGAGGACCACTAGTGGAGAGACAAGTGAGTTCCCAATTACTGTAGGTTTGGACCAGGGATTGGCATTGAGCACGTACCTGTTCGCATTGGTTACGAACGAGTTAACGAAGCATTTGCAGGAAGAGATCCCTTGGTGTATGTTGTTTGCTGATGACATAGTTTTGATTGATAAGATGAGGGAGGTTGTAAACACAACTAGATTTATGGAGAGGTGCTTTAGAATCTAAAGAATTTAAATTTAGTTAGACTAAAACAGAGTATATGGAGTGCAATTTTAGTGACACTAGTAGGAACGATGAATTAGTAAGACCAAGAAGTTTCCTAAAATAAGCACTTCTGATCTTGGGGCGGTAGTTGATGGGAGTGGAGAGATTGAAGGATGTTGCCTGTAGAATTCAAACTGCATGGAAAAAATGGAGATGTGCCTTTGGAGTTCTATGCGATCGTTCTGCATCACTCAAGCTAAAAGGGAAATTTTTAGGGGTGTCAATGGGTTGGGCTCGGGCCTAAAAAATCAAAATTTTGAGTAGGGCTGGTCTAACGGCCCGGCTCGAAACAATTCAAAATCCGGGCTGAGACCTACCTCAGGACCAACTCGGCCCATTGACAGCCCTAGAAATTTTGTAGGATGGCTATAAGACCAGGCATGCTTTATGATACAGAATTTTGGGCGGTTAGGGAACGACGTGTCCATAAGATGAGTGTAGTTGAAATGAGGATGTTGAGATGGATGAGCAGAAAAACAAGCATAGAATTAGAAACGAATGCATTCAAAGGATCTTAGGAGCAGCAGAAATAGGTAACAAGATGAGGGAAAGTAGATTTAGATGGTTTGGTCATGTGCAATGGAGACTAAGAATTGCGCCGGTAGGAATGAGTTGGTACAAATTGAAGGTTCTAAAAAGGCAAGGAGAAGGTCTAAAAGGATGTGGGTGGAGGTAGTAAGAAGAGACTTGATGACCTATGGTCTAGTTGAAGTTATGGCCCTTGGTAGATTGGAATGATGGAAAAGATGTTAGTGCACTTTTCTGTGGCATACTAGTGCACCTTATTTGTCAATCACGTGTGTCCTATGTGTGGTAATGCCGGTTGAGCCTTGGTAAGCTGAAACTGAAGATTCAAGTGGACCAGAAGCATCAAGGAAGAAGAACAGGTAAATGAGATGCCTTGGTGACCCTAACCCTTTGAACCAAAACACCCAAATCCTCTTAGATGACTTGGACCAACTAGGAAAACCCTTAGTCATCCTTATTAGGCTTAGATCATATAGAAAAACATAATAAATTAGGTTAATAAAAGAGGTGGAAGCTGCTATAAACAAACCAGCCCAAACAACAGTTTTCGATACGTCTTTGATATATCGGATACCAGTTTCGATAGGTCTTTGATTAATCGAAATGACCATTTTGATATATTGAAGTATGTCCAGCAAACTTACAACTCTCTGGATAGTTTCTTTGATCAATCGAATTGGTCATCTCGATATATCGAGATGAGTGTTTCGATATGTTGGAAATATGTCGAGCAACCTGCTGAAATCTCTGGACAAATTTTTCCGATATATCAAACTAGTAGTTTCAATATATCGAAGATCGCTCCGATCAATCAAAACCCTATTTCGATATATTGAAGCGATCGTTATTTGCCCATTTTATAGCCGTTGAAGATTTTTCTATAAATACGGGTGGAGTTGTTTATGGGCATAAGAGAGGGATTTTGAGGAGTTTGAAGCCACCATCATTAGAGACCATTAGAGGCTTAAATCCTAACCCTAGCAAGTCATCTTCCTTGTGATTCATCACAAGAATGGAGCATTCCAAGCTCATGATGAAGATGTACTTGTCCCTCTTTGATCTTTAGAGTTTGAATTGATCTTGATAGTTATATACCTATCCAAAACTCTATGATAAGATCCTTGTAGGTGAGAGTCTTTAGGAAACCCATTCTCATTATTGTAGAGATCTCAAACCTACCCTCCTATCACCTTAGTTATCTCGAGAAGATCAAATGCAAGACGATTGATCGTTGGAGTTGGAGCATTGGCAAAGCATCGGCAACAACATTAGGGGGAGCAAAAGGAGAACTGATTCAAGTATGGGGGAGCGAGAAGAAGCAACCCGAAGCGGCACATCAACAGGGCTCAAATTCGACGAGTAAGGTTGTCAATTTGTGTTGAGTCCATCCACTCTTTTCTCGGTGGAAATTGAGTGTAGAATTTGTTTGTCAAACTCGAACTAGGTTCGTTTGTCGATCCTTGGCTTGTTAGTTGAGCCTAAAAGTCTAGCGACGTTTAGCGTTCCTTGGCACGTTTGTCGGGCCTAAATTGCAGAGTTGTTTGGCAATCCTTGGCACATTTGTCAGGCTTAAAGTCTAGGGGTGTTTGTCAGTCCTTGGCATGTTTGTCGAGCCTAAACAAGTCTCCAAGGGGAGCCACCAACACGGGTGTGAACGTGTAGGTTGGGAGGAACCTGTAAACTCCCCGGTTGGGTGGAACCGAGTTAAAACACTTAGGTTGGGAGGAACCTGATTTAAACTCCCTAGTGAATGTTGGTGTGCTCAAGGAGTGAGTACTTGAACCAGGAGTGAAGTAGACCCAAAGTTGAACCACTATATAACATTGTGTTTGAGATTGTATTTGCGCACATTTCTTATTATGCATTGTGTTTGATTGTTTAATTATGAATGCTTAATTGGAATGTATGCTAGGCACTAGATAGGCACATTCACACACAAGATGTATGTTCATTAATTAGAGTAGAGTTAAGCTTTATGATTCATTCTCATATAATCTACTTAGGTTGCATAGATTAGGTACTTGATTAGTTTAATCATATGTTAATCTATGCATGCTTAGACTAGGTTGCTTATTGCACATCATATGCTAGTCTTGTGATTAGACCCACTTAGGCTTAGAAGCCGAAGCGTTCTTGCTTACTTAATGTTAATTGTTAATCATCTTAAGTAGGCGAAAAGAATTTAAAAAAGGTCCTAATCACACCCCCCCCCCCCCCCCTCGCAGGACTTAGCCATAATTCTAGTTGCTCCTCCAGGCTTCCGCATGCATATGCATCCACAAGTGTAATCAAAGTGACGCGAAATTTCAAAAGAATCCATATAGCTAACCCCAAATAGTTTGGTGAAAACTTAGGCGATGATGATGAATAAGGAAATTTTAGAAACAGATCTCCAACTTATCTATTCATTGGGTGAAAAAGAGCAACTTCATTATCCACTTGTTCAGAAAAAGAAAGAAAAATGAAGAAGAAGAAAAGGAACAAAGAAAAAAGTGATATTCTAAAGCCCTCTAATTGATGATCAAGACCGTTCATTAGGTGCGTTTTTAGACAAATTGAATGGATCTTGTACATCTTTGCTCAGTAGAATGGACTGCTTGATAAGTAACCGGATACAACTGGTAGTTTATTTGCCAACTTAGGTACAACTTAGATACATCAAAGTCATCTTGTTGTTGACTAGGATCTCTATTGTTTTTTCCGTTGCATTATCTGAAGTTCTTTTAGAGGTGCCGTGCAGATGTGGGGCCCATCCAACCCTTCCATCACACCAGTCGCCTCAAGTTGCTCCAATGGCCTGTAAGTATGCCCAATCCAAAACTCACGTGGGCCATAGATATGGGAACAAGGTAGCAGGGAATGCCCCCTCTTATTTTCACTGTGGCCCGCCTGAGTTGCGAAATCATCTAATTTTTGGCCTGACCCTTCATCGATGGATTAAAGGTCTGAAGGTGGAAAGATTGTTGCCCCCACAAATACCACACTGACCCTCAACTTGTTCCTTGCGCTGAGGCTGATCTGAGCTTTGGCTCGAAATTGTTTTGTTTCCTTTAGGAAACTCGATTTGATGTATTTGATGGACAGGTTGGATTCCATGAGCGTATTATGTGGGCCCCATATCTGCTTGGTACCACTGGAGCACGCCCCTTTCTTTTATTGCTGGCCAACTTTAACCACAAGAACTCCTATTTTGTCATAGTCATCTTGCCATGTTAAAACATCTTTACATGTATATGCTTCAGGGCTTATTTCCCAAGGGCCCTAGGTCTCAAAGGTTTGGATCTTCACCTGCTTCTGTTGGTAATGCTGACAGCTGCTCTCATGTTGGTGGACCCCAGCATCGACGAATGTCACAAGACAGTCCAGTGGCTGCCAACAGTACATTTGAACGTGTTGAGTGCTGTTTTACAGTTTCCTGCATTGAGGAGGGCCTGATTCAAGATGGAGCAACGAATCATAATCTGCTTCAGCATATAAATAGCACTGAAGAGGGAAAGAAAGCTGCCAGTTTCTACATCTGCCCGAGGAAAACAACTGCTCCAGTGAAACGGAATCCTTCTCTACTTTCGAAGAACAAAGAAAAGCAAAAGGAGCAAGAGAAGCGAAAGGAACAAGAATGGATGGTGAAGGGTCTTCAGATCAAGGAATTGAGTCCTGGAATGATTCTTTTAAAGAATTATTTAAGCCACAGCGAACAGGTGTGCTTCTTCCTGTTTTTAGTAGTAGTTTTCTTTTTCATTACGGAATTTGTTTTTTCACTGTGTTTTTGTGGTTAGCTTTTCTTTAAACATTTTTGTACGGGCTCCCTATGCCATCTTTTATATTTTCATTTGAACACAAAAACTCGACTTGACTCGATATTCAGCCGGGTTGGGTTGAGTCGAAGACTCAATCCAAGTCGACTCAATATTTAATTATCGTAAATTGAAAATATTAAGAATGTTAATAGATATTTAAATTAGTTAAATTTAGCATAAGTAACATAGATCGCAACTCAAACCAATGACAAGACATACCTCATTGGTTAGAGGCATTGCTTCCCTTGTTTGATGTTGGGGGTCTGAATCCCACTCCCACCTTATTTATTTTTAACAAAATCACGCCAAGTCAACCAAGCCGTTGAGTCAACTTGAAGCGTCTCTCTGACTCCAGGCTGAGGACCGAGTTTCCCAGTGACTCGGCTCAAAATCCTGCTGTATTGAGTTGAACCGGGCGAGTTTTGAGTTGAATCAATGAGTTTTTGAATTATGGGTAACTGTAGAATTTCTGCAATTTTTAAATCAGTGCATTTGGGTGTGCAATCAAATTGAATTACAATTATTAAGCCGGTGAAGTGGAAATGGTCAATTTCTAGTTTGCTTCTTTTTGAGTTTCTGAGATGGAAATTACACCTATATTACTTACCAGTTTGACTGTGAAAAGAAAAAAGAAGAAGGAAATAAATAATTGCTGCAATTTGGGGTGTGTTTCCTCATGAATACTAGAAAATAGAAATAGCTTTTCTTCTTTTTGCCATTTCTTGATTAAACTGAATGTTCACAATTCAATTCGCTTGTGCATCTGAATGCAGTCTAAACATTTGAGAAAGCTGAATGATTGTACTCAGATCCCTAATCTCTTCGATCCAATTCACTGGCAATCGCTGAAAAATCAGTATTGTCACTCACCTCACCTATCTAAACCACAGTGGACATATCAACTTCCACTGTAAAATGGACCTGAATAACTATATTATTATTATTATTTTTAAATTAGACCTTGGTTTTGTTTTTTGCCGTTCTTTTTCCTGATCATAGTTTAAAAACCCGTAAACTTGACTAGACTCAACTCAATATTCATCCGGGTTGGGTTGACTTGGAGATTCGGCCCAACTCGATTTGGAGACCCAACGAAACAAATGCTGGGGGCGTCTGTTAGGCGATTAGAGGTTACGAGTTCAATTCCTATTTTAGTCTTTTTATATACAAATGTTGGGGGGTATCTGTTAGGCAATTAGAGGTCATTGTTTCAAATCCCATTTTAATATTTTTATATACAAATGTTGGGGGCTTCTGTGAGGCAATTAGAGGTCGGGGGTTCAATTCCTACTTTAGTCTTTTTATATTTTACCAAAAACACCCTTCAAAAGGCGACTTACTTGGCCCAAGTCAATAGGAATCATGTCAAGTCAACCGAGTTCACGAGTCGACTCAGCGAGTCTCTCAGAGTCAGGGCCGAGTCGTTACCAGAACCGACTTTCCTAAAGACTCAGCTCGAATTTGATTCGAGTTGATTCGGCTGAATTTCTTGTCAAGTCAGCAAGTTTTAAAACTATGTTCCTAATTGCTCTGCATGGTTTAGCTTTTTCCCCGCCTTTTTTTTTCCGTGTCAGTGAATATTGCATTCTTTTAATACAAGCATTTTATCTTATTTATTGTTTGTAGGTTGAAATCATTAGAGAGTGCCACAAACTCGGTCTTGGTCAAGGAGGGTTCTATCAACCAGGTTATAGTGGTGCGAAATTGCGTTTTCATATGATGTATCTAGGTAGAGATTGGGACCCGGAGACGAGGTTCTACGGAGAGTGCCATAGACCCAGTCTTGTTCGAGGGTTCTATCAACCGGGTTCTAATGATGGCATGAAATTGCCTTTTCATATGATGTGTCTTGGTAAAGATTGGGACCCGGAGACAAAGTTGTACAGAGACAGGCGTTCAGTCGATGATGCAGAGCCGCCTAGTATCCCAGATGGATTCAAGACAATGGTCGAGCGGTCGCTTCAAGATTCTCATGATTTCGTAAGACAAAACTCCAAAGTAAGGCCCGTGGAGGACGTGCTTCCTAACATGAAACCAGACATCTGCATTGTCCATTTCTACACGGACAAAGGGATGCTTGGTCTCCATCAGGTGTGTTAATACACTCTGTTCTCTTGGATTAGCTTTATCCTGTTCATTACGGGAGAGGGGTGCGATCTACTAGTATCAGGTACCAGCATAACCTTTTGGTGGTACCCACCAGATGTGGATCCCTCCTGATGTATTCACCTATCCAACTCATTCATCAGATGCATGACATAAAAAAGAAAAAAATAAATAAAAATCCCCAAGGCCCAATAATCAGCCCTGACACAGCAAAGGAAACAATCTGAGAGGGAATGCCCACCCATTGGGTTTCACAGGGATACACCTGAGTTGTAAAGCAGCCTGAGGTTTGGCATGTCCCTTCATCTGTCCTGGTGAAGGGTCTGAATGGACTAGATTCTATATATACAACACTGTAGGTTCCCTACTCTTAGTAAACGGTAGGCGTTCCCTCTCAACATTTTCCAGGTGCTATCGCCCACCTGAGTTTTGGATTGGGCTGATCCATGGTGGATGGGGTTTTTGAGGCTATGCATATGATGGACAAGTTGGATTCCATGAACACATCACTGGGCCCCACATCTGTCCAGTACCACCAGTATGGTTACGGTGGCACCAGTACCACTAGAGTGCGCCCCTTTCAGGAAATATGATATACTCGATCTGGAGAGAACTTGTTTATATGCTGACCCATAAGTGTCACAGGTGGGACCCACCTTTAAGTATCCTTAATCAATGATCTGTTGGCCCACAATATGGCAGTCCATGAACCAAAGGTCTCCCATATGAGTTGATCCAAGCAACATGATGAATAGGGGAATTAGATTTGTTGATAGGGCTTGCAGTACCCCAGTCAAGATTGTCAGGATCATTCGATGGGGGAAGTTTTTGATGTTTTTCCCACCAGACAAAAGATTTGGATCTCCAAAAGGTGGGCCCCACATGTACATGTTCAAGTACCCTCCTTTCTAACAGCCTCTCGATCACCATACTTGCTTCTCAAATGCATGTGAGCCATCCAGGATAAAGATGAGAGCCTGGATAGTCTTTGTAAAGGACTGCCCGTTGTTTCGCTCTCCATCGGCGACTCAGCTGACTTCTTGTACAGAGACGATGGGGATGCAGACAGGGTGAAGACAGTTAAATTGGAATCAGGTGATGTTCTTATATTTGGCGGTGAGTCGAGGCATATATTTCATGGTGTTTCATCCATTTTTCCTGGGACGGCTCCTAAGCCATTAGTCGATGAAACGGGTCTCCGTCTTGGACGCCTCAATCTGACTTTCCGGCAGAAGGAACAAGAACAGGTACGTTCCTTCCCATTTTGAGGAGTAATAGTCTTCTTTTTTATTACGAAATTTGTTTTTTCACTGCATTTTCATGGTTAGCTGTCCTTCAGACATTTTTGTATGGTTCTCCTATGTCATCTTTATATTATTATTTTTTTAATTTGCAGTTTTTCGTTTAACTTATCAGTAACTGCACAGTTCAAAAACCTAAAAACTTGACTCGCTTGACTCGATATTCAGTTGGGTTGGATTGACTCGAAGACTCGATCCAACTCCACTCAATATTTAATTATTGTAAAACGAAAATATTAAGAATGTTAATAGATATTTAAATTAGTTAAATTTGGTGGAAGTAACATAGACCGTAACTCAAACCAACAACATCATATGCCTCACCAGATAGAGCCGTTGCTTCCCTTGGTTGATGTTGGGGTCAGAATCCCACTCCCACCTTTTTTATTTTTAACAAAATCATGCCGAGTCGACCAAACCGTTGAGTCGATTTGTAGAGTCTCTCTGACTCCAGGCTTAGGATTGAGTTTGGCACAAAATCCCACCATATCGAGTTGAAACGGGTGGGTTTTGAGTTGAATCAATGAATTTTGGAACTATAGATAACTGTAGAATTTCTGCAACTTTTTAATCAGTGCATTTGGGTTTGCAATCAAATTGAACTGCAATTATTAAGCTAGTGAAGTGGAAATCACCAATTTGTAGTTTGCTTCTTTTTGAGGTTCTGAGATGGAAATTGCACCTGTTATACTTTCCAGTTTGGTTGTCTTTCCAGTTTGGCTGTCAGAGAGAGAGAGAGAGAGAGAGAGATCTTGCTGCAATTTGGGGGATGTTTCCTCATGAATACTAGAAAATAGAAATAGCTTTTCTTCTTTTTTGCCATGTCTTGATTAAACTGAATGTTCACAATTCGATTTGCTTGTGCATCCTAGATGAAGTCTAAATATTTGAGAAAGCTGAATAATTGTACTCAGATCCCTAATCTCTTCGATCCAATTCACTGGAAACCGCTAGAAAAATCAGTATTGTTACTCACCTAATCACCTTAACTATCTAAACCACAGTAGCCATATCACCTTCCATCATAAAATGGACCTGAATGACTAAATATCTTTTATAAGACCTTTGTTTTGCTTTTCATGGTTCTTTTTTCCTGATCATAGCTTAAAAACTCTATAACTCGACTAGACTCAATATTCATCCGGGTTGGATTGACTCAGAGATTTGATCTAACTCAATTCAGAGACTCAATAAATACAAAATGTTGGGGGCGTCTGTTTGTCGATTAGAGGCCGCAGGTTCTATTCCTACTCCAGTCTTTTTATAGTTAACCAAAAACACCCTTCAGAAGGCAACTGGTTTTTCTTTCTTTCCATATTGAGGATTAATTCTGTGTGAGATTATGCGAATTTAGGTCCTTTTTGGAAGGTATAACTTAATTGGGAGGGCATAAATTTGGAAAGATACAGAGAATTCAGGATTTGTTTCAGGATATATCTAATCTTGATATTTTTAAGTTATTGATTTCTTCAGATACATGCATTTTATGGTCGAGTTGTAATTTCATTGGCACGCATGTAGTGTATCTGAGCCATGGAAATGTGGGCCGCACCATCAAGATCACCTGGCCTTAAAAATAGGCTGCACTGGTCCATTTATTGAGTGTGCTACGCAGTTGAAATTGATAGACAGATTATGCACCGATTCACTGTGCAGGTGGGACTCACTTAAATGAGTGGTTTTCATGGCAGGCAATGTTCATGTCATGGTCAGCCTGTTAATGACTTAGATGCCCCACAAGGAAGTTTTTCAATGCCTCGAGCGAGGAGAGAAATTAGCTCTTTTTTTTGGAAGATGAAACAAATCCAACTACTAGGGTCTTAGAACCCGTTTATGTACTTTGTTAATCTTGCTCGTTGGTTGCTGGGGAGTTCACTTCCTGGTTTTTATGGTTCCTATGGAATGTTAAAATTTGCTTTGACCATGTTTGGTAGATGGCTAAAAATGATTTCTTATCATTTTAGTTAACAAGAACCAATTTGGTGCCTTTGGAGCTCAGATTTTCATGCCTCCACATCTCTTCTACCAAAGACTTCAAAAGGCAGGTAGAATTTCAAATGTCAGATGGATCTGAGTTCAGCTGTTGCCAAGCCATTCAAAGTCACAAAACAACCCATAAAAAAAAAAAAAACCTTACGAGGTCTGCATCCCTACCCACTGAAGAAATGGAAATGCATGTGTGACTACACATGGTCATGTAGGAGCGTTAATATTCGTGTGGTTGGACGACTTCATGCGGGTGAGTTCCTCCCTGTCCATCAGCTGCACCACCCCATCTTAGGCCTTCATCATGAACACCACACTGATCCAAAATTCAGGTGGCCTCACCACATGAAACAATGTAAAATCTACCTAAAGCCTCTAAATTCACATGGTGTGGTCCATTTGAGTTTCAGAATAGCATGTTTTTTGGAGAATGCTTTCATCTTCGTGAGAAAAGTAATATGAATGGATTGGATGGCATATACAAACCATGGTGGGCCTGATACACAATTAACTGGTGGGCATTCCCAGGTGAACATGAGACAACACACCTGATGGATGGCATGGATCTCATGCACTTGCTCCCCTACGTAGTGCTTGGTTACTCTCAAGCACGTCCCATAAAATACACAGTAAGGATAGCATGGATCCTATAGAAAACACCACAGTCAATTAACAAGTTTGTATGAAAGTTTTCTGACGGTCCATTTTCAATCATTAAAGTTCTCCAACTGGTGGCAAGGATGATTGGACTACTCTAATTTTCTGGTGTATAGCCCGTCTATGGAAGGTTCAATCAATGAATAGTCTAGATTCTATACACTTGCATCATATGAACAGAGATAAAGTAGTTATATCTTGGTGCCAAGAGAATTACAATAATGTATTATATACTGCTCCTCAAGTTGGAGCATGGATATCACATGCCAATATCTGTGAAGTTTCTCTATCAAAAGGCTTAATGACCACATATACCAGTTGGTCTTTAGTCATATGATGTAAATGTCTGCTTGGAAGCTCTTTTTTTTTTTTTTTTTTTTTTTTTGAGGAAATGCCTATGAATGTAAATATTTGCATTCATCGTTTGGCAGGCTCTACACCCTGCCACCCTTAAGGAGGTGAAAACTAAGGATTACTATGAATCGTGGGCAATCAAACCATTTGGTCGCCTGTTTTGAGAAGGAATTTGTCTGAGTAGGAGGTTAGCTGATTTCCTTAAATGGGTTTGTTCTCATCCTTCGCGTCCAACAATCTAGCAAGGAAAAATTTATGTGATTGTGGGGATCCTTATCGGAATTTCTTCTTTCCTTTTTCTGCTCAATAAAATTTGGGTTTCACTCATCTCTCGAAAAAAAAAAAAAAAGAAAAAAAAAAGTTTCACTAAAAGGAAAAAAAAAAAGTGCCAAAAGGTTACTAGCACCCAAGTTTCCATTTTCAAGTAGAAGTTATAAGTCACATTTTTTTTTTATTTTATGTAATGTAAATTCAATGCTTTGATCCTGCCACTACAATCCCCAAGAAATATTTCAAATCTCCAATCTGATTAATGTCAAATTCTCAACCAAGATGATCCATTAATTCTTTAAGAGCACCTATATCATTTCTAACACGAATGATATCACCCACTAAGGAAGTGTTTGGATTGAGGGAAAACTACCCGAAGGGATTTAAACAGGGAGATTTCCCCTGATGCAACTTATACCACCATTTTGTTCGACATTTGAGGATAGCATTTTATTTTACTTGGCAGGGTGTTAGAGTGAGTTGAACAATGGACTGAGATGAGAGTTTTTGGCAGCAAGAATGCTTTACATGGCAGGTTGGCAGGAAAGTTTTGACTGCTAAGATAGGAGAAAAACCCCACCTGCACCTCTCCCTCACATGCTACATATACACCATCTTCTCCACATACCCCAACCGGAGCTCTCTTTGCAGTCTCATCCCCTCCATCAGCGCCATCTCATCTTCTCGAAGTAGTTCATCCTTCTCGTTTTGTTCTGGGTATCACCTTCCTTATCTTTGTGTCCAAGTATACTAGGTATGTCTCTACCACATATCCACAATAGTTATTCTTTTCTGCATGTGGTGGAAATCTATGACCACCTTTAGACCATCTGATTAATCAAAACAAAAGATGACTCCTTTGCATGGAATATTTGCACCCAATTTTATTTACATGGTTATCACAACGATTAAGTTCAGGTTTCCTAAAAGTGCACTCCTCATTCATGGATTTCTAGGGATTTCTTTCCTCCTACATTTTAGGGGTTTCCAAACCAAAAGGCCTGCCCAAGATGTTCCTTAGATCATCTTCTCCTCACCATTCTTACAGACATTCTAGAAATATTTCCCTCTGATTTATGTTAGAAATAGTTGGGTTCAATTTCATGATTGGTAGTGTCCTACCTTATGTTGCACAGCACGCCAACAACGCCGGTGAACCGAGATCCAATCTCCGGTCTCACCCACAAACGATAAACAGGAAGAAAATAATAACTAGAAAAGAATCACACAAACCAACAATCCACAAGACAGAGATTTATGTGGAAAAACCCCAACAAGGGTAAAAAACCACGGGTGCAAACTTCACTATGAAGAAAAACGAAGTTATAAGCAATACACTTACCTCTCCTATGCTCCCATGCACAGAGATGGCCCTTTTGCTAATCCTCTCGCCTTTTTCTCACCTTGGACGTATAGAAGCCCTAATCCCCATCCCTAATCCCGGTTTACACCCCTTTATATAGTAAACCCAGCAATTAGAACAAAAAATAGGAAACCCGCGTCTTAAGCCCGCGGCCCGGTCGGGCGCCCGGTCACTTTGACCGTCGGGTGCCCGGCCAATGCAAAGATCGTCCAGCGACAAAAAACATGAAGCAGATGAATTTCGGGCGCCCGGTCACTTTGACCATCGGGCGCCTGGCTGCTCACAAAACAGTCCAGTGGACTGAACAGCAAATGGCTGAATTTCGAGCGCCCGGTCCACAGACCGTCCGGGCGCCCGACCATGTTTTGATGTGAGTGGTTTGTCTCCACACTCAACAATCTCCCACTTGGAGACACATCACCACATGATCCTTCGTCTTTTACATCCGGAGTGCACCACCTCCCAGTCTTCAAGCCTAAAGACCAACCAAAGCTGAACAGAGCTTCAGCTTCTCCCGTGTGACCGCCTTGGTCAACATATCTGCAGGATTCTCACTTGTATGAATCTTCTCCAAAGCAATCGATCCATCTTCCAGTAACGAACGTATGAAGTGATATCTGATGTCAATATGCTTGGTCCTTGAATGAAAGGCTGAATTCTTAGCCAAGTGTATTGCACTCTGACTATCACTGTACAGCTTGCAATCTGCTTGCTTCTTTCCCAACTCTTCCATAAAACCTTGCATCCACACCATCTCCTTGCACGCTTCTGTAGCTGCAATATATTCTGCTTCCGTTGTACTGATGGATACTATCTTCTGTAACTGAGAGATTCAACTGACTGCAGCACTACCCAGGGTAAAGACATACCCTATAGTACTCCTTCTGCTGTCGATATTCCCTGTCAAATCTGAGTCGACGTAGCCTTGTAGCTTGATTTCCGATCCTCCATAACACAGTCCTACATCCACAGTACTTACCAGGTATCTGATGATCCACTTCACAGCTTCCCAATGTTCCTTCTCGGGGTTGTTCATGTACCTGCTAACAACTCCCACTGCTTGAGCAATGTCTGGCCTCGTGCTAACCATAGCATACATGAGGCTCCCTATGGCTGACGCATAAGGGACTTTAGCCATGTAGTCCCGTTCCTCCTGCGTCTTAGCTCCTTGCTCCTTAGAAAGCTTGAAGTGGTTTGCTAATGGAGTGCTAACCGGCTTAGCACCTCCCATGCTGAATCGATCAAGTACCTTGGCTATGTACTATGCCTATGACAAAACCAGCTTCTTGTTTTTCCTGTCACGCTTTATCCTCATGCCTAGGATTTGTTTTACAGCTCCTAAATCCTTCATGGCAAGCTCTCTAGACATTTGTCTTTTGAGATCTGAGATGTCCTTCATGCTTGATCCGGCCACAAGCATATCATCAACATACAGAAGAAGAATGATATACGACGTATCAAACTTCTTCAAGTAGCAACAGTGGTCTGCATGACATCTCCTGTACCTGTTTCCCGACATGAAACTGTCGAACTTCTTGTACCACTGCCTTGGGGCCTGCTTCAGACCATATAGACTCTTCTTCAGTCTACACACCTTGTTCTCCTTTCCTGGTGCCACGTATCCTGTCGGCTGATGCATATATATCTCTTCTTCAAGGTCTCCATGGAGAAAGGCTGTCTTAACATCTAGCTGCTCTAGATGTAAGTCCTCTGTAGCCACTATACTCAAGACCATGCGAATCGTAGACATCTTTACCACAGGTGAAAATATCTCTGTGAAATCGATACCTGCCTTTTGTTGGAACCCTTTCACAACCAGTCTAGCCTTGTACCGTTTCGAACCATCGTGCTCCTCCTTCAGTCTGTAAACCCACTTGTTATGAAGAGCTTTCTTGCCCTTGGGTAGAGTGACTAGCTCCCACGTACGATTAGACTCAAGAGAGTCCATCTCATCTTCCATGGCTTGCTCCCACTTAACCCGCATATTTGACCGTAACGTCTCTTCAAAACACTCTGGCTCACCATTATCTGTCAACAGTAGATAATGTAAGGAGGGTGAGTATCGGACCTTGGGTCTCCTCTCCCGAGTAGACCTCCTCACAACCGGTGTCTGCGGCTCTGCCTCATCATGCTCCTGTGCATGCTCATCCTGTGGCACTGTAACACCCGTGTCCGGTAACTCTTCTAACTCTACGAATTCCTTCTCATCGGCCTTGTTCTTCTTTTGCTGCACACTGTCCTTATGCATCACATTTTCACTGAAGACTAC
This sequence comes from Liriodendron chinense, assembly GCA_003013855.2. Taxonomy (NCBI): domain Eukaryota; kingdom Viridiplantae; phylum Streptophyta; class Magnoliopsida; order Magnoliales; family Magnoliaceae; genus Liriodendron; species Liriodendron chinense. The sequence goes on from ML058368.1 coordinate 7,562,471, forward strand.
ATTCTTGCTTCTGATGATTTTTCGGTTCTCAATATCCCAAAACCGGTAGCCAAAATCATTCTGCCCGTAGCCTATAAACGCGCACCTCCTGGACTTCGCATCCAGCTTGTTTCTGTGCTCTGCATCAATGTGAACATAAGAAGTGCAACCAAACACTCTGAGATGTGCAAGGTTCACCTCTTTCCCAGTCCATGTTTCTTCTGGTAGCCCACCATCCAATGGTGCTGAGGGACTTCTATTGATGAGATATACGGCAGTATTCACAGCATCTGCCCAAAAGGTCTTGGGCAACCCTGCATGTAGCCTCATGCTCCTAGCGCGCTCAAGGATGGTCCTGTTAATGCGCTCGGCCACACCGTTTTGCTGCGGTGTCCCTGGAATCGTTTTCTGATGTTTGATTCCATTTGCTGCACAATACTCCTCAAACCTCTTATCACAATATTCTCCCCCATTATCTGATCCGAGACACTTCACAGTTTTACCGATCTCATTTTCTACCATAACCTTCCACTTCTTAAATACATCGAATACATCTGATTTGTGTTTTAAGAAGTAGACCCACAGTTTTCTACTAGCATCATCAATAAAGGCAACAAAATAACGTGAGCCACCAAGAGATGATACCTGTGCCGGTCCCCACACATCAGTGTGTACAAGCTCCAATAGATGCGTCTTTGGAGCTCGTCCTGTCTTCTTGAAGCTAACTTTCTTCTGCTTGCCATACACGCAGTCCTCGCAGAATTCCAGATCGATTTCCTTCAACCCTGGTAGCTTCCCCTTTGACAATAGCACTTTCATCTCCTTCTCACTCATATGTCCCAACCTCTGATGCCATAACTGCCCGTTCATTCCAGTTGATGCAACTGCGAGTGAACTATACGATCCGGAAGTCACATACAAAGTGCCTTCCTTCTTGCCTCGAGATATAACCAAGGCACCTTTGGTGACCTTCCATGCATCGCTCGTGAATGTCGTCACATATCCGGTATCGGCCAACTGCCCTACTGAGATCAAATTCCGTCTCAAACTCGGTACATGTCTGACATCCTTCAGCTTCAAGACCGTTCCGTCTTTCTGACTTAAATGAACGTCTCCTTTGCCAACAATACTGCATGGCTCATCATCACCCAGGTAGACTCTTCCAAAGTTACCTGAGACATAATCACGAAGAACTTCTTTTGATGAAGTGGCATGAAACGAAGCACCCGAGTCTATAACCCAAGACTCATTTCGCGCATCAAGAGACAAGATCAACGCCTCTGTGTCACTCTCCTCAGATAGATTCACTGAATCCTTCCCACCTTGAGAGCTTCCTTCTTGTTTCTTAAGCGCCCTGCAATCACGCTTCATGTGCCCCTTCTTCCCGCAATGCCAACACCCGTCCTTGTCTTTCGGTCCCTTGGACTTATTCCTCGACTTAGAACGCCCGTGTTTATTGCTACCTTTGTTTGAAGATCTTCCTCTTCCTTCAACGTTTAGAGCATTTCCTGAATCCCCTGAAGTTCCTGATGCCTTCCTTCTAGGTTCTTCGCTTAGAATTAGATCGGCCACATCATCGAATTTCAACTTCGTAGATCCTGAAGAATTGCTCACGGCAATCACCAAACCATCCCAACTGTCTGGCAAACTGGACAAGATCAATAGCGCCCTGACCTCGTCATCAAAAGTGATGCCAACGGATTCCAATTGGCTCGTGACTGTATTGAACTCGTTTAGATGTTCAGCCACGCCCCCACCATCTGACATCTTCATGTTGAAAAGCCGTTTCATGAGATGAACCTTGTTGGACGCCGAGGGTTTCTCATACATCGTAGCCAAAGCTTGCATCAATTCTTTTGTGGTCTTTACTTTGGATATATTGAAGGCGACGCTCTTAGACAAAGAGAGTCGGATCGTTCCTAAAGCCTTCCGATCCATTAAAGCCCATTCATCATCTGTCATCTTCTCCGGTTTCTTCTCTTTTCCTTCCAGAGGAATGTAGAGGTCTTTCTGATACAGATAATCCTCCATCTGCATCTTCCAGAAGGCAAAGTTTGAACCATCAAACTTCTCAATTCTAGTTTTCCCATCTTCCGCCATCGCTCCCAGTTAAACTAAACCAATAGCTTTGATACCAGTTGTTGCGCAGCACGCCAACAACGCCGGTGAACTGAGATCCAATCTCCGGTCTCACCCACAAACGATAAACAAGAAGAAAATAATAACTAGAAAAGAATCACACAAACCAACAATCCACAAGACAGAGATTTACGTGGAAAAACCTAACAAGGGTAAAAAACCACGGGTACAAACTTCACTATGAAGAAAAACGAAGTTACAAGCAATACACTTACCTTCTCCTATGCTCCCATGCACAGAGATGGCCCTTTTGCTAATCCTCTCGCCTTTTTCTCACCTTGGACGTATAGAAGCCCTAATCCCCATCCATAATCCCGGTTTACACCCCTTTATATAGTAAACCCAGCAATTAGAACAAAAAATAGGAAACCCGCGTCTTAAGCCCGCGGCCGGTCGGGCGCCCGGTCACTTTGACCGTCGGGCGCCCGGCCAATGCAAAGATCGTCCAGCGACAAAAAACATGAAGCAGATGAATTTCGGGCGCCCGGTCACTTTGACCATCGGGCGCCCGGCTGCTCACAAAACAGTCCAGTGGACTGAACAGCAAAATGGCTGAATTTCGGGCGCCCGGTCCACAGACCGTCCGGGCGCCCGACCATGTTCTGATGTGAGTGGTTTGTCTCCACACTCAACACCTTATGCATGGGTTAGGCATCCCACACACACGCACCAGGCTAGCACATTTGCTGCATGTGAACTTGTGTCAAACATGCAAGTCACTCATATATCCCGGGCGTACTGTGGCAAACGCAACTGCTGATCGTGTGGGCCACATGTGCGATCATCACCATCCATCATGGTCTGTCAACACTCCCCCTCAAGTTCAATGAAGAAACTATCTAAATGAGTGCGAACAAGAGCCATAGTGAACACATTTGCCAATTGATCCTGAGACTTGACGAACTACATGCAAATTTCCTTACAACTCTCTCTAATAAAGTGACAATCAACTTTGATGTGCTTGGTTCTCTCATGATAAACCTAATTATTGGCAATACGAGAAGTAGCTTAGTTATCACATTATAGGTTTATGGGAACATTAACCATAAACTTCGACTTACTCATCAATGTCTTTGGTCAAACAAGCTCACACATAGCATGAAGTCCTATACTCTGGCTTGCACTTGAACGGGCCACCGCACTTTATTTCTTACTTCTCCATGTAACCGGGTTACCTCTTACCAAGATACAGTAGCCTTTAGTAGATCGTCTATCAGATAGAGAACCAACCTAGTCTGCATCTGAATTGATGACCATTGTGCTTATATAGAATACCAGACCAGGAGCTCCCTGAAGTATTTGAGTATACGAACATGGCTAACCACACTTATTAGGTTGAGTGATTCTTAAGTAAATCAAATTTCAATGAATCGATGATATCTTCATGAATCATCAATCAACTCTCCTTGGTCCCATTAAGCTTTTGAATTGGGTCCATAGAAGTTAAAACCAAGGTGCGTTGTAATAGCCGTTTCGTAACGGTAACAGTGCCAATCGTTATGCGTTTTAGGGTCGTAATTGTTGTAACGGCCACTATGAAAAACTGACCCCTAATGGACCATAACGGTCCATTACCGGGCTGATACGAGGATTTTTTTTTTTTAAAGATGCTAACAACTGTTACGGCATGTATCGTAATGGTAACAATGGTGGATGTTACTGCCATGGTTATCGTTACGGAATACCATGGTTTCAAATGATTTGGCACCCGGAAGACTAGTCTCGGCCATGGTAAATTCATCAGATATTTTCATTGCATCAATTAGATCTTGCTACTTCAATACATAAGAAGTATCGAAGACGGCCCAAGCCCTTTGTATAGAGTGTTGCTGTAAGAATACCTTCAACTTGTTAATATCTGCACTGTTACTGCCAATTACAATGACATCATCCACACACGACCAACACAATGATGCCTACCTTACTTCACCTCATAAAGATAGAATGGTCAACCTAACTCTATTTCATTCGATATTCGAACACTACCTTACTGAATTTGTCGAACTACACTCTTGGAGATTGCTTTAGACCATTAATGGACTTTTTAAGATGACAAACATTTTCTATCTCCCCTCGAGCAACAAAGCTAGGCGGTTGTTTCATATCCATTTTTTTCCTGTGTCTTTGAATATCGTATTCTGTTAATACAAGCATTTTATCTGATTTATTGTTTGTAGGTAGAAATTGTTAGAGAATGCCGTGAACTCGGTCTTGGTAAAGGAGGGTTCTATCAACCGGGTTATAGTGATCGCATGAAATTTCGTCTTCAGATGATGTGTCTAGGTAAAGATTGGGACCCGGAGAAGAAGTATAGAGACAGGCGATCAGTAGATGATGCGGAGCCGCCTAGCATACCAGATGGATTCAAGAAAATAGTCGAGCGGTCGCTTCAAGCTTCTCTTGATTTCATAAGACGAAACTCCAAAGGCTGGCCCATGGAGGATGAACTTCCCAACATGAAGCCAGACATCTGCATTGTCAATTTCTACACTGACAAAGGGAAGTTTGGTCTCCATCAGGTGCGTTAATACACTCCATTTGCTTAAATTAGCTTTATACTTTTCGTAACGGGAGAGGGGCGCGATCCAGTGGTACCCACCAGATGTGTGGTCCACGTGATGTATTCACACCATCGAACTCATTCATCGGATACATGGCCTCAAAAAATACCCAAGGTCCAATAATCAGCCAGATCCAAAACTGAAGCGAGCCACAGCAAAGGAAACAAGCTGAGAGGGAACGCTCACTCTTGAATTTCACAGGAAAAGGCCTAAGTTGTAAAACAGCCTGATTTTTGGCCTGTTCCTTCATCTGGCCTGGTGAAGGGTCAGAATGGACTGGATTCCATATATACAACATGGTAGGTCCCCCACTAAGAAACAGCAAGCATTCCATCTCAGCATTTTCCATGTGCCATGGCCCACCTGACTCTTGAATTGGGCTGATTTTTGGGGAATTGGGGTTTCTCTAGGTGACGCATATGATGGGTGAGTTGGATTCCATGGATACATACTGGGCCTCACATCTTTCCAGTATCACCGTAAGGTTATGGTGGTGCTGGTAACACTAGAGTGCACCCCTTTCAGGAAATATGATATGCTTGATATGGAGAGAGCTTGTTTTTGTTCCAACACAGCAGTGTCACATGTGGGGCCCACCTTTCAGTATCCAGCATGATCTGTTGGCCCACCATGCAGTGGTCCATGAATGGGTCTCCATATGAGTTGATCCTGGCATTCTGATGAATAGAGGAATTGTGGTTGTGAGACTGGGGTACCAAGGATTATTTGATGGGGGGAGTTTTTGTTGTTGTCCCCTCCGTAAAAATGATTTATATTGCCAAAAGGTGGGCCCCACATGTACATGTTCAGGTATCCTCCTTTCTAACAGCCTCGCCATCGTCATGCCCTTGTGTCGCGAACCATGCAGGATGGAGACGAGAGCCAGGATAGTCTACGTAAAGGACTACCCGTTGTTTCCTTCTCCATCGGCGACTCGGCCGAGTTCTTGTATGGAGATGATAGGGATGCAGACAAGGTGGAGAAAGTTACATTGGAATCAGGAGATGTTCTTATATTTGGCGGTAAGTCGAGGCATATATTTCATGGGGTTCCATCCATTTTCCCTGGGACAGCTCCTAAGCTGCTACTCAATGAAACAGGCCTCCGCAATGGACGACTCAATCTTACTTTCCGTCAGTACTGACTGCTATGTAAATTCCATCTTTTGTTTTTGGTTTCACTCATGATTGGATTTTTTGTACTTGGTTTCTACTGAGAACTAGAATGATTTTTGGCCTTGAGGATATGTTATCCATGGGCATTTAGTTTAAGTGGGCTCATGATATGGTGATCTTGACCATTGATCTGATGGGCCCCTCATGGATTGCTCTTTCACTGTAAATCTTTTTGATGGAATAAGTCCTATTCCTTTGATAGTTAGCACCTGCAAATAGATGGAAAATACAGCAAATGTAAACATTCAATGGAAGAAAGGCCTATGATGGGCAGTCTAGATTTATTTTCTTCCTTTGATGGTATAATATTTAGCTTGTGGCCCACTAATAGAGACATCAAGATGAATGGTCCAGATTGAGTACACGTCATACTTGAGAGGAGGAAAAAGGGAACCATCCACTGTTCATCCTTGCTTTTGAGACTTCATTTGGAGCAGCATTTTGTACCAGCGGGGCGCCGCCTTATCGGGTGATCCGAAATTCCTAACCATTCATCTGGTGGGCCCTAACTTGGTGATTGTTGAAGTCTCATAGCCATGTTTTAAAACCTAGACTGGGCCTTGACCTGGCCCTACTAGTGATTCAGTTCAAATAGGTCTATCAGAGCAAAATGCCAGCCCAGACACATGAAACGGTTTGGACAGGCACGTGATACCAACCTGAATGCATTGACCACTGGGACTGAACAGGGACACTAGTTGCCTGCGACCCTACCTGCAGGAACTACGTGGGCCCACTGAGATGCCTGTGAAAAATCCTCACCATCCATCAGTTTCTCCAGCTCATGTTAGTGACATGACCCCAAAAATGAGTTAGAACCAAAACTCAAGTGGACCACACTACAGGAAACAGTGTATATGGAACGCCAATGTGGCCTTGCCTTGTAGTGCTAGGGTTTGGACCCCCAAGTTTGGCTCATGGACAAGGTCCAGGCTCGGTTAAGGATAAATGGCCCAGCCCAGTCCATTTTCCCGGATCAATCATCAAGTGAGCCACATTGTACAATTAGGTGGGACTCTGACTTTGGGACACACAGTGATGTATGTGCCTTAAATCCACACCGTCCAAACATTTTGAAAGCTCATTTTAGGGTATGATCCAAAAAAATGAAGCTGACTCAAATCTTAGGTGGACCACACCACAGGAAACAGTTTTGATTGAATCCCCACCATTAAAATCTTCATGGATTCCACCGGAATGTTTATTTTCTATCCAACCTGTTGATAAGGTCACAAACACCTAGATGAAGAGACCACATACATCAATACGGATGGATGGACGATGTGGATGTAGTCACATACATCACAGTGGGCCCCACAGTCAGGGGTCCCACACACCACGGTGGATCCGGGGTCTCACCTAATCCACTCTCCCGATCCTTAGTCACGTTTTAATGATCCAAACCGTTTATATGATGGGAATCCTTGTAGATGAAAGATTGATCATTTAAATTTTTTTTCTTCCACGGTTGGCCCAGGCCCCGGGCCTACCATACAGGGCCAGGGCCAGGGCCTTTCTAGCATGATTGGGGCTAGGACCAGAAGAAGGACGCGGATTAGCTGCTGACGGCTTCAGTAGCTATCTCCCTACTGAGGCGACGTCACCAAGTTCTGTGGGCCCCATCATGATGTATGTGTTGTATCCACACCGTCCATCCATTTGGAGAGATCATTTTAGGGAATGAGCCAAAGAACGAGGCAGATCCAAAGCTCAAGTGCATCACACCACAGAAAACAGTGTGGACAGTGACGCTCACCGTTGAAACCTTCCTAGGGCTCACCATGATGTTTATTTGAGATCCAAGCTGTTCATAAGTTCACACAGACATGGTCGAAGGGAAAACACAATTATCAGCTTGACCAAAAACTTCTGTGGCCCCCAAGAAGCTTTTAATGGTAGGCGTTCAATCTCCACTGTCTTCCGTGGTAGGGTCCACTTGAGCTTTGGATCTCTCACGTTCTTTGGTTCATGATCTAAAATGATCTCTCCAAATGGATGGACGGTGTGGATACAACACATACATCATAGTAGGGCCCACAGAACTTGGGTCAGTAGCTAGTCTGCGTCCCCCTGGGAGGGCCAAATCCAGCCTGGCCTATTGCAACAAGAAAAGCTTTGATACTCCGATGGAATGTGACAGTTGATACACGTGCACTTCGAAATTATTCAAAAAATTTCATTATTAATATACGAGTAATTCATATTAAACTTGCTAAATTATGGGGGGCCAAATTTTTCGTGAACAAGAGCTAAAATTATTTTATTATCTACTTATTGTAGACATTTATTGGACGATCTAAAATTGACAAATATCCAATGGTCTTATTTCAACCAACAAGTGTAGGGCTGACAATAGCCCGGGCCTGGCCCAATCAAAATCAATATTTTAAATATGGTGGACCCAGTAGGACGGATCATTTGAGTGAAATACTTGAATTTGTTATCACTTGTAAGAGGGGCGATCCAGTGGTATCTGCTCAGGGCTGTGTGGGGCCCACCTGGTGCATATCCCAAAAATCAGCTCAGCAAAAAATCAGGTGGTACACAGAACAGGGAAGAAGTTGGAATGAGACTCACCGGATTCCACATGAGTTGCAAAACAGCCTCAATTTTGCTTTGAACCTTCATCCACGCCAAATGAAGGGCCTGAACAGCTTGGAATCCTGTAGAAAACAAGGTGGGGCCCACATGAAAATGAAGGGTGGGCGTCCCATCTCAAATTGTCCCCTGTGAAGTGACCCGCCTGAGTTTCCGTTTTAGCTGATTTTTCGGCATTGGGAGTAAAGTGAGGCGGCACCTCCGATGTACGGGTCGGATGCATCTAATACATCATGTGGGCCCGACATGTGCTTGGCACCACCATAGATTACAGTGATACCAGTACCACTGGAGCACTGCTCGTATTCTAATAATGGAAAGATAAGATAACCCTTTAGATGCCAATCTCATCACATGGTTTTTATGCTGGGATGTGAAGGAAAAGCAATATAAAATCCAATCCGTCCATTTGTTTAAAGGTTTGTTGGGATTGGCCGTGTAGGCTTTCTGTCATCAGACCTATTAAAATAAGCTTATCAAGTACCAATGTTGGATTCCAAGATTTCATGAAATGAATGGTTGGTTTTCTCTTCACACACACACACACATATATAGAGGGGGTGTGGGGGAGGTCAAGCTGTGTGGGCCCTGGGCCCCACATGAATCCATACCATGCATTTGGTAGGTCCCCTATTGGTTATTTATGAGATATTTCAAAAATCAGTTGTATTAAGAAATCAAGTTGGTCGTACCAATGGAAAGAGTGTAAAATCATGCCTACAACATATAAAAGCACTTGTTAGGGTCACCTGAGTTTTGGATATAGGTGAAACTTGGTGTGGCCTCTTGCCTCTTGTTTAAGTGGGACACGCACAATGGATGGGCTGGATTTTTCAACCACATCAGTCCAGCTTATAAATGATTATAAAAGTTTGAATGGGTGGAGATCCACTTAACTGTTGTCTGTGGTGTGACCCACCCAAGTCATGGATTGGCCTGAGTTTTAGGCCCATAACCCACCACAGAATGGTTCGTTTGACTAATGGTGTGGGTGCCCATCACACATCATAGTGGACCCACACAGTTTGACCTCATGGGAAGTTTCCCATGAGGTCGGGCACACATGCACGCATGCGCGCGCACACACACATATATATAGGAAATGGTGCTATGAGGTCGACCTCGTGGGAGCTTCCCATGAGGTTGAACTGTATGGGCCCCATGATGATGTGGATTGGACGTCAACACCATGCATTTGATGGCCCCCCTATAATTTATAGGATATCCCAAAAATCAGCCGTATACGGAACTCAGGTGAGCCATTCTATCTAAAACCACCTGAAGACATTGCTAAACGTAAAAAAGCGCGGGGGGTTGGGCATGAGATTTGGATGCGGCTAAAACTTGGTTTGCATCCTCATCCAAGTGGTACACACACAATGGATGGGCTGAATATGTGAAGTACATCTCAGTGGGCCCAATAAACGATCATGACAGTTTTAATGGGCTGATGACCCCTCTCAACTGTTGTATGTGGTGTGGCCCAGTTAAGTCATGGATTGACCTGATTTTTAAACATGTGGCCCACCATGGAATGATGCACCTGACTGATGGGGTAGATGTCCTATCCACTTCATGGTGGGGCCCACACAGCTCAACTCCCAAGAGGTCGACCTCATGGGAAGCTCCCATGAGATCGACCTCATAGCACCATTTCCCTGTATGTGTGTGTAGGAGTTTCCCAAGACATTTTCCAACTTATGTGAAGATTAATTGTTTATGGATCCATATAGAAGGATATTCTGAGAAATTATCAAACTCTTAGTCTTTTAAAATATGATTGCCGCTCGAGTGTTAGTTTACGTCTTGATGTTAATTCCATCCTTATTCGTGTAGAAGGGGATTTCTTTAATGTCATTAATACCCTATTAAAAAGACAAACTCCTTAGACAATATAGAAGCTACAAAACCAAACTAGTAGCAATTTCTATTAAAATTTTCACTTTTGGAAGTGCAAAATTGGGTCGGTCCAAAACTCAAGTATGCCACACCATAAACAAGAGTTGTGATGGAATGCCAACCGTTAGTTTTTATGTGGCTACCATGGTTATTGCTTATCATCTAATCCATTCATATGACTCTTCTCACCAAGGTGAAGCTATTGTACAAAAGTCACACTATTATGGATCTCACATGGACCACACCATGTGAACTTAGTGTTTTTAAGTAGATTTTACACTCTCTTTTTTTATGGCTAGGCCTACCAAAGTTTTGGACTGGGTTGTGAGACATACGTCTAGGAAGCATCGGCTTCAGATAGCCATGTGACTTTGTGGCATAGTGTGAATTATTCCAGTATTGTCATGGGTCTCACATACCAAAGATGATGAAAAAAATGCATCGAGCTATATGTTAGCACATGCATGTAATTACAGAGACCTTAGCGCTATATGTTAGCACATGCATGTAATTACAAAGACCTTAGCGCCTCCGTAGGAAGTCAGAGTATAGGAAAGAATTGATCTCATTTCATAACATTTATTGTCCTTGAACAATGGTTGAGGAAAGTGCTATGTGTTGGTTGAGTTTTGCAATTGGCACTAAGGCTTCCCTTAAGAGGTTTAGCGCCTGGCCTAAAGCCTTTCCAATAAAATTGAGAGTATTCAAAGTAGTGAGGCTCACCTAAATCAGCGTCATGGCCGAAGTCCAGAGAAATGAACGTTAAATGATGTGCTAAGGGGGTATTGATAGACTCATGGTCTTGATTTTATACCCAAAAGATAATTGGATGGTTACGCTAATATGACACCCCTGGATGAGAGGAGTGATGGTTCTTTCACCTGCCCAGGAGGGGCTCATGGTGGGCCAGCCTATTAAAGGACTGGATCTCACATGCACTTTATTTTTTTTAGTCATGCAGTGCACCCACCCTGTTAGCTGTGACGCTGCACCCACCCATGCAATTAGTGTCTCTTTGGCATTTGAACCCGAGACCTGTTGTTGAAATACAAGTCATCTTCCAGCTAGACTAGCCGGCGTACACAATCTCACATGCACTTAGTAGGTTGTTGGAAGTTATCATATGGGTGGACTATAACTAATGGTCCAGCTAGTTGCACTTAAGACCTCCTGTGTGTGTTTTGCATGATGATGGAACTCCCCTTTCTAAAAGATACTTAACAATGGATGCTTATAAAAATCATAAATAGAAACTCCCATTGTATCTGTGCTGGAAACATAAAGAACAATATGTGTAGGCATGAGCTTGGTCGACTCATTGCATGAGCAAACGTGTTGTGGCGCACCCAAAGGACTTGAAGAGGCCAATTTGGAAACTACTACTAATAGACTTTTTATACTCCGTAGAGTATGATGGTTAATACACAAGCACTCAGAAATAATGCACGTGGGACATATAAAACTCAATCCAACCGTTCAAATAGTGGCTCCACCTTATATGGGTCATAAAAAAAATGATGCCATATGAAACTCAATCCAACCGTTCAAATAGTAGTCATAAATCATAGGGATAAAATCATCTTCTACCAAAAATATTTGGGGCATAAATCAAAGATGAGGCCCATCATATCCACGGACTGGATCACCAAATCATGGTCCTTATTTGTGCAAAATGGTTGCATCTGGACCTTCTAATTTCTCCATAATAAATCACAGCCACATCTCTATCAGGACTCCCTTTGCGAACACTTCTGATAGAGAGATTCCAAATCCTATTCAAGTTCCACCTGAAACTTATAATACCCCAAAAGACCCAACAGATCACTTTCAAATGGGCCCCACACTCAGCAACTTTCTGTTGCCTACAATGCACCACGTATTGCCGTATATTATGATGACACGTAGGCCGCACAATTTGGATGTGGATTGCACGCATTGCCTGGCCACAGGGGTTCTGCAGCACTAAGCTCTGTGGGTCCCACCGGAATGTATGTGTTTAATCCATGCCGTCCATACTTTTTTCCAGCTCATTTTAGGGTATAATTCAAAATCTGAGTAAGATCGGAAACTCAAGTAAACCACACCATAAGAAATAGTGGTGATTAAATGCTCACCATTAAAAACTTCTTGGAGGTCACAGAAGTTTTGGATCAAGCTGATATTTGTGTGTCCCATTTATTCGGGTTGTAATGACATTATTACCAGTTTGGATGGTAAAGGAACATAGCAGTGGGCCCTACGAAGGTTTCAACGGTGAGCGTCACTATCCCTACTGTTTCCTGTGGTGAGGAACACTTAAGCTTTGGATCTGCCTTTTGTTTGGCATCATGCCCTAAAATAATCTGGTGAAGCAGATGGACGGCGTTGATATAACACATACATCATGATGGGCCCCACAGAGCTTAGAGCTTCAGGATCCCCTTTAGCGGAACACCGCATGCAATGCGCGTCCGCACAGCTTTAGCGATCTTTTGGGACGTGGATTGGATGGTGTTGCCAACACCAACCCCACCGGCCGTGTGTGATGTGTTGGGAGATGTGGGGCCCACTCTGATGTATGAATTTTATATCCACGCCGTCCATCCGGTTTTACAGGTTATTTTAAAACACAGACACAAAAATGAAACAAATCCGAATATCAAGTCGACAACACAACTGAAAACAGTGGTGATTGAATGCTTACCATTAAAAATTTCTTGTGGGCCACAGAAGTTTTGGATCAAGCTTATTTTTGAATTTTGTCTTCATCCAGGTCTGTGTAATCTAATCAAAAGGTTGGATGGAAAATAAACATTACGTTAGGCCCTAGGAAGGTCTCAACGGTAGGCATAACTGTCCCCACTATTTCTTATGGTGTGGTTCACTTGAGCTTCTGACCTGCTTCGTTTTTTGTATCAAGCCTTAAAATGATATTGAAAAACGTATGGACGGCGTGGATATGAAACAAACATTAATTCGGGCCCCACACCACCCGACACATCACACACCACCGCTGTGGTGGTGTTCGCAACACCACCTAATCCGCGTCTTATTTTTTGTGGCATGACATGACGTTGGGGCCAAAGTCATACCATACACGGTGTTACCCTAACCGTGTGGGGCCCATATTGATGTATTTTTTTTATATATCCACGCCGTCCATTTGTTTTTTCATCTCATTTTAGGATGTGATACCAAATTCTAAGAAGATCTGAATTTCAGGTGGACCATACCACTAGAAAGAGTGATGCATGGCCATTAAAAACTTTTTGTGGGCCAAAAAGGTTTTCGATAAATCTGATAATTATTTATTCCTTTCATCAAGATCTTCTTGACATTATCAACAGGTTGGATTGCAAATAAACATTATTAAAACCTTACGATGAGCTCTTTGGAATTTTTAACGGTGGAGCACTCAATCGCCACTGTTTCCATTGGTATGGTCCACCTGAGATTTGGATCTTCGTACTTTTTGGAACCCCATCCTCGGGCGAGAAGATCTAAAGAGTATAGCCTACATGATGGAAAGCTCAGATATCTCGCACATGTTCTGTATACGTGTGGCTGATGTGGATGGGCAGCACCCCCACACTCGTGTGTAATCAGCAGACGTCTGAAAGTAGCATCTGCTATCTGAATATGCAAGCACTCAGCTAAAATGGAATTCCCCCCCATTTGATGTTGATGTGAGGAATTATATGGTACATCACCAGCGTATTTATGCAGTACATGCAGTTTTAATTTCTGACACGTGGAGACGATGGTTCCGTAATCCAGACCGTTGGTTTTTTGTGTCCAGCCGTGGATGGATCTTGCTAAAAAATTATCACAGATTGAAAGGTGGTCGGATAATCTTGGGACCTTTCTCAATTGAATGTGAACTGCTGTTGAATTCTCTTTTTAACTGTTGACCTGTATGCCACAAGTTGAAAGGTGACCACCGTAGTAAAAGAAATGAAAACCAAAGGATCAATGATCTCGATTAACGAACCATGGGGCCCACATGTCAAAATGGAGAAATTGAGAGGGCAATCAATAGATGGGACCCACTAGTGTGGGGTCTGGATCAATCTCCCAACCTGCCACATTTCAGGGGTCAAAAAAATACTCAATGGCCTAGCTCAGCGGATCAGATTGGGGCCCCACACCATCATTGAATGTGTGGGTCCAATGGCTTACAGCATTTGAGAAATGTCCCATAAAGAGGTTGCCAATCAAAATGGCATCTGATAATGCAACCACTCAAATATTAGAAACAGGACCTGAGTCTTACGCATGGATTTCATTTCCGACAGGTGGGGCCCATGATCAGGTAATACAAACCATTATTTTTGTTGCAACCCACTCATACTCAATGGAGTATTTTAACCTTTGAATATGTAGCGGGAAAACCAACGGTCAAAATTCAACTGAAAGGAAAAATCCAGAGATTTGTTCCTTTTAGGGTTTGATGCGACATAACAAGGGTCTAGATCAACCAAACCATGGGCCCAACTTGTCAGAATTGAAAACCCACTTAGTAAATCCATCCTTATCAAAGTGACATTACGCCACATTCTCTTGACGTTAATGTCCATGCTCCATGTCTTCTTTTGATGTGTAAGTATGTAATAATAATAAAATTAGAATATGGCTTATGCTGTCCACATCTTACGAGAGATAAAGCAAAAATTCGAATATGAAATCATGTGTCTACCAAAACCGATATCACTCGTCGCATCATTATTTTAAAATTCATATGCAAATGATGGTTTCTGTCTGCATTTGTGCTTTACCTAATCCAATAATGGCCCTTGTGATTAAGGGTGCAAATGCTACGTGGATTGGGGTAAGTAATCTGGTCTATATTCCGGCCGGATACATAGTTCATTAGTATATATTCATGTATAATGGTTGGGTCCATGTTGATGCCAATTGAGTTTTATTTTACGTGTTGTCGGTTAGGGCAAAACAAATCACCATCTTTATCCCTGCAATGGGCCTTGAACTTACAAGCAAAAAAACTATAAAAATAATAATAGAATTTATATTAATGAATGAATTGTTGTATATGACATGCTTGATATGACTTATCTGAGCAAAAACTCCCAAGACTCCTTAATTTGATTTAAGTGAGTAAAATTTTCAAAATGAGGGTCTGGGCTCGGTGGCTTAATATATGGTAGATAGATTATGTTTCAACACTAAGATCATATAATCAAATACCCAGGTAATGTGGATGTTGTGGGTGTGCATGTTAAAAATAGATTTTTAAAATGGAAAATTTGCTAAAATATTTAAAACAATGGAAAATTTGCTAAAATATTTAAAACAACCCAAACTCATTAGCCTGTCTTAGCTCCCCCCCCCCCCCCCCCCCCCCCCCCCCCCCCCCCCCCCCCCCCCCCCCCAATGCACACACACACCCACACTCACGCCCTAGTAGGATTTCACCACCTATGAGTACTCGAACCTCAAACCTCGTGTTGAAATTCCTATAGTTTACTACCAAAGCAAGGATAAAGAGTCATTCTTAGCTAACTTAAAAGAATGCATTCTAATAAGATATAACTTTTAAAATAATAAAATGAATTAAAAATATTAAATTTAGAATTAACTTAATATAATAAAATTTAACTTCAAACTAAAATTTGATCATTAAAATAATTTTATTTTGTAAGACCATTACAACTAATATATTTTACTTAATTAGCTGAGTTGTCATAGTCAATAACAAATTTTCAATAATATCTTATAATGACAATCCTAATAAATAATTGTAAGGTTATGATGGTCGAAAGCTATGGCTTGTGCTTTTTTAACCCTAACTAAAACCTTATGGCCTGTTGTCCTTCAATCATGGTGCTCTATAAATCCATCCATGACTTATTCTTCGTTAGTTTTAGTTATGATCTAAATCTAGAGGATTCTTATGGCTGAGTTTGGATGAAATCTAAGTTAAACTGGTAAAATTTCTAATGCTTAAAAGATGGAAAACCAACTTATATACGTTTCCTTATAAGGATTGATCAAGTACTCTCAAGCACTATAATTAAGTTCTACTACTCCCAACGGCACCTGGATTGTTTGCTTGATCAGATTTTCAGACCATTTGCAAATGAGCGACCAAATGAGCGTGGATCCTACATGATGCCCTTGTCCGGACAATGCTTTGGATCCACATTATGCGTGAGTTAGTACCGGACAGATATGGTCGTGTGAGACGGTATATGAGCCCCACCGTGATGTGTGATGAACATCCATGCCGTGCATTTGATAGGTCCCCTCTAGGTTTTGGGATGTGCCAAAAAGCAATTGTATTTGGAACTCAAGTGGGCCATACCATATGAAATCATGGGAAATCATCACTAAAACATCTACCTAAGTTTTGGAAAGGCCTGAAATTTGGTTTGATCCCTTATCCAAGTGGGACACACAATGGATGGGCTCGATGTCTAAATCATATGTCACTGGGGCCCTATATACAATTTATATACAATTAGAAAGGTTTCCATGAGGGGCATCCACTCTAAATTGTCGTTTTTGGTGTGGCCCACCTAAGTCATATATATATATATATATAACGACTGCAAACGTGTCAAAAATGTTTCATGGTCCACGGGCCCATCCAATTAATTGCCAGCATAGTAAAAATTCCAGCGAACAGTATTGAAAAAGTCTGATTGATGGTTGGCATCATTCCATCAATATGATGCTTTGGCTATATATACTATCTAATAGATGGTCACCAATTCTAGCTTGTTTCTATCAAAACCGGTCATGAATGGCCTGGATAACGTCTCCCTACATTGGAGAGTGATTTGAGTTTCCAAGCAACCGGCCTTGCACTATGAAGAGTACTTTAGATAGTATATATTACTCTAAGGGTGCTTGCTGGGTGGATCGAGGCAAGTAATCTGGTCTATATTCCGGCTAGATACATAATTCATTAGTATATACTAATAATATATATAATTAAGGGATGCGTCCAATTAATGGATATCTTTCTTCTTCTTTTTTCATTTGGTGCTAGATATGCAAAACAAATCATCATCTTAATCCCTACAATAAGCCTTGAACTTATAAGTGAAAAAAATATATAAATCTGTAACAAAATTTATATTAATGAATGAATTGTTGTATATGACATACCCGATATGGCTATATAAGCAAAACCATCTAGGGCTCCTAATTTAATCTTAGTTAATAGATGATAATGAAGATATTTAAACCAAATCAAACTCATTAACTACTTTGTTCTTAAAATATTAAAATGAAAGAAAAAAATTAAGTTTGAAATTAATTGAATATAGTAAAATTTGACTTTGAACTGAAATTTAATTATTGAAATAATCTTATTTTGCATAATTATTTGTAACCAATAGCCTTTATTCAATTGGTTAGATTGTCAAGGTTATCGATAAATTTTCAACAATTTTTTTATAATAACAATTTTGATAATTGATTGTAAAGCTATGATGGCCAGAAGCTATAGCTTGCCTTAAGTTGTTTTGACCCTACTTCAAACCAGTTAGTATAGCCATGACCTAGAATGTAGATATCGAATCGTATGCATTATTCATTAGTGTATATTAATCTAAGGGTGCAAATGCGAGGTTGATTGAGTAAGTAATCTAGTCTAGATTCCGGCTAGATACATAATTCATTAGTAGATAACTACAAGGGTTGGGTCCGAGCGGATATCATTTTTTAAAGGTGTTGTTGGATATGTGAAAACGAATCATTGTCTTATATCTGTTGGGAATAACGACGCCGGCAGCGGAAGCAGAAGCCGAATAACACCACATTAAAATATCCGATCAAACGAGAAACACAATGCAATCACACCACACAACCATTCAACCACAAGAGACAATTTGATTTTACGTGGAAAAACCCCTCAATGGGTAAAAAATCACGGCACAAAGTGATCCACTATGATTAACAGAAGTTTACAGAGAATGAAGAAAAAAAAACCTGGATCACAGCCCACAAGAGAAATGCCCGAGCTACCCAAAGTTTATTCTCATATGAGACAGACAAGCACAGTCATTTTCCTCATCCCAGAGAATCCCAAGCTTTTCCCAAGCTCTTTCTCTTACCCTAAAACCCTCTCAATCCCTCTAGGAAACATGGCCCCAATGGTAAAACTCCTACTCCCGCATTACACCCCTTTTATAGGCATAAAACCGAAATTAGAAACCTCTTACGCAAAATCGCGTAAGAGACCAGCTCAAATAGGAAATAGGCCGATTGGTCACGGGCCCTTGTTGCAAAAGATTTGAGGTGTCTGATTCCAATAATCTCCACCACGACTCCAATCTTAATGCAACACTTTGCCACGCACCATCTTCAATGTCTACTTCGTCGTCATCATAGCTCCACCGCTTCTCATGCCTCATCGACTTCATCCTTGCACCTTCTCTCACATTTACCACTCTTCTCATGTGGCCCTTAGGCACTTGCCACATACGAGCAACTGTGGATTCCGCTTCCGATCCCGCAGCTCCACCATGAATAGTGTTCCCGATCAAACCCGATCGCAACCGATGAACCTAATTGAGATATTGGCGTACCGATCCACATTCTTTCACTCTACTTCTTTCATAGATACCAATTGCTTTCTATATTTTTCTTTCATAGAATCCTTCTCTATTTCGAATCTCATGCTCAATGTCATGCTCTCGTCTCATATCCGAATTCTGCTCCACCTCAACGATTTCTCTAATACCACTTGTTGGGAATAATAACACCGACAGCGGAAGTGGAAGCTGAACAACACCATGACAGAATATTTGATCAAACAAGAAACACAATGCAATCACACCACACAAGTATCAACCACAAGAGACAATCCGATTTTATGTGGAAAAACTCCTTAACAGGTAAAAAACCACGGCACAAATCGATCCACTATGATTAACAGAAGTTTACAGAGAATGAAGAAATAAAAACCTGGATCACAGCCCACAAGTGAAATCCTCGAGCTACCCAAAGCTTATTCTCATATGAGACGGACAAGCACAGTCCTTTTCCTCATCCCAGAGAATCCCAAGCTTTCCCCAAGTTCTTTCTCTTGCCCTAGAACCCTCTCAATCCCTCTAGGAAACATGGCCCCAATGGCAAAACTCCTAATCCCTCATTACACCCCTTTTATAGGTATAAAAACGAAATTAGAAACCTCTTGCGCAAAAGCACACAAGAGATCGGCTCAAATAGGAAACAGGCTGACCGGTTGCAGGCCCTTGTTGCAGAAGATTTAAGGTGTCTGATTCCAATAATCTTGATTCCAGAAGATTATGGAGATTGACAACCCACAAGCAAGGAAAAATAGAGAAAACTTAAGCTCTCTCTCTCTCTCTCTCTCTCTCTCTCTCTCTCTCTCTCAAAACACTCTCCCCTCTTCCTAACACAGTTAGGAAACCTTGGACACCTTAGGATTACTACTAATCTCGAATTCATGCCATATATATAGTAGCTAATCCGAATTTAGAAAAATCTTACTTACTACCACGTAATAGCATAAGAAAACGCGTGCTGCGCAAGACACAGCGTAACACAGCCGACCCGTCATGACCGGTCGGACCTATGGCCGACTGGTCGAACCTATGGCCGACTGGTCGAACCGACCCATAAAACAATCTAGGGAAGAAAAACCACGCAAATTCACGTCTACCTCAACAACCCCACTGTCCGACCGGTCATGACACCGACCGACCGATCAGTGCACAGTCCAGGGACCCAATTTGAAGGCTCTTCCAACAAACTCCACCGAGACTTCAAAGTCGAATTAGAACATCCTCGCTTCGTCATCTCATCTTCGTCATAGCTCCATCGCTTCTCGTGCCTCCATCAACCCTAACATTGCACTTTCACGCCCTTTTTCGCTCTTCTCATGTGGCCCTTGGGCACTTGCCACATACGAGTAAACGTGGATCTCGCTGCCGATCTCGCAACTCCACCGTGAGTTGTGCTCCCAATCAACTTGTAAAGATGGTCACACCTCCGTGCCTTCATCTACATAAGTACCCCCTTCAACACTTTACAACAACGATCGTGGCTGATGAACACGCACCCTTCGCCTCTAGTGCACCAAGAGAGATCACATTCATCTTCATCTTGGGGACATACTTCACATCTTCATGGACTCGTTCGATCCTATCGAACATCTAATGCGCACCGTACCAATACACATCATCTTATGAGTGTAGCCATCGCCCACAAATACCGATTTACCACCATACTCTCTGTATGTCGTGAATGAACTCCGGTTAGGACAAACATGACATGAAGCCCCTGAATCTAAGATCCACTCACTACCATGAGATCCCTTGCCAGATACAGTCAAAACTTCACAAAGATCTCCACCGTCCTCTATGGTATTGACTCCTTCTCCAGAAGAATTTTCATACACCTATTGCTTCAACTTGGAACTCTGACAATCCCCTCTCATGTGGCCTTCATGACCACAATTCTAACACTTCACCTTAGATTTCCCTTTACCCTTGGTCTTAGATCCCGATTTCGAATATCCTCCACCATACTCAGAATTTCTTCCCCTCATAATCAGTGCCTCTGAGGAAGAACAAGAAGCCACGTCACCGCTTTTCTTACTCATTGCTTTCGACTGGAGGGCTGAGATAACGGTCTCGACGTTGATGATCTCCCTCTCTACACACATAGAGTCCCTGAATGACTCATATGAATCTGGAAGAGAATTCAGCAGGATGTATGCTTGATATTCATCATTCATCAGTTCATCTATCTCCACTAACTTGCAAACCAGCTTATTGAACGTGCATAAGTGGTCCTCCACATCCGCCCCCTCAGCCATCCTCAAGGTGAACAACTGCATCAATAGATACATGCGATTCTCTAAAGACTTCTTGGCATAAACCTTCTCTAACTTTGCCATCATATCAGCCACAGTCTTCTCCTTCGTGACGTAATAGAGGACATTATCCATAAGGCATAACAGGATTGAGGCGTCTGATTCCAACAATATCTACAATGAGCCTTGAACTTAAAAGTGAAAAAAAATATCAAAATGTAATAAATTTTATATTAATGAATGAATTATTGTATATGACACACTTAGACATATAGGCAAAAACATCTCTAGCTCCTAATTTGATTTAAGCTAGTAAACTTTTTCGAAATGATAAACTTACTAAAGATATTGAAGACATTTCAACCAATTCAACTCATTAATTACTCTTAACTAAAAAGAAAGAATTTAGGTAAGACATAACTCTTAAAATATTAAATTAATGAAAGAAAAAATTGAAGTTTGGAATTAACTCAATATAGTGAAATTTGATTTAAACTGAATTTTAATTATTAAAACAATCTTATTTAGTAAGACTATTTACGGCCCATAACCTTTATTCAATTGGTTAGATTATCGAGGTCATCGATAACTTTTCAACTACATTTTATAATAACAATAATTAATGTTGATAATTGATCATAAAACTATGGTGGTCAGGAGCTATAGCCTGCTTTTAAGTCGCTTTGACCTTACTTCAAATCGTAAGGCCTAATGCCCTTCAATCCTGGCGCTCTATAAATTCATTTTTGACCTATTCTACATTAATTTTAGGTCAGGTCTAGGCTAAGAGGATTCATATGGGGCTGTAGACCAAGTTTGGATGAAATCTAAGTTTGTGTAATTTCTAATATTTAAATATGGAAAACCAACTTATGTATTTTCTTTATAAGAAATATAATCAAATGCACTCAAAGCATTATAAGTTATATCACTCCTTTGTCTCGCCTGCTAGCCCAGTTGGAAGACGCCTAGGCATTTCAACAGCAGGTCTCAGGTTCGAGTGCTAAGGAGATGCACTAACCCCACTAATGGGTGTTATCAACCATCATTATGGTATTAGCTAATGATTGCAGACCCTATGACAAAAGGGTTGTCACCCAAGTTGTATAAAGAACATGTGGGGCATATGGGACTAATTAGTTACATTTGTGTTGGATTTATTATATGCATCTAAGAACTCATTTGGAGTTTATTTGTCTTAATATTGCAATATATGGTTTATGATGATTCTATTTTTTTGTCTTCTCATTATTGGTATGCATAAAGCTTTAGAGAATGACAGAATGTCCATTTGGACAATAAAGTTGGACCCTGAATGGACATTGGGTAGCCCATTCATAAGGAAATTATGCCACATAAAGTACTCAGTTAAAGGAAGCCAATAACATTGTAATACATGGAAGATAATACTCTTTTTAAAAGTATTTATCGCCATGATTCATGTATTGAGATTCTTTGATTGGGTATATATGTTTTCTTGACAAAACTCGAAAGGGAATAATTTTGTTTTCAAAATGTATGGCCATACGTTAGGTTTTTCCAAAGACTTCAAAAAAAAATCCAATGTGTCTTTTTCAAAATCGGTTGTGCCTATGTGGGCCAAGTGGAAAAATGTTGGATATATCTCATTTGAGATAGTGATTGATGTGGCCCACATTCAATTGCCATGTCATCACACAAGTAGTTATTGCCACATCAGCCCATACTTTAGTTAGTTTTGAAAACTATTGGGTCTTTTGAATTATTGTAACCGTTCCTTCTAAGTTTCTAGTTGGTTGAGCAATTGTGGTTAAGGTGTAGGAGATAACTACCCATCCACTATCTCCATATGGTAACTACTTTCTTGATGGGAGAAAGATATAAAGTTATTTTCATGGAGGGTCCCTAGTCTACAAGCAAAAATAGCCTGTGATTTTCCATCTAATCTGTGCATGAAGTGCTTGAATAGACTAGAAGATTTCTCCTTTGAATCAAGGGTATTTAGTTGTTGAATTGTGTCACACCATTGAAGTATCATCAACTTCATTTGGATTTCAATATTTGATAAAATATAAAGCTAATCATCATGGCCGGAGGTAAGATCTTGAACTTCCGCTGATTTTATTCTTTTTTAATATCCATCATTGTGGTATCAGAGCCACACTCTAGAACATGATGGTTGTTTTATGCTTTGTTATTTTTATTTTTTAAGAATTTATATGAATTTATAAAGTTCTAAAATTCACATAAACTCCATATAAATGTCATGCTAAAGTTATAATTTTTTTTTAATTATTGAAATTGGTTGATTTTCAGAAGGTTTATTCTTTGTTTAAATCTTATGGTTTTATTTTAATGAAGGCACCTAATTATTGATGTAATTTATTCGAGACAATGGTGATGTATCATATCACTTTATTGCCTATTTGGTTTTTGGCATTTTAATGAAGAGACCATGAAATCTTATACCTTTTTCTCTTTAATTAAATGTATCTTTCATGCTTTTTTTTTTAAGTTGAGCCAAATGCATTTGAACATTAATTTTATTATATTTTGGATTGAGCAGAAATAGAATTTAATTCGGGGGTATCTTTCTGTAATTTTATTTTTTAGGGATCTGTTTTTAAAATTCGTAATAGGGACCTGTGTACAATAAAAATTACAGTAAGCATATAACTGTAATATTACAGGGTCCTGTACAGAATTTAACAGGGGCCTATTTGCAAATAGAAAATTACAGAAGTACTTTATTGTAACAGAATGGATATTTCGATGAAATTTACACATATTACCATGTGTTTAATATTTTATGATTCCATATTAGTTTAGAACTTACATTGGCATTTAGTTTAGTCAATTTATAGACTATTACTCTTAAATGCCATTATAAAGTTTAAAAAACATTTAATTGGCTTACAGAGTAGCCACAGCATCTTAAACCATGATAATGTCCAGCCACAAATTACATCATAAATTGTATGTGATTATTCCTAAGGCAATGGCATCAACAATTGCGATTATTCCTTGAAAATTAATAGCTTTGCCCCACAGGGAGGCTATTATATTTCATGGATTAATCGGAATGAGATAATGCATTTCCCATCAATATAAAAAATTATTCTAAATGCCCAAAGGTATATGATATTTTTTTTTATTTTGATGTCATGAAATTGTTTAGTCTCATTATAAAGTTACTAAATAAATTAATAGCATGTTACAACCCCTACTCATAAGAGGGTTATAATGACGCAATGATTTTTTCTTACTATCAGATTTGCTAACACGAGTTAGTATTTTGAATTTTTGTTATAAATTTTCATAGCACCTAAGTAAGCATGATTATTGTTTAAATTTTGCAGCTATGTCATCTGCTTTTATGTCAAATGAATCATCTCGTATCCCAATGTTAAGTGGTGACAATTTCTCGGATTGGAAGGAGAAAGTTCTCCTTACATTAGGGTGCATGGACCTTGATTTGGCACTTCGTATGGATGAACCACCCATTCCCACGGAATTAAGTATGCCAAATGAAAGGGTCACATATGAGCTTTGGGAGCAATCTAATCGCTTAAGATTAATGCTCATTAAGACCCATGTAGAAAAAAGTATTCGGGGATCTATCTCTACATGCACTAAGGCAAAGGAATTCCTTAATGCTGTTGAAGAACAATATATGAGTTCCGATAAGGCATTGGCCAGCACCCTAATGACTAAAATGCCATCCATGAAGTACAATGGAAATAGTGGAGTGCGTGAGCATACTATGGAAATGAGGGATATAGCAGCCCAGCTCAAATCCCTAGAGATTGAGATTTCTGAGACATTTCTTGTCCACTTCATACTCAACTCCCTACCTACTGAATATGGGCCATTCAAGATTTCCTACAATACTGTGGACCCTCGCCGATTTCTCCGCGCTCACACACGACGTCGTTCTCCCTTTCCTTTCGAAAGAAGAAGAAGAAGAGATGCGTGAGTGCGAAATCGCCGTTTGTGCCACTGGCTTGCCTCGTTCTCGAGGGCTTTGTTTGGTTGTCGTGTTGAGCTGAATATGTTTAAATGAGTTTATATAAGACCAGAGTCGCCACTAGCCAATTACTTCGAATCTACAGTCGGCTAGACCCCGTAGAAACGTTAGAGAAGGGGATCTGAAGATCCTTTCCTCTGAAATGACTCCTGTTGATCTGCGGTCAAAGATTCAAGGTAAGGGATCACGGTTACAGGGTGGGAAGAGGTTAAGCACCCCACACACTGCCCGTACCGAAGTACGGTCTCTACTTCACATAATCGATCGAATACTTGAAAGTCTAATTTAATCCTCGTATATTCTCATGGATGATATGATGCATGAATGCGGGTCTGAACAGTAAGAGTTTCTGATGGGCAGGTTCCAACAACGGGCAAGCCCAGAGCGTACGCTCGAACTGACAGGTGCTTAATGTAAGACGTATGCAGTGTGCTTGAATGATCAAGGTGTTTTATGGTGAAGCGTGAATGCAGGTCTGAACAGTAAGAGTTTCTGATGGGCAGGTTCCAACAACGGGCAAGCCCAGAGCATACGCTCGAACTGACAGGTGTTTAATATAAAGACATATGCATGTGTGCTTGAGTAATCAAGGTGCTTGTAGTGAAGCAGGGGGGTTGGAAGGAAAGTAAATGTTGCACTTATGCTAGATGCAAATGAGATGATGCTGGATGAATGATAGCTGGGTGGACGGAGGTGTCGCAAGGGTTGGCTTCGAGTGGCTGGATCAAGACTTGGATGGCTTGGGAGGCTTGGACCAGTGGTCAGCCTGGGCTGGACCAGGGTTAGACTCTCCTCACTCGGGCTCTCCTTGGTGGAAAAATGGGCTAAAGGGTGGAGAGATGGACTCAGAGCTCTCGGACTGGCTGGACTTCGAATGGCCTCCTGAAATGAGAAGGGGAGGGGGGTATTTATAGCAGCGGACAATGGCAGATTGCGTAATTTTGTCCGGGCGGCCTGCCATGGGCCGCCCGTACGGCCGCTCCTCGGTTTCCAGCGAGTACGGCCGTTCCCTCGGGGCTGCTGTTGGACTCGCTGGTCGACTCAGTGAGTTGACTCAGCGGGTCGACTCGGTGGTTTGACTCGACGGGTTGACTTGACGGGTTGACTCGGTGTTTACTGA